>OZ030007.1:36396783-37780116 GCA_964023405.1 Apodemus agrarius | reverse complement strand
AGGCCTCTGGACTGATCATCATATACTACAAATAGAAGATTCTCTGGTGAGGGTTGAGAGATGCATTAAACTATGAGTATAACAAGTCATTAGAAGTTGGTTGTATAATATGTTTATTTAGCAGAATATAAGTAGTAGTTTCTGTCCTATGATCTATGAGGATGTTAGCTATGGTTCTTGGGCTGACGATAATAGTGCAAGGTAAGGGTTTCATCATGTGGAGTTGGCCTTAAATCCAATAGAAAAAAGTGGTCTGTTGTCCCCATGATATATATGCCACAATTGCTCTGAGGGTGTGTCTTGCCAGGGTACTCATTATTGTAGTTTGTAGCATTTGTGTTTGGGTAAGCTTGAAAATTACTTTTCTGTTCCAGTATCATGCATAGCACATTCCATACTATGAAAACTTCTAGAAAAATACAGCCTTTTTGTTAGTGCCAGCTTAGTTTCTTTGTGCTCTGTGACTCAAGTATGTAATGCCTTCAACAATAGAGTCTTGTTGCCAGGGGCCAGCTCCAGCAGCAAATGTGTTCCAGAGAGGATGTAAGGATCAGGCAAGGAGAAGGATAAGTCACACACCAAGACTGGAATGCTTTGCAACTCCGACTGATTGGCAACTAGAAAATTTCATTATTTATACAGATTCAAAAACATTTATGATTTCAAGTGATACACATCATATTATTGTATCCTGAACATGCTGACTTTTCTAGGATGCCCAGGGTTATGTACAGGTTAAGCACAGGAAGATTTTATTATTGTCAACTCCATATCCTTATTCCTAAAATTCTACAAACCACTGTTCTCCTAGGAGATGGTGGAGCCATTTACCATCAAATTCCAGAGGGTATTCAGGAGCACTGGTAAAAGTCTGTAATGTTTGGGAAACTTCAGAATCTCACTGGCCATCAATTTCATAATTCACTTTTAACCTTTAACCTTTGTCTCTATTTAATATTTTCATCACTCGTTGATATATTCTTGGTAATCTTATCTATAGATGGAACTGGTAAAGAAAAAGAAAAAGAAAAAGAAAAAGAGAAAAAGGTTAAAGAAGCCAGTTTTTTTCCAAGCTCAAATGACTTCCATAGATCAGATCCTCCACTGGCCTTGAAACCTGCACGTGTATGCATGCTCTCTCTCTCTCTCTTTCTCTCTCTCTCTCTCTCTCTCTCTCACACACACACACACACACACTCACACCCACCCCCACACATACACAGAGGAAAATGGTTGATTCTTGCTGCCTGCTTTGTTTTAAATATGCAACAGAATGGTATAAAAATAATTGATATGTCTCTATAACAGTCCAAGGGATACTAATCTGTATTACATAGTATTTATAGAACTATTTCTCACTAATGATTTTCTTCTTACTAAAGCAATTGTTCTCCACATATAGGACATCATGACATTAGACCAAGTCAGCACTAAATTTTTAGGTTAGAACATTGTTGTTTTAATATTTAAAAAATCAGTGGTAGTTAAATTTCTTCTCTTTCTCCTTCTTTTGAAGCTATCTTGGGGGAGGAAACCTCACCTTGTGATTCTGTCCATTCTAACAGCTATAAAATTTCCTGAAGTCAGATCCTGGTTCATCACTCTAAAGCTTAGCCTTAGCGGATAAAGGAAAAACAATGTGGAGAAGCCTTACGGGCCCATCTCTAATATTTTAAAATGTCTTTTCTTTTGACTTTTCATGTTTTCTGTACAGGTATTACCTGTTTCCTCTGTAGTTATTACCTTTAATACTAATACCTTTGCCTTTGCTTCTTCCTCACATCTCTATCCTAGGCCCCAGTCAAAGACTTCCTTTTCCCCCTATACCTGGTTGTTACACTAATGTAACCATTGATGAATTTTTGAGGTCCCCTACCTAGAAGGCCTGCTGGAGTAAGACGGTAACGGCAAGATCTGTTTGCCTCTATCAGGGGAAGTCTTAGCTCTTCCAGAGTGGGAAAGGAGGATAGGAAATAAAAATAAGATTAGCAGTTAAAGGATTGGGGCCTAATTCATGTTTTAAGCTCCAGGCTGAAGATGCCCTCTGACTTGTCCTGGGTGGAAGCTAGAAATTCCCAAGTGTTTTGAGAGGGTTATTCCTGATTTAGTATCTAAATGCTTTTAGGGTCCCCTCTTCAGAGGCATGAATGTTTAAGTAGCATTTGTGGTCTATTAAGGGAAATTATTTCCTCCTGGTCAAGAGAGTGAAACACCCAGCATCCATTCCAGTTGAGCAGGTTAATGGCCATGTCAAGGAACCACTCTTCATGACAGCAGGATGCAGGACCATTCAGTAGAAGTCAATATTATTTAATTAAATAATATGTTATTTAATTAAATGATAAATGATATTCCAAGAATTCCTACCCCTTGGCTAAATCCCTATAAACTGCCATAAGATTTTGTTGGGTTTGCCCATCTTTCTTAGAAATGCATGCTATTACCCTTTTTGTTATTTTCCGTTTTTTTCTTTTGAACACTGGCTAGCCTAATTATTATACTTTTTCTTTTTTTTATATTTAGTTACTTTTAAGTGTTTCTCCCTTTCTTGTAGCTATCTATCTGCTCTATGGCTGACCTTCATGCCAACTTAACTCAAATGTCATAGCTTTCTCTCATCCTTTTCTTCGTCTTCCTTCCCTGGCTGCTATTGAGATTTACAGCTTGCTTGCCCTGGAGTCTTTCTCTTTAAGTTCAAGAAAATTATTCTTGGGTTTCCTTCTAACTTTGTTCATAAATCCTTTCACTAAGAAGACTGAGAACCTCAAGAGAAGACCCCAATATTCAAGACTCCTGAGACTGAGATTGTCCAGAATTTCTAATAACAGTGCAATTGTTTATGTAGTTAAGTATTAAGTTCAGTGGTTAAGAGTAGTCAATTCTTGTGTTATTCTGGTAGTTATTTCCTATGTAAGTAAATACATCATAAACACATCTGCAAAGAGGAAACAATTGCTTCAAGGGGAAACATGGTTTGGTTCTTGTGTGCTTGGTGTTGGCATTTCCTCAGCAGATTAGTCTATTATCTTGTTTTCTATGTTGCATTTAATGATATATTTAATACATAGCTCTGTCAGGGACCTTCTCATGTCTCACAGTCTGTGAGGTGATAACACACAGAAAAGGTGAAGAATGAAATTCAGGACAGTATAATCTTTGAGGTCATTTGATCAAGACCTCCAGGGACTGAACTCTGGGTGGACTTTTTTAACACACTTAATTGTAGTAGAATTTGTGACTCATGACCTTTACAAGAAGCGCTGACAGGAGCCTTGTGTAGCTGTTTCCTTAGAAGCTCTGCCAGAAGCTGACCAATACAGATGTGGATGCTTGCAGTCAATCATTGGACCAGCCCTGGGACCACAATGGAGGTGTTAGGGGAAGGACTGAAGGAGCTGAAGGGGTTTGCAACCCCATAGGAAGAACAACAATATCAACAACCAGACACCCCAGAGCTCCCAGGGACTAAACCATCATCCAAAGAGTACACGTGGAGGAACCTATGGCTCCAGCTGCATGTGTAGCAGAGGATAACCTTATTTGGGATCAATGGGAGGGGAGGCCCTTGGTCCTGTGGAGGCTCAATGCTCCTTTGTAGTGGAATTAGGGTGGTGAGGTATGAGAGAGTGGGTAGGTGGGAGATCACCCTCATAAAAGCATGGGGAAGTAGGGATGGGATAGGGGATTTGTGGACCTGGAAGGGGGATAACATTTGAAATGTAAACAAATAAAATAATCAACAAAACAAACAAACAAAAACCCAATAAGAATGAATTGTGTTGGCTGATAAATAGAGGTCAGGGCTAAGGTCTAGAGGAAAGATCTGAGATAAGGATACAGATGGACTCTGTTGTTGGAGGACTCAGAGTGTATGGGGCCTTTTTTTTATAGGAATGTGTTCTACTTACCACAGAATCAGGGCCTAAGGATGCTCAGGATTTTGGGGGATTCAGGTGGAGGCTGGCTCTCAATAGAATGGCAAAAAGTCACCAGGTTGATGGACCTCTTTCACTCTGACATTCCAGGGGACCATGAATCATTCGCTTCTTTCTGTTGAAGAAAGTAGTCCTTTCTGATTGACAGTCCTAGTTTCTCCAATGCTTATTTATTCTAAGCTGTGCTTCTTATACAGCTTTTAAGAATCATTGTAATGTCTTTGAATCATTCAGAGATTCAAACACTCCAAAACAATAGTCAGACATGGCTTTGGACACCATGTATATTAATGCAATTTTTTTTTTTTTGCAAAAGTGCATAGGCGTGCCAGTCTTAGCATTAGAACATGTTTTCTACATGATGCTTTCCCCATGTAACAACAGTTATTTCTACAGTTTCCTTTGCTTTGCTTGTAAGTTCAGGGCTTTCCTTATCTTATCACCTTTAGAACAGTGTGAGAGGGCAGACCATCTGAATTGTTTTTGACATTTTATCTCATTGTGTTTTTTGTTTCTAATGAAGAAAAAAATTCTGTGAACTAAGAAATGTTGAAATTTTCAATGGTTTTGGTTACAGATTGTATGTTAGTAATTATTAGAATATTCTTATTATAAAAACACATTTTCTCTTTTTTCTTAGATAAGGTTTTTGGTTGGCTCATTAAAGCTAAATTAATAAGGAACATCATCATAATTCATGCCTGAATTAAGCTTATCTAACAAATTTTCTCTGAAAGGCATATTGCAGTGTTGTGCTAGATTCTATTTATTACTGTCTGAGGGCTCTCTTAAACAGCATAATCAACAAAAACACAAACCAAGAAAGTGTGCTGCTTAGTAGATGATTAAAAGACTTATGTACAATAGACAGCTGATAAAAGATGGTAGTGCAACCATTTTTGACCTCACCTGACAGAGTGTGAGGTAATTCAAAATTTCTGCCACTCTGCAAATATCTTCGTAGCTTATTATAATATTGGTTTGGGAGTTACAGATGCCTTCTAGGAAACAGATGAATATGTAAACATAAAAGATAGAGATAAGTGGTTCTCTTCCTCCTCCATCCCTCCATCCTTCCCTCCTCCCCCTCCATCCCTCCATCTCTCCCTTCCTTCCTCTCCCCCTGACTTCCCCTGCTCTCTCCTCTTAAAAGCATTGTTTAAATGTACATGTAAATATACTCAAAAGCTTATTGAGGGCAAACCCAACATACAATTGTTTTTGAATTCCAACTAAAAGGTCTCCATCTCTTCAAAATAGGTTAGAACCTTGAATTTCATGAGGAAGATGTTTGATGTCATGCAAGGGACTACTTGAGTGTGCTTAAATGTGGCCATATCAATTTAACTTTATTCATATCCATTTAACTATACTCATACTTACAATAGTTTGAGTTTACTCTTTATTGCCTTCCTAAATTTCAATATATCCTCTCTTCTTCTGGTTTAGAAGAGGCTATCTCATAATTCGTCACATAAAGTTTGAGGATTTAATCAGTGTTGGACCAACTAAAAGTAGATAACAGGATGTCTGAGAAGCATATGCTGCCCACAAAGTGGAATATTCTTCAAATTGGAAATTGAAGCTTTTTGTTTGTTTGTTTTTTTAACCCTTGCAGTGGATAGCTGAAAGGACAGTAAATACAAGCTAGGCATTGCTTAACATATTAAGAAATGTCAAATTATGGTTTATATTGAGACAGATACTGTCATTAGGCTTGCATTTAGGTAACTGCGAACCCCTTCTCCTTAGGGCTTTTGACTGTGTGCTCATCAAATATATCTTAGTTTTTTCAAGGAAAAATGCATTACCTAAAATTAGGTGTGGGAATTAGCATACTTTTGGCTCTTTTGTTTTATGGACATATTTTGTACAATGGTCTATAGTAATAGTGGTTCTCAACCTTCCCAATGCTGTGACCCTTTAATGCAGTTCTTCATGTTGTAGTGACCTCCGACCATAACATTATTTTATTACTCCTTCATAATTGTAATTTTGCTAGTGTTATGAATCCAAATATAACTTTCTCTATTTTCCGATGGTCATAGATAATACCTGTGAAAATGTCATTCAGTCTCAAAGGGTTGAGAAACACTGGTCTATAGTGATGAATAAAGAAAACCAAAGCAACTCCAGTGGTCAACTGTGTTTTCAGACAAGTGATATAAGACAAGGTGACAGTTCCTGCTTCACAGTGAAGTTAATGGCAAGAATAACATCATAAGGAATTGAGCAAGACATGGGTATGCATGGTGTTTTAACACAAGAGAAATTCTTTCTTCTTCTTTTTTTTAATTTTTTTTGTTTGTTTTTTTTGAGACAGGGTTTCTCTGTGTAGTCCTGGCTGTCCTGGAACTCACTCTGTAGGCCAGGCTGGCCTCGAACTCAGAAACCCGCCTTCCTCTTCCTCCCAAGTGCTGGGATTAAAGGTGTGTGCCACCACTGCCCAGCGAATACTTTCTATTCTTATCTTTGATTTGAATGAAGTCTAAACATTCTACTTTAACAAAAACAAAAATTTGGCATTTAGTGACAGTATTTCAGATTCTATTTTAAAAATTTTATTCAAAACTTAAAATGGTTGTTGAAAACTTTGGATTAAAAATTTATCTATGCACATGTTATATATTAAATACATATATATAAACACACACACATACTCTCTCACACACACATATACCTATATCAATGCATATATATAATACTGAAAACATGTATACTTTCAACCAAGATATATTAGGAAATGCCACTCCTCATTTTTTCTTATTAATTTATTTATAACTGTGTTGTGTTTAATAATGAGTGTTTTCAAGGAAATAATTTCCATTCTTTCTTCAAAAATTTTATTTTATAAAATTATTAATTTGTTTGACTTTATAACCTCAATTATTTTATTTTATATTATGTATTTATTATATATAATAACATATAATTATATATAATATATAATATAAAATTATTATATTATTTTTGTTTTGTAGTAACAATATAATATATATAGATATATATTGTATAATATATGTATATTCATGATATATATATACATGATATATATATATCTTACAAATAGCCTGTTGCTTCTTCTTGGGGAAGACTGAGTTTTTCTTTCTCTCCACATTCTGTAGTGATTAAATCCTTTGTGTAGGACTGGGGCCTCTATAGCTTTCCCTCATCCTTGTTAATAAAGCTATTGGCATCCACTTTGCTCAGCTCATGTCCAGAAGCACCCTTATCAAGGAAACTTCTTGCAACAGAGAAAGACCACTACACAAAACCACAGCTGATCAAAATGAAGAGTATGGATCCCAGTACCAAATGATTCACCCACAATCCAACTCCTACACCCATGGCTCAGCAATCATTGTGGAAGAGGAGGCAGGAGGAGTGTAAACGAGAAGAACAAGGAGTTTGCTGTGAGGTTGTGCATCCCAGGAATTTTTAAAAAGGTTTACTAAAGACTGAAAATAATCTGGAAATCAGTGTGGCAGTTCCTTAGAAAATTGGACTATGCACATGTTATGTATTTTATATATATGTATGTATCTGCCCAGCTATACCACTCCTGAGCATCTCAGAAGATGCTCCAACATATAACAAGGGCACATATTGACCTCACTAAGAGTAAAAAGGAAGTAATTAAAAATTGGGGAACCAGAAAAAGGGAAATGAATTGTAAATATAGAATATATACAATAAAAAAAGAAAAAAATTACTTTCATAATTTTAAACTGTTAGAATTCAATGCTTTTATTAATAGAGAATTATGTAAGATTTAACTGATAATTAATGCCTTGGAAGTAAATGAATTTGCTTTCTAACAAATAGCTAGCAAGACATAGTCACCACTTCTAAGAATCTTTCAGTTTTATGACTTTTACACTCACGATAGTAAGATTATTTTACTTCACATTTTATAGGATGTGGTTTATATCCTTTAATATTTCTGTAGCATAGCTTCTTCTTTCCACTTCTCTCCCTGCCTGCCTATCTTCCTTCCTCCTTCTCTTCTCCCTCCCTCCCTTCTTCTTTCCTTCCTTTCCTCCTTCTCTTCCTTTCCTTCCTACCTTCCTTCCTTTCTCTTTCCTTTTTCTCCCAAGAAGGCCTTGGTGTATACACTAGGCTACCCTCATTCTCATTATGTAGCCCAGGTTGGCCTCAGGCTTAATACTCATATCTTTGCCTCCGGCGTGCTGGACTATTACCAAGCCCAGGTTGTTTCTTGAACTTCTTGTACAAAAAATCATTATCATCCCTCTATTGTCCACAGAACTGATGTGTGTTTCTCTGAGATGAGGTCTGGCTGGATTGCTCACACTGGTCTTGATTTCCTGGTTCAAGTAATCCTCCTGCCTCAGGTTCACAAGTAGCTGTAACTACATGTGTAACTAAGCATGTCCAGCCCATCTAGTAGTAATATAAGCCAATCAGTTTGAAGAATGAACACATCATCACCTGTGTGCTTTTATTTAAGACAAGTGATGTGTTTTTTATACATCAGGATAGAGAAGACATGGCATTTGTTATAGATTGACCAGTTAACTGCAAAGTCTGCCATCGGATCATTCTCCAGACTAGTTCCTATGGTGGTCTCCCTCGGGGCAATAGAGAGCTTGAACAGTGGTTATAGTTATGAAGAGTTCTAATGTGCACTCAAATCTGCAATTATGGAAATATTTAAGAAATTGTAAAACTTTGCTTTCGCTTGAATTTTGATTTGAAAGGTTTTATTTAGTAAGTTCTTTATTCATTCTTAGCACAAAAATCTCTCCAATTGGTTAAAACAAAAATGTTATATTTCAAATAAAAAAAATTGGAAACTCAAACAGAAATATTGTGCTACTTAAAACACTTCTGTAGTATTTAGGTCTAGAATATGCTTAAAATGATAGCATTTAAATTTCAATATTTTAAAAATTTCCAGCTTAAGTTATAATTGCCATAAACTGAGTTGCACACAAAGTGTACAATTTAAAATATTTTGATGTATGTGTGCACTTGTGTGTATTCTGTCACAAGTATGAACATTGCCCCTAGAAGCATGCTCAGATCCCCATGTCCCATCCTCCAATCAATACCAACAAAGCCCTTCCTTGTCATCCTTGGGTCTGCCTCCTATCTTTACATATTATGTTAGTTTCTAGATTTCCCATAGCTGCCATTGTATAATCAGTTTTTTTCTAAAAAACAGTTCATTTTATTTATGCCTTTTTTTCCTTGAAAAAAGATCCACCAGAATAAAATTAAAAAATTGATTTAAAGTTAACAATCCAAATACACATTTTGAAGATATGGAGTAAGGTTGTTTGGGTTGATTTTAAAAGTCAACAATGGGAGTACACCTCTTTATCTTTGAGTGATGTTTTGTTATGTGAGCATGGAGCAATTTTCCTTGTGCACGCTTATGTATATATGCTATTACCAATGTTTATCTGTTTTATATATATATATATATATATATATATATATATATATACCCCTTTAAACATAAATATTTCAGGAAGAATATATAAATATGAATATTATAGTTAAAAGAAAAATATCAGACAGTGTTAAAGAAATAACGATAAGGTACTTATAAGAGGAATATGTTAAATATACTGTTTGATACATATTTTCCTGTCTGTGGGTATTCCTCAGAGGGGACTGGTTGATTATAGTGTAGTTCTATACTTATTCTTCAGGAGCTGCCAAGCTATTTTCTAGAAGGATTCACTTGGTGTTACCTTGTCCTGAATACAAAAGTCTGTGTGATCTGTCTACATTCTTATGAGCACTTGGTACAGGCCTGCCAATTTTAGCTATTTTAGTAAATGAGTAGTGCTGTGTTGTATATTTGACTGCATTTGCCTAATAAAGAATGATAGCATCTCTCCTCATGCTTATTTTCTGTCTACCATTTTTGATAAATTATCTTTCAAAAATTTTACCCATTTTCCAATTGAGTTGTCTGATTCTTAATTATGAAGCCATTGGTTATTATTTATCTATTCACAATACAGGCCATGTATCAGCTCGTCATGGCGAATACTCCTTTCAGTTTGTGTCTTGTGGTTTTATTTTCTTCATAGTAACAATAGGACTATGCTTCTTGCTTCTGAATATTCTGAGAGATCAGACTTCCAGCTTCTGCGGACCTTGCAACTGGGTCTCGAGGCTTCAGAGTCAGTGCAGGCCCCAGTTTCAGCTCCAGTGTGCCCAGGCTCCCAGGAGAGACTGTGTCCTTAGTAGCAGTGCTATCTCTGGGTACTATCCTTTGCTCTTTAAGCTCCAGAAGATCTGTTGTCACCACCCCTAGACTATATGTCTTTGTCTGTATTTCCATGTTTCTATTTCTTGCAACATAGAGTGAAAACTCGACACTTTTAATTTAGGAAATATCAGGACTCATTTCTTTTGTGTTCCCTTCTTTTATGGAACCACTGTCCTTCTTTTCCTGATCTTGAAATATGTTTACCCAGCTTTCCCTGTCTTGTATTTTTAAAAGTAATTATTTGAGGTGGGAGGCATATTTAATCTTACTTTGTCTAGAATAAAGACACTTGTTCTTATTTTAAAAGACACATGTTATCCATCATGGAAATTTATACCACTACCCTACTATATTTACTATTATTCTGTAAATTAAAGTTTATGTTACTTCTGGTCAAGTTAGATAATTTCTAATTTTTAAGTAGCCTTGCAACATTTTTCTTTTTTAACTGCAGAGACTAAATTATTCTTCCACAGTAGTGAGGATTAATATGGCCCAATGAGGGGTATTGATTCTGGATTCTACAGCTTGGTGTGTTTTAAAGCATGCGGTCTTTGTAGCTTCACTTGTCTGTTTCCCTTGGGTGGGTTTTATTGTGTCCAATGGCTCATTTATTAAATAGATCCCAAGTTTAGGGAACAGATTCATAAGTCAAGCTTAGTAGTTTGTTCTGCAGTAGGGAACTGAGGTGTCAGTGGAGTGCCGGGAGGTGCTCCTTTCGGGTGGATAAGTAACTGGTCTTCTGGTGCTTACTCCAGTGGTTCAGGGAGGAAACATAAAATACAAGACTCCTGAGGAAGCCTTGGTCCTGGTATTCAGGAACCTTTCCCTTTCTGTTTTCACTGAACAGGGCTGCTGTGGCTGAAATATCCCTTAGCTCTCACATCGATTTCTCTCTGTTTTCTCTATTCAGTTTGTAAGGAACGATGATCAATGTTAATTTTCTTCTGACACAAATTAGAAGAGAAATGTAAGCATGGTATTTACAATACATTAAACAATAGAGAGCTCTCAAAATGAGAAGCGTCACGAAGACAGCATTTTCTAAAGAGAGCATGCACAGGCTTGGTGGGTGCAAATTTTGAAACATTAGAGATAGACACTTTCAATTTGGCTTAAATGTATTTGATAAATACAAATGTGGCAGTTTTCTGGTCATGAATTCCATTTTATCTGCAAGCAGAACTTGTGTTGAGTGGAATGACAGAGGAACGGGGTCTAGTGTGTCAGAATCTCTATCAATATTTCCCTTGTTCTTTTCCCCCTCCATGTCATCAATTGGAGTTCATGTTTCTTGGTTCAGTCATTATTTAAAAAGCACTAGGGAATCTGTAGACTATTTTTTCTTTGTTATATTTGTGGAGAGGGTGGGTGTTGCAGTATATATTTAAAGACTGCTCTATGTTCCCTGAGGGTGTGTGTGGGACTCTGCACCTATCCAAGATCTCTGGATTCATGAATGAAAGGCTCTTTTTCTGTCTGTCTGTCTGTCTGTCTGTCTGTCTGTCTGTCTGTCTGTCTGTCTCTCATGCAGATGCACACATCCCCTTAATTTTTATTATGCCTTAACAGTGCAATGATTGGGCTTCTTTATAACTCCATGTGCCTAATCCTCCAACATTCCTGAGTTATAGTTGTTAACTCCATATTTCATCTCTGTTACCCAAGACCAAATGGGGGAGTAGCCTGTGGGGCCACTTTCCCTGAATGTTACATGTCTGTGGGCTCTTAAGTCTGGTCTCTCTGCTTCTCCATCATGATGATTCTGCCTCTTCTCTCCTCTGTATTTCTTTCCCAGGAATCCCAATCCTAAAAGTCCAGTTCTGTCTCTCTGTGCAGCCACTGGCTACTGGAACTTTATTGACTTGTCAAAAATCCAATTGTTGGCCAGGACCTGCAGCTGCAGAGGACTTGCAAATTCCCATATAAGCACAAATCAAACCCCTAACAGGTGGGTCTACAGGCGCCATAACAGAGTGTGTTGAAGGTCAGTTGGATTTAAGTTAGGGAGTCAGGCAGGGTAGGCAAGTGCTTTGACCTGCCCAGCCATCTCCCTAGATCTCTACAGCTTACTTTCAGCTAACATGTTTAAGTGCCCTGTCTTTGTCAATTGCCTTTTGTACATCTTTCCTATACTTGTGGATGTGTCAGGGCCTGAAGAAGAGGGTTCAAGGGCTGGAGTATGGTGCCATGAAGCAAGTACGTTTGCACGGTGCCTCATTTGTAAAATAAAAGAGGCAAGACTTTCTCTTCAAGGCACATTAGGCCTGGGAACTGGAGAAATGGCAGGAAATAGCTAATAAACCTGTACTTAAGGTAAACAACTTCAGAAAACTTGGTTTGTAAATTAGGTTTTCAGTACTAAAATCTTAAGGCCTTAAAACGTGATCTGGATAGGGATGAAACATTTTAGCTTTCTCTTGTCATGTGTCTTGTCATGTGCTTGGCAACAGGATTTTCAGGTGACACTGCAGGCCTGCATAGTCCCTTTACCTTATTAGCCAGTATTATCTGAAGCCTAAGCTGGTGCTGGAGGTATTTTACTTGAGTGAATTTCCTTGGGAATTTCCTGGGGAGACAAGAGATTTGCATAAATATAAATACTAGTATCCCCTGCTTTATTTCTTTTTGGTAAAAAAAATAGTTCTCTCTCCCCCTCCCCCTCTCCCTCCCTCTTCCCCTCCTCTACTCCCTCCCCCTGACTCCCCCTCCTCTTCCCTCCCTCTCCCCCTCTGCCTCCTCCTCTTCCCCTTCCTCTCCCTCTCCCTCCCCCCTCCTTTCTCCATTCCCCCCTCTCTGAAATTTCATACCTTTCTGTTACCTTACTATTAAAATTACCAGGCATAACTCTGAATGCTGATCCAGTTTTGCAGTGTGCTTGTCTGTTTGTTCCTTCTGGAGTCATAATGGCTTTGTCGGTTTCAATTGACCAACATCTTCGACAATTAGCTCTGCTAACCTCTTTTATTATGTGGCGATTTCCTCAGAATTGCAGCATTCTCCCCTGGAGGAAGGAGAGAGGCTCACGAGATTCAATAAAGAACCCTCACCAGTCCCAGATAGCTGGACCACACTAGATTCACACAAGGCTCATGGGGAGCTTTAGAGGCAGTGAAAATTTACTGGGGCATGGAGATCTCCCTCCCGTCAGCCTGCCTGACAGTCAGGTAGGGAGCTCCTGGGATGGATGCAGTTCTCATGAACTGTCACCCACACTGGGGTGGTTTTGCTGGGGTGCAGCTCTTTCTGAGGCACACAACCTCCTGTGAGTAGTCCCTTTTTCAGCAGCCCATATGTAACTCCACGAAAGTCTTTGGTTTACCCAGGTGGACTTCAGATGACTCATTACTCTGGACTGTGGTTAGTTCTCCAGCTGGGATGAAATAGATGTCTGTACCTCCCCAGGAGAGGAGCACACTGAACTGGATTCTTGCATTTGATTATCACTTAGGTTTCTTTCTAACAGTTTGAAAGGAATGTTAAATATTGTTAAAACATCACCCACCATAGGAAAGAAGGTTGCCCTTCAGAATATATATGAAAGATGATGTTATTTAACAGTTTTTCCTGATTCAAATAAGAATTCTAGTTGGGGAAGCTTATCCAGCATTTACTCTTTTTAAAGCACACCCTTAACAGTTTCCTTCCCTGTGTTTTCAAGAACCTGGGAAACAGAAACAAAATGTAGAGGACAAAGTGCTCTTGGCTTGTCATCCTCCCTTGGTAAGGGGTGACCTCAGTGCACATGAGTGGGAGCTTGACAGAGAGAGGGTGATATGGTGACTCACATGACATGGTGACACTGGGCACAGCCAGGTGCCCACACGCAGTGCACTTAGCAGGTGACTGGGACCGACTTGATCATTTATTGGCTTACAAGTTTTTTCATTCAAAATAATGGCAAAGATCACACAGGCCTTTCCCAATAGAGAGTAAGTGCTTACCAGATACCAAATTTTTACTGTTTTCTAAGTCAAAATTTGATACTAGTTTTATGTGGGCTCTCCTCTTCCAACTGGAGTTGAATATAAAGTTGTGCTTTTGAAGTTATGAGCTCTCACCTTACAAGATCCAAGAGAGAGTTTATGCCAAGTTGAATGTGATTTTCTGTGGTTTCAGAACACGGCTTCAGCTGTTTCAAATAATATGCTCTGGTGTGGAAATGTTAGCATGTGGAAATGTTCTATGACTTTATAGTCACAGAACAACAGGTGATCATAAACCAAAGAACTCATCAACTCCAATGGTGGAGTCATCCAATGATGAGATATGGCAATGTGGGAAAACTCTGCTGTCCTTGCCAGACGCTGTCTGAAAACATTCTAAGCTTCTCATGATGGTGGAAGCCAGTGGTCTGCTAAATTAACACATTCAAATGTTTCACTTGATGGGGGAAAGTATGTTTTAGATGAGACACAGAGGTAAAAAATGTGATGGTCTGTATTTGCTCAGTCCAGGGAGTGGCACTATTAGAAGTTGTGGCACTGTTGGAACAGGCATGTCGTTGTGGTTGTAGGTTATAAGACCCTCATTCCTGCTTCCTGGAAGTATTCTGCTAGCAGCCTTCAGATGAAGATGTAGAACTCTCAGCTCTTCTTGCACTGTGTCTGCCTGGACGCTGCCTTGCTCCCACCTTGATGATAATGGACTGAATCTCTGAACCTGTGAACCAGCCCCAATTAAATGTTGTCCTTATAAGAGTTGCCTTGGTCATGGTGTCTGTTCACCCCAACTAAGACAGGGACTAATGACAGTTAATGATAATTTCGACCCTAGATTTGCAAAATTCCAATTTTGTAATTCCATATGGAGTGTTCAACAAAGGTGAGGCTTCTGTTTCTGGGAAATTCAGTTTAGATGGATTTATAGCACTGGTTTCAAACTGGACTTCCTGTTTGCCAAAATGTCACATACTTGGGTGCTAACTCCAATTATTCAAAGTGATTCTACTGGACTGGGGACAGAGCTAGTAATGCCTCATTTCTGTTTCCAGCAACAAAGCCGAACCTATACTTTCTAGAACAATTTTCTTTCTTTTATACCATCAGGTTTCTTACTGTAAAAAGCAAAGGTAACTCAACAACATTGCGTTTTTAGTCCTTGTTTAGAGTTATGTTAACTGCTTCCAAATGGCCAATTTCAGTGCTGGCTAGCACAGTTTTTGCTTATGAATTGTAATGCCTGCTACTGTGGATTTTTTTGTTCTTTACATCTGCTTCTTATCACCATCATCTCATCGTCATCATCATCATCACCATCATCATCATCAACAACAACAACATCACCATTATCATTTTTCCCTATACAAACCAATGGCCACAAACATAGTACCTCAGACACTACTTATTTATAAACTCATTCATTTGTGAGTCAAAAAGTCAGGCCATGGAGTGGCTAAATTATCTTCTCAACCTCATCTGTGGCTGAAGTGAAGACGTGAACAGGATTGGCTTTCTATCTGGGGATCACAGTGGAAACATTGACAAGAGTGGTGTTAGGGACAGTTCCTCTCAGTCATAGAACTGAAACCCTAATTTCCTTCCTTGCCTTTGGGCAGAATCTGTTGTCTGCTCCCACAGGCACATGATTCACAATGGTCTATAGGTATTTCTTATCTTAGATGTTTGGTCTCTTCCAGGCCTGTGCAAGAGCACTTTCTGACTTGCAACCATAATCTTGTGAGTAGCTAGAGAAACCTTAGGTTCCCAATGCTTGTGCTGCTGTGTAGGACCATCATTACCCAGGGTTCAATCACATTCTCAATTTCAATGCTTACAGCCTGCTCTATGAACCCTAAGATGACAGCGACTGAATTTATCCTACCAGACACTCCTTGGTCCAGTCGTAGAATGGTAGGAAACCCTGTGGCTTATTTCATACTTGGAGATGTTTCCTTCTCCCCATGGTCCCCTGGGATTTGTACTTTAGTGAATTCTCTTAGAAGATGCTTTATAAGCAGAGAGAGAGAACTCTTGGTACAGGGAATATGTAGAAAGCCTCAAAAATCATTTTGAATGCTTTCCAAATGAAACAGATCATGAACATTTTCTTCTACCAGGGTAGAAGCCGTAAATAAAGATGCAGATCACATATGCTGGGAAATGTCACTGCTTAAATATAGAGAGAAGGGAGCCTATGTGAATATTTTGTCCCAGTTATAAGTATTTTTCTTCCTTCTAGCACAGGTCCAGCTATTAATTTCCTTACAGTCTGACAGTCTTTTTGTTGCACAGTGTTCCAGGTTCAAGATGAATAATTTGCTTCTGTGGAGTGAACCAAGGGTCCTGTATTTCAAGATGAATTTATTTTTGCTGTGCATGTACTCTGAAATTAGCTTTAATTAGTACTATATTCCCTTGCATATTTGACTTTTATGACAGTAGATCAGGACAGGTAATTTTATTTTTCATATACACCCTCACCTCAGTTGACGTTGACTATAGTTTTCTTCTACTATCTATTTAGAGTCCAGGATCCTTCTATTCTTGGGAATAATTTTAGGTTGGTGACCTGTAGTGTTGTGCAGTTCTTTTGGCTCTATATATCAAACCAGGCTTTAAGCAATGTACTCATTGCCAAAATCTGCATTAAAAGTATCAATGGATAATACTTCTTTGGTTTGCTGTGGGGCGTGTAATCTTCAGAGCTTGTCAATTCAGGATGTAGGCACTAAAATGAATCTTGCTAGCTGTATTGGCAATTCTGTCTCTTGTATAGTTTTTGTGGGTCTTGGTATTTTTTTCTTCTACTAATTTGCAAGAAAGCCATCATTTTTAGTCAGCCCTTAAAGATTAATAAATCGCCTAATTTGTAATGTTTTCAATTTTGCTATTGCAGTGGATAGATTAATGTGTCCTGATACAATTTATTTTTACAAGTAAAGTAAGGAGAGAAACATCCCATGTCTCTGCATCTCTTTAATCTTTATGTTTCCACTTCAGATGATTTACTATGTCTTCTGACAACAGAAATTCTTACAACTAGAACCATCTGAAATGAAAAGAATTCCAACTTTTCCATGTGGATTTATTATCTCAGTTAGAAATGTAAGACCAAAAATAAAAGGAAAGTGCTTCAAGGGGATGCCTACTTGCTTCCTTTGAAACTTCCAGGAAGAAAATCTGGAATTGGATATGATGACCCAGGTACATGAAACTACGGAATGACTGGTGAGAAAGCTGTAACCAGCAGTCAAGAAACAATAAAACTTCTAAGACTTTCAAATTGAAATTACACTCATAATCAATCAACCATAAAACTTTTAAAGCTTTCCCAAATCATTTTTATTTCACATAAGTAAAATTTTGAAATACGTTTTTCGTAGTCTTTATTTTCATTAAATAATGAAAATATTTTATTTCCTTTCTATGAGGAATTATCATAGGGCCTCTCTACCTGACCAAAGTGACACCTGGGGTCTAGTGAAGAGCTGGCCCCAGCATCCACAGGGCACGGCAGAGGTACAGACACAGGGATGTCTTTATGGCCAGGACAGATGCTTAGCAGAATCTGGACAAGGATGGGGAAAGACATGGGGCTACTGTCAAAAGAAAAGGCGGGGGGCAGGGGGGTGGATAGGGAAACAACTTAAGCACAAGAGGATCTGCACAGACTGAATCTCTTAACTGGGTGGAGATGGGATACTGGCTGCCTGGGCTGAAGTCCTGATTCCTGTTTGCTGTGTCTTACTAATAGGGGTCATCAATGCTCTAAAGGACTCTCTTCCTTGTACATAAAAGAATAAATGGTAGTTTTGTAGGGAAGATGTGAAGTCTGGATGAACCGATGTAAGCAAAGCATTTTTAAGCATATGAGATAGTACACAAGTAGATGACAGGGCTTATATAATTTTTAAACTGAGGCTATTAAAGAACTCCTGTTTCAGGCCTCTTGGGTATTGCTAACATCCCTGAGGTATATATGCCATCCTTCTTTTGCCAAATGAAATATTTTCACATAGGAAAATAACTTCTATACTTTCAGATTCTAATAAGAAGGCATGGGGACTAAGTTATTTCTGACTTCTCAAATAATGCCATATTTTTTAGAAATTTTAATTTTTTATTTTGAGATTATATCATAAAAAGTCATTTGTTTTTTTCTTTTTTAATAATTGGATATTTTCTTTAGTTACATTTTAAATGTTATCCCCTTTCCTGGTTTTCTCCCGGAAATCCCCTATCCCATTCCCACCCCCCTGCTTCTATAAGGATGTTCATCTACCCTCCCACCCACTCCTGTTTACCCACCCTGGCATTCCTCTATACTGGGACATTCCTTTACAGGACCCAGGTCAAGGCTATCCTCTGCTACATATGCAGCTGGAGTCATGGGTCCCTCCATGTGTACTCTTTGGTTGGTGGTTTAGTCTGAGAGCTCTGGGGGATCTGGTTGGTTGATGTTGTTTTTCCTGTGGGGTTGCAAACCCCTTCAGCTCTTTCAGTCCTTTCTCTAACTCCTCCATTGGGAACCCCATGCTCAGACCAATGGTTGGCTACAAGCATCTGCCTCTGTATTTTTCAGGCTCTGGCAGAGCCTCTCAGGTGACAGCTATATCAGGATCCTGTCAGCAAGCACTTCATGGTATCAGCAATAGTGTCTAGGTTTGGTATCCGTATATGGGAGGATTATCAGGTGGGGCAATCTCTTGATGACCTTTCCTTCAGTCTCTGCTTCACACTTTGTCTCTGTGTTTCCTCCGGTGAGTATTTTGTTTCTCCTTCTAATAAGCACTGAAGAATCCACACTTTGGTCTTCCTTGTTCATGAGCTTCATATGAACTGTGAATTGTATCTTGAGTTTTCTGAGCTTTTGGGCTAATATCCACTTATCAGTGAGTGCATACCATGTGTGTTATTTTGTGATTGGGTTACCTTACTCAGGATGGTATTTTCTAGTTCCATCCATTGGCCTAAGAATTTCATGAATTCATTGTTTTTAATAGCTCCATTGTGTAAATGTACCATACTTTCTGTATCCATTCTTCTGTTGAGGGACATCTGGGTTGTTCCCAGCTTCTGGCTATTATAAATAAGACTGCTATGAACATAGTGGAGCATGTGTCCTTATTACATGTTGGAACATCTTTTGGGTATATGCCCAGGAGTGGTATAGCTGGGTCCAATTTCCTGAGGAACTGCCAAACTGATTTCCAAAGTGGTTACCAGCTTGCAATCCCACCAGTGTGTTCCTCTTTCTCCATATCCTCTTCAGCATCTGTTGTCCTCTGAGTTTTGATCTTAGACATTTGGACTGGTATGAGGTGGAATCTCAGAGTTATTTTGATTTGCATTTCCTTGATGATTAAGGATGTTGAACATTTCTTTAGGTATTTCTCAGCCATCTGATATTCCTCAGTTGAGAATTCTTTGTTTAACTCTGTACCCCATTTTTAATAGGGTTGACTCTCTTGAGTCTAACTTCTTGAGTTCTTTGTATATATTGGATATTAGCACTCTATTGGATGTAGGGTTGATAAAGACTTTTTTGCCAGTCTCTTGGGTGCTGTTTTGTGCTATTGACAGTGTACTTTGTTTCACAGAAGCTTTACAATTTTCTGAGGTCCCATTTGTCAACTCTTGATCTTAGAGCATAAGCTAGTGGTCTTCTGTTCAGGAAAATTTCCCCTGTGCCCATGTGCTCCAGGTTCTTCCCCACTTTCTCTTCTATTAGATTCAGTGTATCTGGTTTTATGTGGATGTCGTTGATCTGCTTGGACTTGAGCTTTGTACAGGAAGATAAGAATGCATCAATGACTGCCAGTTGACCTAGCACCATTTGATGAAAATGCTATCTTTTTTCTACTGGATGGTTTTAGCTTCTTTGTCAAAGATCAAGTAACCATAGGTGTGTGGGTTAATTTCTGTGTCTTCAATTCTATTCCATTAATCTACCTGCTTGTCATTGTACCAATACCATGCAGTTTTTACCATTATTTCCCTGTAGTATAGCTTGAGGTCATGGATGGTGATTCTGTCAGAGGTTCTTTTATTGTTGAGAATAGTTTTAGCTATCCTGGGTTTTTTGTTATTCCAGATAAATTTGGAAATTGCTCTTTCTAACGCTATGAAGAATTGAGTTGGAATTTTGATGGGGATTGCATTAAGTCTGTAGATTTCTATCAGAAAGATGGCCATTTTTACTATATTAACCCTGCCAATCCATGAACATGGGAGATCTTTCCATCTTCTGAGGTTTTCTTCGATTTCTTTATTCAGAGACTTGAAATTCTTGTCAGACAAATCTTTCACTTTCTTGGTTAGAGTCACACCAAGGTATTTTATATTATTTGTGACTATTATGAATGGTGCCATTTCCCTAATTTCTTTCTCAGACTCTTTATCCTTTGAGGAGAAGAAGACTACTGATTTGTTTGAGGTAACTTTACATCCAGCTACTTTGCTGAAGTTGTTTATCAGGTTTAGGACTTCTCTTGTGGAATTTTTGGAGCCACTTAAGTATACTATCATATCACCTGCTAAAAGTGATATTTTGACTTCTTTCTTTCTAGTTTGTACCCCTTTGACCTCTTCTTGTTGTCTAATTGCTCTGGCCAGAACTTTGATTACTATATTGGACAGATAGGGAGAGAGTGGGCAGTCTTGTCTAGTTCCTGATTTTAGTGGGATTGCTTCAAGTTTCTCTCCATTTAGTTTAATGTTGGCTACTGCTATGCTCTATATTGCTTTTACTATGTTTAGTTATGGGCCTTGAGTTTTTAATCTTTCTCAGACTTTTATCATGAAGGGGTATTGAATTTTTTCAAATGCTTTTTCAGCAACAATCACACTTCCTTAATATCTCTGAACATAAATGGACTGAATTCCCCAATAAAAAGACAGATTAACAGACTGGATATATAAACAGAGCCCAACATCTTGTTGCATACAAGAAATGCACCTCCATGACAAAGACAGACACTACCTCAGAGTAAAAGGCTGGAAAAAATTTCAAGCAAATGGTCCCCAGAAACAAGCTGGAGTAGCCATTCTAATATCAAATAAAATCAACTTTCAATCAATGTTATCAAAAAAGATAAGGACACTTTATACTCTTTAAAAGAAAAATATACCAAGAAGAACTCTCAATTCTGAACATCTATGCTCCAAATACAAGGGTACCCACATTCATTAAAGAAACTTTTCTTTCTTTTTTTTATTCAATATATTTTTTATTTAAATTTCAAATGATTTCCCCTTTCCTGGATCCCCCCTCCCCAAAAGTCCCAAAAGCCCTCATCCTTCACCCCTTTTCCCCCATTCACCCCTTCCCACTTCCCTGTTCTGGTATTCCCCTACACTGCTGCACTGAGCCTTTCCAGAACCGGGGGCCACTCCTGCCTTCTTGGACATCAGCCCTAGCATACACTGCTACTCACACAATAATAGTGAGAGACTTTAACACCCAGTTCTTATCAATGGACAGATCATGGAAACAGAAACTAAATAGAGACACACTGAAACTAACAGAAGTTATGAAGGAAATCAGTTTAACAGATATCTATAGAACTTTTCACTCTAAAACAAAAGAATGCACCTTCTTCTCAGCACCTCATGGTACCTTTTCCAAAACTGATCATATAATCAGTTACAAAACAGGCCCAGGATCAGATGGGTTTAGTGCAGAATTCTATCAGACCTTCAAAGAAGACCTAATACCAATACTCTTCAAACTATTCCACAAAATAGAAACAGAAGAAACACTACCCAATTGATTCTATGAAGCCACAATAATGCTTATACCTAAACTACACAAAGCCCCAACAGAGAAAGAGAACTTCAGTCCAATTTTCCTTATGAATATCAATGTAAAATAATAAAATTCTCACAAACCAAATCCAAAAATACATGAAAATGATCATCCATCATGATCAAGTAGGATTCATCCCAGGGATACAGGGATGGTCCAATATATGGAAATCAATCAATGTTATCCACAATATAAAGAAACAACAACAAAAAAACCCCTACATGACCATCTCATTAGATGCTGAGAAAGCATTTGACAACAATGTCCTTTCTTTCTCTCTTTTCTCCATATACCCCACCCTGTCATTTTTCCAACCTACAACCTCTTTTTTCATTAATTGTTACATGCAGGTATGTTTATGTATATACATGTATATTTCTAAGTGTAACTTTCTCTGTTTGCATATTACTTACATGTATGCTTTTAAAGCCAAGCACTTGGTAGTTGCTATAGTGCTAGAGAAAACTTTTACAAAGATCGATGGCTTAGGATGAGATTGTGTGCCAATCTCCTTTCTCCTTGCTGGGATTTGGTGTGACTTGGGCTTGCACATGTTGTGCATGTTGTCCTAATCACTGTGAGTTCATGAAGACAGTCCCTCTGCTGTGTCCAGAAGATATTGCTATATTGTAGACATGCTCACATAACTTTAGTTTATGTGCATCATGTAAAAAACAACTAAAGGCCATTTTTTCAGACTTAAAATCATGATTATGATTAGTCAGAAAAGAGGACGAAACTTTTAGATTAGAAAAAGGTCAGAATGTTTTAGATGGGTCTTGGCTATTGGTAGAACAGTTGAAATTATCATTTGCAAGAAAAAGAGTAAGTGTTAAAAAACATCCACATTGTTGACATCGATCTGCCCAACAGTTACCTAGCAACAGCCAGGTAGGCCTGGTTTGCTACAAAAGGGACTATTTGGACACCCCCTCTGACTCTCTGCCCCCTTTTTCTCTCTGACTCCCTTTCTCCTCATCCCCTTCCAACCCACTCTCCAGGTATTCCTGGCCATTTCCTCCTTCCTCCTTCCTCCTCCTCTTTCTCCTCTCCTTCCTTTCCTTCTTCTCCCTCCCCCAACTCTCTTTTTCTGCCTCTACATCTTTCTAAATTCTTCTTCCCATGCCATTAAATAAACTCTACTATGCCATCTATGGCTGGTACCTTAGAGGGAAGGGATGCTTCAGCATGAGATACCCCCTCCCACCATACCATACCACACTCTATAAAACATATCATTGGTTTTATAAAAACACGTCACATACATTTTTCAAATTGATAGACAGCTATGGTGATAACTGGTGCATGATGTGACTGTTAGTAAGAAAGTAGAAAGCGATGGGAGATGAGTCTGGTCATTTGGGGGTACATTTCAAGTGTCCTGAGTTCTACTGTTTGACCTACATAGATAATGGGGAAACCACTCTCTTGTCAAAATGGTTATAAGGAGATAGTTCATGTTGCAAAAGGAAAGATACTTTGATTGTAAGAATAATTGGAGCTATGTGTCCGGTCACGGTGATTTTTTTTTTTTTAAAACTGGGATAAGAAAAATAGAAATAATGGTATCCTTTGAAGAAGTTATTTTTTGAAAACAAGACTCAAAATTTATAGTTAAACACAGTTAGGAAGAGTGAAACTTTGTGAATGGTAGGCTTTTAGTGATTAAATAAATGGTGACTTATTACTCTGAGAAACTAAGAGACAGACTTTGGTTTGGTTATGGATTTAGATTTGAGCAAGGTAAATGGGACACACATCAGTATATTGAAATAAAAACTCTGGTTTTGTTTCTTACTTTTCCTAGTTCCTTGATGCACAACAAAGGTCCTTAGTTAAGCTTTCTCTGCCTCTCTGATATCTGAACTGCCCTCTTCCTACTGTTTTGCAGTATGTCAGTTGTTCCATCACTTTACTTTCTTTGCCTTGAGAAATCTTCTAATTTCTATCTTGATTTTGGTGATATCAACAGAATTCATGGCTTGTCACAAAATAGGTTTTCAGGAGGAGCCAGTGTGACGAGGCAGAGTTGGAGATTTAATTAAAAATGTTGAGAAAGGTATTGAAGAAGACAGCAAGGGCACGCAGGAAAGAGGAGAGGGCTTCTTCAAGAGAGTCACAGAAAGTAAGACTTATAAGAGTGAGCAAGGCTGCTGAGAGAGAGTGTAAGTGCGAATTGGCTTAGTGTAAGTCAGATACGCCCTGCTGTTGGTTCTTCTGAAAGCCTTCTTGTATATGTCTTTGTTTTCTCTTTTTATAAGAGTCTCAAGGCCATCTCCACCAGTGCCTTATAAAGAGCTATAGAATTATAAAGGTAATGCTATTTGACAGTGTCTTTTGCCTCGCAGAAACTTTGTAATTTTATAAGGTCCCATTTGTCTATTCTTGCTCTTAGAGCATAAGCTGTTGGTGTTCTGTTCAGGAACTTCCCCCCTGAGCCAATGTCCTCAAGGGTCTTCCCCAGTTTCTTTTCTATTAATTTATAGTGTGTCTGGTTTTATGTTGAGGTCCTTGATTCACTTGGAGTTGAGCTTAGTACAAGGAGATAAGAGTGGATCAGTTCTCATTCTTCTGCATGTTGACCTCCAGTTGAGCCAGCACCATTTGCTGAAAAGGCTATCATTTTACCACTGGATGTTTTCAGCTCCTTTGTCAAAGATCAATTGGTCATAGATGTGTGGGTTCAATTCTGGGTCTTTGATCCTATTCCATTGATCCATCTCTCTGTCACTGTACCAATACCATGCAGTTTTTAACACTACTGCTCTGTAGTATTGCTTGAGGTCCGGGATATTGATTCCCCCAGAAGTTCTTTTACTGTTGATGATAGTTTTAGCTATCCTGGGTTTTTTGTTATTCCAGATGAATTTGAGAATTGCTCTTTCTAGATCTATGAAGAACTGAGTTGGGATTTTGATGGGGAATTGCGTTGAATCTGTATATTGCTTTTGGCAAGATTGCCATTTTAACTATATTAATCCTGCCAACACACGAACATGGAAGATTTCCAACAAATTGGGAAAAGATCTTCACCAACCCTACATCTGACAGAGGGCTAATATCCAATGCATACAAAGAACACAAGAAGTTAGACCCAGGAAAACCAAATAACCCTATCAAAAAATGGGGTACAGAGCTAAACAAAGACTTTTCACCTGAAGAAATTCAGATGGCTGAGAAACACCTTAAAAGATATTCAACATCATTAGTCATTAGAGAAATGCAAATCAAAACAACCCTGAGATTTCACCTCACCCCAGTCAGAATGGCTAAGATTAAAAACTCAGGAAACAGCAGGTGTTGGCGAGGATGTGGAGAAAGAGGAACACTCCTCCACTGCTGGTGGGACTGCAAGCTATTACAACCATTCTGGAAATCAGTCTGGCGGTTCCTCAGAAAGCTGGACATGATACTTCCAGAGGACCCAGCCATACCACTCCTGGGCATATACCCAGAAGATTCCCCAGCATGCAATAAGGATACATGCTCCACTATGTTCATAGCAGCCTTATTTATAATAGTCAGAAGCTGGAAAGAACCCAGATGTCCCTCAATGGAGGCATGGATACAAAAAATGTGATATATATATATATATATATATATATATATATATATATATATCACATTATATATATATAATGGAGTACTATTCAGCCACTCGAAACAATGAATTCATGAAATTCTTAGAGAAATGGATGGAGCTGGAGAACATCATACTAAGTGAAGTAACCCAGTCTCAAAAGAATACCCATGGTATGCACTCACTGATAAGTGGATATTAGCCTAGAATCTTGGGACACCAAAGACCACATACCAAATGATGTCCGACAAGAAGGAAGGAGTGGACCCTGGTTCTGGAAAGGCTCAAAGCATCAGTGTAGGGGAATACCAGAACAGGGAAGTGGGAAAGGGTGGATGGGGGAACATGGGGAGGGAAAAGGGCACGTGGGACCATTGGGGGGGCAGGGAACCAGAAAAAGGGAAATGAAATGTAAATATAGAATATATCCAATAAAAAATAAAAGAAATGTCAGTTATCATAAAAAAATAAATAAAGGTAATGCCAGACCCATTAGGCTTTCAGAGTGCTAAGAGATGGCTCTTCCTTGTAAATGGGATTTCTAATGAGTTTCTGAAAAATTCCAGGTTTCCAGTTGTTACAGAAAGCCTTCAGCAGATATTAATCTTATTGGCGGTCTTGCTTCTTAACTGATGAGAGGATTCTCTTACATCCTCCTCCCTTTGGGATTCATCTTGGGTTTCCTCGTCTTTCCATCCTGTTTTATGTGATTTTAATTTGTAAAGTTTTGTTGATATTTCTCTGTGGCCTTCAAGTCTTGTGCTTGTCCCTTAGGCCAAGTATTGGTTGTGGGTTTGCCATTTGGATGTTGAAGTTCCTAATTGTAACTGAGTAAATTGTACATGCCAAGGATGAAACAAACCAACTCTAATGTTTTTAGAAGCTACTTTCAAAGTTTGACTTTTTCATTCTCCTGTACAAAGGGTTCAAAACACATTACTCTACAGAATAATTGCTGAGTGAATGTTAGAGAAAAATGCAATTTATATTGTCAAGTGACATGGGTTGTCATAGACTTTGGTACTATTATTCATTGAAGTCTGTGAATGCACAGAAAATTAGACAGTGGTTTCTTAGGTGAGTGAACATATTTCAATGAAAGTTTCCCAGTCTTCATTGTGGATAGGCATGGAAATTATTGTGTCATTTCAATGACCTTATATTTGTGTCTATCCATTATAGTAACAAATGCCTGGATGATTTCTAATGAAACATCGAAGAGTTAGTTGTCGAATGCTAGCTTTGAGTATTGTGCTGCTGTCCATGTACCCAGCACTGACACCCACTGTCCTCACATCTCTGCAGATTCCTCCCTGATCTGGATAATAACACGAGCAGGCTCCCTTTTCACTTCCCCCGCCATGCCTGGCACTACAGCTTTCCAGTTGAGTTGTTCGCCCATGTAGGTCATACACTCATCTTGCTTAGACTATTATCCACTTTAATTTCAAGCCCATGTATCCATAATTTTAAATTGTTTTGAAACTCTTTTGGACACATTGCCTTCATTTAATTGTACTATGTATTTTAATTTCGTTAAGGCACATCTTTATGTCTCAGTTAATATGATGAAGATGTTGCAGTTTGGTCACATTCGAGGTCTGAATCTCAGAGGATAGCTGTCAAAGGGAAAGAAGGGAATCAGCGAGACAGAACGGCACCCTGTCTCTGTGGAGGCGCCTGCAATGTCAGTGTGTTTATAGAATCATCCAAGGGGAAAGCACAGTCCTCACAGCCCTGTCTCTGCCTAGGGTGCTAGGAAACTCTCCTGGGCTCCAGAACTGCTTTCTGATCTTGCAATTTCTTTTCTTTCTTTAAGAAACTGAATGTGTTTAAGTCTTTTCGGATGGGATTGTTTAAGGCTGTACATTTATCCTTCTAACTATACAATTATTTATTTAAACAAGCAGTTAGTCATAGAAACATTTTTATTGTACTGCCTGCATGCTGTACAAAAGCAGTTTATACAACAACAATTATATATAATAAAGCTATTAAATATGTATCTCAAAGGGTAAGAAATGGTTGGGATGGATAGGATCAAAATATGTTAGTGAAAATTTCATAATGAAACTCTTTATTATGTATAAGGAATATATATTTTAAAAGGTCAAGAATTACTTTCTTTAACAGACCAATAAAAGAGCAGTAGAGACTAACAGTAGAGATCACAGTCAACATTTGACAGCCTTCTGTATTTGAGCCTATGCCTGTCTAACCCTGGTCTATTTTTGTTGATGCAAGAATATTTCCAGTTAATTTCCTGTGTGATAAGATAGAGTGAAAAGAAAAATACGGGTCTATTTTTTGTCTTAAACTTTTGATATAATTTATGTCATGCAACTAGATCAAGTGGGGAGGCTGATCCTGTGAGTTATGAAAAAATAAACAAAAATAAAAACCAAACTGTTCTGAGTCCAAGGGAATCTTTAAGGGTTAGACTTCAATAAAAATCAAAATCAGGATATTGTAGGCTTCTAGATACCACTTTTCTGAGGGCTCATGAGCCACATATGAAATTTGAAAGTATTAATTTTACAGAACCCCCAATGTTTAACATGTTTAGATAACTGCAGGGCCTCAAAAACATTTCTTTACTTCTATTAATTAAACTCTTAGTGCTGTAGATGGGAGTGACAATATACTTTAATAACACTAGATCTTCAGAGTCTGAAATAAGAGCATTTCCAAGAGTTTGGGGTTAGTCAAGTCTATACCATCAGTTAGAAGCTAACCTGGGGTATATAGCAAAATGTTTCTCAAATTAAAACAAAAAGTATCAGTTATATGCAGTCATTTCATATAACTCCCAGGATTGTCACATGGAAGGGAGGTGACTGTCATCAGATTGAATTGTATCAGGACAATTTTGTCAGTACTTTTGTTTAAAATAATCAGCTTTAAGCTAAGAGCAGAACTAGTAAGTGCTGAGGACTCTAGCAGGTCCTCTGCTAGAGTGACAAGCTCTTAAAGCCATGCCTCTAGCCTCTGTCTCTAAATTCTTCATGTAACTATATTAGCCAGAAAAGAAAGCAAAACAAACTTACAGTTATCTCTGATGTGCTAAACCAATAAGAAGAATTTTATGGTCTTCATTACTTTCTTTTTGTGAACACAAACATTTGTTGCAATTCATTTACTTACTGAATCCTAAATACCATCATTTAGGGCCTTGGGTTGATACTCTGTTGGAATTCATTGAAAAAAAAGTAAATTATTGAACATGTGGGCAAAAATACATAACTGTTTTAATCAAAGTAAAGAACTGTAACAAGGTGACATACTACCATTTTTTTCTAATAGAGAAAAGGAGTACTCCCAACACAAATATTGCTGTCCAGCTACAGAGCAATTAGCCACTTCTGACTTAGAAAAAAATGGTCTTTTCAAAGTGAGAAATAAAGAAGCAGAGAAATAAAGGTCTACTAACATGTCATGTAGTACAATGACTAAGGACCAGAAGTGGAAAGTATGTTACTTATTATAAAAAGATGATTATTGGCCAGGCGGTGGTGGCACACGCCTTTAATCCCAGCACTTGGGAGGCAGAGGAAGGAGGATTTCTGAGTTCGAGGCCAGCCTGGCCTACAGAGTGAGTTCCAGGACAGCCAGGACTACACAGATAAACCCTGTCTCAAGAAAAACCAAAAAAAAAAAAATCAAAACCACCCCCCCAAAAAAAACCAACCCCCCAAAAAAAACCCCCAAAACCCCCCCAAAAAAACCCCAACCCCCCAAAACACGCAAACAAACAAAAAAAGAGATGATTATCTGTATTGAGTTAAATAAGTCAATTATTTAAAAGTTATGAAATGTTTAGAAAAATTTGAAACTTGGTATCATGTGTCAGATATATAACATGACTCGGGAACTCTTAAGTGTTTCTTTTTAGGTGTGATGATATTTTAGTAAAATAAATTTACAGTGGAATATGATGCTATGTGGAATATTTCTGAAGTAAGTGGAGATGAGAGAGGTTGGTAATGGCTTTATATGTTTATAAGAGCATAATTATATTCTAAGTTTTATGTGTTTGATGGATTCAATAAAATTTTTAAGACAAAAGAAAGTGGAAGTGTTTACTGAATTAGTAATGAACTTATATGATGGAAATGACTTTATGTCATGAAAGCAATTAATTGATCCAAAGAAATGCTCTAAGTACTGTCAGTGAATTTCTCTTCTTCCCTTTTTAGTACTAGCACCATTTGCATTATTAAATGAGACAGTTATATCTGAGAACACAGAACAAAATGGGACATGACTTCCAGCATCATTTTATTTTTCATTTAATAGGTGCTCTACATTCGCTTATACCAGTGATTAGTTCTGTGTAGTAAAGACATCATGGGAGTTGTGGAAATTCTTTATCTAAAGTTTGATTACATTAAACGAACTTCAACTCATCATTTTCTATAAACCACGAGGAAGGAGAAGAAAAAAGAATTAACAGTATCCCTGTACCTGTTGCCTTATAGAATGCCAGGACATGATGAAAATGTGACAAACAAGAATACAAATCTGGAAGTTCCTCAGAAAATTGAAAATAGATCTCCCTGAAGACCCAGCAATACCACTCTTGGGAATATGCTTAAAAGGTGCCTCACCATGCCACAGGAGCATGTATCCCACTTTGTTCATAGTTGCCTTATTTGTGAGAGCCAGAAGCTGGAAACTTCCCAGATGTCCCATGACAGCAGAAAGAATACAGAAAATATAGTTCATTTGCACAATGGAATACTACTCAGCTATTAAGAATGACGACATCCTGAGTTTTGGAGGCAAGTGGATGGAGCTAGAAAATATCATCCTGACTGAGGTAACCCAGACCCTAAAGAAACTCTTCTAAATTCAACTGCTACCTGGCATCAGAAAGAAGCAACCAAACAGAAACAAACAAACAAACAAAAACAAATTTCTTAAACCCTAGGTTCTCATGCTATGAGGTTCTCAAGCTGATGATGAATTTCTGGCAACATACATCTTTTGTTTCGAAAGAAAAGTATGTAGAAAAATAAACAAATTGATGACATAAACCTGTGGCTATTGATGCATTTGTTTGCTTTCTCTGCAGTCTTCACACTGACACAAACATAGTTTATGTTGTTGTGAAATAATTTTTTTCCCAAACTATGTGTATGTATTTGAGTTGGTTATGTACAAATGGTTTAGAAATTTATCATTTAAAAAATGGATTTATGGTTTAAGTACTCAAAAGAACCCTTAGAAAAATCCAACCAGCCATCTTCGCAGCTGTTTGGACCTAGCAGGCTGAACCAGGTACCTGAGATATCCCCAGTTTAAGAACTCTGGGGACTCATACCGCCAGACAGCGATTTGTGAGCAGGAGTCATGCAGAGCAGTGGTTCAGGTGCCCCAGACAGGCGTGGGCTCTGTGCCCTGGGTGGGGGGGACCCTGCACTCCATGCAGCCTCCACCATCTTTGTGGCTCTTTGGACCTAGCAGGCTGAACCAGGTACCTGAGATATCCTGAGTTTAAGACCTCTGGGGACTCAGGCCACCAGACAGACAGTGATCTGTGAGCAGGAACCTGGCAGAACAGTGGTTCAGGTGCCCCAGCCAGGTGTGGGCTCTGTGCCCTGAGGGGGGACTCTGAACTCCCTGCAGCATCTGCCTTCTTCGTGGCTGTTTGGACCTAGCAGGCTGAACCAGGTACCTGAGATATCCTGAGTTTAAGACCTCTGGTGACTCAGGCTTCCAGACAGCAATCTGTGAGCAGGAGCCCTGCAGAGCAGCGGTTCAGGTGTTGAAGTCCTGGGGAAATAGCCTTAAGAGCCCATAGGAGGTTTAAGCACCTTCATAGTCCTGGGGAAATAGCCTTAAGAGCCCATAGGAGGTTTAAGCACTACAGGACCAACTAACAACAGAGATAACCAGATGGCAAAAGGCAAACGTAAGATCGTTACTAACAGAAATCAAGGCAATATGGCAGCATCCGAATCCAGTTCCCTAACAGCAATAAGTCTTGGATACACACCAGAAAAACAAGATTCAGATCTAAAATTACTGGTCAGGATGCTGATAGAGGAATACATAGATAAATCTCTTAAAGTAATACAGGAGTGCTGGGCGTTGGTGGTGCACGCCTTTAATCCCAGCACTTGGGAGGCAGAGGCAGGCGGATTTCTGAGTTCGAGGCCAGCCTGGTCTTCAGAGTGAGTTCCAGGACTGCCGGGACTACACAGAGAAACCCTGTCTCGAAAAACCAAAAAAAAAAAAAAAAAAAAAAAAAAAAAAAAGGAATACAGGAGAAAATGGATCAAAAGTTAGAAGCCCTTACAAGGCAAACACAAAGATCACTTAAAGAAATTCAGGAGACTATGGATCAAAAAATAGAAGCCAATAAGGAGGAAATATAAAACTCACTTAAAGAAATACAGGAGAACGTGGGTCAACAAGTAGAAGTCATGAAAGGAAACACAAAAATCTCTTAAAGAATTACATGAAAACACAAACAAGCAAGGAAAAGATCTGAGCAAAACCATCCAGAATCTAAAAACAGAAGTAGAAACAACTAAGAAATCACAAAGGGAGACAACATTGGAGATAGAAAACCTTGGGAAGAAATCCGGAGTCATAGATGCAAATATCAACAATAAAATACAAGAGATAGAAAAAAGAATCTCAGATGCTGAAGATACCATAGGAACCATGGACTCAACAATTAAAGAAAATGCTAAATGCAAAAAGTTGGTAACCCAAAACATTCAGAAAGTCCAGGACACAATGAGAAGACCAAAACTAAGGATTACAGGTGAGAGTAAAGATCTACAAATTAAAGGGCCAGCAAATATCTTCTACAAAATTATGGAAGAAAACTTCCCAAACCTAAAGAGAGAGATGTCCATGAATACACAAGAAGCCTACAGAACTCCAAACAGACTAGACCAGAACAGAAATACTTCCCATCACATAATAATCAAAACACCAAATGTACTAGACAAAGAAAGAATATTAAAGGCAGTAAGAGAAAAAGGCCAAGTAACATATAAAGGAAGACCTATCAGAATTACACCAGACTTCTCACCTGAGACCATGAAAGTTAGAAGATCCTGGGCAGAGCTCATGCAGACTCTAAGAGAACACAAATTTCAGCCAAAACTACTATACCCAGCAAAACTCTCAATCTTCATAGATGAGGAAATCAAGGTATTCCATGACAAAACCAAATTTGCACGATATCTATCCACAAACCCAGCCCTACAAAGGATAATAGGGGGAAAACACCAACACAAGGAGGGAAACCACACCCCAGAAGAAGCAAGATAGAAACTCCTTCTCATCAAACCCAAAAAGAAGATAACCACTGAAATATGAAAAAATAACATCAAAAATGTCAGGAAGTAATAATTACTATTCCTTAATATCTCTTAACATCAATGGACTCAATTCCCCAATAAAAAGATATAGACTAACAGACTGGATATGCAAACAGGACCCTACATTTTGCTGCATACAGGAAACACATCTCAGTGTCAAAGACAAACACTACCTTAGAGTAAAAGGCTGGAAGACAATTTTACAAGCAAATGGTTTCAGGAAAAAAGCTGGAGTAACAATTCTATTATCAGATAAAATTGACTTTCAACCTAAAGTCATCAAAAGAGACATGGAAGGTCACTTTTTGCTGGTCAAAGGGAAAAACCACCAAGAAGAATTCTCAATACTCAACATCTATGCTCCAAATGCAAGGGCACCCTCATTCGTAAAAGAAACTTTACTAAAGCTTAAAGAACACATTGCACCTAACACAATAATTGTAGGTGACTTCACCACTCTCCTCTCCTCAATGGACCAATCAGGAAAGCAGAAACTAAACAGGGACACAGTGAAACTAATTGAAACTTTAGACCAATTGAATTTAATGGATATATATATATATATATATATATATATATATATATAAACATTTCATCCTAAAGCAAAAGAATATACCTTTTTCTCTGCACCCGCATGGTTCCTTCTCCAAAATTGATCATATAATTGGTCACAAGACAGACCTCAACAAATACAAGAAGACCAAACTAATCCCATGCCTCCTATCAGATCACTGTGGAGTAAAAGTGGTCTTCAATAGCAAGAAAAACAACAGAATGCCCACATACACATGGAAACTAAACAATACTCTACTCAATGACACCTTGGTCGAGGAAGAAATAAAGAAAGAAATCAAAGACATTTTAGAATTCAATGAAAATGAAGGAACAACCCAAATCTATGCGACACAATGAAAGCAGTGGTAAGAGGAAAACTCATAGCCCTGAGTGTCTCCACAAAGAAACTGGAGAGAGCATACACTAGCAGCTTAACAGCACACTTAAAAGCCCTGGAACAAAAAGAAGCTAATTCACCCAGGAGGAGTAGAAGACAGGACATCATCAAACTAAGGGCTGAAATCAATCAAGTAGAAACAAAGAGAACCATACAAAGAATCAACAAAACCAGGAGCTGGTTCTTTGAGGAAATCAACAAGATAGATAAACCCTTAGCCAGACTACCCAAAGGGCACAGAGACAGTATCCAAATTAACAAAATTAGAAATGAAAAGGGGGATATAACAACCAAAACTGAGGAAATTAAAAAAATCATCAGACCCTACTACAAAAGCCTATACTCAACACAACTGGAGAATCTGGAGGAAATGGACAATATCCTAGAAGATACCAAACACCAAAATTAAATCAGGATCAATTAGATCAGCTAAATAGTCCCATAAACCCTAGAGAAATAGAAGGGGTTATAGAAAGTCTCCCAACCAAAAAAAGTACAGGACCAGATGGTTTTAGTGCAGAATTCTATCAGACCTTCAAAGAAGACCTAATACCAATACTCTTCAAACTATTCCACAAAATAGAAACAGAAGGAACACTGACCAACTCATTTTACAAAGCCACAATTACGCTTATACCAAAACCATACAAAGATCCTACAAAGAAAGAGAACTACAGGCCAATTTTCCTTATGAATATTGATGCAAATATACTAAATAAAATTCTTGCCAACCAAATCCAAGAGCACATCAAAACGATCATTCAGCATAATCAAGTAGGATTCATCCCAGGGATGCAGGGATGGTTCAATATGTGGAAATCCATCAATGTAATCCACTACATAAACAAACTAAAAGAAAAAAACCACATGGTCATCTCATTAGATGCAGAAAAAGCATTTGACAAAATTCAGCATCCTTTCATGCTAAAAGTCCTGGAAAGTGCAGGAATTCAAGGCCCATACCTAAATATAGTAAAAGCGATATACAGCAAACCAGTAGCCAACATCAAAATAAATGGAGAGAAACTTGAAGCAATCCCACTAAAATCAGAGACCAGACAAGGCTGCCTCTCTCTCCATATCTTTTCAATATAGTACTTGAAGTTCTAGAAAAAGCAATTAGACAACATAAGGAAGTCAAAGGGATACAAATTGGAAAGGAAGAAGTCAATCTATCACTATTTGCAGATAATATGATAGTATATGTACGAGGCCCACAAAACTGCACCAGAAAACTCCTACAGCTGATAAACAACTTCAGCAGAGTGGCTGGTTATAAAATCATCTCAAGCAAATTAGTAGTCTTCCTGTACTCAAAGGATAAGCAGGCTGAGAAAGAAGTTAGGGAAATAACACCCTTCACAATATCCACAAACAATATAAACTATCTTGGTGTGACTTTAACCAAACAAGTGAAAGATCTGTATGACAGGAACTTCAAGTCCTTGAAGAAAGAAATCAAAGAAGACATCAGGAGATAGAAAAATATTTCATGCTCTTGGATTGGCAGGATCAATATAGTAAAAATGGCCATCTTGCCAAAAGCAATCTACAGATTCAATGCAATCCCCATCAAAATCCCAACTCAATTCTTCATAGATCTAGAAAGAGAAAATTTCAAATTCATCTGGAATAACAAAAATCCCAGGATAGCTAAAACTATTCTCAACACTAAAAGGACTTCTGGGGGAATCAATATCCCTGACCTCAAGCAGTACTACAGAGCAATTGTGTTAAAAACTGCATGGTATTGGTACAGTGACAGGCAAGTAGATCAATGGAATTGGATTGAAGACCCAGAAATGAACCCACAGAATTATGGTCACTTGATCTTTGATAAAGGAACTACAACCATCCAGTGGAAAAAAGATAGCCTTTTCAACAAATGGTGCTGGTTCAACTGGAGGTCAACATGCAGAAGAATGTGAATTGACCCACTCTTATCTTCTTGTACTAAGGTCAACTCCAAGTGGATCAAGGACCTCCACATAAAGCCAGACACACTGAAACTTATAGAAAAGAAACTGGGGAAGATCCTGGAGGACATGGGCACAGGGGGAAAGTTTCTGAACTGAACACCAATAGCTTATGTTCTAAGATCAAGAATTGACAAATGGGACCTCATAAAATTACAAAGTTTCTGTTAGGCAAAGGACACTGTCAGATGGACAAAACAGCAACCAACAATTTGGGAAAAGACCTTCACCAACCCCACATCCGACAGAGGACTAATACCCAATATGTACAAAGAACTCAAGAAGTTAGACCCCGAAGAACCAAATAACCCTATCAAAAATGGGGTATAGAGCTAAACAAAGAATTTTCACCAGAAGAAATTCAGATTGCTGAGAAGCACCTTAAGAGATGTTCAACATCATTATTCATCAGGGAAATGCAAATCAAAAGAACTCTGAGATTCCACCTCACACCAGTCAGAATAGCTAAGATTAAAAACTCAAGAGACAACAGGTGCTGGTAATGATGTGGAGAATGAGGAACACTCCTCCACTGTTGGTGGGATTGCAAGATGGTACAACCGCTCTGGAAATCAGTCTGGCGGTTCCTCAGAAAATTGGACATGACACTTCCAGAGGACCCTGTCATACCACTCCTGGGCATATACCCAGAGGATTCCCCTGCATACAATAAAGACACATGCTCCACTATGTTCATAGCAGCCTTATTTATAATAGCCAGAAGCTGGAAGGAGCCCAGATGTCCCTCAAAGAACGAATGGATACAGAAAATTGGTATATTTATACAATGGAACACTACTATTAAAAATAATGAATTCATGCAATTTGTAGGCAAATGGTTTGATCTGGAAAGTATCATCCTAAGTGAGTTAACTGAATCACAAAAGAATACACATGAAATGCAATCATTGATAAATTGGTATTAATGAGCCCAGAAGCTCTGAATACTCAAGGCACAATTAGCAAATCAAAAGATTCCCAAGAAGGAAGGAGAGGACACTGGTCCTGAAAAGACTGGATCCAGTTTTGTAGGAGAGTACCAGAACAGAGAAATGGTGTGTGTGTGGGGGGGCTGGTGATTGGGGAATGGGGGGAAGAGGACTTATGGGACATATGGTGGTGGTGGGGAACTGGGAAAGGGGAAAGCTTTTGGAATGTAAACAAAGTATATAGAAAAAATCCAACTAAAAATAATTAAAAACAATGGATTTATTTATTCTTGAAAATCTCATACATGTTTCATACAGTGAATAGGATCACATCTATAGTCCATTTACCCTTCCAGTCCTTCTCAGACCTGCAAGCACATCCTGTTTCCAACTTCATTTCCTTTTCCTCTTCCCTTTGTTCCTTGTCTTTTTTTCTTGTGAATATCATACAAAGTCCAAATAGTATTTTCCACATGTGAATAGACGTGGGGCCATCTCCTGGAGCCTGATAAACCTACTGATGGCTGTAACATTAAAATGGGTGATTATTTCCTCACTGAGCAACTGTTTACTGTTATCAGCTCTTCAGTAAGTCTTGGGGACTAGATAGTAGCTGCCCTTGTTTGCTGTAAGTTTGGCAGGTTTAATCTTGCACAAGTAATGTGTAGGTAACCACAGTTTCTGTGAGTTTAGGAACATGATTTGTGTCATGCCCAGAAGATGGCAATTTATTGTACTCCTGTCCATCCAGCCGTCCTCTGGCTCTGACGTACTTTCCATCTCCTCTTCTGTGTTTTGTGTTCCCTGAGCCTTGGAAGGATGCTCTGATTAGGGCTGAATATAATATTTTCATATTACCAACTGATCCATTTTGTATCTCTGCATTGCTTACTCTCCATTGGCTTCTATGACAGAAGCCCAGGTCTATGGTTCTAAACACTATTTCTAAGAGGGCAATTTGACAATATGATCATTGGACAAGTAGCAACATGCAGAAAACTGAAGCCAAATCCTCATCTCTTCCCCTGCACAAAACTTAATTCCAAATGAGTCAAGGACTCCTGTATAAGGCCTGATACTCTGAAACTTGTAAGGATCACATTTCAACCTATGGGCACAGAACATGGGAGTGGCAATTGATAAAGCCACCTTTGATACTGAAAATGAAAAAAAAGCTTCTGCACAGCAAAAGAAACTGAGAATAGGCAGCCCATCCAATGGGAGAGAATTCCAGCTATTTGTCAGACAGAAAACATTAAGGAAATGTCCAAATGGGTTATGGAACTGAACAGGAAAACTCTCAAAAGAAGAAAATCAAATGGCTAAGAAACATTTTCAAAGGTGTTCAACATTGTTAACCACCACAGGAATTCCAACTAAAACCACTTAAAAAAAGAAAAAATAAAGAATCCATCTCATACATGTCAGCATGGATATTATCAAGAATACAAAAACCAGCAACCACTAGTGTGGGAAGTGGAATTCCAATAATCGCATGGTGGGAGTGTCAACTAGTGTGGCCACTCTGCTAATTGATTTGGAGGGTTCTGAAAATGCTAGAAGTATAGCTGCCAGTGTGCTAACTATACCAGTCCCTGGCATAGCCAAAGGACTTTACATTGTAATGAAGAGACACTTGCATATCCATGTTCATGGATGCTCTATTCACAATAGCTAGGGAAGGGGACCAGCCAAATGTCCACCACAGATGAACGGATACAGAAAATGTGTTCAATATACATAATAGAATATCATTTATCTCCAAGGAAAAGAACTGGAGAAATTTTTAGGCAAATGGGCTTTTAAAATCGTTTGAACGGGAATCTCATTTTGCACACAAAAGCCGCTCTAAAAGCACTACTATTCTGTCTCTTTTCCAATGTATGTTTTGTCATTGCTGTAAAAAAATCAATTAACTGTAACTGTGTGGACTAAAACCTCGGTCTATTGATCCATATGTCTTTTGTGCCAGCAATATGCTCCTCTTATCACTATGGATTTTATAGCATTGTTTGACATTTCTGAGTTTTGTTGTTATAATTATATCTAATTATATCTCTTGTTTGATGTACAATTTTAAATATTTGGGTCCTCTTCTTTTGCTAAGGATTTGTCATATATTACACACACATACACACACACACACACACACACACACACACACACACATATAATTTCAGAGAACCAGTTCCTTGTTTCATTGATTATATTTTAAATATTTATTGATTTCTATTCTGATTTTTTTCATTTTTTCCCATCTCCTCTTTGGGGGCTTGATTTATTTTTGGTATTCCAAGTTATTAAACTGTATAATTAATGTATTTTATATCCCTGAAATTTTAATATAGGCTAATGTAGGAATTATGGGAAATAAATATTCCTATTCCCTCTAGGTCTGCCTTCAGTGTGTTCCAGGATTTTGTTGTGTTTTGCCATCTAACTGTGGAAACTTTCTGGATTCTTTTTTACAGTGACTCATGCCATTCAATGCTGTGAGTTCATGTGATCTCTGCAGGTTCCACTGTTGTTGATTTATAATTTTAGTTTACTGTGGTCCATTAGAATGAGGAATATTATTTTACTTTTACTATTTATGTTCAGATTTGCTTTGTGTTCTAATATGAGATCAATTTAGAGATAGTTTTATGAGAATGTGTGTTCTTTGGTGTTTAGGTGAGATCTTTTATGGAACGGGTCAATTTGACTTCTGATGTCACTTGAAGCCATTGCTCATCCTTATTTTAAATTCAGATGACTTGTCTTTTTGGTGAGAATGGGGTAGTTCAGCCATACTGCCTTTGCTTATGTGTTTAGAATTAAATCTCTTGCTTGATTAGAGACCTTTGTACTTCTTGATGGTTTGGTTGGAAGTGTATTCTGTCAAATATTGGACTAGTGACACCTGCTCATGCTTTTGGCTTTATTTATTTGGAATACTGTCTTCAACCTCTAATTGTAAAGTGAGCTGTATATGGTATATGGTATTTTTCTTGGTGGTAAAAAAAGAGATGTATTTGATTTCTAAAAATTCTTGGAGCCTTTGGAATGTAAACATAGAATATAGAAAATAAAAATAAAAAAATTCTTGAGCATTTTTTTAATTAGGACATAGAAATGATTAATACACAGAATTATTGAAGAGTGTCAATTCTGGTAATTATGCTGTTTTGCAATATTTTCTTAGAGTTTTTGTTGAATTTTCTGGCATTGTTTATTTATGCTTGTGTAATTTTTAGCATCCATCTACTTAAGATTGAAGACTTCTATTATTCTGTGTAGATTTGGCTGGTTGGTAACAAATTCCTTGAGTGTCTTTTTATCATGGGAAGTTTTAATTTCTTCTTTTGTTGTACATAGTTTTAGGTATATCAGACTGGGATTGCCATTATACTCTTTCAGAAGTTAGAAAACATCATTCCAGGTCCTTCTGGCTTTAAATATTTCTATCTAATTTTATTTGGCTTACTTATAAAGCTGACTGGGCCTGGCTCCTTTTCAGTTTCAATATAGTTTTAGTATTTAAACCATATTATTGCATGGTGTTCTCCAGGCTTTTTGTAATTGAATGGGCATCTATTTCTTTAGCTCTGGAAAATTTTCATCACTGGTTTTTATTGAAAGTATTTCCTAAGTCTTTGGTGTGATATTCTTCTTTTCTACTCATATTTAAAAAATACTATTGACTTTTTCTGTGTAATCCAAATTCTTCTGTCCTGTCTTATAGCCACAATACTCCATTATCCATGGCCCATGCTATAGATGGGACTTCTCACTGAGATTTTAGTTTGGCTTAATGAGTCTTTGCTTTTGTTCTCTTGCATGGATTAATGATTTCTTTGAGTTGTTTGAACACAGGTATAATATTTTTTGAGACTGCAATATAATCACAGCATTTCTACCTTTCCCTTTCTCCCTCTAAGCCCTCCCATAAACCTTTCTCCTTTAAATGGATGCCTGGTTTTCCACTAATTGTTATTGCATTTATTTATGTTTGTGAATATACATTTATATGCCTAAATGCAAAGTGTTATTATTCTGTATAATGTTACTTGCATGAAATTTTTCCAAATCATTTGCCTGAAATTTCTTCCAAATGGATCCTCATTGGGATCCATTTACTATGGAATTGGTAATTCCTGGGAAAGTTCCATTTCCTTTTCTTTTAATGTTATTTTCATTTCTGCTCTGAATTTGAGTAGCAGGAGCCAACTCATTGGCACATTTTTCCTTTAAAAATTCACACCTCCTTTTTTCTCTCAGGGGAGGCATTTACAATGCTCAGGGTATGATTAAGTCAGAGTAGGGTTACAGCTACCTCTTCTCACCCTGGAGTAGTATTAGGGCCAGAAGTTCTTTTCATAATGTTCCCCTGAGTTTAAGCTGTTATCCCAGGTCAGATTGGGTCTCCTGTTGGGTCTTCAGCTTGTATAGTAAATAGGAAAACAATACATTCACGAGCCCTACTCTAGGGCAGATTAAGGTACCTACTTGGGTTTACAGCTTCTTCTGTGGGACCTCCCCATACATCTGAGAATTTTTTATCTTAACAATGCATCTCTGTGGTTTTATGGAACAGCTGTCAAGTCAAGAAGAATATAAAAATAATGTAAATAATAGTAAAAAAAAGATGGCGCCAAAAATGCAGAAATTTGTAAAGTTCTATACTTTGGGGCATGCTGGGGCTCAAAATTAACTAGGCAAATGTTCTGTCACTTTAGCTTGTATCTTATATTTCAATGCTAAGGCTTAATTTTTTTCCAATCAAATTGTTCAAAGATTCAAAACTAAATGGTATGGAAGAATTATAGGACTGGGGAGATGTACTGCCTGCCATGCTAGTATGAATGTCTGTGTTCAAATTCCCAGAAGTGATATAAAAAGAACAGGAACCACCAGGTCTGTCTGTGGATAAGTGTTAGATACAAGTGAATTCCTGAAGCTCATTGGCTGGTCAGCCTAGTAACTTCATGAGCTACAGGTTCCATGAGAGACCCTGTCATATAAGGCGAGATGAAGAAAAATTGAGGAAAGATAAAAAATGTTTATATTTGTTCCTATACTCCTAAACACAGACACACCCTACAGCACACAACATACCCCAAACTCAGATTATTATATATAATAACATTATTCAGCTGTATATGCCTGTTTTGCTTATATTAGGAAGTATTTTTATATAACAAATAATTGAGATAGTGTTTTTTGAGAATTAACTTCATTGTTTTATGTATGTTATTTGGGAGATATCAAAAGGTTTCACAACCATGTAAGTAGGATATTTTTTGTATGAGTCTAATGTAGTAGCTCATGAACTTAGGCCAGAAGTAATATATATTAGCTAAGTAGTATTCTGTTGTGTAAATGTACCTCATTTTCTGTATCCATTCTTTGTTAATAGACATCTGGGTTCTTTCCAGCTTCTGGCTCTTATAAATAAGGCTGCTATGAACATAGTGGAGCATGTGTCCTTGGGATATGGTAGAGACTCTTTTAGGTATATGCCTAGGAGCAGTATAGCTGAGTCTTCAGACAGAACTATTTCCAATTTTCTGATGAACCACCAGATGGATTTCCAAAGTGGTTGTACCAGTTTGCAATCCCACCGGCAAGGGAGGAATGTTTCTTTCTCTACATCCTCACCAGCATTTTCTGTTACCTGAGTTTTGTTTTTTTTTATTGGTTATTTTATGTATTTACATTTCTAATGTTATCTCATTTCCCTGTTTTCCCTCTGCAACCTCCCTATCCCATCCACTCCTGCTTCTATGAGGGAGTTTCCCTATCCACCCACCCACCCACCCACTCCATCCTCACAGTTCTAGCATTCCCCTTACACCGGGGGATTGAACCTTTACAGGACCAAGGGCTTCCCCTCCCATCCATGCCATCCTCTGCTACATATGCAGCTGGAGCCATGGGGCCCTCCAAGTAAACTCTTCGGTTAGTGGTTTAGTTCCTGAGAGCTCTGGGCGGTCTGGTTGGCTGATATTATTGTTCTTCCTATGGGTTGCAAACCTCTTCAGCTCCTTCAGTCCTTCCCCTAACTCCTCCATTGGGGTCCCCATGCTCAGTCCAATGGTTGGCTGTGAAAATCCACATCTATATTGGTCAGGCTGTGGAAGAACCTCTCAGGAGACAGCTATATCTTACTCCTGTCACTGAGCACTTCTTCGCATCAGCAATAGTGTCTGGTTTTGGTGTCTGCATATGGAATGGATTCCCAGGTGGGGCAGTCTTTGCATGGCCTTTCTTTCAGTCTCTGCTTTACTCTTTGTCCCTATATTTCTTTTAGATAGGAACAATTCTGGGATAAAATTTGAAGGTGGATGAGTGGTTCCATCCCTCAACTGTGGCCATGCCTAACCTTTAGAAATGGTATCTACATCTTTTCTCTCCATTTTGTTGGGTTATTTCAGCTAATGTCATCCCTGCTCAGAAACTTGGACATAGTCCTACCTGAGGATCCACTCCTGGGCATATACCCAAAAGATGATCCCACATATAACAAGGACACATGTTCCACTATTTCATAGCAGCCTTATTTATAATAGCCAGAAGCTAAAAACAACCCAGATATCTCTCACCAGAGGAATGGACAGAAAAATCCATTTTCTGTATTTATTTACACAATGGAGTACTACTCAGCTATTAAAAACAATGACTTCATGAAATTCTTAGGACAATGGATGGAACTAGAAAATATCATGCTGAGTGAGGCCAGACACAAAAGAATATACATGGTATTTACTCACTGATAAGCAGATATTAGGCAAAAGCTAAGAATAACCACAATACCATATGAAGCTCAAGAAGTAGGAAAACCAAAGTGTGGATGTTTCAGTCCTACTTAGAAGGCAGAACAAAATAATCACAGGAATTAGAGGGTAGGAGAGACTTGGGAAGAAGAGGGGAGGGAGAGGAAAAAGGAGGGGCAGGATCAGGTATGGGAGGAGACAGGGGAGAAACCCAGAGGATCAGGAAATTGAACAGAGATGTGTAGCAATGGGGGATGGAGAACTGGCAGGAGCCACCAGAAAGTCCCAGATAACAGGAAAGCAAGACTCATCTGTTTTTGATCTTAGCCATTCTGACTGGAATGAGGTAAAATTTCAGGGTGGTTTTATTTTGCATTTCCCTGATGACTAAGGAAGTTGAACATTTCTTTAGGTGCTTCTTGGGCAGTTTAGATTCCTCAGTTGAGAATTTTTTTGTTTAGCTCTGTACCCCATTATTAGTAGAATTATTTGGTTTTTCTGAAGTCTAATTTCTTGAGTTCTTTGTATATTTTGGATATTATCTCTGTATCAGAATTAGGATTAGTAAATATCTTTTCCCAATCTGTAGGTTGCTGTTTTTGTCCAATTGATACTTTCTTTGCCTTACAGAAGATTTTCAGTTCCATGAGATTCCACTTGTCAATTGTTGATCTTAGAGCCTGAGCCATTCATGTTCTGTTCAGGAAATTTTCTTCTATGCTCATGTGTTTGAGGGTATTTCCCATTAATTATTCTATTGGATTCAGCTTATCTGGTTTTATGTGGAGGTCCTTTATCAACTTGGACTAGAGCTTTATACAAGGAGAAAAAAATGGATCAATCTACACTTTTCTTCATGTAGTTATACTAGCACCCTTTGCTGAAAATGTTGTCTTTTTCCACTGTATATCTTTGGCTCCGTTGTCAAAGATCAAGTGACAAAAGGTATGTGGGTTTATTCCATAGCCTTCAATTCTATTCCATTGATCTATCTGCCTGTCACTGTACCATGCTTTTCTTTTTTTAAATCACTATTGCTCTGTGATACGGTTTAAAGTCAGGGATGGTGATTCCCCCAGAAGTTCTTTTATTGTTGTGAATTGTTTTTGCTTACCTGGGTTTTTTGTTATTCCAGATGAAGTTGAGAATTGCTCTTTCTATCTCTGTGAAGAATTGAGATGGAATTTTGATGGGGATTGCATTGAATCTGTAGATTGCTTTTGGTAAGACGGCCATTTTTATTATGTTAATCCTTCTGATCCATGAGCATGGGAGATCTTTCCATCTTTTGAGGTCTTCTTTGATTTCATTCTTCAGGGACTTGAAGTTTTTGTCATACAGATCTTTTACTGACTTGCTTAGAGTTATGGCAAGATAGTTTATATTATTTGTGACTATTGTGAAGGGTGTCATTTCTCTAACTTCTTTTCCAGCCTATTCATCGTTTGTGTAGAGGAAGGCTACTGATTTGCTTGAGTTAATTTTATATCCAGCCACTTTTGCCAAAGTTGTTTATTAGCTCTAGGAGTTCTCTGGTAGAATTTTTGAGGTCACTTATGTATACTATCATAACATCTGTAATAGTGATACTTTGACTTCTTTTCCAATTTGTCTCCATTTGATCTCCTTTTGTTGTATAATTGCTCCAGCTAGAACTTGGAGTCCTATATTGAATCAATAGGGAGAAAGTAGGCAGCCTTGTCTTGTCTCTGATTTTAGTGGGAGTGCTTCAAGTTTCTCTCCATTTAATTTGATATTGGCTGTTGGTTTCCTGTATATTGCTTTTATTATGTTTACAAATCTTGCAGGCAAATGGATGCATAAGACTCTGGTGAGCCTTAACTTACCAGAGATCCCCCTGAACTGAGGACTGATGTAAAAGCAAGAGGAATTTTATTGTTCCAGCATGCTGGGGTAGCCCTGCACACAAAGGAGGAGAGAACCATCCCCCCCTTCCCTAGACTCCAGCCTTGTTCAGTGAGTATTTATAAAGTTTGTAGAGCAGCAGCCATTAGGCACAATGTGAAGAGTATGACTTTTTTCCTTTTTTAAAAATTTTATTTTTATTTTTTCTATATTTTTTGTTTACATTCCAAACTCTTTCACCTTTCTCAGATCTCCTTTCATGATATGTACCCTTTCCCAGATCCCCCCTCACAATAAGTCCCCTTCCCTCTGCCCATTCCCCAATCACCCTCCCCATTCCTCTGTTCTGGTACCCTCCTACAATACTGGACCAAGTCTTTTCAGGACCAGGGCCCTCTCCTTCCTTCTTCTTTGGAAGGAGAAGCAAATCTTTTGATTTGCTAATTGTGCCTTGAGTATTCAGAGCTTCTGGGCTAATTAATATCCACTTATCAGTGATTGCATTTCATGTGTATTCTTTTGTGACTGGGTTAGCTCACTTAGGAAGATATTTTCCAGTTCCAACCATTTGCCTATAAATTCCATGAATTCATTGTTTATAATTGCTGAGTAGTATTCCATTGTATAGATATACCACATTTTCTGTATCCATTCCTCCTTTGAGGGACATCTGGGTTCTTTCCAGCTTCTGGCTATTATAAATAAGGCTGCTATGAACATAGTGGAGCATGTGTCTTTATTGTATGCAGGGGAATCCTCTGGGTATATGCCCAGGAGTGGTATGACAGGGTCCTTTGGAAGTGTCATGCCCAATTTTCTGAGGAACCACCAGACTGATTTCCAGAGTAGTTGTACCTTCTTGAAATCCCACCAACAGTTGAGGAGTGTTCCTCTTTCTCCACATCCTTGCCAACACCTGCTGTCTCTTGAGTTTTTAATCTTAGCCATCCTGACTGGTGTTAGGTAGAATCTCAGGGTTGTTTTGATTTGCATTTCCCTGATGACTAATGATGTTGAACATCTCTTAAGGTGCTTCTCAGCCATTCAAATTTCTTCAGGTGAAAATTCTTTGTTTAGCTCTGGACCCCATTTTTTAATAGGGTTATTTGGTTCTCTAGGGTCTAACTTCTTAAGTACTTTGCATATATTGGATATTAACCCTCTGTCTGATGTGGGGTTGGTGAAGATCTTTTCCCAATTAGTTGGTTGCCGTTTTGTCCTTTTTACAGTGTCCTTTGTGTTATAGAAACTTTGTAATTTTATGAGGTCCCATTTGTCAATTTTTAATCTTAGAGCATAAACTATTGGTTTTCTGTTCAGGAACTTTCCCCCTGTGCCCATGTCTTTTAGGGTCTTCTGCAGTTTCTTTTCTATTAGTTTCAGTGTGTCTGGTTTTATGTGGAAGTCCTTGATCCACTTGGAGTTGAGTTTAGTACAAGGAGATAAGAGTGGATCAATTTGCATTCTTCTGCATGCTGACCTCCAGTTGAATCAGTACCATTTGTTGAAGAGGCTATCTTTTTTTCCACTGGATGGTTGTAGCTCCTTTATCAAAGATCAAGTGACCATAATTCTGTGGGTTCGTTTCCGGGTCTTCAATTCTATTCCATTGATCTACTTGCCTGTCACTGTACCAATACCATGCAGTTTTTAACACAATTGCTCTGTAGTACTGCTTGAGGTCAGGGATATTGATTTCCGCAGAAGTCCTTTTATTGTTGAGATTGGTTTTAGCTATCCTGGGTTTTATGTTATTCCAGATGAATTTGAGAATTGCTCTTTCTACATCTAGGAAGAATTGATTTGGGATTTTGATGGGGATTGTATTGAATCTGTAAATGGCTTTTGGCAAGATGGCCATTTTTACTCTATTGATCCTGCCAATCCAAGAGCATGAAATATTTTTCCATCTTTTGATGTCTTCTTCGATTTCTTTCTTCAAAGACTTGAAGTTCCTGTCATACAGATCTTTCACTTGTTTGGTTAGAGTCATGCCAAGATACTTTATATTGTTTGTGGCTATTGTGAAGGATGTTATTTCCCTAACTTCTTTCTCAGCCTGCTTATCCTTTGTGTATAGTAAGGCTACTGATTTGCTTGAGTTGATTTTATAACTAGCCACTTTGCTGAAGTTGTTTTTCAGCTGTCGGAGTTCTCTGGTGGAGTTTTTTGGGTCACTTAAATATATTATCATATCATCTACAAATAGTAATAGTTTGACTTCTTCCTTTCTAATTTGTATCCCTTTGACTTCCTTATGTTGTCTAATTGCTCTTGCTAGAACTTCAAGTACTATATTGAAAAAATATGGTGAGAGGGGGCAGCCTTGTCTAGTCCCTGATTTTAGTGGGATTACTTCAAGTTTCTCTCCATTTATTTTGATGTTGGCTACTGGTTTGCTGTATATTGCTTTTACTATGTATGGACCTTGAATTCCTGTTCTTCCCAAGACTTTTAGCATGAAAGGATGCTGAATTTTGTCAAATGCTTTCTCAGCATCTAATGAAACAGTATGACTTTTAAACTGATTAGTCATTTGGGAATGTGGTGGTAAGGACTTCCCTTATCTGTAGGTGACCAAAGGTTGGTCAGCCCTGTGGTTTTCCTGAGGAATGTGATCCAGGAAGCAAGGGAAGCCTACCAAGGACCTCCTCTCCCTTCTAGGAAGGGAGGGGTCTTTATGCTCTGGGGTCTTGGTGGAATTTTCCAAATGCCCTGAACTGACCTTTTCAGATGGAATTACAAAATGTCTTCCTGAATGAGGTAACCTAGAACCAAAAGGACATACATGGTATGTACTCACTAACAAGTGGGTATTAGCCCAAAGGCCCAGAATAACCACAATACAACTCAGAGACCATATAAAGCTTAACAAGAAGGAAGACCCAAGTGTGGTTGCTTCAATCCTACTTAGGAGGGGAAACAAAAATACTCACAGGAAGTAGAAGGAGGAAGGACCTGGATGGAAGAGGGGAGAGGGAGGTAGAAAAGGGGGTCAGCATTAGGTATGGGAGGAGACAGGAGAGAAGTCTAGACCCAGGAGAATTAATAGAAATATGTCATAGTGAGGGTGTGGAATAGCTGAGGGCAGGGCGAGACAGGAAACCACTAGAAAGTCCCAGCTGCCAGGGATTTGAGAGACTCTCAAGACCCAGTGGCGATGGCATTAGCTGAGATGCCCAACAATGTGGACATAAAACCTCGAGACCACTGGCAGAGCCTCCCAGTTGACAGCTATATCAGGCTCCTGTCAGCAAGCCCTTCCTTGCATCCACAATAGTGTCTGAGTTTGGTGACTATAAATGGGATGGATCCCTAGGTGGGGCAGTCTCTGGATGGTCTTTCCCTCAGTCTCTTCTCTACTCTTTGCCTCTGTATCTCCTCCTGTGAGTATTTTGTTATCCCTTCTAAGAAGGGCCAGATCAGAAACCAAAGAGAACACATGGAGGAACCTATGGCTCCAGATTCATATGCAGCAGAGGATGGCCTTTTTGGACATCAAAAGGGTGACAGGTCTTTGGTCTTGAGAAGGCTAAATGCCCCAGTATATGGGAATGCCAGGTCAGGTAAGCGGGAGTGGGTGGATTGGTGAGCAGGGTGAGGGGAGAAGGATTAGGGGATTTTCAGGGTGGGGGGAAACTAGGAAAGTAGATAACATTTGAAATGTAAATAAAGAACATATCTAAAAAATAAAAACCTCGAGACCACCTCCTATAAATAGACATGCCTCCCTACCCCCTACCCCTGTTGAGGGACCCACCCATCTCAAAATTTTTAATCCAGAATTGTTCCTGTCTAAAGGAAATACAGTGACAAAAATTCAGCAGAGACTGAAGGAAAGACCATCTAGAGACCACTCTACCTTGGGATCTATCCTATTGGCAAACACCAAACCCCGACACTATTGTTTATATAAAGCTATACTTGCAGACAGAAGCCTGGTATGGCTATCTTCTGAGAGGCTCTGCCAGCACCTGACTAAGACAAATTCAGATGCTCACAGTCAACCATTGGACTGAGCACAGGATCCCCAGTGGAAGAGTTAGGAGAAGGACTGAAGGCGCTGAAGGGATTGTAACCCCATAGGAAGAACAACAATGTCAACTAACTGGACCACTCAGAGCTCACAGGGAATGACCCACTAACCAGAATATGCAGGGGCTGGTCTGTGGCTCCAGCTACATATATAGCAGAGGACTGACTCATCTGGCATCAGTAGACAGGAATGCACTGGGTCTTGTGTATGCTTGATGCCCTGGAGAAGAGGGATGCTAGAGCAGTGGGGTGGGAGTGGGCGGGTGGGTGTGGAAGCACCCTCCTACAGGCAAAAGGGAAGGAAGATGGTTGCGGAGGGGGCGTTCATGGAGGAGAAACTGGGAAGGTGGATAGAATTTGCAATGTAAATAAATAAAATAATAAAAATGATACCATGAAATTTGCAGGCAAAGGCATAGAACTAGAGACAAAACAACTGAGTGAGGTAACCTAGACCCAAAATGACAAATATGGCATGTACTCACTTAGCTAGTATGTCAATGATAAACAAACTTTAGTCCCCAGATGAAAAGAGGTTAGGTAGAGAGGCAGGTTCTTGGGGTACCCATGGATTCCTGTTCAGAGGGAATAGAACAGATTATGTGGGTAGAATGGGGGTAGGTTTGTACCACCACCAGAGGATCCAGACGGATCAAGTAGGGGGAGAAAGAGATGGATGCAGAGAATGCAAGGAGCCATGGCTGGACTTGGTAGCTCATGCCTGATACTGCATGAATGGCCAGGTGGCAGAGACTAGCTATCCCAGGAACCTAGGGTAGAACAAACATGAATGACCTACACACACACACACACACACACACACACACACACACACACATACATATATTCAATAAAATGATTCCTAATGAAAAAGAAGTTATAGATATTAATATTGTCCTAGGATTGATTTTGATTTTTTACATTATTACATCAGTATTTGTTCCCATTGGTATAAATATTGAACCTTTCTTAAACTACCAAATTTGTAATGTTTTTTTTTTTTCCCAATCATGGTTTCTCAATGATTTACCAGGAAAAGGTCACACTGAGTCAATATTCTTTCTGATTGTGAGATACACAAAATTTTTTTTAGAAAAAAATGACTGCAAGATTGTAAGTTTTCGTTTTAAGAAGGTAGGAAAGCAGCAGATATGGTGGACACAGCCATGCCTGATTGACAGCTCTGACTAGCCATGTACATGAACCAGGAGGTCTCTAATTGTTTTCCAGATCACTTGGTAATTAATGGTGTATTGTGCCTGTGTAACTCATTACTGATCAATATTTGCCTGAAGAGGCAAAGCTAGGCAAGACAAGAGAGTAATCAAAGTGACTCTATTAATAGATACGGCCCTTAAGCAGTGACTATGGATCAAAGCTGTCAGGAGTTTAGACTTCCTCTACAAATATGCACCACTTGTACTTTTTCTTTTTAAGAATACCATCAAGAAAAAAATAAACTGTAGCAAACTGAGCTCCTTTTGAAATGTCACTTGGTATACAACTGCAATTATGAAGTATGGATCTTTTAATTTCTACTGTGGTATCTGCTAAAAACACATTTTGAGATTACTTTTAAGAAATTCATCTAATCTCTTAGTATATCAAGGTGCCCACTAAAGTGTTTTGACTTTTCATATAGTATCATTAAAGAAATGACATTTTCCACTCCATTAAAATTATATCAGCGAACCATTCAGAATCAGCAACAGTCCCTGGAGTATGACTATGACTATTCATTAAACATGTGCTGCAGGCCACATCTTGGTTTCACTTCAATAACACAAGTTCTATGACAAGTAGAAAATACGATTTCCTTAGTCTTAGTTTCCTGTCAGAGTAAAACATAATTAAGAGTTTGTTTCAGGAGGTTCCAAAGAGGCTTAGCACAAAATAAAGCAGTTAACACAATGACTTTTAAATGTATACTGGCTTCCTACAATTTAAAAGCAAAAGGCTGAAGAAAATACTTGAAATGTGCTGCAACATACTTGGCTTTGGGATCATTATCTGACTGAGATGATGGGGGATGAAGAAATGGCAGGCGCATGTACCAGAAAGCTGGGATTGGTTGGGCATATGTTCCTCTGTAGCAGCATCAGCAGTCTACAAACTCAGCAGGTCTATTAAATACAGCCTGGTAAGGACTCATGTTAGCTAATCTCTGTTGGCTTGTCTCTGTAGGGGAGAACTCTCTGGCTGCAGACATCAGGGAGTGGAAAACTGTGGTGGATACTATATGTACCTAATGTCAACATCCACACTTGGACCCTGAGAGGCCATTAGCATTCATATGAGGTCTTGGGGTTCTTGATGTGAACATGCTCATGTTGTGAATGCTTCTTCAAACTTTGCTCTTCATAGAATGGCTAGCATCATTTTGTGGTAATATTATTTTAATTGTAGCAATCATTGAGATAAGATGTGTAAGGGTTCTTGTTATAGAGAATAACAGTCAAATGATGCCCATTTTGTATATTTGTGCATGGAAGTCTGTTTTGTGTGTGCCTGTGTGCTACAGCACACACAGGTTAGTGGATAGTTTTCAGAAGTGGTTCTCTTTTCTACCATGTGTGTTCCAGAGATTGAACCTAGGTTGCCAAACTCGGTGGTAGTGGCTTTAACTGCTGTACGATTTGTTCTTTGTCTGGACACTTAGGAGGGTTTCTAAAAGATAATATTAACTCAGTTCTTTTTAATGAAAGAAAAGAAATTTTCTTTGAATTTTTAAGTTTGGAAAAATGAATATTCTGGGTGAATGAAAAGTAAATTTTGGTTTCCCAGTACTAGTTAGATTGCTCATGGATGGACAAACTCGTGGTTTTGTTTTCTGGGTAGAGTGTCTTTAGTTGATTATCCAGATCCAAGTTACTTAAGTGCTGTACCTTGCATGCCATTCATGCATGGACCTGACACATGAGATAATGCTAACATGATTTTCTCAGTCTCAAGCATATAAATAAACCACAGCACAATGCTGAACACTCACTAAAAGGAACTTGTAAAAGTGCCATTTAATTGTCTTTAGAAAAACTCCCTATGAATAAATCAACATATTACTCAGTAATTTACTGTCTAAGTCACCGTGAGAAATTAAGTTTTTAACAGTAGATCATGGCAGATAAGCAATGAACTTAAGACTGATGTTGAGAAGGCTACAGTTTATACATTTCCACTTTTTGCCTGCAACTGCCTATCTCTGCACTTCTTGGGTGCCCACTCCTTTCATGAAGAAAAGCATAGAAAAGTCACAGGCTGCCAAAGGTCGCTGAAGAAAACAAAATCTTCGTTAGCCTTCTCCTAGTGGGTTGCTTTTTCAGCACGACCAGACTTCTAACATGTCTGTCATACAAGGGCTGTTGAAGCTTGACAATGAGATTGGGTGGTAGTCTTTGCAGGGGTGTGGTTGAACAGGTTTATTGGGAAAGTGGGTATAAGCCAATATGATGATTGTGATTGAACAAAATGTGTAGTGCATGAAAATGACCAGGATTTTCATAGAGTGTGTACCAAATCATATTAGTCAAAACCTCAGAAGGAGCCAAGAACTTGTGAAATGATACCTGTTTGACTGCTTGATGGTGGAGGCACTCCTCAGTCAGACTTAGTACAAAATTACACAAATGACTCTCCAAAGGGCAAGGCTAACACTAGCACTCTTGTGTTTGTGTTGTGATGCATAGTTGGCCTAAGCTTTTATCAGTAGAATTTGGGAAGGAAGTTATAATTTTTTTCTTATTATCCTCATGTAACTTACATTTACTGTTAATATTATATATGGATACTGTTTTTTAAATCTAGTGTCTATTGATTTACATAGAATAGTTATACATGACCAGATCATCAAGTTTTGAAAGTTTTAAAATACTTTTACAATCCATGTTTAGTATAATATTAAAATTAAATTATGTTTATAGATACATATTACTTTAAAGTTTATGTATTATATTGAAATTGTCTTCTTATTAGACATTTATATGATTTGTAATATCTTAGCATTCTTATGCTGACCATAATTATGATTAAATATTTGTATATATTTCTAATCATGCCAATATTATACCATACAAATAAAATTGTCAAGGCAAAATTAAAATTATTAATGTGCATTTTTAAGCAATGACCATAAGTATGTCAATTTACCTATCAGTAGAAAATAAAAAATTTCCCTTATCTAAACTGTATGGAATTTCTATTATTGTCATAACTTAATGATGATCAATGGAGAACACATTAATATCCTGATCTGCAGTTTCTTTCAGTAATGTTAAATATCATGAATTATATATTTTATTGTTGTGAATTTTTTCATATATAATACTTACAGTTTTCCAATGGAATAGTATTTTTCTTGTTATCTATGCGAGTACTCCAACATTGAATATACTGTATTGTCTTAATTTTGTTGTCTACTTTTTAGATGAATATTTTATTCATATTGAAATGTGACCTAAAAGTTTCTGTAGTCATTTATACTTATTTTTCTCCTGTTTTAAATTTTTATAAAATCTCTATTTCAACTTTAAAGATTCAATTAAATTTTCTTTTGGCTTAAAATCTTCTGCTATGAAATCCTAGCTCCCCTTCATACACAACTGGATTTTAGATTGATATTTAAATTTGACTTTTTCCAAGCTTTATAAACCCTTATGTAATGTGAGAGTGTGCTCTTAATTAATTCTTCTCAGTGCCCTCTCACTTAACAAATTCAAACTTGTGATATGGACATTACTTATATTTTTATTAAGTAATTATTTATAGTTATCTTAATATTATCTTCCATCCTCTGGAAATTTTGATTACCAGACTTAGTAGCAATATGTTATGGCAGTTAGTCTTTGTCAGGCTGATATTGACTTGAGTCACCAAGAAAAAGAAACCTCAGTTGAAGAACTGTCTCCTTCAGATGAGCCTGTAGGAAAGTCTTCAGGCATTTTCCTGGTTTATGGTTGGTATGGGAAGGTCCCGCTTTCAGTGGGCTGTGCCATTCTTGGACAGGCAGTCCTGAGTGGTGTAAGAAAACAGGTTGAGCAAGCCACAGAGAGCCACATGTGTAGTATTTCTTCACCGTCTTGGCTTCGGTTCTTGCCTTCAGGTTTCTGCATGATGATGGACTGTAACCCATAAGCTAAATAAGCTCTTTGCTCCCCTAAGTTTCGTTTCGTCATGGTGTTTTATCACAGGAACGAAACAGAAACGTGTACACCATTTGCACATTTAGTTACCTTAAGCTTTACAATTTTTCTTTCCAGCCGAATGCTTTAGGTCCTGCTTTTCATATTCGCAAGGTTTTAACATTTGTTTCTCTCTCTTGTTTCCTGGAGCTAACATTTTTAGTGCTGTGAATATTAGCATGCCTATTGAACTAGTTTAAAAGTGTCTGAAGTATCTTTAGTCTTTGATGCTGTTTTCAGGGTCTCGCTACTATGAAAATGTGAATTTCAAGGGAGACTTATTTGAACATATTTACTTATTTGATGTAAATGTGGTTTATAGGTTTTTCATAGGTCATAATAATTCAGTAACATGTATGAGGACTTAGAAATCATGCTTCATACTGGTATATATCTGGTTATAAACAACTGAGTTATCAAAAGCTGTAATCCTAGCCTGTAATCAGTTCTAAAGTTGGAAGATGAGCTGAGGGGAATGGTGGTCTTCTGAAGCTATGGCAACCAGTAGAAAAATATTAGGTGTAAAGGATTTATAAATAAGAAAACAAGTAATAACACAAGTCCTTATAGTCTGTTTATGAGAGCATTAAATTCACTTTATCATTTTTTCTAGTCTCTTTTCTTTTCATAGTCCATGGCATAACCATCCATTCTTTATTTACATTTCAAGTGATTTTTCCCTTTCCTGGATCCCCCCTCCCTGAAAGACCCATATGCTTCCCCTGTTCCCCAATCCACCCCTTCCTACTTCCCTGTCCTGGTATTCCCCTACACTGCTGCACTGAGCCTTTCCAGGACCAGAGGCCACTCCTTCCTTCTTCTTGGACATCATTTGATATGTGAATTGTGTCTTGGGTATTCCAAGCTTCTAGGCTAATATCCGTTTATCAGTGAGTGCATACCATGAGTGTTCTTTTGAGACTGGGTTACCTCACTTAGGATGATGTTTTCCAGCTCCATCCATTTGTCTAAGAATTTCATGAATTCATTGTTTCTAATGGCTGAATATTACTCCATTGTGTATATATACCACATTTTCTGTATCCATTCCTCTGTTGAGGGACATCTGTGTTCTTTCCAGCTTCTGGCTAATATAAATAGGGCTGCTATGAACATAGTGGAGCATGTATCTTTATTACATGCTGGGGAGTCCTCTGGGTATATGCCCAGGAGTGGTATAGCTGGGTCCTCTGGAAGTATCATTCCCAGTTTTCTGAGGAACTGCCAGACTGATTTGCAGAGTGGTAATACCAGCTTGCAACCCCACCAGCAGTGGAAGAGTGTTCTTTCTCCACATCCTTGCCAGCACCTGTTTTCTCCTGAGTTTTTTATCTTAGCCATTTTGACTGATATGAGGTGAAATCTCAGGGTTGTTTTGATTTCCATTTCCCAGATGACTAAGGATGTTGAACATTTCTTTAGATGCTTCTCAGCCATTCGATATTCCTCAGAATATTGAATGATGAAAATCTTTGTTTGTTGAAAATTCTTTGTTTAGTTCTGTACTCCATTTTAAAGGGGATATTTGGCTCTCTGGAGTCTATCTTCTTGAGTTCTTTGTATATCTTGGATGTAAGCTCTTTGTCAGATGTAGTGTTGGTAAAGATCTTTTCCCAATTTGTTGGTTGCCATTTTGTCCTTTTGACAATGTCCTTTGCCTTACAGAAACTTTGTAGTTTTATGAGGTCCCATTTGTCAATTCTTGATCTTAGAGCATAAGCTATTGGTATTATGTTGAGGAAATTTTCCCTGTGCCCATGTCCTCAAGGGTCTTCCCCAGTATCTTTTCTATTAGTTTCAGTGTGTCTGGTTATATGTGGAAGTTCTTGATCCACTTGGACTTGAGCTGAGTAGAAGGAGATAAGAATGGAACAATTTGCCTTCTTTTGCATGCTGAACTCCAGTTGAACCAGCACCATTTGTTGAAAAGGTTTTTTTTCCCCACTGGATGGTTGTAACTCTTTTGCCAAAGATCAAGTGACCATAATTCTGTGGGTTCATTTCCGGGTCTTCAGTTCTATTCCATTGATCTACTTGCCTCTCATGGTACCAATACCATGCAGTTTTTTTTTAAACACAATTGCTCCATAGTACTGCTTGAGGTCAGGGATACTGATTCCCTCAGAAGTTCTATTACTGTTGAGGATAGTTTTAACTATCCTGGGTTTTTTGTTTTTCCAGATGAATTTGAGAATTGCTCTTTCTAAACCTGTGAAGAATTGAGTTGGGATTTTGATGGGGATTGCATTGAATCTCTAGATTGCTTTTGGCAAGATGGCCATTTTTACTATATTAATCCTGCCAATCCAAGAGCAGGAAATATTTTTCCATCTTCAGATGTCTTCTTCGATTTCTTTCTTCAAAGACTTGAAGTTCCTGTCATACAGATCTTTCACTTATTTGGTTAGAATCACACCAAGATACTTTATATTGCTTGTGACTATTGTGAAGGGTGTCATTTCCCTAATTTATTTCTCAGTCTGTTTATCCTTTGAGTACAGGAAGGATACAGATTTTATTGAGTTAATTTTATCCAGCCACTTGGCTGAAGTTTTTTATCAGCTGTAGCAGTTCTCTGGTGGAATTTTTTGGGTCGCTTAAGTATACTATCATATCATCTGCAAATAGTGATAGTTTGACTTCTTTCTTTCTAATTGGTATCCCTTTGACTTCCTTTTGTTATCTAATTGCCTGGCTAGAACTTCAAATACTATATTGAATAAATATGGAGAGAGAGGGCAGCCTTGTCTGGTCCCTGATTTTAGTGGGATTGCTTCAAGTTTCTCTCCATTTAGTTTGATGTTGGCTACTGGTTTGCTGTATATTGCTTTTATTATGTTTAGGTATGGGCCTTGAATTTCTGTTCTTTCAAAGACCTTTAACATGAAAGGATGCTGAATTTTATCAAATGCTTTTTCAGCATCTAATGAAATGACCATGTGGTTTTTCTCTTTGAGTTTGTTTATGTAGTGGATTACATTGATGGATTTCTGTATATTGAACCATCCCTGCATCCCTGGGATGAAGCCTACTTGATCATGGTGAATGACCATTTTGATGTGTTCTTGGATTCAGTTGGCCAGAATTCTTTTTATTGGATATATTCTTTATTTGCATTTCATTTTCCATTTCCTGGTTCCCTGCCCCCCAAAGGACCCATATGCCCTTTTCCCTTCCCCTGTTCTCCCATCCACCCCTTCCCACTTCCCTGTTCTGGTATTCCCCTACGCTGACAGAGCCTTTCCAGAACCACGGTCCACTCCTTCCTTCTTGGACATCATTTGGTATGTGGATTGTGTCTTTGGTGTTCCAAGATTCTAGGCTAATATCCACTTGGTTGGCAAGAATTTTATTGAGTATTTTTGCATTGATATTCATAAGGGAAATTGGTCTAAGGTTCTATTTTTTATTGGATCTTTGTGTGGTTTTGGTATCAGCAAAATTGTGGCTTCATAGAATGAGTTGGGTAATGTTCCTTCTGTTTCTATTTTGTGAATTAGTTTGAAGAGTATTGGCATTAGATCTCCTTTGAATATCTCATAGAATTTGGAACTAAAGCCATCTAGTCCTGTGCTTTTTTTGGTTGGGAGACTGTCAATGACCACTTCTATTTCTTTAGGGGTTATGGGACCATTTAGATGGTCTGTCTGATCCTGATTAAATTTTGGTAGTTGGTATCTGTCTAGGAAATTGTCCATTTCATCCAGATTTTCCAGTTTTGTTGAGTATAGGCTTTTGTAGTAGGATATGATAATTTTTTGGATTTCCTCAGTTCCCGTTGTTATTTCACCCCTTTCATTTCTGATTTTGTTAGTTTGGGTACTGTCTCTGGTTAGTCTGGCTAAAGGTTTATCTATCTTGTTGATTTTCTCAAAGAACCAGCTCCTGCTTTTGTTGATTCTTTGTATCGTTCTTTTTGTTTCAACATGGTTGATTTCAGTCCTGAGTTTCATGATTTTCTGCCTTCTACTCTAGCTTCTTTTAGCTCTAAAGCTTTCAGGTGTTCTGTTAAACTACTGGTATGGGCTCTCTCCAGCTTCTTTTTGTAGGCACTCAGAGCTATGAGTGCTGAGAAGAAGGTATATTCTTTTGATTTAGGATAAAATGTTCTATAGATATCTATTTAGTCCATTTGGTCCAAAGCTTCTGTTAGTTTCACTGTGACTCCGCTTAGTTTGTGTTTTCCTGATCTGTCCATTGAAGAGAGTGGGGTGTTTAAGTACCCCACAATTATTGTGTGGGGTGTGATGTGTGCTTTAAGCTTTAGTAAGGTTTCCTTTACAAATGCAGTTACCCTTGTATTTGGGGCATAGATGTTCAAAATTGAGAGTTCTTCCTGGTAGATTTTTCCTTTGATGAGTATAAAGTGTCCTTCTGTATCTTTGTTGATGACTTTTGGTTGAAAGTCTATTTTATCTGATATTCGAATGGGTACTCGAGCTTGTTTCCTTGACCATTTGCTTGGAAAACTGTTTTCCAGCCTTTTATTCTTAAGTAGTGTTTGCCTTTAACACTGAGATGTCTGCAGCAAAATGTTGGGTCTTGTTTACGTATCCATTCTGTAAGTCTATGTCTTTTTATTGGGGAATTGACTCCATTGATGTTAAGAGATATTAAGGAACAGTGATTGTTGATTCCTGCTGTTTTGGATGTAATTTTTATGTTTGCGTGGTTATCTTCTTTTGTGTTTGTTGAAAGAGGATTACATTCTTGCTTTCTCTTATGTGTAGTTTCCCTCCCTTTGTTGGTGTTTTTCCATTCATTATTCTTTGAAAGGCTGGATTTGTGGAAAGATATTGTATAAATTTGTTTTTGAATAACCTGGGTTTCTCCATTTATGGTGATTGAGAGATTTGCTGGATACAGCAGTTTGGGTTGGCATTTGTGTTCCCTTAGTGTCTGCATGACGTCTGCCCAGGCTCTTCTGACTTTCATAGTCTGGTGAGAAATCTGGTGTAATTCTGATAGGTCTACCTTTATATGTTACTTGACCTTTTTCCCTTACTGCTTTTAATATTCTTTCTTTGTTTAGTACTAAACAAAGTTTTGGTGTTTTAATTATTATGTGACGGGAGGAATTTCTTTTCTGGTCAAGTCTATTTGGAATTCAGAAGGCTTCTTGTATGTTCATGGGCATCTCTTTCTTAAGGTTAGGGAAGTTTTCTTCTATAATTTTGTTGAAGTCATTTACTGGCCCTTTAAGTTGGAATTCTTCACTCACTTCTATGCCTATAATCCTTAGGTTTAGTCTTCTCATTTTGTCCTGGATTTCCTGGATATTTTGGGTCAGGGGCTTTTTACATTTTGCATTTTCTTTGACTATTATATCAATGTTTTCTATGGTATCTTCTGCACCTGAGATTCTCTCTTCTATCTCTTGTATTCTGTTGTTGATGCTTGGCACCCATGACTCGTGACTTCTTTCCTAGGTTTTCTATGTCCCGAACTCTCCCCCTTTGTGATTTCATTATTATTTCTACCTCCTTCTTTAGCTCCTGGATGGCTTTGTTTAATTCCTTCAACTGTTTTGTTGTGTTTTCTCTTAGTTCTTCAAGGATTTCTCCCTGTTTACTTGTGTTGTCCTGAATTTCTTTAAGGGAGTTATTTATGTCCTTCTTGAAGCCCTCCATGATGCCTTCCATCAGCATCATGACCTGTGATTTTAAATCCAAATCTTGCTTTTCTGGTGTGTTGTGGTGTCCAGGACCTGCTGTTGTGGGAGAATTGGGTTCGTATGGTGCCATATTGCCTTGATTTCTGTTAGCAATGTTCCCACATTTGCCTTTTGCCATTTGGTTATCCCTGGTGTTAGTTGGGCCTACTGTTACTGGCTGGAGCTTGCCCCTCCTCTGTACCTACAGGCCTATCTCAGCAACCCTGGGTGTGCTGCTTTCCCCTGGCACAAATTGCTGTGGTGCTGCCATGTTCCTGGGTGCAGGTGGAGTCCTGGTGCAGTGTGTCCCAAATGATCTTCTGCTCTAGTGAAACCTGCCTACCAATCTGTTGCACAGTCACAGAAGCAAAGATGGCGGCCAAGACCCACTCTCTTGTGGTTGTATTTGGGTATGTACCTCTGTGGCCCCGATCAGCTCTGGATGCAGGCTGTGCTGGCTGTCTCCTCCTTGCTGGCTGCTGGGTGTATAGCTGGCTTCCTGCACTGCTTGGAGATGGCATGCTGTGGCCGAGAGTGTTCCCAATCCGGAGGCAGAAACTGGAAGGCTCTTGCCAGAGGCCTCCAGACTGGATCCTCTGATCTGCAGGGCTGGACTCACCTGTGCTGGATGCCTCTTCCTCGCTGGCTGCTGGGTGCATATTACCATCCATTCTTTTAGCAGTGAATTTTAAACATTTATCCACATTTCTAACCATTCTGTTAAGTCATAGCTCTGTTTCCTCTTATCAATTTCCCATGAAGATTTTGTCTTATATTTTTATTTTATAGCCAGCCATAAACAATTGCACTGTGGTCTTCTTTTAGTTGATATTGTCTTCTGATTACTACTAGCTTAGATTTTTTTCACTTATGGTCTTCCAAAAGCTTATGGCCTATGCTGGCCAGACTAGATGTGGCTATTTAATCTGTCCCATTAATCTACATTATTTCCCACTGATGCTCACACATTATGTCTTAACTTGTGTAGAGACTCATAGTGTAGCTGCTTTAATTACATTACATAGCATAGCCTAGGAACAAGATAGCATGAAGCTTTTGTGCACCTTTGCATTTTTCTTTTAAAGCCCCATAAGAAATATCACATGTCGATCTTTTCATGTTGTTTCCTGCTATACAGTTAACCCAAGAGCAAAGGCCATATTTTATGTGCCTTGTCATTGGAAAGTGCTGTCTTGAATGAGAACTTTTGGTAACTTTTGAGTGACTAAAGAACCTGAAAATACTTTGCGTTTTCTGCATTTAGGTAAATTTAAAAGTTTCTAAAATTTCTTATACGTTTCTGTTCCTGAGTTTAGATAGTAATGGTTTATGACTGGGGTTGATTGGAGAATGGTCAGAGGGATGAGAGCTTATGGGACTTATAGGGAGGGGGGGGGAACCAGGAAAGGGAAAATCATTTGGAATGTAAACGAACAATATAGAAAAAATTAAAAAAAATTTTCAACACACCCATCTACCACCCCACCTGGCAACTAGCACTGGAGTTGACTCAGAACTATGAATCATACCTACATTCATTCCCTTACCCACTTCCCATCAGTAAACCCAGATACCAACCCATGTGGTAACAACATCAAAGAGATTCCAATACAGAATCGAATCTGAGAAATCTAGAAAGCCCTCTACAAACTTATGAAGATCATCAGGGAGATTTTTCTAAGCCTAAAGATGGTTTACTCTGAGGCTTAGAAGTTGTCCTTATTCCTACATGAGCTGTTTTAGCCATTCTTTCATCCCATTTACACACTAACACAGTACCCCCAAGCTAAATGTTATTATTCTGCTGGGCCATACCTGACAAGATGGAATCATAGCAAATAAGGATCTAAGCAATCAGTCAATAAAGATGAACCTAGATATTCACACTAAGAAACATTACCAAAGGCCTAAACTCAGATTCCTGTGTCGAAACACAATAACCAACTTAAGTAAAGAAGATAACATGTCTCCTCCACTGTAAGGGTCCCTGAGAAAAACAGGTAAATAGGACAATGATTTCACAGTAGAAATGATGAATATATTCATGGGGCTCAAAAGAATATGCACAAATTCCTGAATGAGGACCACAGAAACATAGTTAGTTGAGTAAAATGGTGAAAAACTTTCAAGACATGAAAATTAAATTGAACAAAATTGAAGAGTCTCTGAAGAAAATACAAAGTAAAGCACAACTCTAAATGGAAAAATGAGAAGTCAAGCAAGAAGAATATCACCCACAAATTAGACCAAGTAGCGGGGACAATGGCAGATCTTAAAGACAATGTAGAGAAATGGATCACCCACTCAAAGCAAAGTCAAATTATGAATAAATATAGAAACTGAACATGAAAGAAATTAAGAGAACAAAAAAAATACCAAACCTATGAATAGGAGACATAGGAGAATAAAACACAAAGCTAAGAGGCACAGGAAATTTTAAGAATATCATGAAAGAAATTTCCTGAAGTCTAAGAAAAAGACCGTCCTAAGGTTCAAGGGTCATCTTGAATACCAAATAGATGGGCCTAGAAAAGAATGTTCATATCTATCCCATAATTAAAACTCTAGAAATTATATTGAAAGTGCCAAGAAAAACTAAGGCACACATAAGACTCATTAGAATAACAGATGACTTTTCTTTCTCAAATTTAAAAAAAATGTTACTTTTTTATTTTTTACTTTATTATTATGGGTGTTGTCTTAGTTAGGGTTTCACTGCTGTGAACAGACACCATGACCAATACAAGTTTTATAAAAGACATTTAATTGGGGCTGGCTTACAGGCTCAGAGGTTCAGTCCATTGTCATCAAGGCAGAAACATGGCAGCATCCAGGCAGATATGGTGCAGGAGGAGCTGAGACATCTTCATCTGAAGGCGGCTAGTGGAAGACTGACTTCCAGGCAACTAGGGTGAAGGTCTTAAGCCCACACCCACAGTGACACACCTACTTCAACAAGGTCACACCTCCTAATAATGCCACTCCCTGGGAAAAGCTTATAGAGACCACTACAGGTGTTTTACCTGCATGCATATGTATATGCACAGGGTTCATGCTTGGTACCCATGAAGTTCTGAAGATTTCTTATGATCCCCTGGAATTGGAGTTACAGATGGTTGTGAACTATCATTTCATGCTGGAATCTAAACTCAGGACTTCAGAAAGAACATCAAGTCCTCCAAGCATTAAATTTTCTCTCCAGAAGGGCTTAACCTGTTACTCCATAACTTTCCAAATACCACAAATGCCATACTAGCTTACTATGTTAATGACCATAAGTCATAACTGCAGGAGGAGAAACTTTTCATGTAAAAACAGATAGAAGGAATTTCTGTTGACAAAGATATCTATCTACAATGGATAGCAGAAGGAATGTGTCAGTCAGAAGAGATGATTATATATGCCAAAGAGAGTACAAGGCCTATATCATCCTAGAACAATTAACAACAGGAAGTCCCAGAAAATAAAACCACAACCACAAAATAATAGGAATCAATTAATATATCATTCAATAATAACTATTACTATATCCATAGTCTCGATTCCATGATAAAAGAAATATAGAATAAAAGACTGGATTAGAGTACATGATCTCTTTTTGCTGCTTATAAGGAAATTACACATCCTGTAAATAATCACCTTAGGGTCAAAACAGAAACAGTATTCCAAGCATAGGGATATGAGAAACAAAAGGTGCCATATTTTTTTTCATTTGACACCATAGATTTCAAACAAAACCTTATCAGAAGACATAGGAAGAACATTTCATACTTATTAAAAGAAAATACACCAAGAGGATATTATAGCTCTAAGCATTTATGAATCAAATACTTGGGTACCCAATTTCATTAAAAAATATTAGATCTAAAATCACAGACTGAGTTCAATAGAGTAATTGTGGGTGATTTTAATATTCCACTAGATAGCTCAGCCTGACAAAAATGAAATGGAAAGAAATGGAGTTAAATGACATACTACATTTAGATCAAATGGATCTAAACGTTATCTACAGAACATTCTACCCATGCACTTTATTCTCACAAGCTCATGAAACTTTCACCATAATTTACCACACAAAGTGAAAGTAAAAGAAAGTATGCATACTTATGGAAGCTAAAAACATACAACAGAGTGAAAATTAAGACATTTAAAAATTTCTGAAACACAACATATTAAAACTCATGGTACCTGATGAAGGTGGACTAAGACAAAAGTTGATAGAATTAAATACCTTCATCAAGAACTCTTAATGCCTATGGCTTTGAAAAATCAAAACCAACCAACCACCAACCAGCCAACCAACCAACCAACCAACCAACCAACCAACCAGCCAACCAAAAGCAAAACAAAACAAAACAATTAAAATACCCCCACAAGAACAAGCAATACCCAAAAAAGAACAGATGATAAAAGACGATGTAAGTCCGTTCTTAAATTAATGAATTAGAAGCAAAAACAAAAAGGAAGAGATGGTTGAAAAGATAAATGAATTGAGGAAACTTTAGCTGAATTAACCAAAAGAGAGGAAAAACATACATGAATAAATTGGAGATGAAAAGGGAAACCTTATAACAGCTACTGATCAAATTCAGAGAGTCATAGCACATACTTTTAAGAATGTATATTCTGCTAAATTGGAAACCTGAAAAGATATGGATGGATATCTAGGTATGTAAGACCCACTGAAATAAAATCAAAATAAAGTAAATAATTTAAATAGATCTAAAACCAATCAAATATATCTTGACCAACAACAATGTAAGCTCAGGTGGATACATTGAAGAAATCTACTTGAACATCAAAGAGGGACTAGCCTCAGTACTCAAATTATTCTGTGAAGTAGAAATACTTTCAATTTCTTTTTATGAATCCAATATTACTTTAATACAAAAAAACCATACAGAGACTCAGTAATAACAACAAAAACATTGGCCAGTCTCTAGCAAGAATTGTCAGGAAAATACTTGCAAACAGAATTAAAAGATACATCAATAAGATGATCAATTTACCTTCATCTTAGAGATCAAGGGATGGTTCAACACACATACACAAACACATGCACACACACACACACACACACACACACAAATGTAAAACATCATATAAATAGACTAAAAAATGGAAACTACACAATTAATCTCACTGGATGTGGAAAAACTTTTGACAAATTCCAACTTCCCTTCATAATAAATGTTATGAAGTATCAACAGTTGTAGGGCATATATCTAATTTAATACAGAAACTATACATCAAGTCCAGAGGCAATTTCATGCTAAATTCAGAAAAACCTCAATATTTCTAGTCAAATTAGAACAAGACCAGGGCATCCATTAGTCTTTTTGCAAGGGAGTCTCCTGATAGTGGCCACCGATCACCTGCTGTGCTGTGCATTCACCTGATGTTTTCAAGTTTTTTAAGGACATTTTTTCACAACAACTGCCCTTTACCACTTTAGGAAAGCTGACCTTCTGTGCAAATATGACATCAAAGAGCACAGGCTGAATTTAGGCCAGTGGGGACAGCAACCAACAGGAAACTATGTGGCAGTAAGTAGATTCTCCATCTTTTCACTTGGGTTATTTCTCTGCCAAGTCTAAGTTTAAAGTTTCAGGGAGTTTTCTGATTTATACAGTAGGTTGGCAATTCTTTGGCTAAGAAAGGAGCTAAGTATATAGAAAACACAATAAAACCTGATGTTTGTATGTAATAGGACTGATGACATTTTAATATTACTCATCTATTTATTAACTAGTCAATGATAGGTATTCTATATCCACAAATTTTCTTTATATTCACAAAATTGAATAAAACACAAAGCTTGGACTCAGTGTGACTTCTCTCATTTTGAGGTGACAAGATGCCAGGATGGCACAGAGGTAAACATAGCCATTCTTTCTCAGAGAAAGAAGCAGGCAGTCTTAAGTATTTTGAAGACAATTCATAATTTGTAGCAACATAAAAATCATATAACATCTTATACCTTCTACAATTACAAACCTTTCAAACAAAACTTAAAAATATATTATATTGAATCTGAATAGCACAGGAGCCATAAGGACCCATAAGACATCCTTGGGAGTGTATATGAATATATGCTTAAAATAAACTTAGCAGTACTTCCAGAATATGCAGGTATAAATATTACCATCTCTAAATTTTATTGAAAGTATGATATTTTAAATTCATGTTGAAAAGAATACAGCATACAGTATAACTGTTTGAGGCAGCATGCAGAGATCAGGACACTGATACTAATTGAATCTCTTAACTTTTTATTCACTATTTGGGTTAACATTACTCAAAGGTATTAGAAACCCAGACACTGGTCTTCATGTACAGATATCAAACATTTGATTCAAACATGACATCCATATGCAGGAAGAAAATCTCACTATTTTGTTAGCTCTGGGTTAATAATTATTTTTGTCATGTCAAAGGTTGAAAAAAACTCCACATACATAAATATTCCTTGGAAATTTTTAAATAAAATGTATAAGATAAGAGTATATGGATGCATAATTAATTGCAAACATTTCAAACAAAAATTAAGAATATATTATATCAAAACTGAATAGCACAGGAGCCATAAAGACCCATAAGGCCATCAGTAACTGTCTACCTCTCTATGTAATTAGCTCAAGAAAATAATATATGCTACTACATAGAAATTCATTTTGTATACAGTATGACTGAAATTTGATAGCATCTAGGAAGAATAAATTTTGTGTGCTATCTTATTAATTTTAATTCAGATATTAATCTTAAATAACATGAGGACACTCAATGTCAGAAAACATCAAGACAGTCACCTGAGGGCACAGCATAGTGATTGTCAGGGCTAAGTTTCACCATGGGCTTGTCACTAGATCACAAGTATTTACACACACACACACACACACACACACACACACACACATGCACACACACACACTAATGCACACACATGCACAATACACATATACTCATACACACACTTATATACTCACAACACACACACACATACACACACACAGTAATAATTCAGAGGAGAAAATAAACAAGTGCTGTGGAGTACATGGTTAGCCATGAAAAATCTAGCATAGTTGGTGACTGTGGGACTGTGTGTGTTTCTGCATTAGACAGTTTAGAAAGGAAGAGAAAGGAAGAGGATGTATTCTCCAGTTACAGTCATAGCAAAAGCTACAACACAAATATTTAACAGTCCCCGTCTGTGTACTGTCTCTTTGTCTATATTTTATTATGTTTTATATCCATTTCTTTATTTCAGAACCTCCTAATAGTTCAGTGTTTGCCTGCAACATCACACTAAATTGCAGACTCTGATATTTTTTATTTTAAATTTAATATAAATGTTTGATGAATCACTTCAAGATATGGGAACTTGCATTAACTCTTTTGCTCAGTGTGCACTTACTAAATTGCTTGAATGCATAGAAAGTATGCTAGGTGCTGGAGACAACAGGACCACTGTCTTGCTGGGAACAATGGATATAGGACAAAGTTCATAAAGGACATAGTTCAACAATGTACATTCATGCTTCAGAAGGCCGGAGACACATTTTGACAAATGTGTCAGCAGGCAATTTCATAGTTGTGTGCACACCACAAATTGCACCTGTACAGTGATGTCAATCACTAAACATGGCCTCAATACAGCTGAGACACATGCTCATCGCCAGATGTGTGAGTCTGCTGGTGAGACACAGCACACTATTTTGCAGTGAACTTTAATTACAGGTGGAGAGAGTGCACTTTGAAATAATTAAAGTGTATGATACAGCAAATACATACACAGCAGTTTTAAAATTATCTCTATGGGGTATTGTACAGTGCCTGTCAGTGCATGTATTGTACTTTCATTTGAGTGACAGCAATTGCATTTGTTACATCAGCATCATGACTGCAGGCTATGAAATAAAAGTGACAAGATTTCTTTAGCTAATTGTAATGTCTTGACACTATTGTTGGATTTCCTGCCTGCCACTGACCAAAACCATCATCAGTTTCCTGTGACTCACTGTACAGAGTTTAGTGGATGAGAAGTGAGAAGGTTTGACGGAGGCTCTGGACCTCTATTTCTAGTTGTGCGAGGCAAGGATGGGCCTCCGGACTTTAATCAGCATGTGTGCTGAGTTTGACTGAGTCATGTGGTAACATCTCAGATGTGGCCGGGAACCTGTGTCCTCCTGGAAAATGACATCATGAGATGGGATTTTCCAAATCCCTTCTCCTCTGGAATGCTTTTTATGACAGTTCAGGACAGAAAAATAGTTGGTAGGCAACCATCTGTTCAAATTGCCACACTGGGCTAGCCTCAGCTAATGATAGGATGTTTGAGCTATACACGCTGTTCATTTTGAGAATTTATGTTTTCTTGTTGTTTGTTTCATTTTCCTTGGTTGTTGTTTCTTTGCTTGCATTTAACTACATTTTAGAAAGGTATCCCTGTAAAGGTGACTTTGAAAAGCTTTTTGAATGCAAGCCCAGTTGAATACTAGAGTTCTTCACACCAGATTTCCAGGAAAAACCACGTGGGCCTTTGGGTTCTGTGGAAGAAGGTTTAGCAGAGATGGATCACTATGCTTGAGTTGTCTGTCTGTGTACAATCACACAGTATTCATAGATATGAATTTGACTCATCTAAGGATACATTCGCATAATTCTAAACAAGCTTCCTTTTTCCAGGTTGCTAATATGAATTTACTTGCTTTAAAGTTTAGATATTGCATATTGATGTTACCCAGGTAACATAGTCACAAAACATTAAGAAAGAATATTTATCAATGGTATTCTGTAATGATTTAAATTATGCTTACAAAAATAGTGCAAGTGACAACATCTTACAGAACCATATTAGAGCAATTAAGCCCAGATTCTAAGAAAAAAATGCAGATGTATTAACATCCAGATCTTTTGAGATATACAGTGATATAAATAAATGAAAAGCAGCCTCTGTGTGAATGGGTGGCACCAAGGGGTGGGGCTGTGGTGGGCGTATCTCACAGAGATTTTTACAGTAGAAAACATGAAGCTAGGATTCATTAGTTTATAGTTATAAGCTATTGGTTCCTTGTCGTTGCATCTGAGGAAGTAACAAGATATGCACACATCAACATCTCTTTTTATTGAATAGCTATTTATGTAAGATGCATCAGAAATACATACACAAATTATTCGTTCTAATTTTGAAACTTTCATGGGTTTCATTTTTAATTACTCAAATTGGAGGTTACTTCTAATCTATTTACAGTTTTATTATCTAATAGATACTTTTTAAATCATGTTAAAATTATTTGGCAGGGATTTTGTTTTGTTTTGCTTTGTTTTGTCTTGGCAAAGCTTCTGTCTTGACTTCTTTTCAATTGTCATATTAACAGTAAATATATATATAGGCTCTTGCCTGCACCCAGAGCCAGAGCAGCTCTGCGGTGTGAGGGGAGGTCTGTGCACCTCTCGCTGACCACTGGCTCAACCTCTATTGGCTTGCAGAGGAAGGCACCATCTTGCCTCGGGGCACTGAGGGCGGCTGGCAGGTGGGGCCAGGTGTGTGGACAGAGTCTTAGCCTAACATTGACTACCCTGTCAGGCTCTTGCCAGCACCCAGAACCAGAGCAGCTCAGCAGGTGTTCTCTGCGCTGACCTGGGCGGGTACTAACTTGCTCAGGGTCTGGACCTGGAGTACAGCCAGAGGCCGACATCTTGCCTCAGGGTACCACAGACAGCTAACCAGACAGAGCCCTGTGGACTGGGAGTGCAACCATCTAGGCTCCTCCAGAGCTGAGGAGGTAATTCAGAGCCCAGTAGCAGAAACCTTCCAGTCTCCACCTCAGGAGCACAGATGCTGCCCTCTACAACAGAAGTGCCAAACCCCAGGCTCACAGGAGCTCCAACCACTAACCAGTAACAACAAGACCAACTAACTCCAGAGATAAACAGATGGCAAAAGGCAAAGGTTAGAACATTACTCACAGAAATTAAAGCAATATGGGAGCATCTGAACCCAATTCTCCAACCACAGCAAGTCCTGGATACCCCAACACACCAGAAAAACAAGAGTTGGATTTAAAACCACTGTTCATGATGCTGCTAGAGGAACACAAAAAAGACATAAACAAATCTCTTAAAGAAATGCAGGGGAACATGAATAGGGTAGAAGACCTTACAATGCAAACACAAAAATCACTTAAAGAATTCCAGGAGAATATGGATCAACATACAGAAGCCAATAAAGAGGAAATGAAAAAATCACTTAAAGAAATGCAGGAGAAATTGAATCAACAGACAGAAGTCGTGAAAGAGGAAACACAAAAATCTCTTAGGGAATTGCAAGAAAACACAAACAAACAAGTGAAGGAACTAAACAAAACCATCCAAGATCTAAACACAGAGGTAGAAACAACTAAGAAATCACAAAGGGAGACAACTTTGGAGATAGAAAACCTTGGGAAGAAATCAGGGGTCGTAGATGCAAATATCAACAACAGAATACAAGAGATCTAAGTAAAAATCTCAGATGCTGAAGATAGCATAGGAACCACTGACTCCACAGTCAAAGTAAATGCAAAATGCAAAAAGGTTGTAACCCAAAACATTCAGGAAATCCAGGACACTATGAGAAGAGCAAACCTAAGGATTATAGGGATACATGAGAGTGAAGATCTACAATTTAAAGGGCCAGCAAATATCTTCAATAGAATTATGGAAGAAAACTTCCCTAACGTAAAGAGAGAGATGCCCATGAATATGCATGAAGCTTACAGAACTCCAAACAGACTGGACCAGAACAGAAATATGTCCCGTCACATAATAATCAAAACCTCAAACGTACTAAACAAAGAAAGAATATTAAAGGCAGTAAAAGAAAAAGGCCAAGTAACATATAAAGGAAGACCTATCAGTATCACACCAGACTTCTCACTAGAGAGCATGAAAGCTAGAAGATCCTGGGCAGATCTCATGCAGACCCTAAGAGAACACAAATGTCAGCCAAGACTACTATACCCAGCAAAATTCTCAATCAACATAGATGAAGAAATCAAAATATTCCATGACAAGACCAAATTTACACAATATCTTTCCACTAACCCAGCCATACAAAGGATAATAGGAGGAAAACTCCAATACAAGGAGGAAAACTACACCCTGGAAAAAGCAAGATAGTTCCCTTCTTCCATCAAACTCAAAAGAAGATAACCACTCAAAAACAAAAATAACATCAAAAATGACAGGAAAAAATAATCACTATTCCTTAATATCTCCTAACATCAATGAACTCGATTCTCCAATAAAAAGACATAGACTAACAGACTGGATACGGAAACCGGATCCTACATTGTGCTGCATACAGGAAACACACCTCAGGGTCAAAGACAAACACTACCTTAGAATAAAAGGCTGGAAAACAATTTTACAAGCAAATGGTCTCAGGAAGCAAGCTGGAATAGCCATTCTAATATCAGATAAAATTGACTTTCAACCTAAAGTCATCAACAGAGACATGGAAGGTCACTTCTTGCTGGTCAAAGGAAAAATCCACCAAGAAGAACTCACAATTCTAAACATCTATGCTCCAAATGCAAGGGCACCCTCATTCATAAAAGAAACTTTACTAAAGCTCAAAGCACACATTGCACCTAACACAATAATTGTGGGGGACCTCAACACTCCACTATCCTCGATGGACCGATCAGGAAAACAGAAACTAAACAGGGACACAGGGAAACTCATTGAAACTTTGGGCCAATTGGATTTAACAGATATATAGAGAACATTTCATCCTAAAGCAAAAGAATATACCTTTTACTTGGCACCTCATGGTACCTTCTCCAAAATGACCACATAATTGGTCACAAGTCATACCTCAACAAATATAAGAAGATCGAACTAATCCTATGCCTCCTATCAGATCACTATGGAGTAAGAGTGGTCTTCAATAACAACAAAAACAACAGAAAATCCTCATATGCATGGAGGGTGAACAATATTCTATTCAATGATACCTTAGTCAAGGAAGAAATAAAGAAATCAAAGACTTTCTAGAATTTAATGACAATGAAGGCACAACATACCCAAATCTATGGAACACAATGAAAGCAGTGCTAAGAGGAAAACTCATAGCCCTGAGTGCCTCCAAAAAGAAACAGGAGAGAGCATATACTAGCAACTTAATGGCATACCTGAACGCTCTGGAACAAAAAGAAGTTAATTCACCCAGGAGGAGTAGAAGACAGGAAATCATCAAACTCGGGCTTAAATCAATCAAGTTGAAACAAAGAGAACCATACAAAGAATCAACAGAACCAGGAGCTGGTTTGAGAAAATAAACAAGATAGATAAACACTTAGCCAGACTTACCAAAGGGCACAGAGACAGTACTCAAATTAACAAAATTAGAAATGAAAAGGGAGATATAACAACAGAAACTGAGGAAGTTCAAAAAATCATTAGATCATACTACAAAAGCCTATACTCAACAAAACTGGAGAATCTGGAGGAAATGGACAATTTCCTAGATGGAAATTACCAAAATTAACTCAGGATCAAATAGGTCATCTAAACACTCTCATAACCCCCAAATAAATAGAAGGGGTCATAGAAAGTCTTCCAACCAAAAAAAAAAAAAAAAAAAAAAAAAAAAAAGCACAGGACCAGATGGGTTTAGTGCAGAATTCTATCATACCTTCAAAGAAGACCTAATACCAATACTCTTCAAATTATTCCACAAAATAGAAACAGAAGGAACACTACCCCACTCATTCTACAAAGCCACAATTACCCTAATACTAAAACCACACAAAGTTCCAACTAAGAAAGTGAACTTCAATCTTAGCCATTCTGACTGGTGTGAGGTGCTGGCAAGGATGTGGAGAAAGAGGAACACTCCTCCACTGTTGGTGGGATTGCAAAATGGTAAAACCGCTCTGGAAATCAGTGTGGCAGTTCCTCAGAAAATTGGGCATGTCCCTTCCAGAGGACCCTGGCATACCACTCCTGGGCATATACCCAGAGGATTCCCCTGCATACAATAAAGACACATGCTCCACTATGTTTATAGCAGCCTTGTTTATAATAGCCAGAAATTGGAAGGAGCCCAAATATCCCTCATAGGAGGAATGGATACAGAAAATGTGGTATATTTATACAATGGAATACTACTCAGCAATTAAAAATAATGAATTCATGCAATTTGTAGGTAAATGGTTAGACCTGGAAAATATCATCCTGAGTGAGCTAACCCAATCACAAAAGAATACACATGAAATGCAATCACTGATAAGTGGATATTAATAAGCCCAGAAGCCCTAAATAGTCAAGGCACAATTAGCAAGTCAAATGATTCCCAAGAAGGAGAAAGGAGAGGACCCTGGGCCTGAAAAGATTGGATCCAGTTTTGTAGATCCAGAACAGAGAAATGGTGTGGGGGGATGATTGGGGAATAGTTGGGGGGGAGAGGACTTATGGGACGTATGGTGGGGGGGAGGACTGGGAAAGGGGAAAGCCTTTGGAATGTAAACATAGAATATAGAAAATAAAAATTAAAAAAAAAAAGAAAGTGAACTTCAGACCAATCTCTGTTATGACCATCGATGCAAAAATACTCAATAAAATTCTTGCCAACCTAATCCAAGAACACATCAAAATGATCATTCACCATGATCAAGTTGGCTTCATCCCAGGGATGCATGGAAGATTCAGTATATGCAAATCCATCAACGTAATCCACTACATAAACAAACTCAAAGGAAAAAAACCACATGGTTATCTCATTGGATGCTGAAAAAGCATTTGACAAAATTCAGCATCCTTTCATTCTAAAAGTCTTGGAAAGAACAGGAATTCAAGTCCCATACCTAAACATAGTAAAATCAATATACAGCAGACTGGTAGCCAACATCAAAGTAAATGGAGGGAATCTTGAAGTAATCCCACTAAAATCAGGGACTAGACAAGGCTGCCCCTTCTCACCATATCTTTTCAATATAGTACTTGAGGTACTAGCTAGAGCAATTCGACAACATAAGGAAGTCAATGGGATACAAATTGGAAAGGAAGAAGTCAAACTATCACTATTTGCAGATGATATGATAGTGTATTTAAATGACCCAAAAAACTCCACCAGAGAACTCCTACAGCTGATAAACAACTTCAGCAAAGTGGCTGGTTATAAAATCAACTCAAGCAAATCAGTAGCCTTCCTATACTCAAAGGATAAGCAGGCTGAGAAAGAAATTAGGGAAATGACACCCTTCACAATAGCCACAAACAATATCAAGTATCTTGGTGTGACTCTAACGAAACAAGTGAAAGATTTGTAAGACAAAAACTTCAGGTCTCTGAAGAAGGAAATGGAAGAAGACCTCAGAAAATGGAAAAATCTTCCATGCTCGTGGGTTGGCAGGATTAATATAGTTAAAATGGCAATCTTGCCAAAAGCAATATACAGATTCAACACAATCCCCATCAAAATCCCAACTCAGTTCTTCATAGAGTTAGAAAGAGCAATCCTCAAATTCATCTGGAATAACAAAAAACCCAGGATAGCTAAAACTATCATCAACAGTAAAAGAACTTCTGGGGGAATCAGTATCCTGGACTTCAAGCAATACTACAGAGCAGTAGTGTTAAAATCTGCATGGTATTGGTACAGTGACAGAGAGGTGTATCAATGGAATTGGATTGAAGACCCAGAATTGAACCCACACATCTATGGCCAATTGATCTTCAACAAAGGAGCTGAAAATATCCAGTGGAAAAAAGATAGCCTTTTCAACAAATGGTGCTGGCTCAACTGGTGGTCAACATTCAAAAGAATGAGAATTGATCCACTCTTATCTACTTGTACTAAGCTCAACTCAAAGTGGATCAAGGACCTCCACATAAAACTAGACACGCAAAAATTAATAGAAAAGAAACTGGGGAAGACCCTTGAGGACATTGGCTCAGGGGGAAAGTTCCTGGACAGAACACCAATAGCTTAAGCTCTCAGATCAAGAATAGACAAATGGGACCTATAAAATTACAAAGTTTCTGCAAGGCAAAAGACACTGTCAAAAGGACAAATCGGCAACCAACAAATTGAGAAAAGATCTTCACCAACCCTACATCTGACAGAGGGCTAATATCCAATGTATACAAAGAACCCAAGAAGTTAGACCCCAGAAAACCAAATAACTCTATCAAAAATGGAGTACAGAGCTAAACAAAGACTTTTCACCTGAAGAAATTCAGATGGCTGAGAAACACCTTAAAACGTTCAACATCATTAGTCATTAGAGAAATGCAAATCAAAACATCCCTGAGATTTCACCTCACACCAGTCAGAATGGCTAAGATTAAAAACTCAGTGAACAGCAGGTGTTGGCAAGGATGTGGAGAAAGAAGAACACTCCTTCACTGCTGGTGGTACTGCAAGCTGGTACAACCACTCTGTAAATCAATCTGGGGATTCCTCAGAAAACTGGACATGATACTTCCGGAGGACCCAGCCATACCACTCCTGAGCATATACCCAGAAGATTCGCCAGCTTGCAATAAGGACACATGCTCTACTATGTTCATAGCAGACTTATTTATAATAGCCAGAAGCTGGAAAGAACCCAGATGTCCCTCAATGGAAGAATGGATACAAAAAATGTGGTATATATACACAATGGAGCGCTATTCAGCCATTCGAAACAATGAATCCATGAAATTCTTAGAGAAATGGATGGAGCTGGAGAACATCATACTAAGTGAGATAACACAGTCTCAAAAGAATACCTGTGGTATGTACTCACTGATAAGTGGATATTAGCCTAGAATCTTGGGTACACCAAAGACACAATCCACATACCAAATGATATCTGACAAGAAGGAAAAAGTGGACCCTGGTTCTGGAAAGGCTCAAAGCATCAGTGTAGGAGAATACCAGAACAGGGAAGTGGGAAAGGGTGGATGGGGGAACATGGGGAGGGAAAAGGGCATGTGGGACCTTTGGGGGCCAGGGAACCAGAAAAAGGGCAATGAAATGTAAATATAGAATATATCCAATAAAAAAATTTAAAAATTAAAAAAAAATAAATGTTAGCAAAATAAAGTTCTCTAAGTTAATCCTAAAAAAAAAACAGTAAATATGACCTATTTTAGTGCTTAAAATATTCATTCAGAATAGGTTTATAACATGAAGAATAGTGAAAAAAAATAGTCATAAGGATCCCTAGTCAAGGTCAGCTTTGCCCAAACAGGTATACTTTGCCTCAAAAATCCTGAAATATAATAAATAAATGTAGTACTCATTTTCAGTCTTAAAATTTCTTAGGAAACTGAGAATGTAAGGTAGATTTCACAGCAATCATGTTTCTATTATTGTATAAATAAGGAAGTAATAGAAAACTTAGAGCTATTTTGCATACACAATTCCGAAATATTTACAACAAAATACTATAAGGAGTGATCTAGTAAGGCTGGACTGACACCAGCAGAATATGCTACATGCAAAATGATTATAAGCCCTAAGAACATCCCATCTTGCTTCGAGATACAGGCTGTATCATATCTTTTCTTAGTGCATCCAGGCCTCTTGCATCTTCTTCTTTGCCAAAGGAGACTGGACACTGGGCAGGGCCTGTTAAATAAGAGAGTAGCAAGAGTGAACTCTGCTTCCTAAGAACACTTCTCTTCCCATGCAAGAAAGCCTTGGCTAGCCTATTTGAAGGATGAAAGGCCAGGAGAGAGCTGCCCATAATTAAAACTGAGGGCCTAGCTGTTTTGGGTGGACTAGACATTTAGCTTCAGCTCTGACTAGAAGTCATGTGCAAGCGTCTTAAAGCACTCTGAGAAATGTGTGCTGGGTATGGGCAATGCCAACGCATTCCAGGGTAGACAACTACTATCAGCGCACACTAACACATCATCTTAGGCTATCTTTATGTAGGTGCCTTAGGCCACTGTCTCTCAACCTGTGCGTCGTGTCCCCCTTGGGGTGGGGAAGATGATTGAACAATTCTTTCATAGGAATCACATATCAAATATTCACATTACATTATACTTCATAACAGTATCAAAATTACAGTTATGAAGTAGCAATGAAATAATTTCATCATCGAGGTCACCACAACATGAGGAACTGTATTAAAGGATCATAGCACTATTAAGGCTGAGAGCCACAGCCTTAGGCCACTAACTAAACATGGTCCTTAACTTACAGTGTGTCTATAGTGTAAAGTAAAAAACCTGGATCTAACATGGATATGAAAACCTTACATCTTGAATAGTTTAATCATAACAGTTAGTCATAATTATAAAAGATACATAAGTGTCTTTGACTTATAATTATAAGTTTGACATAATTATAAAAGATACATAACATGTTTTGACTGTTAAGAAGTGAAATAGTATTCAGACCACTACATATATAATGCTGCTAATTCCCTACTTGATTAAGATTTAAGAAACTTACATTCATAGTAGTGAAATTTAATTTCATATGTAATGTAAAAGAAGTTAAATTTTATACACTGGATGGATTTAAAACTAGAGTTAGTAATAATTGGTGTTTTGTCATATACATATGTAATGGTTTTACCTGTCATAATACAATTTTGGTGTGTAGGCCACCATCAGCTCAAGGCATGTTGAAATTTTAACTTTTGACCTAGTTATTTTGTACTTACAATTTTGAAAATGCATGAATCCCATTTGTAACTTGAAATGTATAATTTTAAATTTACTGATTAAAAATTAATTACCCCTTACACTGTAGTCTCACCCTCAGCTCTTTCCTTATTGTGCACATTTGTATATACATTATGTCATGGGAAAATAGCTAGAATACATAAGTCACCTTATATATATATGTATATACATATATATATATATACATACATATGTATATACATATATATATATATATATTTCTGTGTGTACATGACAATAATGAATACTTGTATCTCTAAAGCATTGTCAGATGTTTATAATCAAACTAAGTTTTTCTTTTCTTATTTTTTCTATTTCACATTCATTTTACAGGTGTAGAAACAAATACTCAAGGAAATTAACTAATATTTTAGTTGCACCATTACTTAGCAAGAAATCTAAGTTTTGAACTCAGGTTTTCACATTGGAAAAATACTCTATACTTAGATAAGTCAAGTTTGCACATTTTTTTCTCTAATAAAAAATAAAGGCTTTGTTTCAGAATTTTTAATAGTTTAAAAATTTCATATCTCCAGTATATCTTTGCCATAGATCAAGTACATAAATTACAATTTAAGAAAACTACATTCTAGAAAACATTAAATATTTTGCTTCTGTACATTCAGAAATCTATTAATAGTTTGTTGAATTGTACTTTATAAACCATACATTCTTGTATGTGGTTATTTAACATCCAATGCGACATTTACTCCATAAAGATGAACAGATTAAGAGAAGAGTGTAACAAGATTATGTCATACTTTAAGTATATGAAGAAGAAATTAAGAGAGATCCAAAAACTAAAGCACGTTAGTAGATGCCGAAAAAGGAATGATATAAATGTAAACTGAATTCTGGGAGATGAGTAATTCAGTTTCATGAACAGATGCCCCACAGAGGGTCAGGCATCTGAGCAATCAAAATTAAACATGGATTTTAATATGCCTTAGTGAGCCTGCTACATCTCACAGAGGTTTTGTTGACTGAACATCAAGAAAGAATTTAAAATCCAGTTTAAAACAAAGTTTATAATCCTTGTTTAATGGAGTTTGGTGGCTCAGGCTGAAGAAGGCTGTAAAAATGATTAAAATGTTCAGTATCTCTGTATAATCAATAAACCTTCTCCTTAAAATTAGTTAGGTTCCAAGACTCCTCAGTAGGCTTGGCAGTGCTGTGCCTGGAGAATCCCAAATAAGCCATCTATCATCATTCCGTGTGCATGGTTCATTAGATTTCAAATTCTTTGTCTTATTAGCACCAAAGTCAGCTAAACAATCAAATCAAAAGGTCACCTTTAACAATGCCTAGTTAAACCAAAACATAAATCACAAGTTGTTAATATAACACATCAAAATACAAATGGCAGAGTACCTAGAAGGCCAAGTATAAAATTGTTAACTAGAGAACAAAAGAACACTTTTGTAAACTGAGGGAAACAACTCTCAGATGATAACCTGAAGACCTAAGTTAGTTCCATGACTTAAATTAATGGAAACAAATATTCATTAGTTATTGATTTTAATGTATTTAGATTTTGAATTTCTAGATTTTATAGATATATGAACACTGTCAGTAATTTTACATTATTTTTCATACATTGTAAGATCATGATTCACAAACTGAATTTATGTAGTTTCTTCAGGACATATTTTTTCCACTGTAATTTTATGACAGGAGTGTGAACATTAATTTAAAGCAATGGATGTTTTCAAGGGCACATATGATTTATATAGTCAAAGAAATTGCTAGTTTACATTTCACAGACATTACAGCTCTATCAACTTTGTGATAAACTTGCCACTTTCCAGCAAAACTCACAAGAAATGCAAATATGTTCTGGAAAAGTGCTGAAGCTGTTGCTTTAAGCAGCACAGGAGGAAAGCAATATTCAAATTATTTAATCTGTTGTGTGTGTGTGCGCGCATTTGTGTTTATGCATGCACATGTGTGCATGTGTGTGTTTGTATGTGCAATTGTATACTCAGGCTGGTCAAATACTGCCTGGGCCTTTTTAATGGGCTTCTGGATGATTGAACTCAAGGTTTCATGCTTATATGGCAAGCACTTTATAGACTGAGCTAGGACCATCCCCTGGCCCAGGATTCTAACATCTTTTTATACATCCATGTAACTGCCCGCAGTTACATCGAACAGGGGAAGTGTGGGAAGGCTGCAAAAAGAGATGAAGACCAAGACACCACTGCTGTTCAAGGTCTCAAAGTTTAATGAAGAACTCCAAATATACAGACAGGGGAAAAGGCTGGAAGCTTCTGAGTAGAACCAGTTCAGTTGCTCTGCAGGTAGCTAGTGGTTCCCAGGAAACTGCAGGTCCTTGAAGAACAATAGGCTTCACCTTGGTCTGAGCACTCCACTCTAGGTGGAGGGGATTATGGCTAACACAGGACTTCCCGCTCAAAGGCTGGGAGAGGAACTTCACATTGGTTGATGTCAAGTTCCTGCCAGGTGGCATGGCACTTCAATAAGGCTCTCTACACATCCATTACTGACAGTTACTCAAAATTTCAAGATAATGTCAAAAGTTCTAAGTATTTGATTCAAAATTAACTGAGTGGTCAATAGAAATCAGTCTCTTCATTAGTGATTAATACCCAACTAAATCTCATATCCTTTAATTCTCTCAGGGTGCATAAAAATTAAAGAAAATATTGTTATATTTTTATTGTATAGATTTGATGCTAACAAGAAAATGGTTTGACAATTACTGGAAAACTCCTTCTGGGACAGAAATATTCTCTCTGGCCAGATTCTTTTCTGTCTATCAGCATGAAATACCTGGGGAAATGCCCATTTTTGGCGGTCTATCTGATAGATTGAAAGACACAATATCTCTTTAGAACTGATGTACAGGCAATAAACAAACAAGCTAAGCATATGAGAGCTAAACCTTTGTTTTACAAGGCATGACAGTAAGGAGAGAAGTTTCAGCATTTGGGATAAAATTCTTTTTGCACACATATTTGTTGTGACCACAAAATCGTGAGGAAGTTTAGTTTACACTTTTACACCTGCCCTCAAGAAAAAACCATGAATACATGTGTTATAACATTCCATTTGTCATCTCGTCTTCGTAATACCTTTTCCCCTATTTTTTCTTTTCTTGTAAATAGATTTTGTTTTTCATACAAGTTTTCCTGATGAAATTCCCCATCCTCCACTCCTCGCAGTTCCTTCCCATCTTTCTTTTCTTCTGGATCCAACCCGCACCGTCGGTCTCTCATTAGAAAACAGATCCCTAAAGGATAATACTAAAATAAGATAAATTATAACAAGAGAAAACCACAGCAGGATTGAACAAAACAAATAATAAACCAATGGAAAAGAGCTCAAGAAAAGTCACCAGAAGCCAACATAGGTGCAGAGACCCACCTTTTTGCACACTAAGGAATCCTGTAAAAACACAAAAACTAAAGAAGATAAAATAAAAAAGAGAGAAAGAAAAAAGAAAAAGAAAGAAAAGATAAAAAGAAATAAATTCCTGACAGGACATTATGAGACCAGAAACATACAAAGATGCTGTTGAGTTTGTTTTCTGTTGGTCTTCTGCTATGCATGTGGCCTGTCCTTAAGAGTAGTTTGTTACCCCAGTGAGATTCCATTGGGAAATAATGAAATTTTCATTTATAAGTAGCTGTCAACTGGACTGAGCTTCTGGATTAGGGTTGAGGGCTTCTGTCCCCTTCTTTCTGCTCTAGAACCCTATCTAGTTTCTATCAGTATACAATCCCACTGCACTGGCAACATTTCATGCAGCGGCAAGTTTTTTTTTCCTTCTTTATAATTCTCTAAAATTCTTTTTCTAAAAGTTGCTACTAAAGAGCAACTTAGAAATTCACACACAGAAGAACACATTTGGCAGATACATTTACAGCTAAGTAAACCCATTGCTATCAACGCAGTGGATCGAGAGCAACTGATCGCATATGCTGGGATTTGAAGCAGAGTGAAGCCATACCAGTGAAGTGACTGCTGATACCGAGAGGCACGGCACCACAGAAGCACAGAGCATCACCTCAGCAGCAACAGACCAGGCTGGCGGCATTGCCCATTCCAGGGCAGTAACACAAGCCATGAACAAGAACACCCGAGGTCTTCCAAATGCTGTAATTTGTACATAAAAGATATTTGTCAGTGGCCAAGCTTGACAATTATTCTTAAACTTTTGACAGGATTATCAGGAAATATCCATTAAACGAAAAGCACTTTTTAAAATCTTTAAAACAAGACCACAAATCTAAAAACAAAATCATTTTACATTAGTTTTTGTTCTTTCTAACAGGCTCCCTTCCTACCGTCATATCCTTTTTTTGTGATTTATGCATAATCGTGATCTCTTGCATGGATTTACTTGAGCAAGGCTAGCTTACCAGTGACTGTACTACCAAGAACTCTGACCCCCTCTCCCAGCAGCCAATAACTTCCTGCATCTCCTTCAGCACCTCCCTCCTTATCCATTGGATGGTTGACAGATGTAGTCTTGTCCAGATCGTGTGCAAGGTACCACTGAGGCTGTAAGTTTCTGGATAAAAAAAAACCATACCATGTCCAGATGACAATATTTCATGGTACTCTTCCCTATCACCTGGCTCTTATTTTCATTCATTTCCCCCTGTTTTCCAGAGTCACAGCACCTTGGTGGAGTTCATCTAAATGTCCCATGTATGACTGAGGACTCAAATGTCCCTTATCCTTGGCACTTTCACAAGTTAGGAGTTTCTACATTATGATACAGTGTTTATATGACTTTTTAAAAATGTTTATAATATTAAGTAGCTTTGAATCCCCAGATTTTATACCATGATTTCCGTAAGGGTCTAAAATCTGTAATGGATTTTATAGACCATTTTAGCTGATGTTAAAATCTTAAACTCTAAAGAGCAGTATTTCAGGTTCAGGATGCTGTCTAGGAGTCCATGTTTGAATGATCTATGTGATACTCAGATTTCCCCTCATCTGCTGACCGTGCTCTCCTGGAGACTAGAGGTACTCTCAGTTCACATATGAAGAGGTTGGTGGTTAAGATATGACTTAAGAAGCCCGAGGCTCATGTTTTGAAACAAGTTTGGGAATCACTGAACTGAGTAATCTCATTGAACAAATTTTGAAAATACCTGATGAAAAGTTTTAGTAACCAAATGCCCGAACATCTCCTCCAGACACATGTCCTTTGATTTTCAAGCCATTCTCACCCACATAGAATGGTCTCCACATAAGGCTATCTTCCTCCTGATCCTTGTTAGCCACAGGACTACAAAGCAACATGGCGTCATCTGGGTGGATTTAGATCAGCTCCGTATGGTCCTTTTGGATTCAAGCTCATGACTGGTGACCCAGTCCCTGTCTGGAACCATTGTACAAAATACATTCATTGATAAAAATCAAAATTAGATATTGAAAGGAGACAACTTAAATTCAACGTTAGGAGAAGTATACTCTTCGGATTCCTACCTGTCTTGTTTCACTAAGTTCATATTTGCTTTGAAGGAATAAAAAATGATACACCTATTTTTATAAGGCACATTTAGAATGGTCCAATGATAGAGTTGTCTCAGGTAAGGCATGAGTCCACAGTGACTAGCCTCATCATTTTCTGTAATTATTCTGTGTGAGTTACATGTCAAATAACTGGAAAAAGGCTTTTAATGTGATAACCAGAATGCAAAGATTACCAAGCTCACAGGGAATAGTTCTTTTACTTTACACGTTATAAGGTTCACTGAAAATACTTTAGAATTCTCCCTTTCTGTTCTTGTTTATTGTCTTTCTTTTTTGAGACTATTGGCTCATGTATTTGGCACGAATATAAACAACAGAAGGATAACCGAAAAGAAATTAATCCATTACAGTTCTAAATTTAATTTGCCTATTTTTGTCCTTCACATTTTCCCATCTGGAAAAATTTCCATTGCTAGCTAAAAATATGATGCTAATTTTCAAGTGTTTTTGTGGTTTGAAGACAGCCCAGTGAAATTTTATTCATGTTATGTGGTATTATTTAATACACTTTCAAAACCTTTTTGCTGCTATAATGATTTATGCAAAGCATGCTACACACAAAATACACATGCAAAACATATTACATATAGTACTATCTATGGTGTAGTGTTTAATATTTATTTGAAGTAAGAATACTAGTACTGTGAGTGTAAATATCAATATTCTGGTTTGATATAAATTTTGTATATATTTGCAAAATTAAAAAAATTAACTCATTGTGATAAATTATAAGTGTGTGTATCAAAAATAACACCTGAAAACACTAAAGAAATTTGATGGTTAGAAAATGGTTTTAACAGGATAGCTAAGAGGAGTCCCAGTGATGATCCAGTATTGATGATGTAATAAAAACCAGAGGACTTGAACCAGGCCAATGACTCATTGCAACGAACATTTGCCAGTAAAGATGTGTGGACAAAAGGGTATACTAGGGGACACACTGTGACACACATGAAAGTTTTCATGACAAGATATGTCCTATGATTTTTATTTGTTTTGTTTTTTATTTTCTTTTGAGGGGTAGGTTGCAAGGGCAGAGGGTAGGTACGAAGGGACTGGGAAGTAAGTGAGATTGGGGTAAATAATGTGAAAATCACAAAAAAATCAATAAAAGTGAAAATGCTTATAAAAAGAATATAATAAATTCTAGTAAGTTTAACAAGTCTATTTAAAATAAATGTGCAGTGATGTTAATAGGTGATTAGAATTATATTTATTCTTTAATGAAAAATAATATTTTATGGGTATATATGAGTGTTTTTGCATATGCATGCATATTTAATATATTTTATGTATAATAATGAAAATGAACTTTACTCAAGTATTAACTTGGTATTAAATCTGGGAGCACAAAAGTTTTGATATTCATCGAGTTTTGGGAAAACCATGCTCTACATTACTTGTCATTTTAAGTATCCCTTAAGCAACTAGTTGTCACACATTAGAAAAGTAAATGATGTAAAACTGTAAGCACACCTGTAGCTGTGTAAATTATAGTTTGTATCAACAAGACACAATTCTATGTAATAGTGATTTACTTTCCTTCCTCTCAGTATATATAAATACATATTTTATTTTCATTTTGACATCACTCATGTGCATGGAGTACTCCTTTCTAATCTCACAGAGACTGTTCCTTATAAATTCCATCACTGTTTCTACATGTTTATTTCCTTATCTTCTTAATATTATATTTTTAAATATGTAATTATTTACTAGAAATATATTTATCAAATTTACATTATTCATACCTTCAAGATATTAAAGGCTATTATAATCATTATAAGTCAAGTGAAAACATGATACACTAATAACAGCAAAATATTAAACTTTTGTTATTTTAAAATCAAATTTAATTGATGATTATGTAAATGTAAAACTACAAAATTGTATACAAACTGTGAATAGAGGATCTCAATTTTAAAATTAAATATGCTTCAACAACAAGGATTTTTTTATTTTTAAAATGTAAATTTTGTTGAGTACAGAGCTAAACAAAGAATTCACAACAGGGATCTCAAATGGCTGGGAAGCACTTAAAGATCTTTACCAATCCTACATCCAATAGAGGGCTAATATCCAATATATACAAAGAGCTCAAGAAGGTAGACTCCAGAGAACCAAATAACCCTATTAAAGATGGGGTACAGAGATATACAAAGAATTCTCAACTGAGGAATACCATACCAGATGCCTGGAAAACATCTAAAGAAATGTTCAACATCCTTAATCATCATGGAAATGCAAATCAAAACAACCCTGAGATTTCACCTCACACCAGTCAGAATGGCCAAGATAAAAAATTCAGGGGACAGCAAGTGCTGAAGAGGATGTGGAGAAAGAGGAACACTCCTTCATTGATGGTGGTATTGCAAGCTGTTAAAACCACTCTGGAAATCAGTTTGGTGATTCCTCAGAAAATTGGACATAGCACTATCTGAGGAATCAGCTATACCATTCCTGGGCATATACCCAGAAGATGCTTCAACATGTAATAAGGACACATTTGATCAAAATCAAAGGAAGACTTGGATCCTTATTGGAAAGTGGATCAAAATACCCATGACTCATAGTCAAGCAATAGAATGAGCATAGGGTCCCCAATGGAGCAGCTAGAGAAAGGACCCAATGATCTGAAGAGATTTGCAGCCCTGCAAGAGGAACAATAATATGTACCAACCAGTATTCCCAGAGCTCCCAGGGGCTAAACCACCAACCAAAGAGTATTCACATAGAGGGACCCGTGGCTCCAGCTACATATATGTAGCAGAAGATGACCATTTCAGACATCAATGTGAGGAGAGGCCATTGGGCCTGTGAAGGCTCAATTCCCCAGAATAGGGGAATGAGAGTCAGGAAATTGCAGGGTGGGGGGTAGAGCAGGGGAAGGGGGATGGGATAAGGGGTTTTTGGAGGGATAACTAGAGAAGGGGATACCATGTGAAATGTAAATAAGGCAAATATTTAATTTAAAAAAGGAAATGTTCAAACTTCTTAGTGATCAGGGAAATGCCAATCAAAATGACACTGAGATTCTACCCTACACCAATCAGGATGGCTAAGAACAAAACCTCAGGTGACAGCACATACTGTTGAGGATGTGAAATCAATCTGGAGGTTCCTCAGGAAATTGGAAATAGATCTACCTGAAGACCCAACTATAACTCTTGGGCATATACCCAAAAAATGCCCCACCATACCACAGGTGTACATGTTCTGTTATGTTTATAACAGCCTTATCTGTGATGGCCAGAAGCAGGAAATAACCCAGATGCCCCACAACAGAAGAATGGATACAGAAAATGTGGTTCAGTTACATAGTAGAATACTATTCAGCTATTAAGAACAAGGACTTCATGAGTTCTGCAGGCAAATGGATGGAACCAAAAAATATCATCCTGAGTGAAGTAACTCAGATCCCAAAGGACATGCATGGTGTGTACTCACTAATAAGTGGATATTAGCCAAAAGAATACAGAATACCTAGAATACGATCCACAGAACTCAAGAAGGCTAACAAGCCAAAGGGCCCAAGTTTGGATGCTTCAATCCCACTTGGAAAAGATAAAAGAGCAATCAAGTGAAGAGGGAGGGAGGGGCCTGGGTAGAAGAGGGGAGGGAGTGGGGAAAAGGGGAACCTGATCAGGTATAGTGTGTGTGTGGGGAGCCTTGAAAGCCAGCAGAATGAATGGAAATATGCAACCTCAGGGTGGGAGGGTGGCACACTCTCTAGAAAGTACCAGAGACCTGGGATGTGAGAGATTCTCAGGACTCAAGGAGAGGGATTTTAGATGAAATGCCCAACAGTGGGGAGAGGGAACTTGTAGAATCCACCTCTAGTAGAAAGACAGGGCATCAAGTGGAGGGATGGGGTTGCCATTCCACTGTCAAAAACTCTGACCAGAATTGTTCAGGTCTGAAAGAACAGCAGGGGCAAAAATTGAGAGGAGAGTGAGAGAAAGGTGCTTCCAGTGACTGGCCCAAATGGGGATCCATCTCAAGGAAAGGCTCCAAGACCTGACACTATTAATCACTGCTACTATGGTGTGCCTACAGACAGGAGCCTAGCACGGCTATTTTCTGAGAGACCCAACAAGCAGCTGATTGAGACAGATGCAGATGCTTACACCCAACCAAGGGACTGAAGTCAGGGACTTCTGTGGTTGAATTAGGGAAAGTCTGGAAGAAGCTGAGGAGACGATCCTACAGGAAAACCCGCAGTCTCAACTAACCTGGATGTCTGAGAGATCTTAGACACTGAGACACCTACCAGTCAGCATACATGAGCTGGTCTGAGGCCCCTGACGCAAATACAGCAGAGGACTGCCTAGTCTGGTCTCAGTAGGAGAAGCAGTGTCTAACCCTTGAGGCTCCTTCAGACTTGAGGCTCCAGGGAGTGGGGAGACCTGGGGGTTCTGGGGACCATCCTCTTGTAGACAGGAGGAGGAGGAATGGGATGAGGAATAGTGGGAGGGCAGACCACCAGGAAGAGGGTAACAACTTGACTGTAAAACAATAAAGTCATTAAAAAGAAAAGAAAAAAAAAGAGTATACCCTTATATATGTTAATGTCTTAACAATGTAAATAAGCAAATGGGTACATAATAACATCTGAAATAAACTTAATTTTAAGAAACAACTTTAGGGATTTGAAAGATGTCACAGGGGTTAAGAACATATACTGCCTTTGCAGAGGGCCTGCATTATTCTGAGCACATACATTGGGTACCATCAATCACATGCTTTCCAGCTCCAGAGGATCAGACACTTCTGACTTCGGTAGGCATCTGTACTTGTATGCACACACAACCCTGACACATACACACATATGCAGAATTGTAAAATGATAAAATTGAATGTCTAAAAGAATTTTAAAAATTATATATGTTTGTTTGGGTGTGCATATATACACATGAGTTCAGGTTCCTGAGAGTCCAGCACAAGGCATCAGATCCCTGGCAGTTAAAGTTATAGGACGTGATCTGTCCTGGGGCGGTGCTCAGAACCAAACTGGTGTCTCCTGTAAGGACAGTACCTTAACTACTTAGCCATCTCCCTGGGCCTGACAGCAGTTCTGTGGATATACTGTTTTCATGAATATTTATGTGCAGTATTTGATTATTAATTAAAAAATCCTCAAATTTAGCATTTCCTTAAAAAAATGGAAGTTCATAATTTTTCACACTAGCTTTTGACTGGTAGATGTTATTGTTTATTATTATTATTATTATTATTATTATTATTACACATGGGTCTTTCACATTATAAACTTCACATTTCTATAAAGAGCTGCAAGATTTTTATGTAACTTTTTACAACAATTTAAAAAGTTTGTTGAAGTAAATCATACTAGGAAAGAAATGCCTGAGGCAAAACATTTTTCTTTGCCTTCAGAAAGACATTATTTACACATATAAACATGAAAATATTCATAAATGAAATATTTATGTGCTGAGACTAAATAAAAAACTTTAAAAAGTAGTTTTCTCATACCAGACTATAATACCTACAGGTGTAAAATAGTTTAAAGTGATGTTTTGTGATCTTTACATATTTAAAAATCAATGACAATTATTTGATGGTTGGTAAAGAAGAAACTTATGGATATAGGACAGCGAGTAATCAAAAGTTTGAGAATTTTGGTTAAATATTAAACCAGAATGCATCAGTTAATTGTCTTTCTGGAACTGTAGTATTGTGTGTGAGGTACATTAAGGATGAAGTAGAAACTACAGTTAAGAAATCCTGAGAGTGTCACCAGACTGGAGCAAATCACAAAGCATAGGCACCACATCTGTTTTCTTAATCATTTCAATTGAAGGGTAAGTATTTTGATCTGCAGAGATCAAAAGTCTACAAAAGTCAGTACTTCAGAGATAAAATGATGTTTTGAATTGTTAAAAAGTCAGAGTTTGGGTAAAACTCTGCAAAATACTAAAAGTATTTATTAGGATTGATCAGATTACCTTTTCTATTGCCCTTGGAATAGGGAAACCAATAGACCACAAAACGATTTTGTTTCAAATCTGTATTGCTGCATCATGATGAGGTTACTTTTGGTGCCTCATTAGAGCTGCCCCACCGAAGAGGCTTCCCCTGTAGTCAGCATCCCACTTCCTGTGTGTGGCATTGTTTCCTTCTGAACTATTGACTATTAATGGATTCTATGGATGGAAGAATTACTGTCTTCAGTTGCATATCTGTCACTGAGCCAACCAGGTGCCAGTGGATGGCTCCAACTCCATGGTCACACAGACATCACTTGTTAAAAAAAGAGGGGGTCATAAGACAAAGTGAATAGACGTGAACATGAAAACATGAAGAAGTCTTGGGGAATAGTGAGATACCTCAGCAAGTAGGCAAGCTCATGTTTGGGCCTGACAGCTGATTACAGTTTGTGGATCACACGAGGTGGTAGGAAAGAATTAACTTTCACAAGCTGACCTCTTAACTCCACGCATATATCATGACACTCATGCTATTGCTCTCTCTCACACACACATGAAAATACACACACACACACACACACACACACACACAAACACTAAATAAGTAGGTCAAGTTTTAAAATATAAGTTATGGTTTGCTGGTAGTGAGAAATTCTGGGACTCACCTTCTGGTGTCTAGCTGTTCTTAGAGATTCTTACAGTTTCCAGGCCTCTTTGATGGATATAACTAATACAGATGATATAAAGTAAACAGCTGACATGCAGATATTATGGATTTACATTAACTACTACACAAATTTTACTACATTGACTATAATCATGTCTCCCATGGAAATGCCTAGTATTGGGAATATGAAAATAATCTACTTAAAATGGCTTGCCTCCAAATGTAAGTAACCCACCCAATCTATTTCTCAAGCAGCTTTGCTTTCTTACATTATTTTGATATATTTAGTATCTGTGTGTATTATGATAAAGAGGCTAGCAATCTGGGAACTTTGGGAGGGAATGTAAAAAATATTAGTAGTAGAAAAATAGTAGTAGCAGATTATCAAAAATATGGAAGAATTGATGTTAAACTGAAGCTCAAGGGGTGATTAAAAAAAGAGTTTATCCTGTAGACAAATTCTGTGGGCCGTGTGTTCCACCCTGGAAGTGGTTACAAGTGGTTTTTATTATAGAAAAAAGTTATATCAAAGTGTTTACCAAATACTTATGTGGAGGCTACAGGGAGGCCAGTTACGGCAAATCAAGGAAAACTCTACTCTGTATTTCTGATGTTATCTGATGATGTTCTTAGCTTCTGGAAACTAATGGTCTGCTAAGAAGAAATTGTAAAGTTTTGATAATCACAAGGATGTTAGGTTAGACATAGTGTGGACAATGGATGACTTTCAAAGGATAGATTGGCTCTGGCTGCAACATTTAAGTACTCCATAATCTTGAAAGTTTAGTCATTCATTCTTTTGAATCTTTAAAACAATTGCAGTTTTTTCTCTTTTCACTGGTGTCTGCTTTCCTTTTCCCCTGATCTTCCCAGATGTGCTAATAAGCTAGAGGAGGTCCAAAATACAATCATTATCATAGGATGGGGTCAAGTCAAAAGACCCCATCCTATGATGATTTGAATTTATGTTCAAATGCTTGGTCAAATATTTGCTGATTTTTTTTGGATTCCAAAATATCAATATCAACGAATGATACCCTCCCTGTTAGTTTTTGGCCAAGGAGTCTCCAAGCTTCCCAAACAATAATGGCTTTTTCCATTGATCTTATTTGTTCCACCAGAAGTGTGTGTTGAAGACACCACACATTTCAGAGAGAGGACACAGAGAAATGGAGTTTTAACTGAGCTAGAAATGTCATCCTTGCTTCTAGAAAGTGGTATATAACCTGATGGGGAGAAAAAATGTCATTGATGGTTAGTATTGATTACTTTTCCCATTGCTCTGATAAAACACCATGGCCAAAGGGAACTTACAGAAGAAAGGGCTATTTTGTCTTATAGTTCAAGAAGAACTGAACCCATCATTGTCAGGAAGGTATTGTCATGTGTTGCCAGAAATATTAAATAATAGAGCCTGCCAATTCTCAATTTTCCTTGGTTGGATCACGATCTAGCACTCCTGCCCCCCCAACTCCCTGCCAACTCTCTGGAGTAAGCCCCCCCCCAAGCATCTGGGTTCCTTATCCCACATGCCACTAGTTCCCTCTCTGTCACAATCTCCTGTAACCTGCAGTCCCACACTCCAGTAACCAAACAGAATCACCTCACGGTTGCATAATATAATACCCAGTAATCCAGTAGAATCAAGACTCTTAAAACTTAATTAACCAATCAGATTTATGTATCAATATCACAATTTACAAGATGACAAAACAACAATTTCAGAGACAATGGGTAATGATAAAAGCTTTGCCCCAATTTTTCCAACCTTGTGAAATCATAGCTACTTGTGGCTGTAAAACGCCACACAGGTGAAGGACATCTTCCTTCTTTCCTACCCTGAGACACCCCTCTCTCCTCAACTCTTAGCTCCACCTACCTTTTCTCTGTTCAATCACAGGCCTTCCTTTAAGAGAAATAATTTAAAGGAGTATTTTAAATCATTACATAAACTAATGTTATTACAACATTTGAATTCTATTATATATCAATAAATTAAATTCAGTTATCTTATAAATATTTTATTAAGCCTTTGAGGGTTTCATATATTTTCATCATATTCTCTTCTTTACTCTTTATTAATACAACTTTGTGTCCTCATTTTTAAGACAGCTTATCCAGTCCACTTAGTATTAGTTATATAATCTTGAATATGTGGCCATCCACTATGGGGTGGTCAACCTAATAGGGGCTATATTCTTAAAGAAAAATGAGTATCTCGTCTCCCCGTAGCTGTTAAACACCATTAGCTTCTCAACTAGAGATGGAACTTTGTTCCCACCCTCACCTCTTTATGCTAGAGTTTTGTCTTGCTATGTTTGTGTTGATCTTGTGCATGTTGCTACACCATTGTGAGTTTGTATGTGCAATGAATCATTGGGTCCATGTGTTAGTTAGGGTTCTATTGCTGTGATGAAACACCATGGCCAAAAGCAAGCTGGGGAGGAAAGGGTTTGTTCTGCTTACAATTCCATGGCAGTGTTCATCCTTGAGGAAGTTGTGACAGGAACTCAAACAGGACAGGAACCTAGAGGCAGGAACTGATGATGAGGCCATGAAGAACTACTGCTTACTGGCTTGCTTCCCTTAGCTTGCTCAACTTGCTGTTGTACAGAACCAAGGACCACTAGCCCAGAAAAAACATCACCCATAATGAGCTGGGCCCTACCTTATCAATCAATAACTAAGAAAATGCCGTACAGCTAGATCTTTTGGGGGCATTTTCTCAATTGTGCTTTTCTCTGTTCAGATAACTCTAGCTTGAGTATCAAGTTGACCTAAGACTAGCCAGCACAGTAGCCAAACACTCTTTGCCTATAGTTTCCCATCATCTTGAGCAAGTCTTTTAACCCCTTCTTTCCTGGTGATCCTGAGCCTTTGAAAGGGTATACTTAATATAGATACTCCACTTAGGGCTGAGTACTTTACAGTCTTATTCTCTGCACCTGACCGAGTTGTGGGTTTGAATATACATTTAATACATTTAATGTTCATTTAAAAATTCAGTAAAATTACCATAAAAGCACAAAAATGCCACTTATAAATTATATTCTAATTAAATATATAAAGATGTTGTTCTTTTTAACCATATAGGGGTGTTGGTGGTGGGTATGTGCTTATGAGTATAGACATCTCCAAAGGCTTCTAAGAGGAGGGTTTCAGATTCTCTGAAGCTGGAGTTAAAGGTTGCGGTGAGACACTCAGAGTGGTTGCTGGGAACTGAACTCAGGCACTATGAAAGCTCTGCAAGCTCCCTTAATCACTGACTCACACCTCTAGCCTCTACCCTTGTTTTGCACAAGGGAGAATCACGAAGTCATTAAATGATAATCAGGTAAATAACTAATTTAGAAACTGAGGGGTTAGTATAATCAACTTAAACTAATAAACTCACCGTAATGTCCCATCCAAATAAAAGTTATTACTTCAGAGTATCAGTTAATGATTGCTAATTTTTAAAAGTTGTTTGGATATTGACTTGAATAGTAAAGCAAGGAAGTTTCTCGAAGCCTTCTGTTTTTGGATTCATGGTTCCAGGTACATATGTGGCATAGGATTGCCTTATCTGGCATTAATGGGAAGAGAGGCCCTTGGTCCTGTGGAGGTTTGTTGCTCCAGTGTAGGGGATACTAGAAGGGTGAGGCAGGAGTGGGTGGGTGGGTGGGGAGGGAGCACTCTCATAGAGGCAAAGGGGAGGAGGGATGGGATGGAGGGGTTGCATAGGGGAGATCTGGAAGGGGGACAACATTTAAACTGTAAATAAATAAAATAACTAATTAAAAAACAAAGATGCCACATGTATATGTAAATGACTCCCTAGAATTTTCATTATTTTCAGAAAAGTGCTATCACATTCATTTATTTTGTGTATGTGATGTGTGTGTCTGTGCATGCACGCATGCACACACAAGTGATTCTACATTCCTGCAAATGAGAGAGTAACCTTCAGGAGTTTGTTCATTTCTTCTGCCACATGGGCCCTGGGATTGAATTCAGGTCATTGGACTTGGAGGCAATGTATATATATATGGCTTTATCTGCTTGTCATATATATAATGTGTATATATATAATGTATATATATGTGGCACACATGTAAAAATTTTCACAAAAATACTTTTCATAAGGGATCATTGATAGGGTTGAATAAATTAGTGTTCTTATAGCACTTTTAATTATGCCTTGTATGTTTGTCAAATAAATTATATCTTGTTTTGATATATAATGGTCATATCTATATTCCTTGAGAATTTCATACATTTTTATAATTAATTTTTAGGTTCACTCCTCATTTCCTCCTCCACACCTCCTGAATTCCTCTCAAACTTTCATTCTTAATATCACTATGCAGAGAAGATACTATCTCTTGCCCATTTCCAATAAACTGAGGAAATTAATGTAATGGGGGATAGTTTAGGTTTAATAAAACAATTCGATAGTGTGAAAATTAAATGAAGTAATGAGGATGAACTCTCTTGGTTATGCTAGGACATGTGGGAAAGTTCTTATACCGTCAATTAATTAAAAAACATAAAAATATTAGCAACATCAATAATAATATCTAGGTGTCATTATTTGTCAGGGAAGTAATAATTATGATTACATACAAAAATAAAATCATTTCGAGGAACTAGAGTAAACCTAATATCCAATCTCATAGAATTGTGTGACTAGAAATGGAATTAAAGAAGCCAGTTACTTGTGAAAGGAGCAAACATGCATTAGAGAAAAGGTTGGAGAATCAATATCAGTTAGTGTCCTGGCTAGCATGATGTCTTTTGAGTGGTTTCTCCATCATTAATCCATCAGGGGAGATTCTGTGTATGCTGACTTCACACAGGGTGTTGGTTTGTCTTTTCATCCACAGCAGAGCTCAAAATGAGCACAGCTTCCGCACAGAGAAAGCGCCAAGAGCGGTGTAGCAGATCATCTGCTGCAGGATCTTCCTCTTTCTGCCAGGTGCGCTCCCAGCATGCAGCTGAGAGTGTGGACGCTCACGCTGTGAAAACTCAGCAGAGGGTCTGAAATATTCGTATGCGCTGTGAAAGCAAGTCAGTTTTCCTTCACCGTGCTCACATCCAGCGCTCCTCTGCGGGGGCGTGCCCTTTTCAAGCTCAGAAAACTGGCCTTTTTTCCCATCGTTTAAATTTTTTTCTAGATAATATTTATGATATGAGAAATCCACATTTGTAGCTAAGGTAAACCTGGTTAACGTCTTTGGATACAATATCTAAAAAGATGGCCCATAGCCTAGATGATTAACAGAATAGAGCATATGAACAGAGCAGTAGAAACTGCCAAGCAAATCTAATCCACGACACTGCTGTTTTAAAATATTTGTTCTTCATTTGACAAAAAAGTTCACAGTTAATGGTAGTGCAGCTCCAAGCCACATCTGGGAAGTCTAATTTTATATATTAAAGCATGCCGACCGTGTCTAGTTATGTACAGAGACATGCGGATGATTCTGTGGCATGGACTTCGTCAATATGAAACAGATACATGCCAAAGAGTGAATCAACCGTTTGTCAACTGTCAAAATATAATTTGACACCGTTAAAATCATCCTAATATTTGAAATGTAGATGACTTTATATTTCATTACTCATCATTGATTTGGATAATTTTCCTGTGACTTCAGCAAAATCCAATGGCTAAAAGTTATGTTTTTGCCCCTGGGGAACAACATGGGTTTCCCTTCGCCCTTATCATTAACTATCTGCCATTAATATCAGTATCCACGTCTAGATTTCTACTTAGAACATTGAGTGAGTATTGATGCTGATAGTTTCTCGATTTTTTTTTTAAATATTCGCATCAGGGGAGGCTAAAAGCATGGCTCAGGTGTTTAGAGCATAGGCTGTTTTTCTGCAGGATCTGGGTTCTATTCCCTGTACTCCTTTGGAGGGTTACACCCCAACCCCTCTTGATTCACTGCCTTCTTGGCCTTAGGCACACGTGTGGTGTTCTGATAAACATGCAGGCAAAACCTCCATACACATAAATAAATAAACTAAATTAAACAATAAAATGTTCATATCATACAAATATATAATATTCTATTTTATTGATATATGTATATATGTGTTTATATGTATATATCTTATATATACAACATACTTATCCACGTACAAGTCCGAAGGTAAATAAACCAATAATACCTCTGTAAAAAGTTTTAAATCATCTGATGTTAGATAACTAATATGTGCTTCGATTAAATATTAGGTAATAAATTAGATTTCTTTTGAGTCAGCTGAATTACACTAGGATCATTTTGGCAAAAAGCTGAAATATCCTTGATAAGAAGTTGGCATAAAAGGCATTGGTTTAATACAGTGAGCTATGAACTCCCACATGACATCTAAACAACACTCAATAACCTTGTAATTTTCCAATAGCAATAACCATTTACTCTTACCATTACCCTCGTATGTATAACCTTTTGATATTAGGCTCTTTGTTTGTTTGGTTGGTTGGTTGTTTGGATGGCTGACTGGCTGTGTGGGTAGGTATTTTGTTTTGTTTGATTTTGTTTTGTTTTTAATGATTTCTTTTCTCTGGGTGGTTAGTTTAGATCCCACTTCCTTTGATCAGTGATTCCTGATTCAGTGTAGTGATGTATATATCCCCAGGAAACAATAAAATTTTTTAACCAAAATACTCACCAACCTGGACTCCAGGAGCGGGGAGTATGTCTTCTACCCAGTAAATTGCCTCAACTGTTGAAAACTGAGTACCTACTCTGAGCTTAAAGACTGTGTTCCTCAAAACTTTTTCAAAGGCAAATAGGAAAATAACTTTACCAAAGTGAAGGGAAATGCCTGGTTTAGTAAGCACCGTAGGTCACATGTGGATTTTAGACTAAGCTGGATTCAAAGGCATAAGTCATAATTTGGCTCCATCTTTAAATTTCATTCTTTCATTCTGTTTTGCCCCTCAGAAGGTCTCTTCATGCCTATCCATATAGGTAGCCATGGAAAATGAGTGCCAATACCTTCAGAGTTTCCATGGCTACATGAAAATTCTTACAAGAAAATACAAAATTTATAGAATTTTACATATGAATATACCTGCCAATGATTATAAATAAAGGTCATGTACATAAATATACATATAATTTAACATTTCCTCCTGTCAAGGATTCTTCTCACCTGAAATATGGGCCTAGTGATCCACACATAGGAACTAGGGTGTGATGCAAGGTCTGCATCCATTCGGACATAGTCATGCGAGGTCTGGCAGCTTTCTCCCAGGCTTTAGAAAGAAGCCAAAGAAGCCAGCGCCCTGTTGTGCAGACTTCAGGCAGCCAACTGACAGGCTTGTGTGGAAAGAAATGGAGGTCATACCAAGATCTCAAATGGCATCCTGCTGAGTCAGCTTTCCAAGAGAAGAAATGAGGAAAACTTAAGTTTCATATTTATTCCAGATTTATACATTGGGGAGGGCATTCTTCGTCCATACATGTGGCTTTAAATTAGACTGGCAGTCATTTTCCAGTTTGGGAGCCGCTCCCTCTGATGTTTCCTCTAATTTAGCACTCGTACAGAGGAAATCATCTTGAAATTTTAAAGCCTGAAGGCATCCCTTTTAAAAAGCTCATTACTGAAATATATTTTAAATATGATTTTAAAATACTTTATGAAACAAAATGTTCAAAGTGCTTGAATTTCTTGTTTGAATTGAACTCTCTCCCTATGTTTAAAATGTTTTCCCTGGTTGTCAGGCTACTAGTTTTTGAAAATTGTTTTTCTGTTGTTGTTTTGTTTGTTTGTTTGTTTGGTAGGTTGGTTTTCCTACCCATATGTCCAATTGGTTGGTCTTTGGCAATTTGACCTTAGTATCTAGATTAATTTTCTTCCTATTATGTGACAAAGACCAGGGTCAAAACAACTCCAGGATGAAGAGAGGGTTTATTTGGCTTACACATCCCAATCACGGTCCATCTCTGCAGAAAGCCAAAGCAGGGCAGGAACCTGGAGGCAAGAATTCATGCAGAAGTCGTGGAGGAATGCTGCCTACTGTCTTGCTCAGCCAGATTTCTTATATGATTTGGTACCATGTACCCAAGCACGACATGCCACAATGGCATGCCTACCCACAACAACCAAAAAAATAAAGATACTTCCCCACAATCTGATAGAGGAATTTCCTCAGAGGAGGTTCCCAGCTGTGTCAGATTAACAAACTGGGCAGCACAGGGCCATTGGGATTTCCTGTTGGCTGGTGCTTATTTCAGTGATTCCCTGTATGCCTTGGTAACTCACCAGATGTCATTTCTTTCCTTACACACATCTGTCTGTCCAGACTCCCATTGATCCTGTAGTGACAAGGTCACATGTCCTGCTGAGCATTTCAGCATTGGTTTCATATCTGTGCCCTCAGTGTAGATGGGTTTTCAACTTTTATACCTGCGCATTTGTTTCATTAATTAAATTATATTTTCTTCTCTTGTTGTTGTGCATTGGCTCTTTTCTGTTTGTATCTCTCATTAATCAATTTGAGATGTTTATTTTTCTAATTTCTTGGGTATCAGGAGTATATTCATATTACCTATTTAACATTTTTAAAAATTAAATTAGGTATTTCTGGCTTTGTTTCTGTAGATTTATTTTTCTCTAAGAGCATATGTTCCTGTTTCTCTCCTGCCTGGTATTTTGTTTCTAGCTGTGAACTTATTAAAATTTTTTAAAGATTTTATTTATATTCTTTGTAATTATTTGCCTCTCTCTCTCTCTCTCTCTCTCTCTCTCTCTCTCTCTCTCTCTCTCTGTGTGTGTGTGTGTGTGTGTGTGTGTGTGTGTGTGTATGTATGTATGTATGCTCGCATGCATGCACAAATGCAGTGTCAGCTGAGGTCAGAAGTTACTGGACCCCTTGGGGCTGGAGTTATAGGCAATTTAAGTCACATGATGTTGGGTTAGAGATTGAATTGGTCCTCAGAAGAGCAGTATGTGCTCTTAACTGCTGAAACATCTCTCAGACTCTGAACTTTGTAAAAATTTTGGTATTGATTTGTTGGAGTTTTGGTACTGTGAGTAAGAAATGTTTTTGACTTAGTTATTTATTTAGGCAGTGGATCATTTGCCTAAATGTAAATGGCACAGTCATAAAGCTGTGAGAACAGACAGGTGGAAAGAAAATAATCGAGACTGGGTGAATTTTAGATCAGGAAAGGTAGGATATGAAAAATGTCATCTATAAAGGGATAAAACCACAATATTCTAGATTTTTAAATCCATTTTATGTAGCTCTAACTAAACATTGAATTAAGTAATATTAAAGAAAACAACAGTTCTCTTGGGACTCATGGGATGTTGGGATCTCGAAAGGCCTTTGAGAGAAATCTCAGTGTGTAAGTATGTTTGTAGAAGTGTTGATATCTAAAAGGAATAACTCACTATTTTATTTATTACTTTTTATGGTGTTAAAAATGGAATCAGGAGTTGTCATACAGCAGACAAATGTATGACTGCTGTGCCACAGCCCGAGCCTCCACTTGTTGTATAATAATAACTCACACTTTTGAGAAGCAACCTGCTTCGACAAGAGTGAATCCATTCTCAGGACATTAATACTCTTAAAATCTCTGTATCAGCACCCTGCATCAGAAACAGCACTGGAATGTGAGTTGTGGGGGACAAACCAAGTTCACACCACACCATAGGTCTGTATTAAAGCTTTTCACTGTAACAATGACATTAAAAAGTAAGAACAGAAGCTGGAAAATGGGAAAGGCTACAGTCTGTATTACATATATAACATTTATTCTCAAGATAGAAAATTTGTACCATTTGGCCAAATTAAATGGAACGAAGTGTTTGACAGTGTATCTCATAAAAGAAGAGCTTTGCATGGCTAAGGAACTCAATTCATTAAGGCCATGGTGATTCAAACACAGTAAGCCACAGACTCAATGGAATGCCCTGAATTGAAGCTGTAATAATAATATTCAGTGGTGGAAAAATAGAAATCCAAAGCTTTGTTACATTAGTAATAGTTAATGTTATTTCTAAAAGTGGCTAGACAGTTTTTAATAGAAATACATTGACTTTGTGACTGCCAGTGTGACTCTCAATAATTCACTCAAAAGAAATGAAAACCACGTTTCCACAAATATAGAAATTTTATTTTAAATAACTGCAAATAAGAAAAACTCAAATACTCACTGAATGGTGAATAGCTAGACAGCACTACATCCAATAAGGTACTTTTGCTCTTTCTTTTTTTTTAATTGGATATATTCTATATTTACAATTCATTTCCCTTTTTCTGGTTCCCCACCCTCAAAGGTCCCACCTGCCCTTTTCCCTCCCCCTGCTCCCTCATCCACCCCCTCCCACCTCACTGTTCTTGTACTCCCCCACAATGATGCTTTGGTCTATTCTAGCACCAGTGTCCACTCCTTTCTTCTTGTGAGTCATCAATTGGTATGTGATTTATGTCTTTGGTGTTCCAAGATTCTAGGCTAATATCCACTTATCAGTGACTGCATACCACGGGTATTCTTTTGAGACTGGGTCACCTCACTTAGTATGACGTTCTCCAGCTCCATCCATTTCTCTAAGAATTTCATGAATTCATTGTTTCTAATGGCTGAATAGTACTCCATTGTGTATATATACCACATTTTTTTGTATCCATTCCTCTGTTGAGGGACATCTGGGTTCTTTCCAGCTTCTGGCTATTATATATAAGGCTGCTATGAACATAGTGGAACATGTATCCCTATTGCATGCTGGGGAATCTTCTGGGTATATTCCCAGGAGTGGTATGGCTGGGTCCTCCGGAAGTATCACGTCCAGTTTTCTGAGGAATCGCCATACTGATTTCCAGAGTGGTTGTACCAGCTTGCTTTCCCACCAGCAGTGGAGGAGTGTTCCTATTTCTCCACATCCTCGCCAACACCTGATGTCTTCTGAGTTTTTAATCTTAGCCATTCTGACTGGTGTGAGGTGAAATCTCAGGGTTGTTTTGATTTGCATTTCCTTAATGACTAATGATGTTGAACATTTTTTAAGGTGTTTCTCAGCCATCCGAATTTCTTCAGGTGAAAAGTCTCTGTTTAGCTCTGTACCCCATTTTTGGATAGGGTTATTTGGTTTTCTGGGGTCTAACCTCTTGAGTTCTTTGTACACATTGGATATTAGCCCTCTGTCAGATGTGGGGTTGGTGAAGATCTTTTCCCAATTTGTTGGTTGCCGATTTGTCCTTTTGACAGTGTCTTTTGCCTTACAGAAACTTTGTAATTTTATCAGGTCCCATTTGTCTATTCTTGCTCTTAGAGCATAAGCAATTGGTGTTCTGTTTAGGAATTTTTCCCCTTAGCCAATGTCCTAAGGTCACTTCTTGTTAGTCAAAGGAAGAATCCACCAAGAAGAACTCACAATTCTAAACATCTACGCTTCAAATGTAAGGGCATCCTCATTCGTAAAAGAAACTTTACTAAAGCTCAAAGCACACATTGCACCTAACACAATAATTGTGGGGGACCTCAATACTCCACTCTCCACAGTGGACCAACAAGGAAAACAGAAACTAAACAGGGACATGAAAAAACTCATCGAAACATTGGACCAATTGGATTTAACAGATATATATAGAACATTTCACCCTAAAGCAAAAGACTATACCTTTTTCTCAGCTCCTCATGGTACTTTCTCCAAAATAGACCATATAATTGGACACAAGACAGATCTCAACAAATATAAAAAGATCAAACTCATCCCATGTCTCTTATCAGATCACCATGGAGTAAGAGTGTTCTTCAATAGCAACAAAAACAACAGAAAATCCTCATGCACATGGAAGCTGAACAATATTCTACTCAATGATACCTTAATCCAGGAAGAAATAAAGAAAGAAATCAAAGATTTCTTAGAATTTAATGAAAATGAAGGCACAACATACCCAAATCACAATGAAAGCAGTGCTTAGAGGAAAACTCATAGCCTTTAGTGTCTCCAAAAAGAAACAGGAGAGAACATATACTAGCAACTTAATGGCTCACTTGAAAGCTCTGGAGCAAAAAGAAGCAATTTCACCCAGGAGGAGTAGAAGACAGGAAATCATCAAACTCAGGGCTGAAATCAATCAAGTTGAAACAAAGAGAACCATACAAAGAATCAACAAAACCAGGAGCTGGTTCTTTGAGAAAATCAACAAGATAGATGAACCCCTAGCCAGACTTACCAAAGGGCACAGAGACAGTATTCAAATTAACAAAATTAGAAATGAAAAGGGAGATATAACAACAAAAACTGAGGAAATGCAAAAAATCATCAGATCCTACTACAAAAACCTATATTCAACACAACTGGAGAATCTGGAGGAAATGGACAATTTCCTAGACAGTTACCAAATACCAAAATTAAACCAGGATCAAATAGATCGTCTAAACAGACCCATAACCCCCAAAGAAATAGAAGGGGTCATAGACAGTCTTCCAACCCAAAAAAACACAGGACCAGATGGTTTTAGTGCAGAATTCTATCAGACCTTCAAAGAAGTCCTGATACAGATACTCTTCAAAATATTCCACAAAATAGAAACAGAAGGAACACTACCCAACTCATTCTATGTAGCCACAGTTACCCTGATACCAAAACCACACAAAGATCCAACTAAGAAAGAGAACTACAGGCCAATATTCAATTATGAATATCAATGCAAAATTGTTCTTGGAAAGAACAGGAGTTTAAGGCCCATATCTAAACATAGTAAAAGCAATATACAGCAGACCAGTAGCCAACATCAAGGTAAACGGAGAAAAACTTGAAGCAATCCCACTGAAATCAGGGACTAGAAAAGGCTGCCCCCTCTCACCATATCTCTTCAATATAATACTTGAGGTACTAGCTAGAGCAATTCGACAACAGAGGGAAGTCAAAGGGATACAAATCGGAAAGGAAGAAGTCAAACTATCACTATTCGCAGATGATATGATAGTATACTTAAGTGACCCAAAAACCTCCACCAGAGAACTCCTGCAACTGATAAACAACTTCAGCAAAGTGGCTGGCTATAAAATCAACTCAAGCAAATCAGTAGCCTTCCTATAGGCGAAGGATAAGCAGGCTGAGAAAGAAATTAGGGAAATGACACCCTTCACAATAGCCACAAATGATATAAAGGATCTTGGAGTGACGCTAACCAAATATGTGAAAGATTTATATGACAAAAACTTCAGGTCTCTGAAGAGGGAAATTGAAGAAGACATCAGAAAATGGGAAAATCTTCCATGCTCGTGGGTTGGCAGGACTAATATAGTCAAAATGGCAATCTTGCCCAAAGCAATATACAGATTCAATGCAATCCCCATCAAAATCCCAACTCAGTTCTTCATAGAGTTAGAAAGAGCAATTCTCAAATTCATCTGGAATAACAAAAAACCCAGGATAGCTAAAACTATCATCAACAGCAAAAGAACTTCTGGGGGAATCAATACCCCAGACCTCAAGCAATATTACAGAGCAGTAGTATTAAAAACGGCATGGTATTGGTTCAGTGACAGGGAGGCGGATCAATGGAATAGGATCGAAGACCCAGAATTGAACCCGCACATCTATGGCCAATTGGTCTTCGACAAAGGAGCTGAAAACATCCAGTGGAAAAAAGATAGCCTTTTCAATAGATGGTGCTGGCTCAACTGGAGGTCAACATGCAGAAGAATGAGAATAAGGAACTTTTTCAAATAAAATAGAAGAGAAATGTCTACAGACATAAAAGAGTGGTAGATATTAATATATATTGAGTAAGCTCATCAGATAAAAAAGCAACCTTTGTATCGAGTTCATAAATGTTTTGGTTTGGTCTGTTGCTTCATTTTGTAGTGCTGAATACTGGCCCCTATGGTCTGGTTGCCTCCATTGAAAAAAGATCCTCACATACACTAAATGATGCTATGTTTCCTTGCTCCTTAATTTAAAACTATTGGTTGAATAAAGATGACAACGTCCTGTTGCTGGGCAGAAGAATGTTATGCAGGGCTTTGTTTCTGGACTTGGAGTCTGAACAGAGATCATGAGAAGAAAGGTTCAGAGAGGTAAAAAGAGGAGAAGGAGCTATGGGGTATGTGAATCCTGAGAATATGGCCATGAATTCTGGCATGTTGGAGTAAGATACCCAGGTGGATTGGATAAATTATATCACAGAGTTATTGACAGGGAAGTAGAGAAAATAGCTTAGAAGTCATATTTGACCAGTCCTCATGCTTTAAGGCTTACTATAAATATAAAGGTTTTGTGCTTTTTATTTAGGAATTGAATGACCAAAAGGAGGGTAGAAATCCCCAATTAATATTAACCACAACATATAAGTAAAATACCAAGAAACTGATCAAGAGATGTGAAGTCATCTTTGATTCTCAGGGAAGAGGTAGGAAGAAGTAAGTACATTTGGGAATAATATCTTTACCCTGATTTTGGTAGAGATTCTAAAGAAATGAAAATCGTTTGCATTTGATAAAGCATGATCTTCAAGTGTGGACATGATTTGTGTTGCATCACACTTCCTTAGATGAGACAGCGGGCTGGATGTGTCAGTGAGCACTACATTTGCCTATATGGTACTTAAAGTTCAATTCCCATCACTGAAGGAGACATACGTAAGAACAAAAGCAAAACAGATATGAAACCAGAAATAGCAGTCTCAAAAGTCCAGTGGTGAGGAGGGGAAATGCCAAGAGGAAGGAAAACAGAAAGAAATTTGCTCTCTCTCTCCATTTGCCATTCAAAATGGAAAACATTGCACTTAATATTTAGCAAAGATTTGCAGATTTATGCAGATCTTCCATATATATCCATATAAGATAACATAAATATTCTTCCATATATAAGATATCCATATGTGATAACATAACTATACTTTAATATATAAAATATCCATATGAGATAACTTATAAATATCCTACGGAATGAATAGAACTACAGCATCACCCAACAATCATTCCACTGGGTATTATTCGATGGAAATTAAGTCATTATATCAAAGTGATATCCATACTCTTACTTTTGTTTCAGCACTTTTAAAAGCCACAGTATGGAAGGAACTTAATATTCAGTACCTTATACAGAAGATATAATACATGCACACAGTGGAAATAGTCATTGTAAGGTGGCTAATACCTGTTTAATTAACAACACGGATAGAGATAGGAGGGGAGCTGACAGTTACTCTGTACGCTCATTCATGCGGAATCTCAGTGGATTGCATAGACTCTTGAAGCTGAACTCTATCTACCAAGGGCTATCAAAAGCCCAGATAATGGGGTGATGATTTAAATAGTAATTGTAAATGTACATTCTTTTTATATATTATTTAATATACAAACTATTGTAGGGATAGAGAGATGACTGGTGGGTAAGAATGATCAATATACAAGCATCAGGCTCCCTAGCATCTACAAAGATTCCTGGGACTTTTACTGGGTGGTAGTGTAGATTCAGGTCTAATGAAAACACCCAGCATCAATATAATAACACCAAGAGTGATATAGCAGGACAACCAACATGTGAATACACAGGAAGGTTCAACTGCATATATATGCTCGTTCTTCCTCCCTCTCTCTTCTTCCTCCTCCCACATTCTCTCCTTTCTCTTTCCTTCACATATACACATATGCACACAAAATATTTTATGAGAAAATAATCAATTTGAAAATGCATGGCATCTGTCCAAAGTTCTGTGGTGGTTTTGGGTCACTGCAACTGGCTCGTCATTTTGGTTGTGTTAAGTTGGCCCTGGAGGAAAAGAATTCTTATTACACACAGGACTATGGATTCAGCAGAGAACACAGAATGTGCATGCAGTTCATCAATTGCTCTAAGTAGAGGCTAGTGATATACAATTACGAAGAATGCACAGTGGATCCGCCTTTGCTCAGATCTTAAACTGCAATTTCCTTTAGAAATGTACTGTGGCTAGTATACAACCAGTGTTTCCTGCATGCCTACAGGAAAATCTGAATCTAATCCATCTTGGTTTAGACTAGTGAAGTATGCTAATGTATTTTCCTGTGAATGTTACTCGCTGTGAACACCAAGTAAATGGGGACTTGATTTTCACCAGTATAGAATGCATAATTTGCAAACTGTCAAGTGATATGTAGCACAAAACTGAATTTTGAAGATTTAGAAACATATTGCAGTGAGGTCATGTTATCCATGTGCCCGTATTTAAGATTTAGATAATATCCATACAAATTTACACAAATACAAAATTCAGATAAATACAACTTCAACTTCAAAATACAAAGTAATTTTGAAGTTGCTGTAATAGAAAACTAGACACATATTATTGCATCTGTGACACACGTCTAACCTCCTGAGATCAAATAAAGCATCACCTTGGACACTATCATCTGCCTGATGGGCAGACTGTTCATGTGTGGAATGTGAACTTGTGGAGAAGCCATTTGGTTTAGACAAAGACATCTGTATGATTCCATACAAAGCCCCATTCCATAGGATGTTTTATAAAGAGATCCAGGAGACACTTAGTCAGTTTCCCATTTCTCTCCCATTCCTTGCATTTCTAGAATGTTTTCTACAAAGTGACAAAGTGTTAATTCACCATCTGAATTAACAAACTTACGGTAGAGAGACAATTGAGCTAATAGATATTGAGTGGCATAGGTAGCACGTTTATATTCATTAACCCTGATGGAGTTCTTACAGCAGAGTACTTCATAACACAGTAACTCATTTATTCCGTAAGACATCCTGGAAGAGAGGTTGTGTTGTTAACAGCATCTCACAAATGAAACAGATCTGAATTGGCAGGGCAGGGCTTTAACATGAGGCCATATGTCCTGGCTGAGTCTGGCTTTTCACTCCACTGTTCTGCCTTGTCTTAAGCTATTAATTTATAGATGTCTCTTCTTCACTTTAAATTGTCATTTGAAATCTGTATGTATATTTAGTCTCGCATAAAGTAATATTTGGCATGTATGTATTCTAGAATGATGAAGGAGAGCTAGTTACGCTATTAATTTATAAAATATTTTGTATTATGTTTACTGAGACCCCTTTCAAAAATCAAATCTTTTCTAGTTTCTATGGTTATAACCTGATATTGTGATCACCAGTTATATTGCATCAGAAGAGTTCAGATCTCATCCCTCTCCTTTAATATAATCTGCAATAGTAATATACGTTCCTTCCCCAGGCTCTGAGCCAGCCAACCCGGAAGGACAATAAAACATCTTAATATTATCCTCTGCATTTTGGGCAATACTTTGTATACTACACTTGCTAGAGCCAAGCAGTGAGGGAGGAGGTGCAGCCCACATATCTGGACAGCATTAAAAATTTCGATACCTTTTAAAAGGCTTGTCCACAAAGACTGTGCCTAATTGTAAGCCATTTAACTTTCTCTGGCTTCTGCCTAAAAGAAGTAGCTGTGTTTTCTTTTGTATCTTTATTCTGTGAAGCCCAAATGGGAAAACATATATCATGCCATAATGTAACTGAATTTGGAAAAAAAAATACCAACCAAGTCCTACATCTGAGTATTTGGTCAGATTTATAGGAATTGCTTCTAGTTCATACAGCAATGCCCTACAGCTATTTGGATTTTCTGTTTTATTAAATAAATTTCATCATCTGATCATTTATTTGTTACTCTTAAGTACTTATTTTTGACTGGACTCAGACTTAGAAATAGAAGCTCTGAGCGAGGACAGCCTCCAGTTCTTGGCAATCTGTTCCCAGCTCTTTTCTTTGGCTTCTTTCGTTCTCGTAAATAAAAGTTTAGCATATTCCAAAGCCTCCCCCTTGTGCATTGACTCAATCATGTTAGGGCATATGAAGTAGCAAGAGACTGACTCTGGGGGACTCTGGTCCCGGGCTTCTTACGTTCTTTGTTTAAGGGCTTTCTGACTACATTGGTTGACATTTTTAAAAAAGATTGAAAAAATTTCAAATTCTGCTAACCCTCTCTGGCCTCAACTGCCAAGGCACAGTAGTAATAATAACTCCAGGAATCTCTGTCTCTGTCTCTGTCTCTGTCTCTCTCTCTCTTTCTCTGTGTGTCTGTCTCTGTGTCTGTGTCTGTGTGTCTGTGTCTGTGTCTGTCTCTGTCTCTCTCTCTCTCTCTCTCTGTCTTTTCCTCTCCCTTTGTCTCCTTCTTTCTCTTAACCAAGTTGAGAACACTCAGATTGGCATCTATGTTGCAACTGGCAACAGATTTGCACTTCCTCTCTTGAACTCTCTGTGGTCTATAACAAGAATGCCTGTATTTGACAGCAGGTGTGGTCTTCCGTGGGTCAAGTTGCTTCGTGGAAAAGCCTTGTTTTCCATTCCCACCACCGATTCTGACCCCTCCATTCTTCACCTAGAGTAACAATAGCAACTTCTGTGACTCTAAGCTTCAATGAGTTTCTGACAGCTGACAGATGAGGGGACATGTTCAGCTTCATCTTGACACAGTTGACCAGACAGGAGGCACCACACACAAAAAAGAGAATAACAATACATTTTAAAAATTACTAATATCTGAAGGTTTTATTTCATTAAATGCAGTTTCCATTTGACATGAAAAAATTATCTGTAGTTATAACTGCAATTTCATTTAAATAGGGAGAAAGAAGCTCGGGTGATTAGTTATGGCTTCTTTTGGGAAAATAATTTAGAAAAATTAACACGTTATTTTAAAAACATTGACAATGATGCCATAAAACAAAGTTTTGAGAACAGTCTAACAATTAAAAATAGGTATTATGTTTTTATACTGTGGATGATGTTCACACCAGTATGTTAACTGAAATAATCACAAGGAAATAGAACTGTTTGATGGAAGACATAATTCATCAAGATCATGTAGATGATAATTAGAATGGTGTCCTTATTTAGTGTTGAAAATTACAGTAGATGTTTTTTAAATACCATGTTATTAAAGTCAAAATAATAAAACTGACATGTCTTCAGGTGGTAAGCAGAAAAATAGGCATCCTGTGACCTTTCTCTATGCTAGTTCCTGAAATTTGTGAATTTATTGCTTTACAAAATTCGAACAAGTTAAAAATTTTGAGAGTATGTGTATCTCTCCATTCATGGTAATATTGGTGCCCCATATATTACAAAATACTTATAAGATAGAAGAAGTAAGCAGGAGGATAGAAGAATGGAGAAGGAGGGGTTGGAGGGTAGCAACTGCTGCCTCTGAAGGCAGAAGAGGGTTGGAATCAGGAAAGCAGGCACCATCTTTTTTTTAATTTTCTATATTCTTTGTTTACATTCCAAATGCTTTTCCCTTTCCTGATTCCCCCATCCCCATATGTCCCATAAGCCCTCTTCCCTCCGCCCATTCCCCAATCACCCCTCCCATTTCTGTGTCGTGGTACTCCCCTACAATGCTGCATCAAGTCTTAGAACATTTGAGAACATCAAGGAAGATTGGCCTATGAGTCCCTTGTCCATTGCTCCATAGTGTTCCCTTTGGATTCCAAACATCCAAAAATTAGCAGAAAGTAGGTCTTTATTGTTTAACACCTTGTGGTTTGCACTAACCTGTAATATCAGTAATAGGAAAGTAGAAGAATGAAATATGAATGCAAATGTCATTAACCATTCACTCCTCATTGCCCAAACCAATATCTGTCCAAAGTTGAGAGTAGCACAACTCTATGTTTAGAATAGCTCTAGAACATAAAGACATCTAATACTAAAAGTATCAATATTAATTCTTTTACAGGTCATGAATATAACACATTTAAACATTTACTGAAAGCAAATGCTTTTTTGGATGGGGTCAATAATGACTTTAGGTCTTTTAAGATTTTATGAATTGTTACTCACTGATTCCAAAGTAATAAATTAGAAATTAGCTTTTTATATGACAATCTATAAGATAATTTCTACAGTGGTAATGGTAGAAAGTAGTCAGGTCAATCTATAAGACAATTTCTACAGTGCTAATGGGAGAAATTAGCCATTCAAATAAGGCTAAAAGAGCAACAATTCCATGGTAAGACTACTGTAGACATAATAAAGTATTAGGGATACTTTTGTGTGTATAAATCATTTTTCTCAAGGAAGGCAAGCATATGCATTAGTTTACTAGCTTTGGACTATACATGGTTTGGGTAATGCACACACTCCTCTTCTCATAATACAGCCTAACTTCTTTACCTTCATGCACACATACATCTTTTCCTCAAAAGTATTTAGCATCCTGATTGGATGCACCAGCATCAGGCTGCAAATGCCTACTATAAACAATGGAAATAAATTACTCTCTTTGCAACTCTCTTTCTATTCCTTAATTTTAATTTTATTTATTTTACACCCCAACTGCAGTTTCCCCTCCCTCTTATCTTCCCAGTCCCTTCTCCCCCACCTTCCCTCCTCCCATTCCCCCATCCACTCTTCTTCCAACTTATCAACCAGCCATGACATATCAAGTTGCAGTAAGACTAGTCACTTCCTCTCTTATTCAGTCTGCACTAGGAAATCGAGTAGAAGGAAAAGTACCAAAAGCAGGTAAGAGAGTCAGACAGCCCCTGTTCTCCCTAGAGGGTCCCACAAGACAAAGCTACACAACTGTATCATAATGCTTAGGTCAGTCCCATGGAGACTCCTTGGTTGACAGTTCATCTGTGAACCCCTATGAACCCAGGTTAGTTGAGTCTGTAGGAGTTCTTATGGTGTCCTTGACCCTCTATCTTCCATAGTCCTTCCTCTCTTTCTTCTGCAGGATTCTTCAAGCTCCACCAAATGCTTGGCTGTGGGTCTCTTCCCATCAGTTGCTGAGTGAAGCCTCTCTAATGATAATTGGGCTAGATGACAATCTATGAGTATAGCAGAATACCATCTGGAATATTTTCTTTGTTCCTTCCTCCCTCCCTCCCTCCCTTCCTCCCTCCCTCCCTCTCTCCCTTCCTTCCCTTCCTTCCTTCCTTCCTTCCTTCCTTCCTTCCTTCCTTCCTTCCTTCCTTCCCTCCCTCCCTCCCTCTCTCTCTCTCTCTCTCTCTCTCTCTCTCTCTCTCTCTCTCTCTCTCTCTTTCTTTCCTTCTTTCTTCTGCCATTCATGTTTGATTCTACTGTTGATTTCTCATCTATCCAGCCTCTGTCTCCTGGCTCTCCAGCCAGTGTCAGTGATGGTGTCCCTCTCATGGCATGTGTCTAAAGCTGGAATAGTCATTGGTTGGTCATTTCTACAATTTCTGTGCTACCTTTACTCCAGCACATCTTGCAGGCAGGACAAATTGTAGGTTGAAGGTTTTGTGGTTGTGTCATCAACCTTCTTTCTGCTCAAACATTGGGCAATACAATCTGTGAATTATAAGCAATGGGCCAATTTGGTATAGACTGGTTTTTAATACTTATAAAATAAGGCAAGTCTTAACTCTCCAGGTCAACTTTTAAGGTGAATCCCCTATTTATCATTTTATATGTGCACATTATAGACATGTGTATGATTAACATGAGATGCATGACCAAGGAATGATCATATACTCTGTCAGTCACAACTGAGAACTGCCCATGATGTACTCCTTAGTACTTCATTCCAAACAATAATTGGGATCCTTAGTAATTGGTTCACTTTTCCCTTGTAGTATATCTGATTTTCTTGATACTTTGCAAATATGTATAGGCTTTTATCTCAATTCTTTGACTAAGAGACCAAGACACTGGCAATACTCTAAGATCCAGCCTAAACTCTAAGCACTAGTAACATTTCTGTTAAGAATATTTTCCATTAAGTTGTAGATAGAAACCAGTAGAAATTAGACATTGATACCATGACTTAATTTGTTGGAAACATTAAGAAAGCAGTATCTAACTGTGGGAATTAATAACTTTAAGTATTTTTCTCTTCATTTGTAATGTTTTAAGCATTAGTGTGCTCCAGTACTGACAAGAGGCTTATGAAGTATTTACTAAAGATGTGAAAATGATTTATAATGTCATATTGCAGCAAAATTCTACAACATAGCATGATAGAGTGGTATTGCCGAATATTAAACCTGTGAAAAACACAGAGCAACCACCATTGTCCCAAAGTGTTAAGGATGCTCTTTAGAAATGTGGTGTGAATGTCATTCGTATAAAGTAGGTGTTAGAGTGATGAAGAATTTAAAATGCTGTCTGCTTGTGTGCACAATTAAAAGCTAATGAATAGAAAGTGTCTCTGTTATGTTCCTAGCCCATTCCAACTTCCCCTTCCACATCCCTCTCACATTCGTTCCATTTCTGCCTCACACTCTGCCCATTAAAGCCATGCTTGTCTTTTTTTTTCAAGATCCAAGTTGTATCCTCCTAGCCTCCACATACACTTATGGTCACATAAATACATATAGAATAATTAGAAGCGAAGGTTCGCATATATTGGAGCTATATGACAATTGTCTTTCTAAGTCCAAGTTGCTTCACTTAACATTTTTAAGTTTCATCTATTTTCCTGTAAAGTTTGCAATTTCACTTTGCAGTATAGCTATGCCATATGTTAACTCCATTTTTAGTTTTTTGCTTTGTTTTGATTTTTTGTTATTTTTTGAGAAGCTTTCATACTGATTTCTATAGTGACTATACCACTTTATATTTAAGTACATTCTTTGATGGGCTTTACTGGATATAATAATATAACTAATGTAAGTATTCTTGTGCATATATTTTGGTAGACAAATGGACTAAATTCTGCTAAATGCACAATTAGCCTTGGCATGAATACAAAAGAAAAACCCAACCCAAAACAACCCAAAACAACAAAACCCTCTACTTTTCTCTACTGAAGGAATGGCTTTTGTTTATAAATAAGGAATCGAAAGTAACCCATAGTTCAGTGTCTGTAGGTCAATGTACAGACCTGAAGACATAGTAGTTTGGCTACATGCAAAGTTTGAGTCAGGTACATGATGTTGAACAGTGAAATGGATGCTAACTACCAAAAATCAAATGTTTAGGGTCAAACAGTGGTGCTGTGATCCTGCAGATCTGGTTCATTCCAAGAACTATTGAGTGAAAAAGCACATTTCCGGTTTTCAATTGTTCCTCTGCTTTTCTCTGTAAAACTGTCGTATTTATCATTTGGATATGTCTCTTGCAATCATGAGTCTTTGATATTTTGAAAGAAATGAGTTGATTTAGGAGCATTTTAGGCAGCCTATCAATGGCTAAAAATATTTTTTGAATATTTAAAGCACACTTTGAGTTCCAACTTCCTGAGGCACAGCATGGTACCACGGAGGAAGAGTCAATGCAATTTTTAAATGTTCTTTGTTCTCTGTGACTGAATTAATATAGATTCTTGAAGTATTTCACAAAACATAGCAAATGCAGAATTCACAGGATGTTGTATTTTTTTCTTCTTCACGTTGTAAGAATTAGAAGATGAAGCAATTGTCTGCAATTTATGAAACCAGAAGTTCTAGATGAGTGTTCACAGAGAGGGTTTGGGAGGGAATAAGGTTGAAATAAAACTAGGACTTGCTGGTATTTTCTTTTATGAGGATAAGGAAATTATCATGAAAACTGGAATGGTAGCTCACATTTACAATCCCAGGACTCAGGAGGCAGAGGTAGAATGATCTTGTGTTTGTTACCAACCTGGACTGCACAGTGAGCTTCAGACAGGTGTTGCTACATGATAAGACACCCCCATCCTCAAATGCACAAAACAAATTATCATACATGAAGGAAGTGGGGAGGGAAAGGGAGGAGGAGAGAGAGGGCGGGACAGCTCTAACTAAGGACCATTTGAGGGGCCCCTATGAAAACCTGAAACGGTAGAAGCTTCCTAAAAGACATACATATGTGAGAGTAATCTAAGTAAAATCATCAAATAATGTTGGAGAAAGAGAAGCAATTGGATACATCGAGTCACCAAATGAAGCTTTCAGAACCAGGAATGGGTTGCATCTAATGGAGATGTTGGCTAAAGGAGTCACATGGAAACCAAAACTATGTAGGTTATCGCCAAGCCTGTTGGTGGCTCTCCACAAACTGACAGTAAAGCCCATTGGCTCTTAAACTCTTTCCAACTGAAAGACAATACCTGCTCAACTCACTGAACACAGAGAGGGGCAGATAGTGCCCCCGCAGAGCACCTGTTATTCATGGTACTCTGCCTGTAACAAATCTCCTGTACCTAAGGCTCACCCAGGGATTATCAGGAAAGAAGGGGCAGAAAGATTGTTACAAGTCAGATCAAGGTGTTTATTGGGAGGCTGCATCTCCTAGAAATGTCAGAAGTTACACACCTAACGTCTTACCCAGATGACTGCCCGACCATGAAGACTAAGAGGAAGCATCAAAGTAGATGAAAGAAAACTCAGAGGGCTTCAAGCTAGATTTCAGGCAGCTGAGGAATGCTGAGAGCAGGAGAAATCATCTTTCCTAGGGAAGAACTTACCTGTTGGTTATCCAATATCAAATGGCCAGCCCTGAAAACGTACACACAAGTAACATTACATAGACTCAGCAGGTAGTAGTTTGATTTTGGAATACATATGTATGCCAGCAATTTATGAAAAAAGTTATAATTTGAAAGAGAGCAAGGTGGGGGCATATAGGAGGTTTTAGAGGGGAAAAAAGGAAAGGAATAATTTCCCAATTATATGTTAACCTCAATAAATAAAAGAAATAATTTTTAAAGTGAGTACCAAACAATAGAAGCCAGCTAAACGATGTTTAAAAATTCTATTAAAATTATTAACACTAAAACCTAACTGATAGTTAATTAGTTTCCTGTTGCAGTGATAAAACTCTGACCAAAACCAACTTGGGATTTCTTTGGCTTACCAGTTACAGTCCACCATCGTGAAAACTAAGGCAGCAGTTCAAGGCTGGGGAGTTCAAGACAGGGAGGGACTGAATCAAAGACCCCGAGGAATGCTGCACATTCTAGTCTTCTTACAAGCTCATACTCAGCTCCTTTTCTTATATAGCCCAGGACTCCTCTGCCCACAGTGGACTGAGCCCTCTCTAGCAACTGGCAACCAAGAACAGATAAGTGTGATTTTAAATTGAGATTTTTATACATGAGTGTGTGTGTGTGTGTGTGTGTGTGTGTGTGTGTGTGTGTGAAAGTTCCTGCCTACCATGGTGCAGATGTGTATTCAAAGTTCAACTTATGGGAGTTGGTTCTCTCCTTTGATAATTCAGGAACTGAATTTACCTTTCAGTCTTAGTTTCGAGCCCCTTTGCTGTAGAGCAATCTTGTCTACTCCAAATGTCATTTACAAGTATGTAATGTCCTTAGAATTTAGACATTGAAAAGCTACTCCATAGGAGTATGCTGAGAAATAGTGAGCATATTAGAACAAGCAATTAAAAAACAACATATGCAAGAAATTTCTGAGGGACACACTGTACAGTGAATCTCACTGTGAATGAATTTCATTAACAGACATCAACTATTTGATGCCAAGAATTCAATTCATTTGGTAAAACTGGAAAGACTCATTTTCATTTATACCAGCATGCTGAAGCCAGTATCTCTAAGGTAGGATACAAAAAGTTACCCTGACTTCACTGAGTATGCATTTTCCTAAACACAATAAAACAATTGAACAAGCTAGACAAATTTTTAAAAAGAAATAAGGGTTACCTAACTGTGTTGGTTTGAATGAGATGTCCTCCAGATTTTCAGGTATCTGCATACTTGGTCCCAAGCTGGTGAAACTGTTTGGGTAGTGTTAGTATGTGTACCTTGCTGGAGGAAGTGAAGTTGATTTGAGATTGTAAAGGCAACAAGCCTTCTCTAGGACACTCTCTACTTCCTATTTGTGATTTGAGATATGAGCCTTCAGCTCTCAGCTTCCAGTTCTGGTCACAATGTTCCACCATCAGGAAATGATGCACTCTAAGCCTCTGGCACTGGATTTCCAAGTTAACCATTCTTTTTATAAGTTACCTCTGTCATAGTGCTATCATAGCAGGAAAAAAGGAGAGGATACATAGACTAAGCCCTAAAGCACCACAGACCTTATTAACATCACTCTTACTACATAAGCAGTAATGCATTTTTGTAGGACATTAGAGTCACCTTGCTTGTGTTGGCTATGCCGTTTATCCATTTTTGTTTTACAAATGTGGTCTAATTCATCTCTGCATAACAGAAAACATCAGACAGGAAATAATGTCAATAAAACAGAGTTTGCCATACAACTCCCCCCTGACTGGCATTGTTTATGAAGAACCCATATTGATGCATGTATTTTTTTAAATGCTTTTTAAAGACAGGGAATAGCTATGTATCCCAGGTTGACTTGCAACTCTATTTGTAAATCAGGCTGGCCTTGAACTCACAAATATCTACATGCTTCTGCCTTCTGAGTGCTAGAATAAAAGTTTTGTGCCAACATAGTTTTTTTCATTTTTTAACATTTTTTTTGTCCATTACATGAACGAATCCTTCATACACAAGACTTTTCTTAATAGAAATAGTTATCTTTGCCTCAGAATTTCTCCTCCCAATGCAAACAGCAGAGCTGTCTCTCCAGAATATTCTATGGTCTCTGCCATGCCATATTCATCCTCTGTGCTCTACCGACATCCAACTTTTCCCCAAGGACATCTGTAAGACATTAATGTATCATTCTGAAGACATGTTTATGTCCAGTTCCTATGTTGGTGGTATTTGGAGGTAGGCATTGTGGAGGAATAAGTCTTGATGGTGTTATCAGGGTGAGGACATTCTAATTGGCATCTTTATCTGCCTTACTCCCTGATGTTCTCTGTCATGGAAATTTTCAACAGGAAGACCCCAGTAGATTACCATGTGATGACCTCAGTTCCCAGAATCCAGATCCATGCTCCCAATATGCCTTGTTTTTTTTTTTTTGTTGTTGTTCTTTTGATATAGGACCTTATGTGTTATGTGGTTAAACCTCTGCACAGGTTCTTGAGTGCAATGTCCAGTTCCAGCAACCAGAAGCTGGGTGTGATGGAGAAAGTGCCACAGGTCCATAGGGTGAGACTGAAATCTAGACTATAGAAGGAATAGTCCAACAGGGGCACTCCTAACATTCTCTTTTTTTCTTCCTGAGATCGAACTTCAACAATTTCTAGCAGTTTATGTAAGAGTGTAGCTTCTCATTTCCACCCCGGGGTCTTCAGTTACATCTCTCATCCCAGACACATAGTGATTTCAAGAGCTGCAGTGTGATTGCTCTGCAAAACCTTCCCAGGGGAGAAAAGTGCAGATCAGCAGAGTCAAATACAAATGACATCCAGAAAACTGAGAAAAGATATATTTGATGGTGTATAAAGATGAACTCTGGGGAGATGGATGCCACTAGAATGTACAGGTGATCAAAGAAACTGTTCAAAAGATTTCACTATCTAAAGGGAGTTGGCCAATTTGTGTTTTGGTGTAATAATTTATACTACTTCATACTGAAAATTTGAGTCTCCAGAATAGACTCTAAGCTTATTTGATTATTTGCTTTTCAAAATACCCGTACCACAAATTGATATTATTCTGACTTGTAGAAATTGTGATTTCCTTTGGTAATACTTGAACTATTTGCAGATCTGTGACTGGCTTTGTCTGAGCTGCTGTAACAATGTACTGCATATTGAGTGTGTTGGAAGTTGCCAGAGCTTAAATTCCCTGGTTCTTCAAGGCGGTGAATGACAGTATGGCCAGACTCTTGAGAAGAAACTCTCCTGATGATAAGTACCATCTTCTCTCTATCCTGTATATAGTAGAAACAAGTTGAAGGCGACCTCTAGAGTTTCTTTCATGGTGACATTAAACCCATTTGTGAAATCTCAACTCTCACGAGCAATCCTACTCCACAGACTCATCTTCCTGATACCATCCTGCTTTGTGAAAGTAACCCCTCTGTGCTGTGTAGTTATCAGTCTCATTGATGACTTTATGCCATCAATGTGGCTTACATTCTGTGTTCCAGGCCTTACAATTAGTGTTTGGCAGAAGCACACACAGTGTGATTATTTTGAACATTGTGATTTTTCTGAAAGCCAAGACGGGTCAAGCTTCCTAGATCTACCATCATTCGAGACTCACGATAGGGAATAAAGCCAAGTAAAAGAAATTGGCCAAAACCCCTCCCAGCTCCTTTTCTATTTGTATGTTTCTCTAAATTCATTTCTATCCAGCTTGGTTTGCAGCATGGGCCACAGTTTTTAAAATTGAAGAAGTGTTGGAAATGTATGCTAGGATTCAAGTATGTTATTCGTTCATCATTTCTAAGATGGAGAGGAAAGAAATGAAAACAGACAGGCACAATTAGCTCTCCATCATGGATTTCAACATCATCTTTGAATAGGTACAAGAATGATATTAAACTTCCAAGGTAAAACAGAAGTGCCCCATGAACTGTTTGCCGAGAGAGCTGTTTTCTTAAGCATGGCATTAACAAGGAACACATTTATAAGCTCCACAATAGCACAGACTAAAATCTACCAGCCTCATGCAGGAACCTAAGCTGGAGCGCATTAAACTGCCTGCCATTCCCGGTACCTGTATCATCTTCAAAGCCAAGGCTCGGAGAAGCACAGATGTGAAACTTGAAGAAATTGAAGTCCCCATGAGGGATGGGACTTCAGAAATCTGATTTCTGAAGGGACTGAAGTTTGCTTTCAAGCAGTAGCCCATGGATGGTGCATTAGAAATATATTTAATTTGTGGTGATTCATTGTCTGGAGATAAGGAGACAACTTATTTCCGTGTGTGTGTGTGTGTGTGTGTGTGTGTGTGTGTGTGTGTTTCCATTAGCAACCTGGAACTAGAATCCCGTGGACACAATAAAGGGAGTTTATAATTTCTTTGTTGATGCTGGCAGTTCTGCTTTCAAATGTAGCTCTTTTAATTACTCTATTTATGAAGTAGATTGTATTTAATCGGTGGGCATTGTGCTTAGAGTTTGAAATAAAAAAACACTGAAATAGCAACAGTTTACAGCAGCATATTTATGGCCTGGAAAGTGGTGGAGTCAAATGGCATTGATTTCTGGCATGATGTACCATGACCCTCATCCATCTGTTCAGGGCCTGATGCAGAAATCAATAGAATCTTTTCCTGGGGAAGCCTACAGCATACCCTGAATCCAGGCATCTGAATTGCTGATATGATTAAAAAATAAATAAGGTCTTTCCAGGACCTTCATTTTCCAAAATACACTAAATCCTTTTTTCTTATAAAAGCTCTTTCTGATCAATTTTATTTCATTCATGGCCATTTATGTATGCTCTGCTCTGCTGATTACATCCCTTGAGAACATCCACTGAGTTCAAGTCAGCCCCCAGCGCAGTATGGTGCCTTTTAAGCATCAATAAATATTTATGATAGAATATTTCATGGCTGGTAGCAAAATGCATTTTGACCCCAGCTTTGGGCAACGAGGACCTTTATATTGTCTTAAGAGATAATCTAAAATTTTATAGAATCTGGTATTGTTCCAATAGTATCAAAGCTCACTGATTGGATTCCTTCGACTAAAAATCAAAACAGTTGCTTTGCTTATGTACAAAAGGCCTAGACAGTATTTTGTTGTGCTCAAATAATCTCCAGTCCACTAATTTTAAGGAAGAATTTGAAGTGCTGCTTGCATTTTAGCAGTTGAGAAAGTGTAAAACTATTTTTTTTTAAAACAGACCTCAAGGAACTGTGCAGATCTGAGTGAGAAACATTTGAGTTTCATTGACAGTGGGAGGTAGCCTTGTTGCTACCTCCAATGGAAGGCTATAAATCTTCAATTTTCTTCTAAAACACAAGTGGTTGTTAAGAATGTGCTTTTTGGTAGCTGAAGAAAAATTTCTCTCTCCACCATTTTTTTTCTGGCTTTATTATTGAAGTGTAAAAGACAACTAAAACTATCTTTAAGTATTTGTATTTTTGGTATCCAAAGCACTTTTTAAAAATGTGTAAATTGTGTTTTGGGTACCTTAATCACATTAAGCAACATAGGAAGTTACTCCCTTTGAGTGCTTAGCATATTTGAGATCTCCTGTCTAATCAACTTTCAAGTGTGCTATATTACTATATTCCCTAGATTGTGTGTGGCAACTTACAGCCTGGCTTGGAGATACTGGCTTCCTCTTCCTGATTAAGAGCTTTCCCCACCACGCCCCACTTTACTCTCTGTTTCTAGAATTTGTTGTTTATTTGTTTATGTTCCTTCATAAAAGGAACATCAGGACATATGTGTTTCCATACACAGCTAATCTCCTTATTCTGATATCTCATTTTCCTCAGAGGATAGTACTAATAGAGGTTTTCTTCAGTTAGTGTGATCGGGGTGCAATCGGTAAAATTCTTGAATAATCAATAAAACTATGTTGAATTAAAGAGGGGAAAAACCCATACTATTCTCTATTCTCTCTCTCTCTCTCTCTCTCTCTCTCTCTCTCCTCTTCTCTCTCTCTCTCTCTCTCTCTCTCTCTCTCTCTCTCTCTGTGTGTGTGTGTGTGTGTGTGTGTGTGTGTGTGTGTGTGCATTTCTACACTGTTAATTAAAATCCATTCATCTATCCATGGACACTTTAGTGCCATATATTGCTGTCATGAGTGCTATTGCACAGGAGTCCAGACAGCCCTTCCACATACTTACTTCAGATTTTGGATATATATGAATGCATGTGTTGACTAATTTTTAAAATAAATGTTCTACTATTGGCTGTAGCAGGTCTTGCCCCTCCACAGTATTAGGGACCCTTTTATCTGTAGTTGAGCAACCAAATATTTTTCTTTTGTTCTGTTTTCAGTAACTGATCTAGCAAGGGTGAGGTGGTGGCTCACTGAGGTTTGGGTTAACATTTCCCTAATGATTTTGAAACTTTATTTTTTAAATCATGCGGCTGCTCCACATCTGACCAAACTGACGTTCATTAACTCTGCTCCCATCTGGAGAGATGTTTGAGAGCTGGTGGGTAATTTCATAATGATGTGGAATTCTTCCTAGTGGACAGGTGGAAGAGAGTTAAAAGACCATTTGTGAAAATGACCTCAATTAGTGTTACCTGCCAAGCACCTATGAGACAGAAGTTGAATAATAGTAGGAATCATCTTAACTATATTCAAGGCAAATTTAAAAATAATTGACTTTATTTTTTATGTACTTAAAGTTAAACTAGTTGTGTCAGCAACCTATTCATTAGACTAATATTTTGGAGATGATTATATATATATATGTATATATATGTGTATATATATGTATACATATATATATATATACACACACACATGTATATATATATATCATGTAACTGGTTTGAATATAGATTCAAGCACTAGGTCTGTGGTGCAGACCTTATTGATTATTATAAGACCAGTGATAATTTCCTCTTATTTGACATTTTGTAGAGAACAGGAGTTTTATATTTTTAACAGCGATATTTAGTAGATGTAATTTAAGAAGTATGAATTTATAATTGTTTCAAGATGTTGAATGCAAAATTTATAAGATAAAAAATCAAAAAGCAGCTCAATGACTTGCACTTTAAATCCAGATACTTATAAACTCACTCTAGATCTTGCCGTATTTTTAAATTACCACAATTTTTCACAGATCTTATGATGTGTAGGTTCATAGCTAAATGACAACCGTTTCCAGAGTGCTAATACACTAAAATGCAGTTAAACAGGCAACATCAGTAATAACTCTATAGAAAATTCTGTCCATGTTTACCAATTAGAAAGGATAATTTAACATCATCATCATCATCATCATCAGCAGCAACAACAACAACAACAACAACAACAACAAAACACAACAAAGGCTGTACTCATTGTGGGGAAGGAAAAAGCTTAAATATCAAAGAATCCCCATGTGGGATTGGGGTGGGAACCGTAGTCTAGACTCACAAATGACTTCTCCCTGACCCTGACTCCTCTCAGTGCTCTTGGCTGTCTCGCTTCCCACCACAGCTCTTACTCCTTACTGCCCCAGGCTAGTACCCTCACCCTCACTGAGGAGCAGGTTTGAAGAACTTAGGACTGAGAGGATTGCTCCAAAGCTGTTGAAAACAGGATGACCTGTGTCCATGTGATCCTTGGTCGTGGTCAGGGCTTGGAGCCTTCGTCCTTTGCACTGGCCATTGCTTCTGCCCCATGTTTCCCTTAGCTCTATTATCCATGCTGAAAAATACTGTTTTGCTGCATATTTGCTGATTGATTCATGATACTATCACATTTCTGTGTTCATGGAGACTTGAAGCATTCATTAGCAGAGTCTGTAGTTCCTCATTTCACCAATGACAAAATGGGGTCCTAAAGGAAAGAGCTTGCCCACCTTAAAGAAAAATGCAAGACTCCTTGTTAAAATAGTATTTTTTAAAATTTTATATATTGAGGAAAACATCCAGAGCACTCGATGGCCATGCAAAACACAATGTATGGTTTTAAAAGATGATGCATAGAATTATAGTTTCCATTTCTAAGACAAGACAAAAGGAAATATCTAATAATGTTTATTCTGTACTTAACTTGAGATGGAATGCCATCTGTTCTGTGGGTGGATAGAGGAATGAATTTTCACCTGAGTGCCATGAGATTCTCTTGAAGATATGACTTAGATTTTATTATCTTGTTGATTTTTCTCAATATGCTATCTATATTTCATTTGTAGGTTCTCAGAGTAATTTTATGACTCTCAGAACAATTTGGATTTATTTTATATAATTCATTTTATTTTATAGGTTAATATACCAACAATGTCATATATGAAGTTAAATTTCAGATATTTAGATAACATTTTTTGCTATCGTGGTGTTTTGTTAGGTCTTATGTAATCTGTGCTGGCCTTGATATCACTATGAAACTGAATCTGGCATAAGCCTTGGATTTCTGAATCTCTTTCCCCTTGCTCCAGAGTGCTGAAATTATAAATTATGATACTGAGGTCAGATGACACTACTCATCCTAACATTGTCTCTAGCCTATAAATGCTTTTAAAGATATAACAGCTAATTCTAAGGCTTTGGGGGAATGAATTCTGAATGAGCACTTGGAATTTTCAAAAAAAGTTAGTAGTTGTCTTCAAAATTTTAGAATTTGGACAAGGATTTGTTTTTTGCTATATAAAGAGATTATATGCATTAGAAATGAAAATATTTTTTAAAAGCCAGGTACTAGAATTTCTGTGTTAGTATAGATTTGAAGCATTCTTTAACAGAATCTGTATTTCCTCATTTCACCAATGATAAAATAAGGTCCAAAAGAAAACAGAGGAGAGAGAGAGAGCAAGAGAGAGAGAGAGAGAGAGAGAGAGAGAGAGAGAGAGAGAGAGAGAGAAAGAGAACAAATGTGTGTGTGTGTGTGTGTGTGTGTGTGTGTGTGTGTGTGAAAGAGGGAGAGAGATCCTCTAGGTACACATACATGGAAAGTTACTCAGCTATAAATGGAGCATTTCTCAGCTGGGAAGCATGTTGCCAGATCACCGGAAGTTCATATTGCAACTGAATGTGTCCCAAGGATGGTTTGCTTGTTGTCATCTCCCAACTCTCACTCTCTTACAATCTTTCCATTTATACCTGGGGAAGACTGACAGTTCACTCACTCTCTCTTATGAAGTGTGGAGAGTACTACATTCCAGCACTATGACATGTAGGCATTACAGAAGAAGCTTCCAGATGAGTACAACCTTGATTTCTCCACATTTAATGCCTGGACAATGTGGTATCTTTGGCAATAGGGTCTTAATGTCAAGTTATGGAGGAGACCTGTGCTACCTAATTTTACCTCATTTTATGTCAACTTGATGCAAGGTAGAGTCATCTGAGCAAGACAAGCTCAACTGAGAAACTGCTTCTACAAGATTGGACTAAATGCTTGCATTTAGGACGTTTCATAAGCAGTGATTCTCTTATTTCACTATATCCACATCAGCATTTTCAGTTTTTGTTTGTTTGTTTGTTTGTTTGTTTTACATCTTAGCTATTCTGACTTCAACCGGTATTTTACAGTCTTCATTTCTCTTATTAACATGTGCTAACTTCTTTAGGCCATCAACGCAAGGGTAAACAGATTAGGGTAAAGCAATGTTCACACAATCATCTTTTTGTGTGTCTATAAGTACATGGCTATAAAAAAAGTGTGGTGATTTGAGTAGGAATGGCCCCTATAGGCTCACATATTGGCATGCTTGGTCATTAGGGAGTAGTGCTACTTGACAGGGATTAGGAGGTGTGGCCTTGTCAGGCTATGTTTGGTCTTGTGGAGGAAATATGCATCTGGGGATGGACTTTGGGATTTCAAGTTCTCAAGCCAGGCCCAGTGTCTGTGTTTCTCTTCTCTTCCTGCTGCCTGTGGATCCAGATGTAGAACTCTCAGCTACCTTTCCAGTACCATGTCTGCCTATGTGCCACGATGCTCCTTGTAACGATGATAACAGACTAACTCTCTAAGCTATAAGCCAGTTCCAATTAAATATTTTCCATTTAAAGAATTGCCATGGTCATGGTGTCTCTTCACAGCAATAAAATGCTAATAAACACAGCATCCATAGACTAAATCAGCACAAAAAAGAAACTGCTTCATCAGGCTAAAACCCTGCATAAGTTTTCTACTAGAAGAACTGTAGTTGACTGAGGAAAGGTGGTAGTGGGAGACGTGGTCCACTCCAAGGAAGAGTACAGCGAGTGGCGGTCCAGTGCCAAATAGACCATTTCCCCACAGAGCACTGAGGACTAAATATTGCTTTACATTTTAGTTTAGAATGCCTCTTTTTAGTCTCAGCAAGTGCTGAGTGGGTAATTCATTCTACTAAGCCTATGATAAGACCTCTGAATCACATCTGTTTCTCTCAAGGCATCTGGGTTCCTATTTTACCCTGCTCAGTGGTACCAAGCCACCCCCATTTCTGTAAGCAAGCTTTTCCCATTTCCATAGAGTTGCATCTTCATTCTGATTGTGGCTCATGACCGCCAAGTTGTCGATTAGATTCTCGGTCCCCTATCAGAGCCTGATGCTCTGGGTGGAGTATGATGTGGTTTGCTTTTGGGGAAAAATAGCCACTTTCAGAAAGTGGGTACACGCCTCTTTGCTGACCAAACACTGCTCATCCCCTTGGTGACTTATAGACTTTATGGCATCTATGTTTAATTCCTATTTGATACCTGCACTTTTACTATTCTCCCTTGTCTTCAGTTGGAGCATCCCACATTTTCCTGCTGACAGCACTGCTCTTGTCTCTCCCCAGGGATTCGCTTGACATCTCGACTCTTTAGGTAAGCACTATAGAGCACTTGGGGATTTCTGACACACTTTGCAGCTTGTTATTGGAGAGCATAGGGAGTTAGATGAACACAGTTGATTTAATTGGGTGAGCTCTTTGGGGACATTGATTTTCTGACAAGGACCCTTGGGGACTAAGCAGACTCCTTGAAGGCTTGACTCTTGGAAGTAATGACAGCAATGGCTCACACTGAGTAAAGCTGATGGCCTTAGTTGCCATGGAGAGAGTAGAGAAGAAGGTGAAAGGCCTTAGAGTGGTAAAGGCAGATGCTACAGTGTACAAAGCCCTTCTGGGAATTGTATTGAGGTAGGTCCCCAGCGTATGTCGCTCAATGAAGAATATTCAGAATGTACTATTTCACAGGGCCATCAATGACACTTAGATACTGCATGGTGACTGTCCTCAGATCATGGGGAGCAGAGTTGACAGAACCAGGCAAAGGGATGATGTGGTCCTGACATGACGGAGACCAGCAAGACACCCCTCAGAACAAGAAGCAAAGGCTATAGCTGTGGGAAGAGGACGGAGTGTTGGCAGCGTTTATTTCAGCTGGTTACAGAAATCCTGATGTGCATGTGTTAGAACAACCTGTATTCCATCATGCCTAGAAATCAGAGCCATAAAGGGTACTGAGTTTCCTCGGCACAGAAACTAACATTCTCCCAATGCTCAAACCCTGAGCCTGAGGAGAAAGGCAGTTGATAGGAATTCACAGGAGGGGCACCGTCTTTGAATGCAGGTGCCAGGTGGCTACAAAATGCAAAATTCCCAGGAAATTCTTGATTTCTCAAAACCAAATGCCTTTATAACAGAAACTAACCATGAAGCTATGTATTATTTAAAAGGGAATGAATATATAGAATCACAGGCTACCTTACTAAAATGTCAAAAGAAAAGCCATAAATATATAGTGGTGCACATAATTTTATAATAGACAGACATTATGCTGTGTTTAGTCAGGATTTTAACCTGTTACTTTTCCTGTAACTGAAGCTCACTTGCCTGTGACAGGCACCCAATTTGCTGCTCTCTGTATGGAGTCTGTCCTGCTCTGTGTTGACTTACATTTCTGATATTCTAATGGTTATGACTAGAATGGATGTTGAAATTTGTCTGGCCATGATAATTGGTTGTTAATTAAAATATTGTACTGAGTTTTGAGAACATGGAAGTATATTATATATGCTTTGGCTCAAACTACGAGCTTAAAATAGACACACCTGTTAGATACAGCTGGGAGATATACTAGCTAAGTTTACATATTGGAAAAAACCTCTGCTGTCTTGAGAAACATTTGCTTGAGAAATATTTCCCACACCGGTTTTATAAATAGCGGGTGATAAACAGCTGGATGTCCTACTTATGCACCGTGAGACAAAGGACAATATATTTAAATGCCAGGGTATCTGGAGAACTGTCAGAGTCAGGGGTACAAGTTGAAGTAAACTAGAGATTAACTGAGATGCTTAAATTTGAAAGGGTTAATTAATTAAATATAATAGCTTCAAAACTACAAGAAGCCATTCCTAGCCCTTCACCTGGAGGATGCAGATGACAGAGTGTAACAACTGAGGTAGAGAACTGACAGACAAGATTGATGGCTCTCTTTCACTTTGTCTCATTTGATTCCTTCGAGGGTAATGTCTACTTGTCAAGGAGTTTGAGAGAGTTTTCTCTTAGTTCTTTAGGGCTTGAACTTTACTGTATCCTGACTTAGAAATGTGTTGCATTGCCACAATCTGCCTAAACTATTACTGAGCTCTGATAGCCACGTGTTTGCATTTTGCTCGCATGAAAGATTGTTCCACCATGGTTTATTTATTTTCATTTCTGCATACCTTCACCTTGTCTCCAAGTGGGCATGATAGATTATGTTGGGTCTTTTCCTTGTTAACATAATTTTTATGACGTCTAGCTCCCAGGGTCTTGGTGTGATTTTTATAAATGTATTAATCACAAAGTAATGGGTTTCCTTGTGATATTTACCCACAATGTCCTTTGATGAGGTTCATCTCATTCTCTTCCTCTTTCCCATTCCCTTCTCAGTGCTTAGAGTCACTTTTTCATTCCATCACACACACAAGCTCTATCGAAGTGAGCATCTCCATGCCTTCTGCATTAGTTTCTACACAAAATACTTTTCAGTGTTAAGATATTTCATTCAGGTCCATAGTTCTCTTTTCCTCTGTCATTGCTTGCAATGATGTGATTTTTTAATGGATGAATGACATATATATATATATATATATATATATATATATATATAATGTGTTGTGTATATATATATACACACATCCATTCATATATATGTGCGTATACATATATGTGTACTACATAATATATTAATCACATATGTCTTTTATATACATTAAATATGTACACACATGCATGTGTGTGTGTGCATATGTGCTACATTGTCTCTCCCCCTCTCTCATTGATGTTATTTGAGAAACAGATTGTACTGGCTAGTTTTGTGTGTCAACTTGACACAGGCTGGAGTTATAGGAAAAGGAGCTTCACTTGGGGAAGTGCCTCTATGAGATCCAGCTGTGGGGCATTTTCTCAATTAGTGATCAAGTGAAGGAGGGCCCCTTGTGGGTGGTGCCATCTCTGGGCTGGTATTCTTGGGTTCTATAAGAGAGCAGGCTGAGCAAGCCAGGGGAAGCAAGCCAGTAAGTAACATCCCTCCATGGCCTCTGCATCAGCTCCTGCTTCTGACCTGCTTGAGTTCCAGTCCTGACTTCCTTTGGTGATGAACAGCTGTGTGGAAGTGTAAGCTCAATAAACCCTTTCCTCCCCAACTTGCTTCTTGGTCGTGATGTTTGTGCAGGAATAGAAACCCTGACTAAGACACAGATCTTACCTTTCTACCCAACAGTGAGTTTATCTTAAATTATTTTCTTGAGATACATTCTTTCTGTACCTAAAAAGTTTTCATCAGATAGCAGCGTGGGGCTTTTCAAATGATTTCTCTGCATCTGTTAAAATCATAATACACTTTGTTTCTTCCTTCTGGTAATGTAGTGCCACAGCAACTTATGTGTTTGCTGGATCATCTACAGCTACACGTCTCCAGAATAAACCCCCCCCCCCACACACGTGCCCCAACCAATTCAGGGGGATGTATATTTTAAAGTTTTTGTAATTTGTTTTATGGCTCATTTTCTTAAATATTGTGCATGTTTGCTCTTGAGGAATGTTGTCTGTTTCCTTACTTTTATTATTGACTGGGCCTGGAATCACAGTAGTGGGCAGCATGTAAAGCATGTTTGGAAACATCCTGTCAACTTCAGCGTCTGGCATGAATTTGAGAAAGGCAAGTGTTGGAATAATTAGCTGTGAAGGTAACAGGTCATGGCATTATCCTAGGAAGAGACTGTTCACTGGTGATTCCATTTTCTTATCCTTCTCAAATTCCTTTACAACTCAGTCCTTGTGGCTTATGTGTCTTTAGAAGGTTTTCTATTTCTGTTTGGCTATGTGATTATCTTGAATATAGTTTAGTGGTAGATTCCCACGATTTTTCTATGCATTTCTTCTGTATCAATTGTGTTGCCTCCTCTTCGATTTCTGATTTCATTTGAGTTCAATATTATTTTCTATTGTAAAGATTTGCCACTGGGTGGTGGTGGCGCACAACTTTAATCCCAGCACTTGGGAGGCAGAGGCAGGCAGATTTCTGAGTTTGAGGCCAGCCGGGACCACAGAGTGAGTTCCAGGACAGCCAGGGCTACCCAGAAAAACCCTGTCTTGAAACAAAAAACAACAAAAACATAGATTTGCCAATTTGTATTTAAAACAATTTCAGCAATGTTTTTCATTATTTTATAAATTCAATTACATTTAATTTTTGTTCAGTTCTTTCTTATTTAATTTGTATTTAGAGCTTAATTTGCTCCTTTTCCAGATCGTTGAGGTACAACATCAGGTAGTTTATTTGCTTACTTCAAGGATTTTCCCTCTTAGTACAAGTTTAGCTGCATCCTGCAAAGCTTGGCATGTGTGCCATTCCCATTGTATCAAAGTAGTTGTAACGCTCATGATAGTCTTCTTCAGCCTATAATTTGCTCAAGAATTGTGTTTTAGTTTTCACAATTGTGAATTTTTCAAATTTCTTTGAATTACCAATTTGTATGTCAGTGTTTTAAAAGAAAGATCCCCATGACCTGATATATGCTTTAATTATCAATTATCTGTACGTACTTCAAAAGTATGTATTCTGTCAATGTCTGTATTGTGTGAGGCCAACTTAGTCTTAGCTAGAACTCAGGGGCTGAGGAGAATATCTCTCTGACATGTGCAACATTCCGAGTTAAACCCAACACTGAAGAAAGAAAGAGGGGAAAAGGAAGAAAGAAAGAAAGGGAAGGAAGGAAAGAAGGACAGAAAGATGGGATTAAGATACCACTGGAATTGAAGTTTCCTTTCTACTTCGGTCATTTGTCCATTGTTTGAAGATTGGCATTAAATACACCGTTGGAACTGTAATCTTTATCTCCTGCAGATGAATTAACATTTGCTTCAAGCATTGATGTGCTCTGATTTTGAATGTACACACACACACACACACACACACACACACACATATCTATCTATCTATCTATCTATCTATCTATCTATCTATCTATCTATATCTGTGTGTACATATATATGTATATATATATACATATATATCTATATATATCCTCATAGATGCCATATCTTTTTGATGATCCTCCCACAACACAATTACCTCATTTGTTTATAGGGTTTCATTATTTTGAACATAAAGTCAAACACACAACCATTACAGCACTGTTTTGATTCTAACAATATCTTGCCATGGAAAATACATCCATGAATATCACTGAGATCTTGTACATGTTACATAAGCTATTCTCCTCACCTATTTCTTCTATAAGATGTCTTAGACAAGGTGTTTCATTATAGCAAGAGAAAAGAAATTAACCTCTTAATTAAGCAGAAAACTACAGGCATGAGACAAAGCCAAGGAGGAATATCTTCTGGGGCAAAATAAAGCCACAGGACAGGGAAAGATGGAAGAAAGAACTTAGATCAGGGGCCTAGGAGATTGTTTGTTCAAGCTCTACTTGCAATGCAGCTCTAGTACCTCATTAAACAATATATTAATAAGGATGGAGGAAAATGTTCATCTTTGAATTGAACCTAGAATCTTTTGTCTCTATTTTGATCCATAACGGCAAAGGAGCCTGAGAACAGGCAGGAGTCGTTGCAGCAGGAACAGGAGGCTGAGACCTCATGTTATTTATCAGCAGAAGCACAAAGCAGAGAACAAAATGGAGGTGGTAAAGGCATTTTCTCTCAATGCTTGCCCCAGTCACATCCTTTGTCCTGTATACTTACCAAGCCACAGCTATGCAGTGTCCATAAGGTCTACCTACCTTTCTGATTATTCAAGGATATATAACTTCTTCTGTTCTTTCTCTTTTATAAGCATGCTCCAACACTTTGTGTTTCCTTACTCTTTCTCTTGAGCCTTGTACCTGCCATTTGGCGGCTGCTTGTCAGTCATGTGTCTGACCACCATCTTTGCAATTTTTAAAGACACAGTTTTTCCTTCTTGTCTCTATGCTCCTCTTCTGGGCTGCTGCTTTGGTTTGCACCTTGTTTATGCTGCAGAATTTTCTTTTAAACTCCAATAAAATTGTCCTTTATCTCCTGTTCGAGTCCATTCACAATTTCCTTTTATTAATGATAATATAGTCCCCAAGAGGGAATCTTGATTTTCCCTGCATTATCTGGAAATCCAGATCAGATGCTAAAATTCCAGTAGTATTTTTGGTGGCCTTCACAAGGATATTACTGAAAAGCCTCTGAAAACAAAACAGGTAAGATCCTTTATCTGTATTGGCCTAGGGCTATAAGCTGCTTACAGGATGTTCTGTCTTCCTGGGAAGAAAAAGGATCTTTTCTTGCAACGTCTCTCTGTTAGCATTGTTGTTTCTTTTCTTTGTTTGTTTTGTCCAAATATTTGTGACTGAATTATGACCTCATGATGGGATGTAAATAGTGCTAAGTTTAGCCGTCTATCCTTTCTCTCTCTCTCTCTCTCTCTCTTTCTCTCTCTCTCTCTCTCTCTCTCTCTCTCTCTTAGCTCAAGATTTTTCTTCTTTTCCTATCCACAAGTCTCACAAAGAACTTTGGTGGCTTTGGATAATATTGTGGGGAAGGGAGGAAAACAGAAAGCTGCTTTTTCTTCCAGTCCGGGGATTCCTTAGACCCAGAGATCCTCAGTCATTTGCTCTTCTCAGTGGATAGAAGTATCGCATAGGGACATTAAGATTTTAAATCAGGATCAACTGTTCTCACAAGTTGGTTTCTCAGGACTTCTTCAGTCAAGATGGCGGTCCACACATCTGCCTGATCTCAAATAGTGTCAGGGCCACTCTCTTCTTCCCAGTGTCCCCATATTCATTAAGATCAACAGCACTATGTATAAAGTTGGGCATACCTCCACGCTTTTCCAGTTTTTCCATAGTTGTCAGCAACAGATATCACTTGGTGCTCATAATTACAGTTTGTGGTGAGAAATACATATTCCCTGTACTTGAGTTGAGACCGTAGAATTTCTTCTAGTTTCTTTGCATTGCTTCTCAGGACTACATGTCTAGGTCACCTGCACTGTCTCCTTCTATAACCATGATAACCTACCTCATGTGTCTTTTTAAAGAAAAAGAGCAGGGTTACTATTTCAAAGCACATGTGTCCAGATGAAAAACTGGCTCCTTTTATCTTAGGGATGACTTCAGCACAGTCAGAAAGTAACAATGTGGCTTTTTCAACATCTTGGTTGGTGACCTTAGGAACATGGAGGCAACTGCACTTCCTGCTCGATGGCACCATCAATATGACAACTACATTACTTAAAATAAAACAGTAGCGGTTCTGCAACCAGCTCGCCGGCCCCTAGACCAGCGGTGTAGCTGGCCCCTAGACCAGCGGTGTAGCGGCGGGCCTCCATATCACAACCAGGACACAGCTGGAAAGGCCCAGGCTCTGTGGGACTTCCCCGCCCTCGGGTGAGCACCTAAGCTGCGTTCTGCAACCAGCTCGCCGGCCCCTGGACCAGCAGTGTAGCGGCGGGCCTCCATATTGCAACCAGGACACAGCTGGAAAGGCCCAGGTAAACACCCCTTCCAGGGCTACACTCACGGGGGTATCTGCTAGGGTCTCGGAGCCAAGCAGGCGGAGTCCCGCCTAGGCTCTGTGGGACATCCCCGAGCCCTCTGGTGAGCACCAAGGCTGCTTCTGCAACCAGCTCGCCGGCCCCTGGACCAGCGGTGTAGCGGCGGGCCTCCATATTGCAACCAGGACACAGCTGGAAAGGCCCAGGATCTGTGGGACATCCCCGCCCTTGGGTGAGCACCCAAGCTGTGTTCTGCAACCAGCTCGCCGGCCCCTAGACCAGCTGTGTAGCGGCGGGCCTCCATATTGCAACCAGGACACAGCTGGAAAGGCCCAGGTAAACACCCCTTCCAGGGCTACCCTCACGGGGGATCTGCTAGGCTCTCGGAGTTCCTTGCAACCAGGACACAGCTGGAGAAGCCCAGGTAGACAGACTCCAACAGGGGTTACAATCCCATGGGTGGCAGCCAGCTTATGATCCCTTAAAGCAGCAGTCACACATATTCACCAACAGAGAAACAACAGGTGAGCCCAGCCTCACAGGAGATTCAAACACCAGCCACTGACAACAAGGCCAACTAAAACCAGAAATAACCAGATGGCAAAAGGAAAACGAAGGAACGTTACTAACAAAAATCAAGGCAACATGACAGCATCTGAACCCAGTTCTCCAACAACAGGAATCCCTGGATACCCTAAAACACCAGAAAAACAAGACTTGGATATAAAATCACTGGTCAGGATGCTGGTAGCTGAACACATAGAAAAATCTCGTAAAGAAATAGAGGAGAAAATGGATCAAAAGTTAGAAGCCTTTACAAGGCAAATACAAAAATCACTCCAAGAAATGCAGGAGAAGATGGATCAAAGAGAAGAAGACAATAAGGAAGAAAGACAAAAGTCACTTAAAGAACTACAGAAGAACGTGGGCCAACAAGTAGAAGCTATGAAAGAGGAAGCACAAAAATCTATTAAAGAAATACATGAAAACACAATCAAGCAAACGAAAGATCTGAGCACATCCATCCAGATACTAAAAACAGAAGTAGAAACAACTAAGAAATCACAGAGGGAGACAACATTGGAGATAGAAAACCTGGGGAAGAAATCAGGGGCCATAGACGCAAGTATCAACAATAGAATACAAGAGATAGAAGACAGAATCTCAGAAGCCGAAGATAACATAGGAACCATTGATTCAACAGTCAAAGAAAATACTAAATGCAAAAAGGTGGTAACCCAAAACATCCAGGAAATCCAAGACACTATGAGAAGACCAAACCTAAGGATTATAGGTATAGACGAGAGTGAAGATTTACAAGTTAAAGGGCCAGCTAATATCTTCTATAAAATTATGGAAGAAAACTTCCCCAACCTAAGGAGAGAGATGCCCATGAATATACAAGAAGCCTATAGAACCCCAAACAGACTGGACCAGAACAGAAATACATCCCGTCACATAATAATCAAAACTCCAAATGTAATAAACAAAGAAAGAATACTAAAGGCAGCAAGAGAAAAAGGCCAAGTAACATATAAAGGAAAACCTATCAGAATAACACCAGACTTCTCACCTGAGACCATGAAAGCTAGAAGATCCTGGGCAGATATCATGCAAACTCTAAGAGAACACAAACTTCAGCCAAAACTACTTTACCCAGCAAAACTCTCAATTGCCATTGATGGAGACATCAAGGTATTCCATGACAAAACCAAATTTGCAAGATATCTCTCCACAAATCCAGCCCTACAAAGGATAATAGGGGGAAAACACCAAGACAAGGACGGAAACTACACCCGGGAAGAAGCAAGATAGAAACCTCCTCTCATCAAACCCAAAAGAAGATAACCTCTCGAATATAAAAAATAAATAAGATAAATAAATATAATTTCAAAAATGTCTGGAGGTAATAATTACTATTCCTTAATATCTCTTAACGTCAATGGACTCAATTCCCCAATAAAAAGACATAGATTAACAGACTGGATACGGAAACAGGACCCTACATTTTGCTGCATACAGGAAACACATCTCAGTGTTAAAGACAAACACTACCTTAGAGTAAAAGGCTGGAGGACAATTTTACAAGCAAATGGTCTCAGGAAACAAGCTGGAGTAGCCATTCTAATATCAGATAAAATTGACTTTCAACCTAAAATCATCCAAAGAGACTCAGAAGGTCACTTCTTGCTGGCCAAAGGGAAAATCCACCAGGAAGAGCTCTCAATACTGAACATCTATGCTCCAAATGCAAGGGCACCCTCCTTCGTAAAAGAAACCTTACTAAAGCTTAAAGCACACATTACACCTAACACAATAATTGTGGGTGACTTCAACACCCCACTCTCCTCAATGGACCGATCAGGAAAGCAGAAACTAAACAGGGACACAGTGAAACTAATTGAAACTCTGGACCAATTGGATTTAACAGATATATATATAGAACATTTCATCCTAAAGCTAAAGAATATACCTTTTTCTCAGCACCGCATGGTACCTTCTCCAAAATAGACCATATAATCGGTCACAAGACAGATGTCAACAAATACAAGAAGATCGAGCTAATCCCATGCCTCTTATCAGATCACCATGGAGTAAGAGTGGTCTTCAATAGCAACAAAAACAACAGAAAGCCCACATACACATGGAAACTGAACAATACTCTACTCAATGACACCTTGGTCAAGGAAGAAATAAAAAAAGAAATCAAAGACTTTTTAGAATTCAATGAAAATGAAGGTACAACCTACCCAAATCTATGGGACACAATGAAAGCAGTGCTAAGAGGAAAACTCATAGCTCTAAGTGCATCCAAAAAGAAACTGGAGAGAGCATACACTAGCAGCTTAATGGCACACCTTAAAGCCCTGGAAGAAAAACAAGTTAATTCACCCAGGAGGAGTAGAAGACAAGAAATCATCAAACTCAGAGCTGAAATCAATCAAATAGAAACAAAGAGAACCATACAAAGAATCAACAAGACCAGGAGCTGGTTCTTTGAGAAAATCAACAAGATAGATAAACCCTTGGCCAGACTAACCAAAGGACACAGAGACAGTATACAAATTAACAAAATTAGAAATGAAAAGGGAGACATAACAACAGAAACTGAGGAAATTCAAAAGATCATCAGATCCTACTACAAAGGTCTATACTCAAAACAACTGGAGAATCTGGAGGAAATGGACGATTTCCTAGACAGATATCAAATACCAAAATTAAATCAGCATCAAGTAGACCAGCTAAATAGTCCCATAACCCCTAAAGAAATAGAAGGGGTTATAGAAAGCCTCCCAACCAAAAAAAGTACGGGACCAGATGGTTTTAGTGCAGAATTCTACCAGACCTTCAAAGAAGACTTAACACCAATACTCTCCAAACTATTCCACAAAATAGAGACAGAAGGGACACTGCCCAACTCATTCTTCGAAGCCACAATTACGCTAATACCTAAACCACAAAAAGATCCAACAAAGAAAGAGAACTTCAGGCCAATTTCTCTGATGAATATAGATGCAAAAATACTAAATAAAATTCTTGCTAACCGAATCCAAGAGCACATCAAAACGATCATCCACCATGATCAAGTAGGCTTCATCCCAGGGATGCAGGGATGGTTCAATATACGGAAATCCATCAATGTAATCCACTACATAAACAAACTGAAAGAAAAAAACCACATGGTCATCTCATTAGATGCTGAAAAAGCATTCGACAAAATTCAGCATCCTTTCATGCTAAAAGTCTTGGAAAGAGCAGGAATTCAAGGCCCATACCTAAACATAGTAAAAGCAATCTACAGCAAACCAGTAGCCAACATCAAAATAAATGGAGAGAAACTTGAAGCATTCCCACTAAAATCAGGGACTAGACAAGGCTGCCCTCTCTCTCCATATCTTTTCAATATAGTACTTGAAGTTCTAGCAAGAGCAATTAGACAACATAAGGAAGTCAAAGGGATACAAATTGGAAAGGAAGAAGTGAAACTATCATTATTTGCAGACGATATGATAGTTTACCTAAGCGACCCAAAAAACTCCACCAGAGAACTTCTACAGCTGATAAACAACTTCAGCAAAGTGGCAGGTTATAAAATTAACTCAAGCAAGTCAGTGGCCTTCTTGTACTCAAAGGACAAGCAGGCTGAGAAAGAAATTAGGGAAATAACACCCTTCACAATAGCCACAAACAACATAAAGTATCTTGGCGTAACTCTAACCAAACAAGCGAAAGATCTGTACAACAGGAACTTCAAGTCCCTGAAGAAAGAAATCGAAGAAGACCTCAGAAGATGGAAAAATATTTCTTGCTCCTGGATTGGCAGGATCAATATAGTAAAAATGGCCATCTTGCCAAAAGCAATATACAGATTCAATGCAATCCCCATCAAAATCCCAACTCAATTCTTCATAGATCTAGAAAGAGCAATTCTCAAATTCATCTGGAGCAACAAAAAACCCAGGATAGCTAAAACTATTCTCAACAATAAAAGGACTTCTGGGGGAATCAATATCCCTGACTTCAAGCAGTACTACAGAGCAATTGTGTTAAAAACTGCATGGTATTGGTATAGCAACAGGCAAACAGATCAATGGAACAGGATTGAAGACCCTGAAATTAACCCACAGACTTATGGTCACTTGATCTTTGATAAAGGAGCCACAACCATCCGATGGAACAAAGATAGCCTTTTCAACAAATGGTGCTGGTTCAACTGGAGGTCAACATGCAGAAGAATGCGAATTGACCCACTCTTATCTCTTTGCTCTAAGATCAACTCCAAGTGGATCAAGGACCTCCACATAAAACCAGACACACTGAAACTATTAGAAAAGAAACTTGGGAAGACCCTGGAGGACTTGGGCACAGGGGAAAAGTTCCTGAACAGAACACCAATAGCGTACGCACTAAGATCAAGAATCGACAAATGGGACCTCATAAAATTACAAAGTTTCTGCAAAGCAAAGGACACTGTCCGAAGGACAAAACGGCAACCAACAAAGTGGGAAAAGATCTTTACCAACCCCACATCCGACAGAGGGCTAATATCCAATATATACAAAGAACTCAAGAAGTTAGACCGCAAAGAAACAAATAACCCTATCAAAAAATGGGGCACAGAGCTAAACAAAGAATTTTCACCAGAAGAAATTCGGATGGCCGAGAAACACCTTAAGAGATGTTCAACATCATTAGTCATCAGGGAAATGCAAATCAAAACAACCCTGAGATTCCACCTCACACCAGTCAGAATGGCTAAGATTAAAAACTCAAGAGACAACAAGTGCTGGCGAGGATGTGGAGAAAGAGGAACACTCCTCCACTGTTGGTGGGATTGCAAAATGGTAAAACCACTCTGGAAATCAGTTTGGCGGTTCCTCAGAAAATTGGGCATGTCACTTCCAGAGGACCCTGCCATACCACTCCTGGGCATATACCCAGAGGATTCCCCTACATGCAATAAAGACACATGCTCCACTATGTTTATAGCAGCCTTGTTTATAATAGCCAGAAATTGGAAGGAGCCCAAATATCCCTCAAAGGAGGAATGGATACAAAAAATGTGGTATATTTATACAATGGAATACTACTCAGCAATTAAAAATAATGAATTCATGCAATTTGTAGGTAAATGGTTAGACCTGGAAAATATCATCCTGAGTGAGCTAACCCAATCACAAAAGAATGCACATGAAATGCAATCACTGATAAGTGGATATTAATGAGCCCAGAAGCACTAAATACTCAAGACACAAATAGCAAGTCAAATGATTCCCAAGAAGAAGAAAGGAGAGGACCCTGGGCATGTAAAGATTGCATCCAGTTTAGTAAAGAAACCGAGGGGGGAGGGGGAATGATTGGGGAATAGTTGGGGGGGAGAAGAACTATGGGAACTATGGTGGGTGGGAACTGGGAAAGGGGAAAGCCTTTGAAATGTAAACATAGAATATAGAAAATAAAAATAACTAAAAAGAAAAAAAAAAAGCAAGGCAGAGAGGGTCTCATACACACGTGCGTGTGAGCCCACTCATGTGTGCACATGTACACACACACACACACACACACACACACAGACAACCTGGGTGTGCTGGAATGTTCTTTCACACTTGTATTCCTGATGCTGCGGAGGTACCTCCTGGCATCCAGGTACCCGGAAAAATAAAAAAAAATAAAAAAAATAAAAAAAAGAAAGAAAGAAAAATAGAGGAAAATTCAGACAATATTTAAGATGTCATCAGATGGTTCTTGTTCTTGCTAGCAAGCAGATTTTTTCCAAAAGCTAGAAAAACTCCATTGTTACAAGCAGAGGTTCGTGAGGGAAATGGGAAGACTTCGAGACAGCCGAATGTTCCAGTCTCTCTATATGTCATACGACAAAAGATAGAACATTACTTTCCTTGTTTTAAGATATTTTTGGATTTTACACACACACACACACACACACACACACACACACACACACACACACATTTTTTTTTCCAATAAATCTCCTCAGAATGCTTGTCTGAAAGTCTAGTTTATGACCTGCAACATATGGCTGAAATGAATTATGCAGAGGGTTGAACTCTGACTGCTAATGACTGCTCGGCTTTGAGAGTGTTTCAGTAGTAAAGATTTCTTTGTAGGCCCTCTGAGCTTGAGCAGGATGCTCTTGGGACTACAGTGTATAACCTCCAGGCTCCCTACCTGGGAGGAGGATCCTGCATTTGTTGTAGTGGAAGGTTACCCGGAGGTTGTCTGTGCTCCTGGGGCTCTTCTAGTCCTTACAGTATATGAGTCCCGAGGCTAAAGCAAGGCTATGGCTCTGTATTTCCTCCTTAATTTCCAACAAGGAGCTTGATTCTCAGAGCTTGCCCTGTCTTTGCAGGAGACACAGGAAGAGCAGAATGACCAGTAGTGACTACACTTTAAAGTGAAGCTGTTCTTGCAGAAGTGCTATGGCAGTGCAAATCACGGAACGTGCTTTCTCTCTCTCTCTCTCTCTCTCTCTCTCTCTCTCTCTCTCTCTCTTTCTCTCTCTCTCTCTCATACACACACACACATACACACACACTCTCTCTGTCTCTGTCTCTTTCTCTATGTCTCTCTGTCTCTCTGTCTCTCTGTCTCTCTGTCTCTCTCTCTCTCTCTCTCTCTCTCTCACACACACACACACACACACACACACACACACACACACATGCCATCTTGGTCTACAGATTAGCTATATCTTTGCTTTTCCTCTCCCTCCTCCCATGAAGCGTTTGCATTTTTTTTTAGATCATAAGAACAAAATGAACAAACTTTCAGCAGTATTTTTCTCTAGGTCTCCTTCCCCATCTCTTGCTCTTTTTCCTACCTGCCTTACTCACCATAGACTTTCAAGCGTTCCTATCTCCCATTTTAGAAAGGAAAGTCTATACTAATTGCTCCTATGATAAAGATAAAAAGGTAAAGTGAAGTGGTAAGCAGCTTGGCATACACATACACACACGTGCACACACACATGCACACAATACTTCGGTACCTATCTAATTCATTTGAGACAATTATTTTTTTTATTAGTCTTCCTGATACTCTTGTAAGCAGATCCCTTTTGGCGCCCCGCCCTCTTACTTCCAAAGGCATGGCTTCTATTTCTAATGTTCTGTGTCTACCGGGTCTGCTCTGTCTACTCATAAGCATGGCTGACAACTCAGAATTTACCCCAGCAGCCCCTTCCCACAGAGCAGCCCTGACAGACTGATGGGAATTAGTGCGTCAATAGCCCAGGTCTTTAGCTTCCCTGGCAGACAACTCAATTAAGTATTGCTTTTCAAGATCTTCCCGGAGGACTGAGCTGCAGTTGTTACTACAAGTAACATGGCGGACTGGGCTCTTGTTTGGCTTTGTTTGTTTTGTTTTTGCATGACTTTCCCATTCCTGTTTTACTTTCCCATTCTCTTCATGGTATTTGCTGTAATTGCCTGTGCAATAAACAACTCTATGTTGAATAGCTGCCTCAGGACCTATTTCTGGAAAAACTCAAACTCTACTGATGATTCAGTCAGTCTGTAGATTAGATTATAACTTTCCAGTTGACTGTCTTGGTACTTAGTTTTGGATCCAAGAGCAGTGCCATGTCTTAAGTGTTCTTTATAGATGTATGTATCGCTGAAGGTCAGAGCTGACTTTTAACCCAGAAATATCCACAGCTGAATGCTTATTTTCATATTGCTGTGCTAACATGCTGTCTGCCAATGCTATAACCGCCATTAGAACAACTGTATTAAATATATTCACAGTCATCTCTAAGTAGGAAATATAATGACTATAGGCTGGTCCTGCCTGGGGAGTGGTTTAAGTGTTGAGATTTCCCATGTCATATGGTCCAGTGACTTTATTCCATATTGAGTTTGGCACTATTCTACACAGTAGACACATGTGGTGAAATCACTCATGCTGATCCGCTTGAGAAAAGCTGGAACTGGTGAGCCAACTCTATGCTCATAAAAGCTTCAAAGAACTGTATTATACAAAATAACCCTAAACTGACAGAATCAGATTTTTGGGAGCCTGGAGGGGGTTTTAATCCTTATGCATTAAATTTGACCTGTATTCTTGCTATTTTAACTGTAATTCTTTTCGATTTCATCCTAATTCACAATTCTCTTAGTTCTTGGTGTTGTAGATACAATTTGACCACAATCCAGTGTAACATTCTCTGAGAGTCAAGCTTGCAAGGCATCAGAATATTCTACCAGGTTGCTGTGTCCACCTTGCTACTCTTCATGGGGTTCAAATTTAGCAAGGACGAGAGAGCTGAGACTTACTGCAATTCCCCACATGTAAGGAAAGAAAAGGGGAACGAATGCTTGTGGATATTTTAGGGTTTGTTCAAGCATTGATTCACTTTCAAAACATTTAAGCAGACTAGCAAATACTTTCCTTTCCTTGTACTCAGATCTGGGAAAGAATGGAAGAAAGGGAGTGGGACATATCTAAGAAGAAAGAACAATGTGTGGTCGTATAGTCCAGCGAATACCTGCATGATCATGTGATAATCATTATGGTCCTCTACAACTTGTAACCGATTTGTGTGTGTGTGTGTGTGTGTGTGTGTGTGTGTGTGAAAATTGTGGCTTTTTTTCCTCCTGCATTACTAAACCCAGAACATGTTTAGGTTCAAAACTGGCTAAGTCAATGATTTTTTTTTTCCCAGCATTCACATGGCATCTGGTATGGAATATGTTGAGGAAACGATTTTGAATTAAAGTGATAAAGAGCGTTAATAAAAGACCCTTGGTGATAGGAGATGAGTTTAATTGAAAAAAAAAATAAAACAGTAGCAACCACACATTTTCTAGTACCACTGAGCCCTCAGAAGATCACCATAGCCCTAGACTTTCCTGGGCCCCAGAGATTCAACAATGAATCCTAAGCCTCAGGAGTTTTCTAAGTTTGACTTTCAGGTTCCTAGATGCCTAACAGGAAACCAGTAAGTGTCTCCATAGAGGCCCTGTTGTCATGCGATAAGATTTATATATCTTTATATTAAACGAAATAGATAATACCAGATGGTGCTTTTCTTTGAATATTTATTTAGAAACTCATTGAATTAGCTACTGTTTGGTTGGTGTGATAAATTACCATGACCATAATGACTGTGACCAATTTCCCCAAGCAACTGTGAAAGGATAAGTTTATTTTGGCTGATAGTTCCAGATGGATTAGTGTCCCTTTCAAGCGTGGAGGCATGACAGCAAACAGCAGGCCTGAGCGCAGACTGGCAGGCTGACAGATCACATGTCCGACCACATAAGAAGGAGTGACCTGGAAGCAGGGTGAGCTTATAAGCATCCAAAGCTTTCTGCACCCCTTAAATGTCCCAAAGTGTCCCCCCAAACCAAGAGTGACACTGTGAACCAAGTGGTCATCTGCAAGCCTAGAATTTTTGTTCAAATCAGCATATTCACATTTATATTTATGCTTTTAAAGATACTTATTTCATAATTCTGATAAGCCAGTGTTAGAGACCTAATTTTGATCTCAAAATATAAAGATAAACAAAGATAGACACCTAAGTCTCATCCTATATGAGAGTGGGGATTTAGCTTTGATGAACACCGGTTAACAAACACAGATGGTGTAATCAATGAAAAAAAAAGCCTGCAAATTTATGCACAACCCAATGTGTCTGACACATCCCACTGATCAACCTACTCTCCGACAGTCTTGAGCTTTTCATTTAGCTTGCCCCAATACTGTAGAACACACTGGACCTTCCTTTTAGCAGACATAAGTTCCATCTTTCTCCCCTATTGCAGCATTCTTAAACAAACCTTACTTCAGTATTTAACTTTATTCTTTCTTATTTATTTTTTGTTTCATAATATTTAGGAAAATTACTGTGCTGTATTATCTGTCCCAGTGGTAGAAGGGTCATATACCACATCATTCCTATAAAGAAAGATATTCATCATTGTTCTCCTGAAGTGTCACCTGCACACACACACACACACACACACACACACACACAGTGCTCTGAATGACAGATTGTTTCTAGACACTCACTATTCTTACTTTGCTTCCTATGCTCCTCCTCTAGTCTTATTTCCAATCTCATTTGTGTATTGGCCAAATTACACATTATTGTCAACTCATATAGAACATGTAATCTCTAAAAAAACTAAAGCTACTAATAGTTACAAATAACCTGAAAATCTATTGCACAAATGATCTTTCAATTTGCAATACCTTTTCCTCAACATCACCTGTGATGGAATTCATCTGGTAAAATTAGCTTTGTTTCTCTGTACTCTGTGTACATGGCAGCATACTTCCCTGTCCTGTGCCTTATGACATATGTCTTAGACATATGTATTTCTGATATAGTGTAACGCAGATAGTTGTAAGGTCTTTGAATGCCACAAATCCCTGATAATGTTGGTCAAATCCAAGAACTCATAAATGTATAATATATTACACATGTAGCCATTAAATTCACAAAGAAAAAAATAAATGTAAAGCAAATAGAGTAATGAATTCTCTCAAAGGATTATGATCCTTCAGGTTGCATGCTGTTTTCTATTTGGAGGGATGCTTTAGTTTTAGTGGTCACTCCAGAAACTGTATACGGAGTGATTTTACTAAACTACAGGTGATTTTTTTTTTAAATAAGATGGCAGATTCAAGAAATCAATCATAATGACAAGATTTTCAATATGACAAATTGGTCAAAATAAATATTTCTGATCATAGGTTTTCAACTATTTGCAATTTTTTGCTTTGTGGGAATGGTCCTGCAAATTTCATGTACTTTAAATGTTTTCGACCTTTTATCCTAAATTGATGGAAAGGCATGATTACTTTTGTGAAGTCTGGGAAGACTCAGAAAATTTGTACGTATTTTGTAGCATTTTGTTTCAATTTTTCTTCTCTAAACATGTCAATGAATGCACATTGAGATGGTGCTTATTTCCTTCTGGCTTCAATTCTGAAAGCAGGAGCTGCCTGACACGGCAGTGGTGCAAGGACATAAAAGGATAGAAATTATGCTTTTAAGATGCTTCAGAAAAGCTCAGCACAATGGCGAAACATAGGAGCAGCCCAAACAATACAAACATGATTAAGACGATTAAGTAGAAATCACAGGCAGAATGTGGATTAAGTTTCCAAGCAGAAACCATTAGAAGAAGTAGAAAAGGATATTCAAATGGTGTTTCAAACTCTAGGGTGTCTCCCAAAAAGCCACCTGAAGGCAAAAGATGAAACATAAAAACAATATGCACATACATAAAATACCCACTATACTTGAAAGTGAATTCAAATAAAGTTCAGAAATGTAAAGGACATAAAGTTCAGTCATCTACATGTGCGAAGGGTTATCAATATATGTAAACAAACTGTGACTGTCTGGGAAGACATTTACCTATTTCCAAATTCATGTACTTCTAATTTTTTCGTTTTGTTCTCTGGTCACTGAATGTCACTAGCGTTCACAAGTAGCCTTAACTCTGCTGTTTCCAAGTATATAATGAAATTTACTGTAGGTACATTTAAATGATGTGAATAGAAATCTCCATAATAGCAAAGTGTCCACATTTGGTATACCACTTCAATAAAAAAGTTAGAATATATTTTATTTGTAGCTTTATGTATGGAACTGTATCATTATAGGCAAACTTACATATCCACTAAAATGGGCTAACTTATATTTAGTGAACATCTGTGTTTTTAGTCATTAATGGCCGGCTATCACTCTCATGTCTGTTTTGTCAGGGGCAACTGCTTGAGGGAGAGTCAGCACAGCACAGAACAGACACATGGATGATGATAAACTATTCTGGCCAGGGCTATCATTGGGGAACACACTACAATTTACAGTGAGTGTTGCTGTCAGATACAGAAAAAAATTCCAGTTCAACCTTGGGGAAAATGAAATGACCCCTTAATATTTTAGATAGCATTAAAGAAACACTCTATTCTCAAAAGATAATTACGCAAATAAATCAGATTTAATTTCCCATAGATCATCCACGAGTATTTAAAAATTTTCCCATAGGAACCAATCATTTCATAGAAAGTATATGCACAGAAACCGTATAATTTTATTTAACATACCGATCCTAGCTAGATTCAGATGTCAGCTTGACACAGCCCAGAATTACCTGAAGAAAGTTTTAGCTGGGAAATTTTTGAGATTGGATTAGCCTATGGAAATGTCTTTAAGGAATTTTCACTTTTGTTGATTTTATTATCTCTCTCTCTCTCTCTCTCTCTCTCACTCTCTCTCTCTCTCTCTCTCTCTTTCTCGCTCTCTGTCTCTGTCTCTCAATAAAATTAAAAAAAGAAAATTGAAACAAATGAAAAAACAACAATGACAAAAGGCTTTGTTTTGTGTTAGCCAACTACTCCTGGGCAAGCGCCTGCATTGTATTATGGTTGACAGATGCAGTGACACTCTGCTGGAGAAGAAGGAATTAATTTTCCTTCCTAGCAGATATTGATTGCAAATCGTTTCTGGGTTAGGAGTGGGACTTTGCATCCAACTGCCCTATTCGTTTTTTGGGATTTGTCTGGATTGAACCTCTGCAGAATTTGTATGTGTTGCCACAGTCTTTGAGATTTTGTTTCTAATCTATTCTGTGCATCCATTCTGTTTTGTCTGGAAAACACTATTTCTTGGATTCGTGCACTACTTATGGCTCTTCCAACATTTATGAATCCCATGCTTTACGGCTGAGGAGGGGTTTGCCGAAGACATCCCACTTAGGACTGAGTGCTTCAAAGTCTTTCATTGTCTTCACGTCATCCAGTTTTGGGCCTTTCATGATATTCATGCATCAGCTGCAGATGTTAATCAATATACCTGAAGTCAGGTCACTATTATAAGTGCAGAGTTTGTAGCTGTGTGATTGATAACTCTTTCTTTCCTACTGTAGTGTGCAGAGTACCTTCCAACACCATGAATAGTTAAAAGAGGTGAAGCTTCTAGTTGGGCACCCTATCAACTTTTTCTTATTTGATGACATAAGTAGGTATTGTCTTTCAGCAGTACAGCCTTGTATCAGATTGTAGAAAAAAATAACCTTGACAACAGCTTGTGATATTTGTATGTCTGGGGTGGTGGTTGCCTTGAAAGTAGCCTGTCCTGTTTGTATATGTGGGGGTTGTAGTTACTTTGGCAATAGCCTGTGATGTTTTTCTGTTTGGGGGTGGGTGGTGGTCCACAGGACAACTTTGACCAGGGACTCAACAAAATGCAATCAATTCCCAGCATGAGAGTTTTACCTGGTGTGTAAGATATCTAGTTCAGGCATTGTCTTCTCCATTATATGGTGACTCAATTTAAATTCTTTTCATACTTGTATATATTATAGGAAGCTTCTGTGATAGTAGGTTTCTATATGAATTTTCAAAAAAACGTTTAGTAATAGTTGTTCCTTACATATTTCCTCCTTTACTATGCTCTCCAATCCCTTCTTTTTTTAACCCTTTTATTCTAGTTTCCTCTTTATGTTTCTATAATAATATATTCTATTTTTCCTCCCTTGGGATATTCCCTTCTCCCAACCCTTGTTACTTACTAAGTACCTCTGTATTCATTTGTATTGTAATACACACATCCTAAGCTCAAAACCTAACATCCACATATATGTAAGGAAAAAATATGCAAGATTAGTCTTTTGGGGTCTGGATTATCATCATTCAGGATGATGCTACCAGATCCACCCATTTACTTGTGATTAAATGATTCCATTTTTCTAGCATCTGAATAGTATTCCCTAATGTAAATGTGGCACATTTTTTATAATCTATATATCAGTTGGTGGACATCTAGACTCTTTCCAATTTTAGGCTGTTAAGAATAAAGCAGCAATGAGAATCATAGTTGTTGTGGGAGGGGCCAGACAACTATGGGCAGCAGCACATCTATATAGTTAGGTCTGGGCAGTGGAAAAAAGCAAGCAGAGTGATTAGGAGAGTAAGCCAGTAAGCAGCCTTTCTTCATGTTTTTTTGCTTCAGGTTACTGGTTTGACTTCCTGTCCTGATTTCTCTCAGCAATAGACTGCTACCTGGATGTATAAGATGAACTAAACCCTTCCTTCCCCTAAGTTGTCTTTGGTGATTATGTTTATAATAGCAACAGGAAGCAATTTGTGAGATCAAACAATTTATTAATTTTTGTAGTTATATATAAAATTCTCAAAGATAGACCCTGTTTTACCTTTCATTATTTTTTGTTCCTTTTCTTACTTTTAATGCAGGGCTAAATTAGATACTTAAACATAATTTAATTCTTTTTTTCCCAGGTATATTCTGTATGCTTCAGATTAGAATTATTTACTATTACTTAGATAATATGGTTTGACTTATCTGGCTACAATGTGGTCATATATTAATAATGCAAAAGTTATGAGCATATTTAAAATCCCAATTTTAATTTAATTTACCTATTTTATATTATAAATTAAAACATAACTACATCAATCACTCTTTCCTTTTCCTTCCTTAGTCCGTTCTCCATTCCCTTCACTAAGCCCTCCTATGTCCCCTCTCTCAGTAAATTGACACCCTCTTTTTCTTTAATTGTATTTGTGACACTCCCATACATATAATAAACAAAACAAAGAAAGACAAAAGCAAAAAAAATATGCTGAGTCCATTTTTATTCTGTGTGTATATGGTTTCAGGGCCGGCTACTTCACATTGCATGACCAATTTAGACTCATCCTTTAAAGAGGCTGATTCTCCCACTTTCAGTCATCAGTTGCCTGTAATTCTTTGTCTGGGGTTGGGACCACAGACAGTTTTCCCCTTCTGCTTTATTGTGTTTATAGATGTAATCATAGAAACATAATCGTATCATGTTTATGGAATTATTTCTAAAAAAAAAAGTCTCACACAGACTACTTGCTGACCTTCTGGTTCTTACAATATCCTTACCACTTCTTCTATGATGCTTCTTGTGTCATAGATGAGGGAGCTGTGCTGCCAATGATCTACTGGGGTTGGATCTCTCCACAGCCCACTGGTCCTCGCACTGAGTTCATGTGTGAATTTCTGTAATGGCCTCCATTTTCCATAAAGAACTCTCTATGATGAAGGGTGATAGTTATAATTATCTGTGGGGATGAGGATAAGAATTAGGTTGTTGTTGCAGAATTAATGGTCCAGCTCTTCTAAGATTCATGACCTCACTAGCCCTATGTATTTGTCCAGGTTTCTATTCCCAGGCATGACTTTCTTTCTGGGGAGTGGGACTTAAATCTTGATTGCCACCAACATCTGAATACCAGTATTGCCCCTTTAAGGTTATCTTGCTATGCTGGTCAGTGTTGTTTGTAAGTGAGACAGCTGGGTAGGACTAGTAATTGCGTGGCAGGTTACTTCATACTTTCTGGTACAATGGAAGCTGTAGAATAGAAAGGAGGTTAGACCCAGCTCAAGTAACCTGAGTCTCATGTCTTATGTGTGTAGTGCCTTCAGCAGTAGGGGCTTACCTTCAAGCTCTGAGATGCATCCAAGTGCATTTGCATTACCAAGAGCAATCACCTAAAAGGAGGTTTCTTGTGACTGGAACTGGGGATTATGCTAATTTATGATTCTACCTTTGTTTAAAATGTGTGTGTGTGTGTGTGTGTGTGTGTGTGTGTGTGTGTGCGCGCGCGCATGCACGTGTGGGCAATATGAACTTAGATAATGAAAATTTAAGTATGGGAAAATGGGCAATTAAAATACAACATTAATTTTAATGAAAAAGAAATTATTGTCAGAGAAATAGAAATATATTTAGTAGCTGCTATGGTTTTTAAGTGCAGTATAGCTGTTGATTTGGGTTAGGCATTAGATTGCCTTGAATATTGACTACATTTCTCCAATTCTTTGAAATAACATTTTGTCTTATGACAGAATATTGGTTATTTACATTTTAAATGGTCATGTTTTATAAATATTCTAAAGCCTTTCTCCACAACAAGTCAGTAGACAAACAAAATCCGACATCCTGTATCTTTTACCCCTTAGGTACGCTAGCTTCCACATGGTCATTTTCTTCAACATTAGGGAATGAAAGAGTCAAATCAGGGATGACTGGACAGGGTACTGAGCTTAGATCCTTAAGAGAGGGCTTACAGGAATTTATTTATTTATTTTTTTAGATTTGTGAAAGCAAAGAAAACCACTCTTTAATTACAGAATTATCTCAAAATAGCACAGAAAAAAAAAAACCTTGGTATCTGAAATACACAGCATTATTTTTCAAGAGAAAATTGTGTCAAAAATTGAGTTCCGATTCTACTTTTCCAAGTGGTCTCACTCACAGATAAAGGAGGAGATTATGAGGTAATAGGTCCTTTCAATTATAACTGCTGAGATGGGAGCATTCATTTTAAAACTTTTTCCTATTGACAGAAAATTCAAACGGAATGCTTTAATTGTCATTTAAAATGGAATAATCATTGCCTTTCTTTATATAGATTATACATTTGAAAGCTGAATGACAAAGATTAAATGGAACCTAAATTCACTGTGTGATTGACAGCTAATCTGTGGTTCAGACTCACAAATCAGCAGTGCTTTGATTAATGTTATTCAATTCACTTAGGACAGAACATGGGGGAGGAGGCAGAGAAGAAGAGAAGTAGAGAAATGGGGGAGGAGGAGGAGGAGGAGGAAGAGGAGGAGGAAGAGGAAGAGGGGGGGGAGGAAGAGGAGGAGGGGGTAAGCATGAAACTGCTGCAAACGCCTTCAAATACTAGCTGATCGAGTGATTGTGTGGAGATAGATGTTAAAAGTTAGCATTTCTTTTCATTTCAGACCTATGCTACTATTTTAATTTCTATCAGGTAAGAGGTATCTAAGAAAGGTGCCCTGGGAAGACAATAATAGTTCAAAATAATTTGACTTCTACCCTAGTAATGGAATTAGACATAGTGTCTGATTGACAGACAGACTAGGTAACAAAGGTAGCAAACTTCCAACATGCGTGCCTTCTTCTTTACCCTCATGCCTGGAGACAAATCCTGTTGCTTATAAACAACCAACCTGGACCCCCGAGATCTCTCAGACACTGAGCCACTAACCAAGCAGCACACTCAGCTGATAGGAGGCTCTGACACATATACACCAGAGGACTGCAGGGTCTGGCCTCAGTGAGAGAAGATGCACCTAACCCTTGAAGGACTTGAGAACTTAAGGAGTGGGGTGGGTTTCGGGGCTTGGGGACATCCTCTTGGAAAAAGGGAAGGAGAAATGAGATGAGGAACAGTTAGCAGGTGGAATGGGAGGGGGGATAACGACTGGACTATAAAAAAGATTAAATATGGATGATGATGATGATGATGATGATGATGATAATGATAATAATAATAATAATAATAATAATAATAATAATAATAATATAAACAAAGGTCTCTTGAGGCCTCCTGCCACAGGGTCTTGGCTCAACTAGTCCAAGTTGGGTCAGGGCATGTTTACAGAATCGTCATAGTCCAGCAGCACTAATTGTCTGAACTAAATTCTGCCCAAAAGATCAACTCATCTTGAAGATTCTGCAAGGCTCACTAACTTGTTAGAGCTGTGAATCTGAACAGCTGGAACATCGTGTTACACTCTAGGGATTTTGATTGACTTCACTTTATCAGTTAAAGAATTAAAAGAAGAGAGAAAAAAATCAAGTGTGGCAGGTAGCAGCAGAGAAATCTAGAAACCAGCAAAGAGGAGCAGATGCAGTCAGGCAGCAGTTGAACAAAGGCTTTTACTAGGTGTGAGGGAATGCAAATATGTAAACACAGAGAGCAAGTCTCTCTGCAAAGCCAAATGGGGAATCTTGAAGACAAACCCAGCTTCCCCTTAAGGGCGGAAGGTTTTTAAAGTCTTTCAAGGTCTCCCTCCAGGAATTTGGGGTTGGTTAGCTTGAAGAAAGACACTAATTGATTGGCCAACAGCTACTGTGTAACAAGTCCTGATCTACTTGAAATGGTTGAGCCAATCCCCGAGCAAGGGGCCTAGAGCAGAAACAGCCCTAGAGGCTTTTGTTTAAAGCTGACAGGCTTAGAGTCAGGAGGGTAAGGAGGAAGCTTGGAATCTTGGAAGTTTACCACCTGTTACCAAGTTATAGTTCTGTCTGTGTGCGTATTAGGGAATTTTTCTAACTCCTTTCAGGAGGTTAGAAGTCAAATTATTTTTAACTGTTTATGTTGTCTTCCCAGCCGACCTTAGTATTTGGCCTAACACCATGTGATTATCAGATGAAATCATTGGGAACGTAATAAGAGACAACTAAACTCTACCTCCAAAAGGCTAAGAATATCACTGGATATCATCTGAAGCTGAGATTTTCCTCTTTGGCTGTAACCTGGTATTACTGCCAATGAGTTTGAGTGGCTCCTCAGTTACTCTATTCTTGTTCTGTTGCCATGAAAAAAAACTCCATACAAGCAAGTATCAGCACTTAGGAGCTCTGTACTTGGCGTAAGTTCAATCTGTGTCCCAGCAATGGTCTCTAGTATTAAGCTCCAGAATAAAATGTCACCTGTTCTCCTCAACGGTGAGAGCTGAACTTTTGTATCAACAAGGGCTTGGGAAAGTCAGTATAGGCTCCAGACAGAGGTGGCATTGTATGAAGTAAAGGGAAACAGAAAACAAATGAAAAACTCTATAAAGGATTATTGTATTTAGTTCTTTATTACACAGCTTGCCTTTAAACTTCATTGAATATCAGTACAGTGGAAGCAGTATCTCTCAGTCTTGTGGTCTGTACATAAATGTAGTGAGTGTGGAGTACTTTAATCCAGATTAAACTCCCCTGTCTCTTTTTTTAGGACATTAATGGTAAACATTTTTCATTTAAAAATGTTCAATGGCTTAATAGTGATAAACACTCAGATGACATTTTTTTTATTTCAACTTTCAAACAGCAAGCTCTAGTTACAAATGGGCCATTATCTCAAAATCATATACTTTCCTGGTTTACTTATATATTTCTGATTTTTGTCCCTCATCCCTCTCCTCTTTCACATACACAAACACACCATATTTTCAAGAAGTGTCTGGCTGTGCGCATACACCAAAACTCAGTCTTCTGTCAGGAATTAAGTGTAGACAGCTGAAATATGTTTTCTATTTTATGGATGGTAAATCAAAGGAGTGGAGATGGGATTGAAATCTCCCATATGTGGGGCCAGGATGCTGGAGTCACTGGTGCTGTGGCACCTCCTGTTCTCTCTGCACCATCATTTTCCATCCTTGCTTCCTTCTACATGTTCCCTTTATCTTTCTCTTTGTATTTTCCTGCTTTCTCTTTCTCTTCCCCATCATTATCATCACCATCCTCCTCTCTCTGTCTTTGTCTGTCCCTGTCTGTCTCTATCACTCTCTTTGTCTGCCCTCTCTCTCTCTCTCTCTCTCTCTCTCTCTCTCTCTCTCTCTCTCTTCTCTCTCTGTTTCTCTCTCTCCCTCTGCCTTTTATCCTCCCATTTCTCCAGTTTCTGTTCTCTCAGTTCCCTCTCACAGCCCTTCTTCATTCCCAATTTCCCCAAGCATTTCCCAGCTGATTAGTTTTAAAGAGAATGGTTAGGATTATTTAACTACAGTCAGATTGGCTATGCCATTTTTGTAAATTAATATTGACTGATGCTAACAACTGGCTTTTCCCCCTTTCCTTTTCTCTCCCTTAGAAACACAAATTGCAGCATGATTATTTCACAGATGGAGCACTGTGAGATGGAGATTAGGAAATAGAAATAGGATGTAGGATGTTATAACACCCAAAGCATTTTCTGTAACAGATTCGTTATTATATCCCTAAGTATATTTTGGTATGAAATCTTTGCATTTGCAGTTATTCATTTCATAAGGTTTTCTCTTGGGTCTAGATGTGCGTTTTGCTTCTTAGCTCCAGGCAACTGCTGCATTTTCTGAAACATAATGATACATATTTTTTTCCTAATCATTTCCTTGTTGGTTTTTTATAAGTTTGTAGTCTAATATTCATTCTACTTTTTTTTTGAATTTTAATAAATTCAACTCTCTCTCTCTGCTTCTGTCTCTCTCTGTCTCTCTGTCTCTGTCTCTGTCTCTCTCTGTCTCTCTGTCTCTCTGTTTCTCTCTCTCTCCTTTCACAGGATAAAATCTGTTTTAAGGAACCAAAAACAAAGGCCTTAATCTCTAATGTTTTCTTTCAGCATCTGTTATAAAATGATAGCATGTGTTGGAACGCAAGTTAAAAGTCCTTTGGAAAAGCCTTATTTAAATCATGGATATTAACTATGAGTGCAAATCAACAGGTCAGAAAAGACAAGGGATCAGTTGCTACCAGGAGGAGCTGAACCTTGATCACTGGTCTGGCTCATGCGTCCTCGCCATCATTTGGCTCTTCACTTGTCTTTTAAATGCCAGAGCCAGTTCTTCCCCTAAATTTGCAAATGTGGAGGGCAGAGTCAGTAGACTTGCATTTTCAAACATGACATAATACTCTCCAGGTATATCCTAGACATGGAGTCTCTGTAGAGGGCTATCCTAGACATGGAGTCTCTGTAGAGGGCTATCCTAGACATGGAGTCTCTGTAGAGGGCTATCCTAGACATGGAGTCTCTGTAGAGCGCTATCCTAGACATGGAGTCTCTGTAGAGGGCTATCCCAGACATGGAGTCTCTGTAGAGGGCTATCCCAGACATGGAGTCTCTGTAGAGGGCTATCCTAGACATGGAGTCTCTGTAGAGGGCTATCCTAGACATGGAGTCTCTGTAGAGGGCTATCCCAGACATGGAGTCTCTGTAGAGGGCTATCCTAGACATGGAGTCTCTGTAGAGGGCTATCCTAGACATGGAGTCTCTGTAGAGGGCTATCCTAGACATGGAGTCTCTGTAGAGGGCTATCCTAGACATGGAGTCTCTGTAGAGGGCTATCCTAGACATGGAGTCTCTGTAGAGGGCTATCCTAGACATGGAGTCTCTGTAGAGGGCTATCCTAGACATGGAGTCTCTGTAGAGGGCTATCCCAGACATGGAGTCTCTGTAGAGGGCTATCCTAGACATGGAGTCTCTGTAGAGAGCTTCAGCCAACACTCCAGTTGTGACTGCAGTTTAGCCAGGCAGTGTGCCTCATATGCCTGGTTTTCAGATCTTAACTTACCTCCTCATTCGAATAGTCATCCCTTGACAGTGTCTCAGTGATATCCCTGATGTCTGATTTTAGGGACAAACCATAGCTTTCCTCTAGTGCTTGTCTGGCAGTGTCGTGCTAAATGTTCCCACAATAGTATGCCACAGCATTCTTCTCAAACCCCTTCAACTACTTTTTAGACAAAGCTGAGTTACCTTGAGATATTTGTCACGTATGATGGATATATATATATATATATATATATATATATATATATATATATATAATTGATATACAAAATTGGTGTCATGGATCTTCAAATCTGGAAATTGAAGTTTAGTCATGATCTGATGAAATAATAATCTAATTTTTATAAAGAAATTAAAGAAGTATCACTCATGACCATTTGAAATAATGTAACATGAATAATTTCATTACAGTAAGAAGTAGCTGGTATAGAATAAGATATATTTTGAACGAACAATGAGCTTGTCAGTGCATTATAAAGCTTGAGATAGAATGCAGCATGCTTAGAATCTACTTATTGCTGGGTATGTCAGAGACTGAGATCATTTCTACAACCTATTTAAAAGTATCGTGTTTGTGCCAGATATGGTGACATTTAACTTTAATACCAGTACTTCAGAGGCAGATGTGAATTTGAGGCCAGCCTACTTTACAATGAGTTTTAGGCTAGCTAGGGTCACATAGTGAGATATTATCTCAAAAACAAACAAACAAACAAACAAACAAAAAACAAGCAAGAAAGCAAACAAACAAAACAAAACAAAACAAAACAAAAAAAAAACCAGTATTCTGTTTGAAATCCCATAGCGCATGTACCTAAAAGCAGCTGTACGATTTAGTTGATTTCTAAAATACCAAATAGGTTCAAGTAGTTTAAAATCTTAAAATGTTCTCTTATTTCAAAGCAGAAGACGAAGACGTCTGCCACAGGTACAGTATACAGGAGGTTCAGTAATGTTAGTTTAGTGTTCATCTTTGATCTTGGAAGCTTGTGGAATCACTGCGCACCAAAAGAGGCAAATGAAAATTCAGTGGAAAAGAGAGCCACAGTAAGAGAAGAATTCATTTTTAATACTATCCACTAAAACTCAAAACACATTCAAAGGGTCTGGGCATTAGAGTTCCTGTGATTGTCTATTTCTCTGTTTGTTTAGTATAACTACAAGAGATCCCAGGTTTTGTCAAGGAAGAGAAGTAACAACTTTTGGCTACAGCATCTCCTTTGCCCTGTAAATTCAAAGTCAGCAGGATGCAGCCAATGGCCCTGCTGTGAGAGCGAAGAGAGTGACCATCAGAAACTCACTTCTCTCATATCAGTCTCCAAATTCAGGTGCAGTGTAAGTGTGCGAATCCATGGAGCATAAATGCTAGTCACAAAAATTTCATTGCACTGTTTGGGTTTGTGGTGCCAGATGGTGCACCACAATTGAGCCACATGAGACACAAGCTAAAACACACAGCTCAGGAGTCATCATGGACCCACAGATTCCTCCAATACTTTTTGTCCATATGGGGAAGAATCAGTTTTTATTTATATCAATTGTATCTAATACCTTTTCATAAAGGGAAGGCATGATTTCTTCCAGAGTCTTCATTCTCCATTGATGGGTATTTGCTCCTTGTTTTCCATCCTTTTAAATCACTGGCCTGTCTTGATATTGTATAAAAATGGCACAAATCACAAACTAAAACAAGACTGTGTCAGATACATACTACATGGAGTGTATGCTATACACATGTAGTGCACTACAGCAAGCAGTATAACTAAACACAGCATTCTATTGTTTTATATAATCCAATGAAAGTGAGCTGAAAAAGAGAGAAAACATGGACAGAAGCAAAGAAGCAGAGATACAGACAAAAAGAGATAGAGAGCCAGAGCCAAAGACAGACAGACAGACAGACACACACACACACACACACACACACACACACACACACACATGCACACACCCACAGAAATCGAAGCAAATACACAACTTTTAGGCTCCTGGAGAATTATCCCTTGTTTCTGCATCTAGTCAGGAGACTGGCTGGTATTTATACCTCTCTCTATTCAGTACATGTTTATTTTCTTTTTTTTTCAAGGTTTTTTTTTTTGTGTGAAGTGAACAAAATATTTCTTTTCTGAAAGATTAGCCCTACAGAGCATAATCCTGCTGACTCTTCTCACTAATTTTATAAGGGTTTATACCCTTATAATTAGTTATAAGGGTACAAGTCATGTTTGACAAATTATGTCATATACATTCAAGGATACTTTTTAGTAAAGTCATGGAAAACTATTTTTCAGTCAACACTGACTTATATACTTCCTTTCATTGTAGAAGCAATTTGTACTACTGTTCTTCAGTGATGCTGTGGTTTCCAAGAGCCAGCATCTAAACAGTAACTCTAATGCAGCATATTTCAATATTCCATGTTTTCAGCCATGGCTGTGCAAAATCTTGTCTCTTTTAATGGTGATCAAGAGTAAGATTTTTCTGTTCCTAAAGTTGTCTCAGTTTTCCTGCAAATGTCTCTAGTTCCTCAAAGGCCTTGAGATTTGTGACCTCACTGAAACTTGTGATTAGGTAGCTGGCAAAAACCATCATGATGGCCACCAGGCAGGTTCTGAAAAAGTTTAGTTGTATCGTAACTTGAAATAAATCAACCTTAGAAGACCATGTAACAATGTAGTTGCCAAGAACTCTGTTTTCAGTTGCTTATTCTGCTGTATTTGGGAGAGCAACTGTGCCAGCCTTTCTTTAATCAATTAAATATTTTTGCCCAGCTCCACATCAATAGCTTAATAACATCATTAATATTAGGACTCCAATTTAATGATGCTATTCCCCAATCTATTACTACTAACATTCTGAAATTTACTAATAGAGTAATATTTTTTTCTTCTTTTTCCAATAGGCCCTTCCATGCAGGACTCACAGATACCCTGACTGCTATTCTTACCATATCTTGGAAATGGAAATACTCCTCAGGATTCAGTCCTCCACCATGCACACACAGCCTCCTCCATCAGCATCCCTTGTAGTGATCACACCTCCTTCCTTCCTTCCTTTTTATATGGATAGCTACCAGAAGGTGACACCCACACTGGGGATGAGTCTTCCCACAAAAGGTTTGGCAATCAGGACACTGTCTCACTTGAGTCACTACTCATGGTTTTTTATTGTTGTTGTTGTTTTGTTTTTTTAAATTTATTAATAATTGACATAAAAATCAACTATCAGAAAGTTATTGTGGATTAGGAATTTATATACAGTTTTATTGTTATGGTTAGCTAGTTAATCTCAATAGCTATTTCTGTAAAGATTCAGCAGACATCTCTTAAGGATATAAGTTTAGATAAGTCTGTCTTCATAGAAGAGATTTCATACACACATAAAAATATCATACAGACTGCTGTTTTAAATAATCAGGTTTACCTACTATAATTTTTTATTCTTTTATGGTAATAGACCTTGACACTTTATGACACTGGAAAATACAATGGTAATCAAGATTTGTGTGTAGCTCTCTAATAACTTCTTAGGGCTTGTCAGAAACTGACACTCAGTAAGAACGAATTGAAGGTTTATGAGAACTCTCTAATAATCACAGCCCTTTCTTTTCTGCTCAAGACAATTTGAATAAGGTCTTATCAATGAGTACAATTAGCTGTGGGCTCTTAAAATAATTCCATTCATGAAACTATATAGGCAGTTATCTCCTGTTCCCAATGGCAGTAATCCACATGACTCTTCCTCATCTATGTTTCACCATCAAATAGTTATTTTCCCTTGCTGTGAAATACAGTTCACCTTCTAATGTGCATCTCCTTATTTCTTGTATATTCCTATAATAAAATAAAAATGTGAGAAATACTAGCCTCAAATAGCAGTTTCCCATTTAGTAAGACAATTATTTTGTATAGGTGTGACCTGCACAGATATGATACAGACATAGGGAAATATAGATATAGGAAAAGAAAATCAGGGTTTATATACAGAACATAATAAATAGTTCCCATGTGAAATAGTTCAGTGTTATAAAGAGAAGAAGACACCCAGGGACTAGTGGTGGCTTAGGAGCATATAAAACATAGTATACAATATAAAATTATTTAAATGTAATTAAATAAAATTATACTGTGAATAATTTGAAATGAAAATTATATATATATGGCAGAAATAAAACTACTGAACAATGAACATGCACACGATGTATGTGTATATATAGTCATCTCTAAAACAAGGATATATATATCCTCCAAAGACATTTGACTTTTTAAAATTAAAGCATAAACTATGGGTATGTACTTATAGAATAAAATTTTAATATAATGATATAAAACTCTAGAAGTAATAATAATTAAAAATTGAAAAAAAACAATGTACTATTAAGTCTCTGTTTTTTAAACTTATTTTTATAACTATTGGGAGCCAGCTATGAGCAACAGATCAATCCTTTAACACATCTATGCTACATTACATTTAGATTTGCTTTGTGTGTGTGCACATGTATATGGTGTGACACATCTGTGGAGAAAGGCAGGGTTCAACTTATGGTAGTGTGTCTTTTCTCTTTTCATATCAGGTGGCACAGGAAATGGAACTCAACCTTGGTTTTCTGTCAACAACATTTTTTGATAACTGTTTTACAAGGAAGATCTCAGGAATTCGGCTTGTGTCTTTAATTTTAGACTTGAGAAGCAGAGGCAGGTGGATCTCTATGAGTTTGAGGCCAACTTGGCTCACATAGTGATTTCTAGGCTAGTCAGGCCTATAGAGTATGACTTAGTAATATAAAAATAAAAATATCAGGATGATATATACCATGCTACATATTGTGAACTAGTAAATACAGTGGTTTCATGAATACATTTTTATCAAATTATTAAAGAATTGCATGTAGTGAAAGAGATATGGTTAAAGGTACTCTTCTAACTAGGGGTTTATGTCAATAGACTATTTCTCTTTTAAGAGGCTGACAGGAGAGAATAAAATTGAACCAATTGATTGAGTCAGTGAAGAAAATAATTACTTGGTGGAGCAGTTATGTGAATCCTCTAGACCATGGGAATGGTTATCTCCACATTCTATTAAAAATTCATAGTTCCTTGTGAAAAACAAACATGTTAGACAAATCTGACATTATTATAAATTCAGATAGTTTACTCTGTTTACAATTAAACATTAATGCTCCAGAGGCAGTATTAATGCCACAAGCAACCTTCTGGCAAAATTCAACCTTTCAAGAGTTTGTAATTTAAAACACAATTGAGGAATTTTAAATTTAACTTCAGAGGGGAAAGAGTTGCTATAACTTCATGAGAGGAAGCATCTCTGCATGATCCCATCTAAAGGGGCTGTGTGGTGTGCTGTGCCCTGTACTGTGCAGCGTGCTGTGCTGAATGCAATAAGATACACACAGAAGAACAAACACCCAGAGGCTCCATGCAGGGAAACTACCTACGTGAGGGAAAGAGAATATGGTTGTTGGTTTATGACTTGATCATTCACCATGCAATGAGAAGTTTCTCTGCTCAAGCGTGACAGCACAAATTGATGTACATAATTATAAATATATATAGGCAGTCTGACAATATAACTGTTTAGCAAAACATCAATAAGTGTTCCTGCCTCTGGGGTCTATGTTAGTCATAGTGGTGGGGTTTTCCTATATTTATGGATGTTACAGGCATGAATTTGGAGAGGACCTCAAATCTAATCAAGAGAGCACTCAGTTATACCTCCAAGAAATCTTACCCCTGTTGCACAGGTTGGCACATTTCGGCCTGACATGTCTTTAAGGCATTGCCCACTGCTGGACTAGCTCATTGCTGTCTTTTTCTCACACAGAGGCCTGCATGGCACCTTCTTTTTTTTTTTTTTTTTTTTTTTTTTTTACTTTTTTTATTTTATTTTCTATATTCTTTGTTTACATTCCAAAGGCTTTCCCCTTTCCCAGTTTGCCCGCCCCATACATCACATAAGTCCTCTCCCCCCCCCAACGATTCCCCAATCACCCCCCCCCCCACCATTTCTCTGTTCTGGATCTACAAAACTGGATCCAATCTTTTCAGGCCCATGGTCCTCTCCTTTCTTCTTCTTGGGAATCATTTGACTTGCTAGTTGTGCCTTGAGAATTTAGAGCTTGTGGGCTCATTAATATCCACTCAGTGATTGCATTTCTTGTGTATTCTTTTGTGATTGGGTTAACTCACTTAGGATGATATTTTCCAGATCTAACCATTTGCCTACAGATTGCATGAATTCATTATTTTTTAATTGCTGAGTAGTATTCCATTGTATAAATATACCACATTTTCTGTATCCATTCCTCCTTTGAGGGATATCTGGGCTCCTTCCAACTTCTGGAGAGATGGCTCAGCAGTTAAGAGCACTGACTGCATGGCACCTTCTAACACAGTGAAAGCTAGGCAATAGAGAGAGGGCTTTCTGGTCAGTCTGTCTTGTTTTCTACAACCAAAGTGAGTTGTGTCCTGAGTGTTAGAGACTTTCCATCTAGTTATGGTGGGTGACCATTGACAGTGTGTTGTCTTAAATGCCTTTGAGCCTTCTCCTGCCATCCAATAACTTGTAGAGAGATGACACACCATGGTCCACCACAGCAGTTCCTCTCTTTGAATTCCCTATTTTACTTATATTTTCAATGATCCTACAAACCAGAGGCGTTCACATATTACTAGTCTTTGATTACACTCTGCTACCCTTCCTTTTCCCCATCTATGTAACCCTATTCCACTTAAACCTTTAATTCCTAGTATCTCCCCATTTTCCATTTGCTCATGTTTCTACTAGCCTCTATTATGTTCCTTCACATTGGCTGTAAGAGAATGGACCGCTGTGTAGCTTTTTTAGACACACATTATTTGGGTCAATGCTTTTGCTGTTTCCATTGCTCCACACTCTGCTCAAAACTTTCTGTCTTCAGTTCCTCTCTCTCCAGACTTTGATTTCACTTATCCATGCTATCTAAAGGCAACCTTCTTGGCCTGTTAGTTCCTGGGCTTTGACGTGTACTCCAGGTTAAACACATACACACCTGAAACGTGAATCCATATTTGAGACAGAACACACAGCATTTTTTTTTCTGAGGAACTCAGGAGATGTGACATTTCACTAGTTAATTTTTGAAATCCCATTATCTCAACATTCAGACGTCTGAATATGTCTTAACAATACTCTGAGGGGAAGAGGTCTTTGTACAGCAAGGTATTTGCATGCCAATCCCAGTACACCTCATAGATTTGCTTCAGTGTTTCTTGGATAATATTAAGACAGTGAATACTGCTGATTTGATCATTTTGGTCTATTATGTCGCAATTAATTGCCACTTTTTTCATTTTAAGACACACTTTCCTAAAGCAAATTTACTCTTTTCTACCTTTCCTTGACTATCTTTCCAACTGTGCCCCTCAGGGTTGATTGAGCTTCATAAATTGAAGCTTAATGTTTATTACCATAAAATGTAGGGGAAATATGTTCTACTTCCTTAAATACTTCATTTTATATATGAACTTTTTTCTCTTGGTGCTCTGATTTCACATAAGGACAGCACTCCTCAGTCTAATGCTGCTGCTGCTTACCTGCTCTTTTGTCTCTAGATTTTCTTGTTTCTTTCTTTTTCCCTGGGCTTCACTTTGAAAGTGTATAATGAATTCTCTTCAACTTGACTGATTCTGATTCTCCAGTGTTAAATTTACTTTGATGCTTATCTAAAATATTCAGCTTACCTATATCAATATAAATTTTAATACTCAAACTCCCACTTACTTGGTTTTTAAAGTTTTCGTTTCTGGCGAGAATAAGTCATTGCTTATTACAATTTATCTGTAAACATGGCTACAGAGATAATACCTCATGATTTTGTATCAAGTGTCATCTTTTCTCCTAACTACATGCCATATCTTCCAGTTTTTATCTTTGGGAGAGAGGCTTCTCACCAGCTTTACTTACATGTGCAATGTCATCTATATAACATAATAATGTTATAATAAATAAAATATATTATGTATGATACATGATTAATAATAACTATAATATATAAAATAAAAGTACAATGTATTGAAGCAGAATATGAATTGGTTCCATTCATTTTTTTCAAAATGAATAAAGTCTGTTCCCTATGTGGCCCTTTGCTGAACAAATCAACTTCAGAGTTCTACAGTGGTGCTGAGCTAGGCTGTGTCAGTACAGTCAGCTCCTCTGTGTACAGCATCAGGTTGACAAGGTATAGGGACTTGGTTTGAAAAAAATCTATACATGGGCGTGATTTAAAGAAGGTTCAAACACAAAAAAACTAATTATGCTGGTTTGAATGACAATGACCCCATAGGCTCATACAGTTGCATGCTTAGTCCTCACTTGGTAGACTGGAAGACCTAGGAGGTATAGACTTGCTGGAGCAGGCAAGGACTTGTTAAGAGGAGATGTGTCACTGAGGATGGGCAGTGAAGTTTTAAAAGCCCACACTGGGCTGGCTCACTGTCTGCCTGCTGCCTACAGATCAGATTGTAAATCTCTCAGCTACTGTATCAGCGTGATACTTGTCTGCATGCTGCCATGATGATAAAATACTAACCCACTAAATTTCTAAGCAAGCCTCCACTTAGATGCTTTCTCTTATAAGAGTTGCCTTGGTCAAGGTATCTCTTCACAGTAATAGACTAATAACCAAGACAATAATCAAATGATGATTTTTAAAACAAGAAAATAGACAAATGGCATAGAATCCACTCTAATAAAAGTTTAATTAACTGGAGCTGAAGTCTGTAGATTAAAAATGGGAGATATGTGTAATCTCTTGGTATTTTGGTCACTGTTTTCTTGCAGAAAAAAACAGGGCCACATATACATTTTAATATACATTATAACATACATACTTATGTAAATCAGGACATATACTATCTATGTTGAGTGAGCAGGCTTAGATATATGCAGAGTCAGAGAACATTATGGTCCTGAGTCTGAGGGCTATAAATTCTATAAATTTAAAGCTGTGTATCATTACTGTAGTATGGGACAGAAATTTTTTTGGAGACCCTCAGTTTTTTTTCTGTTGAAGTCTCAATTTAATCCACATTATGATGTCTAATTAGCTTTTACTAAAGTCAATTGACTGCAATTACTAATCATCACTGAAAATACTATTATAGTAACATCTAGTCTATTATTTGACCAAACAAGTGACATTTGAAATCTGGAAACATTGACACATATAATTAGCCAGTACAGCTGCAGAGTCAATTTGCATTGTGTAGCAGGAGTAGCATCCAACAGGAAGAGGGAAGTGATGAATTTTTAAGTGGTTCTCATGATGCGATCATGAGGAATAATCACATAGTATAATGGTTGTAACACATGGAATTTGGGACAGTGGGGCATCGAGATGCCAACATGCAGCATTGCAATAAATAAATCAGAATTGTGGTGTCACAGTATAGCCTTGAGATGGCACGAGCTAGCGATGTGACCTCATGCTTCAGGTTTGCAACATCACAATTGAGAACTGGGATGTCACAGTTCAGTATAGATATGAGATAGTGGAGTCCTGCCATATCTGTATCGAGTGTTATCATAGCACAAATCACACTCTCTTGTCACCATGAGTCATTTGTGATATTACTATTATCTATCATTGTGATATACAGGAGCACGTGATTATGTCACAGCTAACTACTATACTGGTGAATATTCTAACTTTGTTGTTTTTCTCTTGAGAGTTTCATACATATACCAAACCAACATTATCTTTTGTTTATTTGTTGTATAATGAAGTCCATTAATGATGCCAGAAAATGGGTACCTCTGTGGAGCCTTCTACTGTACATGGGTGACCATCCAAATTTGCTTAAGGTCATGGTGTTTATTCATAACAATAGAAAGTCTAACTATGGCACCTGCTTTCTACCCTATATCCCCAAGGTCATTTCTGCTTAAGCCTTTCCATTCTGAGTATTCAACCTCCTCACTCTCATTAAAGTACTTGCCATAGCCCCTTTCAAGTTCCCTGGCTTCTATTTGTACTCCAAGTTAAATACACAAAATGAAAGATTTGAAGGGACAATACACATAAGGGAGAAAATTTGGAATCTGTGTTTGTGGGCCTCAGTCACACTTTCCGGGCCAGAAGACTGGCCATCATATAAAGCAGTGAAGTTTATACGTACACAAAACTGTCAAAGAAGAAAATCAACAAAGTGATTTCAACAGTAGTACATTAATAAACTGCATTACTTAACTTTGTTTTTTTTGTTTCTCTTCATATGTGTTTATTGAGGTTTTAACAAAATATTTTAATTTGAAAGTTTTCTTTATAGACCCACTAAGAAATTATGATAGCATGTATCTTGTCAGTAATAGTTGTGATATTTACATCATCAGTTCCTGTCAGCACTGGTACCCACATTGTTGACTGTGTGATAACAAAAGTAATCATTGAACTTTTGAGCATTGTTCTAAGTCTTGCTTAAGACCTTTATGACTATATTATCTTCATTAGCATGCTTTGGCTTTTGTTCTGCATTATTAAATGTTTTCATTTCCATATTAAGATAAATATTCTTCCAGGGTTCAATTTTTATAAAGCTGAAGGACAGCTAGTTTTTAAAGATAGTTAAAGACCATCTTTAGTTAGTTTTTAAAGATATAACTTCCCGTTCTTCATTTGCAACAGCATGATGAGAAATGACTATTTCAAAGTACTAGATCGATGTTTTCTTCTGAAACGTGTAAGTATATATGCTCTTCCTAAAATCTCATTCCCTTACAGTCTAGGATACAACAATAACAATTATTCTTCATATTCAGCTTAATGGTTATCACAATCATATGATGACAAAATACCAGTCTTACTCATATCTATATCATGAATTTCTTCTTGTTTTATAATCGCCCAGTCATTAAAAATAACCTTGCTAACTTTTCCTTAACCATAAAAGACACCCTCTAATTATTTCTCTGTTGTAATACCTTGTTTTCAGTATTACAGTTTTAATCACAAGTATTCGGCAGGTGTCTTTCTTTTTAAATAATTTATTTTTTCAACACTTTTAAATGTTGAAAGTCATCCAGGTACATCAGAACTGCTTTTAGAGATTCCCTCGTGGTAATGTCTAGAATTTGACATATTTTGTAAGTTTGATAAAATGCAATTTTTATCACCGTAAGAATTTTTAGATGTCTATAGAGATAGTGTGTCATTATAACTGAATAAATATTGCAACACATATAAGAAAAATATTGCTGGCAATTTCTTTTTAAGGATAGAGTCTAATCTATCCAAGGCGAGCCTCATATTCTCCATGCTAAAAATTAATCCTGAACTTCTGGTCTTCCTCCTTCTGTGCGTCGTGGGATTACAGGTGTAGATGTGTACTATCAAACCTAGTCAATGTGATGCTCCCAATTAAACACAGGGCTTTCTGCTTGTAGACATTCATTCTAGCACGTGAGCTATGTTCTCAGACCTACCGGTACATTTTTGATAGCTGATTTTTAAATGCTTGTTTCTACAATGACACAACTTAATTTCCTCGTTCAGTCTTATTTACAAATTGAATTAACAATGGTGCAGAAATCTGTGACAGACGGCAGCTGAAGTGCTGTCAGCACAAAACATCCCTCCTAAGATTTCATTTTCTGCTCCAAGATTTCCTTTTTGATTGTATATATTATTTTTTGAGATTCTAATCTAATTACATCATTCCTTTCTTCCATTTCTTTCCTCCGAGTCCTCCTATATAACTTTGTTTCTTTCAAAAAATTGGCACCTCATATTCAAGGTACTATGAATATACATGTAAGAACAGTACGTACACATACATATATAATTTTAGGTATATAATGTATTACACACACACACACACACACACACACACACACACACACACACACACACAGCCTACCCAGTCTGTATAATGTTACTTGTGAGGATTTTTTCAGAGCTGACCATTTGATATCAAATAAACAGTTGTTTTGTTCTTCTCTAGGGAAGAAAATTCTCTCTCTCTCTCTCTCTCTCTCTCTCTCTCTCTCTCTCTCTCTCTCTCTCTCTCCAGCATTCTTAGTTGCCTGTAGTTCTTTCTGTAGTGTTGGCAACTGTAGGCTTTACCCTATCCCGTTTGGCATGTCTATTGCTCTGTCCTTGTTCAGGTCATGTTAGGGTAGCCATGTTGGTGAAACCATCTGATATTTCCAAAAGACACAATCTCAGAGCAAATGGTCTTATTCTTGGCTCTCATAATATTTCTGTATCATCTTCCACAACATTCCTGTGTATATTCTTCATATATTCCTCCCTAACTCATCTATATTGATTCTGCTTAAAATAAACAAAACCTGAAGCTGATTTTGTAAACTTTATGCCTATATGTTCTAAAATAAGTACATGAATCCTGTTCAGGTATATATATATATATATTTTAATTAAGACTTGTATGTGTTTGAAATCATTTGGAGGTCACAAGTGTAACTATTAACATGTTAATTCTAATTCCCAGGGAGTAGACAAGTAGGTATAATATTGCTCGGCCATTTATATTTCCTGTCCTGCTTGTATCACTATCATAATTGCTGTTTTGCTGACCTGCCTTGTAAAGGTAATTAGTATCACACCTGCTTCTGTCCTGTGATGAATTTTCTACATAATTTAATACTTTAGAGCACTTGCTTCCTAAAATCCTCTCCTTACCTTTCGTACTATCACAGTCTCTTGATTTTCCTGCTTCCATATTCTTTGTTTTATCTTCTTTTCCATTCTTAATACTTATTTAATGTCTCTCTGTAGGTGCATGCTTCAAAGCATATGGAGGACATTGTACAGGCTTCTTCCATCTACGATGTTCTGGAGTTCAGGTAATGAGCTTGATGTTCAGGCTCCACTGAGCCATTTTGGAGGGCTCTGTTTTGTTTTTCCATGCATATTCCTTTAATCTTTCTTCACTTACATGTTTTATCTAGACAGTATATTATGTGGATCTTTCTTGGTCTTTCTTAAGAACTGAGAGGGATTCAAACCTCTATAAATGCATTGACCTATAAACCAACATTTTGTAATTAGAATGACCTTTCCCCCTTTTCTTTCTGTCTTAGTGTATTAAACCTTCACAAATTTTCCAAACTTTACAACTGAACATGACTATTACCTTTTTGTTGTTGCTGTAGTGAATGTTCAGTTAAGAATGCATTCAACACTTACATTGGTTAGTTCTGTCAAATTAATGCAAACTAGAACCTCAAGTAAGCATCTACTTCTGTCAGACTGGCAAACATGTTGAGCATTTCCTTATTTGCTAATTTATTTAGAAGCATCTAGCCTACTTTGGACAGTGCCATCTGTAGGCAGGCTGGCCTGGCCTATATGAGAAAGTTTCGCAAGCCAGAAGAAACAAGCCAGTAAGTAGAATTCCTATGTGTTTTTTTTCTTCAAATTCTGCTCAGTTCCTGTGTTGGCTTCCTTGGATGATCATCATTAAACAGCCAGTTTAATAAACCCTTCACTCCCTAACTAGGTTCTGGTGTTTATCACAACAAACACAGAAGTAGGACAAAATTGTACCTCTCATTCTCCCATTTTCTCATCTCTCTTCCCCCTCTTCTTCCTCCTCCACCTCTTTTCTTCTTCTTCTTCTTCTTCTTCTTCTTCTTCTTCTTCTTCTTCTTCTTCTTCTTCTTCTTCTTCTTCCTCCTCCTCCTCCTCCTCCTCCTCCTCTTCCTCCTCCTCCTCCTCCTCCTCCTCCTCCTCCTCCTCCTCCTCCTCCTCCTCCTCCTCCTCTTCTTCTTCTTCTTCTTCTTCTTCTTCTTCTTCTTCTTCTTCTGTAATTTTCTATTAAAAGCAATCTTTGAAGGAGCAGTTTCTTGTTTACCCCGGCTAGCTTCTAAGTAAACCAGAGACTGTAAGATTTATATGATAAGATTTACAACATAATAACCGAGGGGCTATTAATTTATTTTAATTCTCTAAGCTAATCTGACTACTTCCCAGACAATATCCCTAAGACACTTGCATTTTAGTAGTGATCTGACACTAGACCTGGTCTCCAGGTATTTTCTTATGGTGTCTCTTTGACCCTTTCATTGTGGCTGAATCCTCCCTTCCTTTTCCCTCTTCCTCCTCTCCCCTTGTTGGTGGAAGTCCATCCATATTCTCTCTTCTGCCCAGCCATTGACTGATTAGCTTTTATTGACAAATCAGAGAATAAATGGGGAACAATTTTTATACAACATTGAAACAATAGATACTTAGAATAAGAGTTACAGTGCCATGTCCAAATTGCAACAAGATATGGGTGCAGAGAAACCAGAATTTGAATAAAGGATAATCTTTATAGTGTACAAAAACATTATGCCTATAATTTTCTATTGCACTAATTTATGATCCATCTTCCCACCAGATCATTGAAATATCTTCCAGTGTCTTTCCCTCTGTACTCTATGTTGCTGAGTAGATTAACAGCTTCCAGTTTAAGCTAGTCCCATGAAATATTTTGGTAACTTTTCTACTTAACAGCCAACATAGCCTGATTTCACAGTTATGAACAATGAATGAAGCATCCCTCACATCCCACCAGGGAGTAATTATGGAGTAAATATGGGAGTATCATGTGAGAAGGGAGACCCTTACGTCTCCATGTCATTCTTGATATTGCTGCCTTGCCGCTGTTGCCATCTGTTCACACAGTGTAAGAAGTGACATCATAGTGCTATCTACAGAGACCAAGACCTAGATCCTGGCAGAATGTCTCTAAGGACTTCACAGCTTTGGAGATAGGAGTAAATCTAATTTTGCTACTGAGGCAGGAAAAAGCCTTCTTTCACTCTAGTAGAGATCCAAAGTACACTATCCAGTTGGCCTTCTACTAATCTTCTGAGAATTCATGGTCTTCAGTCCTTAAGCATAAGTGCCCCCATGCAATCATGCAACTCAGTGGAAGCCAGCCTACATCAGCTTATCCAAACCAAATTTTGTTATTTTTCCAAGATTTCTGGATCAAATTTCTCTTATGTACTTTATAGGTATGAAAGATAGATGCCTTTATTTAACCAAATCCAGTAGTTATTACATCACATAGAGTGGGCAGAAGAGGCAGCAGATAGCTGTCCTACAACAGAATCAGGAATGAAATATTGTTTGTCACTGTTATCTAAATTCATTTGCCTGTGGCATTCCATAGGTTTATGTTCTAGAAAGAGAACACCCTCCTCTGTCTGATTCTTCTTTTTTGTCTACTTATCATTCTTCTTAAATTGATAGCATTGCTTCCAACATTACTATAAAAAATGGATTCATCACTTTTACATGCTTTAAAGTCATTCGGCTTCCATTTCAAGCTGAAACCATTTCTTCCTTAAAAGTGGATGGTGCAGCAAAGGAAATAATCAGGAAATATGTGGTCACAGTCTGTGAGGGATAAGTTGCCAACACTTATAGCTAATATCTGGAACCTCATATCTTATTCAACCAAATATGTACTGTGTTTTTTGATGCATAAACATTCATGATAAAACATGCTGTGTCTGTGTCAGACACATGCAAGAAGATTAATAACAAATAATAATTGATAAATTAGGACACACAGAAATGTGCAGACTCAAAGGAGAGGGTGATGAATAAAATCAATGGAAAAGAAAAGGATGTGGTATGGATAAAAACATGCTTAATGTATTATATACATTTGCTTAAAATATCCTTTTGTAATATAAACCTATGTGTAATAAATATGTCAAAATTTTTTAAAAATCATAATAAAATATTTAGAGCTTATTTAAGTGTGAATTTTTAATTCTTTTATACTTAATGTTTCTGTGAGCCACTGTTGACCACATGTACCCAAATCCCTCACATGCAGTGCTGCAGGTGAGGTGTGATTAGTGTAAATGACACTGTGAAAATGGCTGTGGTAAAAACCTATGTGAAGAACAGATGTCATTCACCAAATAGATGAAGTGAGGGGGTGAGAGTGAAAACTTCATAAAAATGGTAATTTCACCAGTCCTTATTAATTACTCAGAAATATCAATTTCTTTCACCATTTTCATCACTTGTTTAGAAAATGAAAGTATTTATGTGTATGGATTGTGCTTGCATTGTGTAAACTTCAGGTATGTGTTTGTATCCCATGTATGTGCTAGAGAGAAACTATTGTGTTGAGGATAATAGAGTTTGTCACTAACTCAAGTTCTTATTACACTGGGGAGGAGCCTAACAATTATATACCTATAAATTTGGGTCAAATATATACCAATGGTTCCATTTCAAACTCTAACTTTCTACTTTTACTTTGTTTTGCAATTATTACTGTTTAAAATTTTATATAGCATTAACTCATGAAAAGTCCGAGGATTCAGGTCATGCCTCCCAGAAAATCAGGTAGGCTACCCTCAGACCTTGCCTAATTAATTCCCCCGATCCAATCCCTGAGGTTTGGCCCTAGGTCTGAAATAGCATACCAGCTTCAGCCTTCTTTCCCCACTGTTCATGCCTCATAGAGTTCCCACAGATCATCTACTCATGACCTCCATACCCTGAATGTCATTGCATCCCAGCCTTTAACATGAGCAGGCACTCCCTGGGCACATACTTTCTGAAAATCCAGAAAGGAAACAGAAACCGAGGAACAAACCATGTCACTCAACAATGACAAACCTAGACATTGGCACCCAGACCTATAGTCACTCCAAACTCAGGTGCCTAGATGTCAGTGTAAGTATCATAATCTACAACAGCCAGGGCCATATGTCAGCACTAGAGTCCATCTATCCTACCACTACAGGCCTTGAATAGTCCAACATAGCTAAAGCACAAGGAAAAGACCTTAAAACCAAAACCAACTATAAGAACATGGTAGAGGATCTTAAAGATACAATGAATAAATCCATCAAAGAAATATAGAAAAACACAAATGATTAGAAGAAATGAACAAATCCCTTATAGAAAGCCAAGAAAAACAAATGAACAAACAAAAAGTCAAACAGTTGAAAGAAATGAAACAATTATTCGAGACTTGAAAATGGAAATAGAAAGTAGAAGCAATAAAGAAAACACAGAGGGAATTCTCGATATGAAAAAATTAGAAATTACAGTGTGAACTATAAAAAATTTACCCACAGAATACAAGACATGGAAGGGAGTATCCCAGACACTGGAGATAAGATAGAAGAAATGGATACATTTGTCAAAGAAAATGTTAAATCTAAAAATTCATGACATAAAACACCCAAGAAATCTGGAACAATATGAAATGACCAAACATAAGAGTAATAGGAATAGAAGAATACCAGCTCAAAAGTCCAGAAAGTTTTTCAGCAAAATCATAGAATAAAATTTTCCTATTCTAAAGAAGGAGTTGCCAACAAAGGTACAGAAGTATTATGACACCAAATGATTGGACCAGAAAAGAAGATGCCCAGACTACATAATAATCAAAACACTAAACATACAGAAAAGTTTAAAAATTATTAACGTTTCAAAGTAAAAAGACCAACTAACATATAAAGGCAGACCTATTACAATTACACCTGACTTCTGAAAAAACTCTAAAAGACAGAGAGCCTGGTGAGATGGCCTGCAGAATCTGAGACCATAGATACCAGCCCAGAGTACTTTGAATCATCATAGATGGAAAATAAGATATTCTATGATAAATATCGAGCTGTATGGAAAGTGTTAGAAGAAAAGTTAACCTAAGTGTAACAAAACCCATAAAAAACCAAGAATAATATCACACAAGCAAAATCAAAAGAAGGGAAACCACACACACACACACACACCACCACCACCACCACCACCACCATCACCATCACCACCACCGCTGATAACAACAAAATAATAGGAATCATCAATCATTGGTTATTAATATTCCTCAGTATTAATAGTCTCAAGTCTCCAATAAAAAGACACAGACAAACAGAATGGATCTAAACACAGGATCCATCCTTCTGCTGCATCCAAGGAACATATTTCAGCATCAAGGATAGACATTACCCTTAAATGTAATAATAACATTTATTCACCTGAAGTAATTGCCATTTCAGAGGTTTACTGCTGAATAAGCTCACCCTTTCTAGCTCTTTCTGAACTCAGGATGACTGGTTCAACTCAGCTGTTTTGGTTCAAACTTCTCTCTAAGCTGACTGATTCAATCTGACTTCTCTCAGCTTCTCACTGAATTGCTTTGCTTGGGAAAACTGCCTCTGATTGCCATGAACTGAAGTGACTGATTTCATACACTGAACAAAACTGCATGAACTCCTCTGCTCTGCACCCCCTACACTGTCTCCCAACTAACTGGCTCATCCCCTCTGCACTGAACACAACTGACCAAACAGAACTGACTCCCTGTCCCTAAGCTGCTTTAACTAATCTCCTTCTTATGCTGTTCTTGTGAGAGTTGGGTGTGCCCTATCTCTGACTCATTTTGTCAAATCTCTCTCTGATTCATCATTTTGTCTGCCCCTCAATTGGGAATTGCTTTCAAACATGGCTACTTCCTTCTATAAAGTAACTTTTTCTTAAAGGTGTGTATAAGGATGTGTCTGTACTCCAGCCAGAAGTATTAAAGAAGTATGACATGTTGGCGTTCTAGCCAATCACGCACACCTAGGTCTTTGGATGTGATTCCTTGCCAGAGCAGCCATGTTCCTAGCTTAAAATTCCTCTGTAGTTAAGGTTGGGAAAAGATATTGTAAGCAAATGGACCTAAGATGTAGACAGTGTAACTACTTTAATATCTAGCAAAACAGACTTCAAGCCAAAGCTAATAAAAGGAAATGGGGAAAGATACTAGATACTCAAAAAGTAAAAAATCTACCAAGTTGACATCTCAATTCTTAACATCTATGACCCAAATGCAAGGGCACCCACTTTTGTAAAAGAAAAACTACTAAAGCTTATTTCACATAGTGACTCACGACTTACTATTTAGAAATATCAATACCCCACTTTCACTAATGAACAGGTCATCCAGAAATAAAGTAAACAGAAAAATATTGGAGCTAGCAGACATTATAAACCAAATGGGCCTAATCTATATCTATATATAGTTTCATCCAAACTCTGAAGAATATACTTTTTTTTCTCAGTACCTTATGGAACGTTTTTCTAAATTGACCACATACTTAGTCACAAGGCAATTCTCACCAGATACAAGAAAATTGGAGTAACTTCCTCTATCCTTTCATACCACCAAGGATTAAAACAACAACAGAAACAACAGAAAGCTTACAAACTCATAGAAACTGAATAACTCTGTACTGAATGAAAACTGGGTCAAGGTATAAATGATGCAAACAATTTAAAACTTTGTAGAAGTCAATGAAAACAAATACACAGCATAGTCAAACTTAGGGAATACACTAAAAGCAGTACAAAGAGGAAGGTTCATTGCACTAAGTGCCTACATAAGAAACTGGAGAGATCTTAAACTAGTAACTTAACAGTACAATTTCTAGAACAAAAAGAAGTAAATACACCCAATAGTAGTAGACAGTAAAAAATTATGAAACTTATGGCCAAAATCAATAAACTAGGAACAACAGAACAATGCAAAGAATCAATAAAACAAAGAATTGTTTCTTTGAGAAAATCAACAAGATAGACAAATCCTAATGCAAGCTAACTCTAAGACACATAGATAATTTCCAAATTAACAAAATCAGATTAGCAAAAAGGGGGCACAGCAACAGGAAATCCAGAGAATCATAAAGGCATTCTAAAAACAAAACTATACTCAACCAAATTGGAAAAATTTGAAAGATTGGACAATTTTCTAGAAAAATAACACTTTAGATAGTTAAATTGAGTTCAGAATAGCAATTTAAACAGTAAGGAAAGGAAAAAAAATCAAAGTTGTGTTATTTACAGATGATGTGATAGTATATATAAGTGTGCTTAAAATCCCACCAGAGAAATCTTACAGTTGATGAGCACTTTTAGCTATGTGACTGGCTACAAGATTAACTCAAAATAAATCAGTAACCCTAGAGTATAAAAATGACAAAAAGACTGAGAAAGGAATGAGGTCTATTCACATGGCCTTTAATTATATAAGGTATCTTCAAGCTACCCTAACCAAGCAAGTGAAAGACTTGTATGATAAAATCTTCAAGTCTTTTGAGAAAGCAGTTGAAAAAAGATATCAGAAGGTGGAAAGATCCCCATGATCAGGCATTGGTAAGATTAAAATAGTAAAATGACCATCCTACAAAGTACTACATACAAATTTGATGCAATCCACATTAAAATTTCAACACAGTTTTTTACAGACCTTGAAAGAATAATTCTCAATTGTAAAAGAAAAGAAAAAATAGAAAAAGTAGAGAATTTTATGAGGTCCCATTTGTCAATTCTTGATCTTAGAGCATAAGCTATTGGTGTTCTGTTCAGGAACTTTCCCCCTGTGCCCATGTCCTCAAGGGTCTTCCCAAGTTTCTTTTCTAATAGTTTCAGTGTGTCTGGTTTCATGTGGAGGTCCTTGATCCACTTGGAGTTGATCTTAGTACAAGGAGATAAGAGTGGGTTGATTCGTATTCTTCTGCATGTTGAACTCCAGTTGAACCAGCACCATTTGTTGAAAAGGCTATCTTTTTTTCCACTGGATGGTTGTGGCTCCTTTATCAAAGATCAAGTGACCATAAGTCTGTGGGTTCATTTCTGGGTCTTCAATCCTATTCCATTGATCTACTTGCCTGTTGCTGTACCAATACCATGCAGTTTTTTTAACACAATTTCTCTGTAGTACTGCTTGAGGTCAGGGATATTGATTCCCCCAGAAGTCCTTTTATTGTTGAGAATAGTTTTAGCTATCCTGGGTTTTTTGTTGCTCCAGATGAATTTGAGAATTGCTCTTTCTAGATCTATGAGGAATTGAGTTGGGATTTTGATGGGGATTGCATTGAATCTGTAGATTGTTTTGGCAAGATGGCCATTTTTACTGTATTTATCCTGCCAATCCAGGAGCAAGAAATATTTTTCGATCTTCTGGGGTCTTCTTCGATTTCTTTCTTCAGGGACTTGAAGTTCCTGTCATACAGATCTTTTGATTCTTTGGTTAGAGTAACGCCAAGGTACTTTATGTTGTTTGTGGCTATTGTGAAGGGTATTATTTCCATAACTTCTTTCTCAGCCTGTTTGTCCTTTGAGTACAAGAAGGATACTGATGCTTGAATTAGTTTTATAACCAGCCACTTTGCTGAAGTTGTTTATCAGCTGTAGAAGTTCTCTGGTGGAGTTTTTTGGGTTGCTTAAGTAAACTATCATATCGTCTGCAAATAATGATAGTTTGACTTATTCCTTTCCAATTTGCATCCCTTTGACTTCCTTATGTTGTCTAACTGCTCTCGCTAGAACTTCAAGTACTATATTGAAAAGATATGGAGAGAGAGAGGGCAGCCTTGTCTAGTCCCTGATTTTAGTGGGATTGCTTCAAGTTTCTCTCCATTTAGTTTGATGTTGGCTACTGGTTTGCTGTAGATTGCTTTTACTATGTTTAGGTATGGACCTTGAATTCCTGCTCTTACCAAGACTTTTAGCAAGAAAGGATGCTGAATTTTGTCGAATGCTTTTTCAGCATCTAATGAGATGACCATGTGGTTTTTTTCTTTTAGTTTGTTTATGTAGTGGATTACGTTGATGGATTTCCGTATATTGAACCACCCCTCATAAAATTACAAAGTTTCTGTAAGGCAAAGGACACTGTCAGAAGGACAAAACGGCAGCCAACAAAGTGGGAAAAGATCTTCACCAACCCCACATCTGACAGAGGGCTAATATCCAATATATACAAAGAACTCAAGATGTTAGATCGCAAAGAACCAAATAACCCTATCAAAAAACGGGGTATAGAACTAAACAAAGAATTTTTACCAGAAGAAATTCAGATGGCCGAGAAACACCTTAAAAGATGTTCAACATCATTAGTCATCAGGGAAATGCAAATCAAAACAACCCTGAGATTCCTCCTCACACCAGTCAGAATGACTAAGATTACAAACTCAAGAGACAACAAGTGCTGGGGAGGATGTGGAGAAAGAGGAACACTCCTCCACTTTTGGTGGGATTGCAAAATGGTAAAACCGCTCTGGAAATCAGTTTGGCGGTTCCTCAGAAAATTGGGCAGGACACTTCCAGAGGACCCTGGAATACCACTCCTGGGCATATACCCAGAGGATTCCCCTGCATACAATAAAGACACATGCTCCACTATGTTCATAGCAGTCTTGTTTGTAATAGCCAGAATTGGAAGGAGCTCAAATATCCCTCAAAGGAGGAATGGATACAGAAAATGTGGTGTTTTTATACAATGGAATACTTCTCAGCAATTAAAAATAATGAATTCATGCAATTTGTAGGTAAATGGTTAGATCTGGAAAATATCATCCTAAGCAAGTTAACCCAATCACAAAAGAATACACATGAAATGCAATCACTGATAAGTGGATATTAATGAGCCCAGAAGCCCTAAATACTCAAGGTACAATTAGCAAGTCAAATGATTCCCAAGAAGAAGAAAGGAGAGGACCCTGGGCCTGAAAAGATTGGATCCAGTTTTGTAGATCCAGAACAGAGAAATGGTGTGGGGGGAATGATTGGGGAATAGTTGGGGGAGGAGAGGACTTATGGGACGTATGGTAGGGGGGAGGACTGGGAAAGGGGAAAGCCTTTGGAATGTAAACAAAGAATATAGAAAATTTAAAAAAAGAAAAAAATGAAGATTATCATGGAATATAATACAGATACATTGTTCGACATAGATGCAAGATGGCTGATGGGATTTAGTGGACTAGAGAATCAGGAAAGTGGACAACATTTATAATGAGAATGAGGAATATATCTAAATTAAAAAAGCAAACCAAAAAATCATTGACAAAAAAATATTAGTACTTTACTCTAATAAATTATACACATTTTTTTCTGATAAAATTGAAAACTTACAAGAAAAAAAAGAAAAAGTAGAGAAAAGGCTTAAATGCATTGATATAAGAGGTGGTCTTTTGACCAGAACACAAATAGTGCAGGCCCTAAGATTAATAGTTAATGAGACTTTATCAACTGAAAAGCATCTATAAGGCAAAGGATCCTAACAATAGAACAACACAGAAGCCTACATAATGGGAAAAGATTTTACCCCATATTTGACATAGGATTAATATAAAAACTATATGAACATGCAAAGAAAGTAGATATCAAAATAACAGATAATCCAATTAAAAATGGAATGTAGTACAGATACAAACTGAATTCTCAATAGAGGAATCTCAAATGGCTGAGAAACAGTTAAAGAAATATTCAACCTTTTTAGCTATTTGGGAAATGCAAATCAAAACTACTTTGAGATTACATCTTACACCTGTCAGAAGAGATCAATAACACAAATGAAAGCTTGCGCTAGCAAGGATGTGGAGCAAGGGGAACACTTCTTTATTGGTGATGGGAATGCAAACCTCTATAGCTACTATGGAAATCAATATACTCAGAAAATTGGAAATCCATATACTTCAAGACCCGGGTATACCATTCTTGAGTATATGCCCAAAGGACACTACATGTTACCACAAGGACATTTGCTCAACTATGTTCATTATGGCTGTATCTATAATAGCCAGAAACTTGTAACAACCTAGATATCCCCCGACTGGTGGATGGATAAAGACAATGTGGTCCATTTACACAATGGAGTATTATTCAGTTGTTTCTTTTTTAATCACATCGTGAAATTTGCAGACAAGTGAATGGAACTAGAAAATATCATCTTGAGTGAGGTAGCCAGTTCAGAAAAACAAATATGGTATGTATTCACTTATAAATGGATATTAACCATTAAGTAAGTGATAATTGTGGTACAATTCATAGACACATAGAAGTTAAGTAAGGATGAAGGCTCTAGAGGGGGATGGTAAAATAGATTTTGCAGGTGGAGTGAAGATGGGTGGGGATAGGAGAAGAAGGGATCAGGTTGAGGGGTAGAATGGAGGGAAAGAGCATGGTGGAAATGGCTGAAAGTGAGGGGCAATTGGTGTGTGTGGAAAACCTAGTGCAGGGGAAATTTCCTGGAAACTATCTGGGTGATTCTAGTGCGCACTTGTAGTAATAGAGGATGAAGTTTGAACTGGTCATCTCTTCTATGCAGGCAAGACTTCCAGTGTTTAAACTGGGCTGCATTTGGTTCAGTTTTAGGTATAGGGGTTCCTACGGGGAGCTTCCCAAATAACTCAACCTGACGTTAGGAGAGAAAGTTGATCTCAGCACTGACAGTGGGGCCATGTTGCTAAGGATGACATCCGTACAGCACATTCAACATAGAGAGGACGAGCTGGTACAGAGACCCACAGCTACGAATTATGCAGGGAGTCTAAATTAGAGGTCTCTGCTGTGTCCCTCCTTTCAGAGATCAGGGAATCCCGTGGATGGGGGCAGAATTATTGTTGGAAACAGAGGGAATGGAGGATGAGGAGAATACGGTCCACCAAATCAAGTAAGCTGGTCTCACAGGGACTCACAGTGACCGAAGCAGCAGCCAGCATGGGGTCTGCACGTATGTTGTGGCTGTTAGCTTGGTGTTTTTGTGGGACTCCTAACTGTGGAGTTAGGAGTATCTCTGACTCTGGACTGTTTCCCTCCAGTTAGATTGTCTTGTCCAGCTTTGGTATGAGGGCTTTTGCCTTGTCTTACTGTGTTTTGCTTTGTCCTGTTTAGTGGTTGTCTCCTAGAGGTCTGCTCTCCTCTAGAGAGAGAGACAGACTGGGAGCGGATCTGGGGGGAGAGCAAAGGTGGGAGGGAAGCCGGGAGGAGTGGGGGGAGGGAAAACTGCGGTCAGGATGTACTGTGTGAGGGAAGCATCTATTTTCTCTAAGAATAAAAAGGAAAAACACTATGATTGAAAACAATTCAGCTGACTGTCTAAATAACTAAATCCATCTTTGTATCAAAGTGGTTGTCGGTGGGGAGAAAAGACAAATACATGAGTGTAAAATAGGTGCATTTCCCTCGTTACAGCATTCTTGTTATTATGAAAAATTCCTTTTAAATTTTATCATGAGAGAGGGCAGGAAAGTGGTTAGTCAGAAAAACCACCTCAAGTATATTTATCTTGCCCGCCAGTGCCACCAACTGCCACAAGGAGGGGAAATCAATTCTGGTTTTTTTTTTTTTTTTTTTTTTTTTTTTTTTTTTTTATGTGCGTTTCTGTGTATCTGTGTGTGAAGGGATTCTGGCAGAGGCTGGAGAGAATGTAGGATGCCCTAGAATTAGAGGTGGTTGGGAACCCCCTGACATGGGTGCTAGGGACTGAATTAAGCTCCTCTGTAAGGGAAGGAAGTGCCTTTAACTACCTAAGCACAAAGAAGGTAACTTGAAATTCTCAGTTGATGCTTACCAGGTGTTATCAGTTCTGCCTGAAATCAAATAGCTATGAGACTAATATGAAACATTTGCCCTAGTTTTGATTAGTGTTAACAAATTTTATGTTCAGTTCAAAAAGCAGAGAATCATTGACATTGAAGTATGTAAAGCAGTTTACTGTAGAAGTTGAGGGTGATGGGAACATGGAAAGAGAGGTGGAATGCTGAAGCTGGTGAGTGCAGGGGCTGGCACCATTACTTAGGAAACACTGATGACTTCAACTTGGCACACCTCTCTTGAGCCCTGGTTGATAGACTGATGCAATCCTCCTTTATCATTTGTCCTTAAGAGAGCAGAATGTGAGCAAGGCGATGTCTAAGAGAACTAGAGTATAGGTCACCACCAGTTTCGGAGTCACTACTGCTCCCACAAACAAGGATCATGTTAAATGGTGCTGGAAATTTCTGCCTAGTGCTTACCTTTCAATGATAACGTCAATATGGCAGCAAGTAGGATTTCATTATAATTTAAGCATGGCTCATTTTTCTGGGCCTTGTGATACAAGGCTGAAATCTCTGCTGCTGAGAAGTAGAGGTGGGAGAGTGGTAGGTTTCAGTCTGTCTGGGCCATAGAGCAAGTTAAAATTCACCTTGAGAAGTAAAGAGAGGGCTGGTATACAGCCCAGCGGTGGGACATTTGTCTGGCATTAGGTTCAGTCCCCGGGATGCTGCCAAGGCACATGTTCTCACTGTATCCTCAGTATTGTGAGCCGGAATGACTGGCAGAGGATGCTGTGTCTTCCCTGCTGCAAACTACCAAACACAAAGAGGTCAGCCCAGTGCACCGAACAGCATGCTACTCAAGAAGCATTCTCCTCCAACATGAGTTTTGTTAAAGTCTCTTGCCGCATACACATCTGTCATATTTCCATTTGGTTTGATTGGAGTGTTGACACAATGAGACTATTTATTTGGCTAGTTCTTACCTTTTTTCAAAATCCAGTTAAAGTCCATTTTCTCTTCCTAGAGACTTTCATGAGGACGTCTTAACATGTATTGACATGGGTACAGAACCCTATGTGTGTTTGTATTAATAAACACATTTTGCACATACAGATCCTTGAGCACATTTGTGGATGTACACGGGACAGGTGCAGAGTTCTATGCATGTCTTTGTACATATGGAGCCATGAGCACCCTTGCATGTGTGCAGTGATATGGGGTGTGGGAGAGGACAAGGGATACTTTTGTTCAAATTGCTGTCTTATTATAGCACTGGATCTCTAAAATTTGTAATGGTTCAATGTCTTTAATAAACAGTTAATATCTGTGCTCTCTAGCCAAGTCTAATATCCTGAGCTAGTCAAAATGCATCATTTTTAATACTCAGAATTCCCGAGGTAGAACAGTGATATTTTTCTTATAAAAATTCTGCCTTTGGGGCATCAAGCTTTTTCAGCTTTAAATAAGACGGAATTGATTTTGCTGCAGCAGCCTAGGTTTTTTGTGTGGACCTATGTTAAGATAGTTTTTTTTAATTAAATGTCAAATCCAGCTTGGCACCGGAGATGCAGGGTGTGCTTGATGTTTGAGGAAAACTGTCAGCCTGTCTCTCCATGTCAAATTGCCAGCTGCCTGGCCATAATTAGTTTGGGGTAAGGGCTCACTGTTTGCCTGGGCTTCATATCACAAATGGTTCAGCGCTGTGTGACTTGGGGGAGAATGGGAGACAAACTATTTGTCTTTGGGAGACTGAATTTTATACCTTTAATTATTTAAGGTTTCTTTAGAAACTTTTCTTATAGTTGCAACAATAAGTCAGAAAGAGCATTCAGAGGCAGGCATGAAACAGGAAAGGTGGTAGGTATCCTGTTTAAGGGCAACTCTGAATGAACCACAGGATCTGTTACTATTGTAAAAAGAGAAGATTTTAACTCAAATTGCCATGTATCTTTTTAAATTAGTTAATATTGTTTTCTTTTTTGCTTTTTGAAAATTCCAAGATGGGAACCAAATAGTCAAGGTACCTGACTCCTGTCTTAATTCTTTAAAATTCTCTAAGATGATGTTTTATTTTTCAAGATAATAAATTAGAAGGCAGCTACAATTACCCATGTAATTAAAGCCTCCAGCTCTTCATAAAAGTCAATAAACCAGAAGGAAAAGGATGTCTTTATTTAGGAGACCAAGAAAGAAGAGACACAGTGTGGGCACAGCTAGGAAAGGCCACCACTGAAAGAGAACCTACTGGTCCATAGATGACAGGGAGGCCTCCCCTCCCCCTCCCCCGGAGACAGCAGAACTGCCCAGGCAGAACTAGTGACTACTTTTTATGCTAAATTTCTTTGTTTATTTGACTTTTTTTTGATCAAACTGCACAACACCTATCTGTTTTCTTCAGAATTTTCTTAATTTTCATCCTTGTGCTTTCAACTTTTCTGTTCTCTAATTTTTAAAATGTGAAAGAGGGGTTTAAAATTATAGCCTGACAATAGTTTGTTTTTATTACATTAGTCTATTTACAGGTGATATAATCACTAATGGGTTCATATTCCATTCGTCACCACTTTTTGATCTCTGTCTCTTTCCCCCTTTTCTTCCTTATATTTGATTAATTTACCTTTTACTATTTTTTCCTTCTTTTATGGTAGAACACGCATATATGTTTTAGATGGTTGTAGGAATTTAAATGTAAATATTAAACTTGTGAGATTCTAAAGTGAATGTCTCACGTAATCTTTCTCCAGGGAAATAGATGGATCCAGATCCAGTCATCCTATCTGAAATGTGTAATGATACTGTTTGGTGCTGGAAGATTCTGCCGTCCAGGTGTTTAAGGGAGTTGGCGTTTGTCTCGGTTTATGCACACTTCCTTCCATTGCTTTCCGTGTCTTCTTCCTTCAGGATAGGTCTCTTTTTGAGACTACTTTGCATCTGTGTACATTGCTTTCTTTTTGCAAAATCTGCTGGTGACATACTGCCATTCATTTTTTGTTTGAAAAGTTATCTTTGTCTATATTTCTGAAGCACATCATTTAAAAGAAAAAAGGTCTTTGTTTATCCTACCCTATCCAGAGCAAAACCAAAGGGAGCTCTATCTCTTTCTACTCCGCATTTCCTTCTCACCTCAGTCGTATCCTCCATCATGGAGATTCCAGCACATGACAGCCTCCTCTGATATCCTCACCCTGCTCACATGGGAGGAACAAAGCCCAGGCAGAGCTTGAGAAGAACGTAGAAAGGGTCTGAGTGGGGGAGAGGGACCCAGGCAGACACTTTCACAGCATTCTAGGTTAACAGGCTGCGTTCACTGCTCTGAGTTGCCCTGGCTGTCCTGACGTCAGCACTGACATGGAAGTCATTGGAATCACAAGCATGTCTGCTGACTCTTTTATGGTTGCCTTTATCTTCTGAAACTCATTGCTCTGTGTCTCGTAGGCATGCCTTTTACTTACTTAGTGTATTGCTTATTGGCTTGCACCTAAGGAATAGTGACATTCCTGAATTCTGCTATACCCTCTCATTATTTCTTCAAATCCTGCCTTAAATCTACTTCATTCGCACAATCATTATCTATTTACTGTGCGATTACTCTGTTAAACACTCTGTGAGGCTTTGAGAATACAGAAGTAATCAAAGTAACCCCAAAGTGGTGCTGGCCTTCTGTTACGGATAATAAATGTATAAACAGCAAAAACTGGTAGCCTGTAGAGGAATGGTAAGTTTGGCTCTTCAAATTTGTTCCTTTAATATACTCGATTCTTTTACTTTCTATGATATAAACAGGCTAAGAGCATTTAAAGACTACCAAAGCAGCCTTCCAGAGAGGACTGGAAGCAATGTTTTAGGCAGAAGAAAGTGATATGAATAAATATATGAATATAAATGTCTATGTCTCTTGAGTGGCCCTGTGTGTTTCATTGTAGGGCTCTGATGACGTGCATTATGAAGCAGGGTTAGAGGAATGTAGATTATATTGTACACTGCCACAGCTACCTCTCACTTTAGGTCCTTAGTGGTCATCTTTGAAAAAAAATGTTTAATTTCTTTATTCTATTTTAAAAATTTAAAAAAAATATATAAGTCCATTGCTATTAGACCTATGATTTCATCTAAGAGGCCTACCTCTTATTTTGAGGGGAGTTTTTATTTTTGTTTTTTAATTTTTGTTTGGTTTTGGTTTTGCTTCACTTATGCCTAGATTTTGTGATGTAAGAGTTCTTTATTGTCCCTTGATTATCAGGTTATCCCAGCACAGCCTGATGAGCAGGCAATTTTATGGAGTGTTTATGTTGATGTCCTTGTTTTTCCTCCATGCTGTTGCTTTAACTTATATTACAGTGAATGATTCCCCCAGTGTATAGAGTTTCATTGCACCTCCTTTAATTTATTTTCTGTTAAACAGCCAATGGGCTGTTGCTATTCCCTCCTCCCCCACCCCATCCTCTACCCATTCCTCTTTTTTTTAATCTTGTAGTATGACTACTTATTAACAAAGGGAACTCATCAATTCAAATAAGAGTACAACATGCACCCATTACTTAACGCCTTGCTTAAAATTTTATTCATGTATATAAAACATAATTGTAAAGTTTAATTTTTTTTAAAATTTAGTGACATTTAAATATGACATTTGGCATATGATCTTCTTATTGTGCAAAAGAAAAACAGATATTAATATTTTGCCCAAGGGAGTAAGTATTTGTGTTTGTTAAAAGATCTACACTTTTAATCTCAATTGCAAACCTTTTGTATAAGAAAGCATTTTCAGACCACTTTTTATTTCTCTCAAACTAAATGAGAGCAACAAAAGAATAACCATATTTACAGCTAATCTTTTATCTTTTTAAGGGTTACTTTGTGTTAATGTAGTTTTGCAACTTTGTAGAGATAATCTCTTGTGCAGTGTGGAAAAGCATTCACCTCTCAAGAAAATGCTGATTGGCCAATGAGCTAAGGCAGAGTTAGAAGACCAGACATCTAGCACAAAGAGAGGAATTCTGAGCTTGGATGAGACAAGGGGAGATTCTCCTGGAAATGGTAACCTGAGTACCAGGTAACCAGCCATGTGGCATGACTTAGTCTACCTTAAATGGGATAATTGAGTTATGAACTAGCAGAAATCATCCAAAGTTATTGGCCTAGGCATGTATTCATACACGGGCAGTCTCAGAGTTGTTATTTCAGGGAGCATGTGTGCAGGTGGGGAAGCTGTCAGATGCACCCCTTCATCAAGTCTTATCCCAACTGTGAAGACCCCCATACAACTGTTCTCTTAAATTACTCCTGCCTCACTTACACAGGGACTTAGTTTTCTGTTCAACCCAACTGTTACAGGTTATCTACAGAGCAAAGGATGTTTCCCCCCTACATATCCATATCGTTGCTTTCTTTTCTGGTTAATTTGGTTTCATGTCTCCATGAAAAGCTTAACACAGGATGTAAACTGCACCCCAAAAGCCAATAAGCAGTTGGTTCTCCTTTTTTAAGGAAAAAAATGCTTAGATAACATTTATATTCATATCTATTTTTAGACGCTCAACAAAGAAGAAATGACAATACATTCTCTAAAAAACAAATAAAACCCTCTAAAAATCAAAACAAGAAATAAAATTTTGTGAAAGCTATTAACTTTCACTAATCTTGGATCAAGCATCAGTGTTTCACAGTAACATCATCTCTTTCTTTCTTCTCTAGTTTGTACTTTATGCTACGGCTATTTTTAATCCGGTAAATCCCCCGCAGCAGTTGTGGCTTCTTAGGTGTTCTTCCCTCTTACCTAAGCCCTTAGCTTCCTTTATTTCTAGCTTCCACGTCATATTCTTGGAGAAAGACATCCTTAAACAATAGGCCTGTAACTGTGACTCAGTGGTAGGCTACTTGCCTGCATGCTTTAGGCTTTTGGATCTACCCCTAACACCAATTAAGCAACACACACAAACCCTGACCCTAAGCAGCAGAACACCAGAGTATTTTAGTTTTTCATACAGATTTGGGGCATTCTGTCTTATGGTTTATAGCATAATATGTTATTACTCCCTGATGATTATGTTTCCTCCTCCAGTTTGTTTTTGTATCGAATTGATGGATTTCTCTTCTCACCATGGTGTGTCTAGATTTGAGCCTATTAGGCACAGAGTATGCCACTGACTGAAAATGCACTGTTTTACATTGCTTTAGACAAAATGAACAAAAAGTATGACCAGGATTTGAATGAAGCTTTAAAAGACATGAGTGGGAGTGCTTGGGTATGAGAGCACAGCGTACTTGATGAGCAAGATAATTGCTGTTACATAATCATATGTATCATGTGCTTACCATGTTGTTGGGTATTCTTTATGTTAACCCACAGAATTCAGCCCTGCATCCATGCAGTTCCCAGCATGCATGCCCTGCAGCAACTTTTCTCTACACATGCTCCACACTACACTTTATTTCCAATGTGATGTTTTTTTCTTTTTGAGATTTTGATGTGATTACATTCTCTCTCCCTTCAACCTCCTTTATATACATCCTTACTCTCTTTTAAATCTATGTCCTCTTTTGTGATTTCTCACCATTGTTAAATGCATACACACACACATACACACAAATTGTGTGTGTGTGTGTGTATATATATATATATATATATATATATATACACACACACAAACATACACACAAATTGTGTGTGTGTGTGTGTGTATATATATATATATATATATATATATATATATACTACAACCTACTCAGTCTGTATAATGTTAGCTTGTAGGTGTATTTTCAGGGGTGACCATTTGGGATTAGATAACTTCTGGGGACAGCATCCAATGACAGGGACTGCCAGGCAGTGCAGGTGTCTGAGATGTCTCCAATCCAGACTACTTCTTGGCAGTCCCTATCATTGTATGTTGTCCCTAGCAGATAACCTGTTTGGTGTGCTCTTCCCTGGGAAAAACTATTTCTTCTGCTCTCAGCATTCATTGGTTGCCTGGAGCTCTTTATGTAGAGTTGAGAAAATATATTTTCAACTATTTATAATTCTGTTACTGGGTTGTTCAGAAATATTAAATGTATTTTTCTTGAATCCGTACCGTGTTATTTCTATGTAAGTAAATACCTGCTCATATATATAATGGTAAACGAATTAGCCTACCATTAATGTACAGATATGACTAGTTCGTTCAAATATAATTCATATTCTAAGTGCTGGAGACTTTCTTCACTCAGGAAAATGCTTCAGTTCTCAGCAAGCTTAAAGGCTTAGATTTAGATTATTTCAACATATTGTGGCAATTTCTACTGCATTTAGATTAGGCATGGGATAACAGAAATATCTATAACTTGGCAATTCATTAAAAAGCACCAGAAGTATTATTTTCAGAGTGAATAAACAAAGGAACTGGGAAAGGGGAAAGCCTTTGGAATGTAAACATAGAATATAGAAAATAAAAATTAAATAAAAAAAGAAAAAAAAGAAAAAATATGCAAATATAAACATCATGCACATGTCATTTAAATCTATCTTTTCCTTGAAATTTATAACTTGACAAACTTTTTACACGTTCAAAGTATTTTCCTTATTTGATAAACATGGATACTCAATTCTTTGGGGTAATGGAGGCAGCACCAACTCTAACAGCAGAGTTAGATGACGAGATCTCATAGCTGGTTTTGTGGGAACTTACTCAGAAAAAAACAAAAACCAGCTGTAGACTAGCTGATTCCCTTTAATTGTTTTATGCTTTAGGCTGGAAATATGCTAAGAAATGAGGGATGGCGTGACCTTAATAGCACTGGTAGTTTAATGATATTCAGTTATACAGAGGGGAGACAATGGAATAATATCTGCGATTTACAAAAAATGTAATAGTTACCAGACAGTTCATTTTCATGACTTTACCAATATTACAAAGATGACTTTTCCCCAAGCAGACACATATGGGACATGCTGGCACAGCTGGAGGCTTCTTTTTCCTTCACTAATCTTGAACTTGGATTAACTTGTTTCATTTCATTTTGAATTCATATTAAAGCTGCATTTTTTCCTGTGAACAGTTTAAAACCATATGTAAGCTATCTTCCTTTAGAGGAGTAATTGCTAAAAATAAAACTGCCAGCATGATCTTATAGCAGTAGCCAACCATATATAGGAAACTGGCAGAAGGAGTGCCATTTTGTATGCATACTGTGTGTGCAAGCCTGGGGGAAACCAAGGGCTTTCCTCTGCATTAGCCTTAACCACAGATAGAAGTAAAGACTGTTTCCTGAGGAGGCAAAGCTAATCTGCAGGAATATTAGGGAAAAAAGCATTCTGCCAGCCAGGACCGCTGCACATTTGCAGTGAGGATGGGCGAATGTGAGGCCATCTCAGTAGGACAGTTCCAGTGGAGAAAGTGTTGCTGCAGTTTCCTGGCTACGTCTTCCACTGTGTGCTTTCCCTTGGCACAGTGACTATTTCCTCTCTCAAGTCTAAAACTTGGCATGGACTGGGTGTCTTACACAATGTCTTATAAAGAATGACTCAGATGTAGGAACACACTCAGACATTCATATAAGAAGAAACTGCAAGATAAGAGTGACGTGTCAAACTGAGGCCATATGGAAGGTTGGCACAGCTAGTCCAAGACATTTCAGGAAGTGTAGATGGAAGGTGCGGATGGTTAAAAAGTTGTTTATTCCTAATTCTCAAATACCATCATGTGTTAAGTTGTTTCTATGCAGACACTTACAAGCACAGTTCTATACTAAAAACTGCTAACGATGTTATCTGCAAGTAAAGAGAATATGTGTGTTTGTGTGTATGTGTATGAAAAAACATAATATAAATATTTGAAAAGGTTTAAAAACTCAATAATAATAAAGTAGTCAAATTAAAAAGAAATAAACTATGAACATGAACACTATCAAAAAGATAGCTATTACCTAGATGTATATAATAATCCTCAAATATTAGTAATTAGGAAATGTATATTGGTTTAAAGTGAAGTACCACTTTATACTTAATATAATATCAAAGTGAAATTACTGGCTCCAACCATATTCACAGAAGGGTAATATTTCATTCTCATCTACTTCTGGTAAAACTATAAGCTTCTACAGTCACTTGAAAACTATCTTAGTGATTCCTTGAAAAGTTAGAGGAATCCATGCTCTGTGACTCAGATATGTACTCTTCGATATTGCCCTAAGGGATGAATACATATGCCCAGGGATGCCCACGGCAGTTTTCTATGTAACAGACAAAAGCAAGTGGAGAGGCTAACCTCATCCTGTCTAAACAAGGAGAATCAGGATTGAAGTACTGCTTCATAGGCCACAGACAGACCAACAAGGCCACTGCATGGAAGTCTTACACAGAAAATACTGCCTACTAGATGATTCTGTTACATAAACTACTGAATGAAAATCCATTCAGTAAGAAAAGGCAGATTAAGTGCTGTTTACAAGAAAAGATTAGAGAGGAGAGCAAGAAAGGGAGGGCAAAGAGGATTATTGAGAAACCTGAGAAACGCACACACATACACACACACACACACACCACTCAATTACACATATCAAATAGATGACATATTTACATGTGCCATTACTTCTTTTTATATTAGAACTGACATACCTGTTAGCTCTATTTCTTATACATGTGCATATATAAAAGCTTCATTGTATTGACCACTTAACAATTTCCCTAATTATTTTGAAATAAACAGTTTTTTCATCAGAAATATAGCTCTATTTACATTTAAGTTAATTAACTCCATTCCATCAGATTCAGGATGGTTTTCATGACATGAATATAATTTTACCAAATGTCCTGTGTTTATATGTCATATTCATTATCATTTAAGATCATCTTCTTTTGGTCTTGTCATTCAGAAGATAATATATACATTGCAAATTTTATGATTAGCTTAGCTGCTCGATAATTTACCTTCAGAAACTTGGTAATTCCTGGGAGATTCGTTACATCTCCAAGAGAACTATAAGATTTTTTTTAACTTTAAATTAATTATTAGAGAACCTTATATGAAGTAATTTGATCACATTCAGACTGAACTCCTTCCAGGTCCACCCCTTCCCTACCTTGTCTAATGTGTGTCTTCAAGCTCCTCAATTTAATTTTGGTTTAAAATCATACACTTCAACTAGTGCTGCACAAGAGTTCTTCACACTGAGGCTGTCTACTGGTCAGCCAACTAGGAGCCGCACTTTGAAATTGTGATGAAGTTATAGCTTGCTTTTGGTAAGATGTCCATTTTCTTTTCTTCTTCTTTTTTTCAATTTAACAAATTTCTAATTTTATTTATTTTAATAATATATTCCTCATTTACATTTCAAATGTTATACCCTTTACCTGTTTCCCCTCTCCCAGAAAACACCCAACCCATCCTCCCACCCCTTTAAGATGTCCCTCCATCCAACCCACTCCCACCTACATCTCCTCGATTTCCCCCAGCTGCAGTATCTATAAAAACTTCATATGACCAAGGACCTCTCCTCTCACTGATTCCCAACAAGGCATTCCTCTGCCACACTCTTGGCTGGAACCATGTTTACCCCTTGGCTTAATCTCTAGGAGCCCTGGGGTGTCTGATTGGCCGGCATCATCATTCTTCCCATGGGGCTGCAACCCCCTATCAACTATGATCATGGGATGACTTTCCATCTGTCTTCAACAATATCTTTTTCTGTTTTGTTGAGTTTTTATTTTAGAAGTTTTCACTTCTGCAGTTAAATATATTTCAAAATACCTTATTTTTTATAGTAGTGTGAATTATTGTCTTTTTCTGACTTCTTTCTTATAATGCCTATCATTATTATATAGAAAATGTACTGAATTTTGCATATTAATTTCATATCCTGACAGTTTGATGAATGTGTTTATCAGCTGTAGGAATTTTCTGGTGCAATTTTTAGAGCTTTTTATATAAAGAATCATACCTTTTGCAAATGAGGATTTTTGTCACTTCTTACTTTTCTGTTTCTATTCCTGTTATGTCTATCACTTTTCTTTTTTACTATAGCTAATATTTAAAGTACGGTACCAAATGTGGATGGTGAGGAAAGGCATCTTTGTCTTTGTTACTCATTTATTGAAGAGATACATTGAACAATGATTAGATATTTTGAGTTGAGCCAACTTTATCAGGGGTATATTTTTTATTTCTTCTTGATTTCACTTTGAAAGTATTTGGAGTGTGAGTTCATCAGAGATATTGGCCTATAATATTATTTTTTGAATTGTGTCTTTGGCTGGTTTTGGAGTCAGGATAATACTGGCTTCAGAAAAAGAAATGTCTCTTTTCTGTTTTATGGGATAATTAGAGGAGTTTTACAGTTAGTTCTTCTTTGAAGGTCTTATAAAATTCTGCATGTAATCCACCTGGGCCAAAGGGTTTATTAATTTATTTTTCAATCAAGAGATTTTTTAATGACTGCTTCTATCTCATTTGATGTTCTGAGTCTATTTAAATTATTTGTTTTATTTTTATTTAACTTTTGCATGTTAAGTATACCTAGAAATCCAAACATTTCTTTTAGGTTTTCCAGTTTAGTGGAATACATTTTTGAAGTATGTCCTACTTCTCTGACTTTCTTAGTGTCTCTTGTAATGCTTGCCCTTTAATTCCTAATTTTATGGCTTTTGGATTTTTTGTGTCTTTTAATTTAGCTAAATGTCAATTTTCTTAATCTTTTCAAAGTGGCAAATTTTTGTTTCATTGGATCTTTGTGTTGTTTTAAATTTGCATTTTATTAATTTTAGCCCTCTCTTTCCATCTTCTTCTGTTAGATGCTGTTTGTTCTGGTAACATAAATAATTCTCAGTTTATGTTGAGGCTTTTATCTCAAAGACAGTACATTTTTTCAATAGGGTGAAAGGACAGGAACAGACTCATATGATAGTTGTAGTAATATCATCAGACCATACCTTCTCTGATACCCTTCTGTTATATTGAAAACTTAATATTATTCAAGAAAACTCCTCTTTGCAGTCCCAAAGTCCTTATATAGCACATGTTTGTCTAATATTGAAGCCCAGTTTCCTTACCGATGCCTGAGTAGTATGCCAGGTATATGTCTAGGACCCCATGGGATAGCAATTGCTATTTACACAAAGTTTCACAGTCCTCTTGCAATATCAGATTCACAAAATATAGCCCTAAATAAATATTTTACACAATGCATGGACTATCATGATCAAGTCTGTTGCATATATACTACTATATAGCAAAGAAAATATGGTAGCACTGTCTGCTGTACTATAGACTTTATTTTTCAGTATTAAATACCAAAGTTCAAGACTCCTGTTTCTGTAAATACTTTCTGTTGCTAAGTTCTCCCAAAGATTATTTTTTTTGCTTTATTATTCTTTACCCCCAGATACAATGAATCTTCTAAATAGGGAATAAAATCATGTGATTATTCATGTCCATTACTATTGATCATCTAAACTTCAGTTCACTAGTTCTCATGCTAAGGTAATGGCATGAAAGTAGCAATGTCTTGGCCATTTGAGTTTCCTCAGTTGAGAATTCTCTGTTTTGCTCTGATCACCAGTTTTTGATAGGGTTATTTGGGTCTCTGGAGTATCCAACCTGTTATACTATGTCTTTTTATTGGGGATAAAAATGAGTACATTGATGTTGAGATATTAAGGAATAGTGATGTTACTTCCTGTTATTTTTGTTGCTATAGGTGGAAGCATGTTTATGTGGCTGTCTTCTTTTGAGTTTGTTGAAAGATAGGATTGCCACTTCAGCTGTTGACTATGGATACAGTATAACCAGAGGACTCAAGCTCCTGCTTCCCTGACATCTTTGCCACAGGAGACTGTACCCTAAACTGTGAGCCAAGATAAAGCTGCCCTTCCTTAATATGCTTTTGTCACAGCAATGAAACAAGCAACTGATTTGAATGAGCAACAATTTCTTACCTGTCAGAAAGCCTCCAAACCCCAAGCTGGACAGTTATAATCTTGGAGAACATCTAGATATGCCTTGTCTCTCATAGACTTTGTTCTTCTGCTCTGATATTCTCAACATGTGGGGCATGTGTATGTGTGGTCATGTGTATATCATCTTTGTATTTACCAGAAAATACCATCCTAATTGCCTATTGAGTTTTTCTACCTAGCATAGCAATCAGAGCAAAACAGCATAGCAGTTGTGGTTTGAATAGGAATGCTCCCACAGGCTCTTATATTTGAATACTTGGCCATTAAGGAGTGGCACTACTTGACAGGGATTAGGAGGTGTGACGTTGTTGGAGGAGGAGTGGCCTTCTTGGAGGAGTGTGTCACAGGGGGTGGGTTTGGGGCTTTCAGATGCTCAAGAGAGGGCCAATGTCTCTCCCTTCTTGCTGCCTACTGATCCTGAAGTAGAAATCTCAGCTCCCTGCTGTGTCTTCATGCATGCCACAATGCTTCTTACCATGACTATAATGGACTAAATCTCTGAATTTTAAGCCATCCTCAATGAAATGTTTTCCTCTATAAGAAAAAAAAAAAGAAAATAGCAATGCCAATTTTCATTTACTATAATCTTTCTTTTTGCAATGAAGATTGGTCTTGCATAGTAATATGTTGTTTAAGATTGCCATAGTTATAAAGGGTATCTTTTGTCTTATTTTTCTTCCCATAGTGTGCTGTGCCACCCTAGGCTCAGTGACAGTGGGGTGAATCAACATTTTTCTGAAATGAATAAAATCATGCTCCAAAATTTAACTTTTGTCGTTCTAAGTTAATTTTTTTCTCTAGTGACAGAAGTTTGACTAGTGAATTTATTAAAATTTTCACATGATAATGTGAATGAATTTTCTATTGTATTTTAGTAATACCTAAATAAGATTAAATAAAATATTCACACCTGACATTATCATACATGATAAATTGTCTGTCTGATTATATATATCTGTACAAATTTGCAATATATTATATTCATACATACAAACACCCATACTCTTGTATGAGTATTCAAATAGACATAGGAACGAAGGTGCTTGTATATTATTTTTAAATGGAAAAATATATTGAATATATTTTTGAGTTGTCAGCCACAATGTCATTTAGAAACCAAATTGTAAAATATAGTAGAATTAGATTTCTTCAATATTGCTTTGAAGAAATTACTCTCCTGGCAGTGTTGGTGTTATGTTTTTAGACAATTAGATGAGCTAGGGACTTTTGCAGATTCTTTATGTAAAATTTTAAGTACAAATTCTTGTCTGTCATGAATTTTGTTGAATGGTCTGAGTTATAATAGAAAAGTAGTAATTTCAGCTTTGAAACTGAGGACAGATATCGAGCAATTTAATAAGCACTTGGTACCTTTGAAATTGTATACGTTATTAACCTCCCTAAAATAGGAGTAGGGAAGTTTTAAGATAACAGGAACAGTGAAAGAACAAAAGATAAGTTTGTCTTGTATTACTAGTTAATTGTCTGATTATTATTTCCAAATCTTTCAAGTACATGACACAATTGTGAGTACATGGAACATTTGTGATTCTTAGCAGTCTGTGGGATTTGCTCTTGAAGTATTTCTTTTACATCAATTGGTATTTTAGTGGGATACTAAAAGAATGTTCCCAAGGAACATTGCCCAATCGTAAATTTACAAATGCATTTGTGATTGTACGAAGACAAGTTATATCATATTAGGCATCTTCATGACCTTGTTCTTGTTTCCTGTGGACATGAGATATTATTTATGCCAAGTTGCCAAGGTGTAGATTGTAGTGGCTATTCCTGGTTGTCAACTTAACTATTTCTGGAATGAACTACAATCCAGAATTGGAAGGCTTGCCTGTGATCCTGATCTTCCATCAGGGAGATACAAGTTTCTGAACTGTATCTTGGCAAGGAGATATTGAGGCATAGTGGCTATGAATGCCAGGAGACTAAGGCAAAAAGATCACTGAGTTCATTGTCATCTGGAAAAAAGCAAGTCCTAGATCCAGGCATAGTGGTACACACCTTTAGTCTAGGCTATGTCTTCTGCTGGAGACCTGCATAAGGGCATTGGAAGAAGGAAGATAATCTCTCTTCTTCACTTGCTTGCCTTGTGGGACTGAACAATTACTAGAGCCTTGGACTACCATTCACAGATGCTGCTGACTATTGTTGGGGAGTTAGACTACAAACTGTAAGTCATGGACAAATTCCCTTACTATATAGAGACTACCGATAAGTTCTGTGACTCTAGAGAACTCTGAATAATGCAGAAGTTGTATACAAGTGCTTTGTTTTGCTGAAGTTTCAAAGACATAGGAATTGAAAGAACTAAATTTGTCTTTAAAATGCATTTCTTAAATTATCATAGATATTAACTGTTATTTATGAGGGAATACAAAACTGCTCTTAAATTATCATAGATATTAACTTTTATTTATGAGGGAATGCAAAACTGAAGGGGTTAAATTTCATACAGACTGATGTCCTACAGTTCTGTATTGAATTCATATACAAATTAGGAATATATCACAGTATCAATGAATTCAAGAACAATTTTGGTTTTAAACTCTGTCTTTGATTTCTTGTAAATAAATTGATTTCTCTTGAGTAAAAGAAATCTCAGTTTCCTCTTTACAAATTCTATATGTTTTCATCCCAGACCATCTTGGTGGGAGAGCATAGGTAATCAAAGTCTCCTGTTTTCATTACTAGGATTTAGGACATAGGTTAACAAAGCTGATAATCTTTCTACTTACTCAACAGAAAGACTTGACGTTGAATATCTGCTACTATATTTGAAATGAAGGGAATGATTTAGGAATCATAAAGAATCAGGAGAAATTTTAAAGTTTTCTTTTTTCAAGTTTTCCAGTTCTCGTGGTGACTGTAGTTCCTTTGTGGACATATACTCACATTCTTATGGTGGTTTAAATGAGAATGGCCCCACAGTTGCAGATGTTTTAGTAGTAAGTTCCATGTGATGGGAGAAAATATTTGCTGAGAGTAAGCCAAATAGGTACAGTTGTTAGTAGTATCAAAGAGGAAAGGGAGAGAAGGGACACAAACATGCAAGGGTGTATACGTGTGTCTGTAATATGTAAGGACTCAAAGAGAGAAGAGTGTGTGTGTGTGTGTGTGTGTGTGTGTGTGTGTGTGTGTGTGTGTGTGATCAGAGAGGGGGTTGAGAATAGAGTTATCCTACAATGGGTCAATAATGCCCCTACTATAAAACCAGCAAAATTCCCATGGCCAGAAATTAGTTACTTTATGGAGTTACTAGGAAGCAAGTTCCCAAGAGTCTCTAATATCAAAGTTTAGTGCCTAAGCTCTTTGTTACCCTCCAGAACTTGACAATAAGATCCTATTGCTGAAGATGCCACATGCTTGGGTCATAGATAATAGAGAAATCAAGCTGGTGCTGACCTGGAGATTTCAGGTCATCCCTACTGTGTAGCTTCCATGGTGCTGGAAGGTGGTATGCATGCGACAAGGAAAAGAAAAGACATCATCAGTCACACTGAGTTATAAACCTTGTGAATCACAAGAATGAATGGCAAAGTATATCCACTGATGTATTAGTGGCATGAGCATCAAAGGAACGAGCTACACTTGGCAGCATCATTGGACTGAGAATCTCTGCATAGATAAAGAACAGGCAGTAGGGAGAGCCTTTAGTATCATTCTGCTATATAGACACTTTATTAAACTCATTATGATTGGTTTATTGTTATACCCAGAGATTAATGCACCTCAGCATTGTCTTTAGAAAAAGCTCATTGGATGAGGAGTGAGAGGTGCAGCTGTATATAGGTGTAAGGATAAGAGTTTGGAATCCAGCTGGAAATTGTACTGGTTTAGAAAATGGGCAGCAATATGTTCTCCTCTAATCTCCACAACCTCTCCAGCCACCTCTTCCCTTATCTTTTCACCTACTAATCATAACTACTGCTTACATTGAATAACAAAGGCAAAAATTGGGTGTGAGCATTGTGATTTTTTACTTTGTTTCCCATTAATACCTTTTAACATTCTGTTAAAATTTTAAAATGAGTTACAAATTATATTAAGTTTTACTATGAAAACATTATATATAAATTTATACATATATAATTATGGTATATGTACAATGTCATTATAATGTGCATACTTTTTATGTATATCTGCTGAAGTTTTTTAATTTTATTGATGAATTCTGAAAAGTATCTTTCATTGTATTTTTGCCTGTGTTTGCTCATTCCTTTGCTGTAATACTTGGAATATAGTTTTTCACTATCAAGTGAAGTTTTTTCATTTTTGAATTTAATGAAAAAAATATATCATTTCCAGTGTACAGTGTCTGCCTGAATTCTGCATGGCACTAGACAATAAAAGTGACTTTCTTTGCAATCCGTTATCTAGAAACTTAGAACATTGTATGGTCAAACAAATTCTGTCATAAGCCAAAGTTTCATTTGCTGAATGTTTTTTTAAATATAGAGATAATTAATAATTAATGTGGGGCTTTTAATATCCAAGAAAGTATAAATTGAAACCAATTCTGGATTCCATTTCATCAAGTCCAAATGGCTATCATCAGTAACACAAGTGAGAATAAATGTGGTTGGCAAGATTATGGGGGAAAGGGACTCTTACTCACTCTTGTAGAACGTAAACCATGCAGCTGGAAATCACTATGAAAGATCATCAAAATGTAAAGCTACAACTACAGTCTGACACAGCTGTGACATTCCTGAGTGTGTGCTCAATAGGCTGTTAAGTCAGCATGCCACAGGGACACTCACATGTCCACGGTTAATGCCTCACCAATTACAATAGCCAAGAAATGAAACCAGCCTAGGAGTGGGAGAGAGAGAGAGAGAGAGAGAGAGAGAGAGAGAGAGAGAAAGAGAGAGAGAGAAAATGTTTGTGTGTATGTTTGTCTGTGTAATTCACTCAACTAGGGATCACAAAAGGAGGGGGTCAATGATGGAAATGGAATACAGAAAAGTAGATTTATGTGATAAGAGAGGGCGTAACTGAGGAAATGAAGGAAAACTACTAGAGGTGATGGATGGCAGGGGCAGCTGGGAGAAGACTAAATAGGAACCGAGTGTAATGGCACATGCCATATGCCCAGCAAGTACAGGGTGAAAACCATTGTTTACCTCGTAGTATAAAATCATTTTTCAACTAATCATTTTATTTATTTACATTCAAAGTGTTGCCCCCTCCAGGTCCCCCTCCCAAAGTTCTTCACCCCTTCTCCCTCCTCTTGGTCTCTTAGAGGGTTCTCCTCCAACCTCATCTCGAGAGATGGAGAGCTTGCTTAGCCTCAGCTGCTGAAGGCTAGGCTCACAGCCAAAAATATATGAGAGGTAAATAAAATATTTTAAAAGAAAAAAAGAACATTAAAGTAGTATTTTTTTTGCCCAACAGTTAATATCAATGAAAATGGTTCATAATTTAAAAATTATAGATTACTAGTGATATGCAAAAGTATATGATGAGAAGTGCCATATGGCAGGATTGTCCAGGACTGTGTTTAAAGGTAGATCTCTCTGAAGACTGAGCTCTAAAGTACATGATAGCAATAATGTTCATATGTCTCTCCTCTCTGATTGATTGTCTTTCATTTGACTTTGTCAGGAGGTTTTACAATAGCAGTTAGATACATTTTTTTCTTTTCATTCTAGAGTACATTTTTACAATTAGCATCACATTTTTATGCACAGCTTATAAAATACCATGTTTCATTTTTCGAGAATTCCTGTCATAGCTTCACATGTAAAAGTCAAATTCAGTTTTTATTGATAAAGACACTCAAATTAAAATAAGAAATCCTTAGCAAGTTAAGAATGAAATCAGGAAACCTCATACTGATTTTCTGAAGTAACGTCTAATGACTGCAAACTGCTTTAAAAAACACTCTAATAGATTGTCATTTCTTTTTTTTTTTTTTTTTTTTTTTGGTTTTTGGTTTTTCGAGACAGGGTTTCTCTGTGTAGCCCTGGCTGTCCTGGAACTCACTCTGTAGACCAGGCTGGCCTCGAACTCAGAAATCCGCCTGCCTCTGCCTCCCAAGTGCTGGGATTACAGGCATGCGCCATCACGCCCGGCTTAGATTGTCATTTCTATAGAATGCAAGGCAATGCCATGTGGATGGATGTGGTGATTTGAATAAAATTGTCCCATAGGCTCATTTTAAAGTAAATCTCACTTTAGGAGATTTGGCCTTGTTGGAGGAACGGTGTCACTGTGGAGGCGGGCCTTGAGGTTTCAAGTGCCTAAGGCAAGTCTAGTATCTCTCTCCTCCTGCTAATCCAGATGTAGATCTCTCTGCTCCTTCTCCAACACGGTGTCTGCATGTGCACTGCTATGCTTCTAGAGATGAAGATAATGGCCTAATCCTGTGAGCCAGCCCTAATTAAACATTTGCCTTTGAAAGAGTTCCCATGATCATGGTGTTGCACCACAGCAATAGAAAGTCCTAAGACAATGGGGTCACACAACTGAAAGTAAAATGTGAGCTCATTCATTCATCTGCAAGCTTCATTTGATTCTCTGCAAAGTTGCACTTGTGAATAAGGGAAGCCGCCTTCCTGAAGTACCACCCACCAAAGTGTGCAGATGATGAATGGTCAAGTACCGTGAGCTGCCACTCACAAATGAGACCCAGAGGCTCCCAGTAAGGAGATGGAAATTAAGCCGGACTATATACATCTGCTCAATTCCCTAAAATGAGTGCATTGGTATGTCTGTCAGAAAAGGTTAGACGATGCCAGAAATGTAGTAACAATTAACTAGGCAGAGTCTGAAGAATGCTGCCCACATCTATTTACTTTACTCTCTGGTTGCAAAGTGCATGTTAAACTATGCTATGAGCTTATCACGACTCATTCTTTTTTTGTTTGTTTTTTGTTTTTTATTTTTTGATTTTTTGAGACAGGGTTTCTCTGTATAGCCCTGGCTGTCCTGTATGTAACTCACTCTGTAGACCAGGCTGGCCTCCAACTCAGAAATCTGCCTGCCTCTGCCTCCCAAGTGCTGGGATTCAAAGCATGCGCCACCACCGCCCGGCGACAACTCATTCTTTCTTATAGTAATTTATTTATTTTTTAGTTAGATTGCTTAGAATAGCAATTCTTTTTATTGTTATTGCTTAAATAAGAAGTAGGTCTAGTAAGAACTGATGTCTGGAAATATAAAGTCTTATATTTCTATAGTTACTGTATCATCTATAATTTTTGTAATATATGTACATTTATTATTCAGAGAAGGATTTCACTACACACACACACACACACACACACACACACATTCACACACACACATATGCATATAATCCATATAGTGTTGAGAAGACAGAGATAGCCAGAGCCAGGCTGACTCCATGGCAGGCTGCAAACTGACATGGCCAAAGTTTCTGTTTCCCAGAACTGAAAAAGTCAGAAACAAGTCAATTCCAGGAAAAACCATTCCTCAGAGGCAGCCAATCTGAAAGATGCCCCTCCACCTAACTTGAGCCAGCAAAAGTCCCGAATCCCCAGAGCCTTAACCAATCACAGAAGCACCTACCTATGTCCCTGGAGATAGAACCAACAAATCAAGGAAAAGAAAGGTAAAAGCCAACCACTCCTACCCTACCAGGCTTTAAATTGACTCAGCAAAATCCACACCTCGGTCTTCCATTCTGAAGTATGGTGGACCCTTACATACAGGTTCTCTGCAGAATAAATATTCTTTGCTATTTGAATCTTGGGTATGAGTCTTTGCAAATCATGGACTCTTACAGTGTTACTATCATGTAAGCATGACTGTATAAGAAACCATGGAAAACCTGTGCCTAAACTAGGAAACCTTAGTCTACTGGAGTTGTCTACTGATGATGGAAAATTCTACAGTAATACTTGTGTAGTGTGTAGATGTACAAAAGATATATGCATATATGACTGTCAGATGTTGGATTTCCATATCATATCAAAGAGAAATAATTCACATATTTATACATTATATAAGACCTTCTATTTGAGAAGAGGAGTGGAGCTTCCAGGGGCAAGAGTTGAGACAAATAAAATGAAGAGCACTTTAGACCCAGGAGGCTCACAGCAGGATGCTTTGGAGACCTTCATAGACTGTGCAGCTGTGAGCTGCCGGGAGCTGCTCAGCAAATCGATTTGTTAGCCAGGACTTGAATCCATAGTGCTTTCTGATGTTAAAAATATACTAATAAACCCTTGAAAGATATCATCAAAAGACAATTATTTGTGTTTCTAACTTGTTTTGATATTCATAGTATCAACAGCCTATAATTTACTAGTTTTATCATATTTGGGAATCAAAGAAGACATTTCTTCGCAAATTATACAAATGAATAAAACTAACATATCTGTCAAAAGCTATGAAGGCTTTACAGGGACTGGTGACTTAGCTGAAACCCTGACTAGTCAGGAGGAACTGCTTGCTCTCTCTCAAGTTGCCTTTAAGCCATAAGAATCCATGTCTGGCCTTGAATATTATAGTAAATAGAACAGATGAAGTTAAAATGGATGTTTTAAGTTTAGCTTTAGTGTTTTTTTTTCAATCTTTGGAAACTTGGGCAATATTGGTTTAAAATGACAGAGTGTTCTTTCATAAGGATTTCTAAGCTGGATGGAAGATAGTACCCTTAACCGTGTAATCCAGCCTGTTATCTCCTCCATTACCTGAGAAAGTCCTTATTACATTCTGTTTTGGTTCTTCAGTAGAAAGAACAGACCATGCTGTGAAAAGATCAACTAACACAATGGGACACACAGAGCAAATAGTGTCACCAGCCAGTCACGGCAGACATGGCAAGTGCATCTGCTCAGGAGCCACATTGCGAGCATTTTTCTTAACGTCCAACTATTTCCATGTTACTGTTCTTCATATAAATGCCCCACCCCCCAAAGATTTACTTCTTCTTCCAGGAACAAACAATTTTGCAAGTAATTGAATTTGATCCTTTTAAGACCTTGTTTTTTAATCCAATCACGATTTCGTCCTCATCCACAGAGAAACTTTCTCTGACGTGTAACTGCAGAACCTTTCCAAGTGCACTGGAATGCCTGGGTATGCATGTGTTGGGGATGGTTTCTGGGTAGTGAGCAACAGCTCTGCTAAAGATCAAAACTTATTACTACTGTCAGTCTTCTATTTACGTGAATAATGCCCACTCAGTTACACATAGATGTATGCTGTGCCAGACCCTGACAAATACAGAGGCAGATGCTTGCAGAAAACTATTGGACTGAGCACGGGGTCCTCAATGGAGGAGTTAGAGAAAGGACTGAAGGAGCTGAAGGGGTTTGCAACCCCATAGGAAGAACAACAATATCAACCAACCAGACCCCCCCAGAGCTCCCAGGGACCAAACTACCAACCAAAGAGTACACATGGAGGGTTCCAGCCACATATGTAGCAGAAGACAGCCTTGTCTGGTATCAATAGGAGGAGAAGCCCTTGGTCCTGTGAAGTCTTGACTCCCCAGTGTAGGGGAATGCCAGGACAGCGATGTGGCAGTGGATGGTTGGGAAGGGAAGCATCCTCATAGAAGCAGGGGGAGGTAGGATGGGAGAGGAGGTTTCTGGAAGGGGAAACCAGAAAAGGGATAACATTTGAAATGTAAATACCTAAAATATCCAATAAAATACAAACAAACAAACAAAAACATTTTCTATTTTCTTCTTACAAAGAGTTTATGGCTTTATTATGACACTAAGAATCTAATAAATTTATTAACAGTTAAATACCATAAGACAAGAGATATTAGTTAAAAAAAAGTTCTTTTTAAAGTTAAAATCCTCTTAGAGCTAATATAAATTGTGTTATACAGGCTTATACCAGAAAATAAAAAAATATTTTATGCAATACAAGTATATGGCCATTATAAAGGTGAGAAAACCAGTGTTTGAACTAACATTTTCCTCAATCTGCAGCACTTCAGCAATGTTCTACACCAGTGGTTCTTGACCTGAGGATGGTGACTCTTTTGGAGTTGAACTATCCTTTCAAAGGGGTTGCAGATCAAATATTTACATTATGGTTAATATGAGTAGCAAAATTACAGTTATGAAGTAGCGGTGAAAAGAAATTGTTTATTTTTTATTAGATATATTCTTTATTTACATTTCAAATGTTGTTTCCTTTCCTGGTTCCCACCACTCCTGAAAGTCTTTTATGATTTTGTTGAAAATATATTCAATGTCTTTGGTTTCTCCTCCTCCTCCTCCTCCACCACCACCACATTTAATCTTTTTTTAAATTAGATATATTCTTTATTTACATTTCAAATGATTTTCCCTTTCCTGGTCCCTCCCCCGAAAATCCCATAAGGCATCTCCCCTCCCCCTGTTCCCCAATCTACCCTCTCCTGCTTCCCTCTCCTGGTATTCCCCTTCACTGCTGCATTAAGCCTTTCCAGGACCAAAGGCCTCTTCCATCTTTGATGTCCAAGAAGGCCATCCTCTGCTGCCTATGCATCTGGAGCCATGGGTAACAATGTGCACTCTCTGGTTGATGGTTTTGTTTCTGGGAGCTCTGGGAGTACTGGGTGGCTCATATTCTTCCTTCAATGGTGCTGCAAACCCCTTCAGCTCCTTGGGTCCTTTCTCTAGCTCCCCCATTGGGGACCCTGTGCTCAGTTCAATGGCTGGCTGAGAGTTTTCCCCTCTGTATTTCTCATGCACTAGTAGACCCTCCCAGGTGACAGCTATATCTGGCTCCAGTCAGCAAGTACATGTGGGCATCTATAATACTGTCAGGGTTTTGTAACTGTATATGGGATGCATCACTAGGTGGGGTAGTCTCTGGATGGTCTTTCTCTCAGACTTTGCTCCATACTTTGTCTCTGTCTCCTTTTGTGGGTATATTGTTCCCCCTTCTAAGAAGGACCAGAGTATCCATACTTTGTTCTTTCTTCTTGAGCATCATTTGATATGTGAATTGTGTCTTGGGTATTCCAAGCTTCTGGGCTAGTATCCACTTCTCAGTGAATACATACCACGTATGTTATTTTGTGATTGGGTAACCTCACTCAGGATTATATTTTCTAGTCCCACCCATTTGCATAAGAATTTCATGAATTCATTGTTTTTAATAGCTGAGTAGTATTCCATGTGTGAATATACCACATTTTCTGTATACATTCCTCCTTTGAGGGACAACTGGGTTCTTTCCAGCTTCCAGATATTATAAATAGGGCTGCTTTGAACATAGTGGATCATGTGTTGTTATTACATACTGGAGAATTCTGTGGGTATATGCCCAGGAGAGCTATAACAGGGTCCTCCAGTAGTATTATGTGCAGTTTTCTGAGGAACTGCTAAACTGATTTCCAGAGTGGTTGTACCATCTTGCAATCCCACCAGCAGTGGAGGACTGTTCCTCTTTCTCTAAATCCTTACCAGCACCTGCTGTCTCCTGAGTTTTTGAACTTAGCCATTCTGACTGGTGTAAGGTGAAATCTCAGGGTTGTTTGGATTTGCGTTTCCCTGATAACTAAGGATGTTGAACATGTCTTTAGGTGCTTCTCAGCCATTTAGTATTCCTCAGGTGAAAATTCTTTGTTTAGCTCTGTTCCCCATTTTAATAGGGTTATTTGGCTCTCTGGAGTCTAACTTCTTGAGTTCTTTGTATATATTGGATATTAGTACTCTGTCGATTATAAGGTTGGCAAAGATCTTTTCCTAATTTGTTGGTTGCAGTTTTGTCCTATTGACAGTGTCTTTTGCCTTACAGAAACTTTATAATTTTATGAGGTCCCATTTGTCAATTCTTGATCTTAGAGCATAAACTGTTGGTGTTCTGTTCAGGAAAATTTCCCCTGTGCCCATGTGCTTTAGGCTCTTCCCCACTTTCTTTTCTATTAGTTTCAGTGTGTCTGGTTTTATGTGGAGGTCCTTTATCCACTTGGACCTGAACTTTGTACAAGGAGATAAGAATGGATTGATTTGCATTCTTCTGCATGCCAACCTCCAGTTGAACCAGCACCATTTGTTGAAAAGGCTATCCTTTTTCCACTGGATGGTTTTAGCTCCTTTGTCAAAGATCAAGTGACTATAGGTGTTTGGGTTCATTTGATAGCAAAAATAAGATACAGATTTTGTATCTTATTAATTTTCTTAATTAATTTTCTCCTAGGATCTAATATATGATAAACTAAAATCATTACTGTTTATTAACAGACGTTTGATTATATTGCTGCTTTTTGTTCTGTGGACTTCAGATCATGTGACTCTCAGCCATGGGAAATAAATTTTTATTAGATATATTCTTTATTAACATTTCAAATGATTTCCCATTTCCTGGTTCCCCCCCCCAAAGTCCCATAAGCCATCTTCCCTTCTCCTGTTCCTCAATCAACACTCTCCTGCTTCCCTGCCCTGGTATTCCCCTATACTATGGCATTAAGCCTTTCCAGGACCAGGGGCCTCTCCTCCCTTTGATGTCCAACAAGGCCATCCTCTGCTGCCTATGCATCTGGAGCCATGGGTAACATCATGTGTACAAACTGGTTGATGTCTTTTTCCCTGGGATCTCTGGGAGTACTGGGTGGCTCATATTGTTTCTCCTCCTATGGCACTGCAAATCCCTTCAGCTCCTTGGGTCCTTTCTCTAGCTCCTCCATTGGGGCCCTATGCTCAGTTCAGTAGCTGACTGAGAGTGTCCCCCTCTGTATTTGTTATGCACTAGCAGAATCTCCCAGGTGACAGCTATATCCAGCTCCAGTCAGCAAGTACTTGCCCTCACTGAGAAGTGGATACTAGCCTAGAAGCTTGGAATACCCAAGAAATAATTCACATATCAAATGATGCCCAAGAAGAAGGAAGAACAAAGTATGGATACTCTGGTCCTTCTTAGAATAGGGAACAAAATACCCACCGGAGGAGATACAGAGACAAAGTGTGGAGCAGAGTCTGGGGGAAAGATCATCCAGAGACTACCATACCTAATGAGCCATCCTATATACAAGTACAAAACCAAGACACTATTATCAGTGCCCACAAGCCATGGGAAATATTATTCAGAACAGTCAAATATCTGAATCCATCGAAAAAGACACAGTTTCTCGGCCAAAGGTGGTGTCTTTGTATTTCTATAAGAAAAGACCATAAAGTCACTACTTTCTTAATACTAGAAACTTAAATACTTTCTATGTACTAGGCACCCTATAGGTCTTGTGGCTGGTAAGGGCAGTATTCTCAGCCTCTGAAATGATACCTAGTGTCTGTGTCCTTCAGAGGACACCTTATGTCCTGACCTGACAGTTAGTACAAGAACATGCATTGATGCGCAAATTATCCTGTGCTTCAAGAAACAACCATTGCAATGTGCTTGCTACTATGCATGTGGCCGCACCCTACCTCATAGTGTATTTGCCTTGGAGATTAGGGCTCAGTATGAGTTTTGGAGGGGACACAAATCAAATGATGCAGTAGTTGAGGACATGATAGGAGAGAATATAGAAAGCTAAAAAATGCATGATTCTGCTATTCTTGCTCAAGAACATCGAACATATATCTTAACAAAACCATAAGTGCTTATGTTATATAAATATGACTAAATACAGCTTGGCTAAAGGTTATAAATATTGTTTTCAACTAAATAATGCATACTTCAATTGGAAAAATCCAGGTCAATGACCATTGTACAAAATAAAGTGAGTGCACAGTAAGAAAAAGTTCTAGCTGTGGGCTCTGTGACTACATGTCATCCTTTGATTTGTTGGCTAGAATAGGCAATGGGTCAACAATATATAGTTATGGAGACAACTGTGACCAATCAAGTCTTACAACCTTGATCACTAATAATCTATAACTAGGCAATTAAGCGTTTCCCTAGTTTCTAAATTTCCTTTAATAATGAGATGTTTTAAAAATGGCCCCAATAGGAAGAACCTCTCTTCAGTGCTAGATATGCGTATGTCTGTGGAAAACAGGCAAACGCAGAAACTGAAAAGCAGGCTCTTGATGTTGTGAAGCCGTGATTCACAGAGGCAAAGCATAGAGGTGAACGTCAAAGGAAGTGTAAATCACCTGGGTAACCTGACTTTAGAGGGCTCTCCCGAGTTTCCAGAATGACACTGTGGGAGGGTTCTCTGCAGAAAAAAATGATTGTGACATGTTTCACTGTGGAGTATTGTTTACCACTCCTCTCATGAACAAATGAGGCTTTTCACTGGTCATTGCTGGGCTGTACTGGAATCTTCCAGAGGACTGGCTTCTTTGTAGAAATGTCAGAACTGCCACCGTGCGAAAGGCCTGGACTCTGAACTACCCAGGGAGGGAGGTGAGGTACACCTGAGACTTTGGCTTGCTCTCCCAGCATGCTCCACCTTTTCTCGGTCCTGCTCCACTGAAGTGCCATTTACTTCAAGGGAGACTGCATTTGCTTTCTGGCTCTGCTGTTTGAGCAAATCATTACTTTTGCTGGTAGGGCTGCTGCTGAAAGTTCACAGGCCTGGAGGAGCCTTTGAAAGCTTTTCATCTCTTCTGTAAACTCTGTGTTTTACCTTTCATTTCCTGTAAGCGCTTTCTAATATCACCTAATAGGAACCAGCTACTCACATGAATGTTAGTTACTTTTAAGCACTCCAGAAGAGTCATTTGGTAAAGGAGGTCATATATTTTTTAAAAAGAGGTATTTTATATACATTTTACTGAATGGTTACATGTAATCAAAGAGTTGCTACATATAGTAGTGCTCTAATGACTATTTTAATTATTTCCAAGCATCTTCCCCAAAAGGGACACTGAAAGCTAAATTCTGGGCAGAAATATTTAGACAACTTGGCTCTTTTAAACTTAAAATAATATGTCCCCTGAGGCTGTAAATTTCAACGATCTTGCTGTCTGAGCTATTTTTTGTCACATTCTCTTCAGCACTGCCCTAGTTTTAAAAAAATAGAGAGAAACAAACCATCAATTTAATGTGGGATTTATATGTTCAAGAAAAAAATAAAGGAGAAATATTTTTGTAATATCTTCCCAGAGGGAGACATTTTATTGTTATTTATTGTACTGTCAGCGATTGAAGTAGGTTCTCTATAAAACATGGGGATAGACATGGCTGCTGAACCTTGCAAAGTATTTGAGTTTGAGAGGTGTTTTAAATTTTTATTGCATGATAAAATGTTTCTGGTTTGGATTTCACAGGGATGGGCTATGCCTTGTGGCTTTTTGAGTCTAGCTAGGTTTTGTTTCAATAGCAGCTTCAATAGCAGGGATATGCAATCTGATGACTTCCCCAGGAATTGTAATCTCCCCATCGAATACGATCCCCAGGGGCCTCTATCATCAGTCCTTCCCATGGCACTGCTGATGAGAACACTGAGTTCAAGGTGACAGCCAATGTCACTCTGGGCTCGGATTCTCAGAAAACGCTGAGGACAGGAAGCATTTGAGCCTTCAGACACTGCTCAGTGGTTCTTCTCAGCGGCAAATGGCTGAATGCCTTCCTAGACTATGTGTAAGTAGGAACTCTGAACAACCAGAAAGAAATGTGCTTAGATCAAGCCTGGAAATCTCTTTTAACCCTTCACCTACATGAGCTCTGGACCTGTATCATTAAGATCAACATAGGGAGGCTATTGGCAGCACATAGCCACAGTGTTGTTAGCAAATGAAACCATTTCCAGTGAGCATCATGGGATTCATTTCTAGAGTATGGGGGCAAATATTTGCCACAAGAGCTGGAGCTGCCATGCAGCCTGACTTGCTCAGGCTCATCTGGTAAGGGAGCCTCCTCTGCCTGGGTCTTGCCCTCCAGTCATAGTTTTGTTCTGCACTGTCATTGCTCAGGACACAATCCAATCATACCCGAGGACTGGTGGTTGTGGAATGCATCCTCTGTCCTAATGTTTTGGGGATCTCACTTATATTTCCGAGAAGAAAGTTAAATAAGAATTTCCAGGTCATGTGATACACGGGGCACACCATATTTCAATTCCAAAGCAGTATAGCTTTATAATTTGTAAGTTGTCACCTCTCTCTCTCTCTCTCTCTCTCTCTCTCTCTCTCTCTCTCTCTCTCTCTCTCTCTCTCCTCCTCCCTCAGCTAGAGTAGGGTCAAATTGAAAAAGAATGTTCAACCCCACTCAGCTCTTTCAGTCCCTTCTCCAACTCCTCCATCCATCAGGGACCCCATGCTCAGTCTAATGGTTGGCGCACAATCAGCTCCGTGGTGGGAGAGCAACACTGTCAACCGGCCTGATCCCCCAGAGCTCTCGGGGACTGGACTAATAACCAGAGTACACAAGGAGTGGCCTGTGCTTCTGGCCGTTTATGTGGCAGAGGATGGCCTTGTTGGACATCAGTAAGAGGAGTGGCCGGGCCCAGTGTAGAGGAATGCCAGGCAGGAAGGCAGGAAGGCAGGAGTGGGTGGGTGAGTGGGGGAGCACCATCATAGAGGCAGGGGGAGGGAGGGATGGGATAGAGGGTTTCCAGAGGGGAGACCTGGAAAGGGGAAAATATTTGAAATGTAAATAAAGAAAGTATCCAATAAAAGAAAGAAAACAAAAAGAACCTCAATTGAGAAAATATTTTGATCAGATTGTAAGTAAGTGTGGGAGCACTTTCTTTATGGCTAATTGATAGAGAAGAGCCCGCCCCACTCAGGATGGTGCTCCCCCGTGGGATAGTCATCATGGGTTATATTAAAAAACAAAAAAGAAAAAAAAACAGAAAGAAAACTGGGCGAGCCACGAGGAGCAAGCCAGCACCAATGTTCTTCCTTAGTCTTCGCTTCAGTTTCCCCTCCACGTTCCCGCCATAAGTTCCTGGCCTGACCTCCCTTCATAAGGAGCTTCAGTTGTAAGCTAAAATAAACCCTTTCTTCTACAAGTATCTTTCACAGCATTCATCACCGTAGAAATTTAACTAAGACAGTGTTCCATGAGAGCAGTTCAAATACAAAATCATTTTTAAAGCTTTGGGTTTTTTTATTAATATTTGTGTGTGTGTGTGTGTGTGTGTGTATGCATGTGTGTTTGTATGTGCCCCATATGTGTGCACATGTGTGGGCTGCTGCCTGTGAATGTCAAAAGAGGATGTCATATATCTTGAAGATAGGGTTATAGGCATTTGTGAACCACTGACAAGGTGCTGAGATTCCAGGACTAGTCCTTATACTGGTGCAACAAGCACTCTTTGCTGCTGACCCATTTCTTTACCTTCCACACACAGAAGTGTTTTGATACAATAATAAGCTATAGATCAAAATAAATACCATTATCTAGTTCATGCTTGTATTCTGCATTAGTAGAATTAGTAGAAGCCAAACTCATTGTCAGTACATTCACAGACCATTCCCAATCTACTATTGTGCTGTGTGGATCAAAGATGAACTTTTCTGAGATTTCTAGATTAAAAAAAATCTCATGGTTTTTCAAAATCTTATATTTTGAAAATGGCCACAGCTTTCTAAATTAAATTTCTACATTTGTCAAAAGAATATATCTCTGAACTTCAAGTGATTATATGACCTTCTTATTTTCTTAAACTCACAACAATTTGCCATAGTTATGCTTTGATGCCCACAGTGTACATTTTGGAAATTATGAATGGTTCAAAAGATGAGGCACATTTGAAGCTCACCATGTCTAACGTTCACAGTCACTGTGTGTCTGCATGCCATGTCCTGCAGAAAGGCTCAGTCAGCTTCAACAATCCCAGACATGCTCTGGTCTCCAGACAGTGCTGCCCAAATGCCCAGAGGTGCCCGCCCTTGGTGTGTGCAGTCAAGTTTCAGGCATTCCACCTGCGCTTGCTCTCTCCTTCCTTTTGAGGCCGGGCGCCAATGTCTCCTCTGTTGTTTCTCTGGGTGTTAGTTTTTCACTCCGTCACTTGGGTTGCGTGTATTCTGGAGCTGAATTAGAGTCGGCAGTAAACTAAAAATGAAAGTCTATGAAGCAGAGCCACGCCAATGACAAATGTATCAAAGATGCTGCTGAGTGCAAAATATCCAAGATGCTGAGTGCAGTCTGTGGAACACCCAAGTGCGGGACACTGTCAATGATGACAGCGGGGTTTAGGGGAAAGTCGTAAGTTTTCAGAGAGAAAGACAATAACTTTGTCCCTTTCAATCCCCTTTTAATAGCCTACTATGATCATTTAAAGGGACAGAAGCAAAAACTAAAACTTTTGTGGTTGCAGTTGACAAATGTGCTTTTGTTTTTCAGTACTAATTTAAAAGGACGTCTATGGTCTAGACAGTGAATTTTGTACCATTCTCTTTGATTTTTACATGAACTTTTACCAATCTTTTATATTAAATATCAATTTTGTGACCCTGTGGTGGTTTGTTTCGGTTGCTTTGTGGCCTTTGCTTTTTAAAAGCACCAACTGTACATAATGGTTATGAAATGCTTCTTGACAAGTGTTAAGATCGGCTCAGGCCTAATTTCCTTAAAATATTTCTAGAAACTGAGCAACTCTATTTCTGAGCTGCAAGACATAAGTCACAAGTTCAATTAATTAAAATGAAACAAAATTAATAAATTCTGCTCTTCAAACACCAGAGCCAAGTCCCAAACAGTAGCATATGGTTGGCAATCCAGGCTGTGAACACTCCAGACACAAAACACTTCTGTCGTGGCAGAGGGGTCTCCAGGGAAGTGTACCTCATCATGGCAGTTGGCCATGACTTTGGAACATACTATATTAAATGAAAGTATTCAGCTATGGTGACTTCACAGTTGAGTAAATTTTCTGTAAAAATGCATGCTCCTAGAAAGACATGTGAGTGAAGGATCTGCCATAAATGCTTTAGTTTTATTTAACATAGTGTAGATTCATTTATAGGCAGAGAAGCAAAATGTGGTGTCTTAAATGAGATGCCACCATAGGAAGGTGTACTTGAATACTCCATATCCAGTAGGTATACTGATTGTACCGTTAAGAGACAGAGCAGTTGGAGAAGTATACACATTTGGACCTGGCTTTGAAGTTTGGTAATTGGCCCCACCCACTCTTGCCTTTTTATGTTTCTTGTGTATGGATAAGAATGTGCTAACCAACTTCCTGCTCATGCTGGCATGCTTCCCTGACAATTGTCATTCTTTCCTTGACAAGACGGACTCTGTCCCTCTGGAACTGTAAGCTATAATAGACAATTTCCTCATTAAATAGCTTTGTCAGCAGAGTTTGTTATAGCATCAAGAAAGTAATTAATGCAAAAATTGCTGTTACAAGGGGGATGTTGTCATAAATCTGACCTATGGCTTTTGTGCTTTTGGACAGTTTTGTGAGAGAGTTTGGAACTTTGAGCCAGAAAAGGCATAGGCATCCATATTTTTCAAAACATTGGATATTTTCTTCAATTTTTTTCAGAGAAGATCTCAAAAGATGGAAAGATCTCCCATGCTCATTGATAGGCAGGATTAATATAGTAAAAATGGCCATCTGGCCCAAAGCAATCTACAGATTCAATGCAATCCCCATCAAAATTCCAAATCAATTCTTCATAGAGTTAGAAGGAACAATTTGCAAATTCATTTGTATTAATAAAAACTCCAAGAGAGCAAAAACTATTCTCAACAATCAAAGAACTTCTGGCAGAATCACCATCCCTGACATCACGCTGTATTACAGAGTAATAGTGATAAAAACTGTATGGTATTGGTACACAGAGAGGCAGGAAGATCAATGGAATAGAATTGAAGACCCAGAAATGAACCCACACACTTATCATCACTTGATCTTTGACAAAAGTGTTAAAACCATCTAGTGGAAAAAAAAGCACCATTTTTAATAAATGGTGCTGGTTCAACTAGTACTCAGCATGTAGAAAATGCAAATCAACCCATTCTTATCTCCCTGTACAAAGCTCAAGTCCAAGTGGATCAAGGACCTCAACATAAAATCAGATACACTGAAACTTATAGAGGACAAAGTGGGGAAGAACCTCGAATACATGGGTACAGGGGAAGTTTTCCTGAACAGAATACCAATGAATGGCCTATGTTCTAAGATCGAGAATCAAAAAATGGGACCTCATAAAATTGCAAATCTTCTATAAGGCAAAGGACACTGTCAATAAGACAAAATGCAACCAACAGATTGGGAAAAGATCTTTACCAATCCTACATCTCATCGAAGGCTAATATCCAATATATACAAAGAACTCATGAAGTTAGATGCCAGAGAACCAAATAACCCTATTAAAAATGAGGAACAGAACTAAACAAAGAATTCTCAAGTGAGGAATATTGATTGGCCTAGAAGCACCTAAAGAAATGTTCAGCATCCTTTGTTATCAGGGAAATACAAATCAAAACAACCCTGAGATTTCACCTCATTCAAGACAGAATGGCTAAAATCAAAATCTCAGGTGACAGCAGGTGCTGGTAAGGATGTGGAGAAAGAACACTTCTTCAATGCTGGTGGGACTGCAAGCTGGTACAACCACTCTGGAAATCAGTTTGTAGGCTCCTCAGAAAATTGGACATAGTATTACCAACTCTACCACTCCTGGGCATATACCCAGAAGATGCTCCAACATGTAATACGGACACATGTTCCACTATGTTCATATTAGCCTTATTTATAGTAGCTAGGCACTATAGAGAACCCAGATGTCCTTCAACAGAGGAATGGATACAGAAAATGGGGCACATTTACACAATAGAGTACTACTCAGCTAATAAAAGTGATGAATTCATGAAATTATTAGACAAATGGATGGAACTAGAAAATATCATCCTGAGTGAGGTAGCCCAATCACAAAAGAACACACATAGTATGCACTCACTGGTAAATGGATATTAGCCCAAAAGCTTGCAATACCCAAGATACCATTCACAGATCACATGAAGCTCAAGAAGGAATACCAAAGTGTAGATGCTTCTGTTCTTCTGAGAAGAGGAACACCATACTCACAGGAGTAAATATGGAGATAAAGTGTAGTACAGAGACTGAAGGAAAGATCATCCAGAGACTGTCCCACCTTGGGATTCATCCCATATACAGTCACCAAACATTTGACACTAATGTGGATGCCAAGAAATGCTTGCTGAAAGGAGCCTAATATGGCTGTCTCCTGAGAGGCCCTGCCAGAGTCTTGTAAATACAGAGTCCACAATCATTGGACTGAGCGCAGGGTCCCTAATGGAGGAGTTAGAGAAAGGAATGAAGAAGCTGAAGGCTTTTCTAACCTCGTAGGAAAAACAACAATATCATCCAACCAGACACCCAGGGCTCCCAGGGACTAAGCCATCAATCAAGGAGTGCACATGTCTTCAGCGGCATATGTAGAGAAGGATTGCCTTGTCAGGCATCAATGGGAGTAGAGATCCTTGGTCCTATGAAGACCTGATAGATGGCTCAGAGTAGGAGAATTTAGGGCGGGAGGTGGGAGTGGGGTGGGTGGAGGAACACCCTCATAGAAGCAGGGGGAGGGAGGATGAGATAGGGGGTTTCTGGGAGAGGAGAACCTGGGAAAGGAAATGACATTTCAAATATTATCCCCTGTCCTGGTTTTCCCTCTGCAATCCCCCTATCCTATTCCTTCTTACCCTGCTTCTTTGAGGGTGCTCCTCCATAATTTTTAAACAAGCTTAAGTGTTTATTTCTGTTGCAAACTGACATTTTTCTTCAAAAGTTCAGATGTCTTAGAAAATGAGCAATCAACAATAAAAAAGTTATGAAATGAAATAATACTAATCAAGAAATAACATACAGTAATGGAACTTTATTGTCAATAAGATCTGATTTTTTTTAAGTTAAAAAATTTTCAAACTTCTATTATACTATTCATAAATAATGAAGAAAAACATGGTTTAAGTGCAGGATTATGGAGTTTTCCTTGAGGAGATGTGACCAAATGTCTATTCAACTAAATTTGAATAGGGTCAGCAGACTACAAAACAATTCCTCCCAATCGAGCTTGGTGAATGAGTGGGTTCATTGGGGTTCCTTAAAGGAGGGTAGGCGACTCAAAGACAGCTTTATCCACAGATGCCTGAGATGCACACACACACACACACACACACACACACACACACACACACTGTCATTTTGCTCAAAGGAATAATTCAGGAAACTGCATCTCTGCAATCACTCCTTAAACTGAACAAAATTCCTTCAGAGAGTCTTTAACAATTCTTTGGAATGTAAACATAGAATATAGAAAATAAAATTTAAAAAAAAGAAAAAAAAAGATAAAAAAAAACAATTGATTACTACCTTTATACCTTCTGCCAGGCATTTTGAACATGATACATGTCCAAGCTTTCTTACCCTTTTAGTTCTGTTTGCTTCTGAAGTCATGATTCTCCAACCTCACTCAAGGTGGAAATACTTTAATTTACAGAAAATAGTTGCACAACAGTGGTACGAGGTGTTCCACCAGCTACCATTTTTAGTCATGGCTATAGTTCTGCTTTTTTTGTTTGAGTTTTGGTTGCAAGTCTTCTTATGTAGCTCTGACTCCCTGAGAACTTGCTGAGTAAAGTAAACTATGGTGGCCTTGAAGTCATAGTGATCCTTCTGTTTCATATTCCTTAGTGCTAAGATGACAGACATGCCCCAGAATCTCAATCTTATAGGCACATTTCTGATAACACTTTCTAGGATATTCTAAGACACAGTCTCAAATATAAAACAGTATTAAAGCATATTCATAACATAATGCAGTGATTGTGTTTAACATATAACAATGAAGTGCTTTTATTTTAGTAAAAGTATCACTGTAGGATCATATTTGAGGATCCTGTGAGTGATATTCTGATCAGTTGCTGCTCCTGCCTTAGGGTCTATGCTCATAGATCGCCTTTAACTGCACTGCACTCCTGAACCACTTTCAGACTTGAGTAGCAAGTCAGTCTCCAGTCAGAACAGACATGGACATCCCTATATCAATAGATCATTTTTATGAATATGGTTTTTTTTCTTGTGGCCAATATATGACTATCAAATGCACATTCAAGGCATGATCTACCCACAAATTCATCCAAATTTTTCTTCAAAGTCTTCTGTGTTTCCCCAGTATAGGAAGAACCTAATGTGTTCTTTAGCTTTCTGTGTAAATATCAAGTTTAAAGAGACATTGTACACTGCACAGTCATGAGACTTCCTTTAGAGTTTCTTTTCAAGAATGAAACCTTTTACTATGTGCAAAGTGGCATTCCATGCCTGCCATGTCCTTTATTCACATCTATTACCTGAAAGTGGAAATACAGCCTGTTCCATTCAAACAGTTGCTGCTTGTCTATATTTACTCATGTTAGGAATATTTTCTCAAATTTGTAATATACTCCTTGATTCACAACATCAACAGATTATTTTGTTATTAATGCAAATTCATAGGTGAGTGATTTTATAGACAATCTTATCAATGTTAGTTTGTTCTTTTGTTCAGAATAATCAACATCTACTCTTTTAAATTAGTAGTCTTCACTTTGTATTTTGTTTGCTAATCCCTTTTGTTGTTAATAAGCTATGCAAAATACCTAAAAGGCCTGATAAAGTAAGTATTCATTGCTCATTTTATACTCCAAAGCAATGTTTCAGCTATGAAATTTACCTTGATATCCAAATGAGGATTCAAGGATTGGTTTCTGAATATCCCGGCTATAATCTTGTGGGCTAAGTATCTTGTAAAGTGCCATATTGATTTTGCTATAAGGAATATTTGGTATTATGAAAAAATCAGTACCAGTGCCAAACAATTTAGATAGTGTCCCTGAAATCAATATTAGTGTGTATTGTTTTCCACTAGCCATTTGATGTGACAATTTAAATTTGGCATTTTATGATGCATTATTGTTTATATAAGTTAATTGTAACTTTAGAAATGATCTTTCTCATACTAATGGTCCTACAGATCAAATGGGTTGTCAGGCTTGGTGACAAGTGCTTATAGCCACTGAAGCACTCCGCCAACCATCATACACAAGCTTTTTAAATCACATTTTTTCTAAAATAATCATAATTAATGTTGACATAAGTAACAAATTCTCAATGTGCTATTTAAGAAACAGATATATGTTCTAGTGTCTGAGGAGACATTCAGTAGTACGGCACTTGCCTAGTCTTATAAATCTCCTACTTCAGGACTCTGCCTGTGTAAATATAAAGTCAATAAATAAAATAAAATAATTGGTTTTCTCCCATGGAATGATTATCCAATGGACTGATAGAAATCAGGACATAATTTCCTTATCTTGGAAAACAATGTTGCTCAAACAGAACTGGGCATCCATGGGCATCTGTGCTGTTTGTCTCCTTTCAGGGATAAGGAGTCCGTTTTTACTAGAGGTGCTCATGGGAGGGCAGATGGACTGAGGCCAAGTTTTCTGACCTCTGCCTCTCAGATTTCTGGGAAAGATTTACTGCTCTGGAAGCATTAGCTTCTTGAATTACATGGTTGTTCCCACTGCTCTTGCTATTCTGTATTTACTGCACCCCTGTAGACTCAGTAGCAAACTGACAGGCAGGCATCTTTAATTTTCTATGAGGCCTCTTTAGACCTTTGTCTAAAGATTGGATACAACATTAGCTTGTGTGTGTGTGTGTGTGTGTGTGTGAGTGTGTATGTGTGTGTGTGTGTGATAAGTAAGATAAGTAGATGAAGATGTCTTTCCTTCCCCAATAATGGCAATTGAAAGACACACAGACCAGCTTAGCTACCTAGAAGAAATGCCCAGCAACTGAACTGCCCAGAAAAGACACTGCCCAACCTGCTGAGCACCCTGAAAGTTATGCAGTGAACTTCCATCAATCATTGCCCTTGTCGGCATGGTATTTTTCTGGCCTCTGGGTCATTTCTGTTCCTGTAACCACTTATCTACTTCCCAGTAAGTAACCATATTCCTGTAAAGAATCCTAATAGATTCATTAGTGAACTAGATTGGCTTGTGAGGGTATCACTTTGGTCTATCACTGTTTCCCTAGCTCACATAAGAAGACACTTATTCACATTTCTCTAAGAATGATATCTACGCTACTATTTTTTAAAGACACTAACTTTTATATAGAATTTGCATCCTTTTACTTCTTCCTATATTTGTTGTATGAAATATTATCATTTCATACAATTGACAATATTTTAATAAAATATTGGGATAAGTAACTGAATCAATAGCCAAAATATCCAAAGCTAACATGTAAATTATGCATGGGAGGCAGTACCACATGGAACTCATCAATACACAATATAGTTCTACATTTACATGTATCAGTCAAATGAGAATTTTGAAGTGGAAATTTCTGGTTCATTCGGACACTCAGTTGCATCATGTGATATTTTCCTGGAAACTGTCTTATATTGTGGATGTTTTGCTGAAGCAGACATATGAGAGGATATTTTGCTGAAGCAGACAGATAAGAGGATATTTTGCTAAGAATAGATGTGTTGTGCTTTTATTTTTTTTTGACAAGCAACCTAATATACAATTACACAGACATTCTGACTACAGGAATTCTTCCAGGTTTTAGGCAATCAATTAAACTGAGAAAAGAAGCAAAGCTCTCAGATGCTGGTACCCCACTGAAAACATAATATTAAGTCATTTCACAACTTGATAATATTAAAAATATGATAACAGCATCATGAACCTGAAAAAAATCACATCATAAGATAAAAGGATATTTATATAGCACAAACTGTTTTGCTTCTGAATAAGTCATTGTATTTTCTGCTACTACTTTTATAAACATATACCCATGACTTAAAATACATTTTAGAACCCTTAAAACACCCTTTTATCTCAAATTCCCATTTTTCCAGTGCCAAGTAGTTATCCCTGAAAGCATACATTTAAGTAACATTATACAGATAGAACAGGTTACATTTGGAAATACACATGTATATTATATGAATATATATAAATATATAATATGTACACATATATTATAAGTACATTATAATATATACATATATGTGTATTTTATATGAACCTCTATATATTCATATACATATATATATCCATATAAAAACAATGAGTAAACAAAGAGGACACAAATTTGAAGTAGAGTATGGATATCTGGTAGGTTTTAGGGGGAGAGGAAAAAGAAGGAAGAAATGTCATAAGTATATTATAATCTCAAAAGCCTAAGAAAACAATGCTTTCACTTTTAAAAATGTCATCATAGGCAGAAAAATAAAACAAGCACCAATACCCCCCAGCAAAATTTACCACTCCACCCACACTGCACCCTTAGTTTTTCTAGGATATAGTGAGATTCAAACTACAGCTCAGTTGTGATATCTCATGTAGGCTGACACATCCAAGGATTCTAAAACACAGTTTGTGTGCTGTCCTCATCCTTGAAATCCACAACAGGCAGGCCAACAGAATTGTCCGGAAATTTTCTTCACTTCGGAGTTTAAATAATCTTAGTGTGGATTCATGAAGCTGCCAAGAATTTTAAAGAATAAATGTATGCAAACAAAGAGAATACATGGCATATAGTACAGAAAATGATCATCTTTGTATGTGCATTATTTATAGCCAAAGGACCATTTAAGTGTTCTCTATAGAAATAGTACATGAGAGAACTCCCTAGGGAACAGGACCCTTTGAATGGAGCACCTTCTTCTTTTTTTTTATAATAATTTTAGAGTACTATGAGATCTTATATTCTATTTCAATTAATTTATGCCTAAATTATTTTTATTTTCTATATTCTTCATTTACATTCCAAATGATTTTTCCATTCCCAGTTCCTCCCTCCCCATAAGTCCCATAAGCCCTCTTCCCTCCACCCTTTCTCCAATCAATCCCCTCCTAATTCTCTGTTTTTGTAATCCCCTACAATGGTGCATCAAGCCTTTCCAGGACCAGGGCCCTCTCCTTCCTTCTTCTTGGGAATGATTAGATATGTGAATTGTGTCTTGGGTTTTCAGAACTTCTGGGCTAATATCTACTTATCAGTGACTGTCTTTCATGTGAGTTCTCTTGTGATTGGGTTACCTCACGTAGGGTGATATTTTCCAGATCTAACCATTTGCCTAAGAATTTCATGAATTCATTGTTTTTAATTGCTGAATTAAATTGCTGATCCATTGTGTAAATATACCACATTTTCTGTATCCATTCTTCCATTGAGGGACATCTGGGTTCTTTCTAGCTTCTGGTTATTATAAATAAGGCTGCTATGAACATAGTGGAGCATGTGTCCTTATTGCATGCCAGAGAATCCTCTGGGTATATGCCCAGGAGTGGTATAGCTGGGTCTTCCTGAAGTGTCCATGTTTACATGCCCAGTTTTCTGAGGAACTGCCAGACTTGTTGTGTTTTTCTCAAGCTGCCTGAAAAAGGGCATGTAATGTTTTGCTAGAGTGGGTGCTTGAGAGGATCTGTGGTGTTTGGAAAGTGTGTAAGTATAACCCAACAGTGGACAACGCTCTGGCATTAGTTTGCCTTACCATTCTTTGCTGATGCTGATCTTCAATGACGGTGTTATGGGATTGGTTTGCCTTGCCTTCCCGGCCAATCACCATTCATCCTGTGACGTTTTAGAGAGATACACACTCCAGAACTTCTCATGACATTCTGGTGGCTTCTTGCTGCTTCTGCAGATTGGGGCACATTGTCAGAGACTCTTGGTTTCTTCTTGATCAACCTTCCCTTGCTGAATCAAAAAAGGTGTTTGTGAGTGGGTTGAGATATTATCACTGCTGATTCATATGAACTGAGCTGCTGATATCCTGGCAACAAAGATTAGAAAAGAACTGGAAAATATCATCCTAAGTGTGGTAACCTAATCACAAAAGAATACACATGAAATGCAATCACTGATAAGTGGATATTAATTAGCCCAGAAGCTCTGAATACTCAAGTCAGAATTAACATATCAAATGATTCCCAAGAAGGAAGAAGAGGGCCCTGCTCCTGAAGACTGGATCCAGTATTGTAGGGGAATACCAGAACAAAGAAATTGGGAAGGGGTGATTAGGAACAGGATGGAGGGAAGAGGACTTATGGGGCATATCATGAGGGGGGGACCTGGGAAAGGGGAAAGTGTTTGGAATGTAAACAAAGAATATAGAAAAAAAAGCAAAAAAAAAAAAAAAAAAAGAATAGCTACAAAGAACTATTTCTAGACAAATTCACATCCTTCTTTCCCCTATTAACCTTTCCTTTCCACTACCTCCAGTGAGTGGTGGACTAGAAGGGAGATTAAAGCTTTAAGAATCTTAATTAAAGTACGTTTTTAAAAACTCTTGGCTTACAGAACTTACTTAAAATAGAGCTTTGTATTAAAAATTGTCCATATAAATTCTTAAAAATACATTTTTATGAGATTGTTTACAAGTATTTCCATTATTTTAATTTTAATGAGTTATTATAAAAAATATTTGAAAATCTTTCAAGGCAAAAAATAAGTTTTAATTGCAAATGTGGTTTAATGAAAAAATATGGCATATCTAATTTCCTTCAGAAAGAAATTTGGTGACATTTATTGCCTTCCATTTTATTTTGATGGGATATTATCATTACTGCTTCTCAGAGGTATGCTTCAGGCTGGATTCAAACAGTGTTGTAGATTGCAAAGCTCTTTTCTTGTACTTGGTGACATGTGTATACATTGTGTTACAGGGAATAACATTTTATCCTGCTATGAGAAATCAAACTTGAGCCTCCATTGAATTAAAAGGCACATTAAAGTTAATGGTTGATTTCCATTCATTAATCTGATTATTATAAAGTAAATGGAATGCACTCAAATACACACACACACACACACACACACACACACACACATTCTATACCACATTTTAGATTCTGCAATTTACTTTATTTTATCTCTATTTTTGTCATTTTTGACAATAACTATTAAAATCAGAAGGTAGGAGGTGGGTTAGTGCGTAAGAACATTTCGGTATAAACAGGAGACTCTGAGATCAAGTTTCTAGTACCAGTGTAGAAAGCATATGACTGGAACTCAACATTTGGGGATAAATAGGTGGATCCTTGAAGATTACTGACCAACAACACTAGATGGGTTACCAGAAGAATTTGAGACCAAGTTTCAAGCTATGAAGGTAAAAGGCAAGATTATCATTGGGCTCTGTAATGTGTGTTTGTGTGTGTATGCGTGTGTGTGTGTGTGTGTGTGTGTGTGTGTGTGTATACAAATAAACATGCATTGCATACATTCATCTACCACAGGTACATGCATGAGGACATCCGTGCATTAGCAAATACTCACACATACATACATACACACAAAATAAGGTGGTAAAATTGATGTTTTTTTATGTGTTACTTCAACAGGCACATACACTTATTTCTTTTAGCAAATATGTAACAATTACTGTTATCAGGTAACAGCTTTACAGATAACAGGAATTGAGGCATAGATAAATTAAGCTCAAGGTTACATGAGCAAGAACTGAGAACTGTTGTACTTAGAGAATTTTCTGTTTACTAGCCACTGTATTCTCTCAGTTAATAAAACTGTAAGAGCTAGAAACATATTTGTATATAATAGAGGGATGGGGGGTAGGAGGGAAAGAGGGAGGAAAATGAAGAGATGGAGATTTCACTGTAATTTGGCCACCATGTATAATTTTTGCTAAGTTGACAAGATGTTAGAACCAAAGTCAAATTTATCTATTGTAAAATACTAAGGTTTGGAGAATAGGTAGGAAGCTTCAGGTTTGCAGTCAAGTGTGGAAGACACCATGAAAGCTGGTTGCACTTAAATTGAAGGCAGAAAACCAGCTTTCAAATTGAACCCTTCTGAGTAGTATTTCGCAATATTTGAATCCTGTAGTTAGAGCAGAAGACACACCTAAAACAAGGGCCCCAGAGACCTTTGAGTTTTGATTGGTGATGACTTAGTCACTATCAATACATGACTATCAATGATAACTGCAGTCACTGTATGAAGGAATTAAAACAGGGCATGTGATAGGGACTCCTTTGTGGTGTGTAACTGACAAATGGCCTACTTGTAACTTTTTATGAAGTGGTGACTTTTGAATTGAGATCTTAGTGACAGGATGTCCAAAGTATCATCAAATGACATTTCCATTCCATACAGAAAAAAGCACATTTCTAAGTGAAAGAAGCCTGACATTTCTGAGGGACAAGAACAAAGTGAAACAGCATAGCTAATTCTAATGAACATGGCCTTAGTGGTATACCATGAGTCAGAAAGAAGTTGGCAGCAACACAGAGGCAGGGAGAGGGTGTGGGGAGCAAGCAGTGTGGGTTGCCAGTGAAGAGAGGGAGCAGTGTGGATATTTTATATTTTGAAGTTGGAACCAACAAAACCTGGCTTTTAAGTAAAGAATTACTGTTTAAATAAAGTAATCATGTCTCCATCCAAGGTTTGGACTAGATGCATTTTTATCATTTATTTATTTATTTATTTATTTATTTACACTCTAGAATTTATTTCCATCCCCCTTTCTACCCTTCAACTATTCCACATCCTATACATCCTCCCCTTCCCCTGTCTCCATGAGGGTGTTCCTACCTCCCACCCCCTCACCCAACCAGACCTCTAAAGTTCTTGGAGCCTCTAATCTCCTGAGGGTTAGGTGCATCTTCTCTGATTTAACCCAGACCTGGCAGTCTTCTGCTGTATATGTGTTGGGAGTCTCATATTAGCTGGTGTATGTTGCCTGATTGGTGGTCCAATGTTTGAGAGATCTTTGGGTTCATGTTAATTGAGACTGCTGGTCTTCCTATAGGGTTGCCCTCCTCCTCAGCTTCTTCTATCATTTCCCTAATTCAACCACAGGGGTCAACAGCTTCTGGTTGGGTGCAAATATCTACATCAGACTATTTCAGCTGCTTGTTGGGTCTTCTAGAGTGCAATCACGATAGGTCCCTTTTTATGAGCACTCCATAGCCTCAATAATAGTGTCAGGCCTTGGAACTCCCCTTTGAGCTGGATCCCACTTAGGGCCTGTTGCTGGACCTTCTTTTCCTCAGGCTCCTCTCCATTTCCATCTTTGCAGTTCTTTCAAACAGGAAAAATTATGGGTCAGAGTTTTGACTATGGGAAGGCAACCGCATCCCTCACTTGATGCCCTGTCTTCCTTATAAAGGTGAACTCTATAGCAATCCCATTAAAATTGGGGACAAGACAAGGATGCCCACTCTCCCCATATCTATTCAATATAGTATTCAAAGGGCTAGCTAGAACAATAAAACAACAAAAAGAGATCAAGGGGATACATATTGACAAAGAATAAAGGTATCACTATTTGCAGATAATATGATAGTATATATAAGCTACCCCAAAAATTCTACAAGAGAACTTCTCCAGCTGATAAACAACTTCAGCAATGTGGCCAGATATAAAATTAACTCAAATAAATCAGTAGCTTTGCTTTACACAAATGATAAACAGACTGAGAAAGAAATTAGGGAAACAACAATCTTCACATAGCCACAAATAATATAAAATATCATGGGGGTAACTCTAACCAAATAAGTGAAAGACCTGTATGATAATAACTTCAAGTCTCTCAAGACAGAAATCAATGAAGATCTCAGAAATTGGGGAGATCTCCCATGATCATGGATTGGCAGAATTAATATAGTAAAACTGGCCATCTTACCAAAGACAATCTATAAATTCAATGCAATCCCCATCAAAATCCCAACACAATTCTTTAAAGACATGGAAAGAGCAATTCTCAAATTCACCTGGAAAGTCAAAAAACTCAGAATAGCAAAACAATTATTAACAATAAAAGAATGGATGGGGGAATCACCATCCCTGACCTCAAGTTTTACTTCAGAGAAATGGTGATAAAACTGCATGGTATTGGAACAGAGACAGAGATGTTGATCAACGGAATGAATTGAAGACCCAGAAATAAAATCACACACTTATGGACACTTGATCTTTGACAAAGTTGCCAAAAATATACAATGGAAAAAAGAAAGCATCTTCAATAAATGGTGCTGGTCTAACTGGCTGTCTGTATGTAGAAAAGTAAAAATAGATCCATAGTTGTCACCTTGCACAGAGCTCAAGTTCTTGTGTATCAAGGACCTCAACATAAAAATAGATACACTGAATCTATAGAAGAGAAAGTGGGAAAGAGCCTTGAACTCATTGGTACAGGGGTAAATTTCCTAAACAGAATTCCAATGGCTCATGCTCTAAGACCAAGAATTGAAAATGGGAACCTATGAAACTAGAAAGCTTCTGTAAGGCAAAGGACATAGTCAATAAGACAAATTGGCAACCTACAGATTGGGAAAAAAATCTTCTCTATTCCCACAGCCAATTGAGGGTTAATATCCAAAATATATCAAGAACTCAAGAAGCTAACCAACAAAAAACCAAACAACCCAATTCAAAAATGCGGTATAATACTAAACATAAAATTTACAACAGAGGAATCTTGAATGGCTGGGAAGCAGCTAGAGAAATTTTCAAAGTTCTTAGTGATCAGAGAAATGAAAATCAAAATGACCCTGATATTTCACCTTAGATCAATCAGATTGGCTAATATCAAAACCTAAAGTGACAACATATGTTGGCAAGAATGTGGATAAAGAGGAACACTCCGCCATTGCTGGTAGGATTGCAAACTGATACACCTATTCTGGAAATCAATCTGGTGGTTCCTCAGAAAATTGGAAATAGATTTACCAGAAGACCTAGCAATACTATTCTTGGGAATATACCCAAAAGAATACATACCCACAGGGGCATGTATTCCACTATGTTCAAAGCGGCCTTATTTGTGATAGCCAGAAGGTGGAAACAACCTAGATATCCTACAAAAGAAGAATGGATATAGAAAATATGGTTCATTTACACAATGGAATACTGCTCAACTATTAAGAATGAGGACACACTGAGTTCTGCAGGCAACTGGATGGAATTAGAAAATATCATCCTGAGTGAGGAAACATAGACCTAAAGGGCATGCATGGCATGTAGTCACTAATAAGTGAATATTAACCAAAAAATGTACAGAATACCCAAGATACAGTTCACAGAACTCAAAAAGATCAGCAAACTGAAGGACCCAATTAAGGATTCCTCAGGCCCACTTAGAAGGTAGAAGAAAACCATCACAAGTGGAGAGGGAGGGACCTGGGAGGGAAAGTGGGTGGTGTGGTGTGGTGTTGGGTAGTAGGAAACCTTATCTGGTATTGGGTGAGGGAAAAGGACTGAAGCTCTGAGGGCCAGCAGAAAGAACAGAAATGGCAAAAATAAGGGTGGGGGTAGTAGTCTTAAGGTTGTTTCATTTAAAATAATACTCATGTGAAGTATCTATCAACTCTTTAAAAAATTAAAACCACCAAAATATACAGATTTATCCAGAGCCAGAGAAGACAGTATAATATAAATTGGGAATATATGATTTGAAAATAAGGCTTAAACCTTGGGAGCTATGAGATCTACCTGTCGTTGCAACTCCTGGTGAAGAGTGGAAGAGACAAAATTGTCAAGTGATGTACAAAAATCATGTTTGGAAAAGAAGAACTGGGAAGAGGAGCTTGATGCCAGCATGAAACCAATAAACTCAAGAAAATGATGGTCCAAGAATGGAAAATTCCAGAGATCTGTGTGATCTAGGGCAGAATATTGGGGAGCATGAGATCTTTGAAAGCTTGACAGCAGAGGCTCTGGTGAGTGGAGAATCGTCAGAAGTGGCTGGATCAAAAAATGAAAATAATGAAACAAGGTAAACCTTTTATCACTAAAAGCACAGATAATCACAGAAATGAAGAGTAAATGGAAGGATATTTATCCATGGATAACTTGATTGTGCTTTGTTTTAAAATGATAAATTATATTCTTTTTTTTATTGGATATATTCTATATTTACAATTCATTTCCCTTTTTCTGGTTCCCCACCCCCCAAAGGTCCCACATGTCCTTTTCCCTCCCCCTGCTCTCTCATCCACCCCCTCCCACCTTACTGTTCTTGTACTCTCCCACAATGATGTTTTGATGGAAAAATAATGTGTCGCATCCTTCAGTTGAGAAGGGATACAGTTGGAGAGTCTGGGAAGACTTTTTTGAGAAATTGAAATATTTCTCCTTCTGTAAGAGAAATAAAGACAAGAATGTGTATCAGGTTTAACTCTGTTACAGGTGTGGGGAATGAACATGAAAAAGTTTATTCTAATTGTTTCTTTTATGGTAAAAGACAAGCTGCAGAGATAAGGAAGAAGTGGTGAAGTGGAGACATAGAGGAGACCATACTCGACCCAGGTAAGTACCTGTTGCACCTTGGGACCTCTTTTTCTTTTCTTTTTCTTTTTCTTTTTTTTTGTCTGTATTTCAGCGACAAATCCATAGACTTATACAATCTTATAAGTCAAAAGAAAACACAGACACAAGAGTTTCCTGATGTAGCAGTTATCTGTTGCATCTACATTTAAATAACTTAACATACTTAACACTTTTAAAAAGCTGTTTGATTTAACATTGCTTTTCATTGGGAAGAAAAGGCATTTATACTTTCTAAAGCATCTACTACTTTTGTGACAATGGTGCTATTTGGCTAAGTAAATTGTGTATTGTTTGCATTCCAAAATGGTGTGCAAATATGCTTATTGGTCAATAAGAGAAAATAATGACACAGGTAAGTATCTTCTCTGTTCACCCAATCAAACTTGTAGATTGACAGCAGAAAAAAGTTTCATTGTATTTTATTCTTCAGTCTCTAGAGTACTATGGTTTATGGTTGTTGAGAGTGTCCTGTATTCCAGTAGTAATCTATAAAGTCAAGGATAACTTTGAAATTTTATCTTACATTCCAGTATACAGAATAAATATATTATCAGAATTAGACTACACTTACATGACTTCTAGCCCTTTCAAAACAACCATTATTTCTGTTTTTCAGTATTTTAGATGTCTCATTTATATAAAAACAACTTAAGATCCCATTTGTCAATTCTTGATCTTAGCGCATAAGCTATTGATTGATGTTCTTTCTATTCAGGAACTTTTCCCATGTGCCCATTTCATCAAGGGTCTTCCCCAGTTTCTTTTCTATTAGTTTCAGTGTGTCTTGTTTTATGTGGAGGTCCTTGATCCACATGGAGTTGAGCTTAGTACAAGGAGATAATAGATCAATGCGCATTCTTCTGCAAGCTGACCTCCAGTTGAGCCAGCACCATTTGTTGAAAAGGCTCTTTTTCCACTGGATGGTTTCAGCTCCTTTGTCAAAGATCAGGTGACCATAGGTGTGTGGATTCATTTCTGGGTCTTCAGTCCTATTCCATTGATCTACCTGTCTGTCACTGTACTAATACCATGCAGGTTTTAACACTATTGCTCTGTAGTACTGCTTGAAGTCTGGGGTATTGATTCCCCTGGAAGTTCTTTTACTGTGGAGAATAGTTTTAGCTATCCTGGGTTTTTTGTTATTCCAGATGAATTTGATAATTGCTCTTTCTAACTCTGTGAAGAACTGAGTTGGGATTTTGATGGGCATTGCATTGAATCTGTAGATTGCTTTTGGTAGGATGGCCATTTTTAATATATTAATCCTGCCAATGCACGAGCATGGAAGATTTTTCCATTTTCTGAGGTCTTCTTCGATTTCCTTCTTCAGAGGCCTGACAAATGGGACCTCATAAAATTACAAAGTTTCTGTAAGGCAAAGGACACTGTCAAGCAGACAAAATGGCAACCAACAAATTGGGAAAGGATCTTCACCAACCCTACACCCGACAGAGGGCTAATATCCAATATATACAAAGAACTCAAGAAGTTAGACTTCAGAGAGCCAAACAACCCTATTAAAAATGGGGTACAGAGCTAAACAAAGAATTTTCACCTGAAGAAATTCGGATGGCTGAGAAGCATCTTAAGAAATGTTTAACATCATTAGTCGTTAGGGAAATGCAAATCAAAACAACCCTGAAATTTCATCTCACACCAGTCAGAATGGCTAAGATTAAAAACTCAGGAGACAGCAGGTGTTGGGGAGGATGTGGAGAAAGAGGAACACTCCTCCACTGCTGGTGAGATTGCAAGGTAGTACAACCACTCTGGAAATCAGTCTGGCGGTTCCTCAGAAAACTGGGCATGACACTTCCGGAGGACCCTGCTCCTGAGCATATTCCCAGAGGATTCCCCAGCATGTAATAAAGATACATGTTCCACTATGTTCACAGCAGCCCTATTTATAATAGCCAGAAGCTGGAAAGAACCCAGATGTCCCTCAATGGAGGAATAGGTACAAAAAATATGGTATATATACACAATGGAGTACTATTCAGCCTTTAGAAACAATAAATTCATGAACTTCTTAGACAAATGGATGGAGCTGGAGGACATCATCCTAAGTGAGGTAACCCAATCTCAAAAGAACACTCATGATATGCACTCACTGATAAGCGGATATTAGCCTGGAAGACTGTAATACCTACAACACAATCCACATATCAAATGATGTCCAAGAAGAAGGAAGGAAGGGCTCCTGACTCTGGAAAGTCTTAATGCAGCAGTGTAGGGAAATACCAGAACAGAGAAGAGGAAAGGGGTGAATGAGGGAACAGGGGGAGGAAAGAGGGCTTATGGGAGTTGCGGGGAGGGGCGAGCCTGGAAAGGGGGAAATCATATGAAATGTAAATTAATATATCGAATTAAAAAAAAACCCAAAAACCATCTTCAGATATGTAGGAAAACAGGGAGTATAAATGTCTGTTTAGTTACTCTATTATTTTCTCTACTGAAGTGAGTAAGTGCTTACAGTACAGTCCTGATTTAACATTTGATTCCCAATTTGCAATATGACTCTGGCTCATCTAAAGCCAGGCTACCCAAAGCTTTTGTGTTTCATTTCACTGAATGTAAAAGAGATATTTCTGGAAAGGATCTGTTCTGATGAGGAGTGTTCATTATGTAGTCCTAATGGCCTTATTTCACTTTTTTTCTTAAACGTTAAATTTACAAAGTATAGTCTCTATTTTTGCTTATCAGTTCACACATACATGCTATAATTTTTGTCATTATATAATAGTATAGAAAGGAATAGTACCAGAAAAAATTCTATATTTTTCAAAAATACTGTTGTTATTTTAAATTATTTTATTTATTTAAATTTTAAATACCCCCTTCCCAGTCTCCCTTCCATGAAACCCCACCACATCCCCCCTCCACTTTGCCTCTAAGAGGCCCCCCTCCTGACCCCCACTCCTACTTCCACCCTACCCCTCTAGAATGTCCCTTCACTAGGCCATCAAGCCTCCTCAGGACTAAGGGCCTTTCCTTCCACTGATGCCAGATGAAGCAGTCCTCTGCTATATATGTAGCAGGAGTCATGAACACTGGCCCATGTATACTTTTTGGATGGTGCCTTAGTCCCTGGGAGCTCTAAGGAGTGCAGTTAGTTGATACTTTGGTTCTTCCTATGGGGTTGCAATAACCCTTCAGCTCCTATGGTCTTTCTCCTAGATCTTTCTCTGGGGTCCCCAGTTTCAGTCCAATGGTTGGCTGTGAGTATCTTCGTTTCCCTTAGTGGCAGACTTGGCTCTTGCTGGCAGAGCCTCTCAGAGGACACCCAAACCAGGCTCCTGCCTGCAAGTACATCTTGGCCTCAGCAGTGGTTTCAGGGTTTGGTGTCTGCTGATGGGATGGATCCCAAGGTGGGACAGTCTCTGGGTGGCCTTTCGTTCAGTCTCTACTCCATTGTTTTTGTCCCTCCATTTCCTGTAGACATGAACAATTCTGTGTTAAAATTTTAAGATGCGTGGGTAGCCCCATCCCTCAACTGGGGTATATGTCTATCTATTGGAGGAGCACTCTTCAAGATCTCTCTCCCCACTGTTGTGAATCTTGCCTAATCTCATCTCTATAGGTTCCTGGGAGCTGCTCTCATGCCTGGCAACAGGGATGTTCTAGTGGTTCTTCCTGTTCATCACTCCTAAATGCTACATATTTCTATTCATGCTGCAGGCCCTCTGGACTTCTCTCCTGTCTCCCTCCACACATGACTTTGCCCCCTTTTTTCACTCCATCTCCCTTCTACGCATGTCCCTCCCTGCCTCTGCCACCTGTGATTAATTTGCATTCCCCTTCTAAGTAGGATTGAAGCATCCACACTTTGGTATTCCTTCATGTTAAACTTCATATGATCTGCGAGTTGTATCATAATTCTTCTGAGATTTTGGTCTAATATCCACGAATCAATGAGTACATACCTTGTGTGTCATTTTGGGTCTGGGTTACCTCACTCAGTCCTGCATTTTCTAGTTCCATCGATTTGCCTGAAAAATTCATGAGGTCCTCATTTTTAAAAGCTGATAGTGTAAATTTGCCACATTTTCTGTATCCATACTTCTGATGAGGGACATCTGGATTGTTTTCAGCTTCTGGCTATTATAAATAAGGTTGCTGAAAACATAATGGAGCATGTGTCCTTGCTATATGTTGGAGTATCTTTTGGGTATATGGCCAGTATGGTATAGCTGGGTCTTCAGGTTGTACTATTTCCATTTTTCTGAAAAACAGCCAGATTGATTTCCAAAATGATTATACCAACTTGCAATCTCATGGAGGATTGTCCATCTTTCTCCATATCTTCACCAGCACCTGCTGTTGCCTGAGTTTTTGATCTTAGGCATTCTGGTTGGTATAAGGTAGAATCTAGGGGTTGTTTTGATTTGCATTTCCTTGATGACTAAGGATGTTAAACATTTCTTTAGCTGTTTCTCAGTCACTGGGGATTCCTCAGTTGAGAATTCTTTGTTTAGTTCTATACTCAGTTTTTTAATTGGGTTATTTAGTTTCCTTAAGTCTAACTTCTTGAGTTCTTTGTATATTTTGGATATTAACCCCCTGTCAGAGAGGTAGGGCAAAGATCTTTTTTCAATCTGTAGGTTGCTGTTTTGTCCTATAGACAGTGTCCTTTGCCTTACAGAAGCTTCTCGGGTTCATGAGGTCCCAATTTGTCAATTGTTAGTCTTACAGCCAGAGACATTGGTATTATGTTCAGGACATTTTCCCTTGTGCCAATGTGTTCAAGATTATTTTCCACTTTCTCTTTGATTGGACTTGGTGTATCTGTTTTTATGTGAAGGTCCTTGAGTTATGTTCAAGGAGATAAAAAAGGATCAGTAAATATTCTGCTACATGCTAACTGCCAATTAGACCAGCACCATTTGTTGAACATGCTGTATTGTTTTCCACTGGATGCTTTTGGCTTAGTCCTCAAAGATTAAGGGTGTGTGGGTTTATGGGTCTTCAATTTTCTTTCATTGGTTCAACCTGTCTGTATCAGTACCAATACCATGCGGTTTTTTTCACTATTGTTTATAGTACAGTTTGAAGTTATGGCTGGTGATTCCCTCAGAAGTTCTTTCAGTGTTGAAAACTGTTTCTGCTATCTTGATTTTTTTTGTTATTCCAGATAAAGTTGAGAATTGCTTTTTTTATCTCAAGAATCCAACCCAAGAATTGGGTTGGAATTTTGACAGGGATTGCATTGAATCTGTAGATTGCTTTTGGTAAGATGCCCATTTTTTTTACTGTGTTAATCCTACTGATACATGAGGATGGGAGATCTTTCCATCTTCTGTCATCTTCAATTTCTTTCAGAGACTTGAAGTTCTAGTTATACAGATTTTTCATTTGCATGGTTAGAGTTAAATCAAAATATTTTATATTATTTGTGCTGATTGTGAAGGGTGTTGTTTCCCTAATTTCTTTCTCAGTGTGTTTATCCTGCGTGTAAATTACAGCTAATAATTTGTTTGAGTTAATTTAATATCCAGTCTCTTTGCTAAAGGTTTTTATCATGTGTAGGAAATTTCTGGTAGCATTTTGGGGTTGTTCGCATATGCTAATAGTGATAACTTGACTTCTTCCTTTCCAATTTGTATCCTTTTGACCTCCTATTGTTGACTAATTGCTCTAGCTAGAACTTTTGAGTTATATATTGAATAAATTGGGAGAGAGTGTGCAGCCTTGTCTTGTCCTTGATTTTAGTGAGATTGCTTCAAGTCTCTCTCTATTTAATTTTATGTTGGTTGCTGGTTTGCTGTATATTGCTTTTATTATGTTTAGGTATGGACCTTGAATTCCTGATCTCTCCAAGACTTTTAACATGAAGGAGTGTTATATTTTGTCAAAGGCATTTTCAACATCTAATGAGATGATCATATGATGTTTTTTCCTTTGAGTTTGTTTATATTGTGGGTTATATTGATGATTTTTATATAGTGAACTATCTCTGCATCCCTGGAGTGAAGCCTATTGATTGTGGTGAGTGATCATTTTGATGTGTTCTTGGATTTGTGAGAAATTTGTTGAGGATTTTTCATCAATATTCATAAGCTAAATTGGTCTGAGGTTCTCTATGTTGGGTCTTTGTATGGTTTAGTTAACAGTATAACTCCAGCTTCATAGATTGAATTAGATAGTATTCTTTCTGTTTCTATTTTGTGGGATAATTTGAAGAATACTGATATTGTCTTCTTTGAAGGTCTGGACATTTAATGCCTGCTTCTATTTCCTTTGAAGTTATTGGTTATGGGACTGTTTAGATAGTATACCTGACCCTGATTTAACTTTGGTTCATGACTTCTGTTTAGAAAATAATGCCTTTGAACAAGATTTTCAGTTTTTTTGAGTATAGGCTTTTGTAGTATGATTTGATTTTTTAAAAATTTCCTCAGTCTCTGTTGTTATGTTTCCCTTTTCATTCCTAATTTTGTTAATTTGGATATTGTCCCTGTACCCTTTAGTTTGGCTAAGGGTTTATATATTTTGTTGATTTTCTCAAACCAGCTCTCAGTTTTTTTTTTTTTTTTTGATTCTTTGTATCCTTTGTTTCTAATTGGTTGAATCCAACCCTGAATTTGGTTATTTCCTTCCATATACTCCTCTTGGTTGTGTGTGTTTGTGTGTGTTTTTTCTTTGTTTTGTTTTATTCTAGGGCTCTAAGATGTACTGTTAAATTGCTAGTGTAGGATCTCTACCAATTTCTTTATGAAGTCACTTAGTACTATGAGTTTTCCTCTTACTTTCATTGTATACAATAAGTGTGTGCCTTCATTTTCATTAAATTGTAGAAAGTCTTTAAATTCTTTCTTTATTTCTTTCCTGACCAAGTTACTGAGTAGAGGGTTGTTCAGTTTCTATAAGTATGTGGGCTCATTTTGTTGTTGTTATTGAAGACAAGCCTTAGTCTGTGGTGATCTGATATCTTGGTCTCTAACTATGGTGATTAAGAATTTTGCTGGTTATAGTAACTTGGGATTGCATTTGTGTTCTCTTAGTGTTTGTATGACATCTGCCCAGGATATTATGGCTTTTAGACTCTCCTTTGAGAGTCTGGTGTAATTCTGGTAAGTCTGCCTTTATATGTTACTTGGCCTTTTCCACTTACTGCTTTTAATATTCTTCCTTTGTTTTGTGAATTTAGTGTTTTATTTATTATTTGACTGGAAGATTTTCTCTTCTTGTCTAATCTCTTTACTTTTCTGTAGGCTTCTTGCTTGTTTATGGGCATCTCTTTCTTTAGGTTAGGGAAGTTTTCTTGTATGCTTTTGTTGAAGATGTTTTCTGGTCCTTTGAATTGGGAACCTTCACTCTCTTCTATTCCTGTTATTCTCAGGTTTGGTCTTTTCCTTGTGTCCTGAATTTCCTGGATGTTTTGGGTTAGGAGCTTTATGCATCTTGGATTTTGTTTGACTATTCTATCAATATCTTCTATGGTAACAGAATCTTCTATTATACACCTGAGAGTCTTTCCTCTATCTCTTGTGTTGGTGATGCTTAAATCTATAAATCCTGACTTCTTTAACTAGGTTTTCTATCTCCAGGGTTGAATTAATTTGTGATTTCTTTATTGTTTCTATTTCCATATTTTAGGTCCTGGATGGTTTTGTACAATTTTTTCACTTGTTTGATTGTGTTCCCTTGCATTTCTTGAGTTATTTATGTTCTTCTTAAAGTCCTCTATTATCTTCAGGAGATGAAATTTTAGGTGAGAAGCATGCTTTTCAGGTGTCTTAGGGTATCAGGGCTTTCTGTGGTAGGGGAACTGGGTTCTGATGGTTTTAGATGACATTGGTTTCTTTTGTTTATGTTCTTGTGCTAGCCTCTCACCATCTGATTATCTCTAGTATTAACTGGCTTTGCTGTCTCTGACTGGAGCCTGTCCTTCTTTGTAGGTAGGTACAGTTTGTGAGCTAGGTTAGAGCAGACCTTCTGGGAGGTGAACTGTGCTACTTATGGAGCCTTCTGTGTCCCTAGTTAGGGCAGGCCTCCTGTGGCCGTGACTAAGGCAGTTCTCCTGTGACCCTAGTTATGGCATACTTTCTTGGAGTCAGACTGTCTTTGGGTGTGGGGGATGGGACTGGAGTTCCTGATCTTCCCTAGCAGAGCTGCAGACTGGAAGGAATATGTTTTACTGGCAGGGCAGATCTTTATGGTGTTCCCAGCTAGGGCAGCTATTGTGTAGGGGTTCTCACTTGTGAGCCTGGTAATGACTTCCTGGGAGTCAGTCTATCTCTGGGTGTGGGAGTGGGGACTGGAGTACCTGATCTGCCCAGGGCAGAGTTGCAAACCAGAAGGTGTGCTGTTTCTTAATATCTTCATATATCAGAGGGAAGGTGTGGTTGGTCTTGGTTGGGTTACATATGGCAGGAGAATGATGATTTCCATTGTAGATTTCACTGTCCTTGCTATGTTGAATAAGGGAATAAATGAACATAAAATCTGGTTGTTAATGAGAGAAAGACAAAGTATGAAAGGGCTCATGTAGATTTAAAAATAACATGGGAAGATGTGCTTGTTCTAACCTTAGTCTCTTATGATTTTACTGTAAGAGTAATTTTAATCTTATGAAGACTGCTGTTAATTTATGTTCTATTAGTATTACGTGACACATATTTCCTGGTTCTTATTCACAGGTTGAAGATAGTAACATGAATAAGGTGCTTACTAGCCATTTAAAATACCAACACATACACCGAGCACCTGTCACTAATGATGGGAGATTTTCTTTGCCTAAAACACATAGCTTTAACTTTCGCATCTTTCATTGTGTGTGTACAAGACAGAAGGAGGCAGAGAAAAAAATTTAGTAAGAAGTAATTTCAAAGTGTAATGTAGTTGTCATGTGACCATTATATGAGATAAGAATATGGGATTTAAGTCAAGGCTTTAAGCTAGGGACATATATCTTCAAAGAGATGCTAATAAGTACAACTTCAGCCATGGACAAGTGTTCTTTGGTTATAAGCAGAGGGGCAAAAAGCAACAGGAGAAATGCATATTGGTATGACTGTATTTTAAAGGGATTTTGAACAGATATTAATTTCTTTCCTTGCATAAAGCACTACAAATTCAGCAGCCTACAGCAACATACTTTAAAAACCATTTATTTATTTATTTTTTATCATTTAGGTGACTGAATATTTTAGTTGAGTTCTCATTTCACGAAAGCTTAAGCCTAGAATTAAACTATTCTCATGTGGAGTTTTATAGGAAGGTTGGGGGTGGCCCATGTCCAAATATATTCAGGCTCTTGGCAGAATTAATTTCCCATGCTAATTTGGATTAGTTCTTCCTTGACTTGCTTCTGATTGGATGGGGAGTCCTCACTAGGTGCAGTACTACCTTTTCTGGCCATGGGCATTTCAGATGCTTTCTCACAATGTAGTATTCTCTTTAGCTAGGAAGTGTGAGTCAGTGGCTGTTAAGATAAAATATTGTAAAATTCAACAAAGTGATTTGTTCAATTTCTTACCACCTTTTTCCTATGAGGTAATGTCAGAAAGTCATGGGTTCTATGTCACTCAGTGGAAGTAAATAAAGCAAAGCTATGAATGATTGGGGACAACTTTGGATATGCCTACAACACACAGTTCAAGCCTGAAGTTTGAGATTGGTTAAGGATTGTTCATGAGACTGGAAGAAAATAAATAGAATTTTTGCAATAAAAAGTCCTTTTTTAAAAAAAATGATTTTAATGTTTTTCCTAGAAAAGTGAATGCCATTTTAAAAATTTTAAGCAGTTAAATGACATAATTATACCTGTGTTTGGGAATGATCACATGTTGAGAAAAGGTACAGGATCTAAGATGAGAAAGAAGACAAAGTCCATGGTAGAAAGAGTAGGCTAGAAAGTGTGGGATGTAATCATACTGGTTAACTGCTTTATCTTCAACTCAGGAGAAAAACATCTAGGGGAAAAAACAGTTGTCTTACTTACAGCTTCTCCAAAAAGATTTCTGTCTCAAGATTTTCAGGGAACCAAGCACTCTATGGGAGAACAAAATGGTGGGAGCTCAGGAGAGCAAATGCACAGGAAGTCTGTAGGAACTCCTTTCTTTGCTCTAGTTTGCTGCTCTGCAGTCAGGTAACCAGAGCCAAGGAAGGGCTCCTGTCAGGTCAGCAGGAAGAATTTGGGAGAAGGCAAGTAGAATGTAGGAAAGAGGAATTGCAAGTAAGCACCTATGTACTACATGCATGTGTGTGTGTGTGTGTGTGTGTGTGTGTGTGTGTGTGTGTGTAGGAAAGTACACATGCTTATAGAAACCAGAAGAGGGCATTGGATTCCCTGCAGACAGGTTGTAGGCAGTAGTGAACAATATGACATGGGTGGTGGGAACCAAATTCAGATCTTCTGCACAATCAATATTGATTCATTTATCTGCTGAGCCATCTCTCTATTATTATTATTATCATTATTATTTTTATGTAATAATTATATTAAGTAGTAATGATAATGATAATAATAATAATAATAATAATAATGATAATAATAATGATGATGATGATGATGAAAAATTTATATTGTCTCTGGGATACTTCATCAACCTGAAGGTAATACTTGTTTTTAAACATGTTTCTGCCTAATTATATGATGTTTGAAAGCTCACTTAAAAATGTTACTAGTGCCCAACGTTTTGCCATAGAAAGTCCATTTAAAAGTTCATTGTTCTCCTGGGCAGTGGTGGTGCTTGCATTTAATTTCAGTACTTAGAAGGCAAAAGCAAGGGAATCTTTGAGTTTGAGACAAGCCTGGCCTATAGAACAAGTTGTAGGACTACACAGAGAAACTATCTCAATAAAACAAAAACTCAATGGAAAAACAAAAGCAAAACGTGAAACCAAAACAAACAGATAAGCCAAAACAAACCCAACCACCCCCCACTCCCTGAAGGAAAAGTTCATTGTTTTAACAATGTTGCCTAAGTAGTACATGATCTATGTATTCAGTGGTAACATTTTATATAACTATCTAAAGTTTATACTATAGTATAATTTTATGGTTAACCTTTGAATTTAGAAACAGGTGAACAGTGAAACAATCCTTGACTCACAATGTCTGCGTTTAGCAGTGCACATATTTGGTATTCCAAATTCCATGATTAGATACCTGGGCAGTAATTTTGCAAGTGGTGAGACATTATCCTTAAATTTAAGAACTAAACACAGCATTTTATATGAATTTCTGCATGTCCCTTTAATTCAGATACCTCTTTATTTCCCTGGAGAGACTGCTGTCCCCTTGTCTTATGTGTGCTGTGGGACCTAATGCTGTCAGCGAAGCTCAATACTGAAACCTTCTGTCAGGGCTCCAGGGATTTTTACCATTATCCACTGCTTCCTACTGCTGTCAGGTCAATACCAAACAAGGTGCATTTCAATAAATATGTGGAGATAAAATAAATTGTCTCAGGGTAGGAAATACCAGCTGTCAATACAATTAGTGACCAAAAAAGCGTGGGCTCAGCCCTGAGGGAACACAAACCAACTGGGGATTGATTTCTGTGGGGTTCTGAGTTTGTTTTACAGATAGAATTTTTAATAGAAAAGAAGTAAATGCTAAAAGTTATTACTGTCATTCTATAGAGTATCTTGAGTTTTCTTTTTTATTGCTACAACTATATAATATCAACATGCATGCACGCGTGCAAACACACACACAAATCAAAAATGGAGGTAGTTGTTATATTAAAAGGAAGACAAGATTCTTTAGTGATCTGTGGTGTCTCCTGTGGATTTAAGCATACTGTCCTCAGAACACTGACTGCTGTGATAGTTAATTCAGAATGGATTAAGTTAAATATTAATGGTTTTTAAGAGTAGCAAAGCAGGGTGAATCATATGTCACAACCTACATTAGACTACTTTGGTCTAGAAATACAATATCACATGGCATTGATCTGAGGTAGTTTCTTACTCCTAGGAAGGAATAATGGAAAACATTTGCATTTCTCTGTATAGTTTCTCCTTTAAAATGAAAAAGGAAAAAGAACAAAAGAGTATACAAGATATTTTTTTCCTTTCCTTTTCTGTTTGTAATAGATACTTTGGCCTCGGTGATGAATTTAAAAAATGGATCTGTCCCATTATTGGATATTTGGAAGCATTGAGGTACTCCCAGGACCAGCGTGGTTTACCTATTCATTAATATGGAGAAGAAGCCTGAAAGCAAATAAATATAGAAGGCTATGGGGCTTCCTGAAACTGCTAAGGATTGCTATTTTCTTCACATCATTTTGACAGATAAATGTTACATTCTGATTTAATAGTTTTTAGATAGTATAACCTTTGTTATACCTTTCCTTTGTGATGTTGTGAAGTGGTTCAAGGGATTGTAGGAAATGTATTTATTCAACAGTATCACAAGATAAAACCACACATACACACACACACACACACACACACACACACACACATTTAAATGGTGTGTTTTTAATGTAATTTACTCTTTTGGATTGATTCAGACATTCTTTTGGTTGGTCCAGTCTGGACAGGACATCATTTTGAATACTGAAGTCAGTCAAATAATTACTCAGTGCCTCATTCAACCCTATTAGAGCAGCTCCTTACTGTAGGTGTGAGCTAACTCAGAGACCCACAACTGCACAATGAGCAGTGAGCAAGAAACATGGAGTACACATACCTGATGGGATGTTTTCATCAAACCTTCCCTGTAGGGCTGAGGAATCTCTGAAGAAAAAATGATTGTAGATGGCAGAATGATTGTAAGAGCCAGGAGTGAAGGATGACTCTAAGGAAGTAGGGTCTTCCATACACATCAGGACTGATGCCACATGAGGACTGGAACCCACAGAAACTGAGACATTGTGCATAGGACCATCACAGATTCAACCCAGACTGGGTTCTAACATTAAGAGGGAGAAGTAGACATAAGGTCTCACCTCTGACCAAGATGTTATTTGCAAATGATCCCTGCTGGTGAGAAAATAATCAGTTTTCTCAAATGGAGATTGAGTGCACTTTTGGTCAGGCTCCATGCTTAACTCCATAGGGATTTGCTTTGCTTTTGGCAATGTACATGAAGATGATATTCAATAAAAAAATCTTTCATTGTTTGTTTGCTTTTTGTTTGTTTGTTTAGAGAAAGATAGAGAGAGAATATGAAATTGTGTTGGCAGGGTTGTGGGGAGTATCTGGAATGATGTGTAGGAGAGGAAAATCATGATCAAAATACATTGTATTAAAAATAATACATTTGTTAAAAAGGCTATCTTTTTTCCACTGGATGGTTTCAGCTCCTTTGTCAAAGATCAAGTGACCATAGGTCTGTAGGTTCATTTCTGAGTCTTCGATCTTCCATTGATCTACCTGCCTGTCACTGTACCAATACCATGCAGGTTTTTTTTGATCAACTGGAGGTCAGCATGCAGAAGAATGTAAATTGATACATTCTTATCTCCTTGTACTAAACTCAACTCCAAGTGGATCAAGGACCTACACATAAAACCAGACATACTGAAATTAATAGAAAAGACACTGAGGAAGACCCTTGAAGACATGGGCACAGGGGAAAAGTTCCTGAACAGAACAACAATAGCTTATGCTCTAAGATGAAGAATTAAAAAATGGGATCTCATAAAATTACAAAGTTTCTGTAAGGCAAAGGGCACTATCTAAAGGAAAAAACTGCAACCAAAAAATTGGGAAAAGATATTCACCAACCCTATATCTGACAGCAGGCTAATATCCAATATATACAAAGAACTCAAGAAGTTAGACTCCAGAGAGACAAATAACACTGTTAAAAACTGGGGTACAGAGCTAAACAAAGAATTTTCACCTGAAGAACTTCGAATGGCTGAGAAGCACCTTAACAAATGTTCAGCACCATTAATCATTAGGGAAATGCAAATCAAAACAACCCTGAGATTTCACCTCACACCAGTCAGAATGGCTAAGATTAAAAACTCAGGAGACAGCAGGTGTTGGCAAGGATGTGGAGAAAGAGGAATACTCCTCCACTGCTGGTGGGAAAGCAAGTTGGTACAACCACTTTGGAAATCAGTCTGGCGGTTCCTCAGAAAACTGGGCATGACAATTCCAGAGGACCCTGCTATACCACTCCTGGGCATATACCCAGAGGATTCCTTGGCATGCAACAAAGACACATGCTCCACTATGTTCATAGAAGCCTTATTTATAATAGCCAGAAGCTGGGAAGAACCCAGATGTCCCTCAGTGGAGGAATGGATACAGAAAATGTGGTATATTTACACAATGGAATACTACTCAGCAATTAAAAACCATGAATTCATGAAATTCGTAGGCAAATGGTTGGATCTGGAAAATATCATCCTAAGTGAGGCAACCCAATCACAAAAGAATACACATGGAATGCAGTGAAGGATAAGTGGATACTAGCCCAGAAGCTCTGAATACCCAAGATACAATTCACATATCAAATCATTCCGAAGAAGAAGGAAGGAGAGGGCCCTGGTCCTGGAAAGGCTTGATACAGCATTGTAGGGGATTATCAAGACAGAGAAGTAGGAGGGGGGTGATTGAAGAATGGGTGGAGGCAAGAGGGCTTATGGGACTTATGGGGAGGGGGGAGCCAGGAAAGGGAAAATCATTTGGAATGTAAACAAAGAATATAGAAAATAAAAAAATACAAAAAACCCAAACAAAACAAACAAACCAACAAAAAAGGGATGGCTGAAGAGATGGCTCAGTGGTTAAGAGCACTGACTGTTCTTGCAGAGGTCCTGAATTCAAATCCCAGCAATCACATGGTGGCTCACAACCATCTGTAATGAGATCTGATGCCCTCTTCTGGTATGTCTGAAGACAGCTACAGTGTACTTATATATAATAAATAAATCTAGAAAAAATAATACAAAAATGAACTGAAATAAATGTCTTGCTGTGAAGAACATGGTGACCAGTTTAGCACTAAGTAAAATTATCATTAATCTTATGTGATTTCTATCAAAACTTTTGTGTTTTCACATATATTTTCAACATTTTTATAAACTTGTAAATGCAAAAAAAAGGCAAATTTATATTATTTGAATTTATTTAGCATTCACTCTAAATTCTATGGACATACTTGGAAACAAAACATTGGTGTTGTTTTTAGGTCAAATTCCCTTCATGGAAGTCCTTAGTGTATTATTCTCTTTTAAGAATACCATGCCATGGTTGAATATCTTGAGGTTATTTATTTTTTATTTGTTTGTTTGGTTTAAATGATCTTTAAGGGTGTCAATTAGACAAATCATGGTTAAAAGGTAGGGAACTGTATCAGAATTCTTGCTCAAAACCCTAACTTCCCTTTTAGGAATGTTGATAAATGATTAAGAAGCCAGGATTTAGTTTAGTGAGATAGAGAAACGTTTTATCAAGTTCCTTGAATGTTAATTAGGGAATTCACACAGGAAACACAATGATAAAGAAGTGAAACATGAGATTCCAATGATTTGAAAAAAAAACTAGTAGAATATTCAGTTGATCCAAGAATGACATCTAGAGGTAAAATGACTCCTAAGAAGGGTATCAATTCAATGTCTTATAGTTTAAATACAAAATTACCACCAACGGGTTCATGGCTGTAGTGTTAATCTCCATGTAGTGGCTGTTTGGGGAAAGTTTGAACTCTAGGATGTGGACACTAGCTAGTTCCAGATGGGCAGGTCCCAGAGGGCCACATTTTGTCTTGGCTTCTCTTAGTTCTTTACCCTGCCTTTTTTCTTCATGAAGGAAGCTGCTTACTCTACTGTAGCTCTACTGTTATGGTGGGTGTTCACCCTCTCACAGCACAGCAAATAGAAAAAGGTGACACAAACTGAAGTGTCCAAAATTGTGACCAAACAGCAAAGACAGGGCAAACCTGCCTAAATACCAAAATATTTCTCCCAGATATTTGTCATAACATCTAAAAGTCTAAAAGGTCATTCAAGGTTAGGTTTGTCTTGAAGGAGCTCTTCCCTGGGGGGGGAGGCAGTATGATCTGAGTTGAGATTTCCCCAAAAGCCAGATGAAAGTCAGAAACAACAGTCAACTGTTAGTGATACCCTTAGCAGCTAGAAAAATGGCTGCTTTGTCTGCACAGATGAAAAACCACTAAGACAATGTTCCAGTCTTTCTGTGATCACTATTTGAATATTTTTACGAAATCAGGGTTAAGACCTTGCCATAGAAGCTAATACTTATAAACCCAAAATAATATCATCTCATGTTAAAAACAAATTTAATATTTTAGTTCTAGATAATTTATACATTTAAGCTAAAATAAAGGTTATATCTAAAATATGTACTTGGCTTACAAAAACCTCTAATATATAATCATCACTCTGGGAAATTTTCTTTGGAAATAATTTTATAGCTTTTATAGAAGATTTGAAAAATACATGTAACTCTCATTCATATTATTAGGATGAAACATTTTTATTCTCTGCAGGAGTTTTGCATTTTCAACACAAATTATTGCATGGATTTTCAAATGGTGATGAAATATCTTAAAGGAACAAGGTAAGATAGAACAAAATATTAATAATGATACTTTTCCTGTAAGTATGCTTTTTTTTGGGCTGGCGTTATATTCTCCCAGAAATGTGGGTTTGGATAAAAATGTAGGCTTTATTCTTGTAGGTAAATACTACAATGAGTTGTTTATTATGGTTGTTTTCTAATAATTGTGCAAAGTTGAGAAACTGTACAATTTTTAAAAATTTTCTTTGTTGAAACATCCTGAATCACTAGTTTCCCTGTAGTGAACCAAAAACTTCAAGATTAACAGCCAACGGGCTCAATTCTTGACACAAAATCAAAATTTCTAAACCTAAGAACTACAAATGTATTATGGCACGTTTGAACATTTTTATCGATTCTATTATTAAAATTAACCATACTCACTTGAATAAAGTCGTGACACAATTTGAACTTAACATCCAAGCTAATGGGAGCTGACTGGCTGTACTGTTTTGAGTTTGCCGAGCCATTTCTGTAGTATGTATGACTTTAGCAGTTTATCTAAACCTTCCGTGCCCATTCCTTCTCATCCACAGAGAGGGCATATACCAAGGCTGAGTATAAGAGAGTGATTCAGGAAAACACAGAGGGGTCTTAGGTTGGTAAAACCTCTGCATGCTCTGCAGGAATGAACTCACCATTGTCCACTTTTGAAGCCTCAGAATAAGCAGCAGCCAAAGTTAATGCATAATGCTAAAGGGTTGCGTTGTATGAGCTATAGCTGTTCATTGTGCAGGTGGGCATGGTGACAACCTGGGTGCCTCTACATGTATGAGCGGGGAATGAATTTCCGGCTCAATTTTGCTCTAAATCAGTAACTATACTTGAGTTTTTAAAGTCTAGTCTGTTTTCTCTCACATGCATCTATCATTTTTTATTGTGCGTATATGATAAAAATAGTGAAATTAAGCAAAATAAAGGAAAATTATAATCCATGAAGACTTTTAAAAATGATAACTATGTCATCATGGCCATTAAGGTAGCAGAAGTCCTGTCAGAAATTTTAAATGGAATTCTAGGAAATCGTTTAGTACCAACATTGGAATAAATGACTGTCTCAAAAAATGTCTATTTTGAGCAGAAAGATGCTAATCTGAATATATTAATGTTATGTGTTGAAATCATATTAATGTCAGTTACCATACAGTGCCAAGATCTCAGAGATGCTCATCTGAATGTACTAATGTTATGTGTTGAAATCATATTAATGTCAGTTACCACAGATCTCAGAGCTTATTTCTCCTATAGGATGAAGTGTAATTTGAATTTCTTTCACTAGATGGCAAACCATAATTTGAATGTGCAGGTTTCTTTTTTACAAAAACAAGGGAAGTCCTGAATGAATTATTCTGAGATAGAAACTTTTCTTCATTTTTAGACTTTCTATACTGGTCTATGTCATGCCAGATCATTACCATATTGATTCTTAAACTATCACAAGCCTTGAGATCTTTTTCTGCCTTAAACAGTTTAAACCAATGAGGACATTACTCTGAGAAATTTTCCAATACACAAAATCTGAATGTCTGACTTTTTATTTTCTATTCTGTTTACTATTATTATTAGAGAATTTTGTACATCAATATTGCATTTATGTAATTTCCATCCCACATTCTTTTCCTTCTTTGTCATCCCTCCTTTTCATATAGGCACATTTACACACACACACACACACACACACACACACACACACACAGGGAGAGAGAGAGAGAGAGAGAGAGAGAGAGAGAGAGAGAGAGAGAGAGAGAGAGAACCTGCTGAATCTGCTTAGTGTTGCTTATACACACATGAGTTGTATTTAGGGCTGACCACTTGGTATTGGATAATATATCAGATGACTCATCATTAGACATGATCTACTCTTCTGCTATCAAAAGCCACCGATTGAAGCTCTTTGTCTAGAGATGGACCTCTCTTGATTTCCTCATATCCACATTGGCTGCATATGTGATGAAGGTAAGAATCTTATAAAGAGGATCCTCAACTTCATATGGGACCAAACCCAATGCCAGCTGTTGTGAGAAAAGGGAAAATCTGTATGGACACACAGAAGAAAGTGATATGACACAGACAGTGTGTGTGTGTGTGTGTGTGTGTGTGTGTGTGTGGTGTGAAGCTGCATTAGCCACAAGCAGGAGATACCTGGGGCCTCAAGCTGACAGAAAAATGAAATATTCTACCCTGAAGGGGTTCTCATCCAACCTATACCCAGACTTCAGAATTCTGATTTCCAGATTAAATTTTTTTCACTTCTTTGCTTTTTTATGAATCTTTATTCTTTTTCACATTGAATTCTCAAGGGTATTTGAATAAGAATGTTCTAAAACTGAGTAATGAGTTTCAGTAGAGCAAGAGACAAATAAGGCCATAATTTTTGACAATTACTGGGTTCCTTGGCCCCATATTCCTCATAGTTAATGTAACAACCATGCAGGTAGGTAGCACTTTGCTAACTCCCTGTGGCAGAAGGGGCTTCTGGTTACGGTGAAAATAGTGATTCTTTGTATGATATGACACTATGGGAAAAAAAGCCAAGTGCAGTCTGGAGGTATTTGTAAAGTGGTTTCCAGATGCCAGTATGATCTGGGAAATCATGGAGAGTCCTGCTTTGAATGTGAGCTGCCCTTTTTGTGAGGGAGCCCATGCAGCCAATGTGAAAGAGGCAGATCCAACCATAGAAGGCTTGATCTCCTCTCCTGTCTCTTGCCTGACTTTGGCATGTGGCGCTGTACTCTACCATTCCCTTCTGTTGTGATGCTCTGCCTCATCAGAAGCCAAAACACAGAGGAGTCTACAGACCACTGCCTGAAACTTCTGAAACCAAGAGTGAACACATCTCTTGTCTCGCATACTGCTTTACCTGGCTGTTTGAGATAACCAAGCAGCACATGATTATAAACATGCTATAGTCAATAATCTGCCTGTCTCCTATCCAGGGCCATCATTCTCCTATCAGTAGCTGAAAAACTAGGGCAGGCAAACTTGTTCAGCACAAAGATTATAAAACTTGAAAATTTACATTATTTTTCCAATTATCCCCCTAATGAGTTTCAAAAATGCCTTTGTGTGTCTTGTGAGTTCATGGCCAGTAGTTGGTAATGACTTACTGTACTTCATTCTTCAGATGGGTGTCTTTTCATATCACATGTCCTGATGACATGTCCTTCCATATCTCAAAACTTAACTTTTCCCCTTTAAGTACTTGGCTGAGGTTTTGTTGTTTGTTTGTTTGTTTGGTATTGTTTGTTTATTTGTTTTCTATCTCTCTCCTGATAACTTTCAGTGATGAAAAGACACATGGCAGAAAATGAAATCTTTTCATTTTAAGTCGTTCTGGACATGGTGTTTCACTGCAGCAAAAATACTCCTAACTAAGACAGTGTCTGGGAAAGCTCAGCTCATAGTTGATTCTAAATCATATCAGGTGGACAATTAACATTAACTATAATGCTGACTTTTAATTGAATTTGTTACATTTGATGTTGTGGTCTTGATTTTTACAATTTTCTGAGGGTTTACCCAGTCTTTATCTTTTTTTTCAATAAAATTGATGAATGGTTTCTGTTAATGCTGTCCTCAAAATAACATCAAGATATTTCTATTTATATAGTGCCTTCTTTTGTGTTTTATTGGGTGATTTGGGAAAGAGAGATCAAGTCAGGATTGAACACTGAAGACTGCTGCATGGAGCGTCATCTCTGTTAAGAACAGGGAGAGAAATAGAAAACATGGACTGACTATCAGACTATTATTTTAGGAAATTCTCACCAAAGAGAAGGAGAAAATTATGGGTGGAGATGTCAAATAGTACTAAAGAATTTAAAGAACACGGAACAAAAGATTAAAAGATCTTAAGATCAAACAAATACTTAAAGGACTCTTGTTTCTCAGAAACAGACCAGCCTTAGAATTGTTACTTGAAGTAGTCTCATGTTAGTCCGCATAGTATGTATTGTCATACATATCACAATGGTGAATGTCTTATTCTGTTTGTGCTGTTTGGACAATAAGCCACAGATTAGGCCATTTATAAAAAGCAGAAGTATATTTCGTACTGTTCTGAAAGCTGGAAAGTCCATGATCAAGGCGTTGGAAGGCTCATGGTCTGGTGAGACTATTGTCATTCCATGATGGTCTATGGAGACGAGAAGTGAACTTTGTAATGGAAGAAGGCAGAAGGCAAAGGAAAGTGATTACATTCGTCAAGTCTTTCATGAAGTTACCTTATCTCATTGTGAGGCTTTACATTTTATAGTCCCTGCCTCCTGACCTAACAGGTATCATGTTAATGATACCTAAATTTTGGTGATATCCTAAAGTGGTCTAGATTAATTATTTTCTCATTCTGTTATCTATGAAATATGTTTTGTTGGGTAATCACATCATTCATGAAAGTTTTTGTGTTATATTTGACCTATCTGAATGTTGATGCCAGTATCATACATATAATAAAAATATTAGATATATGATATTTTAATAATTACTTGAGAATTTCATACAATGGGTCTTCATCATATCCACTTTCCCATTCTTCCCCCTAAAACCTCCCAGATCTACCTCCATTTCCCTTCCTACTCCTATCCTCATGCTCTCTATAGTGGTTTGAATGAGGAATGTACCTTGTAGACTCATGTATTTGAACACTTGATCTCCAGCTTGTGGTGCTGTTTGGGGGTTATGAAATTTTTGGAAATTGGAACCTTGCTACAGTAAATGTGTCACTGAGAATAGACTCTGAGAATTTATAGGCTTGTTTCAGTACCAGTTTTCTCTCCGATTCCTGTTTGTCATTGAAAAGTGATCACTTGGTCTCCATTCCCACTGCTTCTTTTCATGCCTCCTTGCTATCACGAACCCTTAATTCTCTGGCTGTCCTCATGCCTTCGAGGTTCATCTCTACCTTACTCTGTCTTTTCATAAAATAGAGGCAGTGTTCTTCCAGGGCCCAGACCCTGCTAGTCTGCGGATTAAAGCTCTGTCACCAGCTTTCCAGTATCCCCTGTTCATTTCCTTACTTCACAAATCTTGGCACCTTGCATATCAGTTCCATAATTTTATAGGCCAATCTCTTTCTATATAAGCAGAACGAAAATACTTATATTGTTTAAATATAATTATTATGAGTTATAGATTTAACATACAGACTACAATTTTAAAACATAGTAACTAAACATTTGATGCATATTTTTTCTTATATATGCATATTTTCATATATATACATATGTATATGTGTGTATGTAGGCATATGCAAGGATGAGAATAAATTGTATTTTAGAGTTAAACTATTTTTCAGCCACCTTCTAATTATCAAGATATTTTATGAACACCATGATTTCAAAAACTAGGGCAATAAGAAAAATAAGAAAGCAGATACTTGACACTGTTGGTAATCTATACCTCATTATGTGAAATCTATTGTGCTCCTGCTTTCTGAGAGGGAATATTTGTCAAGTTAATTCATTTGTCTTTTTGTGGCTTTTGTAAACACTTTTATCATGCAATCTGTCTTTGTAATACAAATCATAATAGTCTTTCACATTGACAGCAACACCAACTGCATACCTCCTGACCGCTCAGCGGTTGCAGTTTTGCTATGCAGGTATAAAAGCAGAGATGGAATACAGAGAATTTCCTATGAAATTAGCAATGTGGATTTATCAGCATCAGCTAGAGTGCTCCAGAAAGCATTCTTTGTGGTTTGTGCAGGAGTTTAAACACTATTTCTTAAGCCCTTAAAAATAACGGTTGTTGCTCAGAAGTTCTCATTGTCTCTCTCCCACTACAACAATGATAGAGCTAGCCCACTGTTCACCAAATTTAGTAGATTGTAGTGGCGAGTATGTAATCTTGTTTTGTGAACAATATATATTATTTTTGTTACATGCTAAAATTGTAGCAACATATTAAATAGGTGATGAATTGATGAATTGATTCCTGAAAAAAAATATGTAGAGCATTTTCTTTTTTATTTTTTCTTTTCTTTTCTTTTCTTTTCTTTTCTTTTCTTTTCTTTTCTTTTCTTTTCTTTTCTTTTCTTTTCTTTTCTTTTCTTTTCTTTTCTTTTCTTTCCTTTCCTTTCCTTTCCTTTCCTTCCTTCCTTCCTTCCTTCCTTCCTTCCTTCCTTCCTTTCTTTCTTTCTTTCTTTCTTTCTTTCTTTTTTCTTTCTTTCTTTTGTGTTTGGTTTTTTCAAGACAGGGTTTCTCTGTAGCCCTGGCTGTCCTGGAACTCACTCTGCAGACCAGGCTGGCCTCAAACTCAGAAATCTGCCTGTCTCTACCTCCCAAGTGCTGGGATTAAAGGCGTGTGCCACCATGCCCGGCTTGTAGAGCATTTTCAATATAACCTGACACTCTAATTTGTATGTCATTAGAAATTTTCTGGCTAGGAAGATGAGGGATGATGAAGTACAACCTTGACTAGACAGATCTCCTAGTGCAAAAAGAATGGTGGTTTCCAAATAAGGTTCCCTGCTTAGTAGACGTGGACATATGCTTAAGGGCATAGTAGAACACACAATAAATTTGACATGGTAAAGTCTCAAGTGTCAGTTTTTGTTTTCTTTGTGTATAATCTGTACTCCAAGCCATCCTAGAGCCATAGGAAACAGTTCAAAGAGAATAAATAGTCTCGGGAAATAGTAGTGTTCTGTAGTTAATCAATTAAACCTGCCCACTAAAGTGACAAAGTTGAAAAGTGTTTTTGATAAAGTTATAACTGCTAGGAAGAAGATAATACATTTAGTTTTTGGTGTCTGGGGTAAATGAATTTTGTGATTACAAACTTGCAAACATTTAAGAGAAAATTTTAGTAAAGAAGAACGTTTAAAATGAGGAGACATTTATCTTGCAAAAGATTAAAAACACTGCTGTCTTCCAATATATTTGTATAAAATCTATCCTAGTATACTAAATTTAGACCTGTTCGCTGGTCCCATCTCTATTTAGATAAGATTAACAAGAAAGAAGACTTGGAGTAAGTGACATTTTTTTCAGCGATGAAGGATGCAATGCATTGAGCTGACAAATACTTGGAAGGTATACATCCAACTTGAGAGGACCCTTCACATGGCCTTCATAAAAGCAGACCATACACACATTTCTATGTATTAAATGCAAACTGTATTTATATGCACTTAATCACACATGCATATAGATATTTAACTGTACATGTAATTTCAACAACTATTTTCACCTAAGAGCAGTCTAGTATCTTTAAAGGGGCCAAAGAGGGCCAAAGGAGCAAAAAGACATCATTAAGCATTGGTAAGGATGTCTTTTCAAATTAATTAGTATTGCTCCCTTTAACTTCAAGGAAGGCAGCAAAGCCTTTATGTTGTATTTTTATGTTACTTTATTACAACAAACAGCACCTCCTCATTTTACTGAGAAGTTATGATTATAACTGAAAATTCTTCCACATCCATGAGGCAAAAATGGGTGTAAATTTCTATTTTAAAAAGAAAGAAAAACTGACGCATCAAGCAGTTAATTGCTCCAAGGCACATTGTTCCAGTATCGTGCAATTGTGCTCTCAAGATTTGGTTCACATGTTTAATCCTTGGATTTGCTAAATTAATCTCTCTGAAAAGAGAGAATACCTTGCATTTATCTTTGCTTTCTGATTATTTCATAATGATTTTCTTGTGTAAATTTTAATCATAATTCTATAGTGTAAATCAGGAGATGGATTTCCAAGACTACATTAATTCATTTTTCTTTCCTTCCTTCCTTCCTTCCTTCCTTCCTTCCTTCCTTCCTTCCTTCCTTCTTTCTTTCCATCTTTTTTTCTTTCTTTCCTTCTTTCTTTCCTTCTTTTCTCTCTCTATTTCCTTCCTTTCTTCTTTCTTTCTCTTTTTCTTCCTCTCTTCCTTTCTTCCTTTCTTTCTCTTTTCCTTCCTTCCTTCCTTCCTTCCTTCCTTCCTTCCTTCTTTCTTTCTTTCTTTCTTTCTTTCTTTCTTTCTTTCTTTCTTTCTACATCCCCAAAACTTCTCCTCTCCTAGCATCTTTCTCACAGATTCCCTCCTCCCATTCCCCCCTCCCACTCCTCCTAGAGGGCAGGTACTCACTGGGTTTCCTCCTAACCTTCCCCATCAAGGCTCTGCAGGGTTGAGTGTATCCTCTTCCACTGTGTCCAGAAAAGACAGCCCTTTGTGCTGGGGGCTATATTTGTTGGTTTGTAGCTCAGACTCTTAGAGCTGCCAAGGGTCCAAGTTAGTTGACACTATTAGTCTTCCTGTGGAGATCCGATTCCTTTCAGGGCTGTTAATCCTTTCCCCAGTTCTTCCCCAGGAGCCCCTGACTTCCATCTAAAGTTTGGCTATGGGTCTCTGCATCAATTTCAGTCAGCTGTTGCTAGAGGCTTTCAGAGGACAGTCATACTTGGCTCCTGTCTATAAGCATAACAGAGTATCATTAACAGTTTCATGGATTGGTGCCAATGGGATGGATCTCAAGTTAGGGAGGTTTTTGGTTGGCCATTCCTTCAGTCTCTGCTCCATCTTTGTCCCTCTGCTGCTTTTTGGCAGATCAAAGTCTGGGTCAATAGTTTGTAGTTGGTGTTCTTATCCCTCCACTGGGGAATCCTACCTGACTACAGGAGGTGGTCTCTTCTATTTTCATGCCCTTAACATTAGGCATCTCTGAGGAACCGCCACACTGATTTCCAGAGTGGTTTTACCATTTTGCAATCCCACCAACAGTGGAGGAGTGTTCCTCTTTCTCTACATCCTCGCCAGCACTTGTTGTCTCTTGAGTTTTTAATCTTAGCCATTCTGACTGGTGTGAGGTGGAATCTCAGGGTTGTTTTGATTTGCATTTCCCTGATGACTAATGATGTTGAACATCTCTTAAGGTGTTTCTCAGCCATCCGAATTTCTTCTGGTGAAAATTCCTTGCTTAGCTCTGTACCCCATTTTTTGATAGGGTTATTTGGTTCTTTGGGGTCTAACTTCTTGAGTTCTTTGTATATATTGGATATTAGCCCTCTGTCGGATGTGGGGTTGGTGATCTTTTCCCACTTTGTTGGTTGTCGTTTTGTCCTTCTGACAGTGTCCTTTGCCTTACAGAAACTTTGTAATTTTATGAGGTCCCATTTGTCAATTCTTGATCTTAGTGCATAAGCTATTGGTGTTCTGTTCAGGAACTTTCCCCCTGTGCCTATGTCCTCCAGGGTCTTCCCAAGTTTCTTTTCTAATAGTTTCAGTGTGTCTGTATTTATGTGGAGGTCCTTGATACACTTGGAGTTGATCTTAGTGCAAAGAGATAAGAGTGGGTCAATTCGCATTCTTCTGCATGTTGACCTCCAGTTGAACCAGCACCATTTGTTGAAGAGGCTATCTTTATTCCACTGGATGGTTGTGGCTCCTTTATCAAAGATCAAGTGACCATAAGTCTGTGGGTTCATTTCTGGGTCTTCAATCCTATTCCATTGATCCCTTCCAGAGGACCCTGGCATACCACTCCTGGGCATATACCCAGAGGATTCCCCTGCATACAATAAAGACACATGCTCCACTATGTTTATAGCAGCCTTGTTTATAATAGCCAGAAATTGGAAGGAGCCCAAATATCCCTCAAAGGAGGAATGGATACAGAAAATGTGGTATATTTATACAATGGAATACTACTCAGCAATTAAAAATAATGAATTCATGCAATTTGCAGGTAAATGGTTAGACCTGGAAAATATCATCCTGAGTGAGCTAACCCAGTCACAAAAGAATACACATGAAATGCAATCACTGATAAGTGGATATTAATGAGCCCAGAAGCCCTAAATACTCAAGGCACAATTAGCAAGTCAAATGAGTCCCAAGAAGAAAGGAGAGGACCCTGGGCCTGTAAAGATTGGATCCAGTTTTGTAGAGAAACCATGGGGGGAGGGGGAATGATTGGGGAATAGTTGGGGGGAGAGGAATTATGGGACATAGGGAGGGGGAACTGGGAAACGGGAAAGCCTTTGGAATGTAAACATAGAATATAGAAAATAAAAATTAAAAAAAAATTAGACATCTCCTCTAAGGTCAACCACATTGACTCCTGGGAGCCTCCCCTGTCTCAGGTCTCTGGGGCTTCCTAGAGATTTCCCTGCCCAGAAGCTGCAGATTTCTGTTCATTCTCCTGTCTTCTGTCTCTCTCTCCTGTCCCTTCCCCACATCTGATACCAAAATCCCCATATTCCTCCCCCTCACCTCTTCCATCCAGTTACCTTCCTCCCTCTGCCTCCTATGACTCCATTATTTTCCTTTCTAAGTGAGATTCAAGCATCCTCACTTGGGTCTTCTCAATGATCACTTGGTCAGGAAAGAAATAAAGATTTTAAAGACTTCTTAGAAATCAATGAACATGAAGGTGCAAAGAGAAAATTCATAGTATTAAGTTCCTTCATAAAAAAATTGTTGAGTTCTCATACTAGAAGTTTAACAGCATACCTGAAAGTTCTACAGCAAAAAGAAGAAAACGTACCAAGAAGGATAGATGGTAGGAAATAATCAAATTCAGGGCTAATATTAATCAATTAGAAACACATAGTATAATACAAAGAATAAAAAAAACCCAAGAGCTGGTTCTTTGAGAAAAACAAGATAGAAAAGCCCTTAGCCAAACTAACTAAGAAACCCAGACAGTTAACATTTAACTTCCAATTAACTATCAAAAATGAAAAGGGAGACATAATAACAGAATATAAAGAAAATTAAAAAATCATCAAGTCTTACTTCAAAAACTTCTATTTCACAAAAGTAAAAAATATAAATGAAATAGATGATTTTCTAGAAATATACCATTTACCAAAGTTAAATCAAGGGCAGGTAAAATATCTAAACACTCCTATAACCTATAAGGTAATAGAAGCATCCCAACCAAAAAGAGCCCAAGGCCATATGGCTTTACTGCAGAGTCCTACCAGACTTTTAAAAAGAGATAATACCTATACTCCTCAAACTATTCCACGAAATAGAAACAGAAGGACCACTATCATGAATTAGGTAGTCACTCTGATAACTAAACCACACAAAGGCTCAAAAGTAAAGAAAAAGTATTTCAGAACAATTTCACTTATGAATACCGATGCAAAAATACTCAATAAATTTCTCTCAAACAGAGGTCAATAACACATTAAAAAACTTATTCACCATTAAGAAGTAGGCTTCATCCCAGGGATACAGGGATGGTTCAATATCTAAGAATACATCTATGTAATCTGTTATATAAACAAACTGAAAGAGAAAAATCACATGATCATATCATTAGATGCTGAAAAAGCTTTGGACAAAATCCAACTATCCCCTTCATGTTAATAGTCTTGGAGAAATCAGGGATTCAAAGCAGATACCTAAACATAATAAAAGCCATATACAGCAAGCCAATAGCCAACATTAAATTAAATAGAGGGAAAAGACAAGGCTGCCCATTAAATCATTTTCAAAGTTTAGGACAAAGAACTAGAAAATTTAACATGACACTGTCCAGAGGAGAAAGGGAGAGTGTTGGAACATCCTGCCATTGAGTCTTTAAGTCTTGGGCATGTAGATCATGGGCTTTGCTGTACTTCACTTCTTTAACTTATGTTAATATAAAAGTAGGGACAGCTACATCAGCAATAAAGAAATAAATCTCAAAAGAAAATTTTATTAGCCATATGTGAAATGAGTTTTCATTGATCTAATGGACATTAGAACAATAGTTCTCAGATTGGGGGTTGCGACCCCTTTGAGGGTCAATGATGCTTTTCACAGGAGTCAGGGATCAGATATCCTGCATATTAGGTACTTACATTATAATTCATAATAGTGTCAAAATTATAGTTACCTAGTATCAGTGAAATAATTTTATTGCAGGAATCACCACAATATGAGGAACTGTGTTAAAGGGTTGTAGCATTATGAAATTTGAGAACCAATGCATTAGAGAAATTAAAGGATACTTACAAGTTTTTGTAAAATCCAGTTAAATCATACCTACCCAAGATACAATAAACTATGTTATTTTATTTTAAGTAGATGTACAGTGCTATAGAAAATATTGTAGAAGTATTTCTGAAGATCTGAATATATAAATAAATATGTGAAAATATTATAGCAGATTACTGTAACTTGGTATGGCTTTCTAGTAATTACCTTTCTAGTAATCATGTGATAGTTGGTGGTTGGTAAGCTTGGATCTCAGTAGACAACTCTAAACTGTACATGAAATAATACAACATTAAAGAGCAATATTAGTATATGAATTCTATCTAGTATTTTTCTTTGCTAGTAATATAAATTTTTACTTTGAGTTATTAAAAATGGTGAAAGTGAGAGGAAAATGTCTGTAATGTCTATACAGTGTTTTTGTATTTCGGGATTCTATGTAGAATAGTATATTGAGATACATTTTGTAAATTTTATATTTATAATATAAATTGATCACTGGAATTATGTTGGTATAAAAGGATGACTATAAATTGTATTATTTCTATTGAGTTACAATTTCTTTCCCCTAATATGTCCATGTACAGCTTATGATAGATAGGTGCTGTTGCGGATTGTTCTTGTTGCAGACATCACAGCATGCATTGGCTCCAACTCAGACATGTGTAACGTCTGTTTTATGTCATGACCTCGTCAACACATGGTTTGTTTGGGGCCAAGATATAATTATTCTTAGATGGACAAGAGTTATTTTAAATGCTTGCTGGAGAACCAAACCAACAGATACACAGGCATTAGTGCTTACATGCCCAAGGGAAAGGAAGTCTGTACACTGTGCAAAACAAGGACACGTTTTTGTCCTAACTAAAGTTTGGATAGTTAATTAACACAATAGTTAAGTTAGAACTCTATATGAATTCATAAAAGTGTTTGTATTTTAGAATAGACTTATTGAATAAAATTATCTTGCATAATCACATTTGACATATTATGATACAGTTTATTAATCCTTCTTGGATTCTTTTAACCAAAGTGTATTTTGTTATCTCAAAACCTTTACCTTCCTCTCTTTTTTGAAGCACCATATACTTACCACATACTAAAAACTATATACTTTATTATTTTAAATACACGCTCGCATATATATATATATGTATATGCGAGTACATATATATAATTCAAAATACAGCTTGGTTTCTCTTTTTTGTCTCTCTTACTAAAATATGAGTCTTGTGTGATGAATTAGTTCACATTGGATGAGGAATGCTGAGCTGATATTGTCTCTGTTAGCTGACCTGTTACTTTCTGACAGGCTACAGCTTCCATGTGAATGACAAATTTTTCTTCTTGAAGTGAAGTTTCTCTCTCATATGTGATTGCTGTTTGAATATAGCTTTAATAAAGCAAAACTTGAAATGGATTATTAGATATGTCCCTTAGAAAATTAGATAAGCAAGAACTGTTGAGTTTATGATCTTTAGAGTTCATTTTTTGAAATAGTAGTATCTATTAAAAAGCTGATCAATGCTTGTGTGATAGAAAACATAAATTTCTATGGGAAAATAATTGAACCTGAGACAGAGGAACACAAATACAAATGCATTGTCTTTAATTCCTTTTTCCATTTTCAAGCTCACAGTCTTCTGGGAGATATTGTTAGGATGATATATGTGTTTAATTTCACCATGATCAGCGATCCCAGAGGTTTGGCGTATTAAGCACACCACATGCATTGCAACCTTGGAAATTAGCTGTGATCTATAGCTTCACTTCTTTCAAAACAGAAGGCTGCCATTTTTATTCTTTGATTTACATTATCAACCTGGGACCACCCTAAGTCTCCTGCTACTGCATATATCTTCATTATGCCGTGAAAGGGCCTGACTATTTGGCTCCTACATGGTTTCTGAAGTTCTCTAGCATTTTTTGGGTGGGAATTTCATCAAACTAAAGGTACCAAAACAGTGTGGAGAATTAACAGGGACATCTCAAGGCTGTAAACCTCTTGAAGTACACCAGTTCACTTGTTCCTTGACAAAGACTTTATGAATACTATTATTCTATTTTATGATGTCAGAGATAAGCCATAATTATATTTTAAGGCTTGGACTAAATAATACCTACCCAGATACTCTGCTAAACTCCCACACCAGCACATTGGTTTCTGCTTGGATATTATTTATTTCTATTGAGACCAGCATACATCAGTTTGCAGCATCTGCCCTAGTTAGATTTTGGTTTTGGTTTAGTTTTTTTTTTCTTGTCAACTTTTATTAGGCTAAAGTGATATGAGTAGAGAGAACTGTGGTTGAGTAAACACCTTCATCAGATTGGCCTGTAGGCAAGTCTGTGATGTATTTTATTGATAGATGATTGATGTGGGAGATCATGGCTCATTGTGGTAAGCACCACCCCTGGACTGCTGGTCCTGGGTACCCTATGAAGGCAGGCTAGGCAAGCCAGGAGGAGCAAGCCACTAAGCACTCCTCCCTCATCTCAGCATCAATTCTGCTTTCTGGTCTTGATTTTGGAACCCGACTTTGCTTAGATGAAATAAACTCTTTCTTCTCCTAGTTGTTTTTGGTAATTGTGTTTTATTCACAGCAATATGAACCCTGCATAAGACAGCATCTTCAAAACATTTTTCTTCTATAAGATCATTGGATTTAAAACTTGACAAAGTTCCCTGATCAACTTCTTCCAAAATACTGACATTCTTTCTGAAACAGGGGCAGCTGTTTATGCAATAAAAACAACTGCAATTTTTTTCAACACTGTAGAGTCTGAAAGTTTGTGAGACAACCAGGATCAACATGGACTGGTTTAAAAAATATAAGCAGTAAGAAATGACTGGAGTCCCCTCAAAGATGATGAAGGTAAGAACATGACTTTTGTACCTTCAGTGTTCTTGGTCCTGTTAGTAGAAAGCATAGACTGCTATGAGGGTGGTGGGCATCAAACCAAGATCCTGTGGAAGAAGAGCTTGTAAATACTATTAACTGCTGAATGATTTCATTGGTCTCTCTATATTTACATTACACAGTACTAAAATATTGCTATAATCTCTTTAACACAATTTAGTTTAATTATACAATAATATCCAATGTATAGTGAGAAAAGTCCAGAAATCCATATATTTGTGGTTTAAATACTTATGAATTATGATCACCAACATTGGGAGAAGTATAAAACTCAGGAAAGTAAGCAGATGATATAGAGTGGGAAGAAAGGATCCAAGAGAAGAATAGCAGGATGTGTATGACAGTAGGAGAGAAATGGGGAGAATGAAGACATAAAGGCTTAACTGCATCGGGAGAGGGGAAAAATAACACTGGGATGATTGGATATATATCGTTCTAAGGAGCATGACAGACAGACAGACAGACAGGCAGGCAGGCAGGCAGGCAGGCAGACAGGCAGACAGGTAGAGAACCTTTCTATTTTGTCTATGTAAATTTCTCTAAATGTGATACACCTTCCTTAAGTATAAACATTATTTTTGTGAATATGAGATTAAAAATATCTCATAAATCCTAATGATAACATTTTATTCAAGAAAAGTGAGAAACAGTAGATTAATTTTAGAAATATTAAGTTAATTTTAAAATAAATTCAAAGGCATTATACTTATTTTCCCATGGTGTCAAATTGTATGGGGTATAATCTTTGAAAAAAAACCTGAAAATATTTTCTGGTCAGGCATTTGGTCTGAAATGAAAACATTTTATTTCCATCTATTTATTCACACTTTTAAATGTTTTTGGGACAAAATAAACTATGTATTTAACTAAAATAGCTACTAAATTAAAATATTCTGTGACTTTAACTTATATTTTCCTTGTATCTTCATTTACTGACAAAATGTATTACAATTCTCATTTTATTTTGGTCTTGCCTCTTTTTAATTCTATCAGTTTTTCTTGGATAGTATCTTATGTCAGTGATATTAAATGTATGAAGATATATATATATATATATATATATATGTATACACACACACACACACACACACACTTATGTCAGTCTCTTTCAGATCAATGGAAAGTTTTTCTTTAGAAATATTTTGCATCCACTCTAATCTTTATTAATTTTATTAAATTGTTTTTATTTTGATATATCAACTTAAGTTTAGATGTGCATTTTATATTGTTTCTATGAATTAAAAATCACTTATCTTATAAACTCTGAAAAACTGGGAGATGAATTTTATTATTTTCTAAAGGAAATAAACTATAGAGATTTTCTTAATGGGAAATATTTATTTTGACTTAAAACAGTTAACTTAAATTTGATTTTAATTTTATCAACCTTATATCTTACTTTTGTGATATTTTGGTAAAATTATTTCTCTTCATTTCTGTCTTTTTGAGTTCTTTTTCTCACTGTCTTGTTGATCTTGTACATTCTCACTGAGTCCCTTATTCTGTGACTACAGACTGAAACATTCATTCTCATAAGCAAGTCTCCAAACTGTTAAGCTGGATTTATAATTTCATGATGCATATGATTTTTATTTCATATCTTCAATTTTCACATGCCTATTCTCATATACAGAAATGTCACAAGTTATAAATATTTTTTCACAGTTAATGTTTTCTTAGCTACATCTGTATTAACCTATTATATTTATTCTCTGAGTTTTAGATGTTGGTTTCTCTTGTCACCTTGGTGAAGTTTGCTGGTACTGCATAGGAGAGGAAGGTAAACCATACTCTCATGGAATATACAGTCTGCAAAAGGAACTTCAGCACAGCTAGGATACCATTTGACTGCTGCTGGCTTTCTTTCTCTGTTTAGCAATAGATTCCTTTCCTTGTATAGCAATAAGCTCTTCCTTTATTCCCCTATGAAAGGAGAATTATTCTTGTTTCTTCTTATCCTTTTATGCTCCAAATGGTTTTGTTATTCTTAGATTCTAGCATTCTCCTTTCTCCCTTCTCAAATACAGGTCTTTATCCATGCTAGACAAGTGTTTCTCCATTGAGTTACCCTAGATTTTAACACTCCCATAAGCTGTATTTCAAAGTAATGTTATTTTTATTTATTTGCTCAAACTTCTTTGGGTTTCTTTTACATGCAACTTGATATATCCGTCATTCAGGGAAACCTGTAACATCATTTCAAATCCTTCTGGACTCAAATTTAACCTCCCTGCTGTGATTTCAGTAAATGAAGCAAGGCTTCCTTACCTCCTTTCTTATGTCTTTTATACGTTTCTCATCATTTTGCCTTCACATGATGACTTAAGTTTATGGTTTTCTGACCTACAGTTTAAAATTTAAAATGAATTCTCTCCATTTTTAATTCTTGTAGGAAGCACCAGTTAGAGGAAGCATCGGTGCAGCCAGGGTTGTCAATCATGGGGGCCTGATTTCTTCAATGGATAGAAATCAATGATACCTCATGACTTGGAATGCCAGTAACTGGTCTTTGCTATTCATTGGGAGCCAGCCTTCACCTGAATCCAATACACTCCCCACATGCACCACGCGATATATGCCGAGCATCACTTAAAACTGAGTTTTCTCTCTTAGTGAATAAAAAGTATCTCCGTGAAAGAGGCCCCATGTACTGCTTCCTCCGCCAATAGAACCTATCCTTATGCCTATCACTGATGCCCCCGCTAGACCCTAGCTCTGAGTTCTGTTCAGCAGACTATAGAACTCATTCTTTTTTTTTCTATATTCTTTATTTACATTCCATATGATTTTCCCTTTCCTGGTTCCCTCCTCCCCATAAGTCCCATGAGCCCTCTTCCCTCCACCCATTCCCCAATCAACCCCTCCCACTTCTCTGTCCTGCCAATCCCCTACAATGCTGTTTCAAGCCATTCCAGGACCAGGGCCCTTTCCTTCCTTCTGCTTGGGAATGATTTGATATATGAGTTGTATCTTTGGTATTCAGAGCTTCTGGGCTAATATCCACTTATCAGTGACTGCATTTCCTATGTGTTTTTTTGTGAATGAGTTACCTCACTTAGGATGATATTTGCCAGATCCAACCATTTGCCTAAGAATTTCATGAACTCATTGTTTTTAATTGCTGAGTAGTATTCCGTTGTGCAAATATACCACATTTTCTGTATCCATTCCTCCACTGAGACACATATGGGATCTTTCCAGCTTCTGGCTTCTATGAACATAGTGGAGCATGTGTTCTTATTGCATGCTGGGGAATCCTCTGGATATATGCCCAGGAGTGGTATAGCAGGAGTGTCATGCCCAGTTTTCTGAGGAACTGCTGGATTGATTTCCAGAGTGGTTGTACCAACTTGCATTCCCACCAGCAGTGAAGAAGTGTTCTTCTTTCTCCACATCCTCACCAACACCTGCTGTCTCCTGAGTTTTTAATCTTAGCCATTCTGACTGGTGGATACATGTACTTAGCTACCTTGCTAGGGAGTTTTCAAACAGAAAACTTTTGTTTGATTGGAGGGCTTTTAGGAACCTACAGATCATTTATTCTCACCAGAGTAGTTTATGCTTTATGTTAACTTACTGTGTGGAGTACACACCCCTGGTTCCTGATAGGAGGAACAGTGGTTTCTGAGTTCTTTTTTATTCTGTAGAGAATGGCATTCTGTATGTTTTGGCCACACATTTGGATTCTAAACTCTGTTTTCCCATGGTCTGAGGACATTCAGGGGCTTACAAAATTCTTCCGACACTAACAGCATTTTCTAAAAATAAATAACAGCCGAGAGAAAGTAGATTCCAGGATAGAACTCACCTTATTCTCATGGATTATGTTCCTAAGTCAATATTTGTTTTATGGGAAAATATTAAACCTGTTAAGAGTGCTGGAATCCAAGTCTGAGGTAACAACTAAATTTAGGGCTCTCTACTCACTGAGATCCTTTTCTTGTACCAAAGAATTTTATTTGTATAGCTGTAATTTTATTTGAATAGTTAAATGCAATTTTAATAAAGTTATTTGCAATGATTATGATGAGCTTCATTTCATTGATGAAAACGTGGGAGGTCCATGATGTCGGCTACTACAGGTAACATTAAACAGCTTGTCAGAAGAGATTTCTTTGGGAAGAGCCCCAGCTCTTTCTGCACATATAGAACACACTTTTCAAATCATCAGAGTATTGAATGCAGGCTTTGAATCAGTTGATTAATGAGTGATATTCAACATGATGAACCTGGGCAGTCTGATGTTGGTTTGTTTACTCTAACAACAGCCTTAAAGAATAAAACAGGAAGAGAGAGCTTTGCTTTAAAGCACATCACACAGTTCAGAAGACATTGATGTTTCCAATACACATAGTTTAGAGAAGAGGAGAGCAAACCTTACATTTTTTTTGTGTAGGGGTTTTAGTAGTGAGTCTCAATTTTTGTGTAAAAAGTTAAAAAGTGCTTCCAATTGAGTTTTTTTTTTTTTTGACAAAGCAGACTGGTTAAATTATTCTCTCATTTTTTGTTGTTGTTTGGCCATTATTCATATAAACATGGAAGAACAACATGGAAAAACTCGCGTTTCTAATTTTTGCAAATGCTCTTTTGTTACAACTGTAGTTACATGTTTGGCAAGAAATCTAATAGTAACAGAATCATTTCAACTCTAGGAAAAATTTACTTAAACTTTTGCTAAACATTTGCTTCACTTTCCTTTTCATATTGACATATATGTTAAGTACTTCTTCTTTCTGGTTCTGTATTCTCCTAGTATGTTTCCAAAAGGCACTCTGAAAAACTTCTTCAGAAGCTGTCATCTCTGTCACATTATTCACCTTTTCATACTCATGTCATTTAAAATGTTCAACTAATCAAAAATAATCAGGAAGATTTTTAAAGAGATAATAAATATAAACGCGTGATTTGGGAGACTTCAAAGGATCTTACCCTAAACAAAGTGCCACAGGAATGGACACTTCCTTATTCTCGCAAAGCAAGACAAAGCAATCATAGTACAGACCTGAAGTCTTTAATGAGAAATCTCCAGAAGAATATGTGGTTTATCTGCCTGTATTTCAGATTGCTGAAATATCTCTAACTAAATAATTCAGTTGTATTACTAGCACAAAGGAACTACTTGATATTGAAATTAGGGACAAATATTTACCAGCTTAGCCAGTTCAATCAGACTCGCCTTTTTTTCAGACTCTGCTGAAATAAATTTTGAATGAATCGTCCTGTGCACTCATTGATATGTGGGTATTATTCCAAAAGCTTGGAATACTCAAGATACAATTCACAGACCACATGAAGCTCAGGAAGAAGGAAGACCAAAATGTGGATAATTTGGTCCTTCTTAGCGGGGGTTGGGGAGGGACAAAATACTCACAGGAGCAAATACAGAAACAAAGTGTGGAGCAGAGACTGAGCATCCAGAGCCTGCCCCACCTGGGGATCCATCCCACATGCAGACACCAAACCCGGACACTATTTCTGATGCCAAGAGGTGCTTGTTGACAGGAACCTATTATAGGTGTTGCCTGAGAGGCTCTGCCAGACCAATACAAATGTGGATGCTTACAGCCAACTATCAGACTGAGCATGGGGGTTCCCAATGGAGAAGTTAGAGAAAGGACTGAAGGAACTGAAGGGGTTTGTAACTCATAGGAAGAACAAAAATATCAACCAACCAGATCCCCCAGAGCTCCCAGGGACTAAACCACCAACCAAAGATTACACATGGAGGGATCCATGGCTCCTTCTGCATATGTAGCAGAGGATGGCCTTGTTGGGAATCAGTGGGAGGAGAATCCCTTGGTCCTGTGAAGGCTCAATGCCCCAGTATAGGAAAACGTAAGGGTGGGGAGGCAAGAGTGGGTGGGTAGGTAGGGGAACACCCTTATAGAAGCAGGGAGAGGGGGAAATTGTAGGGGTTTCTGGGGTGGAGATCAGGAAAGGGTATACATTTGAAATGTAAATAAAAAATCCAATAAATAGCTGGGTGTGGTGGCGCATGCCTGTAATCCCAGCACTTGGGAGGCAGAGGCAGGCGGATTTCTGAGTTCGAGGCCAGCCTGGTCTACAGAGTGTGTTCCAGGACAGCCAGGACCACAAAGAGAAACCCTGTCTCGAAAAACCAAAAAAAAAAAAATCCAATAAACAAACAAACAAACAAACAAACAAACAAAGTGAGAAATACCCAGTTTCCAGACTGTGCTTTTCATTTTCCCTGTCTGGCCTTTTTGACAGAATGTTTTTTATTTTCTGTCAGAACTGTTCATCTGCTATGCTCTGTCCACAAATTATCTGAGATACCTTCTTCTCCCACACTCAGAAAAATGCTTCTTACAGAAATAAAAGGAATGTTATCATTTAAGTGTAGTTGCGCTCTTTATTTGACCTATGCTCTCTAAGATAGTTCAATAAAAATTTTACATCAGAAGACAATAAGAAATTGTATCTTTTAATATGCTATTATGGGCAACAAATGCAACACAATGCATACAGAATAGCATATCCTTCAGTTTTAATTCCCTCCAGAGACCTTGGTCTTAACATTTTAGTTCCCCAATGTGGCACTATTGAGAGTGTTTTAGTTGGTCTTGCTGTCTCTGGCTGGAGCTTGTCCCTCCTGTGGGCCTGTAAGCCTCAGTCTGTACTCCTGGGAGACCAACTCTCTTCTAGCAGGGTCTGTGCACAGAAGGCTGTGGAGCCACCTGGCTCCCTGGTGCAAATGGCAGCCAGAAGACTCCTGTTCCAGCTGCTCCACTGATCGTATGCCTGTGTGCTCCCAGCTGTTTCCCTCCAGAGAGAAGGTGGAGATCTCACCTCCAGGCTGGGGTTTTGAAGATACAAGACCTTCTAAGAAATTTTAGGGTAAATGGGGCATTTTCTTCATGCAGACGATAGAGCATGGCATTCTGTTGCCTGTTTTTAATGTAATGATTTTCTTCATGTGCTTTTTATTTATTTTTTTCTTCCCTTGTTGCCATAGTGAATTCCTCTTGTTTCAAAGGTGAATGAACAGTCAGAACTAACGGTTGACAGGAAGGTCACAAAGCAGAGGGCAGAGACAGAATGGAAAATGTATTCATTGTATGATCTACACTTGTGTGGCCATGTGCTAACATGATAGAGTACATACAACATTGATAAAGACAGTAAAAGTTTTGAAAAAAGATCTCTGTGAAATGTACTTTAGTATAAAGAGCAGAGTAAAAAGAGGTCAAAGCAAACATTAGCCACTGTAAGTCTGCAGTCTACATCAGAGTATATTTTCCTGTTCTTTCTCCAAAAGATGTTTTCTAAATATCACATGCAACAATTCTATCATGTTATATTTGCCTAGAAATGCTGGCCACCCACATGAAATGCTGGACAGCCTTCTTAGTAGAGTCTACATGGCTATTGTACAGCAAATGTGAAGGTCTTTAATATAGGGGTGACAAAAAAGCCTGTGTTGCCATCTATAAGGGGGCAAATATGTTAGACATATAAATCACTTAGATCAGTATCACAATCAGAATCCTGCACATTATACTTGTACATTGAGAGAAATTGTATGATCATAAAACAGTATTCCAGTCCTATCCTCTATGTTTTTGTCACTCAGTTAAACAAGTGAGATTGAGATAGATATGAAAAGTACAGATCTGATACAAGTTGCACTGTTATGCTACAGTAGAAATAGAAATACCAAGATCCTTAATATATGTGATTAGGAAGGACTGAATGCAGATTATGGATATTAGAATCATGAAAGAGGATGTAATAATAACAGATCATTTATCATGAATTTTTGGTTCTTTTTTGTTAGTGAATAAGTACATAGAAATATAATCCACAATAAAAGTATAAAATCCAATATGAAGCTTCACATATTCAAATACTTATTATACATGTATAAAAGTCACTGAGGTGTATAGACTTTAGCTTTCTTTAATTTCCCTGTTTGTTCGTTTTTATCTTCAAGTTCTTTGTAATAAAGGGTTAATACATTTTAATTAAAATAAAAATTTGAACTCATAGAATTCTTTCTGGCAGAACATCAACACATAAGGCAATGAAAAATAATCACATCAGAGTAACTGACATATTTACTCCTCAAGTTATTCATTTGGGGAACCATACAAATCCTTGTTGAGCTGTTTGAAAATAACATGTGCTCCCATAATGTAATGAAGGGCACACTGGACTTTCAAATACAGATATGAAAGTACATACTGATTACCAGCCCATCTCTTATGGTCATTTATTAATTGTAGCATATCTTTTGAGGATTCAGCAAGTTATATATTGACATATTACTTTTGCATATTTCAAATTACAATACATAGTTTCTTTATGACAAATTATCCATACAGCACAGATAATTTATACAGTCTACACAGATAATTTAATATAACTTATGATATACTAATATTCATATATATTTGTTTTGATTTTCAGAAGCATATAGCATTCATGAAATTAGTTGTTCCATTGAATATTGAAAGCAGTAGCAATCTGGTCTAACATAAAACACCCCAGGATATTCTTGAGAAATAGAAAATTTCTTTTAAGTCAAGCAACTTTGTGATGATGCCAGAGGTCATGCAGATGCATAGCAAAATTGTTCATTGAGTGAATGAAACTTCGGAGAGAAGTGAGAATGAGTGATCCCAGAAGAATAGGGAGAGAATAAATAAACGGGATAAAATTTTAATCAGTACGGGAGTCATGCTGCTGAAAGAACACTTCACTGGAGAATATTTTGTTCATGATGATGATGGAGATTAATGGAATTCAGCAATCAATGAATTCTAATGTTTCATCTGCTTGAACATATGGCTAGAAAGTATTAAAGAACAGATGTGATTGCAAGCCTGTAGTGTCTGCTAATGGTGGCAGATAGAATCACAATTAAGAAAACTCTATATTTTCCCTGAAGGAATTTGTCCCCAGATGGTTTGAGTAAAGTTGAAAACAGATCTTAAAATTAAGTTTGTGCTGACATTAAATTGCATCACATCTTCATGTTCTAGTTTGGGTCATATCAACCATTACCAACCATTTGCTCAGAGCAGTATTCAAACATGATGTGGTGAAAGTTTCATTTTTATTATCTTCTACAAAACAATTTAGGGGAACCTGTTATTTGAGTAGAGTATACTGTATCAGCACAAATGCGCAGAAAGTAATCCTGGCAATATACCCAGAGAAAATTAATTGTATACTGTTGTTTTATTCAAATGGAGTCTTATATAGTTCATGCTAACCTTGACTTCAATGTGTACCTGGGATGTCCCCAAACTCATGGTGCTTATACTGTGTCAGTTTCCTGACAGCTAGGATTACAGACATGTATCACTGTGCCCAGATAAAGAATTAGTTTCTACATTCCTTAATAAGGAAAAGAAAAGTATGTATTGCATGATCTCACTCTCTGGAAAGGCAGCTTTAGAGAGAGTGAACAAATCAGAGTATGCAAGAGACTTAGTAGTTATAGAGAGTAAGGTGAATCCAAATCACATAAAAAAAACCAATAAAAAAGTAAATAACAAAATTTCCTTATAAGCATATATGCAAAAATTCTCAATAAAATACTTGCAAATTGAACCAAAAACTGAATATCAAAAAGATCATCTGGCATGACTAAGTAGGCTTCATTCCAGAGATACATGGGTGTTTCAACAAACATAAATCAATAAATGTAATGTACCACATAGACAAACAAAAACCCCATGATCATCCTACTAGATACAGAAGAAGCCTTTGAAACAATCCAACCTCATTACATCATAAAAGTCCCAGGAAGTTTAGCGATACAAGACACATACTTCAGTATAATAAAGGCAGTTAAGAGCAAGCTAATAGACAGCATCAACTTAAGTGGGGAGAAACTCAAAGCAATTCCATTAAAATTGGGAATGTGGTATGATGATTGCCTACTCTCACCATAACTATGCAATATAGTACTTGGAAGTCTTAGCTAAAACAATGAGACAGCAAAAGATCAAGGGGATAAATATTGGAGAGGAAAGTCAAAGTTACTTACTGATGATATGAAAGAATACATAATGACCCCAAAAATTTTACCAGGGAACATCTAAAGCTGATAAATACAAACAACAAAGTAGCTGGATTAAAAATGAGGATGTGCCAGGCAGTGGTGGCGCACACCTTTAATCCCAGCACTTGGGAGGCAGAGGCAGGTGGATTTCTGAGTTCGAGGCCAGCATGGTCTACAGAGTGAGTTCCAGGACAGCCAGGACTACACAGAGAAACCCTGTCTCAAAAAAACAAAAAAAAATTAGGATGTAAAATGTTTATAGCCTTCCTACAGAGAAATGACAAATGGACTGAGGAAGATATCAGAAAACACCTTTCACAACAGTCTCAACTAACAGAAAATGTCTTGCGGTAATTCTAACTAAGTAAACGCAAGACTTGTATGATGAAAACTTTAAGACATTGAGGAAAGAAATTGGACAATATATCAGAAGATAGAAAGGTCCCCTATGATAATGGATCAGTAGGAGTAATATAGTAAAATGGCCATCCTACCCAAAGCAAGCTACAGATTCTTTGCAATTCCCATTAAGATTCCAATATAATTCTTCACAGATGTTAAAAAGACAACTTTCATCTTCATGTGGAAATACACACACACACACACACACACACCCCACACACACACACGCACACACACACACACACACACACACACACACACAGACAGCAAACAGATTAGCTAAATGCCAAATATTAAAGGATCTTCTGGTGATATTACCATCCCTTAGCCCAAATTGTATAACAGAGCTACTGTAATAAGAACACCTAAGTATTGACAAAACAAGATATGCCAATCAATAGAAATGAATTGAAGATTCAGACATAACTCCACACACCTATGGACACCTGATTTTTGATAAAAAAAAGTCAAAAACATACACTGAAGAATAAAAAATCATTTTAAACAACTGGTGCTGGTTAAACTAGATGGCTGCATGTTGAAATGCAAACATATCCAGGCAAATCACTCTGTACAAACATAGCTCCAAGTGGGTCAAGGAATCCAACATAATACCAGGAAAACTGATCAAAGTGAAAGTAGAGAATAGCTCACTGGGACTGGGAAAGACTTTCTGAACAGATAACCAGTAGCACAGGCACTAAGGTTAACAATTAATGAATGGAACTTCATGAACTGAAAAAGTTTCTGAACATCAAAAAAAAAAAAAAAAACCATTATTCATACAAAGCAGAAGCCTTCAGAATAGGAAAAAAAATTTTACCAACTACCTACCTGATAGAGGGCTAATACATAAAATATATAGGACAACAAAAAAAGCAACCCTCAAACCTAGATATCAAGAAAAGAAATAACCTGATTTAAAACGGGGTACAGATCTAAAGAAAGTACTCTCAGAAGAGTTTGTTCAAATGACCGAGAATCAGTTAAACGCTCCATATCCTTAGTCATCAGGAAAATGCAAATCAAAATTTCTTCGAGATTTCATCTTACACCCTAAGAATGGCTAAGATTAATAAAATCAGTCTTATGCTGGCTAGGATATGCAGTAAAGGAAACACTCATCTATTGGTGTTAGGAGTGCTAACATTCGACTTACTACAGAAATCTGTGTGGCTGTTCCTCAGGAAGATGAAAATCAATTTACCCCAAGATCTAGGTATGCCACTTTTGTTTCATCCTACCAGAGACACTTACTTTGAGCTTTTTTCTGAAGAAACTCAATAACCCTAAACAGAAGAATGGATAAAGAAAATGTTGTATATTTGCAAATTGGAATATTACTCAGCCACTAAAATACTAACATGAAATTTGCAGGCAAATGGATAGAACTAGAAAAAATATTCTTATAGTGGTAACTCAGACCCAGGAAGACAAATATAATATAAAAACAAATGTGCTATATATTTGTTTATATATGCTATAAATTAGATGAAAAGTGAATAATAACTAAGCTATAGTCCATAGAACCACATAAGTTATGTATAGAGTAAGGAATAGGGGGCCAGATAGTTATGGATAGATGGGAATTAAAATGGAAGGATCAAGTGGAGAGAGATAGAAAAAAGGGTAAAAAGGAGGAAATATAGGAAAAGACAGTTAAAGTTAATGGCCATTTGAGTGGGAGTATGGATACCTAATAAAATAGAAGCTTCCAGTTTTGTATGTGTGTGTGTGTGTGTGTGTGTGTGTGTGTATGTATGTATGTGTGTGTGTGGTGTCTTCCAGTACTAGGATTGGGTTACATTTAATTGAGTAGTTGGCCAAAGGGTTCTCATGGAAATCCCCAAAACAACCCAGATTGTTGCCAAGTGTAGAGGTCACTCTTCTTAAAATGATTGCAAGACCCCATTGCTGAAGACAATATCTACACAACTCATTGACCACGGAGAAGAGAAGCTGGTGCCTACATGCTGCTTTTACCATCTACCAAACATCACACATCACAATGATACTATTTTTGATGCAGGAAGGTACTTTGCATATTGCCAAAGAAGAAACATGAACACAACTCAGCCACAAACCTTTTGATCTACAATGGTGTCCTGTCTGCAAGATATTCTAGTGCAATAGCAACACTAGCTTTTTGGAGTAACCAACCAATATCCAATTAAACTAATGGCTCATTCATGAGATGGAACCCCAAATCACTTGGGTGATCAACAACCTGATACTAAATAGCCAACAGACCTAGGGAAAAAACAAATACTGCTACTCTAAAAAAAGCAAAAACAAACCAAACAATCAGTAAAATGACTCTTAACAATATTCTGCTGTATTCATACATCAGTGCCTGGCTCAGAAATTGTGGAGAGAATTAGAGACCTCAGAGCACTTAGCCCTAAATGGGTTGTTTCCATAAAATCTTGCCCCTCAGGTCTCAGGGAGCCCCGTGGAAGAGGAGGCAGAAAGAACGTAAAAGCTCGAGAGGATGGTGGACACCTAGATTAACCCTCTAAATCAACAGAACCAACGATCATGTATGTATGTATGTATGTATGTATGTATGTATATATATATATATATATATATAATTAAAAACATTATCTGACCATAAAAGAGTATGAATTAAGAACAAGAACAAGCTCTAAACACATTTATCCCTGAAGAAGATAAGCATCTATTCCTCTGTGCTACATTCTGCACAGAAGGCACCAATTTTTTTTAAAGTACATATTGAAATCTACTGTATGGTTTATTTAAAATTATATTTTTTTCTGATAAAAACCTTTATAAGACCTTTATAATTAAAATCTATAATTTTATGTCATGGAAGAGTGAACATTTTAATAAAATTATAAATTATTAAAATTAAAATTATAAAATATAATGCTATAATTTATACAAATTTCTTATTACAGTACGATGATATGTATAAAGTAGGAAATGTCATTTGTATGACAATTAATAATGAAGTAACTTTTACAAAAAGAAGCAGATTCAAAAATATGTTCCTTAAAATACTTTTTCATGTCAGATAATATCTGAATCCATAGAAAAATAAACATCAAAGAATAAAACAGAACTAAGACATTTTTAAAGGAAAAAATGTTTTACAGAATAGAATCATAAATCGTATTTAATAACATAACTTTTGTGTTTTTTAAAAAATTGATCTACTTAGCAATTAAATAAACTTCCTAATCAAAGACTAATAATGGGAAAGTCAGCCAATTATTTAATTTTTAATTCAGAAGCATAAGAACTTCACTTTCCAAAATATAATGGAAACATTTAGGAATAAATGCAGGTTTTTCCTCCTTTTGACTTCCTTTAGCGCCAAGTAAAATAAAACAGCTTTATGTAATTCACAAAATGACTACCACTGCCTGAATTTTAAATAAACTATAAATAAAGCAACCATCAGCACACATCCTCACAAAGTATCACATTTTAATGTAAATTCATTGATTCTCTTTTCACATTGTCAAGGGTTTTTTCCATCTGTTCAAAATCCAAATTGGTTCAATAAATCTAAAAGCACAAATCCAAGGCCACATGTGGCATCCTGCTTATGTGACAAGAGCATCTGCTGATACAGGAAGAGCCAAAGTCTATGTAGCCAGACCTCCACACCCACAGCACTGGGGACGAAGCGGGTGACACAGAATCCACCAGAAATATAAAAAGCTTAATAGATTTGTGCTCCATAATTGTGCTCAGTCTGCTCATGAAGTTGTTTTAACTGCGGAGCCATCTGCATGCCGGTTCTCACATCGACTTACCAGCACCCAATTTTCACAGCAGAACAAAAGTTCAGTTTCCCTTTCAATTACTGTTAATATATATACTATGAATTATATTACATATAATACTATGAATAGATAATATTAATATTATATATGTATTTAAAGTAAAATAGAATTTCATCCTTAATCCCTTCTTTTACACTCCCTGTAACTCTTCCCTTGTCCATCCCCCATCTTTAGTTGGCAGCATTTTTTTCTAATTATGTGCACAAATATATAAATACAACCTGCTGATTCCATTTTTGTTTGTGTGCATAAGGTTTCCAAGGTCACTCTAATTTTTATATTTTTATGAAAAAATAATATATTAAGTCTATTCACTTTCCTCTAACCTATGTACATTAGGCCTCTTTGAATTTAGCTACTAAGTATTAAATTAAGTCTGGGTTAATGAAATATTCATACTTACATTTTTAAATAAATCAATTTTCCTTTACTAAATATAAGAAATTTTTCATATAGACACATCTTGCCATATTTTAATTTAAAAAGTAACTTTAAATAAGGTTTCATTTTTAAAATACAAATGCATATATATTATCAAAATAAACATAGACCTATTTCACAAAAGAAAACAAAAGATTAATTTACATGTTTATGTTTTTTTACTTTGTAAAAAGATCCAAAAATGTATTTAATAGTGTGATTAGATCTGAATATCTGTTCTGAATTTACAGTGATATTATAAGTTATATTGAATGTGGCTGCTGATACTCTGTCCATATATGGTGCCTGAAAATTTGTTTACATATTTACTTAATAACAAACTGATCAATGTGTACCAGTTAATAGTGAATGATCATTTATTCATAAGGGAAACAGATTCTAGTGCTTATGTAACCAGTTCTGTTCAATAATAAATATGGTTTATCTTTCTTCTTCTATTTTATTGACACTGTTCAATAATAAATAGGGTTTGTACTCTCTAGTTTATGTTTTAATGAAATGTTTTCAATACTGACTCTTTAAGATTTGCTTAATATTTTAGCTCTATAAATGTGTTAGATTGCATTGTGGGTTTGATGTCAACACAAAAGCATACCATGTTTTCATAGTAATCATTAACAAGTGATTTAGTGGGAGAGAATATGAAGACAGGGTGGTTGTAGTGACATCCTGTGAAATGTATACAGAAAGGCGTGGCTTCTCGCTGTGCCCTCAACATATGCTGCCATATGGTGTCTCCAACAGTTAAAACTATCCTTTTGGAATAGACTTCAATGAATAAGCTCTGAGTAGTCTAGATACACTTTGTGTGTGTATGTACACGCATGTGCCCAGATTTACATCTTTTAACAACATTAATATTTAGTATTTGTATTTTAAGAATTTGATATGTGGAGATGAGACGTTTTTGTTACATATAGTCCTGCTTCCTCCTTGTAATCTCCTTGTTTCTCCCAAATTCATCTTCTCTCAGAGTGTTAAGAAAAGATTTATAACTTTTATATCTTATTTTTAAATGACTAAATATGTAACACATTTCATGGTCCAAAATTAAGCGATGATGTATTGCATAAAATTCTTGTAGAAGCTGGAGTGATAACTCTGTTGAACAACTCTTGCTGCTCTTGTAGAGGAGTGTAGTTCAGCGCCCGTCCCCATATCTGGTGATTCACAATTGCAGGCACCTTCAGCTCATATAAAAAGGGGGAGGGCAATGCATGTTTGTGGCCTCCACTAGCACACAATGCATATGTGGATAGAAAAACACACTCATAGACATAGATAAAAGTAAAATCAAATAAGAACAAAAAATTACTGTGTGCTCTCCAGATATCTCTCTGCATCTAGAGCCATTATTTTTAATTTTGAAAAATACATAGCTGTATTTACTTTTGTTTTAGAAATGCAACAATGAAATAATATGACACTGGGGGATATTGTCTTGTTTACTTTGCTTTATTGCATAGAGCAACACCAATATAGAAGCCGAGTTCCTGCCCTGTGTATTATCTCACAGATTCTCAGATATTCAAAGAGTACATCAATTCCTTGAACTTTGTTGTCAGTACCAGCAAAGGCAGCTACAAAAGCTGGACTTTATTTCCTACATATTTCTGAGTGAAAATCAGCCTCTACCTTGCCTTTTCAGATAGGCTTTCTCTGTGTTGTCTTTGGTCCCACATGATCTTTTATTTACTGTTTCATTCAATGTAGCCCTTAAAAAACTCTTCGTTGATATCCAGTCGACACAGAATTTCAGTTTCTCTTCAGCAACTAGGTTCACTTTTTATATGTAGTTCCTATGGCAGTAAGCTTAAGTAATCATGGAAGAGACCAAACAAGATCTGCTTTTCTATATAGTCATGTGATTAAAAAGGTAAAGATAAAAGAAAAGTATAGAAGATATCAGTTGGAAAACAGGAGAATAGAGTTCCAGGAAGTACCAAGCTATGTAATGCAATGATCTATTTTTTTTTCTTTTTAGCTACAAACAAAAAATTGAAATTACTGGGGCTCTGTTTGCTAGCCTGAAAGCAACCAGAAGCAAAGATCATGAAGCAGAACGTGTTTGTATTTGGGGTAAAGATTCTTTCCATTAGCTTCATGTTGTAGCTAGATAAGAAGACAAGAGACAGTAAACTGGGCAAGAATATGAAAGGACCACTATGTGAGAATTGGGAATCTAGGCAAGGAAATGGAAAGCTAATCCACGATTTGACTTTGATGTCTCTCCTCTTCCATCTCATGTAGAGGGAACAAACTGATTCCCAGAGTCTTCTGAAGTTACTACTTCACTGTCTGTTCAAATGTAGGGGAAAATTAGACCTTCAGTAACTATGATAAAAGAGCTTCTTCTTTTCTAGAGGTAGATATGACTTTAATGTTCCCTTGGATATTTCCTTTGCAAAGAATCATTAGGAAAATTTGGACAAAACAAAAATGAGGGTTACCCTTTATAACTAAGTTTTTTCTATAAAACTAAGATAGATAATTCTGTATAGGCCATAATGAGGATCTGCTATGGGCAGAGCTAGTACATATTGGGCTGAACAGACAGTTTCCTATCTATTGTAAACTATTAGTTCTTTCTCTCTGATTCTTCAAGACTGTAATCTTTTTTATTATCATCAGTTTAACATAGCAATCTATAAATGGCCTATGTTTATAAGTTGTCATGTGCTGTTTAAAAGCACCCAGAAGGTGGCTATGGATGCATTTTTTGTGTTATCTCAAAGCATAGGATGTATCAAAGCCCCTGCTATATGGCAGCTGTTCCTGATTCTGGCACAAGGAAAAGAACGACAAAACACCCCAAGAACAAAGGCATTATGTTTAAGGAAAGCTAAAGAGTAAGTTGTTTTCAACGATAGCTGCTGTATATTTATGAGATGATATAAAGATGTCTACCACAAAAGCAGTTAATGGGGTGTTCATCTATGGAGAGGATAAGAAAGACTTTCTTCCAAGGATTGTCTTTTTTTTTTAATTTTATTTTCTATATTCTATGTTTACATTCCAAAGGCTTTCCCCTTTCCCAGTTCCCACCCACCATAGTTCCCATAGTTCCTCTCCCCCCCCATCTGTTCCCCAATAATTCCCCCTCCCCCCTCGGTTTCTTTACTAAACTGGAAGCAATCTTTACAGGCCCAGGGTCCTCTCCTTTCTTCTTCTTGGGAATCATTTGACTTGCTATTTGTGTCTTGAGTATTTAGGGCTTCTGGGCTCATTAATATCCACTTATCAGTGATTGCATTTCATGTGCATTCTTTTGTGATTGGGTTAATTCACTCAGGATGATATTTTCCAGGTCTAACCATTTACCTACAAATTGCATGAATTCATTATTTTTAATTGCTGTGTAGTATTCCATTGTATAAATATACCACATTTTCTGTATCCATTCCTCCTTTGAGGGATATTTGGGCTGCTTCCAATTTCTGGCTATTATAAACAAGGCTGCTATAAACATAGTGGAGCATGTGTCCTTATTGCATGCAGGGGAATCCTCTGGGTATATGCCCAGGAGTGGTATGCCAGGGTCCTCTGGAAGTAACATGCCCAATTTTCTGAGGAACCGCCACACTGATTTCCAGAGCGGTTTTACCATTTTGCAATCCCACCAACAGTGGAGGAGTGTTCCTCTTTCTCCACATCCTCACCAGCACTTGTTGTCTCTTGAGTTTTTAATCTTAGCCATTCTGACTGGTGTGAGGTGGAATCTCAGGGTTGTTTTGATTTGCATTTCCCTGATGACTAATGATGTTGAACATCTTTTAAGGTGTTTCTCGGCCATCCGAATTTCTTCTGGTGAAAATTCTTTGTTTAGCTTTGTGCCCCATTTTTTGATAGGGTTATTTGGTTCTTTGCGGTCTAACTTCTTGAGTTCTTTGTATATATTGGATATTAGCCCTCTGTCGGATGTGGAGTTGGTGAAGATCTTTTCCCACTTTGTTGGTTGCCGTTTTGTCCTTCTGACAGTGTCCTTTGCTTTGCAGAAACTTTGTAATTTTATGAGGTCCCATTTGTCGATTCTTGATCTTAGAGCATAAGCTATTGGTGTTCTGTTCAGGAACTTTTCCCCTGTGCCCAAGTCCTCCAGGGTCTTCCCAAGTTTCTTTTCTAATAGTTTCAGTGTGTCTGGTTTTATGTGGAGGTCCTTGATCCACTTGGAGTTGATCTTAGTGCAAAGAGATAAGATTGGATCAATTCGCATTCTTCTGCATGTTGACTTCCAGTTGAACAAGCACCATTTGTTAAAAAGGCTATCTTTATTCCACCGGATGGTTGTGGCTCCTTTATCAAAGATCAAGTGACCATAAGTCTGTGGGTTAACCTCTGGGTCTTCAATCCTGTTCCATTGATCTGCTTGCCTGTTGCTATACCAATACCATGCAGTTTTTAACACAATTGCTCTGTAGTACTGCTTGAGGTCAGGGATATTGATTCCCCCAGAAGTCCTTTTATTGTTGAGAATAGTTTTAGCTATCCTGGGTTTTTTGTTGCTCCAGATGAATTTGAGAATTGCTCTTTCTAGATCTATGAAGAATTGAGTTGGGATTTTGATGGGGATCGCATTGAATCTGTATATTGCTTTTGGCAAGATGGCCATTTTTACTATATTGATCCTGCCAATCCAGGAGCAAGAAATATTTTTCCATCTTCTGAGGTCTTCTTCGATTTCTTTCTTCAAGGACTTGAAGTTCCTGTTGTACAGATCTTTCGCTTGTTTGGTTAGAGTTACGCCAAGGTACTTTATGTTGTTTGTGGCTATTGTGAAGGGTGTTATTTCCCTAATTTCTTTCTCTGCCTGCTTGTCCTTTGAGTACAAGAAGGCCACTGACTTGCTTGAGTTAATTTTATAACCTGCCACTTTGCTGAAGTTGTTTATCAGCTGTAGAAGTTCTCTGGTGGAGTTTTTTGGGTCGCTTAGGTAAACTATCATATCGTCTGCAAATAATGATAGTTTCACTTCTTCCTTTCCAATATGTATCCCTTTGACTTCCTTATGTTGTCTAATTGCTCTTGCTAGAACTTCAAGTACTATATTGAAAAGATATGGAGAGAGAGGGCAGCCTTGTCTAGTCCCTGATTTTAGTGGGAATGCTTCAAGTTTCTCTCCATTTATTTTGATGTTGGCTACTGGTTTGCTGTAGATTGCTTTTACTATGTTTAGGTATGGGCCTTGAATTCCTGCTCTTTCCAAGACTTTTAGCATGAAAGGATGCTGAATTTTGTCGAATGCTTTTTCAGCATCTAATGAGATGACCATGTGGTTTTTTTTCTTTCAGTTTGTTTATGTAGTGGATTACATTGATGGATTTCCGTATATTGAACCATCCCTGCATCCCTGGGATGAAGCCTACTTGATCATGGTGGATGATCGTTTTGATGTGCTCTTGGATTCGGTTAGCAAGAATTTTATTTAGTATTTTTGCATCTATATTCATAAGAGAAATTGGCCTGTAGTTCTCTTTCTTTGTTGGATCTTTTTGCGGTTTAGGTATTAGCGTAATTGTGGCTTCGAAGAATGAGTTGGGCAGTGTCCCTTCTGTCTCTATTTTGTGGAATAGTTTGGAGAGTATTGGTGTTAAGTCTTCTTTGAAGGTCTGGTAGAATTCTGCACTAAAACCATCTGGTCCCGTACTTTTTTTGGTTGGGAGGCTTTCTATAACCCCTTCTATTTCTTTAGGGGTTATGGGACTATTTAGCTGATCTACTTGATGCTGATTTAATTTTGGTATTTGATATCTGTCTAGGAAATTGTCCATTTCCTCCAGGTTCTCCAGTTGTTTTGAGTATAGACCTTTGTAGTAGGATCTGATGATGTTTTGAATTTCCTCAGTTTCTGTTGTTATGTCTCCCTTTTCATTTCTAATTTTGTTAATTTGTATACTGTCTCTGTGTCCTTTGGTTAGTCTGGCTAAGGGTTTATCTATCTTGTTGATTTTCTCAAAGAACCAGCTCCTGGTCTTGTTGATTCTTTGTATGGTTCTCTTTGTTTCTATTTGATTGATTTCAGCCCTGAGTTTGATGATTTCTTGTCTTCTACTCCTCCTGGGTGAATTAACTTGTTTTTCTTCCAGGGCTTTAAGGTGTGCCATTAAGCTGCTAGTATATGCTCTCTCCAGTTTCTTTTTGGATGCACTTAGAGCTATGAGTTTTCCTCTTAGCACTGCTTTCATTGTGTCCCATAGATTTGGGTAGGTTGTACCTTCATTTTCATTGAATTCTAAAAAGTCTTTGATTTCTTTTTTTATTTCTTCCTTGACCAAGGTGTCATTGAGTAGAGTATTGTTCAGTTTCCATGTGTATGTGGGCTTTCTGTTGTTTTTGTTGTTATTGAAGACCACTCTTACTCCATGGTGATCTGATAGAAGGCATGGGATTAGCTCGATCTTCTTGTATTTGTTGACATCTGTCTTGTGACCAATTATATGGTTTATTTTGGAGAAGGTCCCATGTGGAGCTGAGAAAAAGGTATATTCTTTAGCTTTAGGATGAAATGTCCTATATATATCTGTTAAATCCAATTGGTCCAGAGTTTCAATTAGTTTCACTGTGTCCCTGTTTAGTTTCTGCTTTCCTGATCGGTCCATTGAGGAGAGTGGAGTGTTGAAGTCACCCACAATTATTGTGTTAGGTGTAATGTGTGCTTTAAGCTTTAGTAAGGTTTCTTTTACGAATGAGGCTGCCCTTGCATTTGGAGCATAGATGTTCAGTATTGAGAGCTCTTCTTGGTGGATTTTTCCTTTGGCCAGCAAGAAGTGACCTTCTGAGTCTCTTTTGATGATTTTAGGTTGGAAGTCAATTTTATCTGATATTAGAATGGCTACTCCAGCTTGTTTCCTGAGACCGTTTGCTTGTCAAATTGTCTTCCAGCCTTTTACTCTAAGGCAGTGTTTGTCTTTGACACTGAGATGTGTTTCCTGTATGCAGCAAAATGTAGGGTCCTGTTTCCGTATCCAGTCTGTTAATCTATGTCTTTTTATTGGGGAATTGAGTCCATTGATGTTAAGAGATATTAAGGAATAGTAATTATTTCCTCCAGACATTTTTGAAATTGTATTTATTTATTTTATTTATTTTTTATATTCGAGAGGTTACCTTCTTTTGGGTTTGATGAGAGGAGGTTTCTATCTTGCTTCTTCCCGGGTGTAGTTTCCGTCCTTGTCTTGGTGTTTTCCCCCTATTATCCTTTGTAGGGCTGGATTTGTGGAAAGATATCGTGCAAATTTGATTTTGTCATGGAATACCTTGATGTCTCCATCTATGGTGATTGAGAGCTTTGCTGGGTAAAGTAGTTTTGGCTGAAGTTTGTGTTCTCTTAGAGTTTGCATGATATCTGCCCAGGATCTTCTAGCTTTCATGGTCTCAGGTGAGAAGTCTGGTGTTATTCTGATAGGTCTTCCTTTATAAGTTACTTGGCCTTTTTCTCTTGCTGCCTTTAATATTCTTTCTTTGTTTAGTACATTTGGAGTTTTGATTATTATGTGACGGGATGTATTTCTGTTCTGATCCAGTCTGTTTGGGGTTCTGTATGCTTCTTGTATATTCATGGGCATCTCTCTCTTTAGGTTGGGGAAGTTTTCTTCCATAATTTTGTAGAAGATATTTGCTGGCCCTTTAACTTGTACATCTTCATTCTCGTCTATACCTATAATCCTTAGGTTTGGTCTTCTCATTGTGTCCTGGATTTCCTGGATGTTTTGGGTTACAGCCTTTTTGCATTTAGTATTTTCTTTGACTGTTGAATCAATGGTTCCTATGGTATCTTCGGCTTCTGATATTCTGTCTTCTATCTCTTGTATTCTATTGTTGATATTTGCATCTATGGCTCCTGATTTCTTCCCAAGGTTTTCTATCTCCAATGTTGCCTCCCTCTGCGATTTCTTAGTTGTTTCTACTTCTGTTTTTAGTGCCTGGATGGATGTGCTCAGATCTTTCGCTTGCTTGATTGTGTTTTCATGTATTTCTTTGATAGATTTTTGTGTTTCCTCTTTCATAGCTTCTACTTGTTGGCCCACGTTCTTCTGTATTTCTTTAAGTGATTTTTGTCTTTCCCCCTTATTGTCTTCTTCTTTTTGATCCATCTTCTGCATTTCTTGAAGTGATTTTTGTATTTGCCTTGTAAAGGCTTCTAACTTTTGATCCATTTTCTCTTCTATTTCTTTACGAGATTTTTCTATGTGTTCAGCTACCAGCATCCTGACCAGTGATTTTATATCCAAGTCTTGTTTTTCTGGTGTTTTGGGGTATCCAGGGCTTCCTGTTGTTGGCGAACTGGGTTCAGATGCTGTCATGTTGTCTTGATTTCTGTTAGTGACATTCCTTCGTTTACCTTTTGCCATCTGGTTATTTCTGGTGTTAGTTGACCTTGTTGTCACTGGCTGGTGTTTGAATCTCCTATGAGGCTGGGCTTACCTGTTGTTTCTCTACTGGTGGTTATGCGTGATTGCTGCTCAACGGGATCACGAGCTGGCTGCCACCCACTGACTTTGTGCACGGCCTGAGGTCTCCGGGAAGTGTGGGGGAGTGCAGCAGAGCCTCGGCAGGTGCTGCTGGGCCTGCCTAGTAGTGAGAGCCTAGCAGATCCCCCCACGTGGTAGCCCCTGATGGAATCTGTCTACCTGTTCCTTTCCAGCTGTGTTCTGGTTGCAGTATGGAGGCCTGCCGCTATCGCTGGTCCGGGCTCCTGGGGAGCTGGGTGGTGCCGGTTGCCTCGGTGCACGGCCTAAGCTCGCAGGGACGTGCTGCAGATCCTAGGCGCCTGGGCCCGCCTGTGGGCGAGAGCTTAGCAGCTCTCCCTGCTCTAGCCCCAGGCGGAGTCTCTATCTGCACCTTTCCAGCTGTGTCCTGGTTGCAATATGGAGGCCTGCCGCTATAGCTGGTCCTCACTCTTCTTAATAAACAAGAATTGTTGCTTATCCTGGTTCTGTGGGCAGGGTCTGAGCACCTGGCAAGCTGGCTAGGTCTGGCTGACCTGCTACCGGCTGGATGGGATGCTGCAGACAAGATGGCGCTGCCTGCAGGGGGTTTGGGGTCTGGCCTGCGAGCACAGAGCGCAGGCATGGCCGCTGTATTCCAAACCGCTAGGCTGTGCGCAGTTCCTGCCCCCGACCTGAGTCCCCGGAGGTCTTAAACTCGGGATGTCTCTGGTACCTGGTTCCGCTGGCAGGGTCTCAGCACCTGACAGGTTGGCTAGGTTTGGCTGACCTGCTACCGGCTGGATGGGATGCTGCAGACAAGATGGCGCTGCCTGCAGGGGGTTCGGGGGTCTGGCCTGCGAGCGCAGAGCTCAGGCACGCTGAACTCCAAACCGCTAGGCTGTGCGCAGTTCCTGCCCCAGACCTGAGTCCCCGGAGGTCTTAAACTCGGGCTGTCTCTGGTACCTGGTTCCGCTGGCAGGGTCTCAGCACCTGGCAGGCTGGCTACATATGGCTGACCTCCCTAGGATTGTCTTTATCAGTCACTCCAATGAAATAGTTTTAATAGGGCTTCCTGATTTGATTTCTGTCAGAAATTGTAAATATAGCTTTGAATATATTTTAGGTATCTGATGCAAAATAAAGCACAGCTAGGGTAGATCATTCTTTGGACTGTGCAACTTATAAATGTATGACATATGTAAATAGATATATTTTTATACAGAACCTGGGAGATCTCCTGAGTAACCAGATGATGAAAAAAATTAGGAAAAACAATAGGCTAGTCTAAAGCCTCTTTAAATTCCTACTCTGGTTTCATGGAGAAATTCAGGCACTATTAAATGGGATATCCAAATAAATCCTAAGAATTTCAATAAATATTACAAAAGCAGGAAAGTAGAGCATTATAAATCTGAATGCTTCTCTCTATTCTAGATAAAATAGGGGGAAATGTATTCTATAAACTAAACAGTAATTATATAGTTAACTTCTAAGGATTTTTCTCTTGCTTTTTTGTGTGGTTTCTTTTCTACCTTTTAATAATTCACATGCAGGTAATATTAATTTTTTATATTGTCCATGTGTATAGTTCAGATTCAGCTTTCTTTTATTATTAAAGTGTTATTCCATAACCCCATTTTAAGAGCTAAACAACTGCCATGACTTCAGTCTATTTCATGACTACTTATGAAACAATAGCACAACAGTGACTCTTAAACGCTGATATTTTTCATAGGAGTGGGTGGGCAAGGTCATACTTATTAGGAAGATTGAAACGAAGGGAGCAATTCACTAAGAAGAATTTATAAGCCTAAATAGATATACATCAAATTCTAGCATACCTAATTTCATAAAAAGCATAGTATTGCAGTTTGTTCTAAGATTGGAAGACTCCTTCTTCCAGGGAATCTAGCTAAAGACAGGATATAAACTATTCTAAAAGCTTCAGGAATTTTCTGAGGCTGGTCAGATTCTTTAGGTCTCTACCTCACCCACATATATGAGAATAATAAAGACTGATGAGAGTCACTCTCAGAAAATCCAAGTATCAAATAAAAACATTTTTGCATTCAGCTTCCAGAAAGATACAGAGACCTACCCTGCATTCTAGACAAAGCAGATATCAACCTAATTGCAAGACAAAAAAACAAAACAAAAATTAGCAGAGGTGCCTGAAGATGCTCAGACTATCTGAGCCATCTGGAAAGGCACTCTATAATGTGTTGAGCTACCTATAGGTTGAGGAGTGTGTTCCAGGTTTTCTATTTTGGTGAGCTGTCAGCAGTGATGAGTAGACTATAGTGCTGCAGTTGTCTTTGAGTCATTTCTATGCCAGTAAGTAAACCCTCATCTAGATTCCTCTAAGTAATCTCAATAGAACTTATTGGTGCACTAAGTTAGACTTTGATGGTAGCTATGCATTGCTCTGTCATGATGTGTACCTCGGATGGGTAGGTGTGTGTAAATATCATATCTTCCTAGGGAAAATTCTATAACATAACAATGACCTATATAATATCAACCTAATAATAATAGATTATTTCAGTATCCCATTTTCTCCAATAAATAGGCTATCTGGATCAAAAATAAATAACAAAAGAAAGGTGGAATTAAACAATAGTTTTATCAAATGTACCTACAGAATATACCACTAAAGCACTAAAGAATAAATATTCTATTCAGTGTGAAGGCTTCTAACATAAACCACATGCTTAGATAGATACACACACACACACACACAAACACAAACACACATGCACACACACATGCACACACAGAAATCCTTAGCAAACTAACAAATTGAAACAACTTATATATGGCATATGACCGCAATGAAATAAAAGTTTAAATCAACAGCACACACATCTCTAGTTAGTAAATAATCTTGGTTGTTAAGCAGTTCCTTACTGAACAGTGAATGAATCGAAGAAGGTAAGGAAGAAATAAAAAAATTCCATGAACTAAGTGAAAATGAATACAATATAGGAAAACGTCTAGGATGCATTAAAAAAAAGAAAAACAGTCCTTCAAGGTAAGTGCATGTCTCTAAAGTGTCAACTTCATGAAATTCAGTAGTGGAGTCACATGGGTGTTAGTAATAGAACTCAGGTTATCTGTAAGAGCAGCCAGTTCTCTTAACTACTGAGCCATCTCTCTAGCCTGTCCTGTCATGTATACTCATAAAATGAAAATTTAATTAGTTAATAATGGAACTCAAAAATTGAGGGGAGAGAGAAAACAAACCCAAATTTTATAGATGGCAAGATATAATGAAAGTCAGAGTAAAAGCTAATGAAATGGAAGCAGAGAAAACAAAAATGATTAATGCATATAAGAGCTAACACCACATACCTATGACCTTGTCTTTGAAAGAAGCCAAAAATATCCAGTGGAAAAGAGACAGCATATTCAACAAATGGTACTGGTTGAAGTGGTGGTCAGCATGTAGAAGATTGAAAATTGACCCATTCTTATCTCCATGTACAAAGCTCAAGCCTAGTGGATCAAGGACCTCCACATAAAATGAGATACACTAAATCTAACAAAAAAGAAGTGGGAAAGAACCTTAAACACATTGGCACAGGGGAAAAATTTCTGAATAGAACACCAATGGCCCAGGCTCTAAGATCAACTACAAACAAATGGGATCTCAAAATTTGAAAAGATTCTGTAGGACAAAGGACACTGTCAATAAGACAAAATGGCAACCTACAGATTGGGAAAAGATCTTTACTAATCCTACATCCAATAGAGGGTTAATTTCCAAAATATACAAGGAATTCAAGATGTTAGACCCCAGAGAATCAAATATCCTTATTAAAAATGGGATAAACAAAGATTTCTCAACTGAGAAATCTCAGATGGCTGAGAAGCACCTAAAGAAATGTCCAACATCTTTAGGCATCAGAGAAAAGCAAATCAAAACAATCCTGAGACTCCACCTTCATATCAGTCAGAATGGCTAAGATCAAAACCTCATGTGTCTTCAGGTAGTTCTGCTGAATCATCCTGAGTGAGGTAACCCAATCACAAAAGAATTATTTATAGCAATTCTATCAGAACTGCAAATATATCTGCAAGCAACTTCCAAATTCCTTCTATGATGCTGTATTGGCTGGTTTTGTGTGTCAACTTGACACAAGCTGGAGTTATCACAGAGAAGGGAGCTTCAGTAGAGGAAATGTCTCCATGAGATTAAGCTGTAAGGCATTTTCTCAATTAGTGATCAAGGAAGGAGGGCCTGTTGTGGGTGGTGCCATCCCTGGGCTGGTAGTCTTGGGTTCTATAAAAGAGCAAGCTGAGAAAGCCAGGGGAAGCAAGCCAGTAAATAACATCCCTCTATGGCCTCTGCAACAGGTCCTGCTTCTTGGTCTGTTTGAGTTCCAGTGCTATCTTCCTTTAGTGATGAACAGCAATGTGGAAGCATTAGCTGAATAGACCCTTTCCTCCCCAACTTGCTTCTTGGTCATGATGTTTTGTGCAGGAATAGAAACCCCGACTAAGACGAATGCAATAAAACTTGCATACCAAAAACAGGTAAAGACTCACAAACACAATTATTGCACACATAACTACAGGCCAATATCTCTAATGAAAATGTAGGTTAAAAAATGCTAAGTAAATTACTTACAAATCCAATACAGGCACATATCAAAACAATGATACATCATGACCTGGATAAATTTATTCTGAAGAAACAGAGGTTTGTTTAACATACCTAAGTCAGTAAATGTAAAAAAATCATGCAATTGGACTTAGAGGCAAAAAAAGGTGATTATATCAATTTATTGAAGAAAAGCCTTTGAAAAATAAAACATGCTTTCATGATAAAAGTATTGGAGGGAGTAGGAAAGAAGGCAACAAACCTTAATAAAATAAAGGTTATGCGTTATAATCCAACAGCTCAAATATTTTAAATGGAATGAAGCTAGAAACAGAATAACTAAAATAAAGGAAGAGACCTGTCTCCACCATTGCAATTCCATTTTAATACAGAGCTAGAAATATAAGCAACAACAACAAGATAAAAGGAGTGAATGGTAGGGATATTATATATGGAAAATTAGAGCAACTATGCTTATTTACAGATGATATGATATGTAAGTGCTCCAAACATTATATGAGAAATCTACTAGAAATAACCAAAGCCCTCTACCATAAAAGCTACAAATAGTTGCCAAAGAGATTAAGGAAGACATTTGGAACTGGAAAGAACTCTGATGTTCATGAACTGGCAGAAATAATATTGTGATTATGACCATTCTACCAAAAACAGTTTACAAACTCAACACAATCCCAATCAGAACTGTCACAGAATTCTTCACAGAAATGGAATAAAATATGAAAATTCACATGGAACTACAAATAACCCTGTATATTCAAAAAATTCTGAGCAAAAAAGCCTATGATTTATGGATGGCCAGAGTTCAAATATGTTATAGAGCTACAGAGCTAGAATAATAGTAGGAATGTGATAATGTCAAAAAAATAACCATGTAGATCACAGAAACAAACTCAATATTTCAAACATGTGTAGACATAACTACAGCCATGATATTTGAGAAAGATGACAAGATAAGACAGAGAAAAGACAGAATCTTCAACAAATCTCAAAAAGCATTCATTATCCTTAGAAATTAAGAAAATACAAATCAAACAACTTTGGGTTTTCAACTTCCCCAGACAGAGTGGCTAGGGCAAAGTGAACAATCAGCAATAAAAGTTGGTGATGTTGTGGGAAAGGAGACCCCCTCATTCCCTGTTGATAGACTGTCGCAGACCTCCTAGAAGTCAGTCCAGAGAATTCTCAAACAGCTGAAATAAATCTGTCATATGATCCAGCTGTAGAACAACTTGGCATCTGTGCAAAGGACCTGGCCTTCTGTTCACAGAGAGATGTTCACCTCTCTACTTAAAATTGGAAGAAAACACAAACAACCTGAATGCCCTTGAATTGAGGAATGAATCATAAAAAATGTGGTATCTCGACACAGTGTGATACTACTCAGCTCTAAGGAAAATCTAAGTAATGAAGTTTACAGTTAAATCAAATGGAACCAGAAACTCTTAATGGTTTCTGAGAGTGAGGAAATCAGATGCAGAAAAGCAAACGACACATGTGCTTTCTTGTCTGAGGTTTATAGTTCCAAGTTTATAACCTAGAGTAACAACAAAAAGCAGGAAAGGGGCCACAGAGTGTGCTAGATGTGCCCAGAGAAAGAAATGACAGGATTCAAATGACTGGGAGGAGAAAATGTGGAAAAATGAAGGAAGCAGGAGGGAGGAAAATGGGGAAGGAGAGAGAGAATGGAGGAGAGGGAAAGAGGAGACATGCATAGCACTAAACAATTTTTTTATTTATTCTATATTCTTTGTTTACATTCCAAAGGCTTTCCCCTTTCCCAGTCCCCCCCCACCATATGTCCCACAAGTCTTCTCCTCCCCAACTATTCCCCAATCAACCCCCCCACCATTTCTCTGTTCTGGTACTCTCCTACAAAACTGGATCCAATATTTTCAGGCCCAGGGTCCTCTCCTTTCTTCTTCTTGAGAATCATTTGACTTGCTAATTGTGCCTTGAGTATTCAGAGCTTCTGGGCTCATTAATATCCACTTATCAGTGATTGCATTTCATGTGTATTCTTTTGTGATTGGGTTAACTCGCTTAGGATATTTTCCAGATCTAACCATTTGCCTACAAATTGCATGAATTCATTATTTTTAATTGCTGAGTAGTATTCCATTGTATAAATATACCACATTTTCTGTATCCATTCCTCCTTTGAGGTACATCTGGGCTCCGTTCAACTTCTGGCTATTATAAATAAGGCTGCTATGAACATAGTGGAGCATGTGTCTTTATTGTATGCAGGGGAATCCTCTGGGTATATGCCCAGGAAGTCATGGGAATCGTCTCATTTTACCATTACTCAAAAATTATACTTAACAGACACATATATGGTTAAATGAAGTTATGCTAATGCACCTTCAATAACCACTGGCTATCTCGCAAAGACTCCAGTACCAGTACTAAGAAGCATCCTTTCCTGTTGCAGCTGGTTAAGGGAGGCATACAGATTTCTGAATCCATACATGCTATCCCTTTGGCCCTGAGTTGCCTCTCAGAAGTTGAAGGCAAGGCCGTACAGTAGAAGCACTTCCAAAATAGGCCTCAGAGGACTTGAACTGGAACTGACACACAAAGCCTATTCTCTGTGGCCTGGCTTTCACACAGGAAAGCACTATCCAGCTACCAAGGTTAGGAATTGATCAATAGCTGTATCCCAGGGTAATGCTGATGAACCAGAACACTAGCCAGCATGACAAGAAATCCTTAAAGATGTGGCGCTCCTATCTGGTTGGGAAGCATCAGTTGTTTAATTGGCTGTAAGAACTGTTCAACAGGATAAAGATCACACTTTGCTCTGAGAGACCAGATATGCACTCCTGGGTAGCAGGGCGATGGACCTTTGACAGGTTGCTTTCCTAAATCAGTATAAGTTCCTGCTTCATTCTAAATATTTATATTTAGAATCATAGAAAAAGTGAAGCTCTCAAATAGTCAAAGAAGCTTCTTTTGGCACCATATGGAAATTATTAAAGAAGTCCATAAATCAAAATGATGTAAACAAGAGACTATGGGGTTCCCAATCCCATGTGATATATACATAGCAGAACTACTATACCTATGGATCAGGAAACATTGTAGAAAAGGGGCCAGGAATATTTTAAGGGCCTCAGGATCAGTAATCTGCAGCAAAATTGGGTCTTCTAGATATAATAGGGAGCATAAACCCATGAAATGTTAGCAGTGTACCTGCATAAATAGCACCTGAACAATGAGGATACCAATCATCATGCCAAAGAGATTGGGAGAAATCTTGGGAGCCCTACCCATAATTGTAGAAATGAGCCCCGAATTGGCCATCCAATACCACTGTTCAGAAAGAAAAAAAGACAGAAAGAAATAAAGAAAGAAAGAAAGAAAGAAAGAGAGAGAAGGAGAGAGAGAGAGAGAGAGAGAGAGAGAGAGAGAGAGAGAGAGAGAGGAAGGAAGGAAGGAAGGAAGGAAGGAAGGAAGGAAGAGAAAGGAAGAAAGAAAGAGAAAGAAAAAAAGAAAGAAAGAAAGAAAGAAAGAAAGAAAGAAAGAAAGAAAGAAGGAATGGAAGGAGAAAGGAGGGAAGGAAGGAAAGAAAGTAACCTAAATGGGCCATGCAGATTATCTTTACATTTGTATTCATATGTGTATATTTTTAATAATAACTAAAGTAAAAGAGGCTATCAATTTGAGAGTAAGTAGTGAACAGTAAGGGAAGCAGAGGGAGAAGAAAAATGGGAAATGATATATTTATTCCTTAAACAAAAATGAAATTAATTAAAACTTATGTTGTCAGTGAAAATAGTACACACTTTAAGATTACACGTATTTTAAAAGATGAGCTTTATTTTCCTTCTTTACTTACCTAATTTTATGCGATGTTATAATTAATGATTCATATCACATCTCCTTTTTTGTGTGACTATTCTTTGTGATACGTCATTTTTTCTTGGTTCTTAACCAGCATCAGAAGTCTAGATAATCCATTTGGGTAAAAGGAAAAAAAATCAATGTTTCTAAGTTGTTATTTTCAAAAGTGAAAAAAAATCCAGTTTATACATTGGAGAAATCACGGAGTAAATATCTCACAACTACACATCATGCTAATAATTTTAAGCAGAAGCCATTAGTCTTAGAACTTCTATATTACTGTATTGATTCCTTAACTTGCTTTGGGGGTGCTATAAATAAAGACTGACAAAAACACTGTGCTATCACTAGTCATCGTTATTGACTAGTTCTCACTGTGTAGTTCAGCAATCAAGTTAGCAAATGGAGCATAAACATTTAGGCTCAGAATGTATGCCAGTTTTCTATTACTCCGAGAAGAATCACCACAAACCTGACAGTTCCACACAGTGCGCATGCACTACCATATTGTTCTGAAAGTTGTTATTCTAGGGTGCAGATGCTTCCCCCACTCTGTGTCTCAAAGGCTGTAGTCACATCTTGTTCTCTGGGCTCTTAACATGGAATCCTTAATGGAATGTTTCTGCTATAAAATAGCCCTCTTTGCAGTAGGAAGCCTGAAATTTCCATTATTCTTGCTATCTTCCTAGCTGTTGTGATCACCTAATTTTATTCCTTTGAATAAGTAACAGTACAATTTGATTTTGTACCTTGGAACATTGTGTCCTGTCTCTAACTAAGGAAACTTCATTTCTGGGGCCTCACAATGTAAGATTGCACCATTTCAGAAAATTGAGCATATTTTGAATTTTATGGCAAAGAGCCCTAACTGCAAGTTCATTTTAGTGATAAGACACACACACACACACACACACACACACACACACACATTATCTTTGGCTGGGTATCAACATAACAGGCAGGTGTTCTGCCATTTTGCCAGTATCTACAGATCAACTTTTCAATGTAGCATAGCCACACATTCTGATGATTAGGAGAAGAAAATCCTGCGGAGGGAGTTTCAGAATGGTCTATATTATTTGATTACAGCAGAATGCTAACAGACTAAACCTCAACATAAATGCTTCAGAGAGACGATTTCATTGTAACATTTAATTTCTTTAACATTAAAATGTATTACTTTCACATTTTATCTGATTTATTAATGTTACAGAAATGGATTTTATGTCCTGTAAAACTGGTGGGGATTGTGCATTGAAATAGAATTTAAATAAATCCAATTTTCATGCATTTAATTGTCTTCATTTGAAGATGTAAGGATTGTACATTTTCACATCTAATTGTAAAACAAAAAAATATATATATACCTTCAAATAGAAGCAATATGGAAGGAAAAGCTTCTATAGTACAGGCATGGCAATTTTAATTTGAGGTTTTTAAAAGTCAGATAATATCTGTGAAACAAAACATAGGGTGACATTAAATTAAAATTACAGTTATACAAATGCTCACTTCTAACTGGCTTTCAGCATTTTGTTTGCCTTCCATGAAAAGTGTTATTGACTGATGATCTCAGCACAGCCCAGAGCCTGTGGTTTAATGATGTGATTTCAAGCTCCTCTTGGAGAATTTGGTGGGGCCTGCATGCCTCATGAGCTGTTTCTCACTCACTCTCAAGCTGGGAGAACCTTTTATCCTCCCCAAATTAGGTTTGCAAATGCCTGCTGTCAGTGTAGCCACTTCTTTCAGAATGTGACATTTAAATGAATTTACAGTCATTAAATTACACTGAGATTTGTTCTTCAATAGTACTAGCTCTCTGCAATGCTAAAGACACCACAGTTACAGGACATTTCCTGTATATTGATGTCATTGGGCGATGCTGGTGCCCGGCATCAAGAGTGAAGTCCATGCTTGTGTATAACTATATTTTAATGCAATTGTCATGCAAAGATTATCAAATTTGTCTATTTTATGCTGCATCATAGATGATTATGAGGCCTTTAATGCTACTGTCTTAAAAAGTAATTTGTTTTCTGTACAACTAAGTTCACACTTCCTATAGAAAGGAACACCAATAGTTCTGGTCTCAAATCAACTTAACTGCTCATAAGAAGCAATAAGAGCTACACAATTCATTAAAAATAGAAACCATGACGTACTCTGTGTCTAGGAGGGGGAAGGCACCAATTTGGACATAAACGGTTTTGGGAAGGTAAGGTGGGTATCTAGTTAGTGAAACGTGACATTTTTTAGCACTTTAATAAGCAATCAATTTGTTTCGTTTTTTTTTAATTTAATTTATGTATTTTGCATGTGTGTGGGTATGAATGTATGCATGCCATGTTGTGTGTATGGAGGCCAAAGTCGATCTTGGGGGTATCAGTTCTCTGTTTTTCTGTGGGTCTCCATCGTGGAAGAACCGTTGCTTGGCAACCGTTGTTTGACCCCTCTCACTGAACTCTCTGTTTCATTTTCACATTGACATTGGAAGGAAAAGGGTTTTTTTTGAACTTCAAATATTCTTCCTTAAATGTTTAAAATCTTCTATACCAACTTAAAATTTACAGAGTTCTCTTCTTCACAGTGTCCATGTATTGACTCTCACATTTTAAATATACCAGAGAGATAATTTTCCAGAAGAAGAGGGAGCGTTCTGCCAGTGACATATGTCAATCACTCAGTAGTGACTCTGCTGCTGTGCTTTGCAAGACTTGTAAATGACTTAAAGCTATCCACTCTTGAGAGACATGTATCACAGTTGACATGTCATTGACAGGACTACTTTTTCTCATTAAAATGCTAATTATAATAAGATATCTTTCAATAAGTTTATATCAACACAGCATGCCATGCCAGACAATGACAGTGCAATGTGTATCATAAAGTCTGCCCCATTCATTTTGATTAAGTTGTCTGTCAAAGTAGATGTTAGAGTAGAGTCCATAAGAGTTAGAATGTATAAATTGACTTGATGTTATTGAGAACTGCTCTAAAATTTCAGTTTCATTAAGTTTTTCCTCTTGTTATAATTTCCTTACTTCTAAAATAAACATAGAAACAGCTCATTAGTATTGTTTATTTCAAGATTCAAAGACGTTCTGTAATTATGACGCAAACATAAATATTAAGATCCAAACTTTTATTTCTGGTATTATTTATACCATTTTCATTGTTATATTTTTGACATGGCTGAGATTTTACCCAGGACCTCATGAATGTTAGACAAACAACTTACCACTGAGAAATTGCCCCTGTTAGATATCTAGTTTGACATACATTTCCATTTAGTTTTAGTGGACAGGCTTGAATTCACATTGTAGTCCAGGCAGTCTTTGAACTTGCGATCCTTACGCCAGTGTTTCACAAGTAGCTAGGGTTTTAAAATTGCCTCACCATGGGTAGCTTCCTTCTTCATTTAATTCTGATGGAAAAAAAAGAGATGTTGCCACAGCTGTGATAAAATCTTAGAAACTCACATAAGTGTATCAGGCAGTGCAGAAAAGAGATGCTACCAGGAGACAAAAGTCATCATCAGTTACAGCCAACTGTGAATCTTGTAAGCCACAGTAATGACTAGCCTAGCAAGCCATGCCCATTGCTTTAAATAATGGATCAAGTAGCATGGGCATAGTCAACAACTTTATTGGTTTTAAGTCCCACTCTATAACCAAATCCCATCTTGTTACCAGTATCAGCCCAAATCCTTATGACTAGACATGTCATAGGTTCTGCTGGAGAAACAACTAATATTATTTTTCTAAATGGAAATAGTATTTAACTGACTTCAATGACTTATGGACCAATAGGTTAATACATATTTCACCCCTCATCTGAGTAGCTTCTGTTTGTGGTAGATGCTGATTATCCCAGAGATCCACACTTTGGCCAAGGTGCAGGTTAAGAAACTACAGAATGCATACTCTTAAATGGAATGTATATAGCACTGACTCTCTTTCTCAAGGCTTGGGGATAATTGTGGGAGAGGGAGCAGAAAAAAATGTAAAAGCTGGAGCTGTTATGTATGCAAAGAAATGGTTTTCTAGACAAAGTAGGCCAGCTGCATCATGAATCCAGAGTGTTTGTGGCAGCAAATGCAAAAGCTGTGTAAAATTCAAGTCAAAACAAATCCTATCATGGAGATGGGCAGTAGATATCATCCCAACCCTAGAGTTATTGACATTTGGTTAGTTTGATTGCTTCTGAGAGAAGAAAAGCAGGATTTTTTTTAAAAGGGTATAGTACTGGAGAAGTTGCTCCAACGGATGTCTACTCAGTTATGAATATTTGTCTTTGTGGGTTGGAACAAACCAAGACAAATGACATAAAAATGGATGGGTAGGGAAGTAAAGTAGAGGTGGCTCCAGATGAGCTAGGGGAAAGGTACTGTGAAACATCATACAAGTTTTCAAACAGCTAATTGAAATTAAAATATTTGATTCCATGGAGAATAGATTTTATTATTCAAGTTGGGTAAACATGAAATTAAAATATCTTGAACATGAGTATATAAGATACCTTTGTTGCTGGGCAGTGGTGGTACATGCTTTTAATCCTAGCACTTGGGAGGCAGAGGCAGGTGGATTTCTGAGTTTGAGGCCAGCCCGGTCTACAGAGTGAGCTCCAGGACAGCCAGGGCTATACAGGGAAACCTTGGCTCGAAAAACAAAAAGCAAAACAAACAAACAAAAAGGATTCCTTTGTTTCAGAAAATATTTTCTGAAGACATTAGCATGTGTCAATCCATTGTTGACTTACAAAGCAAAATATAAAGAAAAATAGATTGAAAGATTAGAGACAATTTAATGCTAAGACGGTATTAGAATTTTATCCAATTTAATGGTAAGGTTTTATTAGAATGTTATCTGGTTATTTTTATTTAAAGAAAGGTGGGTAGGGAAATGAAAGATAAATAGTTCTGGGGAAAAGATAGAAGATGGAAACCTGAAGAAGTGAAAGGAGGGGAAACTGCAGTTGGAATGTATTATATGAAAGAAGAATAAATTAGATAGATAGACAGACAAGTATAGAGAGATGGTATATGACAAATTATTGGCTGTTTGCTGAACAAATATAAAGCATTTGAAAATATCAAATTTTCTAGTATTGTATAAGTGCTTTAAAGATAATAACAAAATGTATTTGCCCATATATATTCTAAATTCATATTGTTAAGGCACTTAGGGCATGTAATATCATAAGGAATGTTAATGCAATGGTTCATGTAGGCATCATTTTAACTTTTCTTTGATGGTGCTAGAGTTCCTACCCAGAGTCTGGCACATACCAGAACTCTTCTGAATTAGCTACGTATCCACCTTCAAATATCATTTTAAGTACATTTGGGGATTGATTAGTTAATTTGAGATGTTGGCTTAGTGTAAGCCAGGATGTACTCTAAACTCCTCCTCCTTGCCTGAGTGCTAGTATTTCGATTGTGCTTGGTCTACCACTTTTGGCTCCAAATTTCATTTTTAATGTATAGTTGTTTTATGATAAATGAAGACCCGTCCGTGGCTCGGTATTGACAACTCATGCTACGCACACCATTGTAATATAATTTTTCATGTCCTTCATCTCGTCTCAGATTATGGTTTTGTTGTCATTTTGCTTTGTTTTTAAATTGATCATTTTTATAGCATTATTTTAACAGCTATTTGTTTCAAATGGCCTTACTGAGTTCACTAAGTTTCATGTGTCACTTGTAGCAATTGCTTTTTATCAATGAAATATATTGATTCATATATATATATATATATATATATATATATACACACATACACATATACACATATATATTAAAGATTTTTGGCCTTTTAAATATTTTATAAAGATAGAGTATTTTACAACATTTAAATGGAAAGTTTTTTATTCCATTAGTAAATATGTTATTTACACTTGATCTGTGTGTAGTGGGTAGGTGTGCATATTATGTGGATGTCATTTATAATTGTCGCAAAGTATACACTATCAAAAATGAAATTAATAATGAATGATTAATGAAATAATAATATTCTATTACAGTTTTATTTTGTAGTTATGGTAATTTTGGCCATGGTATAATGCATACAAGACTGGGACTCTTCCGCTGAGCTGTGTTCCTAGCCTATGAAGAGCATGAAAGAAAACCCAAATAAATGGAGAGAAATGTCATGCCTGTGTAAAAACAAAATAATAGGGAAGTGATATTTATCTTTCTAAATCAGTACAAGTATTATATATGGATGTAATAGAAAGTCCTCAAAGTAATTCCAATTGACATTTAATAACTGGAATCTATTGGAATCATGCAATGTAAAGATTACAATCCTCGAATAAAGGCATGAAATTATTAGCTCATTTACTCATTACAAAATGAATAGTGCAGACTTGTCTTAGAAATAGCCTATCAATCTTCATAGTTTGTTTTCTTTGCAAGTGTCTCTGTCTTGGCTTTATAACCCTATTGCTGATGAGTTTGACATGCCCAAATGATCATTTCAGAACTTAAATCCAAGAATTATAACACACTCTCAAAAAATTTACTTTCCCTAGCATAAAGTAAAAATGGTCTTGTATTTAGAAAAGAACTGGTTCTGAATGAAAAATTCTTCAGAAATTAGGGCATACTAGGAAAATGTACCAAAATTATATGTAATTATACTTTGTGCAGTTTTATTGACTCTGATTCCAAAGGAAACTTTGACAAACTTCTGTAATTTTTACCTTTAGAAATCACATTCCTTTTCAGAACAGGCAGGCTCATTCACCTATCTCTCTGCAGAAGGTGAGGGGCAGATCTGTTGCTTTCTTGATATTTATCTAAATGAAATCCCCTTTCCAGTTGAATGACAGTTCCAATGAAATTAGAGTTCTCTCAATGAAGATTTCTAGATCCTTTCATTTAGTCTTTCCTACTCATGCTTTCTTAATTGCTTTCATGCAGCTATTGTAATTGTAAAAGTTATGAGAATGGTGAATGTAAGAACAACACTTGCAGTCATTTGCTTTTGATATTTTGTAACAATTATGTAGTTCCTGTTGAGCTCTTTTTATTTTTTTCTAATTTTTATTAGATATTTTCTTTATTTACATTTCAAATGCTATCCTCTTTCTTCATTTCCCCTCTTAAAACCCCTGATCCCATTCTCTCCCCTCTGCTCACTATTCCACCCAATCCTGCTTCCCTGACTTGGCAATCCCCTCTCCTGGGGCAATGAGCCTCTCCTCTCATTGATGTCTGACCAAACCATCCTTTGCTACCCATGTGGCTGGAGTCATAGGTCCCTCCATGTTTACTCTTTGGTTGGTAGTTAAGTCCCTGGGAGTGTTGGGGATACTGGTTGGTTCATATTGTTGAGTATATATTAGCCCAGAAGCTTGGAATACCCAAGCTAATAAATCTGATATAAATCACAGACCACATTAAGCTTAAGGAGGAAGACCAAAGTGTGGATACTTTTGTCTGTCTTAGATATGGTACAAAATACCCATGGGAGGAAATACAGAGACAAAGTGTAGAGCAGAGGCTGGAAGAAAGATGATCCAGAAACTGTCCCACCTGGAGATCCATCCCATATACAGTTACCAAACCCAGACACTGTTGTGGATGCCAGCAAGTGCTTGTTGACAGGAGCCTGATATAGTTGTTTCCACAGAGGCCCTACCATTTCCTGACAAATGCAGAGGGGGATGCTCTCAGCCAACCATGGAACTGAGCACAGGGTCCTCATTGGAGGAGCTAGACAAAGGACCCAAGGAGCTGAAGGGGTTTATAGCCCCCATGAAGCTCTGTTAATTGGCACAAATTTTAACTACAGAACTATAGTTTTAATTTCAGTGTTTCTATTAAATACAATGGAAACTATTAATAAGTTTTAATTATCTAATATTTATGTACACTGTCCTGATATTAGAACATATATGATGCTTTTCACTACTCTAAAGAATCTTTATCTAATCTTACACCACTCATAGAAGTCAAATGTCATTTGTAGGTCAAGTCCGTTCCCTGATTCACATGTGACTCACTGTGTACCAACTTTAATTACAATTGAAGAACTACAACTTTGTTGTAAAGCCATCAACTTAACATGATTAAAGAAGTAGTTCCTTTTATGTTAAATATAATTATAAAATTAATGCAGTTCAAACATAGAATAAAGGCAAAACATGAAGCTTACTAAATGATAGTATCAGTGGACCTAGATTGATAGGAACTGTATGTTAGACTCTACCCTGAGAAATTTACAAGAATTATTTAACTAATTGTTGATCAGGTTGAAAGATGAATATAGTACTTATTCAAATATAAAAGGATTGTTTAGTCCTTGGTGGGGGGAGCAAAGAAATTCTGTAAGTCAAGGCCATCTTTGACTACATAATTTGTTCTAAGCACCAGACCCTGTCTTAAAAAAATCAAAACTCAAATCTAACAGATAAACAGTAATAAAAAGAGCCATACCCCACTTTTCAAAGGCAAAATGAGATACTAACAAGTCCATCAGTGTTTACAGTTTTGTGTCTTCCTTCTCTCATCCTAGATGGATTATCAGTCAAGATTCTTTACATAAATCAAGTAATTTGAAAGAAAGAATATAGTAAATGTACCAAGTGTAAAAGTCTTAAGAAGTATAATTTAAGTATAGTTTGAGAAAGTTTACTACTTATAACTAAACGGATTTACTATACTGACTTAAACCTAGAAAGAAATATTTTAAAAATTCATAGCCAAAATTTCAATGTCCCCAAGTTTATCTCTAAGTCTACAGAACATGAATAAGTAGATATGACATTATATTAGACTAAATGTTTGCCCCTTTCACATGGACATGAATTATTTTCTTAAAGATATGACATTTTGTGTCTAAATAAAAATATTAATAAATGTAAAGATATCCCTTTTCAGAAATGTTTCCTATCCAAAATGGAATAAGTTTAGAATCTGAGAGAGAGGGGGAGAAGGAGGGAGAGGGAGGGAGAAGGGGAGTGGAAAGGGGAATGGGAAGGAGAAGGAAGGGGAGGGGGAGAAGAAGAGGGAGGGGGAGAGAGAGGGAGACAGAGAGGGAGGGGGATAGAGAGGTAGAGGAAGAAAGAGTTAATTAAGGGAAATAAACAGAATATCAGTAAAACAATCCAAAATGTTGATGATCCTCTGACCTGTGACCTCCAATCATTGCTTTCCTACCCTCCCAGCATGCTCCCCTCTTTCAGGTTAGGCTTGGAAATGCTAGTTATGCCAGTGCCAAACCAACTGAGGGGAACAAAAGAGAGGGGAGAGGAAAAATGAGGAGGGACAGCCATCAGTGAGCCATAAGAAAAGCCCATGTTTCCAAGGATCAAAGAGACTTGTGGGTCACTGATAATTCACCTAGAAGAAAGTCTATGAAGGTGTCTGGTGACATGTAGGCACAATCTGCCAGCATTTCCAGAGTAAAATCTGGGTAAGGGAAAGAACCAGTTGATGGCTGTGTAAACCAGAAAGGCTTAGAGAATCTACACTGTTGCACAGGGTATTTTAAAGGTCCACAGAAAGACAACTCCCAGGGCAGCAGTGGCATTAGCTGAAGCAGCCACTAAGGAAAAGTATCCCTCTAGTACTAGATGCTTGACACTGGGACTAAACAAAATAGAAACAAAACACCATCTCCAAAGGATCCTTGTTCTAGCTGCAGCTGGGCAACCTGGAATTACACTTTCTCAAGAAACCAAATTAAGTGTTACAGTTATATGGTGAAACATGAACTGCACCAAAACTGCAAGAATGTGGAGAAGAACCATGCAGAATTTGGCAAGCTGAAAACCTTTGAGAAAGCAACATCTGAATGAGAACAGTAACACTGGCTCCACGCAGCATGTCTTCCACGGGGAAGCTGCACAAGGGAAGGGACCATATGTGAACCAGAATGCTGACAAAATGCCTGACATCGTCCTAGACCCCCATTTCCAGTATTGCATGTGGACTAGACCAACACCTGCAATGGAATCATAGATGCTCATTATAGAGGGATCAATAGAATGAGATACGCAGATGATGAGTTCTGGTAAACAAATTTGGTTCCTCTACAATAACGGTAGATGTTTTTTTATCTACTGATGCATTTTTTTTTCGAGACAGGGTTTTTCTGTGTAGTCCTGGCTGTCCTGGAACTCACTCTAGAGATCAGGCTGGCCTCCAACTCAGAAATCCACCTGCCTCTGCCTCCCAAGTGCTGGGATTAAAGGTGTGTGCCACCATGCCCGGCTCTACTGATGCATTTCTTCATCCTCAAAGAAAAGATTTTATAGCATTTCTCTCACCTTCTTCGTCCTGTATTCTCCCATATTTGCCTCATTGCTATTCTGCAGATTCAAGCCCCACTTTTTACATCAATGTTATTGCAAATATTGCATATGTATGTGTGTATAGGTGTATATAAATTATATATTCTGAAATATAAAAACAATAGAATGAGATAAGCTTCTAGGAGCTGGGATAGAACCTTAGTCTCAAGTGTGATTCTAAAAATTAGGTTGTGCAGTTGTTTTACATATCCACATCTGGGTCTCTCTCTTCTCTACATCTATTTTTCTTTTACTTACTACTGAAGCAAATTTAGGAGGCCACTTGACCTAGCTCTGTCTGCAGCTTTTAAATAACTTCATCACGTTATGAAGATGAAAGGAGAATTTGAAACTACAGGCTAAAGCACTGGAAATTCGATTCTTGGTAGCAGTTACTTCATATACTTATTGAGTATAATTGGTCATTTTATAATCATTGAGAAATCCAATTTTGAATTGTTTATGAGTCATAACATAAACAATACCACTGATCATGAAAGATATCTGTAGGAAAAGAGCACAATATGATACATAACCCTGCATTCCATGAATAGAGCCTTTTAAGTCCTTAAAAAGCTCATGATTTCTTAAAAATGAAGTCAGATAGAGATGAGCTAAAAGTTAATATTGAATTCATAAGTAAGAAAAAAGAGAAAGGATAACATAATTGCTTCCCGGCGAGGCTTTTACAATAAATAGAGGAAAACAACAGCAGAGAAAATACCATACCATAGAAAATGATTTGTTGTTTCAAGATTCATTTCAAGTTTATAATAGATTTTGTTCCCATGAATTCACAGTAATACATTTATTTCACGGCCAATTTAGAGCAAAGTCAACCACCAAACCTTTATGAAACTTTCAACAAAGTTACTTTATTTTGTGTGCTACTCTCCTCTGCCATTGGGTAAACTTAGAGCAGTGGTTCTCAGCCTGTGGGTTGCAACGACTTTGGGAATGGCACCTTTAACAGTGTGTCACCTAAGATGATTGGAAATCACAGCTATTCACATAGAAATTCATAAGAGTAACAATTACATGTATGAAGTAGCAATAAAAGTAACTTTATGGTTGAGGTTCACCACAACATGATGAACTGTATTTAAGGGTCACAGTATTAGGAAAGCTGAGAACCACTGACCTAGAGGAGTCAAAGGGATGTTGAAAAAAAACCGTTCTCTTGGATCCCACAAAGAAAAACACTGTCACTTTAGCATACAGCCTGCTACCATCTACTCCAGCAGAGAGCCATTTCAGCTGACTTGATTCCTAATATTTGGGTTGAACATAATCTTATTTGGGTTGGGCTTGCTGCTAAATTCTCAAAAATGGAAATTTGATAGGACCTTAAACAAGCCAGTGTTAAAAACCTGCAAGTCCTGCCTGTCTCACTGGTATGCTTTCAATATACTACAAGGAACAGAAATGTGTCAGATGTCGGTAATCAACCAACCACTCAATCAAACACAGAATATGTAAGTGGATTTTAAAACTAATGTACTTGGTCTTGACACTAGAATACGCAGGGGACAGGTTTGGTAATGGAGCTGCCATATTTTGTTTAACTTGAGTGTCTCTGTTTGATTATGACTGACATATGTGAATTTCTGTACTGCCTAGAAAGCACAAAGCTTCCATGAATCAGAATCACCTTATCTCTCCACCTCAGTCATCCACTGTCCCCGTCACATGGGCATGCATGGATCCTCCATTGGGGTATTGGTGACAGTTTACTTTCAACACATTGATTTGTGATATGTTTTTAAGGCTTTGGTTCTCTGTAGAGTAATTTTAATCCACCCACATGGTTGTTCTGATAAGGAATCACATTCCCAATACTTTTTAGGTCTGTGTGGTCTGGCTGGAATATAGACAAATTCTTAGTATACATCTTTAATCCTAACGAAAGTAAGGTTAGTTTGTAAAAGGGAGCAGCCATGTTTGAAAGTGATATGTAAGTAAGGGGCAGACAAAGTGATGAATCAGAGAAATATTTGACAAAGTCACAAAAACAGACCAAAAAGAAATACATGAAAACACAATCAAGAAAGCAAAAGATATGAGCACATCCATCCAGGTTCTAAAAACAGAAGTAGAAACAACTAAGAAATCGCAGAGGAAGACAACATTGGAGATAAAAAACCTTGGGAAGAAATCAGGGGCCATAGATGCAAATATCAACAATAGAATACAAGAGATAGAAGACAGAATCTCAGAAGCCGAAGATACCATAGGAACCATTGATTCAACAGTCAAAGAAAATACTAAATGCAAAAAGGTTGTAACCCAAAACATCCAGGAAATCCAGGACACAATGAGAAGACCAAACCTAAGGAATATAGGTATAGACGAGAGTGAAGATTTACAAGTTAAAGGGCCAGCAAATATCTTCTACAAAATTATGGAAGAAAACTTCCTCAACCTAAAGAGAGAGAAGCCCATGAATATACAAGAAGCCTATAGAACCCCAAACAGACTGGACCAGAACAGAAATACATCCTGTCACATAATAATCAAAACTCTAAATGTACTAAACAAAGAATATTAAAGGCAGCAAGAGAAAAAGGCCAAGTAAAATATAAAGGAAGACCTATCAGAATAACACCAGACTTCTCACCTGAGACCATGAAAGCTAGAAGATCCTGGGCAGATATCATGCAAACTCTAAGAGAACACAAACTTCAGCCAAAACTACTTTACCCAGCAAAACTCTCAATCGCCATAGATGAAGACATCAAGGTATTCCATGACAAAACCAAATTTGCACGATACCTTTCCATAAATTCAGCCCTACAAAGGATAATAGGAGGAAAACACCAAGACAAGGAAGGAAACTACACCTGGGAAGAAGCAAGATAGAAACCTCCTCTCATCAAACCCAAAAGAAGATAACCTCTCAAATATATTAGAAAAAATGATTTCTAAAATGTCGGGAGGTAATAATTACTATTCCTTAATATCTATTAACATCAATGGACTCAATTCCCCAATAAAAAGACATAGATTAATAGACTGGATACAGAAACAGGACCCTTCATTTTGGTGCATACAGGAAACACATCTAAGTGTTAAAGACAAAGACTGCCTTAGAGTAAAAGGCTGGAAGACAATTTTACAAGCAAATGGTCTCAGGAAACAAGTTGGAGTAGCCATTCTAATATCAGATAAAATTGACTTCCAACCTAAAGTCATCAAAAGAGACTCAGAAGGTTACTTCTTCCTGGTCAAAGGGAAAATCCACCAAGAAGAGCTCTCAATACTGAATATCTATGTTCCAAATGCAAGGGCACCCTCATTCATAAAAGAAACCTTACTAAAGCTTAAAGCACACATTACACCTAACACAATAATTGTGGGTGACTTCAACACTCTACTCTCCCCAATGGACCAATCAGGAAAGCAGAAACTAAACAGGGACACAGTGAAACTAATTGAAACTTTGGACCAATTGGATTTAACAGATATATATAGAACATTTCATCCTAAAGCTAAAGAATATACCTTTTTCTCAGCACTACATGGTACCTTCTCCAAAATTGATCATATAATTGGTCACAAGACATATGTCAACAAATACAAGAAGATCAACATAATCCCATGCCTCCTATCAGATCACCATGGAGTAAGAGTGGTCTTCAATAGCAACACAAACAACAGAAAGCCCACATACACATGGAAACTAACCAATACTCTACTCAATGACACCTTGGTCAAGGAAGAAATAAAAAAAGAAATGAAAGACTTTTTAGAATTCAATGAAGATGAAGGTACAACCTACCCAAATCTATGGGACACAATGAAAGCAGTGCTAAGAGGAAAACTCATAGCTCTAAGTGCATCCAAAAAGAAACTGGAGAGAGCATACACTAGCAGCTTAATGGAACACCTTAAAGCCCTGGGAGAAAAAGAAGTTAATTCACCCAGGAGGAGTAGAAGACAGGAAATCATCAAACTCAGGGCTGAAATCAATCAAATAGAAACAAAGAGAACCATATAAAGAATCAACAAGACCAGATGCTGGTTCTTTGAGAAAATCAACAAGATAGATAAACCCTTAGCCAGACTAACCAAAGGACACAGAGACAGTATCCAAACTAACAAAATTAGAAATGAAAAGGGGGATATAACAACAGAAACTGAGGAAATTCAAAAGATCATCAGATCCTACTACAAAGGTCTATACTCAACACAACTGGAGAATGTGGAGGAAATGGACAATTTCCTAGACAGATACCAAATACCAAAATTAAATCAGCATCAAGTAGATCAGCGAAATGGTCCCATAACCCCTAAAGAAATAGAAGGGGTTATAGAAAGCCTCCCAACCAAAAAAAGTATGGGACCAGATGGTTTTAGTGCAGAATTCTACCAGACCTTCAAAGAAGAATTAACACCAATACTTTTCAAACTATTCCACAAAATAGAGACAGAAGGGACACTGCCCAACTCATTCTTCAAAGCCACAATTACGCTGATACCTAAACCACAAAAAGATCCAACAAAGAAAGAGAACTACAGGCCAATTTCTCTTATGAATATCGATGCAAAAATACTAAATAAAATTCTTGCCAACCGAATCCAACAGCATATCAAAACGATCATTCACCACGATCAAGTAGGCTTCATCCCAGGGATGCAGGGATGGTTCAATATATGGAAATCTATCAATGTAATCCACTAAGTAAACAAACTAAAAGAAACAAAACACATGGTCATCTCATTAGATGCTGAAAAAGCATTCGACAAAATTCAGCATCCTTTCATGCTAAAAGTCTTGGAAAGAGCAGGAATTCAAGGCCCATACCTAAACATAGTAAAAGCAATCTTCAGCAAACCAGTATAATAAATGGAGAGAAACTTGAAGCAACCCCACTAAAATCAGGGACTAGACAAGGTTGCCCTCTCTCTCCATATCTTTTCAATATAGTACTTGAAGTTCTAGCGAGAGCAATCAGACAACATAAGGAAGTCAAAGGGATACAAATTGGAAAGGAATAAGTCAAACTATCATTATTTGCAGACTATATGATAGTTTACTTAAGCGACCCAAAACTCCACCAGAGAACTTCTACAGCTGATAAAAAGCTTCAGCAAAGTTCCAGGTTATAAAATTAACTCAAGCAAATCAGTAGCCTTCTTGTACTCAAAGGACAAGCAGGCTGAGAAAGAAGTTAGGGAAATAACACCCTTCAGAATAGCCACAAACAACATAAAGTACCTTGGCGTTACTCTAACCAAACAAGCAAAAGATCTGTATGACAGGAACTTCAAGTCCTTGAAGAAAGAAATCAAAGAAGACCTCAGAAGATGGAAAAATATTTCTTGCTCCTGGATTGGCAGGATCGATATAGTAAAAATGGCCATCTTGCCAAAAGCAATCTACAGATTCAATGCAATCCCCATCAAAATCCCAAATCAATTCTTCATAGATCTAGAAAGAGCAATTCTCAAATTCATCTGGAGCAACAAAAAATCCAGGATAGCTAAAACTATTCTCAACAATAAAAGGACTTCTGGGGGAATCAATATCCCCGACCTCAAGCAGTACTACAGAGCAATGCTGTTAAAAACTGCATGGTACTGGTACAGGAACAGGCAAGTAGATCAATGGAATAGGATTGAAGACGCAGAGGTTAACCCACAGACTTATGGTCACTTGATCTTTGATAAAGGAGCCACAACCATCCAGTGGAAAAAACATAGCCTTTTCAACAAATGGTGCTGGTTCAACTGGAGGTCAACATGCAGAAGAATGCGAATTGACCCACTCTTATCTCCTTGCACTAAGATCAACTCCAAGTGCATCAAGGACCTTCACATAAAACCAGACACACTGAAACTATGAGAAAAGAAACTTGGGAAGACCCTGGAGGACATGGGCACAGGTGGAAATTTCCTGAACAGAACACCAATAGCTTATGCTCTAAGATCAAGAAATGACAAATGGGACCTCATAAAATTACAAAGTTTCTGTAAGGCAAAAGACTGTCAGAAGGACAAAACGGCAACCAACAAAGTGGGAAAAGATCTTCACCAAAGCCACATCCGACAGAGGGCTAATATCCAATATATACAAAGAACTCAAGAAGTTAGACCCCAAAGAACCAAATAACCCTATCAAAAAATGGGGTACAGAGCTAAACAAAGAATTTTCACCAGAAGAAAATCGGATGGCAGAGAAACACCTTAAGAAATGTTCAACATCATTAGTCATCAGGGAAATGCAAATCAAAACAACCCTGAGATTCCACCTCACACCAGTCAGAATGGCTAAGATTAAAAACTCAAGAGACAACAAGTGCTGGAGAGGATGTGGAGAAAGAGGAACACTCCTCCACTGTTGGTGGGATTGCAAAATGGTAAAACCGCTCTTTAAATCAGTTTGGTGGTTCCTCAGAAAATTGGGCATGTCACTTCCAGAGGACCCTGGCATACCACTCCTGGGCATATACCCAGAGGATTCCCCTGCATACAATAAAGACACATGCTCCACTTTGTTTATAGCAGCCTTGTTTATAATAGCCAGAAATTGGAAGGAGCCCAAATATCCCTCAAAGGAGGAATGGATACAGAAAATGTGGTATATTTATACAATGGAATACTACTCAGCAATTAAAAATAATGAATTCATACAATTTGTAGGTAAATGGTTAGATCTGGAAAATATCATCCTAAGTGAGTTAACCCAATCACAAAAGAATACACATGAAATGCAATCACTGATAAATGGTTATTAATGAGCCCAGAAGCCCTAAATACTCAAGGCACAATTAGCAAGTCTAATGATTCCCAAGAAGATGAAAGGAGAGGACCCTGGGCCTGTAAAGATTGGATCCAGTTTTGTAGATCCAGAACAGAGAAATCGTGGGGGGGGATGATTGGGGAATAGTTGGGGGCAGAGAGGAATTATGGGATGTATGGTGGGGGGGAACTGGGAAAGGGGAAAGCCTTTGGAATGTAAACATAGAATATAGAAAATAAAAATTAAAAAAAAAGAATTGGAGGCCTTACCATATCTGCCAAGGATTAACTTTACATTAGCATAAACCATTTAGATACATGTAATTTTCTAATTATTTACCTTTAAGAATAGTCAAGAATGTGAGTTTTTATGTCTTTGAAAAAGGTCGCTGGGCAGTTGTGGCACCCGCCTTTAATCCCAGCACTTGGGAGGCAGAGGCAGGTGGATTTCTGAGTTCGAGGCCAGCCTGGTCTACAGAGTGAGTTCCAGGACAGCCAGGGCTACACAGAGAAAGCCTGTCTTGAAAAAAAAAACACCTAAAAAAAGAAAGAAAGAAAGAAAGAAAGAAAGAAAGAAAGAAAGAAAGAAAGAAAAAGTCACAGTATAACAGAAATGATATTCAGGGTGTTTGGTGTATATAAATGCAGACCTACCCAGACTCTTCTAGCCATTTCACACTTTTAAAATAATTTCAAATATAATGTTTTAAAATACAAAACCTGAATTTTCTCTCTCTCTCTCTCCCTCTCTCTCTCTCTCTCTCTCTCTCTCTCTCTCCCCTCTTTCCATCACTCTCTTCTCCGTTTCTCCTCTCCTCTCTCTTTCTCTCTCATATGCTATCTCTCTACCCATCTATTTATCTATATATCATCTATTTATATCCCTATCATCTTTGTACTTTTTTGCATTTTCTACTTAGTCTTTATTTTATTTGAACCTACGTCATCTCTCTACAGAATGAGTTCTTCCACACAACTCCACTTGCTCTAAATTCTCAGTCTGGAGAAAAGGCCATCCAGAGACTACCCTACCTGGGGATCCATCCTATATACAGTCATAAAACCCAGACATTTTGTGGATACCACGTAGTGCATGCTATCGGGAGCCTGATATGGCTGTTTCTTGAGAGGTTCTGCCAGAGTCTGACACATACAGAGATGGATGCTCTCAGCTAAGCACAGGGTCCGCAGTGGAGGAGTTAGAGAAGGGACTGAAGGAGCTGAAGGGGTTTGAAACCACATAGGAAGAACAACAATATCAACCAACCAGATCCCCCAGAGCTTCCAGGGACTAAACCACAAACCAAGGAATACACATTGAGTGACCCATAAAAAGGGATAACATTGAAATGTAAATAAAGAAAATATCCAATAGAAATATATCATAAATAAATAAATTCTCAATCTTGTCTATAAAAGTTAAAAATCAGTGCCTGTCATCTGTGTGTGTGGATACATGTAATTTATATAAGAGATAAAATATTTGTCAAGATTACTTTTCCTTCCAATATTGGCCAAATCCCTGAATTTTACCATTTAACGAAAACGCTTAGAATAGAGGTTGCGTTTTATACTGTGATTATCATAGTCCTGCTTTCTCAAAGATTACAGTTATTCTTTGTAATTATTTATTCACATTATTTCTCCAGGACTTTATTCATGGGCCTGTCTGTGTGGTCCATTGTGCTGAAGTCTGCCTCCTGCTTGCTTGGATAAGGAACAGGGCTATTACTTCATGGTCCTGTGATACCTGTTCTGTTTTCAGTGTTCTGTATGGTCATTTATCTCAGTTTTCTTCTGACATAGTAGTAGATCATCTGTTTAGATCTTGGTGAGAGAACACTTGCCTGTATCGGAGGAAGTTTCTGGAGTGTCATATCTACCAAACTAAATTAGGGTGTTTTATTTGCTGGTATAAATTCCTAGAAGAAACAGTGAAAGTTGTGATGAAAAAGGAAAACATGATCCCAACTATAGTCTAAAGCAAAGAGTTAAAACTAAACTAAACTATCCTAAACAATATAAAATAAAATAAAATAAAATAAATAAAATAAAATAAAGCAAAATCCCACTGCTATCCATAAATGTAGCTATGCCCCTTTAATTTGGGTATAATATTTATCAGTAAACAAAACCAAATAGTCATGAGTGTCTCCTAAGCACTTGACATGAGCTGTTTATTTAAGAGTGTAAGTTAACCTTGGCCGGACCAAGAAGGACCATGCCTTGTCTTACAGAGAACAGAGCTGGGTGTTGTTATGTCTCCTCCCTCTTTCTGGTAATGTCACAAACTCTCATCTCCTTATTGATCAAATCATCTCAAGCTTATGTTATTCTTAACTTAGTCTCCCAAGTGCTGCAATTCCATACATGTGTGACCACACTCAGGTGGAAGAATTAATTTTGAAAATGAGATTGTAGAAAACAAAGATATTCCAAAATTTCCAGCACTAGCAAATTAAGCTGGTAATTAATGTTAGTGATACTCTCTCACATGGCTTGCCTCATTATCTCGAACAGATAATTTTGTACCCCCCAAGGTAGTTATGTTCACAGAAAGGCAAACCACCATGTAGAGCGGTGATTTTAAAGACCAGGGACCTTTCCTCTTTGTGGTTCTTCTACCAATTAATGTCTCAATTACTGTTTATGTTTTCCCATGGGTTAAAGAAAAAACAGGTATGTCTACTACTTGCACACTTCACTTTAGAAGAGTTCATATCTTTTTGTGAACAATTTCATTAGCCATGTGTAGCTACAGAGCCACAATTTACTCCGTTGGAGAGGAACCAGATAATGTAACTTAATTCTGATCTCAAGAAGAGCCCGGCATGGTCCTCTGTGACAACCATGTGGAAGGCTGGGATTGGTTGGTTGAAGAGCTACAGAGAGTCAAAGGTGCACTCCTTCAGCTGTAATACACATGCCCTTTCTCTTGTATTTCTGTTTTTGTTTTGTAGAAAAATTAATAAAGTTCTTGGTATCAACCTTTATTTTCAAAGTGACTCTGAAAAAAAGTTTTGAACTTATGTTCAAAAAGTCTCTTAAGACTTTTGACCATAAAATTTGATATATAACATTGAAGTCACTCTTTCTTAAATTTTTATCAGAAGAAAGGACAGCATATTAATTGATTTTTAATAATATCTTTATTAGTGTCTGTTAAAAACTAGTTTTGAAATAACAGCATACTTTATTACATGTTTAATAGAATTACTCCTATAAAAATAAATTATATCATCAAATATATTTATGTAAAGAAAGAAATATGCAGACATGGTACATGGAAACAGCATGTTACCTTCCTCAAATTGTCTACTATCACAAAATATACAGAAATAAAATAAAGGGGGACAAGTTTTTAAATGACATTTCTAAAACATCCATATGTCCCAGATAATACTTGACAGAATTGCTTTTAAGACTGGGTGCTGGCAAAAGGCTACGATGTGACTTTTCTCTGCTACCAAATAAACAGAGAGCTTCCTTCATATTTTAACCATTCGGGAGCTGGGTTTGTTCTAGTCGCTCCTCACTACTGACAGCAAAATTACTATTAGCAATTTTGCTTCATTGCTTTGGAGGGTTCAAGAATCATTCACTTAGCCAGAGCATCATGGCATCACTAGTGTGTGAAGATGAGGTATTTTACTCTTGCTAGTCAGAATCATATCGAGAAAGAACTTGATGGGGGATCAGGGAAGACCTGTGGAGACATTCCTCCTTGCGATCTACTTTCCCCTCTAGGCTTCGTCTCCTACGAACTCAGCCATCTCCTAAAATACACCACCAATAGTGAACTAAGCATTTAGGATATGACTTGAAGGGGGCATTTGATATTTAGTCATGCTCCTCACTCCCAAGGCCCTGCGTCATCTCAAAAGGAAAATGCATTTGATTCTGCCCTGAACTCTCAATGTCTTAACAGTATTCAAAAGTTGAAATTCAAAGCATTCTGTGACCATCCAGACGAACTTTAAGCTATGAAATAAAATTATACTGAAAAGGAAATGACATATTTCTGACATACACGCAAGCAGTAAACATTGCTGTTCTGAGAGGATGGTGTTAGTCATAGAACAGAGAGCTGAGATCTAAGCATGACGGAAGACCCGTGGAGGAAGTACTCATTTGTCTTCCTCTGTATGTGATGTCTATGGCTCTGTGTCAAGAGGATATTTGGGAGATCCTATTTTCCCAAGGAAAACTTTTTCAATGACCTTACTCTTCCTTGATGAACATGGCTGACAATTCCTGAGACACCAATGGGAATTCCTTGTGGTACTTGGAACAAAGTACCTGCTTCTTGCACATGTTTCTCTCCCCACTTCCTAAAATTTCCCAGGTTCTCTAACTGAACTTCAAATTTATCAAGTCTTTCTCCTGTGCCTTCTGTTACTAGTGCATGCTGCAATCCTGGCCAGAAGCCATGCACAATAACATGCCATACACTGAGCAAATGCTTGCTGACATTGACACATCCTCCAAAATATGAATGAGCCCATCACTTTTAAACTCTGCCCCAGCAAAGTCCCAGATTATATAACAATGGCAACTTGTTGGCAAGAATGCAAATGAATGTTCTCTCTTCTAATTCCTAACAAAAATCATAGTTCCCACTAATGCTTCATGAGTTTAACCTATCTGAACTATTATTTTCATTCAATGTTGTACTCCCACCATAATACTGCAGTATCATTTATAGTAGTGAACTCTATTTTATTTTATTTTATTTTATTTGATATATTCTTTATTTACACTTCAAATGATTTCCCCTTTCTTGGCTCCCCACTCCCCGAAAGTCCCATAAGCCCTCTTCCCTCCCCCTGTTCCCCCATCCACCCCTTCCCACTTCCCTGTTCTGGTATTTCCCTACACTGCTAAACTGAGCCTTTCCAGATCCAGGGGCCACTCCTTCCTTCTTCTTGGACATCATTTGATATGTGGATTGTGTCTTGGGTTTTCCAAGTTTCTAGGTTAATATCCGCTTATCAGGGAATGCATACCATGTGTGTTCTTTTGAGACTGGGTTACCTCACTTAGGATGATGTTCCATCCATTTGTCTAAGAATTTCATGAATTCATTGTTTCTAATGGCTGAATAGTACTCCACTGTGTATACATACCACATTTTTTTGTATCCATTCCTCCGATGAGGGACATCTGGGTTCTTTTCAGCTTCTGGTTATTATAAATAGGACTGCTATGAACATAGTGAAGCATGTATCCTTATTACATGCTAGGGAATCCTCTGGATACATGCCCAGGAGTGGTATAGCAGGGTCCTCCGGGAGGGGCGTGCCTAGTTTTCTGAGTAACCGCCAGACTGATTTCAAGAGTAGTTGTACCAGCTTGAAATCCCAACAGGAGTCGAGGAGTGTTCCTCCTTCTCCACATCCCAGCCAACATTGAGCTTTTTATATTCTAAAACTTTAAATATTTTCAGAAACTTCCCACAAACTGTTGAAAGCACCTCAGGTCTCCTCATAACAAGGCCTCCCAAAATGGTCACCTCCTACAATCAGGCAAGGCTACCAATGGGAGAAAGGGGATACCAAGCCACCAACAAAACCTTTGCCCCAAAATTTTTCCTACCTATAAGAGGTGCAGAGATAAAGAGGGAGCAGAAAGCAAGATAATGGCCAGCAACTGACTGGTCCTACTTGAGACTCATTTCATAAGAAAGATCCTACCCCTTATACTATTAACTATAATACTTTGCTATCCTTGCAGATGGGCAGCTAGCATAACCACATCATCTGAGTGGCTTCATCCAGAAGCTGATGTAAACAGATGCAGAGACCCTCAGTCAAACATCAGGCTAAGCTTGGAAAGTCTTGAGGAAGACAGGCAGAAAGGTTTGAAAGAGGCAGAGGGGTCAAGGACATAAGAAAACCTATGAAATCAACTAATCTGGGCACATAAGGACTCGCGGAGAGTGAATCAAGAACCCGAAAGCATGTATGGTACAGACCTAGTCCCCTACACATATGTAACGGACATATAGCTTTCTATTCATGTGGGTCCTCTACAGCAGGAGCAGGAGCTGTCTCTGACTCTGTGGCCTGCATTTAGATCCCTTTCCCCTAACTGGACTGTCTTGTCTAGCCTCAGAAGGGATGTGCTTTCTCAGTCCTACTATAACTTGATATCCCTGGGAGGTTTTCCATCCTCAAAGGAGAAAGATAGGGGAGCATAAGGGGAGGGGAGGGATTTGGAGAAGAGTAAGGAGGGGAAGCTCTAATTGGAATGTGGAGTAAATAAATAAATTAATAATGAAACAAACAAACAAACCAACAAACAACAATAAAACCCAAAACAATGGCCTCCCTTCTTGGTAGCAGTTGTGTTGTATGTTTTACATTTGCCTGTCTTACAGTATCTTTGAATATTCCTAAGTAAAATTATGTCTGGAGACTAAAAATAACTTCTAAGAACAACAAGGACAAAACCCTGTATTTTTTTGTATGGAACAATAAAAAAGACAGAAATTTAAATTGTATGTCACACTTATTTTAGAAAAATAATTAAAGAGGAGATTTTAAAAAATTGTCTAACATCATTAATCTCCACTTTGAAATTACTTTAATAACATTTATACACCTTATTTTATGGGAAATTTTAACTTCCTGCCTGAAATAATGAAACAGATACACAAAATGGTGTTATTTAAAGTGTCAGATTATAACATAAAAGGTCTTACAGATTCATCAACCAGTGGTTAGCTAAAAGAGTCACCTCTTTTGAATGTAGCAGTTGGATGAAATTGAAAATTGCTACTCTGAGCAGCTAATCCAAGTATGGTTACAATGGGAAAATACATGCACCACAGAGGCATTTCTTAGAAAGGGGCTCTCTCATCCTTTCTCTACTGCACGCCTCCACGACATGATGGTGCTTGACTGCCTTGTCACGTGGATGGATGACACAGATCAGTTTACCTCGAATAGCATGCCATGCCTTTCTCTCCTTTCCTATTCCTGACTCCCTGAGCAGCTGTTGAGGTGTACAGTGGGCCTGCCATGGGGCTCTCTTCCACTGAGCTCTCATAAAGTTGTTCTTAAGCTTCTCTTTCACTCTGCTCTTAAAATCTTTTACTGGGGAGACAAAGAACTCCAAATGGTGACTCTGCATTCCCTGGTAATTTATTTATTTTTTTAAATCATGTTTACCTATAAAACTGATACTTATTTTTGAAGATAGCAATAAAACAAATAAAAACAGTTTATTATCAATATCATTTGATAATAGCACACTTGAGGCTAAGTGTGACATCAATTTAGAAGTTCACAATTAATGTGGATCAGAAACTTGACCAGAATCCAGCCCATACTTTGATTCTTTGTCTTTTGCTAAAACTCTTGTGCCAAGCAGGCTTTAGATCTCATAGCATTTACTAGGATTTATTGCATTGGGCCACTAGAGTAAGAATTTCTTTTTAAGCAGACTATTGGCTGATTCACAACCTCAAGTCTCTACAGCTCAGACTTACCTTTCCATAAACTTTCTTCTTTGAACCTAACTAACAGTAAATAATCTGCTAGGAACAACTTAAAAGGTTTTTGCATTAGACAAATCAGGGAATTGAAATTGGAAGTTTCCAAATTAGTTACAAGAATGAACTATACTCATAGGCGATTATTACTCGTGGGCATGAATGTGAACATGTGGAGATCATTGGAAATAATTTTAAAGCCTGTACACTAGAGTGTGTCATTTCAAGATAATCTTATTAGAGTACAAAGAGTAATGATGAGTATCTGGAAGATATGCATACATTTGTATTCAAATTATAGTTTATAAATTGAGGTTATTTGTATACTTTTTAAATTTAAACATTTCCTCCTGAACTTCACTGTGCATTGTCCTAACAAAACAAAACACATATTGTCTTAATAAAGCACTCATCACATATTTTATTGCTGTATGTTTGAATGGAAAGGAACACATTCTGAAATGTAGTTGAGGAATCAAAGCAGCTGAGGTCACTTATATGCTTTAGTAAAAATATAAGTCTTCAGATTGCTGAGGAGAACCCAGTGCTGCAGGAAGAAGTAGCCAGCACAGAGCACCATGCATGGTCCATGGTCCATGTTGACCTGAGTTGTATTTGAGAGATAAAGGAGTAGAAATGAAAAAAATGGAGCATAAATTGTGAAGTTTCTCAAAATGGAACGAGGGTTGCACAACCACTTGGTTTTGTTTATTTAAGACAGGGTCTCACTGTGTAGCTCGCTCTGACCTCAGATTTCACATCATCTAGACTCACCCTCCTGAACCCTGAAAATGAGGTATCTACCACCATCCCAAGCAGTACTGACTATCATTACTGAAAATATGCCTTATTTGGTACAGAATTAACATGTTTTATTTCACTGACTCTCTAAGACCTGTTTTATCTTTCATATATGACAACAAAGTGAGACAGACATTATAATATGCACCTCTTCCTGTAATGGTCATTACAAACCTTTGCACTTTAGTAATAAAATAGATGAGATTTGAAATATAGGGAACTTTGTGTGAATAAATTATTTTATGAGTTTATTTGGTCAATGTTTTTAAAATAAGTATTACAGTTTTAAGTCACTGAGAAATCTTATTGAAATTTCTAGCCACCTAGCACAATAACAATGGAAAAATCACTTCATTAACTATCAGGCCAAAAGAATGAAGGCCACTGAGTCTGAAAGAATGGCAGATTTAATTAAAATGTTAATCAGTTGTTCAAACAAGGGCTATAATTACAACATGAAATTGAGAAGAGTTCAATGCCATGTACCGTACTGCACAGTTTCTACTTCAAAATGTATATTGCATATTTGCCATTTATTGGATAGGTTACTATCATTTTATTTGCAGGTTTAACTGAGTTGTTAATAACTGTTATAGACTACAAAAGTAAGAATGCTAATTTGTCAAACATTGATCTATCACCTATATATGTATGTATAACTTACTATCTTTTAATCTCATATTTAAATGCAGTGAAGGGTTCCAATACACTATAATTTTCTTTATGTTATTAAGTATTATTTAATTATTAGATGAATAGCATTGTGAACATTTTAAATTGCATACATATACATATACTCAAACATACTTTTGTATGTTATGTGTGTATGCTGTATACATCATATATATACATATATATGTATATATATATACACACATATATATATGTGTGTGTGTGTGTGTATGTGTGTGTGTGTGTGTGTGTGTGTGTGTGTGTGTGTCCAGGGGTTTTCTACATTGTGGAAATGTGAAGTCCCAGTGAGTGAAAACCTAAGTAGAGGGCTGGGAGGTTTTGCATGTTTGTCTGAAGCATTATTTTATGAATGCCAGACAGTGCTGAGCACCTGAATAATATCTCTCGGTTCACTTGAGTTCATAAAAGAGAGGAGGAAAAGAAGGGAAGTCAAAAGAAGGAAGAAAAGCAATGGAATGGTGGGGGAGGGGAGGGAGAGCAAGGAGTAGCTGGAGGAAGAAAGACAAATGTAAGAAATCAATGAAAAACATGAAGATAATTTGACATATAGAAAAGTTAGAGCAAAAAGTCAAAATGCCTCCATGAAAGCCATAACTCTTTGAGATAGCTCATTTGTCCACTACATCTATCTAGTCATCCCAAAATGTATATTTATTCAAGCATGATACTATATGTGACAAAACCATCAACCGAAGAGTGCACATGGAGTTACCCATGGCTCCAGACACATCCGCAGCACAGGATGGTCTTGTTAGATACCAAAGGGAGGAGAGGCCCTTGGTCCTGCAAAGACTTGATGCCATAGTGTAGAGAAATATCAGGACAGGGAAGCGGGGAAGTGTTCATTGGGGAAGGGAAGATGGCTTATGTAATTTTCAGGGGAGGGGGGAACCAGGAAATGGGACAACATTTGAAATGTAAATAAAGAATATACTTAATAAAAAATAATAATTAAAAAAGTTGCATTAACCTGCTACTGGAATATATACTCAGCACTCCAATTTAGGTTTTACTCTTTCCATAGACTCTCTATGAGTTTGAGAGACTATATTAACTTGAAGTAATCTTGGCTTTACATAAAAATATTAACATTTATGTCATTTTCTAATTTAAAGTGAATAAAATTATAGTTTCAGGTTATTCAATATTATCAACCAATTACTGTATAAAACAAATCATTTTCAATATTTCTTCTTTAAATAGATGATGGGAGAATTGGTTTAATTTTCAATAAAGTTGGAGAATATTTGTCATATGTAATCATGCCCTTTCTCATACTCTTTCTTTCACAGAAATATTTTCAGGCAGAAACAATTATATTTTATGTCTTAAAGTACAATTCAATGACATTAAATTCCTACTTTTACGAATGTTCTGTATCATAGTCACTTTATCAGTTTGAATGGAAAAATTAAAGTGTAAGAAAGTAATTAACCAGAAGCCCCATCAAAGTAGAGAAAATTAGAAAAATTAAGGATTCAATTAAAGCTTCATTAAAGAAAAAAATACACCTCATTGTGTAAGAATTTGTTCCACTTTTTTCTATTGTCTTTTAAAGCATAGATAAGGTAATATAAAATTTTATGGTTAATACCTCATTTTACTATTAAAAGTATTTTAACTCATTGAACATGTGTATTTATTTTATTTGTGGTGTTTTCTAACTGCTTCTCTTTCTAAGTATCCAACATTCTGCTAATACTCCTCTATGAAGTGCTACAAGGTAAGCTAACACTGGCTATCTGTTTAGGACAGTGTGTATGTGTGTGTGTGTGTGTGTGTGTGTGTGTGTGTGTGTGTATGTGTGTGTGTGTGTGTGTTTGTGTGTGTGTGTGATTATGTGTGTGTTTGTATGTGTTTATGAATTGTTTATGACTCTACTATAGTTCTTTTGTATTTTTTAATTTGTTCTTTTATTTGGTAGATTTTTTAAATTAGAAGTTTTTTTTTAAAGTCCAAGAAAATTTTGATATAATCAAGAAAAAAACACCATCACAAAGATGTCAAAAATACTGCATATAATTTGAGTAATTCCCTGTTTGAATATACATATAGTATGTGACAACAGGAAGTGGCAAAAGAGTTAAATGGTCATTACCAACATGGATTTATATATTTAATATGCAACTTTGATATCAATAGCATAATAATAATAATAGTAAATGCAGTATCACTTTGGCTTGGCATTCATATGTCTAATATATTTCAGTAAAGCTGGTCATAACACTAAGTTATACAGGTAGAATTGGAATTTAGCATGGCACAGGGTGCACAGTCAAAAGGTATTCTTTTTTATATGCAATTTTCTTTTTAATTGATTTTTTTCATTAACTTATTCTGGCTTCAGTTAATATTACTCAAGTTACAAATGGAAAGTTAAATGCAAAACAGTCCTAAATTTTGTTTTAAAAATGGCACATCATATGTGTGTGTTTACATACATATATACATATGTAAATATATATATATTCACAGGATTCAGAATGATATAACATATATGCACATTTAACCCATAGGTTATATCCATTGATACTTTCACCAATATTGTACTGTTTTTGTATACATACATAATTTTATTTTCCTTCTGACTCACATCACAGTTACTCATATTTCTTTTTTTTTATTGGATATATTCTATATTTACAATTCATTTTTCTTTTTCTGGTTCCCCACCCCAAAGGTCCCACATGCCCTTTTCCCTCCCCCTGCTCCCTCATCCACCCCCTCCCACCTTACTGTTCTTGTACTCCCCCACAATGATGTTTTGGTCCATTCTAGCACCAGTGTCCACTCCTTTCTTCTTGTCAGACATCACTTGATATGTGATTTCTGTCTTTGGTGTTCCAAGCTTCTAGGCTAATATCCACTTATCAGTGACTGTATACCATGGACATTCTTTTGAGACTGGGTCACCTCACTTAGTATGACGTTCTCCAGCTCCATCCATTTCTCTAAGAATTTCATGAATTCATTGTTTCTAATGGCTGAATAGTACTCCATTGTGTATATATACCACATTTTTTGTATCCAATCCTCTGTTGAGGGCCATCTGGGTTCTTTCCAGCTTCTGGCTATTATATATAAGGCTGCTATGAACATAGTGGAGCATGTATCCTCATTGCATGCTGGGGAATCTTCTGGGTATATTCCCAGGAGTGGTATGGCTGGGTCCTCCAGAAGTATCACGTCCAGTTTTCTGAGGAACCACCATACTGATTTCCAGAGTGGTTGTACCAGCTTGCATTCCCACCAGCAGTGGAGGAGTGTTCCTCTTTCTCCACATCCTCGCCAACACCTGATGTCTTCTGAGTTTTTAATCTTAGCCATTCTGACTGGTATGAGGTGAAATCTCAGGGTTGTTTTAATTTGCATTTCCCTAATGACTAATGATGTTGAACATTTTTTAAGGTGTTTCTCAGCCATCCGAATTTCTTCAGGTGAAAAGTCTCTGTTTAGCTCTGTACCCCATTTTTGGATAGGGTTATTTGGTTTTCTGGGGTCTAACCTCTTGAGTTCTTTGTATACATTGGAAATTAGCCCTCTGTCAGATGTGGGGTTGGTGAAGATTTTTTCCCAATTTGTTGGTTGCCAATTTATCCTTTTGACAGTGTCTTTTGCCTTACAGAAACTTTGTAGTTTTATGAGGTCCCATTTGTCTATTCTTGCTCTTTAGAGCATAAGCAATTGGTGTTCTGTTCAGGAATTTTTCCCCTGAGCCAATGTCCTCAAGGGTCTTCCCCAGTTTCTTTTCTATTAGTTTTAGTGTGTCTGATTTTATGTGGAGGTCCTTGATCCACTTGGAGTTGAGCTTAGTGCAAGGAGATAAGAGTAGATCAATTCTCATTCTTCTGCATGTTCACCTCCAGTTGAGCCAGCACCATCTGTTGAAAAGGCTATCTTTTTTCCACTGGATGTTTTCAGCTCCTTTGTCGAAGATCAATTGGCCATAGATGTGTGGGTTCAATTCTGGGTCTTCGATCCTATTCCATTGATCCGCCTCCCTGTCACTGAACCAATACCATGCAGTTTTTAATACTACTGCTCTGTAATATTGCTTGAGGTCCGGGATATTGATTCCCCCAGAAGTTCTTTTGCTGTTGATGATAGTTTTAGCTATCCTGGGTTTTTTGTTATTCCAGATGAATTTGAGAATTGCTCTTTTTTTTTTTTTTTTTGGTTTTTTGAGACAGGGTTTCTCTGTGTAGCCCTGGCTGTCCTGGAACTCACTCTGTAGACCAGGCTGGCCTCGAACTCAGAAATCTGCCTGCCTCTGCCTCCCAAGTGCTGGGATTAAAGGTGTGCACCACCACGCCCAGCTCGAGAATTGCTCTTTCTAACTCTATGAAGAACTGAGTTGGGATTTTGATGGAGATTGCGTTGAATCTGTATATTGCTTTGGGCGATATTGCCATTTTGACTATATTAGTCCTGCCAACCCACGAGCATGGAAGATTTTCCCATTTTCTGATGTCTTCTTCAATTTCCCTCTTCAGAGACCTGAAGTTTTTGTCATATAAAATTTTCACATGTTTGGTTAGATTCACTCCAAGATACTTTATATCATTTGTGGCTATTGTGAAGGGTGTCATTTCCCTAATTTCTTTCTCAGCCTGCTTATCCTTCGCATATAGGAAGGCTACTGATTTGCTTGAGTTGATTTTATAGCCAGCCACTTTGCTTAAGTTGTTTATCAGTTGCAGGAGTTCTCTGGTGGAGGTTTTTGGGTCACTTAAGTACAGTATCAAATCATCTGCGAATAGTGATAGTTTAACTTCTTCCTTTCCGATTTGTATCCCTTTGACTTCCCTCTGTTGTCGAATTGCTCTAGCTAGTACCTCAAGTACTATATTGAAGAGATATGGTGAGAGGGGGCAGCCTTGTCTAGTCCCTGATTTTAGTGGGATTGCTTCAAGTTTTTCTCCATTTACCTTGATGTTGGCTACTGGTCTGCTGTATATTGCTTTTACTATGTTTAGATATGGGCCTTGAATTCCTGATCTTTCTAAGAACTTTAGCATGAAAGGATGCTGAATTTTGTCAAATGCTTTTTCAGCATCCAATGAGATGACCATGTGTTTTTTTTTCTTTGAGTTTGTTTATGTAGTCGATTACGTTGATGGATTTCCGTATATTGAACCATCCCTGCATCCCTGGGATGAAGCCAACTTGATCATGGTGAATGATCGTTTTGATGTGTTCTTGGATTCGGTTGGCAAGTATTTTGTTTAGTATTTTTGCATCAATATTCATAAGAGAAATTGGCCTGTAGTTCTCTTTCTTAGTTGGAACTTTGTGTGGTTTTGGTATCAGGGTAATTGTAGCTTCATAGAATGAGTTGGGTAGTGTTCCTTCTGTTTCTATTTTGTGGAATAGTTTGAAGAGTATCGGTATCAGGACTTCTTTGAAGGACTGATAGAATTCTGCACTAAAACCGTCTGGTCCTGTGCTCTTTTTGGTTGGAAGACTGTCTATGACCCCTTCTATTTCTTTGGGAGTTATGGGTCTGTTTAGACGATCTATTAGATCCTGGTTTAATTTTGGTATTTGGTAACTGTCTAAGAAATTGTCCATTTCCTCCAGATTCTCCAGTTGTGTTGACTATAGGTTTTTGTTGTAGGATCTGATGATTTTTTGAATTTCCTCAGTTTCTGTTGTTATATCTTCCTTTTCATTTCTAATTTTGTTAATTTGAATACTGTCTCTGTGCCCTTTGGTAAGTCTGGCTAGGGGTTTATCTATCTTGTTGATTTTCTCAAAGAACCAGCTCCTGGTTTTGTTGATTCTTTGTATGGTTCTCTTTGTTTCAACTTGATTGATTTCAGCCCTGAGTTTGATGATTTCCTGTCTTTTACTCCTCCTGGGTGAAATTGCTTCTTTTTGTTCCAGAGCTTTCAAGTGAGCCATTAAGTTGCTAGTATATGCTCTCTCCTGTTTCTTTTTGGAGACACTCAGGGCTATGAGTTTTCCTCTAAGCACTGCTTTCATTGTGTCCCATAGATTTGGGTATGTTGTGCCTTCATTTTCATTAAATTCTATGAAATCTTTGATTTATTTCTTTATTTCTTCCTGGACTAAGGTATCATTGAGTAGAATATTGTTCAGCCTCCACGTGTATGAGGATTTTCTGTTGTTTTTGTTGCTATTGAAGAACACTCTTACTCCATGGTGATCTGATAAGAGGCATGGAATTAGTTCGATCTTTTTATATTTGTTGAGATCTGTCTTGTGTACAATTATATGGTCGATTTTGGAGAAGGTACCATGAGGGGCTGAGAAAAAGGTATAGTCTTTTGCTTTAGGGTGAAATGTTCTATATATATCTGTTAAATCCAATTGGTCCAAAGTTTCGATGAGTTTCTCTGTGTCCCTGTTTAGTTTCTGTTTTCCTGGTTGGTCCACTATGGATAGTGGGGTATTGAGGTCCCCCACAATCATTGTGTTAGGTGCAATGTGTGCTTTGAGCTTTAGTAAAGTTTCTTTTACGAATGAGGGTGTCCTTACATTTGGAGCGTAGATGTTTAGAATTGTGAGTTCTTCTTGGTGGATTCTTCCTTTGACTAGCAAGAAGTGACCTTCTGTGTCTCTTTTGATGACTTCGGGTTGAAAGTCAATTTTATCTGATATTAAAATGGCTATTCCAGCTTGCTTCCTGTGACCATTTGCTTGCAAAATTGTCTTCCATCCTTTTACTCTAAGGTAGTGTTTGTCTTTGACTTAAGGTGTGTTTCCTGTAAGCAGCAAAATGTAGGGTCCTGTTTCCGTATCCAGTGTGATAGTCTATGTCTTTTTATTGGGGAATTGAGTCCATTGATGCTAAGAGATATTAAGGAATAGAGATTATTACTTCCTGACATTTTTGATGTTATTTTTGTTTTTGAGTAGTTATCTTCCTTTGAGTTTGATGGAATAAGGTTACTGTCTTGCTTTTTCTTGGGTGCAGTTCCCTTCCTTGTATTGGAGTTTTCCTCGTATTATCCTTTGTAGAGCTGGATTAGTGGAAAGATATTGTGTAAATTTGGTCCTGTCATGGAATATTTTGATTTCTTCATCTATGTTGATTGAGAGTTTTGCTGGGTATAGTAGTCTTGGCTGACATTTGTGTTCTCTTAGGGTCTGCATGAGGTCTGCCCAGGATCTTCTAGCTGTCATGGTTTCTGGAGAGAAGTCTGGTGTGATTCTGATAGGTCTTCCTTTATATGTTACTTGGCCTTTTTCTCTTACTGCCTTTAATATTCTTTCTTTGTTTAGTACATTTGGGGTTTTGATTATTATGTGACAGGAGGTGTTTCTGTTCTGGTCCAGTCTGTTTGGAGTTCTGTAGGCTTCTTGTATATTCATGGGCATCTCTTTCTTTTAGTTAGGGAAGTTTTCTTCCATAATTTTGTTAAAGATATTTGCTGGCCCCTTGAGTTGTAGATCTTCACTCTCATCTATCCCTATAATCCTTAGGTTTGGTCTTCTCATTGTGTCCTGGATTTCCTGGATGTTTTGGGTTACAAGCCTTTTGGATTTTGCATTTTCTTTGACTGTGGAGTCAATGGTTGCTATGTTATCTTCAGCATCTGAGATTCTTATTTCTATCTCTTGTATTCTGTTGTTGATGTTTGCATCTACGACCCCTGATTTCTTCCCAAGGTTTTCTATCTCCAAAGTTGCCTCCTTTTGTGATTTCTTAGTTGTTTCTACCTCTGTGTTCAGATCTTGGATGGTTTTGCTCAGTTCCTTCATTTGTTTGTTTGTGTTTTCATGTAATTCTTTAATATATTTTTGTGCTCCCTCTCTCATGACTTCTTCCTGTTGTTTCAAGTTCTCCTGCATTTCTTTAACTGATTTTCTCATTTCCTCTTTATTGGTTTCTGTCTGATGGCCCATATTCTCCTGGAGTTCTTTAAGTGTTTTTGTGTGTGTGTGTGTGTATTTGGATTGTAAGAGCTTCTACCCTATTGATGTTCCCCTGCATTTCTTTAAGAGATTTGTTTATGTCTTTTTTGTGTTCCTCTAGGAGCATCATGACCTGTGCTTTTATATCTAACTCTTGTTTTTCTGGTGTGCTGGGTTATCGCGGACTTGCTGTGGTTGGCGAATTGGGTTCAGATGGTGCCATATTGCCTTGATTTCTGTTAATAATGTTCCTACGTTTGCCTTTTGCCATCTCTTTATCTCTGGAGTTAGTTGGTCTTATTGTAGATGGCAGCCCTGCTGAAAGCACAGCGCGCCTGTCCCCAGGAGACAGTGACCTTGGCTGAGCTGTTGGTACTCGTGGCTCTGCAGATGCTACCTCTCAGTCCAAGCCCCTGACTCCAGCTGCTAGACTTCCACGCTGTGTCTCGAGGCAAGATGGCGAGTCGGCCGAGGTGGTCTGCACCCGCAGCTGAGCTGTCTGTGCCCAGATCTCCTGCAGAGCTAAGCTAAGCTAAATCTCTGGCCACCCACCTGACTCCAGCCGCTCCTTGTGCCCTGCCGTTCGTGCGCGGTATCCCGAGGCAAGATGGCGGCCCTGCTGAAAGCACAGCGTGACCTTGGCTGAGCTGTTGGTACCCGGCTCTGCCGATCTCTTCTGGCGGCGTTGTCTGTGCTGGACTATGCTAGCTCTCCCAAAAGGTATTCTTTATTAAAGGTACTTATACACAACATTAACAAGCCACATTTAAACCTGGGCTTATTATTTAAATCATAATTCATATAACACAACATGGCTAATAAAATAATTACATAGTTTTATAATGACCACTGATACAATGAGTTCACTAACTGAAAATGATAAACAAAGGGCTTTGTAAATGTGATATAGAATGTTGAGCTCAGCTTTTCATGTATAAAATCCATGTTACTTACAAACATGAGTATAGCTTTTCATATAGCTTTTGGTTATAACTATGCTATTTAGTACTTCATAATTGGGTGTTAGAATTAGTTTTCACAAAAGGCAATTATGTTATAAATAAATTTCAATGGGTATAATAAAGGTAGGCTTTAGTTATACATATATACTCCTATATACACGAGTTCTCTATAGATTATTTCCCAGTTGTTGGACTTTGTATTTATGGAATAACCAACATGCCTATTAAAAACCATATACCATGCCTAACTTATAGTATTTGTAGAGTTTCATATATAAAGTGATAAGATAACACGCTGTGTGATGTTATTGCTAGGGAAACCTGAACAAACATCTACTCACCAGTGGAAACAGTGACAGACCAAAGAGCTTGAGATGGACCTACAAAGTCCAACTTGATGAACCCATGAGTTTTACTGGGGTTTCTTATAGCAACACAGGAGAGGGATTAGTTTAAGGAGTAGGAATGAGTCAAAGATAGATTATGGGATCACCAAACCCCCTACTCCAGCATGGGTGACGGTTCACTGATGCTGAAATCATGAAGAGCAGAAGACAGCAGCAACACAGGTTGGAGAGCGTCCTTCAGAGCCAGTGCAGAGGTGCCTGATCCTCAGGTAGTCTTTGCTTCTTCCATATAATGAAGTTAGCCTCTGCTTCCAGGTGACTGTCTGGCTTGAACTTCATCTAGGCAGATTAGCTTGTTTGAGAGCATCTTCTAGTAGTCCTTATTAATTATATAAGCTAAAGGAAGAGGATAGTGATTCTGATTGTTTATTTCCTGAGATTAAGGAGTCTTCATGGAACATGGAATGTTCTACCTCTTCTTAGAACACGTTGTCCTTCACCCTTCCTTATTTAAGAGTGTATGTCCTAATGAGCTTCCTTTTGAGACTGAAGGTTTTAATCTGGGAAGAAACGGCTACACCACAAATGACAATATGATTTTATTAACTAGTAACAAGTATCAAAGCATTATTTATTTAATCAAAGGTAAATTTATTTAAGTAAAGTATATTTATTTATATAAGGCAAAGAAAAAGGGTTTCAGTGTCTACTTTATGCCCATTTATTGCATAAAAATTCAACACTTAAAGAGAAGTATGAATTTCTTGTTCTTGGTACTCATTGTCTCTCACTGAGTTATGCATCAATGATGAATTCCTCTTCTGAGTACAGGTGATATCATGGCAGGAAGGGAAAACTTTCCCACTCTGTTGATAGACATGTAAATTGCTATAAAAGTTTTGTATATCTACATTTCTTAAATGTCGAAAATTATCAATCCCATAATCTTCCAAAACAGTCTTGAAACTGCATTACATAAAAACAAGAAAAAGAATATAAATATAATAAAATTGTATACAAATATAGATGCAAACTTTGTAATAGTCTTTGCAATAATATTTTAATAATCTTTAAAATAATAAAATATATAAGTATAAACTTATAGACAGAAGGTAAAGACTTTTACACTGAAGAAAAACACTGCTGCTAAATAAAACTCAAGAAAAACACAAGTAAAAGAAAAATATCTGTATTATTCAGGTATTAAAAACAATGACATCTTGAATTACAGGAAAATGGATGGAACTTGAAAATATCATCCTGAGTGAGGTAACTCAGACTCAAAGGACATGCAAGGTACATTCTCACTTGTAAGTGGATATCAGCAATAAAGTTCAGGATACCCATGCTGCACTACAGACCCAAAGAAGCTAAACAGGAAGGGAGGTCCAATTGAGGATGCTTGGATCTCACTTAGAAAGGAGAAAAATATAAATGTAAGAATCAGATGGAGGGAGGGAACTGGGTGGGAGAGGAGATGGAAGAATGGGGTGGTTCAGGATCAGGTGTAGGGAGGGACAGGAGAAATGGTGAGTTGGCCTTGGGAATAAATGGAAATCTGCAACTGACAGGGGTAGGTGAGAGGTGTGGGGCATCTCCAGGACATGACAGAGACCTAGGATAAGGGAGGCTCCCAAGAATAATTGGAGGTAACCTTTGCTGTGACTCAGAGCATTAGGAATATGTAACCTGAGGAGGCCATCTCCTGTAGCTAGGCAGGAACCCTAATGGAGCAATAGGGTCACCAACCTACCCACATAACTTTCAACTCCAATTTATCCTGTCCACAAGAAGGCAGGCATGTGGGATGGAGCAGAAACTGAGGGAATGGCCAACCAATAACCAGTCAATCTTGAGACCCATCCCATGGGCAAGCACTGATCCATGACACTGTTAATAATACTCTCTTATGCTTGCAGATTGGAGTCTAGCATGACTGTCCTCTGAGATGTCCCACAAACCAGGTAACTCAGACAGATGCAGAGACCCACCGCCAAGCACTGGATGGAGCTTGGGGACTCTTATGGAAGAAGAGGGGGAAGGAACTCCAAAAGGGATAAGAACACCACAAGAAGACAAACAGAGTGAACTATCCTGGACCCTTGAAGCTCTCAGAGACTGAACCACCAACCAAAGAGCATACACAGGCTGAACCTAGACCCCCCTGCATATATGTAGCAGATGTGCAGCTTGGTCTTCATGTGGGTCCCAAACAACTGGAGTGGGGCTGTTCCTAAAGCTGTTGCCTATCTGTGGGATAGGTTTTTTTTTTTAAGATTGGCTGCCTTGTCTGGCCTCAGTTGGAAAGGATGCACCTAGCCCTGGAGATACTTGATATGCTAGGTAGGGGCATACCCATGGGGACCCTTTCTCACTCATAGAAGGTGAGTAGGATACCTAGTAGGATTGTGGAAGGGGATAGCCAGAAATGGGGCAGTGAGCAGGATGTAAAGTGAATAAGTAAAAAAAATAAATAAATGAAATGTAAATATTACCAAATCCAAATTAAATCAGTAGTTAGAACTTAAAAAATAATGTCTAATGTTACATCGTAAGAGACAGTACTGTTAAGTTGTCAGTATTACTCAAAATCAATTTAGTATTTAATGTAAGTCCAACCATGAGTTCAATAATATGATGAGGAAATGACTGAGTAACAAGCTTTTCTACAAGCATAAGGATCTGAGTTCAAATGCCCATCACCCACATAAAAAGACTTCATGCATCTGCATGCAACAGGACAAATACAGCAGCACCCTAGTTTGTTGGAGAGCTTGTCAGTGAATGAATCTCACGTTCAGTGAGAGACTCTATCTAAGAGAACAAAGTGGAGAGTTATAGCAGAAGATATTTTACCATGACCTCTGTTCTCTAGATTCATGAACACACATGTGCATAACCTTGCATACCTGAACAAACACACACACACACACACACACACACACACACACACAGACACAAATCATGTATACTCACACATAATTTTGAAGAATGCACCTTTCAAACATCAAGAGATTTGTTTTCATTTTATGTATATGGGTGTTTTGCGTGCATGTATGCATGGACCACCCAATGTATGCCTACTGCTTGGAAAAGCCGGAAGGTACTGGATTCCCTAGAACAGGAATTTAAATGGTTTGAGGCACCATGGGGGTGCTGAGAACCTAAACTTGGCCCTCTGCATGAGCTATTAACCAGAGAGCCATATATCAGTTCCTTTCTCAAGTTTAATGCAAAATCTCAAAGGACTCCAAATTTGTTGAAAAACAGAAAAAATTGGTCTTAATATTTTAAATTTTAGTAATTGCCACCGTGTGACAGCCAAGTATACAAGATAAAAAAATACTTTAAACAGCATAAAAACCATTATACTGGACAAATAATTTTATTAAGTACAATTATTATTCACTCCTTAAAAATATTCCAAGAAACAGTGAGTAGGAAATTGGATACACATTTGTAATACATTATTTTAAGTTTGCAAAAATTTCCCTGTGTTACCAAAAAAAAAAAAAGAGAAAAAAAAGAAAAGAAAAGTAATCACAATAGAACAGAGATTAGAGAAGCTTAAATTTTTAATGAAAAAGCTATATATTAAGAGGACACAAAATACCATAAAATATAACTCATTAAATAGGACACATAAAAGCCAAAATCATGCAAAAAAAGTCACATTAAAAAACATGAAAAATTTAAATTACATTTATCCAAAGAAGCTTTACAAATAAAAAACATGAATAGATACCGAATTATTCTAGTAATTAAAAAAACATAATAGTTAAAAGTATAATGGAATAGCATTTCACAAAAAAAGGAAGGTAGAAAGTTGAGAGAGAGAGAGGGAGAGAGGGAGACAGACAGACAGACAGACAGACAGAGAAGGAGGAAAGAACAAAGAAATGTTAGTTGTGGAGCTGGTGAGATCATTTGTGGTTAAGAGCACTGGTTGCTGTCCTGGAAGGTTTGGGTTCAATCCCAGCACCCACATTGTGGCTCATCACCATCTATAAGTCCACTGGGGGTCTGAAGCCCTCTTCTGGCCTCTCTGGGCACAAGGCTTACACAAGGTACACAAATTTACAGTAATCCCCACCTTATGGCAGTGAGAGGGAGGTAAACATACAAGATAAAGCAATACTTTCAACACCATAAAAGCCATAATGTAGGTAGAACACTGCACAAAATATAATAATAAGAATAATTGATTGACACAAGGAAAATTTCAGGGCTTCAGGCAGTATTAACAGTAAGGCTACTGTTACAAAAGAGCCTGGAATTCTGCACAACTTTTGAAATAGATTATAGAGTGGTTTGTGACATGGTGGTACCATGTTGATGTCTTTGTCTCAAAGAAAACCAAAAGTGAGTCCAGCCTGATTTATCCACCTCTGTCTGTGTCTTCCATCTGTCCCTGCATCCATGTGTCCCTTGTAAAGGATTTCTTCTTTATGTATTGAATTGTCATAAAACAAGTTATGCAAAGTAATTAGCAATCTTTTCCATAGGGGGGAAAAACAAATTTTCAAGGGGAAAGAACTAATTTCCTGGCCCCTACTGACCCAGAGTACTACTGAAGACTACAAGCAGATGTTACCAAGGTTTTTAACATTTAGAATGAACATTTGTTTGCAATGTTGCTTCCAGCAAATGATATTATATTTAGCTACTTTATCATACACCCACACACAATATTTTAGGTCTGAAGCATGAAAGTGTCACAAAGGAGAGAAAGCATACAGTGTTAGAACTCTGTTCTGTTTAACCTGGAAAAGGGGACTGTGTGTGAGGAATCAGGCCAAGTGAGATTGGTTGCATTGTTTCCTTAAAAACTAATCTATAGCTATCACCTCACCTGGGAGACTCTGCTAGTGCATGGCAAATACAGAAGGGGAAAGCCTCAACCAGCCATTGAACTGAGCACAGGGTCCCCAATGGGGGAACTAGAGAAAGGATCCAAAGAGCTGAAGGGGTTTGCAGCGCCATAGGAGGAACAATGATATGAGCCAACCAGTAATACCCTCTGAGGTACCTCTCAGGGAGAAAAAACATCAACCAGATAGTTCACATGATGTTACCCATGGCTCCAGATGTGTAGGCAGCAGAGGATGGCCTTGTTGGACATCAAAGTGAGGAGAGCCCCTGGTCCTAGAAAGGCTCAATGCAGCAGTGTACAATACCAGGACAGGGAAGGAGGAGGGGGTGGATTGGGGAACAGGGGGAGTGGAGATGGCTTATGGGACTTTGGGGGGGGACCAGGAAAGGGAAATCATTTGAAATGTAAATAGACTATATCTAATTAAATAAAAGAAAGAACATGGGAGCTCTGGGGGAGGGTTGGGTAGTTGATATTGTTCTTCCTGTGGGGTTGTAAACCCGGTCAGCTCTTTGGAAAGGATTTATGATCACCTACTGATGGCAGTGGTAGACATCTATTTGAAACTCCTGGGCTGTCCATTCTCCTTGTCATTCTTTTCAGTTTCCTTCAGTGAATCGTACTTCCCAGCCACAACTGCATTACCATATTATCTCTGCATCATAATAGATTTGCATTTGTGATCTTTTGTTTTCCTCAGAGGAGTGAGAAAATTCCACTTTTGTGAGATTTATAAACTTTAAATAAAGGTTGCCCTCTTTCACCATTGGGGGTGGGGGTGGGGAAAGCTAATCTAAACAGGTTGAGTGTATAGTGGATGGTGGGGGGGGGGGAACTGGGAAAGGGGAAAGCCTTTGGAATGTAAACATAGAATATAGAAAATAAAACTTAAAAAAAAAAAACCAAACTGTCCCAAGAGGCTCATGTACAGTCTTCACACCTGAAGCAAAGGTAGGACGACCTCAAGGTTGAGGACGGCCGGATCTGCATACTGAGTTCCAGGCTGACTAGGGATTTGTAGTGAGACCCCTGATTGAGAAATATGTAGACAGTTAGCAATACCCACCTCTGCACAGTTATTGAAAGTTCTGAAAGATGAGAAATGGAGCCATTGTTTAAAAGAAGTAGGTGCATTTCTCCAAAGGCCTTTTTCTCTCCCTGGACTCTTCCTACATTCAGGCGGTTTGGTTTGGTTCTCTTGTTGTCGTTTGCTTATTTGTTTTCTTGCTTTATGTCCGACATGGTGTGAACTTCCTTCTCTGCTCCACCATAGCTTTCCTAACATAGTTTACAGATAGATCATTTGGAAAGTACAAGCTGTATTAATTATTTCCTCCTATAAGTTCTTCCTGTGGCTATTTTGGTCATAGTGGTGATAAAACTAACACCTTGCACATGTTATTTCTCCTAATTAACCAGTAGAAGAAACTCAAAAGAAATAATCATATTCTTTGCTTATGATAAGAGGTGTTTTTGAACCCTGTTACAGATGTTCATTACAATCAGACTCAACTGTCCCCGGAATCTAGGCAAAGGCTAACATTTTCTCTCACAGGAGCAATGGGCAGTGCTGGGTCTCAGGGAAGCGTCTTTGGCATTGCACAGTGTCTGGAGGCTTTCAGAAACAGTCACAAGTCAAATACTTTACATTTCAAAAGGAAATGCTCTAAGTCAGGCCAGGGAGGGGTTTCTGTGTTAGATTTCTTGCCCTTCATAGGTCTCCGTGAGAGCAGAGCTCTGGAACAGACAGGAGCTTGCTAAGGATTCAATTAGGTTGAATGAAGGCCTCCTGGTCACAGAATCTATAGTCTGGCATTGTTTGCATGATGACCATTAGGCAGTATCTCTGATGCAGGATACCTCGTGGCTTTGTGGAAGCAAATTGGGTATTTTTAAACTAGTCTAAAATTTTGCTATAAAGGTATAGCAAAGACTATATCCTAGTTTCTTAAGCTTTAAGTTATTTTTTTCCAATCTCACTTCAGTTCTTCAGTTTAACTGATAAAAACAAAGTATGTGTAGCTATATAAATTAACCACTAATAAATTTAATATTATATACACATATATAATTTAATGATTTTTGTATTGAAATTTGTTTTTTTAGAGTCAGGGAAAGTTGGAATTATTTCCAGTGGAATTGAAAATTATAATAATATATGAATTCTCTTCCTAGCTTTAATGTTTGTTCTGGGGTTAGGGAAGCCTAGCATTTCTTCCTTTCCTCTACTAAAAACTAAAATGTTTTGGGTTTTTCCAGAGTTTTCTTACTCCAAAATGCTTTCAACACTTTTCCACAGCACTGACATTTCCAAAAGAACTGAAATTACAGAAGATTATGGCAGTCTATACTTTCAATAACACCACATAAAAATAAGATGTTTTAAAATTTCCTTGGGACTAATAGCACATAGCACTGACTAAAGACTATGGCAAATGATTATCCTGCGTCTTAGCTGTACTCCTGCAGAAATGCTTGGATATGTTCTCCATTAGCTGACAATGCAGCAATTGTTCTACAAGACTCATAAATTAATAGACTTTTCACAACAACTCAAAATATAGTTATTACAAATGTCATTTCTTCTGGCTGGAACTATACATTTCTTATTATTTTAAAATTTCCACTTTTAATATTTATTTGAGTTAAAAAATATCAAGGCATGTATTTACATATTTTGCATAATTATGAATATGTAAAATGTGAATACTACTTCAATCAAACAAATGAACTCTAATGCCACAAGTTTGAGCTCTTGTTTAATAGATCATTGACGATCCATGTGGGAGATAATTTATACTTTCATATATGAGTCACTTCTAGGTAAGGTTATAAAATCATCACCAAGCAGTGATTTCTTCACATTTTGTGGTAATCCGGTACTATTTTATTTTTCTCTAGTGTCTGCACTCCAAACATTATTCATTGCTTTCCATATGTACTCCCTCTTGGTATTCTAAAGATTGCATTGACTATTGTCCTACCACTCACTAATTGCTTTGTATGACAATTCAAATAGTGAATTTGCTGCTTAAATTTTCTTAACTGTTAGTAAAGTTAGGCACAGTTCACCTGCCATCACTGCCGTTTGTCTCTGGCAGCAAGATTTACACAGGGCTGGCTAACCTTCTGTCTTTGCCAATTAGGGGCTGGGTCTTCCCCTCTAAGTTAGTCTCTGCAAATGCCCTCAGAGCTAAAGATGATATTCCTAGGAAGTTCTAAAATTTATCAAGTTGACAGTCAAGGCAAACTTTACACCTACCATCTGATCCTAATAAACCCCATATAGCTTCAATAATATAATGCAATGTAAGAAGGAATTTTCCAATGTCTCTTAATTGCTTCTGAATCTTTTCATGCTCTTTCCCCCAACCTTCTCTGTCTGTCTTTATGACTCCGTCTCTGTCGTTCCTTCTATCTTTCTTTCTCTTCTTCTCTCCTTTATCAATATTCATTATAGGACCATACTTATAATTTTGACCTACCTTGTCCGGAATCCAGGCTTTTCTTTAGAGAAGGAAGATACAATATAGAAAACAGCTATGGGATGAGTCACTACAGAAAAAGAATCAAAAAAGACAACTACTAAGCCGGGCTTTTAGGACAAGATAATAATCACATTTGCCATATTGTTCTATGTGAGAGACTTCGAATGTGGCCAAGAAAGGGATTTTGTTCTGGAGACCCAACATACCATAAGGTATGGTAGCAATAATGATTAGAAATCATTATTCGTACATAGAGGTGGAATCTTACTTTAGCAAACATCTGAACTCTGTGAACATTTTGAATAGGCAATGCCTAGATTAAAATAGTTTCAAACAAACAGGAAAGCCTAAAACAATTACAGAAAGCTTTTAGAAGATGTCTTAAGCTGTTCACTAAAATGACAGTTAACTATAGTAACACAAAATGTTGAAATGTAATCAAATGGTTCCAGAGGATGTTGTGGGTTTAATATGAAGTGTCTCCCATAGGTTCATACGTTAAGTACTTAGGTGATGTCACATGGCTAGAGAAAAGAGGTCCTCCTAAGTGGTCTCCCATATCAGCACTTCCTGCCTCTTCTTCCAAGCTTCTTGATCCCATGAAGTAAGTAGCTTCCTTTTTCAAGTCTTCCTACTGAAATAATATTTGACCTTACTATCAGCACAAATACACAGATCTAGTCAAATCTAGACATTAATGTCTGAAATACAAAAGAAATCTTTCCTAACGTTGTCCTCTCATCTGTTTCGTACAGCCAAGTTCCACTAGCATAGCTGACAGCCTCAGAGATACCAGTGGAAGATTTGAAGTGTTAACCGGCTCCTTTTCACTCCCTGGAAAAATGAAGCAAGAACTATCAGAGGAAAGGAAGAGATGGAATTTTTTCATGTTTACATGTGTCTTAAATGAAACATGAAAAACTCATGATAAATTATAGTTAAGAATCTCTTTCAAAATTAAATTCTCAACAAGTCAGTTGAGAAAACTATCTATGGTTTTGTTAATATGGACAGGTTTGGATTAAGGACTCAAATCATAAGATCCTCTCTTAAATTTTAGTGTCTAATGAACATTTTCAGCTGGACACAGAGGCCTTATTACTTATCATTAGTGCTTTTTATTAGATATTTGCTTTATTTACATTTCAAATGGTATCCCCTTTCCAGTTACCCCTCCGCAAACCCGCTATCCAATCCCCCCTCCTCCTGCTCACCCCCCCCACCAATTTCCTGACTTTCATTCCCCTATTCTAGGGAATGGAGCCTTCAGGGCCATCCTCTGCTACATGTGTAGCTGGAGCCATGGGTCCCTCCATGTGTACTCTTTGGTTGGCGGTTTAGTCTCTGGGAGCTCTGGGGGTACTGGTTGGTACATATTATTGTTCCTCCTGCAGGGCTGCAAACCTCTTAGCTCCTTGGGTCCTTTCTTCAGCTGCTCCATTGGGGACCCTATGCTCATTCTATTGGTTGGCTGTAAGCCATGGGTATTTTGATCCACTTTCAGAGATAGTATAATCATTGTAACTTGTAGAGGGCATTATTGAGGTGCCATGCCACCTGGCAGAAACTTGACATCAACCAATGTGAAGTTCCTTTGAGCGGGAACTCCTGTGTTATCCATAATCCCCTCCACCTAGGGTGAAGTGCTCAGACCAAGGTGAAGCCTATTGTTCTTCAAGGACCTACAGTTTCCTGAGATACACTAGCCATCTGCGGAACAACTAAACTGGTTCTGCTGAGAAGCTTCCAGCCTTCCCCCCTGCCTATATATTTGGAGTTATTCATTAAACTTGGAGACCTTGAATAGCAGGTGTTATCTTAGTCTCTATCTCTTTTTGCTGCCTTCCCATACACCCTCAGCTTCCCTTCCAGGTAACCCATTCAATGTAACTCTGGGCAGTTACAGTAACTCTTATAAAAGAAAGCATTTACTTGGCACTTGCTTATAGTTCAGAGGTATAAGTGCATTGTCATTGGGAGCTCAGTGGCATGCAGGCAGAAATGGTACTCAAGTTGTAGCTGAGGGTTTTACATCTGGATCCACAAGAAGCAAGAAGAGAGAGCCACTGGGCCTGGCTTGAACTTCTGAAAACCCACACCCAGTGACACACTTCTTCCAATGAGATCACATCTTCCCTGACAGGGCCACACCTACCCCAACAAGGTCACACCTTTGAATCCTTATCAGGAAGTGCCACTTCCTGATAAGTAAGTATTCAAATATATGACCCTATGGAGGCCACTCTTATTTAAACGACCACAGTGCCTAATACAGACTCTCAGCTAAATAGTGTATTCTAAAATTTTCCAGGTCATTAACTCTTAGCACTTCAAAGATTAACCAAGGACTAACATTGGTAGACTAAGATGACTTTCTATATCTTTTGTTAATATCCTACTTTCTATGAATAAGTAAAGCAAAGACTCTTCAAGCTACTATGTTAATCTAATACTATAAATAATTTAATAAGTATAAATTATTAATTTAAAGTCTTTTGCTATAAAAATATAGTTCATTGTCTGACATCTTAATTGTTAACTATTTTAGCAGTTTCAGTAATAGGAAATTAAAATCATAGATTCTGCATTCAAGTAATACTGAGAATTGTATAAATAAATCAGATCATAATAATTATTAAACGCTCCATTAAAGAATAATGAGAAGTCGGGTGGTGGCGGCACACACCTTTAATCCCAGCACTTGGGAGGCAGAGGCAGGCGGATTTCTGAGTTCGAGGTCAGCCTGGTCTACAGAGTGAGTTTCAGGATAGCCAGAGCTACACAGAGAAGCCCTGTCTCGAAAAAAAAAAAAGAATAATGAGATCAGTGCTGTGGAACAGGTCTAGAGATAGTAAGCATGACTATGGAGATGTTTGTGATGTTTTTTGTTCCTTGGGAGAGTTCCTCCATGTAGCCCAGGCAGACTTCAAAGCATAAGAATTGCAAACATATACTACCACTCGAGGAAACAAAATAAAGAATAAGACCAATGTAGGATAAGGTCCCTCAGCACATATCCCCAGGTGCCCACTTTCTCACACTAGAACTCCCTTTCTCAACTTTTAACTCCAGTAAGATAATCATAGAAGGAAAAATCCATTCATCATGCCATTTGTCTCTTCAAATGATATCCAAACCTTTCCAGAGATGTGTCTTACTGCATGTGAGGATGTGTCTATCCAATCAAGTGGAGCACTGATGAGGAATCATAAGTGTCCAACCTTTATTAACTAGATAAATTTCGCTAAACCATACCATTCCAGCTGCCCCCTGCCCCCGCCAAATTTCATATCATGTAGTAAGGTAAAATAAATTTAGTCTGTAACCAAGTGCCCCAAAGTTTTAATTTGGTCAAACCTTCACAATACTATCTAAGAGTTTTCACTTGGAAAGAACAGACCAGGTGCTATGACAACATGTAAGGTTCAGTCGTTTAAGGGTAGCTTTGCCTACATAACATATACTAGGCCAGCCACTATAAGAAATTATACCAAAAACAAAATAAAACAGAAAACAAAGTTACAAACTTTCTATACACAATGGGGAAAAGAGAAGTATTATTTTCCTAATATAGAGGACTCTGTGAATCAGAAGCCTTTGAGCAGAGCAAAATAGAATTCTGATAGAGCAAGCATTAATTCCCAGTGTTCCAAGTCTATTGTCTTAGACACATGATATCATGGTGTGACCTTCACACTTGGGAACCTCTGTCCTTCTGGCTTTGCCAACATTGCCCCCCGTATACACTGAATTCAAAGGGAAGCAACTGAATACCTAATTTGGGAGTGTCTGGGAGAGATTTCTTTTTCAAATTATATATAACAGTATACCAGTGGGCTGTATTTGGTTCATTTCTAAGAATCTCCCAAAGTCTCAAAGTTCTGTCCCTGTTCAAAGGTCCAAGCTCATAGTACCTTGTCTTAGTTAGGGTTTCACTGCTGTGAACAGACACCATGACCAATGCAAGTTCTATAAAAGACAACATTGAATTGGGGTTGGCTTACAGGCTCAGTGGTTCAGTTCATTGTCATCAAGGCAGAAACATGGCAACATCCAGGCAGGCATGGTGCAGGAGGAGCTGAGAGTTCTACATCTTCATTTGAAGGCTGCTAGTGGAAGACTAACTTCCAGGCAACTAGGGTGAAGGTCTTAAGCCCACACCCACAGTGACACACCTACTCCAACAAGGCCACACCTCCTAATAGTGCCACTCCCTGGGAAAAGCATATACAAACCATCACATACCTTCTGAGACTTTTTACTGTCATTTATTTATTTATTATTTATTTATTTATGTGCACTCCAGATTTTATCCCCCACCTGTCCACTCTTAGACCATTCCACATTCCATACCTCCTCCCCACACCCCTGTCTCCATGAGGATGTCCCCACTTATCCACCCGCCACCCAACCAGACTTCTAAACTCCCTGAGGCCCCCAATCTCTTGAAGGTTAGGTGCATCTTCTCTGACTGAACCCAGACATGGCAGTCCTCTACTATATATGTGTTGGAGGCCTCATATCATCTGGTGTATGCTGCCTGGTTGGTGATCCAGTGTTTGAAAGATCTCAGGGGTCCACAATAATCGAGACTACTGGTCCTTCTACAGGGTTACCCTCCTCCTCAGCTTCTTCCAGCTTTTCCCTAATTCAACCACAGGAGTCACTCGCTTCTGTCCATTGGTTGGGTGTAAATATCTGCATCTGACTCTTTCAGCTGCTTGATGTGTCTTCCAGAGTCTAGTCATGATAGGTTCACTTTTGTGAGTATTCCATAGCCTCAGTAATAGTGTCAGGCCTTTGGAACTCTCCTTGAGCTGGATCCCACTTTGGACCTGTTGCTAGAACCTTCTTTTCCTCAGGCTCCTCTCCATTTCCATCCCTGCAGTTCTTTCAAACAGTAACAAAGTGATCTCTTATCTATGAATCTGTGACATAAGAAACAAGTCATCTATTTCCAAGTTACAATGTGCAGACTAAATATTCCTGTCCAAAAAGGAAGGCAAAGAATATTTTCTGAGGTGAAAATTTTACTCAAGCAAGACAAAAGCCCAATAGCTTAAAAAGTAAGGCTGTTAGTTTCATCTCCATAATCTACTGTATATACCACTATGAACTGTGCTGCAAAGAACTTAGGCAGCCCTATATCGATGACCTAAGCACTTGAAAACATGTGGCAGAGACAGTCTTATCTCTATGGGGTAAAAGACATTCTGTTCTACACATTAAGCTCCAGGCTACATAGTGAAACCTTCTATCTCAACAACAACAATAACGATAATGACAGCAACAACAACAACGACAACAACAACCTTAATCCATTTGCTCTGAGGGGAGTCACAGTGTACCTTTTACACATAGAGCTGCTCAAGGCACTTATTTGCACAGGATTAGTTTCTCCATCCTCAAACATTTAAACAGAGTCAAATGGAGTCACTGTAAAAAGGATCCTTTATCACTTGAACCTTCAGCAGACCTCGGATGTTTTCACATGATACTAGTTACAATTATACAAAATATGAGTTCCAGAATAATCAAACCTTACAGCTCACTTATGAAGGAAGAGCTGGTAGTCCAGGCACCCTGTGGTAGAACCAGGTTCCTTGTAGACAGCTCCTAAGAGAAGACTCAGTATGGTCATGAACAGTGATAAGAAAGAAATATAACAATTAATTATTTTCTATGAAGGCTTCTATTTCTGCTAAATAAGTAATGATCCCTTGGCATTCTCATTTAAAGTTATAGTGATATTTTGAATTATTAATTAAAAACAGATATAAATAAATTAACTTACTTGACCTACAGCAAATACAAAAATATTCATATAAATTCCAAGATGTGTTTTGTAGAAGAGAGAAACAAGAGTAAGTTGTATCACTTTTATGACATGTGTGAGAGCTACCTTTATTAAACTTAACAACCTAAATTAAAGGATGAGATATTTTAGTCGTGTTATTTATCATTTTTTCTGCCCTGGTATCCTCCTATAGAGCTTTTCCTGCCTCTTTAAAATATATAGTGCACTCACATAGCCACAATATCCCAGGCAAAATTTTATAGAGTAGCAGCTCTCAACCTGTAAGTTAGGACTCTTCTGGGGTATCAAATATCCCATATCCTGCATATCAGATATTTACACTGTGATCCATAATAGTATCAAAATTAAAGTTATGAAGTAGCAATGGAATAATTTTATGGTTTGGGTTGCTACAACATGAGGAACTGTACTAAAGTATTAGTTGCAGTATTAGGAACATTGAAAAGCATTGTTATAGAGTAAAATGGAATAAGTATTTTTGTCTAACAATGATACAAAGAGTAGTTAGCATATGTACAATTTAGTGACTATGGTTTGAAGGCTTGCTAAAGGTTTGGACCACATGATCACATTTACTGGTCACTCCAATGACAAAATCCTTAATTTGTTAATAACAACTAGATGATTAATCTCAGCTCAGAAATTTATATACTCTTGTATTTATGTCACACACTTAGAATATTAAAACCATCTCTTTACTTATTGTTATTTAAGTAATGCATGTGCAAACTATGTAACATGGAATAAAGAGTAAATACTCATACTGTTCTCATTTCTTAGAATAAACATTTGTGATATCCACTGTGGTGGTTAATACTGGCAGAGTCACCACAGGAAAACTCTTCTAGGTATGCCTACTAGGTGTTAATCTAGGTTAGGTTAGTTGAAATAGGAATGAGTGGCATTATTTTATAGGCTGGTATCGTGAACTGGATAACAGGAAGAAATAAAGAAAGCATGAATATTCATCACCCTCTGCTTTCTAATTGGAAGTGCAATGTGACCAGCTGTCTCAAAACTCTGCTGCCATGGTGTCTACCATGATGGACTGTACTCTCAATCTGTGAATTGAAGTAAACTCTTCCTTCCTTAAGTTGACTTGCTCAGAATGTTGTTGCAGTGGTGAGGGAAATAATTAATTCAGAGAATTGCTCCTGAGAAGTGGGGCAGTTGCTGTGGAAAACTGATGGTTCAGAGTCCTTCAGAGCTAACTGGTTTACAGGAGCAATGTGGAATGATTTGGGACATTAGGCTTGAAAAGCTCTTGAATAATGTAACTGTTGCCTAACAGACCATTCTGGTGGGATCTTGAAGGTCAAAATGCATGATAGAAAAGACAGATACGGTGTTTCCAGGTGATAGTTATATTCAAATTATAGTACTTAAGGAACTTACTGAGAAATTCATAGAGCTATGATTATGAATAAAAATATCCCAATTATGGTACTTGTTTGAATTTGTGTATTTGTAGACCCTTCAAATAAAAATATATAAAAGAACATAAAGATCTGAGTGTAATTCAAGGGTTGTTTTGTTTTGTTTGTTTCATAGTAAACTAGAGTTCAGGAAAAGCTGAAAGTCATAGAATTGGATCATAGTTTTGAGAAGTTCTCCCATGAAGGAACATGGATATATGATTTGGCCAAATCCAGAGACAGACTCTTGAGCATCTGATGACAAACTTTAGGGTAGACTTTAATGCATGAATTACCTCAGCTCCCTTCCTATGTTTGTAAATATCCTTTTTGAATGAGTACTAGATTTTATGTGCAATAATTTGTTTCCAGATCATCAATGTTTGTGAGTAGTTTAAAATTATAATAAACTAATGAGCTCTAAACACATTGGTGACACTCAGATAAAACAATGTGGTATAAAAACCTCACTATCTAAGCCTCAAGGAGTAGAATCTTAGTATCACAAACAGAATAAACTTTGCAAAATAATTATCTGGTGCTAAGTTGTAGAATAAAAGAAATATGACACTTGCTAGATGAAGGTTTTCAAAGTGGAGCCAAGTATCTGGTTTTTCATTTTCATTCTAAAACTGATAAGAAAATGTTTATGTACAATGAACACATAGTCTTGGAAAAAGATATTAATACTATTACTATTAACTTAGTTTCCAACAATATGCACATCAACTTCAATCACTGACATGGATATATTATGAATCAGCTCCTCAGGAGAAAGGGTTTGCAGAGAAATGGTTTGCTTTAGTTATTCTTTTGGTAATGTGAGCTAACAGTGTTTGGGCTTTCTATCTGGTGTCTACTGAAGTCTAGTATGAAATGATAGAATTATGTGGCAGGGGACATTATTCACTTCTTGAAAACTAGAAAGCATAAAGACAAAGAGGACCAAGAAATTGAATATCTGTTTAAGGATATGTGCTCAGTTGCATACCTTTCTTCCACTAGGTACCTACATAGAGCAAAGGAATGTTGAGAGAGTCAAAATAAGTCTTCCTTGGGAAGCATCCTCAATTGGTCATCCAACAAGTGATTAGTCATGAAATCATATATATGTAACTACATAAAATATGTGTGTATAATATGATATGTATTGAGAAGACTATATTTATGTTTGATGCCATAGGTTCGCAACCAGGCTAACACTTGAGTTTTGGGGAGATGTTGCAGATGCAAAATATACTGAACACTTAGTTCCTCAAATGCATTCCTCTTCAATAAACTGCTAATATTTTAATATCTTTCAAATCCTAGACAGCCAAATATCATGCCTAACATAATTACCTTGCTGTTTCGAGCAAGAGAATAACCCATCCTTTCTGAGAAAACTCCCACTAAGAGAAGAGAATGAGGCCATCTTGTAAATGTTGCTTTATTTCCTCAGATGACGTGATGACATGGTAGCTGAAGCCAAGCTGTGTAAACACAGTGCTTAGGCTGAGCCCAGAGCATTTCCTTCTCTCTTCTAATGATCCCCAGGTCTAGGTCTAGGAAGTTTTAGCCTCCATACAATCTAATCTTTCATGCTGACTAATACAATCAAGCTTCTCTTGGATGGTTTCATACTAACTTTGGCAATCTGTTCTATTCTTCTGGCTCCTTCTCATTCTCTGTCGCATTCTGTCTTCCCCTGTCTCTAGCTTGTTCTGTCAAACTGTCCTAGTAAAGCCACCACCCACTTCTCTCTCTCTCTCTCTCTCTCTCTCTCTCTCTCTCTCTCTCCCCTTTGCTCTTGAGAGGCTTTCTTTACCTGTGCTGTTCTGTGAGTTGGGTGTATCCTTCCTCTGACTTATGCTGTCAAATCTTTCCCTGATTCATCACTTTGCCTGCCTCTCAATTAGAGATCACTTTCAAACATGACTGCTTCCTTCTATAAACTAACCTTACCTTCATTGTTAGGGGTTAAAGGTGAGTATTAAGGACATGAGTATATTCTAGCCAGATCACATTGTCATCCACAGTATGTCTGCATTCTGGCAAAATAATATCTTTGGATGTGATCCCCTGCCAGAGAAGCCATGTTGCTGGCCTGAAATTCCTATACATTGTTTGGATAGACTAAGAGGCTGGAAAAAAGGAAAGTCTTTCTGGTAATCTCAGAATAACCATTTTAGAAGCTATCTTGAATGGCCAATTGCTAGTGTGCTTTTCTCTAAGGAGAGTTCAAATGATTTTTCAGGCTATGCACATAGATTAAATATTTTACTCATCTTGTTACAACAAATGGTTTTAGGAATTTCAAGACCTCAACAAACCCATTTTAATCTCAAATCCTTTTTCATAATAATCTGCCAAACAGGTTTAGGAAGCACTAAATGATGCAGCTATATACTACAGCCAGAAAAATTCCTCATGTTTAGTCACAGAGGGATCAACTTCAAGTTTGTCTGTCTAGAAAGCCAATTAAAAAATAATAATCTTAAACTTATATTTAAGTATAAACTATTAAGTTTTCAGAACTTTATTGTTGCCAGAATAGTGTGCAATATTTGCTTCCTTGTGGCTCAGAATTCCAAGACTATTTTTTTAAACCTATATAATTGAGCAAATATTTTCTAGGTATTATTGTGTCTGCTTGCATTAATAACTTTATGATCAGTATAGTGCATATTTACTATTCATTTTTAGAAAATTCAATATGTCTGGAGTTTAGGGTGCCTTACATGTGATGATGCTTAGTTTACTCAACTTTTACATCTGTGAAGACTGAACCAGAGACCTGGGAGTAAAGAGAATCACAGAGTCTTTTAGACTCTTAGAGTCCTTAGATTAATGCCTGACAGTGGGGAGAGAAAACTTTTAGAGCCTACCTCCAGCAGGAATACAGGGCTTCAAATAAGGCAACAGTCATAACTCTGACTCATAATTGTTCCTGTCTGAAAGAATTACAGGAAAGGAAATGGAGAAGAGCCCAAGGAAAAGAATGTCTAGCAACAGGCTCATAGCAGGATCCAGCACAAGGGGAGGTCCCAAGGCCTGGCACTATTACTGAGGCTATAGAGTGCTCACAAAGAGGGACCTAGCTTGACAGCATTCTGTAAGACCCAACAAGCAGCTGAAAGAGTCAGATGCAGACATTTTCACCCAACCAATGGGCAGAAGCAGCTGACCCCTGCTGTTGAATGAAGGTGAGGGCAACCCTGTAGAAGGACCACAGTCTTAATTAATCTGGACAGTCTTTTTTATATACTTTTACAAAATACTTAAAAATATATATATAACCTCTGTAATTCTGTTTCTTCAATATTTGTATGTAAATTATGGCTTTTTCAAGATATTCTAAGTTCTAAGATTGGATCATCATGTTTTGTCTCAGAATAAGAAACGAAAAAGAAATCAGTTAAACTAAATAGTTAAAATGTGTAAGCGCAAAACAAATTTATAAGATAAAATTTATTTGAAAAACAAAACAAAACAAACCCCACAATCTGCAAAGCCTTATGACCATTTAAAAATGCTTCAGGGTATCATTATAACCTGTATTGCCCTCAATACTATAAGAAATAGGTCATTAAGTTATTGATGCTACCCTGTTGCTGAAACTTCCTGGGACCAAAAAAGTGAACTGGCACTTTAAGATTTAAAATAAGACCCCCTTTTTAGCCTAGTGGCCCTCTTTAAGGTAACTTAACGATCATAAATCATTGTGTATATCCACACATGAGTTATCAGGACAACTGACTCAATATGCTAGAAACCATCAAGACCAGTGTGAAACTAATGCCTCTCTGTGATGTGGCATCCTAGGTAACCAATGACACCAGCAGGCAATAGCAAGGCCTTTTACCTGGGCATATGTCAAGTCAGAGAGGTGTATAGAAGGCAGGTGTGACTTTGTGGAGATGCCTCAGCCATTTCAGTGTGTTTAAATCATTAAGAGGCCATGCTACGGCTCCTCAAGTGACAGGGTCTGGCAAACACATAATGACATACTAATGTTATACCAAAAATGTCCTGTGTGACAGTGATTAATAGTGAATTTATGTGATACAAGATGGCTCACACTTCTAAAGAATTTAAGTAATTTTATTTTGTAACTGCCAAGTTATAAAAGATTTAATCAAAAGGAAAAATGAGAGGTGCTTTGTGATAAATGTGAGTTAACATTTTATTTCTTTCTAATACTTTAAAACATGCCATTTGAACTATTTCATAAAAATTATCCAAGGAGTAGAAAAAAAAGATTAAAATATTCCCCAGGTTTTTTTCTTTTGCTTTTCTTTTCTTTTCTTTTCTTTTCTTTTCTTTTCTTTTCTTTTCTTTTCTTTTCTTTTCTTTTCTTCTTCTTCTTCTTCTTCTTCTTCTTCTTCTTCTTCTTCTTCTTCTTCTTCTTCTTCTTCTTCTTCTTCTTCTTTTACTATCTGGATGGAAACCTTTACCTACTTTGTTTTTGTATGTTCTCATAATAAATATTCTAACTACTAGTTTTGTGTGATATCCCCAAGGAAATAGTGCAGATGGTGTGATTCATGACAATAGGCTAATTATTTACAGCAGCTTCAGGGAAGGCAAAGGGTCATTTCTACACCTAGGAAAAATGGTGTATATCAATCAGCGTGCTCTACTTTAACATCATCTGTAATGTTCAACGTGCTGAACAATACCGGCCAGAGGTAGTTCAAACAACCCTTTCACAGGGGTCGCATATCAGATGTCCTGGATATCAGGTGTTTACATTATTATTTGTAACAGTACCAAAATTACAGTTAAGAGGCAGCAACGAAGATAATTTTATGGTTGGGGTCACAACAGCATGAGGAACTGTATTAATGAGCAGCAGCAATAAGAAGGCTGAGAACTACCTTGCTAGAAAAGAAATCTGTATGCACAGGAATTTGAGGAGTCAGAAATCACATAAAATAACTTCGAGTGCATTTACAAATGTGAATAAAATTCATAGTTAACACCCAAGAATGTCTCAATGTCTCAAATGTTTAAACTCTTAAGAAAGTTTAGAGCTCATTTGCCTGTGATACAAATAGGACTCTAATAATTACTACTAGCAATTTTAGCATGAAAAATATAATATTAACAGAGTAAAGCTTCAGCGACTGAAGAATTGGTTCAGTGGTAAAGCAGTTGCTCTTGCATAGGCTCCATGTTCCCTCCCTAGCACCCAAGAAGTGGCTCACAACCATCTGTAACTATAGTTCTAGAAGATCAGGGGCCCTCTTTTGTTCACTGTGGGCCCTGCACACATATGGTGCACAGACATACATGCAGGCAAAACCCTTACTACACATAGAATAAAATAACCCTAAAACAAATGAAAAATTACAAAGAATAAAGCTTCAATTTTCCCATACCATTACAATAAAACAATGAGTTTAAATTGCATCGTCACGAGCAAATACTTTCTTCCCAAACCTAAAGTCAACTTCTATTATGATGAATTTTAACTCATACTGATGTTGGAGATGGGAATAGTAACTCTGATACAAATTTTGATTAATCAAGGTCAACTTTAAGGAATTATTAACAATTCTTGCTAATATACAAGAATGTGGACTTGTAGGATCTAGAGGCCCACCTAGCTTATCTTCATTTATTTTTGTACTTGAAATAAATATAAAATCATGAGCACATGGCTATCAGGTAAGACAAACATATTTTGTCAATTATAATGTCCTTTAAAAAAATCAAGACTGTTTGTTTTACATTTTTCATATATGTTTTATGCTTGTAGTTTTTGCTGATACATTTTACAATGTTATGTGATTACATAAAGTATATTCATGATGGCACCTATAAATAAATACCATGTTTAAGGTTTAAATATAGTGGGTATTTACACAAAATATCATACAATACAAATATATGAATTTATGCTTTATTTAGATAAGAAATATCATTTTTGTGACTGATTATGTAATAATATATGCTACTAACAATACTTACCATGAAGTTTCTCAAGTAATGGTACAAAACAGAAACAATTTTTTTCAGAACAGTTTTGTTTCAAATTTTAAGCACATTTTCACTTGGTGTAAACAGTTTTTATTTTCTTACTTTGAAAAATTTTTTAAAACTACTACAAAAAGTGGCTATCATGGAAACCCTTTTCCTAAAGTCACTAAGGTAAGATTAATGTGTTTTATTTTGGTTTGGTTTTGGGTTTTTTGGTTTTTGTTTTTGTTTTTGTTTTTGTTTTTGTTTTTGTTTTTGAGACAAGGTTTCTCTGTGTAGCTCTGGCTGTCCTGGAACTCATTCTGTAGACCAGGCTAGCCTTGAACTTAGAAATCTGCCTGCCTCTGCCTCCCAAGTGCAAATCAAAACAACCCTGAGATTTCACCTCACACCAGTCAGAATGGCTAAGATCAAAAACTCTGGGCACAAGGGGAAAGTTCCTGAACAGAACACCAATAGCTTATGCTCTAAGATCAAGAATTGACAAATGGGACCTCATAAAATTCCAAAGTTTCTGTAAGGCATCAGAAGGACAAAACGGCAACCAACAAAGTTGGAAATTATCTTCACCAACCCCACATCTGACAGAGGGCTAATATCCAATATATACAAAGAACTCAAGAAGTTAGACCCCAAAGAACCAAATAACCCTATCAAAAAATGGGGTACAGAGCTAAACAAAGAATTTCCACCAGAAGAAATGCAGATGGCCGAGAAACACCTTAAGAGATGTTCAATATCATTAGTCATCAGGGAAATGCAAATAAAAACAACCCTGAGATTCTACCTCACACCAGTCAGAATGGCTAAGATTAAAAACTCAAGAGACAACAAGTGCTGGCGAGGATGTGGAGAAAGAGGAACACTCCTCTACTGTTGGTGGGATTGCAAAATGGTAAAACCGCTCAAGAAATCAGTGTGGCGGTTCCTCAGAAAATTGGGCATGTCTCTTCCAGAGGACCCTGGCATACCACTCCTGGGCATATACCCAGAGGATTCCCCTGCATACAATAAAGACACATGCTCCACTATGTTTATAGCAGCCTTGTTTATAATAGCCAGAAATTGGAAGGAGCCCAGATATCCCTCAAAAGAGAAATGGATACAGAAAATGTGGTATATTTATACAATGGAGTACTACTCAGCAATCAAAAATAATGAACTCATGCAATTTGTAGGTAAATGGTTAGATCTGGAAAATATCATCCTAAGTGAGCTAACCCAATCACAAAAGAATACACATGAAATGCAATCACTGATAAGTGGATATTAATGAGCCCGGAAGCCCTAAATACTCAAGGCACAATTAGCAAGTCAAATGACTCCCAAGAAGAAGAAAGGACAGAACCCTGGTCCTGTAAAGATTGGATCCAGTATTGTAGACCCAGAACAGAGAAATCATGTGTGTGGGGGGGATGATTGGGGAATAGCTGGGGGGGGAGAGGACTTATGGGACGTATGGTGGGGGGGACTGGGAAAGGGGAAAGCCTTTGGAATGTAAACATAGAATATACAAAATAAAAATTAAATAAAAAAAAAACTCTGGAGACAGCGGGTGCTATTGAAGATGTGGAGAAAGAGGAACACTCCTCCACTGCTGGTGGGGTTGCAGGCTGGTACAACCACTCTGGAAATCAGTCTGGGTGTTCTGCAGAAAACTGGGCATGATACTACCTGAGGACCCTGTTTTAGCACTCCTGGGCATATACCCAGAGAATTCCCCAGCATGTAATAAGGACACATGCTCTACTATGTTCATAGCAGCCCTATTTATAATAGTCATAAGCTGGAAAGAACCCATATGTCCCTTAATAGAGGAATAGATACAAAAAAATGTGGTACATTTACACTTTGGAATACTAAGCTATTAAAAACAATGAATTCATGAAATTCTTAGGCAAATGGGTGGAACTGGAAAATATTATCCTAAGTGAGGTAATCCAATCACAAAAGAACACACACAGTATGCACTCACTGATAAGTGGATATTAGCCCAGAGGCTCAGAATACCCAAGACACAATTCACATATCAAATGATGCCCAAGAAGAAGGAAGGAGAGGCCCCTGGTCCTAGAAAGGCTTGATGTAGCAGTGTAGGGAATATGAGGACAGGGAAGCATGAGGGGGTTGATTGGGGAACAGGGGGGAGGATAGAGGGTTTATGGGACTTTCAAGGAGGGGGGAACCAGGAAAGGGGAAATCATTTGAAATGTAAATAAAGAATATATCTAATAAAAAAAGATTAATGTGTTGTTCTTCCTATTACACAGCCCCTTTTACGTCTACACCAGGTGATATGGAGCATATCACACTTCCTGTAATGGAACTATGTCCTGTCATACAAGTGAACAACACTTTAAACCATGATGAACTGTAAACCCTTTCACCTTTTTTTATTTGAAAAAATAAGAGTCACACAAAACTCCAGTTTCTTTGCCAATTTCCTGTCCAGAAACAGTCTAAATACAAATGGACCCATGTTTGTAAACACCCATGAGTTCTCTTCCTTTCTTCTACTCTGAGATCCCCTCACCCACCCAGAAAATATCTCTGCAAAATCTCACAGACATTGTGAAGCGGTGCTTGTTTGTTATCTACCTCTCTGGTCTGTGGAAAGCTGACTGCCACATAGTTAATCACAAACAATCCCCAGGGATCCAGCCAGAAGTAAGTATGAGAGTAGGAAAAGCCATCACATACTCCTACTTCTTATATTTATTGAAAAAAACAAGAAGGATAAAATAGTCTAGTTCAAAGTGAGGATGAATCAAGCACAAGTACAGATATTCAATAGGAAACGATTTCATTTTATCTTATTGATTTTTGTCCTTTCTATAAAAAAGAAAATAAAATATCTACAACTTGTTCCTAAGACCTGCACACAGTGAAAACATAATGATCTGTAAGTAGAACATTTGAAAGAAAGAAAAATGCACCAAAGTATATTTAATCAGCTGGCAGGAGCCCACTTTTTTTGTTCTGCCTTGACAGAAACTGTGGGGGGCAGAGAGGGGTGCCAGCCCTTGGCAGCTTTTGTATCCCTTGCTGTCTGACAGCTGCAGGCAGCAGGCTGGTGGGAACAGCAGCAGTTATGCCCTGCTAATGTTAATGCCCTCAGAGGGCACCAGATACTGGACTGGCCTTTAGATTTACTGATGCTGCAGGTCTTGTGCAGGCCAGAGAAGTCAGGATGCTCTGGCCTCAGTCAGCAGGTGGCATGCAGCTTCTATGCAGCTAAGGGATTACCTCAGGGTCTTTGAAAGCAGGCAGCATTATAGCTTCCTGACCCTGGAGTTCCTAACACTCTAAAAAGGCCATGGAAATCTTTCCATGACCAAAGCCTGCAGTGTTGCTCCTCTGGCCTTTCACTGCCTTCCGTTTTTCCTTCCTTCCGATCTCTAATTTCTCACTGACATGATCCCTGTTCCTCTGACATGGCTGCTCCCTCAAACTCTCCGAATAACTCTTTTTTTTTTCCTCCAGCAGACAGAAGCTGGTTTTGCCATATCTGAAGACCAACCTATCCTCTGTCCCTCCGTTGCTTCCTTTTTGTCCTCATGATATAGCCTGTAATGCTAAAAACAGACAAGGGATGACCATTTGAGAAAGGACTTTATTGTCTTATGCAACATCAAGGAAAGTGTCTCCCGGCCAACTCACAAAAGGAGTCTGAAAAGCCTGCATAGTTATATAGCTACAGTAGTGGTATTTGGATAACAATACACGTGATATGCGAATGAAGATTTGTGTTTGCGCCAACCACTGCATACCTCATCATAAACGGGGGTTTTCATGTTCAGGAATCATAGCCTTGTCTTTTTAACACCAGTTACAGCCACCAGGTGGAGTCTACTTGCTTTGGCCTTAGTGGAAATGCTTGCAAAGTCATCTAGAACTCACTGGCGATGTTGTTTGTTAAAGTTCAAGTTACAGCTTGAAACAATCTGGTCTGTGGCTATACCTCAGGAACAAGAGCAAACAGCTGTGATTGTTGAAGAGTTTTATAAAAGCACCAATGGAGAGCTGTTCCAAGAGTCTAGAGAAGTCAAGCTGGCTGTCTTTTGCTTAAGGTAATTAAAGCACCTTAGGACTGTCTAACACTATTTATTAAAGAAAGAGAACCCAATATCCCCCAGTATCTTTCTATATGAAAATGGACACCAGAAGTTTATTTATACATAAATAAATATATATGTATGTGTATATATGTATGTATAAATATGAATTCATATGCTAATATGCTAGTAGTAACTGTGACAGATTTTAATGATGTCTTGGCAGTGGTTATCAGTATGTCTCCTCTAACTCTCAAGAACTGACCAAACTGATCAAACATTAATTTGATCTAAATAAGAGATAATATAGAAATGCTAAACTCAGAAACTCAAAGTTTGGCTAGGGATAATGTTTCTAATATATACTTTGGCACATGCAAATTAAAAAATACAGAGTACATTTTGTTATACTGTTACACATGTGCATATACATGTATACACACATATATTTTATATACTTCAATAAGCAAATGGGATAATTGAAGGTGAAGAGTTTAAGTTCTTTAGCCCTTGCCAGCGATGCCAAGTTGGAATTGGTATGACAGAAATGGAATTGATTGCTGCAGTATAAGTATTGCACCTGAATGCAAAAGTGCAGAGTTAGAGACCTAGAGAAGCCTTACATGTTGGTACATCAGTGAGTGGGTTCGCATGCTCTAGCACTGATTGCCTCAGCATAGTAGAGGGAGGGAGCATACTTGTTAGGCAATAGGTGAAATAGGGATAGTCCCAGTAGACATAGTTCTATGTCTACTGGACAAAAAATATGAGTAGATAAAGGGTCTGAAGCCAGCCTGGCAAACTTCCTGAAAGAGTTCTCTACCTTTTCAAGGATATTCTTTTGGTGCTGTAGCTAGAAATTACCTAGAGATTTTTTTTTGTCAAAGCTTATTTATCTGGGAATCAAAGGCACTGGGTATCTTCCTACCTCTGGGACTAAGAATCAAGAATACTCTTCTACTGGGTCAGATGAGGCACCCTTTGAGGCATTCCACACAATGTACTTCATGATTGACTTGTGGCTTTGACAGTTTCCATCCTGCACCGTTCAAAACCACTGCAGAAAATCGCTGTCTCAGAAACTGATTTTAACACTAGCCTCTTCTCAGTATCGAAACAGTTGCCAGGAATTCCAGAAAGCCTCAGCTACAAGTCACTGCTATCTGTGACCAGAGAAGAAGCACAAAGGAAAGAGAATGAACTCCACTGCCCTTCGTTTAGTCCATGAGACACAGGTCCCGATTGCCCTCCATTCAATATACACAGCAAGAATGGCATGGTGTATTTATTTTCTTTGAAGGCATTTGGATGGTTGCTTCTGTCTTCTTCCTCCTCTCCTCTCCTTTACTCTTTAAGTTTTTTTCTTCTCCACTTTCCCCATTTTTCACTTTCTTCCTCCTGCCTTCATATTTTCAGTCTTTCCTCCTGCCTTATTTAAAATTTATTTTTATTTTCCTTTTACTATTTTCTCTTTATTGTTCTTTTAATCTCCATTTATTCATTGGTATTTTTATTACCCTTTAACCTTATTTTAAATCTTTTAAAATGTTTGTGGTGCTGGGCATTGAGTTTGTGTATTTGGGCAAATAAGATTGGAGTCTATTGCTGGACTACGGAGGAGAAATTATTTTCTTCAGCCATGATCTCCTCTTGCTCAAGCCTAGGTGGGCACTTGAGCTTGAAAGTTGTGAGAAACAAAGGCATTCCATTGATGACTTTCCAAAATGCAGACAAGTACATGGGGTTTATGGTCTCTCCTAGATAGTCACCCTCAAAAAAAAAAGGTAGCAAAGCAAAATGGTGAGCAAAATGTTGACACTACAATTCTCACACTTTACAATTTTCCAAACTATACCAAAACTTCAGGAGGTTAGTGCTAGAGATGGAATATTAGTTTTAAATGTCTGTGTTTTCCCACAAGACACTGGCAATTGCAACATTATCTTTAAGACAGAAATGACTATTACCATGATTTCTTTCTCATGACTGGATAAATATCAGCAGCACCCAAGCAAACTCGTATAATTGGTTTTTATCGCGAAAGCAACCATAGATGATGTACCATGCTTCTTCTGCTCGCTGCATGCCTTAGAACAAGACTGTGAGACTTACAGAAAAACTGATACCTTCAGGATTTCCAGGGTGCCCAGTGAATTAATCCCTACAAAATTCCATTCAAGTATACTACAAGTAAAATACACTAAAAAGTCTGTCTCTTAGTGCAAAGAGGTAAGAGTGGGTCAACTCTCATTCTTCTGCATGTTGACCTCCAGTTGAACCAGCACCATTTGTTGAAAAGGCTATCTTTTTTCCACTGGATGGCTGTGGCTCCTTTATCAAAGATCAAGTGACCATAAGTCTGTGGGTTCATTTCTGGGTCTTCAATCCTATTCCATTGATCTACTTGCCTGTTGCTGTACCAATACCATGCAGTTTTTAACACAATTGCTCTGTAGTACTGCTTGAGGTCAGGGATATTGATTCCCCCAGAAGTCCTTTTATTGTTGAGAATAGTTTTAGCTATCCTGGGTTTTTTGTTGCTCCAGATGAATTTGAGAATTGCTCTTTCTAGATCTATGAAGAATTGAGTTGGGATTTTGATGGGGATCGCATTGAATCTGTATATTGCTTTTGGCAAGATGGCCATTTTTACTATATTGATCCTGCCAATCCAGGAGCAAGAAATATTTTTCCATCTTCTGAGGTCTTCTTTGATTTCTTTCTTCAAGGACTTGAAGTTCCTGTCATACAGATCTTTCGCTTGTTTGGTTAGAGTTACGCCAAGGTACTTTATGTTGTTTGTGGCTATTGTGAAGGGTGTTATTTCCCTAACTTCTTTCTCAGCCTGCTTGTCCTTTGAGTACAAGAAGGCTACTGATTTGCTTGAGTTAATTTTATAACCTGCCACTTTGCTGAAGTTGTTTATCAGCTGTAGAAGTTCTCTGGAGGAGTTTTTTTGGGTCACTTAAGTAAACTATCATATCGTCTGCAAATAATGATAGTTTGACTTCTTCCTTTTCAATTTGTATCCCTTTGACTTCCTTATGTTGTCTAATTGCTCTTGCTAGAACTTCAAGTACTATATTGAAAAGATATGGAGAGAGAGGACAGCCTTGTCTAGTCCCTGATTTTAGTGGGAATGCTTCAAGTTTCTCTGGATCAAGGACCTCCACCTAAAACCAGACACACTGAAACTATTAGAAAAGAAACTTGGGAAGACCCTGGAGGACATGGGCACAGGGGAAAAGTTCCTGAACAGAACACCAATAGCTTATGCACTAAGATCAAGAATTGACAAATGGGACCTTATAAAATTACAAAGTTTCTGCAAGGCAAAGAACACTGTCAGAAGGACAAAATGGCAACCAACAAAGTGGGAAAAGATCTTCACCAACCCCACATCTGACAGAGGGCTAATATCCAATATATACAAAGAACTCAAGAAGTTAGACCACAAAGAACCAAATAACCCTATCAAAAAATGGGGTACAGACCTAAACAAAGAATTTTCACCAGAAGAAATTCGGATGGCTGAGAAACACCTTAAGAGATGTTCAACATCATTAGTCATCAGGGAAATGCAAATCAAAACAACCCTGAGATTCCACCTCACACCAGTCAGAATGGCTAAGATTAAAATCTCAAGAGACAACAAGTGCTGGAGAGGATGTGGAGAAAGAGGAACACTTCTCCACTGTTGGTGGGATTGCAAAATGGTAAAACCGCTCTGGAAATCAGTTTGGCGGTTCCCCAGAAAATTGGTCATGTCACTTCCAGAGGACCCTGGCATACCACTCCTGGGCATATACCCAGAGGATTCCCCTGCATACAATAAAGACACATGCTCCACTATGTTTATAGCAGCCTTGTTTATAATAGCCAGAAATTGGAAGGAGCCCAAATATCCCTCAAAGGAGGAATGGATACAGAAAATGTGGTATATTTATACAATGGAATACTACTCAGCAATTAAAAATAATGAACTCATGCAATTTGTAGGTAAATGGTTAGATCTGGAAAATATCATCCTGAGTGAGTTAACCCAATCACAAAAGAATACACATGAAATGCAAGCACTGATAAGTGGATATTAATGAGCCCAGAAGCCCTAAATACTCAAGGCACAATTAGCAAGTCAAATGATTCCCAAGAAGAAGAAAGGAGAGGACCCTGGGCCTGTAAAGATTGGATCCAGTTTTGTAAAGAAACTGTGGGGGGAGGGGGAATGATTGGGGAATAGTTGGGGGGGAGAGGAACTATGGGACGTATGGTGGGTGGGAACTGGGAAAGGAGAAAGCCTTTGGAAGGTAAACATAGAATATAGAAAATAAAAATTAAAAAAAAGTCCGTCTCTAAACTCAATGCTATATAACACTGTACCCAAGCACATTCACCAAGAAAGTCCTCACATAAAAGACAGGGGAGATACCAATTCTAATAGATAGCCAAACATCAGCCATGCAAAAACAAAACACTTCTTCAAGCTCACAGCTATATAGTACCAAAAACTAAAGATCCTAAACTGAATAGAATCTTAAAGGAAGAACTCAAAAGAACAAAAATTTTAAAACTTCAGTAAAATCTCACATTAATAAAACAACCAATTAAAAACCAACATGTGGTGAATTAAGAAATACTGTACAAGACACAAGTGAGAATTTCAATTAGAGTTTTTTCAGTGCATTATTTATTTTTTAATTAATCATTTTATTCATTTATATTTCAAAGGATATCCTCTTTCCTAGTTTCCACTTTGCAATCCCCCAATCCCATCCCTCCTTCCCTTTGGCATATGAGGGTGCTCCACCACCCACTCACCCACTCCTGCCTCACTGCTCTACCTTCCCCTGGGTCATCAGGACTCCACAGGACAAAGGGCCTCACCTTCCATTGATGCCATATAAGGTTGTTCTCTGCTGCATATGTAGCTGGAGACATAGATCCCTCCATGTATATTCTTTGGCTGGTGATTTAGTCCCTGGCGGGCTCTGGGTGGTCTGTAGTTGATACTGTTCTTCCTATGTGGTTACAATCCCTTTCAGCTCCTTCAGTCCTTTTTCTAGCTCTTCCATTGGGATCCCAGGGCTCAGTCTGATGGTTGGTTGTGAGTATCTGCATCTTTGAAAAGCATGCACATTTATACTTTGGAAACCAGATGAAAGTTCAGCTGAAATCTCCATCAGAGGACTACATAGAGGAGAAGATGGTTCATCTCAATTACAGACAAGACTGGCAAAATATGGCCAGAGAAATACAGAAAGGCCAGGAAGCTGCAGAGAACGTGCACAATCCTCAGGACACCACTAAAGATCAAACACCTGCATAGCTATAGACATCCAGCTACAGGAGACACTTATAAACCCAAATAATTTGGCCTAAAAAGTACCTCTCCACAGTGTACTATAATACAAAAGTGAAGAGCAAGATAATATTAAAGCCTATAAAAGGGAATTACAAGTCATATTTATAGATTAATACAATTATTCTCAGTAAATCTCTAAAAGATAAAGGGGAATAGAGTACTCAATTTCATTTCCTTTTTTCCCCATTTTTACTTATTATTTTTTACTTATTATTATTATTACTATTATCTTTAATCTTCCTCACAGTCCAGTTGCTATCCCCCTCATGTTCTGCCCTCCAAAAGTTCCCCATCCCATTCCTTGTCCCATGTCGAAGATGTCCGCACACTCCCATATACTCCCACATTCTGCCAGGCCTCCCTATTCCCTGGGGTGCCAAGTGTCTCAAGGGTTACATGCATCTTCTCTTACTGAGGCCAGACCAGACATTCTTCTGCTGTGTATGTGTCATGGGCCTCATATCAGCTGCTATACCCTGCCTGGTTGGTGGCTCAGTGTTTGAGAGATCCTGGGATTCCAGGTTTGTTGAAACTGTCACTCTCCTCCTCAACCTCTTCCAGCCTTTCACCCCAGGGGTTCCCAATTTTAGACCATTGATTGGGTGCAAGTATCTGCCTCAGTGTCAGTCAGCTGCTTGTTGTACCTGTTGGAGGGTAGTCATGCTGGGCTCCCATCTGTAAGCACACCACAGCATCAGTAATAACATCAGGCCCTGGAGCCTCCCCAGAGATGGGTCCCATTTTCCCCTATGTCTCCTCTCCATTTTTGTCACTGCAGTTCTTCAAGACAGGAACAACCCCGGGTCAGAGTTCCTGACTGTGGCATGACAACCCCATCCCTCCAACCAATGATGCCTTTCTACTGCAGGTGGACTCCACAAGTTCCCTCTCCCCACTGTTGGGCATCTCATCCAAGGGCCCTTCCTGAATTACATTTTCTAACAGGAAATAATTGCTAACTAAGATTGCTTTATTTAGAAATATTATCCAGAAGAATCAAAGTTGTAATACAGATGAGAGTCAACATTCAAATGAAGCAATTTAGGTCCACAAGACCTTGTTATGCAAGGTCCTCAATGGAATTCTACTACTGGAAAAGGAAGACTACAGAAATCCCGTGGACATGAGAGAGAATAAGTCACTCTAGAAAGGCAGACACATTAACCAGAAGTGAGAAATGTTAGTATCACAATAAGGGAAGGATAAATGCACCAGAACACACAAAGAAGCTGAAGAAAACCTACCAAATGATGAGTAAAAATTGTGCAAGTTTCAGTGCTTCTAAATGGGAATTGTTTTATTTTTTTCAATAGAAAGACAAAAGCTAACAGGTCGCCTTAAAAGATAATGTTCAGTTTCTTAGCCTTGCACAGAACCAGTTTCAGCTGTTAAAAAAAAAAAGACTGAGGTTAGGAGAGATAAAGAATCATACCAAGCAAAAAGTATCTGGAAACCAAGAGGAGAAACATTTACCCAAGAAAATGGCTGATAAGCAAACCTTTATTAGTTGAAAAAAAAGTGTTTACTGTGTAGACTATTATTTAAGAAGATAGAATAATTTATGCAACAAACACAACACACACACAATTTTACAAAGCAAATTCTACTAGTCATAAAGGAGAGGTAAGTACTGATTCCATAACTGTGGTAGTTTTTAAAAACCTACTCTTTACCAAAGCAATAATCTATATGAACAAATTTAACAAAGAAATATCAGACAAATGCCTGTGCAGAATGTTCTAAGCAATAAGTTTGGAATAATTGTTCTAAACTTGTATCAGGACATGAAACTTTTCTCAAAACAGGTCACATGCTAGGACATAAAGTAGTTCTTAGCAATCAGGAAAGCAGGGTGGAGATGAACAGGTACAGAAATCCTGACCATGGACCAGGACCTACTATGCGGTTTTATCAAGAACTGTAATTTTCACTTTAAATCTGTGTCTTATAAAAGTGATCACAGCATGCACTTTAAGATTTTATTTTCTAAATCCTAACTATATCTATATTTCATTTTGACCTTTGGTTCATCTGAAATTGTCCTTATATATATTATGTGAAATTGATCACATGTCATGATAAAGCAATTCAGCTTTTCAGAATTAAAGACATGATATTTTTTATGTGATAGTGAAATTACTTTAAGACTTGAAAGTCAGCAGCATTTATCAGTTAAAGAAGCAGGAGTCATTCCAGTATTTAAATTGGGAAATGATTTAATGCTGGATATTGCAGAAGTTGAATGTGCTTGGAGGAAATGAAGAAGGTGAACGTTTAATCCACAGGCTTGAAACATGCACCATCTCCTGACAGAACTGCCTCAAAGTATAGATGAATTTGGTGACTACTCAGTATAGGATTCTTGACCATGTAAGTATCAAAAGTGGGATGTTACATTGTTAAGCCACTGAGGTGCAGATGTATTCCAAGTTGAATAAGCAGAACCAACACCAAGACCTTTTAGTACTATAAGTGATACTTTTGAATATGGTGCATTTGAGAATTTTATTTACAATTTATTTACAATTTATTTGCCTTTAAGTGCAAGATTCGAGATGTTTGATGTGTTCAAGCACAGCAAACAATGGTGTTATGTGTAACTGGACTGCACCCATCATTTTGCTAATGCTTGTTTACTCTATACCTGGCTTTGCTGTGTAAAGATACAACAAAATAGTTTGATGGTACAGAAGGGCAGATATTGAAATAATTACCTGAGAGATAATAGTCTATCCTGGTAACATTGTCACATCAATTCTATTATTGCTTGAGCCGTCAGCATGATTGCATTCAACATCTCTTTGGATGTCACTTTACTCAGAGCCATATTCCAAATTGAGCATCAGTGGTGTGTTAAACTGATTTGTAGTCCTGGAAGCACTTTTGTTAGAGAGATTTTTGCAATCTGGAACCTAATTGCATTAGCGCCTGGAGTTTGTGACCCACTAAAATATGGCCAGCCCCCTGGTATGAGGCACAACTTTGGCTGCATTTGACTCTCTTCAGCATTCTCTACCTCAGTTTCTCAAATGATGACTATGTTGGATTCTTGAGTTCTCCTGGAGTTATTTTTCTTACTGGATTAAAATAACCATACTATTACTACTGATAATAATCACCCTGTGTATGTGTGTGTGTGTGTATGTATGTATGTATGTATGTGTATATATGTATATGTACATATATATATATATATATATATATATATATGTTTTATCTCCTCTTTTTCCTCCTCTTCCTTGTCCTCCTTCTTGTCATCCTCCTTGTCCTCATCCTTGTCCTAGTCCTCCTCCTCCTGCTCCTGGTTCTCCTTTTCCTCCTCCTCTTCCTCCTCTTCTGTAACATGAAGCCTAATCTTAGAATGTCAGTTTTAAACTTTAAATGTTAAGATTAGTGGAAAAACTAAGTCTTCCTATACTATCTGAATATGGTAAAATAAATTCAGAACTCACTCTCCTGTATCACTTAATATGCTATTAAATAAAAAAGCAAAAGGAATTCTAATCACTGTTATCATTATTTCTGAGTTCAAAATAATTTTGAAACAAAATGAATAAGTAAAAACCTGGTTTTGGCTCCTATAATAATTGAATTAGACATGTATATTTAAATTGAGTGGAAGTGTTATTTCATTTTTAATTGGTGAAGAGAACCTTGCAACGTTGTCAGAATCATAGAAAAATTTCAGTTTGTTAATACATTTGTCAACAAAATGACAGGCAACTTGATGGTTAAAATAAATTTTGCTTCAGAATCAGTTTTGAGTTTTACCTAACTCCCAAGTTATTAGTATTTGATGTAGAATGTTTGCATATATTTTATTAGACAAGTTTTCTTTATACTATATAGAAACACAATTATTCCTGAGGCTACATTATTTTGCCAATAATACGAATACAGATGAAAAACAACTAAGGATATTACATAAAACTAAAATAAAAACTTAAAAAACTTGTATATTTTAAATATGTAAAATATGTATATACACATCTATGTATATATATATGCAGTTAAAAGTTGAAATCATATGTATATATAAATATATCTTATATTTAATAACAAATTATAAACAATGACAATATTTTGGGCTACGGAAAATATATTTATTGCAAAATTTTAAGATGACTTTTTAAAAGCATTGTAGACTCTCAAGTTGATTCTTTTCTTCTATCACAGTAAAATAAGATTTTAGGTGAGGATCTAAGTTGCTCAATGATTTTATCTTTTATGTACTTGTAAGAAAGAGGCTTTGAGCTAGCTGGTGATTGTAGCCAAATGAATGAATTTTGGACAATGTGGTGATAACAATCTTAGGTAACAGTATTCCTCATGGGTTAAGAATAAGAAAGAGGACAGGTGGTACTGATTTCCAGTCAGTTACATAGTGATAATGATTCTTTCATACAGTAAGGACAGGTTGTGTAAGACAAGCTGACTGGGAATGATCTGTGCTTCAGATATATCAGGGTGTCCATGCAGAATCTAGAACACTTATATGAGGTAGTGGTGTTTGGTACGTGCTGGGGTCGGGGACAAGGCTCAATTCATCTGCTCATTTCACACCCCTTTCACCTTCCCAAGCACTGAAGACTGAAGGACATGGTGTATAGCAGAGGCTGTGAGGTTATAGGTATGGCATGCAGTCTGCCAATGTATGCTTTGTTGTGGAAAACATCAGCAAGTTTCACACAAACAGATTTTGCATATTTTTCTATCATCAAATTTAAAATGCCATTAATATTTCATAGGGCTTGCATGGTGACATATAGCTAGACATTGAATCTCCTCACCACACAGTTGGTATTATTGACTAGTATTGCTGTGATATATGTGGGGGCAAATAATAGCCTGTATGAGGGGTGATTATTAGTTATCAATTTATTCACTTAGCATAATTCATCACAATTATTCACAATGGCCATGTCTTACAGTTAATGGGTGACATGCTCTAGAGAAGGCAGATAAACATCAGACAATTTATTAAGGAACTGCTATTAAGGGAGAGAGACACCACTGAGCTTAAGTATTCTAGGCTCTCCATTAGACTTCTCAAGCTAATTCAACATTTAAAGAGCTTTCCAATATTATGTAATTGTTTATATTCCAGTCATTGTTCCCTCCCTCTCAACTCTCCCTCCCTCAGTTCCTCATCCCACTCTTCCTCTCCCTTGCCTCCAAGAGAGTACTTCCTTGGTGGTAACCAGGCCTCTCTCTTCTCTGGGGCCTCGAATCTCTCAAGGATTAACTACATCTTCTCCCACTGAGGCATGACCAGGCAGACCTCTGCTATATTTTTGCCAGGGGCCTCAGACCAATATATGTAGCTGCTGGTTGGTGGCTCAATCTCTGGGAGCTCCCTGGGGTCTGTATTAGTTGAGACTGCTTGTCTTCCTATGGGGCCTTTCTCCCCTTCAGATTCTTTAATCCTTCCTTTAATTCAACCTTGGGGGTTTTGATTTCAGTCCAATGGTTGGGTGAAAGTACTTGCATCTGTCTTAGTCAGCTGTTGGTAAGACCTCATCAGAGGACAGCCATGCCTGGCTCCCATCTGTAAGTATATCATACCATCAGTACAGGGTCAGGCCTTGGGGCCAATCCCCCAACTTTCAAGTTGGGCCAGTCAATGGACTGCCATGGCAGCTTTATTTGTAATTGCCAGAAGTTGGAAACAACCCAAATGTGGTTCATTTATACAATGGAGTACTATAAAGCTATTGAAAACATGAATTTTGCAGGCAAGTGGATGAAACAAGAAAATATCATCCTAAATGAGGTAACTCAGACCCAAAAGGACAAACATAATATGTACTCACTTATAAGTGGATATTAGTCAAATACTGAATACGTAGGATACAACCCACAGACCTTAAGAAGGATAAGGAGCAGAAAGCCCAAGTGAGGTTGTTTTTCAACATTATGAAAGTCAACTAGCAGAAAATCAAATTTTCTCATTTCATAAATGTTTCACAGAAGCATCAACATTTTAAAAAGTCAATAATAAATTTATTTCCTACATCTAGAAATTTAATTATTACTATGATAGATTATTTAATTACTAAAAGTTTATTAAGAAGCAATTAATCAGATTCTTGAATCCAAATAATCCATTTAAAGAGTTGATCTTTTCATTATAAATACCAATTTTAATAAGCTTCTTTACCTTGATATTTTACACAAAATTGGCTTTATACAATTAATGGATGTGACTTGTTTATTGTCAGCTTAATGGGTACATTATGATTGATGCTATATTTTGTCAAAAAAATAGGCAGATAGCACAAGAAACAATGCATAAATAACTTATTCCCTTCATGGGAACAAAATAAAGCCATGCACATAGCTTCTAACAGTACAGTGTTATTTCTTAGAGACAGCATGTGTATAATATTTTAGACAATTTTTCTGGGGAAAGCCGATCAAGTATATTTAAATATTGTATGCTAATGTATTGTTATTAAAGAGATCTTGACTCGGAAATTAGAAAATGTGATGAAGAACTATTAAGAAGGTGTTATAATTCATAAATTATCTGAATTTACAAATCACTTTTACTAGCAGATTGATTCAAGAACAGGTGAAGATAAAAGGCATCTTGATTGTCAAGTGGATAGGATTCAGAATGACGAAAAATAATGTCTGGCAGGTCAGTGATGGGCTTTTAGATGAGATTAGCTAACACCAGAAGAGGTACTTTAAATATGGTTGGTACCACTCCTGGAGTTCTGCATTGAAAATGTGGGAAAATCATGTTGAGAAGCAGCATAATGCAGTTCTCTTCCCCTTGTCTGAGGCTGCAGTGGGTACAGGTGCAGCTGAGAGATGGGTCCAGGGATATCCACCCACTGCCATGCACAGCAGGAACCAAAATAAACCCTTCAGCCCAGAACTTGCTTTGGTGAGGTATTTTGTCACAAAAATAGGGATAGCCAAATTTTGGATCTATCCTGGCTGATAATTTGTGATTGTAATTGTTGATTTCATTGGGAAGGTTATGGCATTGATGGCTAGACAGGAATTCAAGGAGAAGGTACTTAGAGGCATCTAAATCTTTCCAGACACCTTAAAACTGTAAATAATTATCAAGCCACTATCATTTATTATGTCTCTGAGTTATTTATTTTACCTATATTGCACCTCTAAGAAGCAGCATGCTTTTCATTTGATAACATCATTTTCCACAAGGGTACTTTTTATGTAATTTTTTTTAATTCTCTTAGAATTTCATACAATGTATTTCTATCATATTTACCTTGGATTTCCCCCTAAGTCCTCTCAGATCCACCCTACCTTATTACCCACACTCCCATTTCATATCATCTTGGTTTTAATTTTAGTTGTTGTTTAAAACCCATTAAATATAATCTGTGCTGCCCATATGCTTTCATAGGTACGGGGCCATCCACTGGAGCACTGTCAAACTATCTGGACACTTAAGGAAAAACGATTCCCCCTCTCTCAGTAACCTTAAACTGCTCATAGCTCTTCAGTTAAGGGTTGTGACTCATGAACCCACCCTACTTTATGCTATAATATTGACAGACACAATATTGCCAGGCTTCCACGGCTTCTCTTAGATCATAGGTACAGTAGCCCTGCCGTTTTAGGAGACATCTGTTTTTCTCTGATCCTCCCTAACCTCTGGCTCAGACAACTTCTGCTTCCTCTTCTGGGCATGTCCTTGAGATTTGGGAGTGGAGGAGGAGGGTATTATATGTATGTACCATTTGTTACTGAGCAGTCCATCAATACTCTGCACACTTTGTGAGTTTCTGTGGTACCATATCCATTGAAAGAAGAAACTTCTCTGAAGAATGTGATGATTTCTGAGAGATGTGTCTAGAGATAAGAATTTAGAGGAGAGTTTGAACAATACTTCCTTTTAACAGAAGAACAGTGATGGGTTCATACCTGAGGATCTATAAGCTCCACAGCATGAGTTCTTAATGTGACTTATAATAAAGGTATGTACTATCTCCTTAGAACTGGTCCTTAAGCCAGTCCCAAAGCAGATGGTATCCAGAGACTCTTCCTTCCAAAGTTACACCCACCAGGGCTATCTCTTACCCCTCTGGTCTTTATTGTAATCCACAGTGTCCTTTTTCCCCAACAACCTACATAGCAACTTAATGTACTATGAAAGCTATTAAACATGGAGGAAGCTTCTTGGGAATAAAAATATGGCAGTCTTAGAGCCGTTAAGCAGCACATAGCATGGCTGGCATTCACTTCATACAATTTCTAATTTAGAAGTGAAAGCTTATGTTCCCCAAGGAAACAGTGCACTTTCCACACAAATATTACATTTTTATGATTTACTGAGATATTAACATGGAAATGGTGATGTTAAACAATCCTTTTGATAGTTCTAAATGTGTAGAGGGAAACATGATTTCATAAAAAGAAAATTAGTTATGTAGGTAACATTATTGTATAATTTCCCATAGGATCTCTGTATCAAGATAGTTTTTATTATATCCTAAAACAAGTTGCCTGCATTCACTTTGGGTATAAAGCAATACCGAACACACCCATATCATCAGGCAGCTCACAATGTGAGCAAAGACATCTGTTAATGGTACCATGAATAGTTATGAACTGAGGTGCACAAATGGCTTTGCCAGCAAAGCATCGCCTCCTAATTTATTTTTATAGCAAATGGAAGCCTCATTTTTCATGGTTGGGTAGTTTGCATTCAAATGTACCAATAACTTCAAATGCAATCACTTCTACCCAGCATGTTTTACCGAAGAGCACAGGACAGAATTGCTAGTAGTCTGTTAATAAGAAACATCTTGTTCATCAGCAGTTTTTCTCATCCATTATTTTCCATTTCAAAAGAGTTTATTTGACACATGTTTATTTGAAGTAATATTTTTAAAGGGCTGACTTTTGTGTAGATCAAATGTAGTTGCAAACTGTATAAATATGGAATGAAATTCATCAATTCTGAAACTTTTGTATACACGGTACTATGCTGTCATTGAAAATTACATTGAAGTAGTTTTTTTTTTACTTGAAAGAAATATTTGTTTGGAATGGACTGAATTATACTTTCTTTTAACCACAATTCATGTATTAAAACCATAATTTTGAATATGTAGAAATAGTTGAATATAAGACTTATTAGAAGATCATGAGAATGGGGCCCCAATACTGAGATTAGTGTCCTAATATGAAAAAATTATAATAATCCCGCCAACCTTAATTTCTTCCATGCACACACAAAGAGACACAAGTAGAGTTGTCTGTAGTTTATGGACCAAGACCCTTAGAATAAACCCTGCTCTATCTGCAGCTTCATGCTGATGGATAATTTGATCTATTAATAGAACCCTGAGAATTTTACTTTTGTTGCTTACATCTGTCTGTCTATAATACTAGTTATGACACTCTAAACAGACTTCAAAAATTAAGATGTTTACAGTTAAAACCAAAAAAATATGGATTTAATTGAAAATAAGAAAGCTCTGAAAATGGTGATTTCATATACAGAGCACTACTCCAATAAACCATGTCAGCTCTACTGGTAAAAGTACATATTGAAACTATATCAATAGGTTATTATTTCTACCATGTGTGAATCATTATTGAAGATATATGCAAGTCTTTATTTCTGCACAAGGGTAGGAAAATAAAATATGTCAATTCTAAGGACACAATCCATGACTTCATTCGAAAAAATTGTTTAGCCAAAATAATGCTGTGTTAATGCAGATAGATTTCTTAGAACAAATTTTTGAGTTTCTATAATTGTATACATATTTGAGCAAATTTAGACACAGAGTTAGTTATTCTGTTTTAACATCTTTAGAATCATCAGTGACAGTGGCCCCATCACAAATAAAAGCAGGGGGATTATCACACTGAGGAACTTACATGAGGCAGCACCACAAAGGGATCATGAGCTTTGTGCACAGGTGACATCAGAGCTTAGAAACATACAGACTAAGACTTCAGTTCTAGGAGATATCAGAACACAGCAGCCACATCTTTTATCGAAATAGGTCATATATTTATTGATTCAAATTTGTTATTATTGTAAATACTATTTGCATACACTCATAGATTTAACTTCTTACAAATATGGACAACAAAAATACTAGTATAACTCATGACTTGAATCTTATTTTTACCCTCTGTGAAGAAAACATATGTGTAAAGAGAGGATGATATTCAAATAATATCACTGGAAAGAAAAATGGAAACAAGATTTCACTCTGAACTGATGGTTCCTAAATAGTACTGAGAAACAGTTATGGTAAGTTTAGTGTTTGAGTATAAACTATATATTTTTCTTTTATATGACACAGTTTTCAGTTTTACACCTCAACTTTCTTGTAAGAACAAAAAAAAAACTGGTGCTAAGAATTTTGAAAACTTTTGTTTCTCCAATGAAATGAAAATCAACACTAAAAATTAAATACTCTGTTCCTTATTTGCTTTGCCTTGAAATATATTCTCAAGCAAGCTGTGGCGTTACACATCTTTAATCTCATCAATTGTATAAATTGTGAAGTCAGAGAGAACTTTAGTTGACCTACCACGGAAACTTTCAGAACTGCATATTTACAGAACAATCGGCTCAAATGGAAACATTTTTTGCCCCTGAAGTAACCTCTCTACCATTGAGGCTTTACTCCAATTATTCCTTCCACAGCCATTGACAACCCTGGAAACATGCTTTATAGAACTTTGCTTGCTTGTTCTAAATATATCCCACAAATAGTTTAGACAATAGATGTCAAAATTGTTTTACATATCATAATTTTCTCCTTCAGATTCATTTACATCTAATTGGTAATTTTCAATTTATTCATTTTTTATAAATAAATTAATCCACATTCTGTGCCTATGTCACACATTATTCAAGTATTTCTGGGCATAAATGTTGGTTCTATTGTCAACTGACCACATAAATGCATAGATTTATATACATTGTCTTGCTTTACCCATTTAAGGTGAGTGCAAGGTAAACAACTAATCACATATAGGATGCCAATGACAGATTGAAGCACAATTCCACCTCTTTCCAATATGGTGAACCTTAGAGTTCATTGCTGCACTTCCGGAGGCTGGATGAGATGATCACACCTCAACTACCTCAAGCGCTATCATCCAATGTCTTACCCCACTGAGAATGATAGCCTCATGAAGATCGCTTCATGGAGCAATTGTCTCCATTTTCTGTTAACTTTTCACTTCCTGTATACCATAGCATTACATGTTTTCAAAGGTTTTGAGTAGGTATTACAAATTTCTAGTATAAGCTATGTAGCTGGTAAAACCCAGTATATTTTATTATCTTTGAGTATTTCATACAACATATTTTAATCATATTCAGGTACTCTTCCCCCAAACCTATCTGAGTTCCACACTGCCTTACCTCAGCTCTGTGTCCTCTTTAAAAATTGTTTGAAGTTTTTGCATATAATTTATTTTGGTCCTATTTCTCTCCCCCACCCCCTTGCTTGGCCAAAGATCCTCCCTACCTCCTGTGACAGAAATAGAATTACTGGTCCATTTTGTCATTCTTTCTGTTTTTCTTCATGGCTACCTTCAATATTTTAAAAAATATTAGGGATATTTGTGGTCTGCAATTGGGTATTCTAACAGTAAGTTACAGTCAGCCATATCCCTTCAACTTTTTAAATATATTTAACATAGCTACTTACAGTCTTCATAGTCAGAGCCCAATATTTGTGCCGTGGTTCCTTGTGAAAATATATTATCATAAATTTTAAAAGATCGATATCTCTATACCTCATAGCCAGGTGAATAGTATACTTTGTAGTTACTTAAGACTTAAGATAGCTACTTGCCTTGTACTTAGTTTGTTTTCTTAACCTGCCTTTAAAAGAATAATGTAGCAACCAGCCTTACCTGCCTTGGATTTCCAACATAATCAACTTTTACAACTTAAGCCAATGCATAGATATATCTTAAGTTATATACTTTTTCATGACCCCAGACCTAATAGTAATACCTATATATGTTTGTACATATGGTATAGTAAGAAATGCTAAAACCAAAATTAGACTGAATCAGCACTATTCAATACATACCTCTAATGGACACTGAAAACAAAATAGAGATTATTTGGTAAGTGAGTGTTTGCTTTCCTAGTGTTTGAGAGTCAGTTGGAATCAGTAAAGTTCCATTTCCTATAGTGCACTGTTAAAGATTTCTGTAAACTTGTCCTGATTTCTGACCCCCTGTGATGCTTCCCATACTATTCAATAAAAGAAAGAGAAAGGCCTTTTGTGAGGAATAAATAGGACAGACATCCTTCAGACAGGTATAAAAACAGCATTCAGATTCATATGATAGACCCTCTTCATGGGATGATTTTGTTGGTTACTGTAGACAGTATATGTTCTATTAAATGATTTTTCCAAAGTTTTTTTTCCTGATTTGTCTATGTTGAGTCTCTCCTTTAACCATTCACTAGGCCATTTTTGGTCAGAGAGGAAAGCTGTTGTTAAGTCATTTTATAAGCATTAATCCTATCTAGAGCGGGCACCTATATCCCTCAAATTCTCCAGCATTCCAGGATACTTATAAATGCACACATTCCCCAAATAAACACTTCTCAGCCTTTGACAGCAGCCTTACACCCTATGTATTTTGCAACCTGACAGTTGCAAGTTATAGTTGCAAGTAATCTTTGCTTGCAAATTCTAACTTCCAACTTTGACCCAAGAGTGACAAACACCTTACCCTGGTCTTCATGTGTAGAGACGGGTGAAGAACAGGGTTGGTACTAGCAGTACACCTTAAAAAGAGGATCTGCTTTTTTTTTCTCAGTGCAAAGCCAGAGACCAGGGCTTCCAACTTGGGGATGTAGTATAATAGCTGGTATTTTTAAAGTTTCTTTGCTCAGTACAGATGGCCTAGGTACATATCAAATATTGACTGTTTTCTGAGTTCTGAAACATAGATTGTCACCTGGAATATAGTTTCTATAAATAGATAAGTCCTTGGAGTTGCCTATAGCTCCATGCTTGCTAACATCACTGGTTGGTGAGAGATTAATACAAGTTTCAGCTAGATGATATCAATCCCTCTCCAGTGATCAAATTAAATTAATTATACTAGCATAAAGATGTTGCCGAAACCTGTTTATTTTTTGTGGTTGTTGTCCTGTTATGTTTTGGTGATTCTGTAGCTGAGATATTTTCATTTACAAAATTACTTTATTGATAACATTTTTCTTAAAAAACAGTCCACATGCTTACCACTTCCCTTAGCAAAAGAAACCACTTCCACAGTTTATCACTGAGGACTTCTAATGGGTGCTGGTGTCCATCCCTACAGACCAAGAGGTTAACATCTCAAGAAGCTGAAGCCTGAGTAGAGGAGAAGCTAAGGACTTATTCATAAAGAATGTGTTCACTAGCAGTCACATGAAGCTGGATCTAACGATGAGAGTCACTTTGTTTTTTGAATCAGGAAAAATGAAGTTGTCATCAGAAAAAGTTTTTGAAAGAAGGATACCTCTAATTACCAGTCCCTCCACTTCCCTCATGTATATGGGCTTCACACTATCAAAACAGGGTGGCAGAGGAAACCTGTGCAGCATGGGTTATTTTAAGTGTCTACAAGACTCATTAACCAGGACCTTTTTTTTCTTTGGATGGCTGATAGCTTTGATAGCATCATGCTCTGTGTAGAGATGGCTAGTCTCTAATACGCGGTAATCCTACTGTCCTAGTTTGCCAGGTGCTGGGATAATAAGTGCCAAAACTACACTTATCTCAGAGTAGCAGAGGTATAGGAGGAAAGAAAATGGAAGGCAGTTAGGGGAGAGTGGATAATCATTTGGAGGAAACGTGTAAAAGCACCTTATATACAGTGGGTGTTGGAAAGTCTGGGTTTAGTGCCTACAAGCATGATAGAAGGACCACAGATATTATACATTATATTATTATTATTATTATTATTATTATTATTACTATCAGTATTATTATTATTACTCCTCACCATGGTTCTAAAATAGTCACAGTACCTAACTTAAGGTACTGCCTATTTAAGTCTTCTACTTCTTGTCAGGTCCCTGATAGAAACTTAAAATTATAAACATCAATCTTCTACCACCAGTAAACACAGACACACACACACACACACACACACACACACACACACACACAGAGAGAGAGAGAGAGAGAGAGAGAGAGAGAGAGAGAGAGAGAGAGAGAGAGAGAGTCTGACAGCAGCAAGGCCTGTGAGCATGACAAATTAACCACAGTGGGTGCTCTGAGGAAACCTCTCCTGCTGCTTTACATTAGGGTCAGAGAAAAGCACGCTCCACTTAATTACTGGGAAAAGCTGAAAAGAAACACACAGGGCATTTTAGAAACATGAACAAATTCAAAGATTAAAGCGATCAATAGATGTTCCTTGTTTCTCTGGTTCTAGTGTCTTAATGTTCGTTTTGTGGTTGCTGTTGTTGTTTTTGTTGTTGTTTCTTTTACATTTTCCCAATTGGCAGACTTCCTGAAACCATCAGCCATAACGCAGGCATCACTGAAGGCAGTGCTTTCCTCCCTAGTTTCTCTGAAGCATTCAGCATTGGTCTTTAACATGGTTTTTTGTTAGTTAGTTGTTTGCTTTATATTTTTCTTTTTCTTCTCTATGTACTTTGCATAGAACATATTATAACCTACACCTACAAATCCATGAGATTATTTTAATTATCACCTTAAAATTTTAGTAAAATTGTACTTATGTGTTAGTAGATGAATTAGAAATAGTAAGTCTAAATTATAGAATTAGAAAACATCAAAAATGCCGTAATCTTTAAATTGGAGTTATTTTTGCTCTCTGACTTTTTATTTGATAATATCCACAAACATTTGTTATTCAACTGACTAAATTTAAAGGTGTCACTATTGTTTTGTTTTTAAGAAAATAGGTTAATTGGAAAGAAAAATGTGATATGCACACCGAGAGAGGGAGAGAGACAGAGAGAGGGAAAGGGAGAGACAGAGGGAGGGAGAGGGACACAGAGAGAGACAGAAAGAGAGACAGAGAGAGCGAGAGAGAGAATGAGAGCAACGAGCAAGCAAGAGAGAGGGAGAGAGAGTGAGTGAGAGAGCAAGAGCGAGCAAGAGAGAGAGAGAGAGAGAGAGAGAGAGAGAGAGAGAGAGAGAGAGACTGCAGTGTTCTTGCTGTGCTTTGAACATTACTTCCTCTGTCTTTTGTGCCTCATCTCACACATCTGCTCAGCCACTGCACCTGGCAATAGCATCTGGCCCAGTGTGAACACATGAAATGTCACTGTCTCACATTCTATGTGTGGTCACATGCATACCATCTGGTACAAGAGCAAAGGGCTTGGTAGCTTCTAAGCTATGGTTTAGCTCTATCACAAAACTTCATTTTATTGAGAGACTTGGGGGGGTTGATGGAGTTGAATCATTGTGATTTTCTTCAAAATGCCAATAAGGGTAGTATTAAATATGTTCATGAGCAATAATAATTAATAATTAAATTTGATATCTTTGTTTATTGATACTGCCTATGCTTTACAGGTAGGAGCATCTCCTGACTAAGGAGCAGCCATCATTCTGTGGGAAATTGCTAACACTTTGGCAATCACAGCTTGCTAATAACAAATAAAACTATGATCTCACATAACTGTAATAGAACCTGTTTCTGTTATATGTTTATATGAATGCTGATTTGATGAAAAGGAGAAGATGTATCTCAAAGGATAGGGAGGCTACACCAGCAAAAAGATGGGGGAGATTGATCTTCACTAGTAAAGTAACTATAAGTAACATCTCTGCCCAAGGTTAAACAAGCTATAAGGAGTCTCTGCCCCAAGACCCAGTGGTGATGACATTAGCCAAAATATCCAACAACGGGGAGATAGAACCTGTAGAGATTACCTATAGTAGATAGGCATGACCCCCCAGTTAAGAAACGGGGTCACCTACCCATCTTAAATTTATCAGAATTATTCCTGTCTAAAGGAAATGCAGGAACAAAAAATGGAGCAGAGACTGAAGAAAAGGCCATCCAGAGACCGCCCCACCTAGGGATCCATCCCATCTGCAGACACCAAACCCAGACACTACTGCTGATGTTAAGTGACTGACCCATGAGAGACTCAGCCAGCATCTGACTAATACAGATGCAGATACTCACAGCCAACCATCGGACTGAGCTCAGGGACCCCAACAGAAGAGCTAGGGGAAGAAGTGAAAAAACTGAAGGGGTTTTCAACCCCATAGGAAGAACAATATCAATGAACTGAACCACCCAGAGATCCCAGGGACTAAACCACCAACCAAAGAGTATATATGAAGGGATCCAGAACTCCAGATACATATGAAGCAGAGGATGGCCTTATCTGGCATCAATGAAAGGGGAGGCCCTTGGTCCTGTGGAGGTTTGATGCTCCAGGGGAGGGGAATGCTAGAGTGGTGAGGCAGGAATGGGTGAGTTGGTGGAGGGGCACCCTTATAGAGACAAAGGAGAAGAGGGATGGGATGGAGGATTTGTGGAGAGGAAACTAGGAAGGAGGACAACATTTGAAAAGTAAATAAATAAAATAACCAATTAAAAAAAGGAGTTTAATTGTAACACATGGTTGAAGAATTAACATATCCTATTATGTGTCTTGTATTTTAAAACATTTTATTTTGTGATATTTTGGAGGTTTGCAAAAATACAACAGTTTCACAAATTACTGTCCTGTATTACCTCAGAGTCTCCAAAAAGCGAGGACCAGTATTCTAAAATTTTATCTGGTCATGTTCCCTCTAGAAAAGACATGTTCAGAAAAGAAAAAAAAAGAAGTTTAGATATCTTTACACATATAATGCAAAGACTTGAAGAAATAAGGATGTTTAAACTAATTCATACTGACAAATGCACACATATTGAAATTTATATGGACTCTCATTATTTTATAATTCATAAACATTTTGTATTATGCACTAGTTAAGATATATTTAATGCTCAGGAAGGAGCCTCGCAGTCCAGATCTGGCACAGGGACTCTGAGTCCTGTGTCTGAAGTGCATGGAGTCTTCTGCAGTAATGATTTAACTTTGGGGAATGTTCACCTCTGGGGGAAACAGTAATAGCTTATACTTTGGGGCATTTCTACAACAACTCTCACTAATAACTCAAAAAATGGAGTTCTTATACCTGGTATTGAGGTTTTTGTTAGATAGATATGATTTTGGGGGGGGGAAGAATTGGCAACCCAGATGAGAAATTTTAATTCGTTCTATATGTGTACAGAGACTTACCTGTATTATAGGTATTTTTAGGTATACGGTCAATGCGATTCTTATGGAATTTCCAGACAACCTTATTGTTATTTTACTCTCCTTCTTTTGTATTTTAACTTTGCTGTTTTCCCACATCCCTTTTCTGATTACTGGCACCAGAAGGCATCATGTGTTTAGGGTTGACCAATTGGTATTAGATAAACAACTAGAGGACTTTAGGTGACTTATCACCTAAAGTAATGGTGATTCCGTAATTCCTTGCATCTCTGGTGTTATTAATTGCCTGCAATTCCTCATCTAAGGATGTGATCTCAGGATTTTTCCCTTTCCACATTGTCCTGCCAACTGGTACAGTCAATTTTCAGGTCTGGTTGAGCCAACCACTCTTTTGAGGTTTCACAGAGACAGCATGTCTGTCACTTGTGGAAGATACAAGGTTGCTACAAACATCTCCATCCTTTTGCTCTTATAAACTTTCCCCCTTCTTCTTTACAATGTTCCCTGGTCCTCAGGTCTAGAGTTTGTGTTAGAGATTTATCAGTTTGAGCTAAGCATTTAATGATCAGTTATTTTATGCATTTTGACCAGTTATGGCTTTTTGTAATGGTCTTCATCTGCTACAAGAGAATTTTGTCCTTGAAGGTGACAATTATAAATATCTGTCACTTATTATATAAATCTATAGATTTTGGAGGAGTTAAAAATTTCAAACTTTTATAAAATATGGAATAATTATCCAACTAGCAATTACCATTTTATTGTTTGGTTGGTCTAGAAAAATAAACTGTGAAGTACTAGACATATGTGCCTTCACAGATGCTCTCTACAGAAGAATTCTGGCTCCCATATCCCTTATGTAGGACAAAATCTTCTGTAAATAATTTTTGCAGTGCCAAAGTAACCAATAGCCCTGCTTTCGCTCAACGTATGCATTGCAGTACTTAATTTAAGGGACGGTAATAGAACTCTTTTTGTTATCCGGGTACTACAAATACTGTTAACTCAGATTATACTTTTTTTATATATTGATATATTTCCTAATCATAATCAATGTTTTAAAACTATTTTATAGAAAAATCAGCAGAAAACTTAATATAGTCATAAAAATCAAAATAAATCTTTATGTGTGTGCAGCTGGGTATGTATGAATTGTGGGGTAGGGTGTGTATTTATGTGCGTGTGTGTGTGTGTGTGTGTGTGTGTGTGTGTGTGAATGAGTGTGTGGTATAAGATGTATATGTGTGAGTGTATATGCCTGAGTACATGTGCTTTTATGTGTATATGTATATTTGAATGTGTGATGCAGGATATGTATGTGCATTTAAGCATGTGAATGTTTATGAATGTGTGTGAAATAAGATTTGTGTGTGTGTGTGTGTGTGTGTGTGTGTGCGCGCGCGTGTGTGTGTGCACTAGATCACAAAGTAAAAGTGGAGGAGCCAGAGAATGACATTCACTGTCTTGCTCCATCACTCCCTGCCTTAGTGTCGAGTCTATTCCTGACCCAGAAGCTAGGAAGGCAGCCCGCAATCCCAGCAATCTTCCCATGTCTACCCTCTTTCAATCACCATGGTTTCAGGTTCCCATAGCCTCCTTATGTATTTTCTATGAATTCAAACTTAGGCCCACTCAACATTTGTGCAGAAGATGGTTCTTACTCACTGAACCATTTTCCCAGTACTTCATGGAACTACGGTTTCTTGTTTGACATTTAATAATTATTAGTTCTTGTTATGATCTGTCCAGCCCTCAATAATTGAGACTGAGTCCTATTGATTTATTAAATCAGCTTTAGTATGACTACTGGACAATTACCCCTAAACTACTTTTCTACACTAGACTGGCTATTTTCCAGCTGTGCTCTCCAAGTAACTTACAAATAGTCATTCTGTTTGTGCTGCATTTGTTTCATCATTCTGTCCTCAAGGTGTACTTCTCTTCTCTCTCTCTCTCTCTCTCTCTCTCTCTCTCTCTCTCTCTCTCATTCTTTCTCTTCTCAGCCTCATAATCCCTGTGACACACAGTCCTGGAAGTGATCAAAGTTTACCTAACATTAGGTGTATGCAAGAATATGCTTCTCAACAGTGCAGCCTGATATTAGAAGCCAGTATTTAGGATTTGAATATATAGTACCATCAGCCTGACACCCAACAGTTTCTAACATATAGTTTTGCGAATTAAGACTTGTACAACTGTACACAATTCAAACCACATTATTGCAGAAAATTGTGTCCATGAATTAAATTTTTGACTCTGCATTATAATAACTCATTATAATTGTTTTATAGTAGTGCAGTGGTTCACAACTAGTGTGTCAGGATCCCTTTGGGAGGTCTCATATAAATTATGCTGCACATCATATATTTACATTATGATTCCTAACTGACAAAACTACAGTTATGAAATAACAACAAAATAGTTTTGTGATTGGCATGAGCACAACCTGAGGAAATATATGAAAGCACCCCTGCATTAGGAAGGTTGAGAATCACAGATTTATAAAAACAAATTATATCATTGATCTTTGTAAAGTTTTATCTACTTCCAGGCAAAATTTTGAACATCATATCTACAATGTAATTGCATTAACATCTCAATTTACATATGATGTTAATATTCAAAAATAATCTCAAACTTAATGGTATTGTTTTAATATATAGTTGAAAACAATTTCTCAAAGCCTAAACTTCACAGCTGACATGATAACATGCCTTCCTTTTTTTCAGTTTTGTGGTTGAAAAGACATTGTGTTTTTGAAAATGTTATTATGTGTGTGAAAATTGGAAGAACAAAGTAGTAATCTATAAACATTATTTGGATTTTCTATTCAATGCACCATCATAAGAAATTAGCTCTAATATGTGGATATGTACAGTATGTTTGGTTTTCAATCAAATTCATCAAAGTTAGAGAAAGAAGAATCAGAGATGATTGAAAATAAAAACCAGAAATCCACAAGATAACATGGAGAGCACAGAGAAAAAGGATAGCAATCTGATCTACAAGTTAGAAGAAATAATCAGCTAATAGATTTTCAGAAGGACAAGAAATCTCTCATTTCATGGATAGGGCACATAAATAATGTAATAATGTAATGATGTCTTAAAAGCAATTTTTGGAGGGTTGGGAGAAAGTCTAGAATGTAAGGTGCAGAAGTTGGAATATAGCCAGATTCAGCTGAAAACATTAGATTGCATTGGAAACGTTTGTGCCACAAATCATATTAAATCCTACTATTAACTATTAATCAAGAATATTGTGCCCATGAAGAAGTAGTTTTTACACATACTATAATTCATCCCATACAGATCTGAAAAGCCTTAGCCATTCAACTGCTCAGTCGAAAATGAATAAAACAGCCAAACAGGTGAAGGAACTGAACAAAACCATTCAGGAAATAAAAATGTAAATAGAACCAATAAAGAAATCACAAAGGCAGACAACTCTGGACATAGAAAACCTAGGAGAGAGATCAGGAGTCATAGATGCAAGCATCACCAACAGACTACAAGAGATATAAGAAAGAATCTCAGGTGCAAAAGATAAATTAGAAAACGATGACACAACAATCAAAGAAAATTAAAAATGCAAAAAGTTTCTAACCCAAAACATCCAGGATATCCAGATGAAACCTAAGGATTATAGGTATAGAAGAGAGTAAAGATTTACAACTTAAAGGGTCAATAAATATCTTCAACGAAATTATGGAAGAAAACTTCCCTAACCTAAAGAAACTGATGCACATAAATATAGAATTCTACAGAACTCCAAATAGATTGTACCTGAAAAAAATTCTTCCTGTAACATAATACTCAAAACACAAAATGTACAGAACAAAGAAAGAATATTAAAAGCAGTAAGGGAAAAAGGTCAAGTAACATATAAAGGCAGACCTATCAGAATTACACCAGACTTCTAACCAGAGACTATAAAAGCTATAAGATCCTGGGAAGATCTCATACAGACCCTAGAGAACACAAATGCCAACCCAGACAACTATACCCAGCAGGACTTTCAATTACCATAAATGGAGAAACTAAGATATTCTATGAAAAAAACAAATTTACACAATATCATTCTATAAATCTATCCCTAAAATTGATAATAGATGAAAAATGCCAACATGAGGGAAACTATACCCTAGGAAAAGCAAGAAAGTAATCTTTCAACAAATCCAAAGGAAAATAGCCACACAAACATAAAATAACATCAAAAAGAACAGGAAGCAACAATCACTATTCATTAGTATCTCTTAACATCAATGGACTCAATTCCCCAATAAAAAGACGTAGACTAACTGACTGCATATGTGAATAGGACACAGCATTTTGCTGCATACAGTAAACAAATCTCAGTGTCAAAGACAAATACTACGTCAGAGTAAAGGACTAGAAAACAATTTTCCAAGTAAACAGTTCCAAGAAAAAAGCTGGAATAACCTTTCTAATATAGGACAAAATCAACTTTCAACCAAAAGTCATCAAAAAAGATAAGGAAGGACACCTTCATACTCATCAAAGGAAAAATCTACCAAGAACTCTCAATTCTGAACATCTATACTCCAAATGCAAGGGCAGTCACACTCATAAAAGAAACTTTAGTAAAGGTCAAAGCACACATGGTACCTCACAAAATAATAGTGGGAGACATCAACATCTCACTCTCAGCAATGGACAGATCATGGAAACACAAATTAAACAGAGACACAGTGAAACTAACAGAAGTTATGGAGAAAATAGATTTAACAGATATTTATAGAACATTTCATCCTAAATCAAAATATGACTTTTTAACTCCTCATGGTACCTTCTCCAAAATTGCCCATATAATTGGTGGCAAAGCAGATCTCAAAAGATATAGGAAGATTGAAATAATCCCTTGCCTCCTATCAGATCACTATGGATTAAGGCTGGTCTTCAATAGCAACAAAAACAACCAAAAGCCCAAAAATACATGGAAGCTGAAAAACATTCTACTCAATGATAACTTGGTCAAGGAATAAACAGAGAAAGACATTAAGGACATTTTAGAATTTCATGAAAATGAAAATACAATACACTCAAACTTACGGGACACAATGAAAGCAGTGCTAAGAGGAAAACTCATAGCTCTGAGTGCCTTCAAAAAGAAACTGGAGAAAGCATGCACTAGCAGCCTATCAGCACACATGAAAGCTCTAGAACAAAAAGAAGTAAATATACCCAAGAAGAGTAGATGGTATTGAATAATCAAATTCAGGACTGAAATCAACCAACTAGAAACAAAAAGAACTACAAAGAATCAATAAAACCAGGAGCTGGTTCTTTGAGAAAATCAACAAGATAGATAAACCCTTAGCCAGACTAATCAGAGGGCACAGAGACAGTAACCAAATTAACAGAATCAGAAGTGGAAAAGGAGATATAACAACAGAAAATGAGGAAATTAAAAAATCATCAGATCCTACTACAAAACCCTATACTTAACACAATGGAAAAATTTGAATAAAATGGACAATTTTCTAGACAGATACCAAATACCAAAGTTAAGTCAGATAAACTATATATAAAGTTCCATAACTGCCAGGCAGTGGTGGTGCACACCTTTAATCCCAGCACTTGGGAGGTAGATTTCTGAGTTCGAGGCCAGCCTGGTCTACAGGGTGAGTTCCAGGACAGCTAGGACTACACAGAGAAACCCTGTCTCAAAAAAAATGGAAAAAAAGTTCCCATAACACCTAAAGAAACAGAAGCAGTCATTAGAAGTTTCCCAACCAAAAAATAAAAATGGGTTTAGTGCATAATTCTATCAGACCTTCAAAGAATACCTAACACCAATACTCTTCAAATTACTCCACAAAATTAAAATAGAAGGAACATTATCCAATTTATTCTATGAAGCCACAGTTACTCTGGTACCTAAAACTCCCAAAGACCCAACAAAGAAAGAGAACTTCAGAGCAATTTCCTTTATTAATATTGATGCAAAAATACTCAATAAAATTCTTGCAAACTGAATCCAAGAACAAATCAACATGATCATTCACCATGATCAAGTAGGCTTCATCCCAGTGATGCATGGATGGTTTGATATATGAAAATCTATCAATGTAATCCACTGTATAAACAAACTCAAAGAAAAAAACCACATGGTCATTTCATTAGATGCTGAAAAAAACATTAGACAAAATTCAACATCCCTTTATATTAAAGGTCTTGGAAAGAGCAGAAATTCAAGACCCATACCTAAATATAGTAAAAAGTAATTACAGCAAACCAGTAGCCTGCACCAAACTAAACTGAGAGAACCTTGAAGCAACCCCACTAAAATCAGAGACTAGACAAAGCTGCCCTCTCTCACCCTATCTACTCAATAAAGATCTTAAAGTTCTAGCTAGAGCAATTAGAAAACAAAAGGAGGTCAAAGGGAAACAAATTGGAAAGGAAGAAGACAAAATATCACTATTTGCAGACGATATGATAGTATGCTTAAATGACCCCCCCAAAACTCCACCAGAGAGCTCCTACAGTTGATGAACAACTTTAGCAAAGTGGCTGGATATAAAATTAACTCAAACAAATCAGTAGCTTTTCTGTATTCAAAGGATTAAACAGACTGAGGAAGTAATTAGGGAAACAACAGCCTTTATAATAGCCATAAACAATATAAAGTTCCTTAGTGTGACAAATAAAAGATCTGTATGACAGAGAACTTCAAGTCTCTGAAGGAAGAAATCTAAAAAGACCTCAGAAAATGGAAAGATCTCCCATGTTCTTGGATTGTCAAGATTAATATAGTAAAAATGCCAATCTTGCCAAAAGCAGACTATAAATTCAACGCAATCCCCTTCAAAGTTCTAACACAATTATTCATAGAGTTAGAAAGAGCAATTTGCAAATTCATTTGGAATAACAAAAAACACAGGATAGCAAAACTGTTCTCAACAATAAAAGAACATCTGGGGTAATCAGCATCCATGAGCTCAAGCTGTATTACAGAGCAGTAGTGATAAAAACTGCATGATATTGGTACAGTGACAGGTCCATCAATGGAAAGAAATTGAAGACCCAGAAATGAACACACACATCTATGGTAACTTGATCTTTGACAAAGGACCTAAAACTATCCAGTGGAAAAAAAGACAGCAATTTCAACAAATAATGCTGGTTCAACTGGTGATCAGCGTGTAGAAAAATGCAAATCTATTCTTTCTTCTCTCCCTTTACAAATCTCTTCTCCAAGTGGATCAAGGGCCTCCACATAAAACCAGATAATCTGAATCTAATAGAAGAAAAAGTGGGGAAGAACCTCAAGTACATGGGAACAGGGGAAAAATTCCTGAACAGAATACCAATGGCTTATGCTCTAAGATCAAGAATTGACAAATGGGATCTCATAAAATTGCAAAGCCTCTGTATGTCAAATGACACTGTCAATAGGACAAAAAGGCAACCAAAAACTGAGAAAAGATCTTCACCAATCCTACATCTGATTAAGGACTAATATCCAATATATACAAAGAACTCAAGACGTTAGAATCCAGAGAACCAAATAACCCTATTAAAAAATGGGGAACAGAGCTAAACAGAGAATTCTCAAGTGAGGAAACTTGAAGGGCTGAGAAACACCTAAAGAAATGTGCAATATCCTTAGTCACCGAGGAAATACAATTCAAAACAACCCTGAGATTCCACCTTACACCAGTCAGAATGACTGAGATGAAAAACTCAGGACAGCAGATGCTGGCAAGGATGTGGAGAAAGCAGAATACTCCTCCATTCCTGGTGGGATTGCAAGCTGGTACAACCACTCTGGAAATCAATGTGGCAGTTCCTCAGAAAACTGGACATAGTACTACTTGAGGACCCAGTTATACTTCTCCTGAACATATACCCAGAAGATGCTCGAACATTTATTAAGAAGACATGCTCCACTATGTTCATAGCAGCCTTATTTATAATAGTCAGAAGCTGGAAACAACCAAGCTTTCCCTTAACAGAGGAATGGATACAGAAAATGTGGTACATTTATACAATGGAGTACAACTCAGCTATTAAAAACTTCCAGAGGACCCTGGCATACCACTCCTGGGCATATACCCAGAGGATTCCCCTGCATGCAATAAGGACACATGCTCCACTATGTTTATAGCAGCCTTGTTTATAATAGCCAGAAATTGGAAGGAGCCCAAATATCCCTCAAAGGAGGAATGGATACAGAAAATGTGGTATATTTATACAATGGAATACTACTCAGCAATTAAAAATAATGAATTCATGCAATTTGTAGGTAAATGGTTAGACCTGGAAAATATTATCCTGAGTGAATTAACCCAATCACAAAAGAATGCACATGAAATGCAATCACTGATAAGTGGATATTAATGAGCCCAGAAGCCCTAAATACTCAAGACACAAATAGCAAGTCAAATGATTCCCAAGAAGAAGAAAGGAGAGGACCCTGGGCCTGTAAAGATTGCATCCAGTTTAGTAAAGAAACCGAGGGGGGAGGGGGAATGATTGGGGAATAGTTGGGGGGAGAGAAACTATGGGAACTATGGTGGGTGGGAACTGGGAAAGGGGAAAGACTTTGGAATGTAAACATAGAATATAGAAAATAAAAATTTAAAAAATAATAAAAAAACAACTTTATGAAGTTCACAGGCGAATGGGTGGAACTTGGGAATATCATCCTTAGTGAGGTGACTGAGTCACAAAAGAACAAACATGGTATGTACTCACTGATAAGTAGATATTAGCCCAAAAGTTCTGAATACCCAAGATTCAATTAAAAGACCATATGAAGCCTAAGAAGAAGGAAGACATAATGTGGATGCTTCAGTGCTTTTTATAAGGGTGAACAAAATACTCACAGGAGGAAATACAGAGACAAAATGTGGAGCAGAGACTGAAGAAAAGGCCATCCAGAGACTGCCCCTCCTGGGGATCCATCCCATATACAGCCACCAAGCCTAGACATTATTGTGGATGCCAGGAAGTGCTTGCTGATGGAAGCCTGATACAGCTATCTCCTGAGAGGCTCTGCCAGAGCCTGATAAATACAGAAGCAGAAACTCGCGGCCAACCATTGCACTGATCACGGGTTTCTATGAGGGAGGAGGTGGAGAAGGGACTGAAGGAGCTGAGGGGGTTTGTAGCCCCATGGAGGGGGCAACAGTGTCAACTGGCCAGAACCCTCTGGAGCTCCCAGGGACTGGACCACCAACCAAAGAATACATATGGAACAATCCATGAAGTTGACCACATTTGTGACAGAGGATGGCCTTGTGGGACATCAATGGTAGGAGAGGCCCTTGGGCCTGAGGATGTTCAATGTTCCAGTGTAGGGGAATATCAGGGAGGGAGGACAGGAGTAAAGGGGTGGGCAAGCACTCTCATAGAGGCAAGAGGAGGAAGGATGGGATGGGGTTTCCGAAGGGGGGATATGGAAAGAAGAAAACATTTGAAACATGAATAAAGAAAATATCCAGTAAATAAATAAATAAATAAATAAATAAATAAATAAATAAATAGATACTTAAATGAAGCTGTTATATTGCCGTGAGAGCATCTAAAACTAATGAAATTAAGTTCTGCCTAAACAGTAGAAAAAACAAGAATGAATAAAACTGCGCCTTCATTGACTAGTATGGGGGATAACGAGGTACAAGCAGTTAGGTCTGTTTTCACAATGCAGAGTAGCTTCAGGACGGTCACTACAAAGAATATCAGTACAGTTATTTCCTATTTTCATTCACCATGGGAAAGAATTTTAACACAATTGTTAAAAATTATGTATGGACAACACTAAGAAAATATTTTGTATATTTTTTCAAGTAGAATTTCTCTCAAAGGTTTTTTACCCATCATGATTCTAATGAAAATATTCTACTTTGAACTATGAGAAATGGCAGCCCCAACTATATCGGATGTGTATGAGGTGTTCAGTGAGTCCAAGCTGGAGGAAATAGAAGCAAATGTGTCCTGTTAGAGTCTGCTGTCTGGAGCTAAGTCCCACATAAAACCAAAGTAGCTTGTCTCCTGGATGCCTTGGATTCGTGGATGTCCCTGCTTTGTGGATGTCCGTGATACTGCATTCCCATAACGCTGTCATTCAACTTTAGCATGAGATTTGAATGTCTCGGTACCTAGATCACATATGTAAAACTTCATCAAATTTTATCTTTAAACTGTCTTGGACTTAATTCTGCTGCAAGCCCAGTCATATAGACAGAACCCAAAGATAAGGGAAATACAAGTAAAAAATTCTTTCCTTTTCCTTGGGATCTTGTCTATCTATCATCTATCTATACCTGTGTTTGTATTAATAATTATAATTGTATCTTGTCTCTTGTAAAAAATATAATGAAAAGTTTCCAATGCAAAGTTTTGCATTTAGTGCATGGCACTACTTACCATATTTAGAAAGTGTGTCTCTCTCTCTTTTGTAATATTCAGGATAGTTGCTACACATTAAAAGTCAAAGAAATGTAAATATTATTTAATGCAATAAACTAAGGCACCATGGATTCTTTCCTATCCCTAGGCCCTAATTTTTATCCTCTTCAACAATTTTTCATTTAAATTTTAATATTTCAATCCCCACATTAGTATGAGAAATACAGGGTGTATGATACTATATTTACAAACAAATATACACAACCTACAAATAAATTGGTATTGTTTTATGTTTGGTATTACTGGGAGTGTTGACACTATGACTCACTGAAATTATCTTATTTATTAATAAACTCCAAAATATCATGTTAATATTGCCACCCATCTTGCTTTCATCTTCTGCTATTACAAGATATTCTTTATCTTGGATTTACACAGGCAAATATCTGGACTTGGATTATTGAGGCAAAGTATACACATATTCTGTTTCCCCTCTCCCTCTCCCTCTCCGTCTCTCTGTCTCTCCATCTCTCCGTCTCTCTCTCTCTCTCTCTCTCTCTCTCTCTCTCTCTCTCTCTCTCTCTGTGTGTGTGTGTGTGTGTGTGTGTGTGTGTGTGTGTGTGTGTTATTTTATGGTTCCCTAGGTTCTAGCTAGTTTAACTGAACAACTACTGGGTTATTTGTCCCTTGCCTAAATCAGCTGTTGTTAGAATTTTGAGTACATTCCTTGATTGAATTATGTAGGTATTGTCATACTGTCACATTTAGATATATTCTAAATTCCATTTCTAGATCTAGGTGGAGACTTGGTCTTTTGAGCACCCAAATGGAAACAATATCCCTTTGGTAGGATAATGTACCTTCCAGTCCCAGAAGCCAGAATCTCTACCTTATAATTTGCCCATTTTCTGAGTTACTCAGAAAAGTGATAGAACATTTCATTTAAAAAATAAATATTTTTATCTATTTTTCTTTATTGTGGATACTCGCCACCATTTGAGGATGCTGTCTCTGGTTCCCTGGGCTTTTACAGTCTCTCTACAAAGCGTTCTTTCCTTTGTCGCAGGGCTGCTTGCTGACTGTCACTGTGAATCATACTATTCTTCATTCTCCATTTTTATTTTCCTGGAAGCTGCTTAGACTTACAGTCTAATTATTCTGTTATTTTTCTCTTAAATGCTAATAAAATCTTCCTAGAGTCTGTTTTAGTTTCTGGCTAAATTCTTTTATTAACAAAACAAAAAGGGAAATTTTCTTTTGCCAGTATTCATAAACACATAGTTTAAAGAGCCAACAATTTTAATTATGACTGTAAAGCATTTAATATATTATGATTATTTTGGATACATGTATAATCATTCAAATATGCATAGATAATGAAATATTGAGGAGATATAGTGGGTACTCCCATTCATTTATCTATTCTTTAATATATCTAAACTTCTGTGCATTTCTCTTGCTCAAAATTAAATATTTAATAAGTAATAATAATCTAAGAGAGAAAAAATAATGGCCCGACATCAAGAACTGATGTGGTGCTCAAACCTAGGCCAGATGGTCACCAGTAGGAAATAATGCGTTTTACAGAACATCACAGTTTGTAACATGGTAAAACAAACTGTAAGTCAGAATCACTAGGAAAACATCAGACACTCAACTTCAGATTTCTCTGCCAGCATGAATGTCTGCTGTTTCTGGTAATTACAGCATTCTACAGGTTCTATTCTGCTTTTCCTATAAGTAAGATTAGGAGACATGCGAAATTACCCCCTGCCTGATGCTTGTAAGACATAGAGCCACAGCCGTACCTTGACATACTCACTTAAAAGATGCATAGTAACAAAACCAATGTTAATGACAGAGTGCTATATACCTATTAGCAAATAATTTCAAACAGCACTGCTTGCACTTGGCCAGGCCAAACTGCTAGTGAATTATTGAGATAAAATGAGAAAACATAATTTAGAGATAATAATTCTTACTTTGACACTTCCAGCATGATTGATCAATCAAACCAAAGAAAGAATGGGCTTTATTGTGTGCCCACCATTGTGTAAGGTGTAGCTTGAGAGAGTTTACATAAGTAAAAAACTCTCCCAAACACCAAATGCTACACTAATCATAAAAACATCAGTCATGTTGGTGTACAATACCTATTAATTAATTATTTTTTGCAAAGAAGCAGTGATATGATTAATTTTAATAATATACCTATTATTTTAAACCTTTTATCTGTATTATAGAACTTAATGTACAACATTATATACCTACATTTATTTTTAATTTCTTAGGAAGATGTGAGTAGAAAATCATAAATACTATCGCCTTCCCATGTACATTTACATATTTGTATATTTGTACATATACAAACATGTGTACTTATATGAGAGTTCCTGAGATACACCATTTATTTGTTACATGTCTAGGTATTTAAGAATAATGTAATTACTTCACACGTAACTAGCAACATGTGAAAAACTTCAGAACTTTATAGTAAATTGAGTATATTTTGATATCTCAAGAGAGAATGCCACATTTTCTGAATTACTCCAATTTCATAGAATGGTAGATATTTACTGAATATATAAATTAATTGCTAGAAAAATAATGTCAAGTATGAGCAGACTATAATGCTTAGTATTTTCATCTCACATTCAGTGTCAAACAAAAGATCCCAGAAAGGAAACATAGGGCAATTATATTAATAATTTTGAATGTAGCAATTCTCAGAATCTCCCTGGTCCTGAGATACATATATGCAAGTCAGTCCTTAAATGAAGTGGTACACAATACGCTCTCACTGTGAAAAGGCTTTGCTATTAATGAGCTTTTTCTCGCAAACACTTGTTGGCCACCACTTTAACATTCCCTTTCAAACACTACTTGGTGAAAGTGAACATTCTTAAGTAGACCTCATTATAAAACAACATATGTTAAGAATTGTAGGAAACTGTGAAGTCAGTGATTATACCCTATTGTGATTTGCCTTTCTATTCTTAATTGAAACCTTAAACAACACACCTCATCTGCATTTATATGGTTCTTTTATTTATCTTCTTAATGAGGGCCACACTGAATGCTTTTATTGTCACTGTGATTTGTGGGGAACCTGGGGAAAGCCACTTAGTAAGCAGGCTTGTAGTTTAGAAACTGCTTCAAGATCTCTAGGCTTCTAAGCACAATTAAAGTTAATGAAGAAAAAATTAATTGCTCTACTTAAAGGTGCTATTTACAGGCTTGCAAAATTTGAACAAGTTGATGTATGAGATACTCAATCTCTTACCAAGCTGGAATGATTAATTTTTGTGTGCTTTGTGTATCTGCATACCAGATGCACTTTGAAGCCCACAGAGTGATGGCAGCTCACTTTTCATGTCTCTAACATTTAGAGATGTCTTTTGTTGGCTGGTAGGTTTCTCTTAATCCATACTCGATTATACCTCTGTCTCCATATCTCACTTTAGTTTTCTATAAGCACATGCAGGTCAGCATATTAACACATAACTATAAAATTGTGGGAAATAATTTAATTTTATAAAACACAGATGAAGTGTCATGCCCAATTTTCTGAAGAACCGCCATACTGATTTCCAGAGCGGTTGTACCATCTTGCAATCCCACCAACAATGGAGGAGTGATCCTCTTTCTCCACATCCTCACCAGCACCTGTTGTCTCTTGAGTTTTTAATCTTAGCCATTCTGACTGGTGTGAGGTGGAATCACAGGGTTGTTTTGATTTGCATTTCCCTGATGACTAATGATGTTGAACATCTCTTAAGGTGCTTCTCAGCCATCCAAATTTCTTCTGGTGAAAATTCCTTGTTTAGCTTTGTACCCCATTTTTAATAGGGTTATTTGGTTCTTTGGGGTCTAACTTCTTGAGTTCTTTGAATATATTGGATATTAGCCCTTTGTTGGATGTGAGGTTGGTGAAGATCTTTTCCCAATTTGTTGGTTGTTGTTTTGTGTTTCTGACAGCGTCTTTTGCCTTACAGAAACTTTGTAATTTTAAGAGGTCCCATTTGTCAATTCTTGATCTTAGAGCATAAGTTATTGGTGTTCTGTTCAGGAACTTTCCCCCTGTGCCCATGATGAAAACCAGATCTATATAGCACACAAATTTTAAAATAAAAATAACTGAAACCTCTTCTAAGACTCAGGTAACATGGAAGAATGGCTAGTGGAAAGAAATAAATGGACAGGGGAATTGTTCGAAGCATCATTTTCTGGGCAGGACACTGCAATCCTGATCTTAAAGTGATTACCCTTGACTGCTTGGCATGTACAAGACTTGCTCTACTATCAAACCACATGGACTGAGACAGGCAGGGGAATCTCAGATGACTTCACATGACATCCCACCATCTTGCTGAACTATTAACTACAGGTGGACTGTAGGAGTGGAGTGGTCATTGTCTTCATTTTTGTATTTACAGTTAAGCGTACCAGTTCCATAGGATCATTCTAAACTCATGGTTACACTGATTCACATGACTAAATGCAGTGGATCACATGTCAAAAGACAAAGGCATATATCTGAGAAGGAAACTGGCAAAAAGATGAGGGTGGGGATTGTTGGGGATGAGAGAAAGAGAACAAAGATGGTAGGATTGAGAGCAAGCAGAATGCATTAAATATTGGCATGGAATTCTCAAAAGAGAAAAGGAATAAAAGTACTACAAAACTTTCGAGAAATAGTATGCAGAATTTTGCCTTTAATTCTGCTTTTAGAAGGACATGCTCTGCATATGTAGGATAAACAAGATAAAAATAAAACTAGGATATTTTCACGTTTATGTTTTCCATTCACCATATATATTTAAGTAAACTTCACTTAGGCTTGTGGAAAATGAAGGTATATTTGAATTATATTAATTTATATGAATGTAACATTAATTAATGCTGTAGCTAAGTAGAATGAAATCATATTGAAAATGAAAGAATAATTTTAAATAATAAAACTAGCAAGCAATTATTATTTTTGTCCACATTCATGTGTGGCTTCCACATTTAACTGTTCTGTTTTCAACTCCTACAATATAACTTGCTGCTGCAGACCAAGACTCAACTGGAAGTTGTAGCTGTAGGGAACCAGAATTATTTTGTGAAGCAGGAAGGCATGAATTCAGCGAGTGACAAAGAGACACCAGAATGCAGAAGTGGTTTAGTATCTGAATGTATTAGACTGCTCTGAGCTAGGGGTTTTTAAGCATGACATTTTTCAATTTCAAAAGATGTATCCAGTAAAGCAGGCACAAAGAACAATCAGCATAACCATTTGCCATAAGGAAATGTAAAATCAACCAGATAAACCGTTCCCCATGTAACAAATTAAAAGTTCAAACATAATAGACAAATGGGACCTCATAAAATTACAAAGTTTCTATAAGGCAAAAGACACTGTCAAAAGGATAAATCAGCAACCAACAAATTGAGAAAAGATCTTCACCAACCCTACATCCGACAGAGGGCTAATATCCAATGTATACAAAGAACTCAAGAAGTTAGACCCCAGAAAACCAAATAACCCTATAAAAAATGGGGTACAGAGCTAAACAAAGAATTTTCACCAGAAGAAATTCGGATGGCTGAGAAACACCTTAAAAATGTTCAACATCATTAGTCATTAGAGAAATGCAAATCAAAACAACCCTGAGATTTCACCTCACACCAGTCAGAATGGCTAAGATTAAAAACTCAGAAGACATCAGGTGTTGGTGAGGATGTGGAGAAAGAGGAACACTCCTCCACTGCTGGTGGAACTGCAAGCTGGTACAACCACTCTGGAAATCAGTATTCCGTTTCCTCAGAAAACTGGGCATGATACTTCCAGAGGACCCAGCCATACCACTCCTGGGAATATACCCAGAAGATTCCCCAGCATGCAATAAGGATACATGCTCCACTATGTTCATAGCAGCCTTATTTCTAATAGCCAGAAGCTGGAAAGAACCCAGATGTCCCTCAATGGAGCAATGGATACAAAAAAATGTGGTATATATCCATAATGGAGTACTATTCAGCCATTAGAAACAATGAATTCATGAAATTCTTAGAGAAATGGATGGAGCTGGAGAACATCATACTAAGTGAGGTAACCCAGTCTCAAAAGAATACCCATGGGATGCAATCACTGATAAGTGGATATTAGCCTAGAATCTTGGAACACCAAAGACACAATCCACATACCAAATGATGTCTAACAAGAAGAAAGGAGTAGACACTGGTGCTGGAAAGGATCAAAGCATCAGTGTTGGGGAATACCAGAACAGGGAAGTGGGAGGGGGTGGATGAGGGAGCAGGCGGAGGGAAAAGGACATGTGGGACCTTTGGGGGTGGAGAACCAGAAAAAGGGAAATGAATTGTAAATATAGAATATATCCAATAAAAAAACTAAAAATAAAAAATAAAAAATAAACTAAAAAAAAAAAAAAAGAAGAAGAAGAAGAAGTTCAAACATAGATAACATCCATTTTCCTAAACTTTAGTCCTAAGAGAGACTTCAAAGGGCATTAGGCCAGAACCCATAATTCTTAATGAGATTCTGTGGGTGAACTTAACCTGACACCTAGCCTTCCTGAGATTTGCTGTGCTCAGTCAATGCTTTTCATACCACAATGTCAGAGCTACTCTCATTAACATAGCCATAAAAGTTTACATTTTGTTGGGAGATTAATGTAATTATGTAAACTACTAAGGCAAAGCAGTGCAGTTCAAAGAACAGAGGTTTTTTTGGCTAGTGACTTACTTCAAAGAACTCTCTTACGTCTCTTTGCTTGGTTTTTCATAGTCCTGGCTACTAGGAAGAGGGGAAGTTTTAGGAAATAAAGCAGGCTGCCAGAGAGATTTTTTGGCTTCTGAATGGAGGTGTTCTGGAGAGCTCCAAGAGGCATTTCTTTGCTTCAGTCTGCAAGACCCTGTTTCACAGAATCAATTGGTGCCAGACCAGCAACTTACCAGATAAAACATGATGTCATTATAAATTTAACAGTAAGATCTTATTTTAGAAATAATCTCCATAATGGATATTTATACAATTAAAAATTTATTTCAGATAAAATTTCTGAAAATAACTTGCAAAAGTCAAATTTCATGTCTTAATTAAAAATTCCCATATTATACAAAATTTTAAGTGAAAGATTTATTTTATAAAAATGGAAGAATGAGCTAGCATGATTTATGGAGCACAGAACATGATTTTTACCAATTTCTATTTTCTTTTTGTTCTTTGTTTCTTCTTTTTCTTCTTTCTTTCTTTCTTTCTTTCTTTCTTTCTTTCTTTCTTTCCTTCTTTCTTTCTTTCTTTCCTTCTTTCTTTCTTTCTTTCTTTCTTTCTTTCTTTCTTTCTTTCTTTTGTTCTTTCTTTCTTTCTTTTCTATATTATTTGTTTACATTCCAAATGATTTTCACTTTCCTGGTTCCCCCCTACCCATAAATCCCATAAGCCCTCTTCCCTCTGCCCTTTCCCCAATCAACCTCCTTCCACTTCTCTGTCCTGGTAATCCCCTACAAGGCTGCATCAAGACTCTTCAGGACCAGGGTCCTCTCCTTCCTTCTTGGAAATGATTTGATATGTGAATTATATCTTGGGTATTCAGAGCTTCTGGGCTAATATACACTTATCAGTGACTGCATTCCATGTGTGTTCTTTTGTGAATGAGTTACCTCACTTAGGATGATATTTTCCAGTTCCAACCATTTGCCAAAGATTTTCATGAATTCATGGTTTTAAATTGCTGAGTAGTATTCCACTGTGCAAATATGCCACATTTTCTGTATCTATTCCTCCACTCAAGGACATCTTGGTTCTTTCCAGCTATTATCAATAGGGCTGCTATGAACATAGTGAAGCATGTGTCCTTATTGCAGGCTGGAGAATCATCTGGGTATATGCCTAGGAGTAGAATAGCAGGGTCCACAAGAAGTGTCATGTCCAGTTTTCTGAGGAACTGCCAGATTGATTTCCAGAGTGGTTGTACCAACTTGCATTCCCATCAGCAGTGGAGGAGTGTTCCTCTTTCTCCACAGCCTCACCAACACCTGCTGTCTCCTGAGTTTTTAATCTTAACCATTCTGACTGGTGTGAGGTGAAATCTCAGGGTTATTTTGATTTGCATTTCCCTAATGACTAATGATGCTGAACATTTCTTAAGGTGCTTCTCAGCCATTCGAAGTTCTTTAGGTGAAAATTCTTTGTTTAGCTCTGTTCCCCATTTTAATAGGGTTATGTGGTTCTCTGGAGTCTAACTTCTTGAGTTCTTTGTATTAGCCTTCTGTCTGATGTACGGTTGGTAAAGATCTTTCTCCAATTAGTCCGTTGCCGTTTTGTCCTTTTGACAGTGTCCTTTGCCTTACAGAAACTTTGTAATTTTATGAGGTCCCATTTGTCAATTCTTGATCTTAGAGCATAAGTTATTGGTGTTCGGTTCAGGAACTTTCCCCCTGTGCCCATGTCCTCAAGGGTCTTCCCCAGTTTCTTTTCTATTACTTTCAGTGTGTCTGGTTTTATGTAAAGGTCCTTGATCCACTTGGACTTGAGCTTAGTACAAGGAGATAAGAATGGATACATTCACATTCTTAAGCATGCTGACCTCCAGTTGAACCAGCACCAACTTTTGTTGAAAAGGCTATCTTTTTCCCTCGGGATGGTTTCAGCTCCTTTGTCAAAGATCAAATGTCCATAAGTGGTGGCTTCATTTCTGGGTCTTCAGTATATTCCATTAATCTACCTGCCTGTCACTGTACCAATACCATGCAGTTTTTAACACAATTGCTCTGTAGTACTGCTTGAGGCCTGGGATACTGATTCCCCCAGAAGTTCTTTTACTGTTGAGAATAGTTTTAGCTATCCTGGGATTATTGTTATTCCAGATGAATTTGAGAATTGCTCTTTCTAACTCTATGATGAACTGAGTTGGGATTTTGATGGGGATTCCATTGAATCTGTATATTGCTTAAACCAAGATGGCCATTTTTACTATATTAATCCTGCCAATCCATGAGCATGGAAGAATTTTCCGTTTTCTGAGGTCTTCTTCCGTTTCCTTCTTCAGAGACCTGAATATCTTGTCATACAGATCTTGCACTTGTTTGGTTAGAGTCACGCCAACATACTTTTTAATGTTTGTGGCTATTGTGAAGGGTGTCATTTCCATAATTTCTTTCTCAGCCTGCTTATCCTTTGAGTATAGGAAGGCTACTGATTTGCTTGAGTTTATTTTATAACCAGCCACTTTGCTGAAGTTGTTTATCAGCTCTAGGAGTTCTCTGGTGGAGTTTTTTGGGTCACCTAAGTATACTATCATATCATCTGCAAATAGTGATAGTTTGACTTCTTCCTTTCCAATTTGTATCCATTTGACCTCCTTTTGTTTTCTAATTGCTCTAGCTAGAACTTCAAGTACTATATTTAAAAATATGGAAAGAGGGGGCAGCCTTGTCTAGTCCCTAATTTCAGTGGGATTGCTTGAAGTTTCTCTCCATTTAGTTTAATGTTGGCTACCAGTTTGCTGTATATTGCTTTTACTATGTTTAGGTATGGGCCTTGAATTCCTGTTCTTTCCAAGACTTTTAGCATGAAAGGATGCCAAATTTTGTCAAATGCTTTTTCAGCATCTAATGAAATGATCGTGTGGTTTTTTTTTTCTTTGAGTTTGTTTATGTAGTGGATTACATTGATGGATTTCTATATAGTGACACATCCCTACATCCCTTGGTTGAAGCCTACTTGATCATGGTGAATGATCATTTTGATATATTCTTGGATTCAGTTGGCAAGAATTTTATTTAGTATTTTTGCATTTATATTTATAAGGGAAATTGGCCTGAAGTTTGCTTTCTTTGTTGGATCTTTGTGTGGTTTTGGTGTCAGCGTAATTGTGGCTTCATAGACCGAGTTGACTAGTATTCCTTCTGTTTCTATTTTGTGGAATAGTTTGAAGAGTATTGGTGTTAGATCTTCTTTGAAGGTCTAATAGAGTTCTGCACTAAAACCATCTAGTCCTGTGCTTTTTGGATTGGAAGACTTTCTATGACCCCTTCTATTTCTTTAGCAGTTGTGGGACTGTTTAGACAATCTATTTGATCCTGGTTTAATTTTGGTATTTGGTATCTGTATAGGAAATTGTCCATTTCCTCCAGATTTTCCAGTTGTGTTGAGTATAGACTTTTGTAGTAGGTTCTGAACATTTTTTTTTAATTTCCTCAGTTTCTGTTGTTATATTTCCCTTTTCATTTCTAATTTTGTTAATTTGGATACTGTCTCTGTGCCCTTTGGTTAGTCTGGCTAAGGGTTTATCTATCTTGATTTTCTCAAAGAACCAGCTCCTGGTTTTGTTGATTCTTTGTATGGTTCTCTTTGTTTCTACTTGATTTGATTTCAGTCCTGAGTTTGATGATTTCCTGTCTTCTACTACTCCTGGATAAATTAGCTTCTTTTTGTTCCATGGCTTTCAGGTGTGCCATTAAGCTGCTAGTGTATGCTCTTCCAGTTTCTTTTTAGAGGCAGTCAGGGGTATGAGTTTTTCTCTTAGCATGGCATTGTGTCCCAAATATTTGGGTATGTTGTGCCTTCTTTTCATTAAATTCTAAAATGTTTTTGATTTCTTTCTTTATTTCTTGAGCAAGCTATCATTGAGCAGAGTATTGTTAAGCTTTCATGTGTATGTGGGCTTTCTGTTGTTTTTGTTATTAAAAACCACTCTTACTCCATAGTGATCTGATAGGAGGCATGGGATTAGTACGGTCTTCTTATATTTGTTGAGGTCTGTCTTGTGACCAATTATATGGTCGATTTTTGAGAAGGTACCATGAGGTGCTGAGAAAAAGGTATATTCTTTTGCTTTAGGATGAAATGTTCTATATATATCTGTTAAATCCACTTGGTCCAAAGCTTCAATTAGTTTCACTGTGTCCCTGTTTACTTTCTGTTTTCCTGATTGGTCCATTGAGGAGAGTGACATGTTGAAGTCACAATTATTGTGTTAGGTGCAATGTGTGCTTTGAGCTTTACTAAAGTTTCTTTTACAAATGAGGAATGAGGGTGCCCTTGCATTTGGAGCATAGATATTCAGAATTGAGAGTTCTTCTTGGTGGATTTTTCCTTTGACCAGTAAGAAGTGTTCTTCTGTGTCTCTTTTGGTAACTTTAGGTTGAAAGTCAATTTTATCTGATATTAGAATGGCTACTCTGGCTTGTTTCCTGGGACCTTTTGCTTGTAAAATTGTCTTCCAGCCTTTTACTCTGAGGTAGTGTTTCTGTATCCGGTCTGTTAGTCCATGTCTTTTTATTGGGGAATTGAGTCCATTGATGTTGACAGATATTAAGGAATAGTGCTTATTACTTCCTGTTATTTTTAATGTTATTTTTATATTTGAGTGGTTATCTTCTTTTGTGTTTGATGAAAGAAGGTTACTATCTTGCTTTTTCCAGGGTATAGTTTCCCTCCTTGTATTGGTGTTTTCCACCTATTATCCTTTGTAGGTCTGGGTTTGTGGAAAGATATTGTGTAAATTTGGTTTTATCATGGAATATCTTGGTTTCTCCATCTATGGTGATTGAGAGTTTTGTCGGGTACAGTCGTCTATCTTGCATTTATGTTCTCTTAGAGTCTGTATGAGATCTGCCCAGGATCTTCTAGCTTTCATGGTCTTTGATGAGAAGTCTGGTGTAATTCTGATAGGTCTACCTTTATATGTTACTTGACCTTTTTCTCTTACTGCTTTTAACATTCTTTGTTTAGTACATTTGGGGTTTTGATTATTATGTGACCGGGAGGTATTTCTGTTCTGAACTTTCTCCTTGAATGTTTTTGTTACATACATACATACATATATACATACTGCTGAGTCCATTTTTGTCATTTTGTGAATATGCAATATGGCTTCAAGATTAACCCTCTGCATTGGACAACCAATAAATGGACCATCCCTGGGAAAGCCTAATTTCTCTTCTCCTACCATTCATTAGTTGCCTATAGTTATGTTTTTTTTTTGTCTAGATGTAGAATCCAAGAAATTTCCTTTAGACATTGACATTTACATGTCCAATTGATATTGCCATTGTTCTGGTCTCATTTATACAGCCATTTCTAGAAGAGAATATTTCACAGAAGATTTTCCCGATACTCTGGCTATTATAATCATGCTTGCCATTCTGTTACTTCTTGCATATATGCAGAAGTATGATATAGATCCCTACCTTGTGTCTAGTTAAGATTTTTTTTGATGGTCTCCATTTGCTGTAAAAAAGGATGTTGCTTCTTTCTATGATGAGTGGTACTACACGTACCTGTGGGTATACAGATTTAAAATGCATTAAAGAAAGATACAAATGAGTGTATGCTGGTCTATTCAAAGAGCAGTCGTAGATTTATGTAAAAGGGCTATGAGCTTACTAGCTCTAGATTCTTACTTCCACTTAGATTCTTAGTGGGCCTTAAGCCACTCTTTGTTTGAGGCCAAGCAGAACAATTCAATGAGAAGCTGAGAGAAGTCAGATTGAGTCAGTCAGCTTGCAGATGAGTTTGTGTCAGAAGAGCTGAGTTTAACCAGTCAGTCAGAGTTCAGAAAGAAGCAGAAAGAATGAGCTTATTTAGCAGTAAGCCTTGGAAATGACAACTACACCTACTGAAATAAAAGTACTATTAAAATCAACACATTTGGTGCACTCTTTTGAAGTTTAATTCATTAGTTTATGTAAATTGTACATTATAAATAATTGCAAAACACATAGTAGCATATATATTGCCTAGTCCACAAGCTTATCAAATGAAGCATAATTCTTAGGAAATAGACATAACTGAATAAAAAATGTTCCATCAGATAAAGCCTCAGACAGCACCAAGTAAATTCAGTGGCTTTAAAACAAAACAAAACTAAACATTACATGAAGGTGGGGAAGGGATTGGGCATAAGAAATGGGAGCATATTAGATCAAAACTCATTATAAGCATGTGTGAAAATTTCAAACATAATTTTTCAAATAGATACATAGAAGAGTCTTTTCCTTTGGAATAAAAACAAAATTATTGAACATTGGATTCCTGAAAGGAATTTAAAAATAGGTCATGCTGAAAGAAGCAAAATACACCCCACTCTCCCTTTCCCTGTCCCCTCTCTCCTCCAATACACACACACACACACACACACACACACACACACACATATATATATATACACATGTATATTAATATGTTTAAATATGTGTTAATTGTAAAAAAAAATTAGCTGTACTCCTTTTATTATTCATTTCTACGATGAGAAAAACTCCAGTCTTCTAGGATTGACACAATTAAGCGTGTCCATCTTTCAGAGTACATTTCTTAGAACAACCTTGAACTTATGCTAAGAGAGAATTAATGACAGTTATCTGCAACCTCAAACTTCTCCCACTGAGACTTAGAATAATGACTCTAAGACAATATTTACAAATAAATGCCTAGGCCATAAACTTGGGCTTATTTCCTGACTAGCTCTTATCTTACTATCCCATTATACATGTTCATGTCTTCCGCACAGCTGGTTACCTCTCCTCAGTTCATACATCCATTTCCTCAGAGTCCTGGTGGTGAATCCCCAGTGCCTAACTAACTCCCAGGGTTCCAGTCTCTCTACTGGAACTCTCACCTTCTATTTCCTGCCTTTTCTTATAGGCCATCTACTTTTTATCGACAAGTGATACTTTTACACAGTATAGAAGAGATTCTCTATGGGTATCTAGAGAATTTATACAAGTATGATGTTGACTATGAGTGTGTAATTACAAGTTTGGTACCTTAGTCATATGTTATAAGTTTGGCCTTCTGGTGGACTACAAATGTTGGAAAAAGATAAAAGCCTTGGGTTGACTCTGCCTCTGGAGATTCCATGCCAGCACAGTGTGCTGAGGTGCAATGGGACTGGTCTCCAGAGGTAGAGCGTGAATAAGCTGAATCTGATCCCTCTCAGGCCTCATTGCCATACTTCTTTTGCCTTTGCAGGTTTTATATTGTGTTTTGATAGAACGGGACTGTAATCACTATTGTAGCACTTTCTGAGTCCTGACGATCATTCTAGTGAGTGATGATACTTGAGTTTTGAGTAGAGAGCATTTACACATTTGTAACAAGGCAATCTGAGGTACAAATGTTCTGGAGACACCTGAGTTTATAGCTAGTGCCTGGGATGGGGAACGTCTTGATGGAGACAGATTCTCACCCCATGGAGACCCCGGATAGTAAATATCTTAAGTCACTGCAGCCAACATAACCTTCTTTACCTCTCCCCCAAGGCCTGTGGCCAGCCATAAGCTTCAGGCCACACCTCAGGTTATTCCCATTGTTAGTTCAGGAGCATTTACTGCAACAGTGGATAGCGGCTATGTGATTCCTGGGACTGTCAGTTTGGATTACTGAGTACATGCTTGATTTCTACAGAAGAGTAAGTGTTCTTGTCTTTACTGCTTTTGTAAACTGCCTAACATCTAGCAATTTCTAAGCACACTATAATTAACTAAATTGTAGGGTCAGAACATGAGTTTTGGTTGGTTTTTTTTTTGTGACAATTGATTTACATTACAACATGAAGGCTCAATGTACTTCTCTTGGCGAAGCTGTCTTAGGAATTTGAAAGGGAGTCAAAACCAGGCACTAAAAGCACTTTGAGTAGGCCCTCTAATTGGAATTTTTGAAACCTAAGTAATTAAGTATGGATTAATAGAAATTAGAGTAGAATAGCTCATACTTGGGTGATAAAAGAATATTGTTCTATGTATTATACATTTTGTGATATTGAAGAAATGTATTTTCAAATAGTGACAAATTTGATGAACTATTACTATGAAATAAAATTTTAAATGATTACTTTCTTTTTGTTCTAGTCTTTATTCCAGTTGGTTATTTTTTTTATTTAGAATCTATTCACTTGGTTTTATCTTGACATACGTACTGTGTCCTCCCCTGGAAACTTGGATCCATACTCTTTGCATGTCTGCTAATTATTAATTTGGGGAGAAATCTACCCTAGAGCCTTGGAAGCTGGTTGTGATTGGCATTAATTCTGCTGCAGTGTGGCTGAGAGCATCAGTCTGGCTGATAGTTCTAGTCAGATGCAGACATTTGCACCCAGCCAATGGACAGAAGCTGCCAATCTCTGTGGTTGGATCAGGGGAAAGCTGGAAGAAGCTGAGAGGGAGGGCAACCCTCTCAGAAGACCAACAGTCTCAATTAACCTGGACCCCCTGGACCCCCTGTCCCCCGAGATCTCTCAGACACTGGACCACCAACCAGGCAGTTACATCAGCTGATATGAAGCCCCCAACACATATACAGCAGAGGACTGCTGGATCTGGACTGAATCAAAGAAGATGTACCTAACCATCAAGAGACTGGAGGCCCCAGGGAATTTAGAGGTCTGGTGGGGTAGGGGTGGGGTGGGAGTGAGGACATCTTCATGGAGACAGGGGGCAGGGAGGAAGTATGGGATGTGGAACAGTGAGAGGGTGGACAGGGAGGGGAATAAAATCAGGAGTTTCAAATAAATAAATAAATAAATAAATAAATAAATAAGCAATCCACAACTGATTGTAGATATTAACAATCATTCTTAACCTTATTTTAAAAAGAAACAAATAAGAACATATGTGTTGTTGCTATTATTATGCATAAAATGTCAATAAACTTTAAACTTATTGCTCAAATACTACTCTGAGAAAATGAAAGAGCCGCTGTTTCTCCCGCTTTCAACATAAGAACACTGAGAAGGTTGAATAAATACTGAAAAGAGAGATTTATAAATATTTATTATAGAACATCTGATGTAAATTAATGCATACTGACTGTAAATTCAATGCAATTTAATCTGACAACTAGGACCCAGTGACAATAAGAGTCACTTCTAAATCAGAAGTATTTAGTTTAAATGAGAAGAATCAAGTCACCACATCCCAAAGGCACAGCCCTCTGGGATTCAAAGGTATTAACAATCTCATTTTAGAATAGACTGTTTATGCTTACTAAAAGAGGTAAGTCTCTTTTTAGCTTTAGGTATAGTCTATTGAATCTACATTATAAAAATGCATACTTACACAGGAGCCAAAGATTATTTAAATAGAAAAAAATATGTTAGTTTCTTAGAAACATATGCCATTTTTACAATACCAGTGCCAGGTTTTAGACTGTAGAGTAAGATGTAGAATTGGTTTAAAACAGAAATAATTCTGCAATAAAATCTTACGTTCTCCAAGATTAGTCCTATTAATTTATCATAATCATTAAAATTGGCAGCCCCTCAAACATATATACAAGTAATATTACATAGACTGAGTAGGAAATATTTACATATTTAGTAATATACATATAATACATATATATAAATATATAGATGTAAAAACAATAGTGATAAGTAGAGGCCATGATTTGGAAGAGAGCAGGAAGGGATATATGGGGGGTGTTTAGAAGGAGGAAGAAGAGGGGGAAATGTTATAATTGTGATTTCAAATAAAAGAAATATTTTCTTTAATCAGGAAAAGGAGATATTTACATTTCTCCTTGACAAAAGCATCAAAAGTAAATGCATATAAATTATCTTTATGCCTCTTAAGTGTTCACCAATATGTGTTCTTTCTCACTGTTTTACAAATAGATTTTATTAGGAAACTTACATATTTACTATTTTGGACTAGTGTGATCAATATCACATCTCCTACAGCTGATTCTCTAAATTAAATGAGTAATTAAAAATGAAATCAGAAGATGTATCTATAACAGAGAATAATTATCTATATTTGTCTCTGTGTTTTTGAAATTGATTTAAAAAAGCATTAATGATCTGAAAGGCTGGGATATGAAACCATACCATAGCTAAAATCAGTCTACCTACATTGCCTCTTGTATGATTTTATCCTATTTTATTTTACCATAATACACACTCACAGGTATGTATATATATATATATATATATATATATATATATATGTGTGTGTGTGTGTGTGTGTGTGTGTGTGTGTGTACTGTGAAAACCAAATGTTTATTGATAAAATATTAAACATGAATTTGTACTTGAATTGTTTAATAAATCAGCATTATTCTACAGAACGTGTTGACCAGAGCCGTTTAGTTTATAAAGTGTATCCTCCATTATTTAAATTTACACTTGAGCAAATATCATCTGGTGGGTGGATGGAGAAGGGATGCACGACGCGGAAACTGCTGTGTACAGTGAGAGGCGGCTCACCCCCTGTCTCCTCAAGGATACTGTGGTTTTAAAGTTAATGAAAAGATGTTAAGATAAGACAGTTTTCACAAGAAAAAGACACGTCTGTGTGAGTACCTCTTCAACTCACACTTCGTATCTAACTCAGGTTTTGATGTGGAGGACAATGTCACAGAGAAAATGGTGACCTGGTGGGAATGGAAACAATCAAAGAGGTGGCACATGGCCACACTGAGTTGGCACAATTTGAAACCCAGATGACATGAATTCAGACCCGCTCGTGATGAAGGCCTTAGGATAGGACGGGTCGTAAGGATGCTGTCTGTGATGTCTGAAAATACTTTGCTTTGTGGACAAATGGCATGGTGCCTTTAGTGAAATGGAGGTTTTAATGACAAATTTTCATTACAGAAATTTAAAACAAAATGGGCATATTCACTCCAAGGTGACTTTTGGCTCCTTTGTGTCAGCCCTGATATGTTAAATGCACCTAGTTTATATATTCATATGGAGAGGAAAGCTGTCAAATGCTCGTTTTCAATTTTGGAACTTCAATTTATTTTTAAAATGGATGTATTACAACATAATAGCCTATGTAACCTCATTTTTTTTTAAACCTTCACTTTTGGCTTGTCCTTGTAGATCTGTTTTCAAGGTCATTGTTATCTCAGCAACAAAGGCAAAATGTGTACAACTGTGCCTACAAATTTTATTTTTAACTACTAATTCATTTTCTGAGAATGTGGTGTTTAGTGTATAATCTATCCTTTACCTCTTGTCCCTTACTGCAATATTATAGGGAAACAAATTTTAATGTATATAAGAGGAAATGAGAAATTGTATTTTCATGATCTCAGAACTGCCTTGCATGTCTTTTGAGGCTGAGAAGAATTGGAGCTGTGAGCAATTAAAGCCAGGGAAGAAGGGAAATTATTCAGGAGGTTATGAAAAGGGATTAGTGGTAAAATTAGGCAGTATCACGTGCCTCCAACCTGCTTGATTATTCTGCACTCCTGGTTGCCTGCAGGACACAGATAACTGTTTCTGCATTATGTCTTATGAAACTAATGAATGATTCAGGTTTGCTATTTTAAATCACTGGTAAAGTAAAAAAAAAAAAAATACAAGGGCATTGTATGTTTTCTTCAAAAGATAAGAAAAACTATTATCAAAGAAATCATTATGCACAACCCAGCTATAATGCCATCCACATTTTGCATATTTCATGAGTTACTGGTTTAATAAACTGGTTTCCAAATTAAAATAAAATATATCTAACTGTTATACTTAGCTGAGCTTTCCTTAATCCCAGTCCAAGGAAACCCTTCTGTTAATAGAGTGACATTGACTTTCCTAGGATCCCTGGGGGACTTCTCACAAAAAGAACGCCAGATTCTTTGCTTTATGAGGCTGAACTGGTCAAAAAGAGTAAAAGAATCCAAATGGATCCCAAAGTTCCTGATGTTTTACTGACTGTATCAAGCTAGCCTTAGCACAAGTGATGCTTACTACAGAAATCAGCATTCATGAATAAAGAGTTGAAATGATCAATTTGCCCCTCACACTCAGGATAAAAAAGGCCACCGAAGAAGGTCCACCAAAAAATGTTTTCATGAACATTCAAGTGGTACTATCAAATGCCAAAGTTGACACTTGCCATTAGCTCATTATCCTCTATTATCTAATATCTATCCATCTATAGACAAATGGATAAAATCCATATCTATATCTATATCTATTAACTGCACACTTAAAAGATTATTGACCAATAAACATCATATGCACTAAACATATTATTTAAGGGAAAATGTATATCCAGGTAAAAAATAAAAATCATAAATTATGTGAATTTTCAATGCTACTATTTTGATTAATTTTTTCTAATTATTTAATGATAAAATCACTATGGTTACAGAGTATTTGGATTGTGGTTTTACTCACTTTGTTATCCAGGCTTCATGGAGAACAGAGTAGTTTCATATATACCAGCTCTCTTCATTTGACCCAGTCCATGACTAAGGAAGACTTTTCAAGTTCAACTTTGAGCACATTTATTGCCTTGGTTTTTATGAGTTAGCTTGTAAGTTCTATATGTTATAAAAAGTAATGGATCTTATTATGGCATTTAAAACTACACTTTGTTCTTCTGCTTCCTCTCCAGCTCTTTTCCTCCCGACTCTCCTGCATTTCACTGGCCTCCTGGCCTCCCAAATCCCCAGGTCACCCTCATGGTACAACTCCCCCAGCTCTGTCTTTCTCTAGCCTTTTGTTCTTCTTCTTTTCTTCTTCCTTAATATTTCATAATCCTCCTTTATGGTTGTCTTTCTAATTTCACAATCTTCACTCACACACATACAAAGATTAGGGTCTGGGATTTGAATGTGAAAGAAAATGTAATATGTGTTCTGAGAGATGGCTCAGCCAGTGAGAGCATCTGGTTCCAAGCTGATGGCCTGGGTTGCCTCCCTGACCACAGGATGGAAGGAGAAAAATCCACTCCTGGCAGTTGGATAAACACATCACATGAGACAGAGGATTGGTGCTGAGGAAGACAAGGAGCCCTGTGAGACAGAATTTTCATTAAATTTGATGATTGTGGTTTTAAAGATTCATTCATACTAAAACATAATATTAGCTAATTTGGTATATCTAGTAGAATTGAGACATAATATATCAAATCTTAAATACAGCTGGAAATGCTGCCTCTTAGAATTCTTATGTAGATGTTACATAAAATTCCACAGACTAGGAAGTAAGTAACAAATCTGCATCTCACTGTAATATAGGCTAAAATCTCTAAGATTGGGAGATTGAATTTTTAGAAATAGATGTTTTGTGTGTTCACAGGGTGGAAGAGCTGAGAATAATATATATATATATATATATATATATATATATATGAGTATTGGGACAATCGAAGTAAGGCTGTAGAGAGAATAGAGGGGACTATCTGTGATTTCGTTTATTATCACTACTATATAGTTTAATATATAATTACACCATTGTGCTCTTTCCTTCCATACCTCTTGATCTGCCTATATATTTGTCCGTGTCCCACAGGAATGGTGCCCAGGGAGGCCAGAAAAGGGTGTTGTATCTCTTTAGAACTAGAATGTGTATTATCAGAGAAAGCCATTTCTTGTATGTCAATATTATCTTATTTTGTTTTATTGTAGATATTAGTATCGAGCCATTGCAATACTTGTCAGTCGCAAAGAAAGATGTTGGCATGTCATTCCCTTGACAGTAAAACAAGATTCCAATTCTGCGGTCATTACTGTGATGGACAGTCAAAATGAATCTCAAGAACTTTCATTTATTTATTTATTCTCCTTCTGGTCTTCCCAATAGCACAACATATTCGATACAGCATTAGAGCGGTGCTTGCATAAGTTCCCCTTGAGTCCCTTTTGAACACGCACTGCTCTGCTCTTCTATGGTGTCTATAGGGGCAGTAAAGAATTCCCCCTCCTCACACCCATCTCTGTTTATGTATAAATACTGAGAACTAATAGGACATAGTGAGTATTGGGACAATCAAAGTAAGGTTGTAGAGAGAATATAGGGGAACATCTGTGATTTTGTTTATTATTACTATTATGTAGTTTAATATATAATTACACCATTGTGCTCTTTCCTTCCATCCCTCACACTCATCCCTCCTTGCTCTCTCTCAAATGCACAGTCTCTTTCAAAGGTAACTGTTGAATACATATATATTTTCACATATGTGTTTTGCATCCTGCACTGGGAGTGTACACAGTAGAGTAAGGATTCAGGGAGTCAGTTTTCACCTTCCACCCGTCAGGGCAAGGTCTCTCTTCTTTCTGAGACCGCCTTAGGCCATCCGGGCCAAAAGGACGTGAGTTTCCAGGTGAGTCTCCTACTTCCGCCTTCTATCTCACCACAGGAATTCTGGGACTGTAGATGGATACCTACATCCATCTACAAAGGTTCTTACGCCAGGTCCTGGGATCTGAATTCAGGTTGTCCGGTTTGCCCAGCAAGTGCTTTGTCCCGCTAAGCCAGCTCTCTGGCGCCACATCAGCAATGGACTTTCTCTTTCTCTACTCTTTCCGCTTGTGATTCTTAATACTGATTATCAAAGTGACAGGACCCAGAATCACCACGAGACAAAACTCTGAGCATGTGTATAAGGGGTTTGTAGATTGGGTGAACTGAGGTAGAAAGACCCTCTGTACGTGCCGTGGGCTGGGCTCCTCCTGTAAGAGGAAGAAAGCGGAGCATAGGCGTTCACTGGACCCTGCTTTTTTGACTGAAGATGCAGTGCAACCTCTGCCTTGTATTTCTGCTGCTGTGTTTGCCCGGAAGATCCACTGTACCCTTAGACTGTGAGGCAAAACAGACTCTTCGGTCCTTAAGTTGTCATACGTTGCTTTCATAGAATTAAAATTGTAGTACGCTGCTGTGTACTGATAGAATGTATTGTTTGTCTCTGTTGCTCAAAAATATTTATAAGACCCGAAAGACCTGTCTCTTTAAGACTCTGGATGGAACCAGAAAAAGGGAAATGAATTGTAAATATAGCATATATCCAATAAATAAATAAAAAAAAGACTCTGGATGGATATAGTTTACATTATGATATGAGATGAATCCTTTTAACTAAAAACTTTTCACATATTGGAATTTAAAACCTGTGTTTGATATTCTTCTTCTTGATGGTGACTGATGATAAATATTCACTTTATGTCATTTTATTTTAAGGGCTATTTTCTTTGTCACAATTTATTTAATATTTTTCTATTATCTTTCATAACTTAATATGAACCCATTAACATATTTTACAGTTTATTTCCATTTCAGGATGTTCTTAGTATATTATGAAGTAGTGCTTTAATAATAGGTCCATTTCTTCTGAATTATTGAATGTCTCTCTGGTCTTACATTTTGGGATTTTTGCAGAGTTAGTATTTTATGAAGCTGAATTAAGCAAAGTCGTCGCCATCTCCTTTCATCTACCTCCTGTGAGGATTGTAGAAAGCTGAATATTTGATTGGACGCTTCTCTCTGAGTTAGAAGTGCCCACAAGCATCAAAATTCTCTCTGTGTGATGTGAGAATTCCGTGGAAGCATTTCTTCCTGATTTAAAAGTCAGCTCCGGCTTCCCTGGGTTTTCCAGTCACAACTGCAAATGCTGTTCCTGGAGCTACATTGCCACCATGCGGCCAAACAGGAGAAAGACAGACAAAAAACCAGAGCACTGTTCTTAAAGTATAATACTTTTCACATTTCCTAAATCAGCATATAATGTATTGGGTAGGATATAATGGATTAGGTAGGACATTTTCGGGTAGTGTGTGTTTTTGTGATTGTCTGCCCCTCTCGCAACACCCTGTTCCCTCCGTGTAGTGTTTCCCCCTCACCCTTTAGCTTATTCTCCATCATTCCTGACCATCTAATGTTACCCTCTGGTTGTTTCTTTCTAGATTTTGGAATTTACCCACCTGTTTATGTATATACAAGTAGAAATTAAAGGCTGGGATGTACATACAGAAGGGAACATTCATATTTTTTACTTTGTGAGTTTGGGTCACATCACTCAGTAGTATATTTTCTCTTTGATTACTGACTGGGAAGCTGCTATTCAGAGAGGCACACAGTGGAAAGGGAGTTAATAACTCTCAACATTGATTGAAGAAACGAGAGATGACCTTGTGAAGATGTTTATTGTTTGGTGGGTAGAACTTTAAAGTTTCCATTTCCTCCTCAATTTTACTCTACTGGCTTTAAAACAAACTAATTGTTGTTGTTGTTGTTGTTGTTGTTGCTAGTATTATTATTATTATTATTATTAGTAGTAGTAGTAGTAGTAGTAGTAGTATTGGTTGCTTCAAGACTTTCTGAGCACTGATCAAAAGCTACAGACTCCCACTCATTGCATATACGCCTCTGTGTGATTCAATCTTACTGTTTGAAATTGGTCAGATTTGGTCTTGTACTTACATGTGTACCAATACAATTTTAATTGTTCTTCCTTTTTACAAACCATGACCCAAATTGGTGTCTAACATCATATAGCCAGCAAAAAGTCTGCTAAAGCACAGCAGATTCCCTCCAATATTATCAACACTGTCAGCCTGCTGAACATAAACTCTCTTTTCTAGGTTTCAAAACAATTTTCTCTTGGACTTTGTGCTGACAGACATACTAGTTGAGTACTGAACTCTAGGTTGATAATTCGCCCTCCTCTCTTGGTCCCATTCCATTCGCATTACTGCTTTGAAAAGTGGTTCAGTCCATGGCTCTTTATCTCTATGCTCAATTTAGCCAATATTTTTGAGCAATTCTGTTATTAGGTGTTGTCATACGGATCATTCTTTGACTGCTTCTCACGCTTGCCTAATTAGCTTCATTAATTTTTTTTTTGTGTTTACACTTTTCCGTTTAATTTGGGAGGATTTTAATCTAGTCTTTCAAATTGTTTTTTTTTAATTAAAGGGAATACAATGGTACATTTGTAAGCTTTCAAAACAAATGATTTGTATTATTTTAAAGTGGGCATATATGTAGGCATGCGTGTGCATATATGTTTGGGTGTGTGCACATTCATGAAGATGCCAGAGGGGATCCCCTGCAGTTGGAGTTGGAAGAATTTGTGAACCGCCTCTCATGACTGCAGGAAAGTGAACTCTGGTCCTCTGGTCCTCTCTCCAGCCCCATCTCTAAGCTTGAAATATACCTCAACCACTTACTCTCCTGGCTCCCTTCTCTTGCTTTCTTGAAACAAGAGTCTGTTGCTTGGGCTGACCCAGATCCAAGCCAATCTTCTGTTCTTTTCTTTGTTTGCTTGCTTGTTTGTTTTTTAAATTAGGTATTTTTATTTATATTTCAAATGGTATCCCCTTTCCCGGTTTCCCCTCTGGAAACCCTCTATCCCATTCCCCCTCCCCCTGCTTCTCTAAGGATGCTCCTCCTCCTACCCAACTCCCACCTCACCACCCTGGCATTCCCCTACATGCCTTCACAGGACCAAGGGCCTCTCCTTCCATTGCTGCCCAACTAGGCCATCCTCTGCTACATATGCAGCTGGAGCCATGGGTCCCTCCATGTGTGCTCTTTAGTTGGTGTTTTAGTCCCTGGGAGCTCTGGGGCGGGGGTCTGGGTTGTTTGATATTGTTGTTTCTCCTATGGGGTTGCAAACCCCTTCAGTTCCTTCAGTCCCTTCTCCAACTCCTTCACTGGGGTCTCCGTGCTCAGTCCAATAGTTGGCTGTGAGCATTCACCTCTGAATTTGTCAGGCTCTGGCAGAGCCTCTCAGGAGACAGCTGTATCAGGCTCTTGTCAGCAAGCTTGTCTTGGTGTCTGCAACAGTGTCTGGGTTTGGTGTCTGTATATGGGATGGATTCCTAGGTGGGGCAGCCTCTGAATGGCCTTTGCTTCCATCTCTGCTCCACTCTTTGTCCCTGTATTTCCTTTAGACAGGAGCAATTCTAGGTTAAAAATTTGGAGATGAGTGGGTGGCCCCACCTCTCAACCAGGAGCCTTGCCTAACCTCTGGATATGGTCTCCACAGGAACACCCTCCTCTTTGTTGGGCATTTCAGCTAATCTCATCCCATTGTTTCCTGCAAGCCTATTGTTTTCCTGGTATCTGAGACTAGCTAGTGGCTATGCCCAGCATCCCATCCCCCATTACTACACACCTCTGTTTAGTTTCCCAACTTTCTGCATATTGTCCCCATTTTCTCCCATTCCTGGGCCTATAGTTAAAGCTAACATAGCCCAAAATCTTTGTGAGTATGTGTGTGTTCATGTGTGTGTGTGTTCGTGTGTGTGTGTGTGTGTGTGTGTGTGTGTGTTCAATGTCTGTCTTTCATTTTGGATAGTGTTTGTCAAAATGTCTTCAAGTTCAATGCTGCTAATATTTAAAATCCTTTTGAGCACTGAAGATACATCTCTGGAATAAGTGCTTTCAAAGCCCGAGAAGGGTCCACCAGTTCTCTCGGTATCTGCTAGTTTAAAGGAAGAGGGCTATCCCCCTCAGGCACTCCTAGAATTAAAAACACCTTTCTTATAGCAGACTTTTGTTAACTCATACAGTCCTGATGATATGTGTAAACTCTAAGACTTATTTTTTTCTATAACTCTATAGCTACTCTGTGCTGCTTTCTCTCTTTCTTTCTTTCTTTCTTTCTTTCTTTCTTTCTTTCTTTCTTTTTTGTCAATTTCCCGAAGGTTAGGGCAATTTGAGAAGAGGTAACTTCAACAGAGAATATGCCTCCATCAGATAGGCCTCTGGCCAAGTCTGTGGGGCTATTCTTGCTTAATGATTGCTGTGTGATTGTCTGCTCTAAGAGGTGTGTGGCAGGTGAGTTTATCTGGGAAGGTATTAAGCAAGCATGATCAGTGAACTATCAGCTAAGATGAACAATGGTACAAGGGGACGGGTGTGCTAGGCAATAAATAATCACATTGGGGAAAAAAGGGGGGGAGAGCTCTCAGTTATACAGATTTGGCAGTGAGCGTGTGAATCCTTTTGGCTCTTCTCTTGTTTGCTCCTGTAATGTGGGTGGCTGACTGTTCTGTGTTCTAGGCCAGCACTCCACAACCCAGTTATTCTCTTATTCCAGAAGGTTACACAAACTCGATAGATCGTGATGATGACCAAAATAGAGGAAATATCCAACAGCTTTAGTAGCAAGCATGTGTGCAGTGTTGTCCGCATGCTAAGGACTAATTAAACACTGCTGTGAATTCCAACAACGCCAGCATGAAGGCATCTCTGAAATTCTTCCTCTACTAGGAAATCACAAGCCATGGACTCCCTTGCTAGAAGTGAAAGTGTGCCATGTCAAGAACTGGTCTGATTGGGAGGCAGATCTCAGTATTGCCCACAATGTTTAACAAATATCCAATAAGCTCAAGGTAAGCATCATGTCACAGCAATACATCGGCCCTGAGAAGAATGCAGTTTAAATCACACTAGGATTCTATCAGTAAAAAATTTTAATAAAAAAATTTAATTTACAAGTTGTCCTCTAAATGTCTATACAACATGAAAATGATCAGTTTATTTTCCCATTAGGGAGGAAAACACAGAAGGAGCATCAAAAATTGGAGCAGATCCGACTCTCGGGGAGCTAGCCTGGAAAACTGAAACTGTATATCAAAGTCAATACAAATTTCTCTGTCTAATGGAATCAGTTATATAATAATTGAAATATTCATCAAAAAGTGGATACTCAAAAATATGTTTTATAAGATATAGTTATTAATGACTTAGCTGTTTATCACTTTACTGTATTCCTAGTTATGGATTGGCTGGATGGTCAGGGACGTGGAAAGATCATGATTGGAAAATTGGTGAGAAAGACATTTGGGGAAGAAGTATGTGGATAGATCTTTCCAAGTGGGCAAAGGATGTGAAGATATTTGTGTCCCATGTAAATGCTCACCAAAAGGTGACTTCAGCTGAGGAGGAGTTCAACAATCAAGTGGATAAGATGACGCGTTCTGTGGACAGTCAGCCTCTTTCCCCAGCCACCCCAGTTATTGCCCAGTGGGCACATGAACAAAGTGGTCATGGTGGCCGAGACGGAGGTTATGCTTGGGCTCAGCAACATGGACTTCCACTCACCAAGGCTGACCTGGCTACAGCTGCTGCTGAATGCCAGATCTGCCAACAGCAGAAACCAACACTGAGCCCCAGATACGGCACCATTCCTCGAGGTGACCAGCCTGCAACCTGGTGGCAGGTTGATTACATTGGACCACTTCCCCCATGGAAAGGACAACGTTTTGTTCTTACTGGAGTAGATACTTATTCTGGTTATGGATTTGCCTTTCCTGCACGTAATGCTTCTGCCAAAACCACCATCCGTGGACTCACAGAATGCCTCATCTATCGTCATGGTATTCCACACAGTATTGCTTCTGACCAAGGAACTCATTTCACAGCCAGAGAAGTGCGACAGTGGGCCCACGATCATGGAATTTACTGGTCTTACCATGTTCCCCATCATCCTGAAGCAGCTGGTCTGATAGAAAGATGGAATGGCCTTTTGAAGACACAGTTACAGCGCCAATTAGGTGGCAACAGCATGGAGGGCTGGGGCAGAGTTCTTCAGAAGGCAGTATATGCTTTGAATCAGCGTTCAATATATGGTACAGTTTCTCCCATAGCCAGGATTCATGGGTCCAGGAATCAAGGGGTGGAAAAGGGAATAGTTCCACTCACTATCACTCCTAGTGACCCGCTAGGAAAATTTTTGCTTCCTGTCCCCACAACTTTAGGTTCTGCTGGCCTAGAAGTTTTGGTTCCAGAGGGGGGAGTGCTCCTACCTGGAGCCACAACAAACATTCCACTGAACTGGAAGCTCAGATTCCCCCCTGGCCATTTTGGGCTTCTAATGCCCTTAAACCATCAGGCTAAGAAAGGAATAACTGTGTTAGGAGGGGTGATAGATCCAGATTACAGTGGGGAAATTGGATTGCCTCTCCACAATGGAGGTAAGCAGGATTATGTCTGGAGAGCAGGAGATCCCCTAGGGCGTCTCTTAGTACTACCCTGTCCTGTGATTAAAGTCAATGGGAAACTACAACAGCATAATCCAAGCAGGATGAGGAAGGATGACCCATCAGGAATGAAGGTATGGGTCAGTCCTCCAGGAAAAGAGCCAAGACCTGCTGAGGTGCTTGCTGAAGGTGAAGGAAATACAGAATGGGTAGCAGAGGATGGTAGTTATAAATACCAGCTAAGGCCACGTAACCAGTTGCAGAAACGAGGATTATAAGTAATATGAATTCTTCTATCTTATTTTGTTAAGGATACATTTGTCTTCCAATTCCTTTAAAATCAATTGGTATTGAGACACTAAAGGAATGTTCCCAAGGGACATTGCCCCATTGTAAATTTACAAATGCGTTTGCGATTGTACGAGGAATAGTTATATCATGTTAGGCGTATTCATGACCTTGTTATTGTTTCATGTGGACATGAGATATTATCTGTGTCAAGTTGACAAGGGGTGGATTGTAGTGGCTATTCCTGGTTGTCAACTTGACTATATGTGGAATGAACTACAATCTAGAATTGGAAGGCTCACCTATGATCCTAATGTGGAGGCTCAGAGATATAAGTTTCTGACCTGGACTTAGCATGGAGATCTTGAAGCATGGATTCCAGTCAAGGTCATCTGGGATTAAAGGTGTGGAGACATACACCTTTAATCCCAGACTTCAAGTTCATCTGGGATTAAAGGTGTACACCTTTAATCTGGGCTACACCTTCTACTGAAGACATATATAAGGACATTGAAAGAAGGAAGACTGATTCTTCCTTGCCGGCTTGCTTCGTGGGACTGAGCAACTGCAAGATCCTTGGACTTCCATCCACAGCTGCTGCTGACTACTGTTGGGGAGTTGGACTACAGACTGTAAGTCATCGACAAATTCCCTAACTACATAGAGACTGCCCATACGATCTGTGACTCTAGAGAACCCAGACTAATACAGGTTATACTCACAATATGCAGTTCTGTAGAATATAATGATGAAGAGATTTATACACTACATACACCACAAAAGCTCTCATAATAATGAAAGAAATAAGACATATGGAATTGTGTCAGCACATTTCTTTTCTATATGTAACTGCAACAAACTATGTTCACTGCATGGGCAATTTTGTTTCTCTTTCTATGGAATTTGTGATTTTTTTCTCCAAAAAATAGTTTATATGTGATAAATGCATACATAAATCTGTACATTACTAGATCTACAATTTTAAAACATAAAATACATGCAAGACAATTTAGGTGATTTGGCTAATATGTAAACTAAATTTAATAAAGAAATATCTCTGGAGATTGTACTGCAGCCAGTAACCTAAAAGATAAGAACCTGAGACATCCTGGCGAGGATGTGGAGAAAGAGGATCACTCCTCCACTGCTGGTGGGATTGCAAGATGGTAAAACCGCTCTGGAAATCAGTGTGGCGGTTCCTCAGAAAATTGGGCATGTCACTTCCAGAGGACCCTGGCATACCACTCCTGGGCATATACCCAGAGGATTCCCCTGCATACAATAAAGACACATGCTCCACTATGTTCATAGCAGCCTTGTTTATAATAGCCAGAAATTGGAAGGAGCCCAGATATCCCCCAAAGGAGGAATGGATACAGAAAATGTGGTATATTTATACAATGGAATACTACTCAGCAATTAAAAATAATGAATTCATGCAATTTGTAGGCAAATGGTTGGATCTGGAAAACATCATCCTAAGCGAGTTAACCCAATCACAAAAGAATACACATGAAATGCAATCACTGACAAGTGGATATTAATGAGCCCAGAAGCCCTAAATATTCAAGGCACAATTAGCAAGTCAAATGATTCCCAAGAAGAAGAAAGGAGAGGACCCTGGGCCTGAAAAGATTGGATCCAGTTTTGTAGACCCAGAACAGAGAAATTGTGGTGGTGGTGGGGGAATGATTGGGGAATAGTTGGGGGGGAGAGGAATTATGGGACGTATGGTGGGGGGGAACTGGGAAAGGAGAAAGCCTTTGGATTGTAAACATAGAATATAGAAAATAAAAATTTAAATAAAAAAGATAAGAACCTTTCTTTGAGTGAATACATCTTTATTCAAAAAAAGAAAAACTCATTTTAAGTCAGCTACAATAATGTCTTTCAAGATATAGGACACTCATGTCTTAATGCTATTATTTTTTTCAATACATGCCCAAACTGTGACAGAGATGATTGCTATTTAAATAAACAAGTTGTGGGTGACTTTCTAATATTCAATCTGTGCCCTCTGATGAGATAAGTGCTGAAGAAGAGAGTAATCTCTGTTGCTGTGCTCTTCACTAGTGTACCCTTAGCAGATAGGGCAGATCTGCTTCCCTTATCCATCTCCAAGTGACATTCTCTGTGTTTTCTTTTGATTTTGGTTGCCTTGGACACTAACTATAATAAGTAGGTTGTTCATTACCCTATGTGACCCCTGTGCAAAATGGAATTTTATTCATCTGGGAAGAAAAACAAAATAATGAAAATTGCTGTGTGACGGTTTGTGTATGCTTGGCTCAGGAAGGGGCACTATTAGAAGGTGTGGCCTTGTTAGAGTAGGTGTGTCACTGTGCGTGTGGGCTTTAAGACCCTTATCCTAGCTGTCTGGAAGCCAGTATTCTGTTAGCAGCCTTTAGATTAAGATATAGAACTCTGAGCAACTTCTGCACCATGCCTGCCTGGATGCTGACAAGCTCCTGCCTTGATGATAATGGACTGAACCTCTGAACCTGTAAGGCAGCCCAAATTAAATGTTGTCCTTTATAAGAGTTGCCTTGGTCATAGTGTCTGTTAACAGCAGTAAAACCCTAAGACATGCTGTATGTTGATAGAGCTGATCAGGGAAACTGTATCCTTAAAGACAAATAGTGTACATTCTTTCTCATATATGGATTCTTTTTTCCAATCTTTAGATTTGTGTGTTTGACCTTTAGACTCTATTAAACTAGAAAAAAACTCATTGATGGGGATAAGGACAGTCTTCAGGGATGGGAGATGGAAGAACATTCTTGTTATGCAAAGGGAAAGAAGTAGGGCAGGAAAGGCCTACGTTATGAGTTTTAGGATGGTAGAATGGAGAAACCACTTCAGCCACAGGACCTGGAAGACTGGAACTTGATCTGACCTGAAAGCATTCTCTTTGAGGAATAGTTTTTGTGGCACAGAAGTTGCCACGAAAGCTTCTGTAAGAGGGAAGCTACCAAATAGTTCTAAGCATGTTTGATGTTTCTGAACTATAATAATCTTAAGGGTAGAACAATGATATATAGTACCTTGGTTGTTACCTCAACTTTCTAATTGTATTTAAAACTTACATAAGAAGAAGGAATTCATGCCTGGTACTGGAACCCTAGCCAACTGTCAATGTCTAGTGAGGTAATGGGGTCTTGGAAGAAAATCAACAATTGCCTTATCACTAAACCATCACAATTCCTATATACATTCTAAATATGTATCTTTATACACACAGAAACACTCTTATTACTTACCAAAGAAACTTCTTGAAATTGATGGAGACAGCTACAGCAAACTGAAACTGCTCAAAATACAGAGACAAATCCCTGTGTAGTTCTCACCACAAATGCCACATCTACAGTACAACCTGCACACTAAAACTCAGTGATCGGGGCAAATGGCAGGGCAGGGAGATTGTGACAGAGAAGAGGAAGTTTCTCGTGAGATTGTGCCTCCTAGAAATGTCAGAGAAACTATACCAATTCTCATCAACTTGGCTACCTAAACACGACCTGAACAAGGATGACATACTAACGTGGAAGGGGAAGATCTCCTGTGCCCTCAATCCTTGACAAATTTACAGGCAACTAAGAACTGCTGAGCTAGGGAAAAGAGTGTTCCCCAGGATAGAACACCACTTTCTTATCAAATATCAAGCAATCAGTTCTGAAATCATATACATACAAATAACATAGAGACTTGTCAGGTTATACTTGTTATATTATCAGGTTATACTTGTTACAGGTTATATTTGGGAAGGTGTATGCACATCTATCTCTATATACATACACATATATAATGACAAAGAAAAGGAGGTGTTTATTTTGAGAGAGGAAGACACAAGGTTGGTGAGAAGGAAGTTCATGAGAGGGGTTGGATTCAGCTAAGGAAAGGCTGAAAATGAACTAAGTTTGGATTATATTAGTAAACTGAGATGCTACTCTTCTGTGGCCAAGTCTATCTATCTATCTATCTATCTATCTATCTATCTATCTATCTATCCATCTATCTATCTACCTGTCTGTCCATCTATATATGTGTGTTGAGTATGTGTGTATAAAATGTTTGTGCATATACACAATACAGAAAGTAAAGATAAAGTAAAGGGATTCTCAATTTTAACCATTCTAGCAAACTGTACAAATACATTTGAGGTAACTTTTAATCATAACCTTGCCCATATCTATGCTTTTAAATGGGTAAATAGATAGTTAAAATGATATTTCTTCATAATTACTGGAGGATTAATCCAGACCTATCAATATAGCAACACTCATTATCATACTGACTACTTATCTCATTGCTACTAATAGGTATTTCTTGGTTCTTTCATGTATGGCGACTAAATAAATTTCTCTCTCCCCAGCCATCCTTAACTTCTATTTGAAACAAAGCAGAAAGAAAGAAAAGAACAAGAGGCATTTGTTGTCTAATTTTCACTTTAAATATTTTAATTAAATAAAGTTAGAGAAGGTCTGCATCGGTCTCTTTACCAGAAAGTGAAATAAGAAAACTAGTGACTTGGATTCATACTTATATTTGCAAAAGGTTTGATACTTTTTAATGTAAAATAGCACAATGAAATTATATTAGACTTACTTTATTCAGTTAAATGACTAGTCAGAAATAGCATTTGTAAGGATTATATATCTATATATGTACATATATACATATATACTGTCTATATACAGTATACAGATACTTCAGTAAAAAAGTGGTTAGATATCACAAATCTTAAAGTAGTTTCTCTAAGGGTAAATATATAAACAAGAAAGAATTTTAGTAACAAGTACTATAAATGTTTTCTTTAGTTTGGGAGAGCTGCCAAAATTCTCATTTAGACAATTAATTAATAACCTCGGAGCTATTTTATGGAGGGAATACCATATGCGCAAATAAATTAATGACTCATGATTATCCTAGTTCAGATTATCATTGCTTTGATAAAACACCACAACCAAAGTAACGGGGAGGAAAGGGCTTACTCTAGCACGTTTTCTTTCACCATTGAAGGAAGTCAGAACAGGAACTCAAACAGGGCAGGATCCTGGAGGCAGGTGCTGATGCAGAGGCCATGAGCAGTTTTCCTTACTGGCTTGCTCAGCTATTTTCTTATAGAACCCGTGCAGCTGACCCCTCCCCCATCCATCACCATTTAAGTCAATGCCTTCCAGGCTTGCATACAGCTAGATCTTGTGGACATATTTGGTTAGTTAAGGTTCCCTCCCCTCAGAAGTGACTTTAGCTCCTATCAAGCTGATATAAAAATCTCCCAAACAATGGTGAAATGTTATTTCTTATGTGCAATTTTAAAGGCACTAGCTCCTTGTTGTTAGAAACAAGTAAAGAAAAATCTCAGCATATGGCACAAAGAACACACAAGCAGTGCAAAAGTACTTCTGACAGGCAATTCTCTTTGCTAAAACAGGGACTTCTAAGGCCAAAACTGGGCTAGGAAGGAGACAGGCAGTATATTGGATCTATCCTAACACTATGCATTTTCCCCATTTGCTGGGGTCCATCTCACACTCTTTCAAGACTGAGTAGTTTTACAAGAACTGAAGCACAGGTAATGAAGGAAGGTGGGAAGCAGCTGGCTACTTAAGGCGATGTTATTTCATTTTGGGGAATGCAGCTGGGCCCTTGAGTGACTAACCTTTTTACCAAGTGATCTTGAGGAAAATTAAAATGTTTAAAAGGTGGGGAGACAAAAAGATCTGCTTAAAGTCTTATGAGGTGGGAGGGATTAAAATATATTTGAATTCCTTCCCCTAGACAAGCTTCCTAGTTTTTGACAGAAAAAAAATGGCTCATATTTAATATTTTATGGAATCAAATTGTTAACTGATACTATTTATAAAAATATATGGAATAGAAATTGGAAAAATCTTCAACAGGTCATTTTTAGTGCATAGAGTTTAGTAAATCTGGTTTGGTGTATTCTGAGTCGTGGTGGATTTAAGGAGCCTGCTTTGTTTTGTGTTTTCTTATTTTTATGGGTATAGTGCTTTCTTTCTTCTAAAATATACTCCTTATGTTTTTCCTGTAACTCAAGAAGGAACTACTGAGCTAGAACAGAAGCGATTATGTGCCTATGTTCTGACATTGATTATGAAGAGGGACAGTGACTGTGAAAAGACGAGACCCTTAGATGCTTACTGATCAGTAATGGCAGGCGCTAAAATGCACACAGTCGGGGTGGGTGGCACACTGAAGAGGAGACAGAGCCTGCAGGTTTCCCCGCATACAAGTGATACAGTGTGGAGTGTCAACGTCATCCAACCCTGGTGTCATGTGCTACAGCATAGATGCTTTACCAGTTACATCTGCAGGGGTAGCTGCTCAAAAGCCTAACAGTGTCCACAGGACTCAGTGGGAACTAAGCACTCAAGGAAAAATGAAAATGTCTGCAGGCTATTCTTGTCTGTAGCAATTGGCTAGTTCTAAGTCAACTTGACACAAGCTTGCCACAAGAGGAGGGAACCTCAATTAAGAAAATGCCTCCATAGGACCAGGCTATAGGCAAGCCAGGGAGCTAGTTTCCTAACTGGTGATGGGTGTGGGAGGTTCCTTCCCATTGTGGGTAGTGTTATCCATAGGCTGGTGGTCCTGGGTTCTGTAAGAAAGCAAGCTGAGCAAGCCATGAGGAATAAATGAGTAAGCAGCACCCCTCTGTGGCTTCTGCATGAGCTCCTGCCTCCAGATTCCTGCCCTGTTTGAGTTCCTGTCCTTACTTCCTTCAGTGATGGATGGTACACAAATCTGGAATTTCATCACAGCAATAGTAACTGTAACTAGGGCAGTCATGTTATTAATAATTGCCTAAAGTGGAACCAATAAGTGATAGTTTAATAAAATGTTTGGCTTATCCCATAATATGACTTTACTCAGCAGCAAGAAGGAATTAAGTATCGATAACTCATTACAACACAGACAGACCCTGAACACAGTGGTAAGTCAAAGAAGCCAGCCAAAAGAAGCCACAGCACATAGTGTGTCATCCCTTGGACATGAAACTCCTAGCACAGGTATAGAGATGGTTATCGAGACAGATATAGAGACAGTAGATCTGCAGTTCCCAGAGCCAGGACAGACCAAAGGCACATGCCAGATAAAAAAGGATTTGTTTTATAGTAACAGACATGATCCAACATTGTAGTAATCTCACAATTCTGAGAATATAATAACTCATACACTAACTATATTCCAATAAATCTGCTCCAAATAAATAAATAAATAAACAAACATCTTATCATGAGATAAGATGATATATAAAGATGAATTTCAATTAGGGTTCAAGACATAGGACGAATCAGCACTGAGCCCTGCTAATAACAAAACGATAAAAAGTTCACTGACAATAAATCCATAAAATTACCAAAAAAAAAAACCCCAAATAACCAAAAAAAAAAAAAACAAAATCCAAGTTCAGGGTACTTAGAGATTTACCTCACTCAAAATGGATTTCTTTATTCCAATATTAATTAAATTAACTGTTTTATTAGGATTAACTAGATATCAGGATATTAATTGAGATATCCATTTCAAATTTATTGCTTTTCATATATATCTCAATGGGGATCAATATGTTTTCATGCCTAGTAAACTATGTTCTTGTCATTTTTTATGAAATTATTTCATTTACATTCCAAATATTGCTTCCCCCTTCCCAGTTTCCATTCCCAGAGTTCTTCACCTCATCCCCCCTTACCTTTGCTTCTGAGGGGATGCTCCCTTACCCACCTACCTCCTCATCCCCCAACTCCCTCACCCCCACCCCTACATCACAACTCCCCCCAGCATCTCTCTTCCCTAGGGCATCAAGTCTCTACAGGACTCCCACTGAGGGAGTCCTCTGGTACAGACATGCTAGGGACCATTTCATGCATGCTCTTTGGTTGGTGGCCTAGTATTTGGGAGCTCTGAGGTATCTGGGTTAGTTGATACTGTTGTTCTTTTATGGGGTTGCTATCCCCTTCAGCTCCTTCAATCCTTCCCCTAACTCTTTCATGGGGATCCCTGACCTCAGTTCAATAGTTAGATGTAAGTATCTGTATCTGTCTCAGCCAGCTGCTGGTAGAGCCTCTCAGAAGACAGCCATGCTATGTTTCTGTCTGGAAGTACAACATGACATGAGAAATAGTGTCAGGGCTTGGTTTCCGCACATGAAATGGATCCCAAGTTGGGCAGGTCAGGGACGTTTCCTTCGGTCTCTACTCTTATTTTTGTTCTTGTACTTCTTTTAGACAGAAGCAACTCTGGGTAAAAAGTTTTGAAGGCAGGAGCCATCCCTCCACTGGGGGCCATGTCTATCTACTGGAGAGAGCCTCTTCAGCTTCCATCTCTCCACTGTTGGGCATTTTGGCTAAGGTCACCCCCAGTGAGTCCTGAGGGTCTCTCACCTTGTGGGTCTCTGGTACTTTCTAGAGGGCCTCCCAACCCCCACCACTCAGGCTGCTTATTTCCATTTATTCTCTTGGGCCTCTGGGCTTCTCTCCTGTCCACACCCAATACCTGATCTTGTTATCCTTTTCCCCTCTCCATTCCCATCCACTCTCTCTCCTAGATCCCTTCTTCCCTCTCCATCTCATGATTATTTCCTTTATCTTCTAAGTGAATTGAAGCAACCTCACTTAAGCCTTCCTTCTTGTTAAATTCCATATGGTCTGAGTTTTATCATGGGTGTTCTGTGCTTTTTGGCTAATATCCACTTATCAGTGAGTACATACACCATGCATATCCTTTTGGGTATGGATTACCTCCCTCAGAATGATATTTACTAAGTCTATCCATTTGCCTGCAAAATTTATGATGTCCTTATTTTTAATAGCCCAATAGTATTCCATTGTGTAAATAAACCACACATCTGTATCCATTCTTCAGTTAATGAACATCTGGATTGTTTCCAGCTCTGGCTATTATAAATAAGACTGCTGTGAACATAGTAGACCATGTGTCCGTGTAGAATGATGGAACATCTTTTGTGTATATGCTTAGGAGTTGCATAGGTTGCTTTTCAGGCAGAACTATTCCCAATTTTCTGAGGAACTGCCAGATTAATTTCCAGAGTGGTTGTACCAGTTCACAATTCCAACAGCAATGGAGAAGTAATCCTCTTTCTCCACACCCTTGCCAGCATGTACTGTCAATGGAGTTCTTGATTTTAGCCATGCTGATTGGTGTAAAGTGGAATATCAGGGTCGTTTTTGATTCACATTTTTCTGATGACTATGTTGAATATTTCCTTAAGTGCTTCTTGGCCATTAGAAATTCCTTTGTTGAGAATTATTTGTTTTGCTCTGTGCCCTTTTTAAAATTTGGTTTTAAAATTTGGTTCTTTTGGAGTCTAACTTCTTGAGTTCTTTATATATTTTGAATATTAGCCCTCTATATGATGTAGGGTCAGTGAATTCCCAATCTGTAGGTTGCCATTTTAGCCTATTGACAGTGCCCCTTGCCTTACGGAAGATTTTTAGTTATATGAAGTCTCATTTGTCAATTTTTGATCTTAGAGCTTGAGCCATTGGTGTTCTGTTCAGGAAATTTTTCCCTGTGCCAATGTGCTCAAGGCTATTTCCCTCTTTCTCTATTAGATTCAGTGTCCCTAGTTTTATGTTGATGTCTTTGATCTCCTTGGACTTGAGTTTTATACAAGGTGATAAATATGGTAAAATTTGCATTCTTTTACTTGCAGACAGCCAATTAGACCAGCACCATTTGGTGAAGGTGCTTTCTTTTTTTCCACTATAGGCTTGTAACTTTAATTTTTTCAAACCTTATTTTTAATGAAGGTTCTTAAAAGCTTTAACCTCCTTTTTTGCCCACCACCCACCAGATATGGGAGTGCACTAGTTTAGTGATTCTTTGGAGCAACTCCCGTTTGTGTTTTCTGGAAATTGACAGTTCAGTTCACAGGTCAACAGCTCGATCCACTCACAAACACTTCATGGATATACCAGAAATCCAGTTCAGTGGAATTAGGATAGCAACCAAGAATCATCAACAATAGCACTAATTAACAGAGACAGCTAGGCCTTAGCCTCAGCACAAGTCAGCAGGAGGCTACTACCAAAGTCAACAGGAATGTCAGGAAAAGGTCTTTGCTGTATCTCTCAAGTGAAGTGAAGATCAGGAAAAATGCTGAGACCAAGAACGAGCCAAGCTCAGCTCTTCACTGGCTGTCAAGTCCTTTTTATACTCTTTCCAAACATCAAGGGTCCTTCATGGGTTTTACCTTAGCAAGTGAGTCTGACTCTGTCTTAGCTGACATCCCTCTGCCAATCAGTCAGAGTCTGAGGAAAAGGCCAAAAGCCAGGGCACAGGAAAGCTTTTCTGTTGTTTTTTTGTTTTTTGTTTTTTGGTTTTTTTTTTTGTTGTTGTTGTTGTTGTTTCCCCTGTGTATTTCCCTCTATGGAGTCCTGTCAAATGGAGCTCAACTACACAATGTAAGACAAACCAATACATGTGTGTCATTACAAAAGAAACTTCATCATATGTCCTTTTAAGTACTTGCTTTATCAGAACAATCTTTCTTCTGTTTCTTTTTCAGTGAAACATTACTTCATGTGTTTGCCTCAGTAAAATACCATCTGACACAACTGACTTCCAAAGAATCCTTGAGTTCCAAGGTTTTGGCTTCTTTGTCAAAACCTTGTGTCCAAGTGTCCAAAGGTGTGTAGATTCTTTTTCGGGTCTTTAATTCTATTACGTTATCTTCCTGCCTGTCTCTGTATCATGCCCCCCCCTTTTAAATCACTATTGCTCCATAGTACAGCTTGAGATCAGGGACAGTTATTCCCCCAGAAGTACTTTTATTGTTGAGAATTGTTTTCAATATCCTGAGTTTTTTGTTTTTCCATATGAAGTTGAAAATTGCTCTTTCCATGTCTGTGAAGAATTGTGTTGGAATTTTGATGGTGATTGCATTGAATATGTGGATTGCTTTTGGCAAAATGGCCAGTTTTACTATGTTAATTCTACCAATCCATGAGCATGGGAGATCTTTCTATCTTATGAGGTCTTCTTTGATTTCTTCCTTCAAACATTTTTTAAAAAGTTTTTAAATTGGAAAAAATATACAGAATAAGTGAAGCTTTTAAAGAGTGTATATTCAATAACTGTTTAAAGTAAAATTAAGTTCTATTATATTACAGATATAAAGTTAGAAATTTTGACCTTTCCTTTGTATACCTAAAATTTGACAGCATTTTGATGAAATTAATGTTAGGTAACTAATATAAAGACTTTCATATTACATATAGACTTTTACATCCACAGTGTGTCCTAGACCTGATCTCCCACATACAGCTAAGAAATCAGAATGATGCTATTTTAAATAAAGAAAAAAAGAGAAAACTAATTCAAACTAATAACAAGATTGTAGGCTCAAGTGGAAACATTTATTTTATGTAAATGACATAAATAGTCCAACCTGAAAACCTACAGATTCAAAAGACTCAGTTCTGAGCTTTCCCTAGAAAATGAATCTCAGTACTTAAATCTATTTTTTAATTTAATTTACATATATTTCCTTATTTTTAATTAACACATATGTATCACTGCAGTATGCAATTTCAGTACACATTTCCACTAAACAATGATCAGATTTATAGTATTGTGTATTTGATACTTAAGATGGATACATTTGTGTGTGTTTGTATGTGTGTGTATTTGTGTGTATGTGTGTTGTGTGTAACAGCCAATATTCTCCAATTTTAAAATAATTAACTTAGTCACCATAGTTCTCGAACTTATTTCTCCTATACAATTAAATTCTTGGCTTACTAATTGTCTGGTCTTCATCACCCTGCACTACCTCCTCGACAGACTTATTTTATTTAATATCATTTATTTTCCATCCTTATAACAGGAAATGACAGATTTCTTTCACTTACATAGCTGGAAACAGTCTATAATGTTAAACATAATAATAGTGCATCAACATAAGTCCAAATAACTTGAGCCTTCCTTATTCATTTCCTTGGAAGGTGTTATTGCTAATTCCAGTGGCAGTTTTGCTCGCCATTTTGAAAACTCTCTCGTTTTTTTGTCCCATAATGTTTGCACTAATTTGTACGCCCACCAACAGCACGCACAGATTGCTTCTCCTCCACTTGCTCACCAACTGGTATTTGTCATCATTTGTTTGAAATTTAGTCATAGTTTGTTTTCATCCTCTCTGGATACTCTTGCACTGTGGAAGGATGTCTACATCCTGTCTTATTAATGAAACTAACTTGTTATCCAGACACTGCGTACTCTCCTTCCCCACATTGAATCAGGGTGATATGGGTGATATCTTATGTCAAATATCTTGATCAAGGAATCACAGAATCAATACATGAATTCTGAGGCTGGATAAAGACTCTTCTTTACCCTGAACCTAGGCTGAGGAATCCTCTTAGCCTTCCCTGATCCTACCCAAGATTTCTGGAAAGATCTCTATGGAAAGAAACACTGTCTCACAGGTTACTAGTGACTTTGTGATTGGTGATTGGATCTTTGGAATTGGATCCCTGAATTTCAGTAATGTGTTCATGTCCCTGAAACTTCATAAATCAAGCTGGATTCTCCGATTTTGCCCAAATTCAGAAGCAATCTAATGTGAGGAATGGGCTTGGAATGAGAATGAAAATTGGTGGTGGGGTAGAGAGTGATGGGAGGCATCTCTGGTGACTAGCTGGTGGTCCCAGCTGGGAGTTCCTACCAGAAGGGAATATAGAGGCTGAAGTGACTACTTCCTGTAGGCAGGAGGAACTTCCAGGGAAGGGAGGGGCACATCAGTCCACCTACAAAATCTTTAAACCAAAATTTGTCTTGCCCACAAGATGTACAGGGATAAAAATAGAGCAGAGGCTGAGGAACAGCCAAGCCAATGACTGCCCCAATTTGAGACCATCACATGTGAGAGATACAACCACTGTCACATTTTAATGATATTCTGCTATGTTTATGTAAGAATCGACCAGTCTTACCTTACCAGACTCCCTGAGTGAACCACATGGAGGGCGGGGCTTGTGATTGGGATGTAAAGTAAATAAGAAAAATGTGATAGATCATTGGTTGGTCATTCCCCTCTCTCTGTCTTTGTTCTATCTTTGTCCTGACCATTGGTTTGGACTTGTATATTTTGACTTGGTATGTTTTTTTTTTCTTCTTTTTCTTTCATCAAATATAGGTTTGTTCTTTTTCTTTTTTCTTTTCTCTTTTCTTTTTTTTTTTCACCTAGGAAGACTGGGAAGTGAGTGTGATCAGGATGCATTATGTGAAATTCCCAAATAATCAGTAACAATAATTATGTTGGAAAATCAGTCAATCAATAATAACAACAAAAATATTTTTCAAAATAAAATTTGGACTTAGCTTTGTACATTTTTCACATGTGCAGCAAATAGGCCAAAATGAAAGTAAAATAAAAATCAGCAGGAACTTCATAGGCAAAAGAAACAAACATACAAAGAAACAAACTTTTATCTCTGGCCCTTTAATCCATCTCACACAAACTACTTATAGTATAGCTAGGTACATACACACACAAAAAAAAGTTATTCGAATGCTTAGAATAAGATTCTTATTTATTTCAAGTTTTTGTTTTTCTTTGAGGTTTTGAGCTCACGAACATGATAACACTACAGGTAAATTCAGAAGGAGGGCGGAGACCACCCCAAAGGCTGGTTTGGTCGCCTAATAATACCTACAACAACTATAAAATATAAATAAAAACCACAAGCAAATTGTCCGTTTAAAGTACTTTGAAGAAAAAAACAGTACCTTGGAAGTTTTTTTGTTGTATTGTGTTGTTTTGTTTTGTTTTCTTCCTACCCTTTTGCCAGTTCTCTAGTGGTTTGGGTGAAGTAGTGAAAGCACACACCGACTGTGTGTATCCCTGACCTCTGGCAGCAGAAATCTCCCTTCTCTACTCCAAGTGACCCATGATTAAATTCTGAGACCATAGGATGGGTCTCAAGTTAGGCCAGTTAGTGGTTTGCCATGCCCCAGTCTCTGCTCCGTCCCCTGTGCCCGTGTCTAGTAGACAGGATAATTTGGGGTTGACAGTTTTGTGGTCGGTGCCTATTGCTCCACTGAGGTCCCTGCCTTGCTGCAGGGTACATTGTCACCTCTGATTCCACATTCCTAATGTTGTGAGTTACAGCTAAGGTTAGGGTTCAGAGGAGAAGGGGAGGTGATGGGGGAAGGATGTGGGGGTAACCTGGAGGAGGGTAATGAGCAGGATGTAAAATGGGTAAGCAAAAATGTAAATGAAGAATATATTCAATAAAAAAAAAAGTCTGAGACAAGAGGCAGGGGATGAACAACTCACTATGGCCTTAAATTTAACTTTTCCATGTTTTGTTTTTTTGTTTGTTTGTTTGTTTATCCCGTTGTCATCCTCATTGCTTTTCCTGGTGTCAACATCCTCATCTTCATCATCTCAGCTACCCAATTGCCAGTAGCTGCCTATTTCCTCTTCATCATCATTCTCATTGTCAGCCTCTTTTCCCCCATTTTCCTTGTTAGCATTTCCATTGACAGGATCATTTCTTCCATTTTCTGTTTCCTCCGCAATTACCTTTTTCTCTTTCAAGTCCTTGGTGGTGATCCTGGAGCTGCTGTCCACTGCCATGTTGGAAGGGCTGGAGCACAGCTGGAATCCCATGCAACAGGTGAGAAAAACAAGTTCTAGCCATCTGGCAATAGAACTGACAGCTGGGGCTTAAGAGGAGGAGGTGGTTAAGGTGCCTGCCTTAAGAAGTGAGAGGAAGAAGTCAAAGATGGTCTTTTGGAGCAGCAAATGTCATTCATGATGTTTATATTTTCCTTTTTTTATTGGATATTTTATGTATTTACATTCCACATCTTATCCCTTTTGCAGGTCCTCCCCTGAAACCCCTTTTCCCAACCTACATCCCCTGCTTCTATAACGATGCTCACCCTCCCACCCACCCACTCCCACCCACCCACTCCCACCCACCCACTCCCACCCACCTCACTGTCCTGGTGATCCTTCACAGGACCAAAGGTTTCTCCACCTATTGATGCCAGAAAATGCCATCCTTTCCTACATATGCTGCTGGAACCATGTCCCCCTATGTGTAATCTTTGTTGGTTTATTCCCTGGGAGCTCTGGGGGATCTGGTTAGTTGATACTGATTTTCTTCCTATGGGGTTGCAATCCCCTTCAGCTCCTTCATTCCTTTCTCTAACTCCTCTGTTGGGTACCCTGTGCTCAGTTCAATAGTTAGCTCTGAGCATTTACCTCTGTATTTGTCAGACTCTGGCAGAGCCTCTCAGCCATATCAGGCTCCGGCCAGCAAGCACTTCTTGTCATCCTCAATAGTGTCTTGGTTTGGTGTCATACAGACCAACCTGGGGTTGGATCCTTAGGTGGGGCAGTCTCTGGACTTTCCTTCAGTCTCTGCTCCACATTTTGTCTCCATATTTCCTCTCCTAAGTATTTTGTTTGCCTTTCTAAGAAGGGCTAAAGCATCCACACTTTGGTCTTCCATCCTCTTGAGCTTAATATAGTCTGTGAATTGTATCTTGGGTATTCTGAGCTTTTGGGCTAATATTCACTTATCAATAAGTGCATACCATGAGTATTCTTTTGTGACTGGATTGCCTCACTCAGGATGATATTTTCTAGTTCCATCCATTTGCCTAAGAATCTCATGAAGTCATTGTTTTTAATATCTGAGTAGTATGGAAATCCATCAACATAATCCACTATGTAAACAATCTCAAAACAAAACAAAAAAAACCACATGATCATCTCATTAGATGAATTTCAACAAAATTCACTCCCATTCATGGGAAAAGTCTTGGACAGATCAGGAATTCAAGGTTCATATGTAAGCATAGTAAAAGTAATATACAGCAAACCAATAGCCAACATCAAACTAAATGGAGAGAAACTTGAAGCAATCCCACTAAAATCAGGGACTAGACTAGGCTGTCTACTCCCTCCCTATCGATTCAATATAGTATTTGAAGTCTTAACAAGAACAATTAGACAACAAAAGGAGATCAAAGAAATACAAGTTGGAAAGAAAGAAGTCTAAATATCACTATTTACAGATAATATTATAATATACTTAAGTGACACCAAAAATTCCACCAGAGAACTCTGAAACCTGATAAACAACTGCAGTAAAATGCTTGGATATAAAATTAATTCAAACAAATCAGTAACCTTCATATATTCAATAGATAAAAAGGTTGAGAAAGAAATTAGGGAAACGACACCCTTAACAATAGTTATAATCAATATAATGTGTCAAAGAATTCTCAACTGAGTAATGTGGAATGGCTGAGAAGTACCTAAAGAAATGTTCAACATCCTTAGTCATCAGGGAAATGCAAATCAAAGCAAACCTGAGATTTCACCTCACACCAGTCAGAATGGCTAAGATCAAAAACTCAGGGGACAGGAGATGCTGGAGAGGATGTGGGGAAAGAGGAATGCTCCTCTCTTGTTGGTTGGAGTGCAAGCTGCTACAACCATTCTGGAAATCAGTCTGGTAGCTCCTCAGAAAATTGGACATTGAACTACCTAAGGACCCAGCTATACCACTCCTGGGCATATACCCAAAAGACTCTCCAACATAAAACTAAGACAAATGCTCCATTATGTTCATAGCAGGCTTATTTATAATAGCCAGAAGCTGGAAAGAACCCAGATGTCCCTCAACAGACAGAAAATGTGGTTCATTCGTGATTCTTATGTCATTTATATTAGCTCTGTTCTTGCCAGCTACGTTTTGTACTTGTGACATAATTTATATCTCCACTGACAGAAGACTGATTTTGTGCATTTGGTTTTTGATCATTATAAACAAATATCTCCTCAAATATCTCCTATGTGTTTCAGCACGAACCCTAGTTTTTGGATCTTTTCTTTAAGACTTAGATCTACAGTCATGCAAGAGAACACTAGTGTATTCTACTTACAGCCACACTTTGAATTAACAAGCCATTCTGTTCCGATTTTAAAAGTTCTAACCATTATGTACTGCTACCTGTTTGTGTTGTTCTCCTTCCAAAAAGCTCGCAGTAAATGACATTTAAGTGGGGTTATGTGGACATTGCATATTTTCTTTAGTGTCATGTCTTGCCAGTCCCTTCTAAATATTCTCTTCAGAAATAAATCTAGATTATCACGTTTTTCTTTCATAACTAAAACATTGGCTTTATGTTGATAAACTCAGCAAATATCTGTGGGCACATAGATTTTCTTCTACAAAGCTTATACTTACATAGTTTATATTTAAGACATTCATTTTGAAATTTTAAAATTTACTACATTTATTTATTGAGGTTTTTTCTTTTCTTTTTTTGCATGCTTCTTTTTTGGCTTATTTTAGGGGTGGGGGGAACATGTCCTAGTGTTGTGTTAGAAGGTAATAAGACCATTTGCAGGAGTCAGTTCTTCTGCAATATGTTATTGGATATGTGTGATGTGGTTTATTGGACTCTGGCCATTGGTTTTCATCCACTGAGCCATAACAATCAATCACTTTTTAATTAACATTTATGTATTTAATACATGTTGGAGTTATGTCTGCATGTGTACCTACATGCTACAGGCATGGATGCAGTGACTACTAGGTCACAAGAGGGCATCAGAGTTCTAGATGGCTGCCTGTCACCATGTGTGTGATGGGCTTTGAACCCTCTGGAAGAGCAGTCAGTGCTTTTAACCACTGACCCATCTCTCTAGCTTCCCTTACTGACTTTTGACTTATCTTTATAGGAAGCATAAGAATGTTTAAGCAATTCAAAACTAATCCTTTCATCAGTAAGGTACCTTTACTTAACTTAGATTTCCTAATGATAGCATTTTAAAGTTATGTCTTGAAGTCCAATAATATACACATCTCTGTTCATATTCTCCATCTTTGCTGAAATATTTTTTCTTTTTAAAAAAATTTATATTGTGAATATATTTTTGTACTAAAGCTTGTACTAAATAACAATTAAAAATGTACTCCACAATTACTGCTCATGAATATTTTATATGAACTCAAATAGTGTTATAGTGGATAGGAGGGACAACTTGAACACTCTGTCAGAAAGCATGTAAAGTATTATGAACTCCTGGCAAACCCCTAAGTACAGTTGCCACCATTGTCTCTGCTCCCTGCGCCTGACTGCCCATTGCTTTTGCCTGCCTACTTCCTGTGGCAAGGCAGCACAGGAGAGAACGCAGCAAATAAGAAAACAGCCTTGGATTCAAACAGAACAGGTGTGCCGGATCTGCTGCAGGGATTGTCACTTGTGGAAGCAGAGGAAGGAAGAGAAAATTTCTTCACTTGAGTACAGATCTCCCCTAGATTGTAATACCAGCTGTGAGTACTTCACCCAGTGTTGGTCTTCACAGTGCACTCAGACCAGATCCTTTGAAAACATTCTATATCTCAAATTCCCTGTGGAGTACACATTTAATCAGACCAACTGCAACCTCCACTGCTCTTAAGATGGGTGGACCATCCTATGGCTACAGGGTTCAACCATTTGGACAGGTTGCCACTATATAGTTCTGACTGGCACAGAGAGTTTACTATGAGACTATGTCTCCTAGAAACCTCAGAAGCTATCCCCTTAAAGTCTCATCAACATGACTGCCTAAACATGAACTAAATAAGGACAACATGCTAAAATGGACAGTGGAAAGTCCAAGAGGCCTCAACCCTACACAAAGAACTATAGGCAACAAAGGATGCTGAGAGTGGGGGAAGCAGTCTGTACCAAGGAAGAACACTCTGATTGTGAATCCTATACCCAATTGTCAACCCAGTGAAACATAAATGCAAGTGCCATCATGTAGACTAAGCAGGTTGTATTTAAATATTTACAAATATATATCATTTATCATGAAGCATGTGAAATACCTTTGAAGGAGCACAGTATCACTTGAAATGGGATAGGATATTTATATACATGTTTATTTGTAATAACAGTTAATAGAAAAAGGAGACCATGAATTTAAAAGAGAACAAGGAAGTGTGTACTACAGGGTTTGGATGGAGGAAAGGAAAGGGGGAAACGATGCATTAATGACATATAGAAAAAGGACCAATGGGTCTAAGAGCTGATTCTTTGAGAAGATAAACAAGACTGATACAATCTTAGGCTACTAACCAAAAGAGAGGATCTAAATTAATAGAATCAGAGATGAACAAGAAAACATTATTACACCAACACCAAATAAACTCAGAATATTGTAAGGAAATTAAAAAATTTGTATTCCATGAATTTGAAAAACCTAAAGGAAATAGATGAATTGTAGATTCAGAAAAGCCACTGAAATTAAACCAAAAACAAATCAACAGCTACACAGACTCTAGTAAATGAGATTGAAATATTTTTTTCTTAATGCAGTCCTTTAAGGATGTTTGGTCCTTGATATTAACCTCCTTAACTTAGAAGAAACCATATCAGGAGACCAGGCTGGGCAATTTAATGAACTATAAGACGAAAGAATGAAAAAAGAAGCCTTATCATGATCATTTTGTGAACAACGAAAATATTGTACCTGATAACAGACTTTGAAAAATACCATTAGGCACTAATTGATAATGGCTTGCCTTATGATATGGTAATGCAATATGTATTGTTTAATTGGGCATCTTGTATGTTTCTTCTTGATATTTGATCTGCTTCAGAGAAGACATGGTTGTAAGTGTAGTATGGGAGAGAGAGGGTTAAGAAGGTCTTGAGTTACTAAATAAAATCCTAAATGGTCTATTGTTTCATCAGTAAATTTAGGGCAATTAAGCAAGCCAGTAACAATACATTAGTAGAAAATTAGCTTTGCAGAACACAAAGTACATATTTATTTATTACTTTGCAATAGCTTGAATTAATTTAGAATAAAAACCACTAAGGCATTTTTGTCACTATTTTCAAAAATTGTAGATTTCTTTTATATCAAAGGGGGAAATGGTATTCTTCTTAGTCTTCTGATCTTTATTGTAAAATATTTCTGCCATGCTTTTTCAGATTTTTCTAACTCCCTTAATTAGCACATTCTGTGAAAAGTATCCAATTCTGGCATCCATTTTGTACCTTTGTTGGTAATTGGTGGTATATTTCAGAAAGATAATAACATGACATTGTGTGAACTAAGGGAATGGAAAATAAGAAATAGATTTTTATTTATGGGTACTTATAGGTGATCACTGGATATACTTCAGGACCTGTGTATTAGAAAACCTGCTAGGAAAAATACAAATCTTGTTGGCCACAGAGGGACAATTGCTGGTGTCCTACAGAAGGGTGACATGCTAAGGGCAATGAAACCATTGTTTTTTAATTGAGGGTTTGTTTGCACGGAGCAGTATTCTATACCCTTGCTAATATATTACAGACTTTACTTTTAAAGATAATTGTATTTTATTCTCCTTCGTACTAAAATGCTTTAAAACACTGAAAAGTAATTACCACCTGCAGGTTCAATCCACAGGGACAAGCAAACTGAATTAGTTACAATGAAATTATTAATTAAGTGTTTAGAACCTTCTTTGGATAGAGGCTTCCAACCTGGATTCTTTATTTAATCTAAAGCTCGCTTAACAAACTCTCTATTGAACCAGACATCCATGTTACACAACACATCAAACATTGCCATGATCACAAAATTCCATAAATCTCAACATATTATTAAAATGTATTATTTGTGATTTGTATGGCTTCTCTTGCAGTTGCTATTTTCTTTCAGCTTGAGCTACATGGACCCACCCAGTTACACATTATGGTTCCTATAACAGAAATACAACTTATCATAAATATGTATGGTAATTAAGTTAATTTGCATATGAAGGCAAAAGACATAATCCAAGAAATCAAGTGACTCCAGTAAACTAAGGAAAGGCTAAGAGACAGGTTTCTGCCCTGCATGGGGACTCCAGAAGAGGTAGAGTATTGTTAACACCGTGCTATTAGCACATTGAAGCCAGCTTGGTCTGCTGACCTCTACAATTAATTATAGTTAATTCTTTCTTGTGCTGTCATAAGTCACTAAATGTATAGCAATGTTATAGAAGCATAAAATATATATGATGAGTAAAATCAGTGCTGCAGTAAGCTCTCAGGTAAAATATTATTTCTGTTAGACAGTTTCTTCTCCCAGCCAGATCCTCCATTATTTCTTCATTCTACTTCATTCCTTATTCTGTTGGCCTCACTAGAGATAGTGTGGATGTTACATGACAACAATTATTAACACAATGAGGGGCAGAGAGCCTATCTTATGGCATATAAGGAACATGCAGATAAACATGTAATAAATATGCTTGGGTGCATGAATAAATCAAAATAACTATCTAATATGAGTGTGGGCAGTGTAGTGCCAGTGACTCACCTCTATGCATGTATATGTATATATGTATGTGTATGTGTATGCGTATGCATATGCATATGTAGTATATGTATATGTATATATGTATATGTAATGTATATGTATATGTATATATACAGCTTTGATAACTCTTCCTACCTTGATCACAGCTGATGTCTAAACAGTATTAAACAATGAAAACACTTACTAAATGATGTATTTACCTACAGTTAAAGGAGGTTATATCACACTGCTGGTGCTCCTAATTGTTTCCAAGCAAACAGCATTCTGCCTCCACACCCTTCTCCCCTCCTCTCTCTCTGTATGTATGTTAGAGAATAAACACACCCCATCGTCAGCACATCTTCATTGCATTAAACATATCCTAATGTGACATGATAGCATGAAGATGGCAATGTTCCAAGGTCAGAAACAATTTAATATGAATGATAACTCACCATTTGCTTCCTTGTTAAACCTGAAATATATAAGTGTGTGTGTGTGTGTGTGTGTGTGTGTGTGTGTGTGTGTCCTGGTTTCAAATATTTTAGCAATATATTCTTTTGTTTTGCTTTGTTTTCAATGAAAAAAGACAGGCACAATAGAAAGCAAATAGGATGATTCTGTTTATATGAAGACCCCAGAATAGACAAATATAGGTCTAAGCCCTGGTCTAGAATTACTTCCATTCTGGAAGGGAAGAGTAAGGAGTGGATACTGTTGACTGTGGGGTTTAGGCTTACTGATGAAAATATTTACAGTGAGGTATTGAAGATGGATGCACACCTTGCTGAATATGCTAAGAGCCTTGGAATTTAATACTTTCAAGAGAATTTTATGATGTGTGAATTAACTCTCAACTGATAATACATTTTAGATTTTAAAAGATCCATCAAAGTACATTGTTAAAGTTTCTATAAAAAATATTTTTGTATGTTTCTAAGTTATTTTATAAAGTACAGTGACATGTCAATTTTAGAATAGCAACCTTAATTATATTTTATTATATTCATTATATTGTTATAAAATTATTAGAGAAGATTGGAATAATGCAAAATATGCATTATAAAATATTATTTAATACTCTTCATCTTTCTAAAATAAAAAGTGATGTAATTATATTTACATTATAATCTCAGTAAGAATGTAATGTTTGTAAAGGGTTGATATAATAAAATGCTCTGGCTTTTTAAAAATATAAATATGCCTATTTACTCTAATTTGAGTGGCAGAGTATGGAAATAACAGCGAAGGCTGTACACCTACAGCCATTAATAGTGTCATTACTTGCTCTTGGAGAAGAAAAAAAGAGCAAACACATTAAAAAATCTGTGAGCAGGATTTTAGCATAGAAATTAGAACTTGTGTAATTATGTAAATGTAACCATGTGCTTAACAGTATAAGGGCAGATACTATGTAAATATTACAGGGTGAGAGACTCTTACCCACTGTGATCTTTCTATAAGATGCCTGGCTAGAACCTAAAAGAGAATTCTAGATACTTTGGCGATCGGATTAGTTGTCTTTCTGTTGCTTTGCTGAGATGTGCTCATGAAAGGCAAGTTAGGGAAGAAAGGTTGTATTTAGGCTTACAGTTCCGGAGGAAACACAGTCCATTACGCCAGGGAAAGCATGATAGCCGAAGTGTGGTTGGATGCCCACCGCCAAACTGACATACTTAATCAGAAAACTCTACTGTCTAGAGGTTCCAAAACTTTCCAAAACATGACACCAAGGCAGACAATTCACATTCAACCCAAAACTTAAGGAAGAGAACTTATAGAGAAGCTTGTGGGAGTCTGTCCCCTCTAAGAAAATAAGTGTGCAATGCTTCAGGTTGGCCGAGGGAACCCTTCATCAATGTGACCAGTTACTTACCGATCCCATTGAAGAGGTGTACGTTCTGCTTGGCATTTTCAGATCTGTCTGTCATCTGAGTGGCTGCTAGAGATGTTGAGGTAGGCTACTCTGTTCCAACATTTCTGTCTAACCAAGTTTCAACATACCTTGAAATGCTTTCATGGAAATTGTTTTCAATTATTAGCTTTAAAATAATAGTTCTCTCTCTCTCTCTCTCTCTCTCTCTCTCTCTCTCTCTCTCTCTCATTCTTTCTCTTCAAATATACAAGCATAATTTATATGAATATACGTGTTACTATAGATATGTAATATTAATAAAATATTTAAATATATACTAGATATTTTATAAATATACTTCTATAAATGAGTGTTGAATAAAATATTTTGTGTTAGGTATACTATATATTTATAGTATCAGAGACATTAGAGTACTGCTTATTGGTTATGTTAAAGGTTTAAACTGAGTCTGTAACATCAAGTCTTCTAAAAAAATTTATCATAAACACATATGAGAATGCTACATTTTCCATTAGTAAAGTGTGGACATGGATTCTGACAATGTTTTTGTTTGGGGCTCTTCCTCTTGCTGTGCAGAATTATTAATTAGACAATTTACAATCAATAGACAAATATTTCCCAAAATAACAGAGCTTGGATATGCCAAAGCCACATTTTCAGCATTTAGTACCTGAACGATCCACTTTCTGCTGTAAAGATCAGGTGTTAGCACTGTTCTTTGAGTAGGACAGACTCCAAACACTTGCCTAATGGCAGGACAGGGAAAAGTGTCTCTCACAGAACTCTATCAGGATGCACAGACATCCATGCAGAAAAAAACACCCATACAAATCAAATAGTTACTTAAAAAATCATCCTTTTGCTCATAACCTACCTTGAAAATGTTCCTTTCCTGTCCTGTGCTTCTGAAACTCTGACTGCAAAGAGCATCAAACCACTCTCAGTGCATGATAGCCTGCTTCCTGTATAATGGCCCCTCCCATTAGTAAGTGCTTAGGCTGTTTTGTCCTGAATTCAGTATCTCTTCCTCGTTCCCAATTTTCTTCAGTGAGTCTTAGTTTGTGCTTTATTTTAAATGTTTCAGATGCAAATCTTTCAGAGAAATGTTATAGATAAAATTTACACATGTTTATAATAATCGTAGACATGAATATCTTCCAGAGTGTAAATGGTAAAGACATACAATGAAAGAAAGTTTCAGAGAGCATAATTGACATGCTGTCCTACATCACAGCTTAAGGATTTTTTTGTCTCTTTCAGAGAGACAGACAGACAGAGACAAAGACAGAGACAGAAACATAGATGTATGCATATATGTGTGCATTATAGTTTGTAATGTAAATTCTCTTCTATCTATAGAAAAAGCATATATGTTTCTCTACGGTCCAACTGGAAGTGCTTTTCTTGCTCATTACCTGCCTGCCATTGGAGAGAAGAGGTACATAAATTGATGATACCTACATTTTAGAGTAATGTGTCTGAGAGCTTTGAGTAGTTACATTAAATATGGTCAATCCCTTCATATTCTGATGACAAAGCTATACCATGTCAAAACTTCGTGGACTTTCAGAATCTTAGATTACATCCGTTTACATGTTTAATTCTTCAAGGGTCATTATTAATCAATTTTATAAACATAGATGTCTTGGAAAATGTGACTGAGTAGGTATTTTCCTAAGGAGATATTTTAAACATATGCCACAGTATTTAGATGTTGGCAGTGTTTAGTCAGTTCTAATGTATGACTATTGGATCAAAGCATGGAAGAACAGGAGATAACAATCCTACCACTGAATGTACTAGAAGAAATATTAATGCAAAATATCAATCCAGGCTCTGATGGCTAAGAAGACAAAGGTACTTCCTTCTAAGCCTGAAGACCACAGTTCAATTACTCAGAACCACATAGGAAGAGAGAATTCACTCCTGAAAGTTTTCCTCTGACCCATACACATATTGTGACAACGCTACATATATATATATATATATATGTACAAGCATACACACAAATAAATAAATGCAGTAACAAACTTTTACATGATAATCTATTTAAATTTTTCTAATACTGTTTTGGCAACTATACTTACACCTTAAATATACCTATTAATCACCATTACTTTCAAATAATTTAATGCTTTTAAAATCATGCTGTGTATTGTTATTAATTGCATAGTACAGCTATACATAAATGAGCATTAGTCTCTTTTAGCCTATATTTTGATGAACAGACTCAAAGACAGAATGCAAGTAGATCTGGAAACAATCTTTCAATAGGTATGCAAATATGAACGTTAAATAGAAACTAAAAAACATAGTTGTAGGGTTTTATGTATGAGCCTTAAAGGGGTCTTTAGCACAATGCTCTGAAGGATTGTCAACACTTCAAATAATAATTATTTTTTTATTCTGTAGAATAACAGAACAATGGCATTTTCAAAGGCATTAGGAAACATTTTTCTCTCTTTGTATAATCTATTATATTTTGAATAACTCTACTCAAAAAGGTTATAAAACAGTTAAGAGGCAATTCAATCTTCTTTGTATGGTAGTGCTGAAATATGATATCAGTAATGTGCAAAATGATTATACATACTCTATCATCCATCTGCCTATCATCTGTCTGTCTGACTGCCTCCCTGCTTGCCTGTCTATCCATCTGTCATTTACCTATCATCCATATATCTATGTATGTGTATGTATGTATGTGTGCATGTATGTATGTATCTAACATCTACCTATCATCTGTGTATTATGTATGTATGTATGTATGTATGTATGTATCTATCTATCTATCTATCTATCTATCTGCCATCTATGTATCTGTCTGTCTTTTTTCTTTCTTTGTTTCTTTCTTTCTTCTTGTCTGTCTGACACAGGCAAAGCGCTTCTTAAACTGTGGAGCAGAAGGGAATGTTTTCTGCATACCGGCGGCAACTCCTTTGCATTGTATGGGCTCACTGTATACACTCTGGCTATTCTACAGGTCCCTACTCTGCTCATGAGGCTATTCCTTGTTCTTTTCTCAGTGCTTCACCATAAGGAATTTACAGTTCTATTCTGTAATTTTATGTAGATTTTTATTGAAACACCATCTACATTTAGAGTCTCCCTGCCCACTCTACCCAAAAGATTCATTCTCATTTATGTTTCACCATCTTAGTAACTGTTCTTCCTCAAATTTTTAAACAGCCTTTAGCAAGCACATATATCTTTGTTTCTGCAATTCAATTCTCTACTGAGACTGTGGATACACAACACATTATTTTAAATAATAGATATCTGAAAGCAAAAATTACAAAATGTGGTTATAATTTTATCAGTTTCTATATTTTAGTGGTAAAGAGATTATATTAACCTCTTCTATGAGTTTATATAGACAGTGCTTCATAATATTTATTCAGTAAGTTATTAATAAATATGCAGACAAATGGACATTCTATAATCTGTGGCTATTACATTTTTTCTTATTCTATTAAATATTCAGTCATATTTTATTTTCCAGACGGTTATGTTTAATGTGTCTAGTCAGTTATAAAAGCACCTTGGCCTTAATAAATATCTTTTTAATTGGATTTTCAAAGCATTTGAAAGGCTGCAAAACCCCAGAGACGTTGTTTCTTGCACACGCTAAATTACATTGCCTTTGCTAAGTGTACTGGCTTCAGCTTGCTAATTATGCACATTGATTTAATGTGGTCTGGGTTGGATATTTTCTGTTATTTCTTTTAGTGAATATCTTGCTCCATTCACATGAAACAGAATTTTAGAATTCATGTTGAATTTATTTACTTGTTAATTTAAGTTACTAAATGGTTACCATTGCAGGGATATAAAATTTCCATTTACTATGAGAAATATAAATATTTAAAGATGAGATAAATTCTACATTACAAAGTCCATATTATTTTTACCGTTTACTTATCATCAAATGTAATATAATTTTTCTGTATTTTAGATTACTTAAAACATGAAACCTTTAAAGGTACCTTGTAATTTAGTTGCTAACATACACAATAACATCGATTTGCTAAGTACGGACATCTTAAAGTGACCCAATAGCATAGATAATAGAAAGAACTAATTATGGGCAGTGTTTTAAAATATAGATTCTAAATTACAAAGGGACTTTCAGTAGAGTTTCCACACCTCTAATGTTCCTTATAATTAAATCAAGAACACATTTATGACATGTCTTCCACACAATTTGGCAAAATGTCTGTGCAGTATGGTCAGAAGCTGGCTCCTCAGTTTCTCTCCTGTCAATCCTGGGTGTTATTTCCACAGATTGTAAATACTATTATTGTTGTGTAACAGAGACAAAGATTTCCATTAACACATTCATGAATTTTAATATCTGGTAGCCAAAACAGCAAACAAATAAGAACAAATCAATTTATAATCTTTGATGCCAATTTCAGAAATAAAATGTTATTTCCCAGGAATGAATACTAGGTTCAAGCCCAAGGTCTAGACATTATCTAGACTGACTTCATCCTCATCCTTTTTATTGGCCACTAGCTACTGTATTCACCCCAGTTGCTTACCATAAATGGGGGGAATGTAGTGTTTTTTATCTCTGCATAAGATGCACAAAGACAAAAGCCTTATTCCCTTCATTTGCAAAATCTTCAAAATTAAAGATAGTGTAACAAAGAGATGAATGTGAAGAGACTCATTTGCACCTGCACGGAATTTCAACTAGCACGTTCTAGGCAGTGTGCTTTTGTATACTGTTCTATTTATTTTTATGGGACTATTTTTTTCAATGTGAGAGAACTGTGTTAATTTATGAGAGGAAACAAAGTTTTGTTCTCAATGGAAAGAAGATGGGACTTTACAATAGAGCTAAAACTAGTGCACATCTGAATCAAAGGCACACTCCGTGATGTCCACCTTCCCCTTTCGCCCATCTTGGTTTTAGTGAATAGTTTGCATGTTCAAATGGTAGATGTGACTTTTAAAGCTAGATCATGCAGGACCGTGGCAAATCTGTCTTGTTCTCTTCACAGCTTACACTTGAAGATCCGAGTACATGTGCCATGCTGATGTTAATGTCATACCAAGAGGACGTATGCAGACACTCTGCTGTGCCATCCAGACAGGCTAGGCTTCAGGCTTCTATACTGATGTTGGATGACACAAATTTCACATTTTGAAGAACTATGTCTTTCTGGTAAGAGGCTAAAAACTTTATAGTGCATAGTAAGCAAAGACTATATGTTGAATGATTATATAAGATTATATATACTGCCTCTTCCTGAGAAGATATAGAATGAAGGAAAAGTAGCCAAGGTTTTAATTTTTAATACCTAAAAATGATGTAAAACTAATGCTTTTCTTTCTTTAACAATAAAAAGCATAACAATACGTAAATATCTGTTCATAAATATCAGTACATATCATTAACTTTGATATGTACTGCGTTTATTTTATTTTGAGCTCAAAATAGATCTTGGTGGCACAATTAGGGGTAGAAAACTTTCAAAAATAATTCCAAAACATATAAAAAAGGGGTTTAATTGGGATTCACACAAGTGTTTTTATATGTATTATGCATGATACACTGACCAATTATGCTATCTATGCCATTATAAACATAGGATTCTATGTACAAAAATTACCATTAGTGTCAGGAGCCATAATGGGACAAGCTAATATACTAGCAGATGTTCATCCTGAAATGCCTGCCTCGGATTATTATATAATCTGCGACAGGTGAGCCCCCATTCAGCAAGGCTGTGGGGGACTAATTTTAGGAAAGATTTCCTGCTATTTATATGCTTTTCCTGTTGTTATTATTATTATACATTTATAATAATCAATAGTAATAGCACATTCCTTTGGAGCAGATCCTTGCAGATCCATGAAGATGTCTTATAGTGATGCTATGTAGACAAATAGATGACTTTAGTTTTAATGATGATCCTATAAGAATTCCTAAAATTATATCTGTGATTACTAAGCTCTTTTCTAATGGGACTGCTACTAGATCCCTCCTATAGCCAAACTGCAATGAGAACTCTGCCAGTCTCCCAAGTGTCACAAGTTAATTGCTCTTAGATGGCAACCAGACTTTCTCCTACTCAGAGCACATTCCAAGAGGTTGTAAAACAATTAACTAAAGGTCATAAAAAGGGAACTAGGATTTATTATAGGTGTTAGGACAGAAGGTAAAATATTGACTGGGTTTTTCTATACAAAACGTCACTTATAACTTAGTTATGGTTTTAAACTTTCTACAAACCTGTAGAGAAGACAAGTGATAGCTAGATAATTACTCCTAATGGATATGTATGTAAACATTCTCTGTTGTAAGCTTCTATTTCAATTTAGGACTTGGTTTTCTGTGTGAACTTATGATGAACTTTGTAACATGTGATCATGCATTCGGAAAGACGTTTAAGGGCTGAGGACAAAGAGAAGTCAGACCAGAAGAACTGAATGAGAGGGACAGAGCTGAGAGGAGAACTGAACTGAGAAGTTTTTTAGTCAGAAGAGAACAAGACTAGAAGGATAATGCAGAGTGGAATAACTTAGAAACTATAGGTAACATAAACTAACTAAGAGAATAACAATGTGCAGGAGGCAGAGAGAAAGAGGAAAAAAGAAGATGTTGCAGAGAGTAGAAGGAGCAAGCAGGCTTCTCCTTACCATTGGAAAGGACAGGTCCCATGGTAAGGACAAAGCAGGCTTAGTCTTATTAAGAGAAACAAAGTCTTTTTCTTACAAACATGGATTTAATTCATTTAGCATTGAAAGGGTGGAAGCTTTTTCTTTCTCCATGCAATAAATATTGTAGTCCATCTTTCATCCAGAATGAGTGAGTTCTTTCTGCACCGGTGCTTGGTCTTTGCTCCATATGCATATGTAAGTATGGATGTGTGTGTAAGTATGCAATTGTGGGAATGTGTGCATGTATGTGTGTAAGTATGAAATTGTGAGAATGCATGCAAGCTGGGCCCAGCTGACTGCGTGAAAGATGTATGTGTGAATCTATGTATGAAGATGTATGAAGATGTATGTGTGAATTTATGTGAGATTATGCATATTCACGTATGTAGAAATTTTTTCTGTCTACAAGTGTTATTCTCTTCTCCAGGTTCATTAGAAGTTTATTGCTCCTAACTTCCCCCCTAGACTGACAAGCAAGAGGCATCTGGACAACAGGGAAAAGGCTCTAGCAATTAACCCTTTACTTAATCTCCTGCTGTTTTAGGATGAGGTGTTAAATGCCTGAGACTGCAGTCTCTGGCTCCAGAGGAACACAGAAGGCAGGTCAGCTATGTTAGCCTAGTAACTTAGATTTAGATAAGTAAACCTTTTATTATACAACAACCCTAAACTTTCTGTAAGACAAAGTCTTACCCCCGCCGACTCTCTTCCCCCCTCCGCTGCCTCAAGAAGGACCAAGAAGAAACACCTTTGCTGGGGTTGGCTCCCAGCACATTAGTCCAACACAGGTGAGTGGACCCCTTCTTGGCTAATTTCTGGCAAGCACTGTCCCCATTTTCGAGAATCCCATGCAGATTGCTGTCAACAAGTTTGATGGTTTCCTTTTCATTTCTTTGCACCCTACCCTTTGTATGTGTATTTTTTCTTATCTATTCTCCACCCATCCCTCCCACAGCCTTTCCTTCCTGTATTCCTCACCTCCCCCTTCCTACGGATTTATTGCTCCTCCGTTTCCCTTCAGAAAAGAGCAGGCTCATAGAATGTCTTAAGATCTGCCTATGAAGATGCAGCAAGACCAGCCACAAACCCTCAGACCAAGGCTGGAGGAGTCAACCCAGTAGTAGGAGTGAAAGGGCCCCAGAACGAAGGGAACATCACACCCTCACTCCCATTGTGAGGAGTCCCAAGAAAACCCCATGTTAAACCACCATGGAGTGAATGTGGAGGACCTAATACAGCCTCATGCATTCCCTGTGGTTCGTGCTCAGTCTCTCTGAGCCCTTATGAGTCAAGCTTAGTTATATGTTTATTTCTAATTCCTTGGTGATTTAACCTTAAATTGTTCTCACTGTGGAATTATCAAATTCAATAAGTGAGCTTGGATAAACAAAGAAAAGTCAGAGTGATGATCTATAAAAAAAAAGTGAATTATCCAACGAAGAATCACTTGAAAAAATAGATAATTCTTATTATGTATATTTTCCTTAACTTAAGAACACTTCCAATAACAAACTTTATTTTCCTCTGGAAAATGCAAGATGCCTTCCACTGATAGTAATATTTGGTTCAAAATCTTCAAGCTACATAAACAAGATTCTATTTATACTTAGCTATGCCATGCAGAGAACTGAAGAATGATGACAAATCTCAGCACTCTTGCAGTAAATGCTTTATTTCTTTTAAAAAGCCCTGCAGTGTTATTTTTCTGAAGTGCATATTTTATACTTTCATCCATCATTCCTATCTGTAAGGATTTTACACTCATATGACAGATAAAGGACAAGAAATTCATTCCCCATTAGTAGTGATGTTTGAAAACTGACATAAAAATTCAGTAGACAAAGCTAATAACATTGCTTTTCTTTAAAGCGAAATTTACCATAAGCTAAAAACGTTACACACAGACAAATGAACCCCGAGATTCATATCTGTCCGAGTGAAGTCTTGTTTTGTAGCCAAAGACCTGCTAGATCTCTGCTTCGCGCTGCCTTGCAGACTTTTAAAGTAATTAGCTGGCACCTGCATACCCATTTTTGTTCTATTATTTTTGAAACTGCTTCTTCGCGTTGGTGTTGCCAGGTTTGACTGATTTAACATAGAGGCAGCATAACACAGTGCGGAGAGTACTCTGGTGCCACTCAAGATTCAAATCGTGGCTACTGGCATTCACTAGACCTGTGGTGGCAATGGCAGGCATGGTGTTAGGAGCTCCTGCCTCAGTCTGTGTGTCTCAAAGAGGTGTGTCTGTGTTGGGGCGGGGAGCGGCTGAAGGGGAGGGAGAGTAAGAAAGGGAGAGAGAGAGAGAGAGAGAGAGAGAGAGAGAGAGAGAGAGAGGTAAAGACACAAAGAGATTGGGGTGGGGTGGGGTGGGGAGAAAGAGAGGAGGGAGGGAGGGGGAAGAGAGAGAGAGAGAATGAGAGAGAGAGAGAGAGAGAGAGAGAGAGAGAGAGAGAGAGAGAGAGAGAGAGAGAGATGGGAATTTGATTTTCAAAGCATCAGCTCCTTAAGGGAAGGTGAGATTCCTAAGAGATCAGTAGAGAGCACTAGGGAGCTCGCTGCTGTGTTGCTATGGTGATAATGATGGCACTGGTAATGACAGTGGCACCAGATTTTCCTGTTCCTGGGAAGCCCCTCCAGCTCCCGCGGGTGGGCGGCGGCGATCGGTGCGGCAAATCCGCGCTCGCACCCGGGCCTGCGGGGCAGGGGCGCGGCGCTCGATTTCCTTCCCTGTCTCCGCAGCCCCTGTGCGCATGCTCGGCCTACGCGGGGCCCAGCCTTTGATTGATCGGGCGGCGGTGGCTGCGACCCTGGGCGGCAGAAGGGTCGTGATGGGGAGCCCGGCGCTGGGAGCGGCGCAGTGATCAGCGGTGGCGGCCGGTGAGTAACCGGTGAGTACCGCGATATGGGGCTCCGCAAGAAGAACGCCAGGAACCCCCCGATACTGAGCCACGAATTCATGGTGCAGAACCACGCGGATATGGTCTCCTGCGTGGGCATGTTCTTCGTGCTGGGACTTATGTTCGAGGGCACGGCCGAGATGTCGATCGTGTTCCTCACCCTGCAGCATGGAGTCGTTGTCCCAGCGGAAGGGCTGCCCTCGGGGTCCAGGACCCTGTACCACTATGGGGTCAAAGATCTGGCCACGGTGTTCTTCTACATGCTGGTGGCCATCATCATCCACGCCACCATTCAGGAGTACGTGCTAGATAAGCTCAGCAGGAGACTGCAGCTCACCAAAGGCAAACAAAACAAACTGAATGAGGCCGGGCAGCTGTGTGTGTTCTATATAGTGTCTGGTATCTGGGGCATGATCATTCTGGCCTCTGAGAACTGCCTGTCAGACCCCACTCTATTGTGGAAGTCTCAGCCCCACAACATGATGACATTTCAGATGAAATTTTTCTACATCTCCCAGTTGGCTTACTGGTTTCATAGTTTTCCGGAGCTCTACTTCCAGAAAGTCAGGAAGCAAGATATCCCGGGTCAGCTCATCTTCATTGGCCTCCACCTCTTCCACATTGGAGGGGCGTATCTCTTGTACTTGAACCACCTGGGCCTGCTGCTCCTGATGCTGCACTATGCTGTCGAGCTCCTCTCCAGCGTGTGCAGCCTGCTTTACTTTGGTGATGAGCGGTACCAGAAAGGGTTGTCTCTGTGGCCTATCGTGTTTATATCCGGGAGACTCGTGACATTGATTGTGTCTGTGATTACAGTAGGGCTGCACTTGGCCGGGACAAATCGGAATGGTAATGCTCTCTCTGGTAATGTCAATGTGTTGGCAGCTAAAATCGCCGTTCTGTCCTCGAGTTGCAGCATCCAGGTGTACATAACGTGGACCTTGACTACCGTCTGGCTTCAGAGATGGTTAGAAGATGCGAATCTTCATGTTTGTGGGAGGAAGAGAAGGTCCAGGTCGAGAAAAGGCACAGAAAATGGAGTGGAGAATCCGAATAGAATAGATTCTCCTCCTAAGAAGAAAGAGAAAGCCCCTTAAGCAGCTGCAAGCTAATTGATTCTTACCTCCAAGGGAATCCACTCCTTACTACTTGTGGTGTCTCTGTGCTAGAGATTTTCTGTTCTTCAGAACGGGTCGTGCTTTTTTGAATATTGCTATTGTATTGTCTAATGTGTTTTTAAGGTTGTGCAGTGGTATGAGTTGGGGGGAAAATTAAGACTAAACCACTCAGCCTCTAAATACTGTCAGAATAGTTAACGGACCAACATCCTATTTAGTTTAGATTGTTACCTCAACGATTTTCCCAACGTTTCGTGGTGATGACTGCAGAACTGTGTGTATAAATAATAGTTTCCTGCTTCCGATGTTCTTTATCGCATTAACAAGTCTGGTAGCAAAGTGGTTTTCTCCATGTTCTTTTACAGGATAAAGTGGAAAATCTGATAAAGGTTGAACTCAAATCAGTATTATGTAATCTAATCGTTGGGATTTTTTTAATTGTTTTAAATTTACAATGGAAAGTATTTGTCAAACCACCAAAAATATGTGTTTAATTTTATAAGTAGTGATTGCTAGTGCTACACCCCCATTAAAGCATCAAAATCTGAATAGATGACATGCGTGGTGATATTGACATTTATCGAATCAAAATTCCTTTAATGAATATCATTACTGAAGAGGTAAACAACTTCTTCCTATTTCTTTTAAATACTTGTCCAGGAAAACTCATAAAATTCAATATTTCTGAAAAAATCGTATCTATTCTTAATATTTATTATGAACGGTTTTGGCATATTCATGAAATTTGGTGAAAGTAGTGCATCAGAAGAATATTATTTAATATATACACAATTTTAAAAATAATGCTATGGATAAATGTGTATATACATATACACATTAAATAATTATTATAAATATATATTTGTGTGTGTGCGTGTCTGGGTGTACAGTTAATTAAATCTGGGAAATATTTGACATATTAAAGTCCAATTGAAGATGAAGTGGCCAAATAAATTTATGAATGAATTTTAGAATGGGGTTGTTACCGTAGCTTCCACCCTTCATTGGGAGACATCGGCATAGGGTGATCTTGTTCATTATACCTATGTACATATGTAGGAAGTTTGTATTCTTTACAGAAGCCGATACGGACTCTGAGGTAAGTATTTATGTCTGGCTCCGTCCCAATGTTGAGTTCAGTTCCACAGTGTGTGGTTTTGCCTTTCAGGGATACAGTAATGGACAGCACCTTGGGTGAAGCCTATATGTTTCCTGCATTTCTTGGTTTTCTACAGTTTCTTTTCATGTTTCTCAACTCTGCTTGTGATAGAATCTTGGGTGCGTTAATAATTCAGGTTTCCCAAAAACTGAGGTTCCTAAAACTTTATGCTTACCTAGCAGAATGCAGACTGAAAAGCCAAGGGGGAGGGGCGGGAATGAAAAGAAAACAAAACAACAATGAAAAGAACTTCTACCCTGTCTTCTTTCAAAGGTAAGTAACAAAGATTTCTTTCCTTCTGATGTGGAAGTGATTTGCTCCCACCCCTTTTTTTTCTCATTTGCCTAATGGGATATTGATAGTGTATGCTCCTATTTGTAAAGTCATGCACATTTTACCACCTGCTGCTATGCAATTGTAAAACCAAATTTCAACTTTTCACATGACTTAGAACTCTCACACATATTTCTTTCTTTCTTTCTTTCTTTCTTTCTTTCTTTCTTTCTTTCTTTCTTTCTTTTTTTTTTTTGGTTTTTTTCTAAACAGGGTTTCTCTGTGTAGCCCTGGCTGTCCTGAAACTCACTCTGTAGACCAGGCTGGCCTCGAACTCAGAAATCCGCCTGCCTCTGCCTCCCAAGTGCTGGGATTACAGGCGTGTGCCACCACGCCCGGCTCTCACACATATTTCTTACTTCTGAGAGTCTGAACAGTTATTTGTAATCAAACACATGGTAACAGATTTCTTCTCTGTTAGACACTTCATTTGCAGATAATCCATGCAAATCTAACTGAACTCACTGTAAGGTCACAGGATGACTTTCAATACGCTTCATAAGTGTTAACTTGAATTTAACAATATGCTAGCAATATCTTGGATTAGGATCTGGATTGATTTCCGTGAGATTCTGATAGCTCTCTGCCCCTCAAATTAACTTCCAGCAGGGCATCCCCCTGACCTCTGTTCCTGGTTTGATTTCTTCAGTGTTCCTGCAAGAAGAAAAAGCAAGCCTAAAACCCCAAAGCTTGGCTTCATCTGTGTTGTGTGCTTCGTTGATGGAAAAGGGAAACTACATTTTTAATAAAATATAACTCCACAAGAAATTATAGTTCGGTGAGAAGTTGGAAAGATCCTAGCCGTATCTCTCAGTGAGTTCAGGAGATAGTGTCGAGAAATAAGTGTCTGCCAATAAGTTATAAAACAAAACAAAACAAAAATCCCATTACAAATTCAATTCAGCTTGGTATGAATTGTTAAGTCTCTTTGAAATCTTCTAAAGAAATTCAAGAAGCGCAGGACTGCGGCAGCATTGGCTTAGTTAACCCCAGGACATTTTTGATTTCGCATTAGAGGCTGGAAATGTCTCAAGATGTGTCTGATAATAAAATCCAAAGGTTCTCTTCTGAGGCATGAGCCTTAATGATTTTCAAATTTTGTAGCTTAAATAGGAGTGTAAGAGATAGATAGATTCCAAACATACTTTATGTTTAAAATATGGATCTACTAGCATTTAAGTAGATGTGGTAACATCTTGTTTAGCAAACAGTAAGGATGTGCCGTTGCCTTGTAAGGGACACACAAGCTCTGGGTGTCTTCATTCCCTGGTGTTCAGAATAACTCCATTTCAACTCGATAAGGAAAGCGTAATCTTTGATGATGTCACTGAATCCATCTCCCCATATTTGTTTAACACTATGAGAAGGATGCATGGCCACCACCATTTGTCTTCGGACTACATTCAAGAAGATTATAATTATCACATTAATAAGTAAAACCCCCTTTAAGAGTAAAATATTCTGGTAGCCTTTTAATTTTGAGAACAGGAGTACAGTTTCCACTTCTTTTTCAACTGACTTAAAAAAATACTTTCATCGGGTAAAAGAATTTCACCAGTGCTTTGCATAGGAAAGACTATATTGGTATAGGTGTGTGTGTGTGTGTGTGTGTGTGTGTGTGTGTGTGTGTGCTGAAATGTGCCTCTAGGACAAAGGGGACCCTGGGTTCTCACCTTCTGCCTTGTTTGAGACAGGGTCTTGATGTTGTGTGCTGCTGATGGTCTTTGAGATTCTAAAGATTTTCCAGGCTCTACCTCCTGTCTGAGGATCACTGGGATGGCAAACATTCACTGTTGCACCTGGATTTACCTGAGACTTGAGGATTAGAATTCAGATTCTCACACTTGTGGGGCAAATGCTTTAGCCACTGAGACATCTCCCCAATCCTTAAAACAGTTGGAGAGGAAATCACTCAGGGGAACTATGCTTGAGGAGTATGTTAACTATATGAATTAAACAGGGCCTTGGACTTGGGCCCTTGCTTTATGTCAGGGATTTCCTTCTATTTGGGAGATGAGACATCACTCAGGAGCAATGGGGAGAAGGAGAGGGAGAGAGAGAGAGGGACAGGCAAAGAGATTACTTGCCCAGCTGCCTAGAGAACACACCTTTCAGTGGGTAGATGGAGGTGGTGGTAGGTTTTCTTACCATCAGACCGGATAACCAGCAATTTCATAGTCTCAGATCCTGAGTTTCTCTGGACTTTAACTTTTTTTTTTCATTTCAGTGTTTCATTCAAATTTACCATTTCTGAAGCACTATCCCCACAATAGAAGAGACAATTTCCTTTCATTATATGCAAAGATTGTTATAAGTCCTTCCTCCAAATTCAGAAAGACAGTTCTAAAATATGAAATTGAAATTAGCCAATTAACAGGCTAGATTTTTCCATTATAATCTTTATAAGAAAGCCAGTTTTAGCTCCTGCTACATCTTTGATACTTTTCAGATTCAATTGGTATGCAATATGCTAAACATTAGGAAATCTGAAGTTGTTTACTCTGCTGTTCTGTGTGCTGTAAGCAGTTAGTACTGTCTTTTATGCTCTAACATTACGTTACTAAAATATCCCAGTTCCAAATCTCAAAAATATGTGGAAATTTAACTTGTGAATGTTGTCAGGGATATTTACTGAGTCAGGGATAATCCAATATAATGCAGTAAAACAGTATCTGGTTAAATAAGTTTAAAATGAAGAAAACTGACTTCATAGGCATGAATTGGGTGTGCTCTAAGCAATTCTAAGAGAGACTTGTGTCACTGATATGGGGTGTAGCCACTCAGTAATCCAGGCATTGTATGGATTTTAAGTTAAGATGAATTGATATTCTCAATTCTACCACTAGAAAATCATATCTAGGATCAAAATGAGATAATTGAGAAAACATAAATTTCTTTTATATATTCTTTTAATCCCTATGCCTAAATTAACACCAAACCAGTTTCCTCTTATTTCATCCTTAAAATAATAAAGGATCAAGTTGTTAAGACTAGGGATACATGTAATGAAGATTAATTTGTAAACTTTGAATTGCTTTTCAAAGATATTTCCTACTTCCTTGATCTAATTGCCTCAGAAGAAACTAACAAGTCATTATAAAATGGTAATAAATGACTTCAATCTTCATCCCTTTCTGTGACTCCCAAAGGTGCAGGAGCATTGAAAGGACTTAGAACCTAGGCAATGAATCAAAAGTCTTTAAGATGACAGTGGTGATCAATCTCATGATAATGCAATGAGTAGCAACACAGGCAGTGTCGGTTATTTGTGTGACTTTGTACATAAGCTTGTGTATATATCCAGATATTATATGTATGGATGTGTCTCGTCCCAGTCAATAATCCACTTAATGTATACTATGTAGGTAAGCCTCTAATCACATTTACATATATGTATAATGCACATATTTATAGACTATGCATATCTGTTATTTATTTACTTTATTGGGCTTTAGTTCAAGATAATTTCATAATCACAGTGAAAAATCAAAGTGATTGTAAATGACTCAGCAATCTTCACCCTGTTAAGATAGACACAGCCTTCTCAACTATTCTTAGTAGCACCAAAAGATGAACTTTTAAAAGATCAACTACCTTGATCCATTTTTATCATCCAAAATGCATAATTTATATTAAGGTTCATCCAAGCCTTTGTACATTCTGTGAAATTTGACAAAAGCATGAAAGTAATCTGCTGTTCTAATATTATAGATTTTTATGTCTTAGTTTTTCCTATAACCAATCTATCACTATTAGATTCCTAAGCATTGTAAAGTTTATTATTTTTCTCTTCTGTCCAGGTAAAAGGCAATAACACTTCAAATATAATTATTCACTATTAAAATATTTGCAAATGCTTATGTTAAAGATGTATATATAGCTACAATTAAAATGTGTGAGAATTTGTCAGCAACTACATCCTAAAGATAGGCTATATGTTATTATACAATTTAATGAAAATATATTCAGTGTAATCCAATGTATATGTTAAGAATTAACTAAGCCAACTATGGAATACATTTGCAGGGATGAGAAAGAAAGTCAGCTCTTAGCACTGGAGACTCCTCACAGATGGAGATCAAACAATTGCAACTCACCAAGGAATAATGCACAAATAAAAAATTATTTTTATTCACCAAATGTGTACCCCAATGGTTGGGTGTAAAATTGTCAGACAACAAGAGAAAACACACTATCTCAGAGCTGAAGCCAACAGTGTTAAAAATGTAACAATGTAGCTACTTCCTAATTATATTGACAGCTCCTTAGCATTAAATAGTTTAGAATGATAGTGCTGAAGGTTGTAGTGTGAGGTCGGTGTCAGCAGAATGACAGGAAGGACTGGCCTGTTGGCACAGACTGAAGGAGTCTAGATCAGGGTGTGGGCTATGATGATACAAAGTATGTGCTCAACTAGTAAGAAATGGTTAAAAAGAAAAACAATCCTATACCTCTTTCTTTAACTGTATACTAAGATGAGTATGTGGTCAACTAAGCAAAGCAAAACAACATTCATAATTCTAGTAGAAAAGTATAAATGTGTAGAAGTACCTGTACATTCCAATAACATACCATGTGACCATTTTAATAACATAAAACATGATTCACGTTATAGGAATTTAGTGTATTAATTTAAGAAAATAATCCTAAGATTTCACAAATTCTGTTAAATTTTTATTCCACTAGGCAATTTGTTTAGAACAGTTCAACTACTCAACCACCAAATGTGCATTAGTGGAAAATAGTTCAGATCAAGTAATTATAAACTCAGATATCATGCAATATCTCAAAACAGTTCTGAATTTTGTCACCAAGTTTTCAAATCGGAATTGAACTATACTCTAGCTTTACAATGACACTATGTAAAATGTGGTGTCATCAACTCTCAGTAGAAATGTATCATTGCAAAATAGGTTGCTTTGTAAAATAGCTTTGTAAATAGCTATATTTTGTAAAATACTGAACCAATAAGATATTTATATTTACTTCCTGAAATATTTCAGATATGTAACAGGGATTGGAGAGGAAGTTGAATGGCTAATAACAGTGACTACTGCTACAGAGGGCTTGGGTTTGAATACCAGGACCAACATGACAGCTCACAACCACCCATCACTAGGGAATCTAGTGTCTTCTTCTTGCCCCCATAGCTACCAGGAACATATGTACACTAATATACATATAATTAAACTATTCATACAATAAAATTAACTTAAAAATAAATGAGTAAATGGCCAGAAAGATGGCTCAGTGGGAACGAGTGGTTACTGATCTTCCGGTGAACCCAGATATGATTTCCAGCACCCACACAGGGGCCCCCCATTCTCCAGTTCCAGAGCATCTGACACTTTTCTCTGATCTCCACCAGCAACAAGCATGTACACCATGCATAGACCTATATGCAGGCAAAAGATCCATATGTGTAAAATACATAAATTCTGAAATATCCTTTTTATAATATTTACCACTTCTGCAATGAGAGAGTACATTGATTATCACAAAGATGTATTTTTTTGAAACTTAGCAAATGCCACATGTACCATGTAGCTGCCAGACGCGTGAAACCATAATCAAAAGTGATAAACCTTATAGACTGGTGTGATAGCCCAGAAGGCATCAGTACTTTCCTTGGAAGTATGATCACCTGGATTTAATCCTATGAATCACAGTGAAGGTAGAAAGAGACAATAAGAAATTCTTCCTCTGAACTCCACATGTGCCAAGAAGCGCATGAAATGTGCAGTACAATATTAACTTAAAACAATCTAGTAATGTATAGATATTTTGCTTTATTTTGTCTTTTGCATAAATTTTCTTTTATCTCTTATGTTTTAAAAGCTTTGCTGTAATTATTTCAAAGATAGCAGGTGCCCATTAGCTTTATGTCACACGGAGGCTGTAGTTTTAATCTTTGTATTTTCTTTATATCTATGACGTAGGGTGTGTGACTGTGTGTGTGTAGAGGGGGACTGATTGCATTTGTGGGTGCAAGTGTGTGTTCAAGTGTATGTGCATGTGTGTGCCTGTATGTGGGAGGCACAAGATTAACATCAGGGATCTTCCTCCATAGTTCTTCCAAGGTAATTTTAAATGAAAATCTCTCAATAAACCCAGAGATCATTGACACCTAATCTCAATACTTTGTATTTGGAATTTTCTTTCTCTGTCTTTTTAAGCAGAGTCATAGGCAGGCCATCGTGTACCCAGCATTTACATGGTTCTAGGGATCTGAAATTTGGTACTCTTGCCTAACCAGTCAGCAATTTAACAGCAGCCATCTCCCAAATGTCTGGGCTTTTATTTTTAATTGAAATTCCCCCTTTTGGGCTCCAACTATAATTACTGTGGGAAGTAAAACAAACTATACAAAGAAAAGGAAGTTGATGATTTTGATTAATTTATTTATCCATGTCAACAATATTAGACAATATTAATACTTACAGAAAGAAAACATGGTAACTGGAATTTTATATATATATATATATATATATATATATGTGTGTGTGTGTGTGTGTGTGTGTGTGTGTGTGTATACATATAACTATATATGTATATATACATATGTGTGTATATTTACCACACAGCAAAGGACAGCTCACTCTTCCTTCACTAGCAGCTGTCACTTTCCAGTAGTTCTTTAACTGTTGGTGGGCTCTCTAAGTCTTAAACTGGGGTGTTAACTGGCTTTATCGTATATATTAACAAAGATTAAATACTTTGAGCATGATTTTTCTGTTTAACAATATAATGGAAATCAGTGTTCAACTGAACTATACAATTTACAAATAAGCTTCAAATATCTGGAAAAAAAGACTTGTGTTAATCAACACATGGAAGGATTTAAAAGGCATGAGATTGGAAAAACATTGTTAAAGGAAGGCTTCCTGGACCTTTGAGAAAACCTTCCGGTAACAGGTCATGGTGTATACCCCATAGGGTAAAGCACTGGAGGAAACTGACAGATGCCACTTCAACCTGTTCCAACATTGTTGACAATAAACTAAATAGAGTCAAAAAATTGATCTACTATGACCTCTTTGGGCCTAATGTTCTTTGTATTGTTCATCAATCTATTATAATAACAAAGACATTGTTTATTCATGATAAAAAGAAAATGAGCCTCAGCCATCAAAATTCAACTTCATTTTAAGATACTTCTTGGATATCTATGTTCAAGACTTGATTGTTCTATGCATTTTGAAGTCTCAGGGACAAGAATTCGCGATCGAGCATGTGAAAAAAATCATGTGGCTTTTTCATGATGCATTTGTTGATACAGTGTGCTGTGGCTTTTCTAAGGTTCTAATAGGGCGATATAGACCAATCTGATGCAAGCGGCATGCAGCCCAATCAGCAGACTCTTCAGTGACTCAGAAATATTCATGTGCTTTCAGATGAACCGGCAGAGGGTACTGATGAAGAAGGCTCAGTCCTCACTCGGATTGTGGCGTCCTGTGGCAGAGAGAAAGGAACAGTGGAAAGGGGGAGATGGCACCAAGTAGAGAGGGTCTGTGTCTAGTAGAGAGAGGGAGACTTTCAGATGTCTTCCCAGCTTCTGTGGTTAGACCTTCCAAAGTGAATTCTCTAAGGAGATTCCCTGAGTGCTGTGGTGGATGAAGCTGCAAGACACATCCCACCGAGCATGCTCAGGCAGAGATGACCCACTGTGGCGTGTTAGAAGGAAATCGCTTGAAATGACAGAAGTTTCATTTACAAAAAAATAAGTAAACTGCATCATTCTTTGAGGATAATTTTCAAAAGGCTTTGCATAAAATGCACACCTGTGACAGCTTAGCTCACTCATTTCATGCCAAGTCACCAAAACCTTTGTTTCCTCACTAGAGTCAATCTTAGAAATGGGATGATGTTGAAGACATATATTTGATCCTAACAACTTAGGAGAAACCCCGGTGAATCAAAGGAAGGTGTTGATTAAGAGCAGGGTTCTGAAATCTACAGGAAAATGCCACCTAATATAAGTGATCCTAAAACTTTCGTCGGGAACTCCTATACCTGATAAGCACTTTCAGCAAAGTAGCTGGAACAAAATTAACTTGAAGCAAGTCAGTAGTTTTCCTATACACAAATTACAAATGATCTGAGAAAGAAATCAGGAAACAACACTTTTCACTATAGCTTCAAATAGTATCAACTATCTTAAATATCTAGTGGTATTTCTAACCAAGCAAGTGAAAGACTTGTATAATAAAACTTCAAGTCACTGGAAAATAGAATTGAAGAATATAACAAAAGATGGAAAGACCGCCCATATTCAGTGTAATCCCATCAAAATTCTAACACAATTCTTCCCAAATCTTGAAGAAACAACTTCCAGCTTTCTATAGAAACACACACACATACATACACACACACACACACACACACACACACACACACTGATATTTAAAGCACTCCTAACCAATAACAACTGCTAGAGTGTGGGGCACTTGGACAGTGCCACCAGAACTGGTCAGGTTGAGCAAGTTCAAACCTACGGGAATCTCAAAATTAAGAAAGGCAGGCATGGAGCCAGCTCTCGGCCAAACTACCTAATCTGGAACACATAACCCTGACACCTCACATAACAATCAGTCATGTAGCATAAAAACCTAGAATTTTCCATGCTAACGAGGTATCTAGATTGGCCCTGAGTGTTTAGCTGATGAGCTTCCCTTTCTGGGCATTCCTTCCCTCAAAAGGTATCTAATTTCCTGGTTCACCCTGAGCAAGGTGTATGCATTTATATCTGCTATCGAAATAAAACCAGTTTGGACAAGCAAGGAAAGTCTCCTTTATCAAGAACTGATGAGTGGGGAATCTTCATCAATTAGAGCTGCATCCACATCAAAACCTTCCGGAGAAGGTCTGCAGGCTTGCTCTCTTTCAGCTCCTGTGTACTTTCAGCACTCATTCAGAACCAAACTGGATTCTGCACCCTCCTGGGCTCAGCCATCCCCATCCTGCCTGGCTCATAGACATTCTGAAGGAGGGTTCAGACCCTCAGACCCTTCCCCATCCCCAACTCCCAGAGGTACCTTAGGGGTATCTGGATACACAGGTGTGCAAGAACCACAGCATCCATCTCAGACACTGCTGTTTCTCACCTGGGGAAACAACGGGCTGTGTTTTGCCTTCTCTAAGCAGCTTATAGGTAGTGTTCAGGCACCCCAGTGGCGAGGCAGACACAAAGCAGGACACTGGAGGTATCACTGTCCTTGATTTCAAGTTATACTATAATTATATATGAATAAAACCAGCATGCCATTGGCACAAAAAACCAGACACTTCTATCAATGGAATTGAATTAAAGATTCAGGTATAGGTTCACACACTTTTTATGGATACCTGACTTTTGATAAAGAAGCCAGAAAAACACACTGGAAAAAAAAAACCCATCTATAACAAATGCTGAGGGTCAAACTGAATAACTTCCTGAAAAATAGACCTATGTTTGTCACCCTGCACAAAGCTCAAGTCCAAGTGGATCAAAGACTTCAACATAAAACCATATTCTGAACCGGATAAGAGAAAAAATGAGGAATAGGGAGGGGAGATGGTGATAAGGAAGGGAGGACGAAGAGAGGCGGGGGAAATGAACAGGCAGTATGAAAACATAATACAGTAGAAACTGTCAAATATATATAGTCTATCTAAATGAAATCATGAAGGCAGACAAACACCGAATGAACATCTGTTGTCACCAATTGAAGCTTCCAATACCACAACTGAGTTGCATCTAATTGAGTTGTTGGTTAAAAAAGGGGGGGGGCACACAGAAATCCCTAAACAGCTCAAGCTATTGCCAACAGTATAGGTTGCTCTTCACAAACTGACAGCAAAACTCTTGCTGAAGACAACATGTGCCCAACTTATTGAACTTCGAGTAGTCCAGCTGATGCCTGAAGAGAGCTTTCACCCCTTCTTTCTAGTATCTTTGGTACAGGAAGGTACTTTACACACTACCAAAGGAAAAATGTAACTGACCCCCAGCAACAAACCCTTTGATATTCAATGGTGTCTTGCCTGCAAGATAAGCTAGGGCGATGCTTGCACCAAGCTCGTGGGAAGTAACCAAATAATATCTGATTTGACTTAAGGCTCACTCCATGAGATGGGACTCAGCCCTATGTCTCCATCCAACTCCTTCCCTCAGGGCTCACAGAGCCCTTGGAAGAGGAGGTAGAAAAAGTGTAAGTGCCAGATGGAATGGAGGACCAGAAGAAATTACGTTTCTCTCTATCAACATGATAGATGCACATATGAGGGCCCAGACTGAGGCAGCTCGCACAAGACCTGCATGTGTCTGCACAAGAAAAACCTGTAGAACCAAAGGAAGTAGACACATGTTCCCTATTCTAACACAATGGGTAACTCCAATGGATTACTCCTTGCAAATGAAAATTTAACTGCAGAAACAAACTACTTTTAAGGGTAGGTCTCAAGCCAAGTCGGGATGGACAGCAGGAAATGAATGAGATCCTTGTCTCACAATGCTGTGTCAGAACTTTCCTGTTTTTCTCAAATTTTATCTTATCTTTTAGCGCGCACGCACACACACACACACACACACACACACACACACACACACTTTTTCCCCCTTCAGATTCATTCATTATATATCATCCTAGCTGTCATTTTGATATTTTTTATGTGAGTTCTGAATTGGTAAATGAATGGATCTCTCATGTGTCTTTGCCTGAATATTTTTTTTTGTTTGTTTCATTCAATTCTAATGTTAGGTGTTTAATAATATAATATTGTATATTTTATATACTTATATATTTATATTATATTAAATTACCATATTGTTATCCCTTTGAAGCCTATTTGTTTTCTAATGGGAGATAGAAAAGGGGTGTATCTGTAAGGAAGTGGAGGGGGAGAACATGGGAAGAGAGGAGTAGAAACTGTAATCAGGATATACATGTAAGGAAAAAAGTTCTATTAAATAAAAGGCAAAACACTGAAAAAAAACCAATAGTCATGTTATTTCTAGTATATAGATATTTATGGTCAAACCTTACCATGAGAAATGTAATAACAGAGGAACATAGTTGTTGTGTCTTTAATAGTAAGTTGTTATTTTGTTATACTCTATGGGGGATCACATATACGTGAATCTGTACAGAAAAGTTGAAAGTATATTTTTAGTGCTCAAAGAAAATTTACATATTTTATAAATGTTAGTGATTCCTATAATCTTATATAGAAAAGCATTATTCTATTTACATAATCAAATTCAAGCTTCTTTCAAGGAACTTCCTTACTTTGATATGGTAGATAAGAGAAGTACCCTGCAGCCATGTTTGATACCATCTCTCCCAACTAGGTGGGCATTTGAAACTGGCAGCTGGCCGTGGATCATCCTCTATAGGCTGTTGTGTGGGAGAACAAAGGGGCAAAGGGAAACTGATGCAGAAGAGAAAGGCCAGGGTAGCACCATGTAGGGGATCAGCTGACAAATACAGAAATTAGTGTTTGCAAAGGCTCCTCTGGACACCCAGAAATAAATATGTGCTGTGAAATGGATGGCTCTGTCCCCACCTTCAAACAGATCAGGGCTACCAAACCAAAAGACTGAGTATAAAGAATGACAAGCCATTTGAAGGGTCCAGCTGAAATTAGAAACTATAAATCTACCCCACATGGCAGAGTTATGCAATTTTCTCCAGCAAAGCCCAGCAGTCCAGAGATGGAAAATGGCTGTGATTAGATAGAAGCAGGTTGGAAAGCGTATATGGGTTTAAGAAGATAAAAGGCAGGACAGCAAGCTCAGTTGGATGAGCAGATGTGAAATGGAAAACGATGGACTTCATTAGGAAAGGCAGCTGGGAAGCCTGGTGCGAACAGCTTCTTTCAGGTGGCGATAAGCCCCACTTAGATTCTCAGCAGTGGTTTTGCATAAGCAATATGATGAGAACTAATCAGCAAAGGAATTCCGAGTGCTAGAAAGGTGCTCAAATACCAGGCATTGCACACAGAGAGAGGAAAAGCAGGAACATGCTTTCAGACTTCTTGGAATGTACATTTGTGATAGAATATTTAAATGATGTTTTAATGACTTTAATAATTGTTCTTAAAATACTCAAATTGTATTCATTGAAGTGTTTTTGTTTGTTTGTTTCTTTGTTTCATGCACATAGCATCCCAAATGAATATACCTCAATGCTGTGAAAGGTGATTAAGCCACCAAGATCTGCCCATGCTCTTGGCCTCTTGGAAAATTTGTTCCATCTGTCTGTCCTAAAGAACAGATAGATCAAGGAGGTACAAAATACCTACTTAGGTATTTTAAGATTGGTACATGTACAATTTAGGTTTTATTACTCCTCATTAGTTGGAAATTAACCCAGTCACAACTAAAAAAAAAAGGTCAGAAATTCAGTTACTTCAGTTACTTGTGTGTTGAAAGATGATGGTAAGTACTGCTTCTGGTACACACTGTCGTTCTTTTCCATAGTAGAACGTCATGAAAACATTGTCGAATGCTGGGAATCTCTGAAAAAAATATTTTCAAACAAACACACTGAGCGCGCGCACACACACACACACACACACACACATTTGAAAGTGCTCTCCATTTGATTATACTCCTATAATAATAATATATAATCCTATAATACAGAGCTGTGTAAACTTTCATCCTTAAATACTTGGGCTTCATATATGTGAATTACCAACAATGGAGATGAAACTTGCCTATCTCCCCTGTTCTTTTCGGAAAGTTGATTGTAATTTCAATCTATGCAAGTTCATAGACAAACAGCATGATTTCCAACCTCAGGCATCCCACGGTGTGCTAGTGGTGTGCTCAGGTGTGCTCACAGGGTGCTCCCTCCATTCTGATCAGTCTCATCCTGCGGAGTGCTCACCGGCTCTGTTCTGTAACAAGGTGTCCAGCTTTTCCACCAGCTTGTCTCAGCTTTGGCCTTTCTTAATATAATTCAGCCTTTGAATTCTGTTATAAAATTCAGCCTTTCTTTCAGATTGCAAAACATTGAATGCAGCCACCTGCTCATTCGCTTTATCTGATGCAGTGTTAGCTTTGAAAACAGCTTAGCAGACCTATAAGGCCTTCACTGATCAACCTGATTCTTTAGTTGTCTGTTTTATTCAAAAACACCAAGAAACTTCACAGGTGAATATGAAATGAACACAGCCAGATGTCTACCATGGTAATAATTGATCTTAATCCCATTTATCTGTTGTTTACCTATCCTTTGGGAGAAAACAAAACTGCTTATCAGTGGCTGTCAAGTAGAGAAATGAACCCTTTTCTGAGAATCATCTTCAGCCAGCTGATTAACCCATACAATGTCGAACCACAGACTCATATCCATCATTCTAGTCCAAGACTCCATTACATTTGCCAGTGATTATATAGAAGGTTCTTGTTTATGGAATTTGGGTTTAGAGTAGTTTTCTTGTAGCTCATAAACAAGTAATATAGTAATTTTCCTATCACTGAAAATATTTAGTAACATTATCACCACTATGATTGTAGCTGCTTAAAGTAAAAAAAAAATAAATAAAATGTTTCTCACGTTTTAAATCTATGCTGTGTTTTATTCATGCTTCCTATAAAGTATAACTTGCTCATAAATTAATATCTATATCATCCCATACCATATTACAAGTTCAAATGAGCATTAAAGATCAAGTTAGAGGAGGAATCATTGCATCCTACCTCCTCGCTCAGGAGACATTTGGTAAGTGAAGGGTATTTTAGTGATTTTCATGAACTGGGAAATGCTGGCAAATGCTATATACTGGAAGGAGACTGGTGTGCAATTACCATGGTAATCTCTAAAATGAAGTATTTGCTTATAAAACTCATGAATAGTTCTGCAGTTTAGAAATTCTCATCAGTAAATTAAATAGAGTTTGGTGTTTGTCAAGCCAACACATCTGAATCAATCTTAGGGTAGTTAGACATTTTAAAGGCATGTTAGTTCTGAAATTGTTGTGACATGTGGTGCTCTTCAAGAGAATAGCAGATTGCTCAGAAAGTTCAAAGTTCAGTTCTAGCTACACTTAGAACTGCAATGCAGGGGACTAACTAGTTCAGTGGTCAGTTTCAGACAGTCACATGGGCTGTGGAGTTGTTTTTGTAGACATCATATGTTATTAAAAGGAATTATTTATCTTTATTCATATTCATTTATGCATCAAAATGGGAAAGTTTATCTGTTAAGGTTTGAGTTGTGTCACTTGAAAGCATTTGGGGGTATGAACATCAGACAGAAATAATCACAGGCATCTGAGATGTTTCTATGAACTTATTGACATGTGAAGAAATGTCACATGGATAATATATTCTTAGTCACTAACTGGGTTCAAATGTTTGAATTTATGCACTTTGATAATTGTTTTACTCAATAAATTTACTCAATAAATTTCACTCACTGAAATTTATCCCTTCTTTAGTGATAAGTCTGAATACAAAATGGGCATCAATGTTTTGAAAGTATTTCAGGTTTTGCCTTTTTGAAGTTGAGATAACTGCACACTAGAAAATATGCAGGTAGGTGTTTGCATTTCTTTAAGTACTTTTTTTTAAAAAACATCATTCCTGTTAAATGTTGCATATTCTTCTACTTTATGTTTATACTATTCCTGTTATATATGTTCATTCCCTTATACATGACAGATTCCAGGTGCATTTTGAGTATGATATCTATACCTCTATTTAGTTTTATTGTAGAACCAAGATGACTTTAGTTCTTTATTACTGAATGAGGCTTTAAACAAAACCATGTTTAAGGCTGGGAACATGGGTCAGGTGATGTGTTTGCTGTGTAAGAAGGAGAACAGAGCTGTGTCCTTAAAACATGTAAGTCTTATGTCTGAGCTGATGTATTCCAAACAATATTCCCTGGAACAAATAGCACCAGAGCAGGCCCACTGCAAAGTGCACATGGGTGTTCAGAGCCAGCACTGAAGCAAAGTCCAAACAATGCAATATGGGCAAACATAGCTGGAGACACCTGGATTTGTCTCACAATTGTTTTTAGTTAATTTTTTGGCATTGCATATCACTAAATTTTTCTACTATTACCAAATATTCCTTACCCCACAACCAATCACATGATCCCATGTTGAGCTATGATACCACTCCTAGGCATATATACCCAGGGGATTCTCCAGCATGTAATAAGGACACATGCTCCACTATGTTCATAGCCGCCCTATTTATAATAGCAGAAGCTGGAGAGAACCCAGATGTCCCTCAACAGAGGAATGGATACAGAAAGTGTGGTATATATATATATATATATATATATATACACACACACACACACACACACACATACATACAATGGAGAACTATTCAGCCATTAGAATTCTTGAAATTCTTAGACAAATGGATGGAACTGAAGAACATCCTAAGCGAGGTAACCCAGTCTCAAAAGAACACCCCATGGTATGCACTCACTGATTAACAGATATTAACCTAGAAGCTTAGAATACCCAAGACACAATTCACATAGCAAATGATGCCCAAGAAGAAAAAAGGAGTGGCCCGTGGTCCTGGAAAGGCTCAATGCAGCAGTGTAGGGGAATACCAGGATATGGAAGAGGGAAGGGGTGGATTGGGGAAGAGGGGGAGCAAAGAGGGCTTATGGGACTTTTGGGGAGGGGGGATCCAGGAAAGGGAAAATCACTTGAAATGTAAATATATTCAATAAAGAATATATCAAATACAAAAATGCAAAAAAGAAAGCAATGTCAAAGAAGAAGTTATTTTTAAACTGAGAAAAAATCAAAAAACAAAAATATTTATTTTCATTCATTTAAATTTAAATGCTTTTCAGAAAACTTATTTTAACCATGTTTTCCCCTTCCTCCAATGCCTGCCAAACCTACCCACCAGAATTCTTATTCTTTATCTCTTTCTTAAACACACACACACACACACACACACACACACACACACACCCCATGAAAATGAAAATCAAAACAAGCAAACAAAAAACAATAATATGAAAAACTTAAACCAAATATCTACCAAAAGCAAAATCATAGAGTTTATTTTATGTTGGCAAATACTCCTGGGCATGAGGTCTGCCCAGAGTATGGTTTATATTCTAATGACACATCAGGACACAAAAATGATTTTCTCTTTTCCAGCTGGTATCAATTGAAGATAGCTTCATGGTTAGGTGTGTGACCCCCATGCCCACTCCTGACTGGGACACTGTCTGTCTTGAATCTGTGCAATTGCTGTGTGCACTGAAAGTGTCTCTGAGTTCTTATGTGACTTAGTCCTATTGAATATGGAAGGCATTGCTTCTTTGGAGTCATCCATTACCTTTATCCCTGTCATGTGTATTCTTAGATTTCAACTTGAATATATCAGGATTTGACTAAAACCTAAAATTGGAATATTTGTGAGGGACTTTAGATCATTTTAAGTGGGAAGATTGACTTCTGATCCAGATGTTTGAGATGTGAAGGCATGCCTGTAATCCCAGCCACACCTTCTTTAAGGTAGGAAAACACATTGTTTGTTTGTTTGTTTGTTTGTTTTTTATTGGATATATTCTATATTTACATTTCATTTACATTTTTCTGGTTCCCCATGCCCCAAAGGTCTCACATGCCCTTTTCCCTCCTCCTGTTCCCCCATCCACCCCTTCCCACTTCCCTGTTCTGGTATTCCCCTACACTGATGTTTTGAACCTTTCCAGCACCAGTGTCCACTCCTTCCTTCTTGTCAGACATCATTTGGTATGTGGATTGTGTCTTTGGTGTTCCAAGATTCTAGGCTAATATCCACTTATCAGTGACTGCATACCATGGGTATTCTTTTGAGACTGGGTTACCTCACTTAGTATGATGTTCTCCAACTCCATCCATTTCTCTAAGAATTTCATGAATTCATTGTTTCTAATGGCTGCATAGTACTCCATTGAGTATATATACCACATTTTCTGTAGCCATTCCTCCGTTGAGGGACATCTGGGTTCTTTCCAGCTTCTGGCTATTATAAATAAGGCTGCTATGAACATAGTGGAGCATGTATCCTTATTGCATGCTGGGGAATCTTCTGCGTATATTCCCAGGAGTGGTATGGCTGGGTCCTCTGGAAGTATCATGTTCAGTTTTCTGAGGAACCACCAGACTGATTTCCAGAGTGGTTGTACCAGCTTGCAGTCCCACCAGCAGTGGAGGAGTGTTCCTCTTTCTCCACATCCTCGCCAACACCTGATGTCTGGCTCAACTGGAGGTCAACATGCATAAGAATGAGAATTGATCCACTCTTATTTTTTTGCACTAAGCTCAACTCCAAGTGGATCAAGGACCTCCACATAAAACCAGACACACTAAAACTAATAGAAAAGAAACTGGGGAAGACCCTTGAGGACATTGGCTCAGGGGGAAAATTCCTGAACAGAACACCAATAGCTTATGCTCTAAGATCAAGAATAGACAAATGTGACCTCATAAATTTACAAAGTTTCTGTAAGGCAAAAGACACTGTCGAAAGGACAAATCGGCAACCAGCAAATTGGGAAAAGATCTTCACCAACCCCACACCCGATAGAGGGCTAATATCCAATGTATACAAAGAACTCAAGAAGTTAGACCCCAGAAAACCAAATAACCCTATCCAAAAATGGGGTACAGAGCTAAACAAAGACTTTTCACCTGAAGAAATTCAGATGGCTGAGAAACACCTTAAAAAATGTTCAACATCATTAGTCATTAGAGAAATGCAAATCAAAACAACCCTGAGATTTCACCTCACAATAGTCAGATTAAATGGCTAAGATTGAAAAATCATGCCCATTTTTCTGAGGAACTGCCAAACTGATTTCCAGAGTAGTTGTACCAGCTTGCAGTCCCACCAGCAGTAGAGGAGTGTTCCTCTTTCTCCACATCCTCGCTAACACCTGATGTCTCCTGAGTTTTTAATCTTAGCCATTCTGACTGGTGTGAGGTGAAATCTCAGGGTTGTTTTGATTTGCATTTCTCTAATGACTAATGATGTCGAACATTTTTAAGGTGAGGAAAACACATCTTTAATCCACATCTTTTGCAGTACAAAGACCCATCTCTAATCTGGGCCATAATAGCATTAATATTTTTATAATTTAAGGTTTTCTTTTTGTATGTCAATTCCTCAGCCCCAAAAGGAGAGTGGCCTTCTCTCAATCAAAGATAGTTTGTAATTGTACACATATCACTTCAATTTGTGATTAAATAATGAGAATTTCTCCTAACCAACACCCCATTATGTTTACCTTTTTCCCTTAGGTTTTTTTTTTTTTAGTTCCTTAAGATATATTTTCATTGTATTTACCTTTCCTAACTCTTCCCAAATTCACCTCTTTGAATACCACCCAATATTCTGTCTTTATTCACAAAATATATTCTGACCTTGTCATAAATAATGTAACAAACAAATCCATGTTAGTTATAGTACAATATGCTTAACAAATTATATCGGGGCGCATTACTATAGCTTGAGAGAAAAGGGTGTTGCTATAAAGCTCTCTCTGAGGCAGTCATTTCTCACTGTAATCAGGTCTTTGTCTCAATTGCCATTGCTGATATAGAGACTCACTAATGGTTCCTATCCATCCTTTAAGTGACACTGAGTTACTTTAAAACATTTTATGTAATGTGGACATAACTATAGACATATAAAAGTACAAACTAATGCAAAGAATAATGTACAGTCTGTCATATTCATCTATTAAGACTTATGCATATGTATGTATGTGTGTATATGTATATGTTTGTGTGTGGTGCGATCTGCTATGTATACAGTGGCTTTTTATTATTGTATGCTTGTGCATTTCTCAAGGATAGAAAAGATTTTTATGTAATTGCCGTTCATCTGTTAAGCTAAAAAAAAATAACATTGGTGTGTGTGTGTGTGTGTGTGTGTGTGTGTGTGTAAATGGAAAATGCCTGAAATATTTGGAGTTGATGGGGCCCCACTAGCAAACAACTTCAAAAGAAGTAGTTCATTTTGACCTAGGAATTTTGTTAGCCTGTGGTATGTAGACTGTTCATTGTGCTAAAGTTAATGTAAGATTAATGGGCTATAAAAGTTTCCCTTTATGACATTTTAAATACTGTCTTTATAGATGGGTCATTTCTGCTATTTTTCTCCTCTAAGTGATACTTTACCAGAGGCTACATCTGTTAGTGCACATCCACGTGCCATTAAAACGCCATCTGCATAGTTAACATTCTTGTCTACTGACTGTCATATGCAATGGTGATGATCTGGAATTCTGATGTCTCAGTGGTATCAGAATCCTATCCCTTCCTTTCAGATTATCTTCCATAGCATATTTTCCTCTTTCTTATTCTTATGAGGTGAAGTAACACCTATCAAGGAAACCATAGCCATTGGCAGAGGTAGTGATGGAAATGTAATAACTAAAATCTTTATTCTAGATTCACACTTTCATCTCAATAGATTGCAGTGTCAGCTGGAGTAACCATGAAGCCAGGCACAGGGAAATCCTCACTGCATAGCAGTCCTAGCAGTCCTTCTCATTACATTATGTGAATTGAAAATATATAAATAAATAAATTCTATAGATACATTGTGGGAAGGAATTTCTACAAATACATTATAGGAAGAAAAGTAAAGACTTCCTTGTCTTTTCCAAATGACTCCTCTCTCCTGACTGCTGACTCAGAGCTGAGAATCAGAGCTTGAGTATTTTTGAAAAATTTTCAGGTATGTGAACACACTTGTATGCATGTGTGTGTTTATATACAGCATGTGTATTTCAGAGGAAAACCAGGATTGCTGTTTTCATCCTAGCATGTGGGTCCTGGTCTCCTTTTCAGTCCACCAGACTTGTGGGAGGCAATCTTACCAACTGACCTGTTTTCCCTTCTCCATAGTTCACATTTCCATTGGCAAACTCATTATAGTTTTACTTTCCACATCTTTTAAGAAATACACATTAGACTCAAATTCTTACTACTGCTCCCAGGTTATTTAAAGGTAAGGAAAAGAATCATGTCCACGATTTGAGCTTTGGACGTGCTTAATGTTGCCATCTGAGCTTGTTTACGTGATGTGGACAACGTGTGGATAAATAACTATCAAATATGTTATTTTACATTATGAAGTAGAGGCATTTTTCTCTGTTTTCTATAGTTGTTCACTGTAACTGCAACACATTTGAACATAGTGTATAATATCAAGACATCATGATCATTTGCTAGAAATAGCCTTAATGGATTTATCAGTGAATACATACCATGCATGCTCTTTTGGGTCTGGGTATCCACACTCAGGATGATATTTTTTAGTTTTATTCATTTGCCTTCAAGTTCATGATGTCCTTGTTTTTAATAGTTAGTTAGTATTCTATTGTGCAAGTGAACCACATTTTCTGTATCCATTCTTTGGGTGAGGGACACCTGGATTGTTTCAAGCTTTGGGCTATTACAAAAAAAGGCTACTATGGACATAGTGGAGCGCGTGTCCTTGTGGTACAGTGGAGCACCTTTTGAGTATACTCTCAGGAGTGGTATACCTGGGTCTTCAGATAGAGCTATTTCCAGTCTTCTGAGGAAATTCCAGATTGATTTCCAGAGTCACTGTATCATTTTGCAATCCTGCCAACAATGGAGGAGTGTTCCACTTTGTCCACATCCTTGCCTGCAAGTACTGTTGCTTGAGTTTTTAATTTTAGCCATTCTGATTGCTGTAAGGTGGAAGGTAAGTGTTCTTTTGGTTTGCATTTCCCTGATGATTAAGGATGTTGAAGTGCTTTTCAGCCATTTGAGATTCCTCTCTTGAGAAGTCTCTGTTCAGCTCTGTACCCCAGAGACAGAAATGGAGCAGAGACAGAAAGAAAGGCTATCCAGTGACAGTGATGGGCCCAACTCCGGATCAACCCCATGCATGCACACCAAATCCTGACACCATCACTAAGGCTGTACTGTGCGTGCAGACAGGAGTCTGGCACAGCTGTCTTCTAAGAGTCAGTTGCACTTCTAGCAACTGCCTGAGGCAAGTGCAAATTCTTACAACTAACCATGGGATTTAGTTCGCAGACCAACATGGAAGAGTTAAAAGAAGGATTGAAGGAGCCGAAGGGGATAGCAACCCCATAGAAAGAACAACAGTATCAACTAACCCAGACCTGTCAGAGCTCCCAGAAATTAAGCTACCAACCAAGAAGCATAGATGAGCTGGTTTGTGGCCCTGGGTGTGTGTGTAGCAGAGGACTGTCTTGTATGATCTCAGTGAGAGAGGATGTGCTTAGTACTGTGGAAACTTGATGCCCCAGGGAAGAGGGATGCTGGTGGTGGTGAAGTGGGGGGGGGTGTGAGCAAGTGGGGGGAGCACTCACTCAGAGGTAGGGGGGATGGGGTAAAGGACTCGGGGAGGGGGAGGCTGGGAACTTTTAGAATGTAGATTAATAAAATAATTTAATAAAAGTATTAACAAATATGACTGGGCTTTAGTCTGCAAGAGAGAGCTATATTGAATAGATCACAGGGCTGTCAGCTTTCATTCATCACTGACTCCAAGTCATTCATCTGCTGCTCCCAAATAGCCTTCTTCCGGACCCTCTCTCAGGCTGAGACCGGACTTCAGCAGTCAGAAATAACTGATAAGTAGAAATACATATTTTAAAATGACTTTGAATTTTGGTCATTTGATTTGTTCATTCACTTTGGTCTATGCTTGTGTGTGTGTGTGTGTGTGTGTGTGTGTGTGTGTGTGTGCTTACACTCATACATAGAGTCTGAGAGTTCACTTACTAGTTATCAAAACATCATAAATGGAAATAGTCTCCAAATCAGTCATTATTTTTAATCCATAATCAAAAGAAAGTACTATGAAGCCATGACTCCAGTTGGTGTGTTTCTTTGGCATCTCCTGCAGGACTCTAACATAATTCTGTAGATGCTGGATACTCTTCATCTGTGTGTGTTTCAAATGGAACACAGTGCTGTTGACTTTAATTCTATTAAAAAATTTGATTTCTGCATCTGGCTTATGATCTAAATGGGACAACTGTTTTTACTCTGTGCAGAATGGGGATTCTCTGAATGAAGGTCAGATGCTGTTTTGATTCTCCCAGTATTCTCCAGGCCTCTCTGACAATTTTTTATTTACTCAGGGTTGCTGAGGTTATGAGGCTTATAAGTTTCATTTTGTTCAGTCATCATAGACATGGTAAGTATATGACACTGAGGTCTATGCTATCTGGATGGACATATGTTACATATACAACATTCTTCAAAGCCTGTAGAGAGTGGATGACAGACAGACTTTTCTGGGAACAGGGCACACTAATGATTTCTTATTTTCAGTTTACAAGAACAGTTGTAGAAAGATAACATTCTGGATCCACAGGCCTGTGCTCTGCCATAAAGGAGAAGGCAGGAACCTATGGTTGTCTGAAGATTCCTGGAGGGAGCAGGGGCCACCGAACTCACCACTGTGAATGCACAATAACAGCTTCTTAACAGATACTTTACAGACTGCTGCAATACTTTTACAGTTTTAAAGACATAGAAAAGTAAAGGAAGTGTACATTCCAAGTGTCTACAGTGAAAGGGTCTTTACGACTCTTGTTCCTTTTGTTTCTGGGGATGCTGAGGGGAATTACCAGCTGTGGTTCTCCTCTGACTAAGAAGAAGCTTCATGTCCTCTCCTGAGTGAGCACCAGGGAAATTGAGGAAGGGACTGATTTCAAAGTTGTAACCCTAAACTGTCAAAGTTTTCATTGCTTAGTCTTAAGCTTAAATACTCATAAGCACAAATGCCATATGCAATGTTCCCTCTTATTTAAATAATATATACTAAGTACTGCCCTTAGTCCAAACATATAAAATATTTCATAATTTATAAATTGAAAATTTCATGAGTCATGTATTTACATCATTTTTGCCTCCCACCTTTCCCTTTGCCCCCTCCAACTCTTCTCATGTTCTTCTCACTCTCCCTAAATTTATGCCTTCTTCAATCAATCTAATTTGTATGTGTGTGTGTTTGCACGCACACACACATACACACACATAGACACAACATACACACACACACACACACACACACACACACACGTTTATTTAATATTAGTCTATTTAGTCCTGTGTTTGACTACCTGCTTTACTAGAATTCCCTCACCAAGGGCTCCTGATTCTTTAGGGTCACCAAACTTTACTCCAGGAGCCAGCGGAGACATGGAGCTCACCACAGGATATGAGAATGCTCACAGGAAGTTCAGTTTGGCTCCTCTCTTCACTGTTAGAATCAATCTCTATTTATTATTTGCCTGTGAAAATCCGAGTGGCATCACCGTGAGTGGCCTTCGTAATTCTGCACTTACGGCAGTGGGGCCAGCTGACTGCACTGCTTGTCTCCATATGAGGGAGCTGATGCAGAAACTGCAGTTTCCACATGTGCTGTGATGGTTCATCATGAGGCCCAGGGACCCAAGACCAGAGTGGAAAGTCTCTTGCCTTTTGTCAAGTTTGTAAGTTTCCAGGCCTTTAAATATTTATTTTCCTATGTTCACCAATAATTCCTATGTAGCCCCACTGATATCTCTTTATTTAATTAAAAACTGTTATCAATTTGGAAACCGATTTCAAAAAGAAAAGAAATTGTGCTAAAGATGTTTTGGTTTTGATGGTTACTGGGTGAATATCAATATAATTTTTCCTTTTGCTTGATCAAGAGTTTATTTGTAAACATTATTGTGTCGATATTCAAATAAACAGTACTAGCCAGGACAGTGTCTTACTGTTGAAGAATTTCCATTAAATTTAAGTAGAATATGTTTTAATAATGCTAGAAATAATAAAAAATCAAGTTAAGAATAGAGATACCAGATTACATAGAAGAATTCAAATGTCTAACTCAATGCCTAGTTAGCAAACATTTGTACCTATGGGTTTGTAGAAGCACCTGATAGATGTTAGGTTATGTGTGCTTTCTTTTTCCTCTCATTTGAGATGATGGTATGTGAATCACAGTAGTAGCATAGTGTGGATTAAGGACTGCGTACCTGCTAGGTGGCTGCTAACTTGAATAAGTGTAGCTAATGGGTTAGTTTTGTCTATATTGCCCCAAATCATCTAAGTTTAATATTTAATGATCGTTTCTTTGACCATGCCTTGAACTGTGCAGCGCATTACACCACTCATGAGTAAGCGTATTATTCATGATGACGCTGATTAAATCTAAGTATAGGGAGATTTTCTAAATTTTTGACAATTCCATGTAATGTGTTTTAAACTTACGCTGCTCTGTATTTGCAAACTCCTTCAAGACCATGCACATGTGGCCACATTAGCTTCAAATACTGGTCCCCTATTTGGAAAATCTCTTGTGGATATTTGTGAAGATAGTGATCTGTCTGCTCCAATTCTGGTAAATATAATTTATTTTTCTTCTGTAGCCATTTAAGAATATCACTGCCTTCAATCAATTATTTCTATAATGGGAAGAATTATTAGGCAAGTCATTACTAGGACTGAGAAAGCTATTAAAATGTCACTTTTAAAGAAAAATTACCCCAGTTAGGTTTGCTGGTTTACAGAGGCAAACACGAGAGGAAAACATAATTGTCTTTTCCGCTGACTTAAGCAAAGACCATGCCTCTGAATAACAGCAGGGGGCGCTGTGGCTTTGTCCCTCAGCCACCTCTGCTTCACATTCTCCTCTCAGTAGTCCATACTACTTTCAGATCTAGTTCCATGGTCTTGCACTTGCCAGTGCTCATCTTGCTTTACATTTCAAATGACTAAACATGAAATTTCCCTGTTGCAAGTATTAATCCTTTAATCATAAGAAAACATGTCCAAAGATGACCAAGATGTGGGCTTGTTACATTTCACATAAGTTACTAAATTATTATTGGGAATATTTAAGCAATGTCCAACATCTCTCCATGTACTATACTCAGTGTGGGGAAATTTATGCTGCATTACAACAAATTAGTCATATTATAATGGTAGAATAACACCTTAAATATTTTATAGAATTTATCACTAAGCATGCTTTACTCCCATAATTTTAACCTTGAAAATTAAACACATTAGTAAGGTTTCCTGGAGTACCTGATGTTACATAGTCAGTCAGGATACACTGTATTTCCTTTTGGTTTGTTACTCTGACAGCATCTTTCGTCACTGAAAACTATAAATATTAAGAGATAAAAAGGCAATAATAGCTGATTCAATGGAAATGTTATGAATAAGACCTCCTTGATAATATATATCTAAGCCTTATTTTATAAGAATTCAGACATACAGGGAGAATGAACGGGGTTGTAGTCAGTTAAGGAGGAGGAACCAAAGGAAACAGAACAGCATCTTGGGGAAGAAGATACATGTGAATAGAATGTAAACAAAGAAAGAAAGGTTTCACAAACCTAGAGGCAGAGAGGTTTGCTTTAAGCCCATCAGCTCGTTGAAGAGAAAATTTGGATTCAAGCGTGCTCTATGTGTCCAGGTTGAAATCTCAGAGTAGAATGAGAAGATGCATTGATTCTGACACTCTAACAGCAGTCAGAGTACCCCCAGTGTGTGAGCGTCCTACAAAAGAAAGCAAGTAAAACATTTCTCCTAGGAAGAGTTAATCAAGAGTGAACCCACAGTTTTGAATATGTTGTGTTTTCGTTTTCATTCAACTCTAAAACAGTTTTTAATTCCCCGTTGGCTCTTGTTTTGACTCAGTGTCCACGTGGTAATGAGTTGTTCAGTTTTGTGATTTTGTATATCTCCTGTTTGTATTGTTGCTGATATTAAACTTTAATTCATGGTGGTGGGTACTGGGTGATATTTTAATTTTCTTATACCTGTTGAGACTTGCTTTGTTTGTTTTATTCCTTGTCAATTTTGGTAGATGTTCCATGAATTGTTGAGAAAAAAATAAGTCTTAGTGTATTTTTGGATTTTCTTGATATGGCTGTCTTTTCCATTTGATTTATATTATTTAATGCCAGTGTTTCTCTATTTAATTTATCTCTGGATAACAAACCTATTTGTTAGATTGGGATATTAAATAACCCACTAACCCTGTGTTAGGGTCACTGTGAGTTTACAGTTATAGAGTATATTTTATTTACTTTGATGCAATGGAGTCTGAAGCACAAGCATGTAAAATTGTACTTGGTATCTTTTTCTTTAATTAATATATAGTGATCTTCCCTACCTCTTCTTTTAGTTTTGCTGTGAAATTTATTTTGTCATATATAAAAATATCTATGCCTTCTTGCATCTTAAGTCTATTTCCTTGAAATACTTTTTTTCATTGTTTTGTATTAAGCAATGTCTGTCCTTGATGGTCAGGTGTGTTTCTTGGATTCAGCAGAAAGATATGTTCTGTTTTTCAGTTCAGTCTGTTAGATTGTGTAGTTTCATTGGTGAAAGTGAGACTGTTAATGTTAGTGTCAGTGTCAGTGTTAGTGTTCATGTTAATTGAGAGTCTTACCAAGCAATTTTTATTACTCCCTATTATTGTGTTGTAGTGTTGTATTTTCTCTTTTGGTGAATTGTTAAAGGACCATTTATCCCAAATGAGATGATTTTGATCCACAGAAACCACAGAAAGAATATAACAACCTTCACTTGCTTGGTTTCTGATCTCTACTCATACAATATGGCATGCACAAACATTCATGGATGCTCTCCACTGCATGCATAGACACAAATGAACAGATGTGAAAAAAATGATGTATCAAAATTTAAGTATATTTTGAGTCATTTGGCAAACATTTATAAATTACCAAAAATGTTAGAACTATTATTCCTATTAAGTAGTTTTATATAACGTTTACTTTTTAAAAAGAGATGTTAGAGTTTCCCTACCTGAAGTGGTGGGGAATTTTCCATTAATTTACCTCATACTATGTCCATCTCATTAAGACAACTGCAGTGAGTAATAAGGGGCTAGGGAAGGTGGGGACTGTGTGTAAAGCTCCAATAGACACATTTATTTATTTATTATTTTTATTTATGTGCACAAATGTTTGTCTCCATGTGAGAGTTTGTCACATGAGTACAGTTCCCCTAGATCCTGTAGCTTTGGATGTGAAAGGGGGGTATCAGATCACATAGAGCTGGAGTTACAGGAAATGGTGATCTGTTTGACAAGAGTGTTGGAAATGAAACTTAAGTCTCTGTGAAGACCAACAATCATTCTTAGCTCCTAGGTTATCTCATCTGCCTCTTATTAGATAATTTCTGAGCCACCTTTCTTGAAAATTCTTTTGTTTTGGACGCATTTTGATCATGAAAAATAATGATTACTATATTTAAATAACTTGTTAAAGAAGTAAAATGAATTAAAGTGTTTTGATATTGTTTTTGTTTGGGTTTTTTGGCTAATATTCAGAGAGAAATGTCACATACTCTGTCCAGAATGAAATCTTTTTAGTAAGCACATGGAATGCAACTTCAGTGACAGTCTATTTTACAGCTTTGAATGATTTAAACTTGTTGAGTGAAGACATTGTGACCACTTGAGGGATGATCATTTTATCTACCTTCCTCTTAATTATCAGTGCACACTACAAAAATGCTGGATTAATGGGGAACAAAATAAAGCCAAACAATCGTGTAAGCGCTGTAGAAAATGGAATTTCAGTAAAAGAAACACCCATGCTTGAATTTTTTCACTTAGTTATGTTCACTAATTATACTTTATATCATTGTATAAAATGTGACCAAGTGTCATTGTTTCTTACAATTAAAAGTGGCCATAGATGTTATGGTTTCTTACCCTTTGTTTTCTGAGGCTCTATCAATTATTTATTGATTGTCAGCTTTACAATAGGCTGCATTCTGAAAACCAGAGTCCAGCAGGGACTGTTCCAGAATGTTAACTTCCTTGCAGCTGCCCTTGTTATTTTTTTCATGGTTGTATTACTGCTTTCTCCTTAAGGAAATATAGCCTAGGGCATTTCATAAAATATCATGGAGTATAATCTGCTAAAACAAATTCTTATTAACTAAATTAAATGACCCAAGTCAGATACTTTTTCTGACAAGTGATTCAACACACGTCCCTGGCAGAGAGATACGGGAGACAACATTACTTCTCAGAAGTACTTCACTCTAAAGATCTTGCCTTGTTCCTCTTCAGGTTAATTTCATCTTTTTAGTCATATACACAAATGTCGTGTTGTAAAAAAAGCAGTAGACATGTGTGGAATAGCAAAGGAGCAAACCGGAAAAAGACTGCTCTATTCATTTACTGCCACAGCCATCTAAGTTCATACCAAGTTCCTGTCAAGGACTGAAGATAAGATGAGAAAAATGATGGCTCTGCCATTTCTAAATGTGGTGTTGTTAAACTTAGTGATATGTTTTCATGAGCCTCTTTCTCAGCTGCTTCTCCAACTTGTTCAACATGGGCAAGGATATTTTTGTGCAAGAAAAGCCATCTGGCTTGCTAAAGGACATGTTCTTTTGAAGACGCAAGCTACTAAGTCTGTTGAAAGACTTATGTCCAAGGACAAGAGATTGAGATCAGATAGATAATACAGCATGCCTCTCAGTGCAAGTTCAGTAGGGTGTCTTTCAGCACTTTCTGGCATGTTCAAAGGACTGAAATGGGTCCAGAGGACAGCTAAGAAGAAACAGAATGGTATCAATTTCTTCCTGACCCTGAGAATTACTCTCACTATCCATTTTCACTTAAGATGTCTTTCCTGGCATTTTTGTCCTATTGAAACACACACACACACACACACACACACACACACACACACACACACGCACACATGCACACACACATAATATTTTCTATAAAGATATAAAATATTCATTCATCAGGCAAATAATTATCATGTACATACTGGTCATCACCTTCAGTGGTATAAAGCTTTTAAAATACTCTAATGCCTTTTTAAAATGAAAGCCTTCACACAAATCATTTGTATAACTGAGTTTGCAATATCTACAAACTGGAGGCAACCACAAATCCTTCAACAGTTAAACCGTGTAGTACACAGCTGCTTCTCAGTAGTAATATGGGTTGGAACATCTGCCCTCTGAATTTACATGATTTTCTTGATTTTACATGAATTTAAATGAATTTACATGAATTCCTGATTTTCTTTAAAAAGGGTAGAGATCTTAATCTTTCACTAAATAATGGGGACAATTGTCAAAATGGAATTTTCTAGACTGATATGTAGCCTTCTCTCCTGCCTCCTCCATATTGTATGCTATTGATATATGACGATTTCAAAGGTTTGGGGTTTTAATATTGATCATTGAGCTCTGATAAGTGGGGAGAGCACTGCCTTCTTACTATTCAGTCACAAGCTCGAGATTTTAAATTTCCCTTGTTTGTCTTCTAAATATATATAAAAATATTTCTCAGAAGTCTAAAAACATATATCTGGATCTCTGGACATAGGAAAAATGTTAATGCTTTTAATCAAACCTCTGGTTTTTTGCTAGGACTCAAAGGTATGGTCTATTTCATATGCATGTAAAATACAAAAGCATGCAGCTATTTTACAACATGAATTTCAGTACTGATTAATGCTAATATATCTAAAAATTTTAACTCTTTTTGTACACAAAAAAATTCATGTAAGTTTTAGGGCATAAATGTTGGATCTAACTGTCATAAGTCATACAGACTCCAGATAAGTACCACCTAAGTTTCTCCACTTAACTACCTCTAAAGAACGAATCCCTCCTCCTAGTCTTAAGAGTCTTTCCCTTCTCCAGTACTGGGACTATGAGCAGAAAGTTATGAATGTAACATTTTTCTTTAAATTCCTCATCTGTAACTTCTGTCTCTAGTTCATATTTGTTCCAGCAGATTTCCATTTGGCTAACAGATACCATCAGGGATATTCTGATTACTGCAGACTGATGAGCTCTGGACTTTGTTGAAATTTGATGTAAACCAGTCCAGCCTACATGACTGCTCCCTCTCTCTTGAGCTGGGTCAGGTAACCAGACGCTTTCTGATGAATGATCCATTGCTCAGGCTTTGACAAGCCTTTCAACCTTCTTGGGCCCTGAGAATGATGGCATTTCTGCCGGATGTTACAGCAGAGAATATACTGTCCTGTGCCTCCTAATAGACTGAAATGCTAAGCCAATGAAACTTCCTGGCATAGGGGACAGATTGGCTAGCTATAGTTCCAATTTGAATACAAAGAAATAAGCTAAGATTTATCAACAAGTAGATTAATTAACTGAAATAATTCTACAATATGATAAACACTTGGCCTGTTTTATACAGAGCAAAGAGGTATTATATGGCTTTAGGAGAAAATTATTATTTCTATACAAACTCTTTGGGATTATAATCTGCCTGTGTTTGAAGAAATATTATATAAAAAAAAAAGGAACCAGAGAAGATAAAATAATTAGGACTTGTGCCCTAACCTTTTTCATTATCCTTCCAGATGATAACTGATGTCAGTCATGAAAGTGCCTTTGGGCCGTCTGCCATTACAGTTGGCTCTTTCATCATTAGTGCCTTAACTAGATGATAATTCCTGCCTGGGTACCATTAAGTTGATGATTATTTGGTTCCCTAATTCTTACCGAGATTTCAAATGCCTGCATTCTAGTTCATCAGATTCCTCAAGGATATTACCACTCAGGTGAAGGAGGCTGAAATTTAGGACTTTCTGCATTGACCTCACTCAATGAGCGCAGCCCAGATGTTGGTACCCCTGGTGGTAGGATTGGGAATAGCAGGACCAGTAGAACTGGGACCTGCATTTGTAACTGGTAGTCAAAAATTTTAATTGGGCCAGTCGTTGGTTAGCCATTCCCTGAACTCTGCTCTATCTTTATCCCTGCACAACTTGTTGAGAGGACACATTTTGCCTTGAAAGTTTTGTGGATGAGTTAATGTCCCCCTCTCTCCACTGGAAGTTCTGCCTGGCTATAGGAGGTAGCCATTTCAATCCTTATATCCCCAGCAAGTCTCAGCTTGCATCAACCCCATAGACTCCCTGAAGCTTCCCCTATCCCATGGATATCCCTACTGATTTCTATTCTCCTTCCTGCCCTCTCCTGCACTCCCTCTCTTCGCAACTGCTCCCCATCACCATTACCCCTTTTACCTATTCTCCCATCCACTTCCTCCCTCCATCTACCCTTGATGAAGGAGCCAATCCCTGACACAATTAATAATACCGTGCCATGTTTGCAGATAGAAACCTTGCATAACTGTCTCCTGAGAGGCTTCATCCGTCAGTGGATGGAAACAGAATGGAAACTCCCACAACTAAACATCAGGCAGAGCTCCTCTGGGAGTCTTGTGGGTGAATTGGGGAGAGAATTGAACAAGATGGAGGGTGAGTCAAGGACACTACAAGAAGACCTAGAGAGCTAACTTGGGCCCGTGGGAGCTCACTAAGATTAGACCATCAAAGAAAGAGCACTCAGGGTTGAGCCTAGGCCCCCTTGATATTTGTAGCAGATGTACAGCTTGGTCTTCACATGGGTCCTCTAACAATTGGATCAGGGGCTGTCTCTGACTCTGTTGCCTGCTATTGCATCCCCTTTCCCCTAACTGAACTGCCCGGTTGGGCTTTAGTGGGAGAAGATGTATTTAGTCTTGCTGGATGTCCCAGGGAGGGCTGGTACCCAAGAGGGGATTCCCCTTTCCTTAAGATAAAGGGAGGGTATAATAGGGAAGGGATTTGTAGGTGAGGTGTGGAGGAGAGTAGGGAGGGGGACTGTGATTAGGATATAAAGAGAAAAAATAAATTAATGAAAAAATTAAGCTCCTGAGCCAATAGATTGATTAAGATCTTTCTGAGCTGGAAATAACTATCCGCTACCTGACTTCCTCCCTGGTACAAGTCATGTTAGAGAACTAGAGGGAACTTGATCTCTTTATGCAACAAGGAGGGCTCTACATAGCTCTCAGAACAAGAGTTTTTTATGCCAATCCCTCAGCAATAGCTAAAGGTTAAGTCTGGTTAAACAAAGAATTGAGGAAAGAGACCTGTTATGTTCAGTTGAAATTGATATGAGTCCCTAATTTCACGATTCTGAAAGCTAACTACGCTTCTTAATACCCACCAAGGCATTTTTACTCACTTTATACCCACTTGCCTGTCTTATGAATGAAATTACATAGTCTGAAAATCAGTGACTCAATATGGTTAAGCTAAATGTTCCGAAAACCCTTTATTAACACTTTTTAAAGACCAAAAAAAGACCAATTTTCCTTACAGATGATGATTTCTAATGATCTCGATAGGCTGAGTAGGCAAATAGTAAGGGCCAGATGGATTAATTTTTTTCTTCCTTTTCCAAGTTAAACATGGTATTAGATTCATTGTTCAATTGTTCCTTACGGTGTTTTTCTGTAGTGATTTCCCAAGCTAAAGGTCAACTTGTTTTTGTTCGTTTGTTTTGTTTTTTACTTGTTCTCCCACTATAGTCTTGTAATTTACACATCATACATTGATTACACTGATTCATGACATGTTCCGAGAGTTGGTGGATAGCTAACTAAACTGCCTAAAAGCTTTTTTTTTTTTTTTAGCTTTTTAAAAGGGATTTTATTATTTTTATTTTTTTTTAATTTTTTTTTAGTTATTTTTATTTTCTATATTCTATGTTTACATTTCAAAGGCTTTCCCCTTTCCCAGTTCCCACCCACCATAGTTCCCATAGTTCTTCTCCCCCCCAACTATTCCCCAATCATTCCCCCTCCCCCCTCGGTTTCTTTACTAAACTGGATGCAATCTTTACATGCCCAGGGTCCTCTCCTTTCTTCTTCTTGGGAATCATTTGACTTGCTATTTGTGTCTTGAGTATTTAGTGCTTCTGGGCTCATTAATATCCACTTATCAGTGATTGCATTTCATGTACATTCTTTTGTGATTGGGTTAGCTCACTCAGGATGATATTTTCCAGGTCTAACCATTTACCTACAAATTGCATGAATTCATTATTTTTAATTGCTGAGTAGTATTCCATTGTATAAATATACCACATTTTCTGTATCCATTCCTCCTTTGAGGGATATTTGGGCTCCTTCCAATTTCTGGCTATTATAAACAAGGCTGCTATAAACATAGTGGAGCATGTGTCTTTATTGCATGTAGGGGAATCCTCTGGGTATATGCCCAGGAGTGGTATGGCAGGGTCCTCTGGAAGTGACATGCCCAATTTTCTGAGGAACCGCCAAACTGATTTCCAGAGTGGTTTTACCATTTTGCAATCCCACCAACAGTGGAGGAGTGTTCCTCTTTCTCCACATCCTCGCCAGCACTTGTTGTCTCTTGAGTTTTTAATCTTAGCCATTCTGACTGGTGTGAGGTGGAATCTCAGGGTTGTTTTGATTTGCATTTCCCTGATGACTAATGATGTTGAACATCTCTTAAGGTGTTTCTCGGCCATCCGAATTTCTTCTGGTGAAAATTCTTTGTTTAGCTCTGTGCCCCATTTTTTGATAGGGTTATTTGGTTCTTTGCGGTCTAACTTCTTGAGTTCTTTGTATATATTGGATATTAGCCCTCTGTCGGATGTGGGGTTGGTAAAGATCTTTTCCCACTTTGTTGGTTGCCGTTTTGTCCTTCGGACAGTGTCCTTTGCTTTGCAGAAACTTTGTAATTTTATGAGGTCCCATTTGTCGATTCTTGATCTTAGTGCGTACGCTATTGGTGTTCTGTTCAGGAACTTTTCCCCTGTGCCCAAGTCCTCCAGGGTCTTCCCAAGTTTCTTTTCTAATAGTTTCAGTGTGTCTGGTTTTATGTGGAGGTCCTTGATCCACTTGGAGTTGATCTTAGAGCAAAGAGATAAGAGTGGGTCAATTCGCATTCTTCTGCATGTTGACCTCCAGTTGAACCAGCACCATTTGTTGAAAAGGCTATCTTTATTCCATCGGATGGTTGTGGCTCCTTTATCAAAGATCAAGTGACCATAAGTCTGTGGGTTAATTTCAGGGTCTTCAATCCTGTTCCATTGATCTGTTTGCCTGTTGCTATACCAATACCATGCAGTTTTTAACACAATTGCTCTGTAGTACTGCTTGAAGTCAGGGATATTGATTCCCCCAGAAGTCCTTTTATTGTTGAGAATAGTTTTAGCTATCCTGGGTTTTTTGTTGCTCCAGATGAATTTGAGAATTGCTCTTTCTAGATCTATGAAGAATTGAGTTGGGATTTTTATGGGAATTGCATTGAATCTGTATATTGCTTTTGGCAAGATGGCCATTTTTACTATATTGATCCTGCCAATCCAGGAGCAAGAAATATTTTTCCATCTTCTGAGGTCTTCTTCGATTTCTTTCTTCAAGGACTTGAAGTTCCTGTTGTACAGATCTTTCGCTTGTTTGGTTAGAGTTACGCCAAGATACTTTATGTTGTTTGTGGCTATTGTGAAGGGTGTTATTTCCCTAATTTCTTTCTCAGCCTGCTTGTCCTTTGAGTACAAGAAGGCCACTGACTTGCTTGAGTTCATTTTATAACCTGCCACTTTGCTGAAGTTGTTTATCAGCTGTAGAAGTTCTCTGGTGGAGTTTTTTTGGTCGCTTAGGTAAACTATCATATCGTCTGCAAATAATGATAGTTTCACTTCTTCCTTTCCAATTTGTATCCCTTTGACTTCCTTATGTTGTCTAATTGCTCTTGCTAGAACTTCAAGTACTATATTGAAAAGATATGGAGAGAGAGGGCAGCCTTGTCTTGTCCCTGATTTTAGTGGGAATGCTTCAAGTTTCTCTCCATTTATTTTGATGTTGGCTACTGGTTTGCTGTAGATTGCTTTTACTATGTTTAGGTATGGGCCTTGAATTCCTGCTCTTTCCAAGACTTTTAGCATGAAAGGATGCTGAATTTTGTAGAATGCTTTTTCAGCATCTAATGAGATGACCATGTGGTTTTTTTCTTTCAGTTTGTTTATGTAGTGGATTACATTGATGGATTTCCGTATATTGAACCATCCCTGCATCCCTGGGATGAAGCCTACTTGATCATGGTAGATGATCGTTTTGATGTGCTCTTGGATTCGGTTAGCAAGAATTTTATTTAGTATTTTTGCATCTATATTCATCAGAGAAATTGGCCTGAAGTTCTCTTTCTTTGTTGGATCTTTTTGTGGTTTAGGTATTAGCGTAATTGTGGCTTCGAAGAATGAGTTGGGCAGTGTCCCTTCTGTCTCTATTTTGTGGAATAGTTTGGAGAGTATTGGTGTTAAGTCTTCTTTGAAGGTCTGGTAGAATTCTGCACTAAAACCATCTGGTCCCGTACTTTTTTTGGTTGGGAGGCTTTCTATAACCCCTTCTATTTCTTTAGGGGTTATGGGACTATTTAGCTGGTCTACTTGATGCTGATTTAATTTTGGTATTTGATATCTGTCTAGGAAATCGTCCATTTCCTCCAGATTCTCCAGTTGTTTTGAGTATAGACCTTTGTAGTAGGATCTGATGATCTTTTGAATTTCCTCAGTTTCTGTTGTTATGTCTCCCTTTTCATTTCTAATTTTGTTAATTTGTATACTGTCTCTGTGTCCTTTGGTTAGTCTGGCTAAGTGTTTATCTATCTTGTTGATTTTCTCAAAGAACCAGCTCCTGGTCTTGTTGATTCTTTGTATGGTTCTCTTTGTTTCTATTTGATTGATTTCAGCCCTGAGTTTGATGATTTCTTGTCTTCTACTCCTCCTGGGTGAATTAACTTGTTTTTCTTCCAGGGCTTTAAGGTGTGCCATTAAGCTGCTAGTATATGCTCTCTCCAGTTTCTTTTTGGATGCACTTAGAGCTATGAGTTTTCCTCTTAGCACTGCTTTCATTGTGTCCCATAGATTTGGGTAGGTTGTACCTTTATTTTCATTGAATTCTAAAAAGTCTTTGATTTCTTTTTTTATTTCTTCCTTGACCAAGGTGTCATTGAGTAGAGTATTGTTCAGTTTCCATGTGTATGTGGGCTTTCTGTTGTTTTTGTTGCTATTGAAGACCACTCTTACTCCATGGTGATCTGATAAGAGGCATGGGATTAGCTCGATCTTCTTGTATTTGTTGACATCTGTCTTGTGACCGATTATATGGTCTATTTTGGAGAAGGTACCATGCGGTGCTGAGAAAAAAGTATATTCTTTAGCTTTAGGATGAAATGTTCTATATATATCTGTTAAATCCAATTGGTCCAGAGTTTCAATTAGTTTCACTGTGTCCCTGTTTAGTTTCTGCTTTCCTGATCGGTCCATTGAGGAGAGTGGGGTGTTGAAGTCACCCACAATTATTGTGTTAGGTGTAATGTGTGCTTTAAGCTTTAGTAAGGTTTCTTTTACGAAGGAGGGTGCCCTTGCATTTGGAGCATAGATGTTCAGTATTGAGAGCTCTTCCTGGTGGATTTTCCCTTTGGCCAGCAAGAAGTGACCTTCTGAGTCTCTTTGGATGATTTTAGGTTGAAAGTCAATTTTATCTGATATTAGAATGGCTACTCCAGCTTGTTTCCTGAGACCATTTGCTTGTAAAATTGTCCTCCAGCCTTTTACTCTAAGGTAGTGTTTGTCTTTAACACTGAGATGTGTTTCCTGTATGCAGCAAAATGTAGGGTCCTGTTTCCGTATCCAGTCTGTTAATCTATGTCTTTTTATTGGGGAATTGAGTCCATTGACGTTAAGAGATATTAAGGAATAGTAATTATTACCTCCAGACATTTTTGAAATTATATTTATTTATCTTATTTATTTTTTATATTCGAGAGGTTATCTTCTTTTGGGTTTGATGAGAGGAGGTTTCTATCTTGCTTCTTCCCGGTTGTAGTTTCCGTCCTTGTCTTGGTGTTTTCCCCCTATTATCCTTTGTAGGGCTGGATTTGTGGAGAGATATCTTGCAAATTTGGTTTTGTCATGGAATACCTTGATGTCTCCATCAATGGCAATTGAGAGTTTTGCTGGGTAAAGTAGTTTTGGCTGAAGTTTGTGTTCTCTTAGAGTTTGCATGATATCTGCCCAGGATCTTCTAGCTTTCATGGTCTCAGGTGAGAAGTCTGGTGTTATTCTGATAGGTTTTCCTTTATATGTTACTTGGCCTTTTTCTCTTGCTGCCTTTAGTATTCTTTCTTTGTTTATTACGTTTGGAGTTTTGATTATTATGTGACGGGATGTATTTCTGTTCTGGTCCAGTCTGTTTGGGGTTCTATAGGCTTCTTGTATATTCATGGGCATCTCTCTCCTTAGGTTGGGGAAGTTTTCTTCCATAATTTTATAGAAGATATTAGCTGGCCCTTTAACTTGTAAATCTTCACTCTCGTCTATACCTATAATCCTTAGGTTTGGTCTTCTCATAGTGTCTTGGATTTCCTGGATGTTTTGGGTTACCACCTTTTTGCATTTAGTATTTTCTTTGACTGTTGAATCAATGGTTCCTATGTTATCTTAGGCTTCTGAGATTCTGTCTTCTATCTCTTGTATTCTATTGTTGATACTTGCGTCTATGGCCCCTGATTTCTTCCCCAGGTTTTCTATCTCCAATGTTGTCTCCCTCTGTGATTTCTTAGTTGTTTCTACTTCTGTTTTTAGTATCTGGATGGATGTGCTCAGATCTTTCGCTTGCTTGATTGTGTTTTCATGTATTTCTTTAATAGATTTTTGTGCTTCCTCTTTCATAGCTTCTACTTGTTGGCCCACGTTCTTCTGTAGTTCTTTAAGTGACTTTTGTCTTTCTTCCTTATTGTCTTCTTCTCTTTGATCCATCTTCTCCTGCATTTCTTGAAGTGATTTTTGTATTTGCCTCGTAAAGGCTTCTAACTTTTGATCCATTTTCTCCTCTATTTCTTTACGAGATTTTTCTATGTGTTCAGCTACCAGCATCCTGACCAGTGATTTTATATCCAAGTCTTGTTTTTCTGGTGTTTTAGGGTATCCAGGGATTCCTGTTGTTGGAGAACTGGGTTCAGATGCTGTCATGTTGCCTTGATTTTTGTTAGTAACGTTCCTTCGTTTTCCTTTTGCCATCTGGTTATTTCTGGTTTTAGTTGGCCTTGTTGTCAGTGGCTGGTGTTTGAATCTCCTGTGAGGCTGGGCTCACCTGTTGTTTCTCTATTGGTGAATATGTGTGACTGCTGCTTTAAGGGATCATAAGCTGGCTGCCACCCATGCGATTGTAGCCCCTGTTGGAGTCTGTCTACCTGGGCTTCTCCAGCTGTGTCCTGGTTGCAAGGAACTCCGAGAGCCTAGCAGATCCCCCGTGAGGGTAGCCCTGGAAGGGGTGTTTACCTGGGCCTTTCCAGCTGTGTCCTGGTTGCAATATGGAGGCCCGCCGCTACACCGCTGGTCTAGGGGCCGGCGAGCTGGTTGCAGAACGCAGCTTAGGTGCTCACTCGAGGGTGGGGATGTCCCACAGAGCCTGGGCCTTTCCAGCTGTGTCCTGGTTCTGATATGGAGGCCCGCCACTACACAGCTGGTCTAGGGGCCGGCGAGCTGGTTGCAGAACGCAGCCTAGGTGCTCACCAGAGGGCGGGGATGTCCCACAGAGCCTGGGCCTTTCCAGCTGTGTCCTGGTTGCAATATGGAGGCCCGCCGCTACACCGCTGGTCCAGAGGCCGGCGAGCTGGTTGCAGAAGCAGCCTTGGTGCTCACCAGAGGGCTCGGGGATGTCCCACAGAGCCTAGGCGGGACTCCGCCTGCTTGGCTCCGAGACCCTAGCAGATACCCCCGTGAGTGTAGCCCTGGAAGGGGTGTTTACCTGGGCCTTTCCAGCTGTGTCCTGGTTGCAATATGGAGGCCCGCCGCTACACCGCTGGTCTAGGGGCCAGCGAGCTGGTTGCAGAACGCAGCTTAGGTGCTCACCAGAGGGCGGGGATGTCCCACAGAGCCTGGGCCTTTCCAGCTGTGTCCTGGTTGCAATATGGAGGCCCGCCGCTACACCGCTGGTCTAGGGGCCGGCTACACCGCTGGTCTAGGGGCCAGCGAGCTGGTTGCAGAACGCAGCTTAGGTGCTCACCCGAGGGCGGGGATGCCTAAAAGCTTTTTAATCACTTGCTATGTACCTTAGTGTTGAGTTTGCCTATAAAATGTCTACACTGCTTTCAGTCAGAGCTGCTTCTCTCTCCCACTTCCAAGGAGATTGCCTGTTTAGCCTGGTAACAAAATAAACTTTTACCTTGTAATATTTTGGTTTTTGCTCCTGATTTTGATACCACAGATAAGTTCTTCTCTAAGTTCCATGACATTTCTAATCTTGGGTGGTTGGCTAAACCATCAAAGTAAACTAGTATATATATCATTGAGTATAAATCAAATGTATCAATGTAAGATTGCAAAGCCAAGGCATATCACCCCAGCAGCACATTTTCCCAAAGGGCAGTAAGGGAAGGGCTGGATTGGCACAAGGTATAGAATTGTGAATTGATGGCAGCATTCCACAGGCTCTAAAGGAGAAATTCAGTCTGTTCTTTATGAAATTAATCGGTTCACAAATTGCCAAATTTGTTGAGCAATACTTAGTCAAGAAATGATTTCCTGTTAGCGGTACTGAAGACCATTCAGTGCTTTTCCATCACCATTGTTCTATATAAGAATTAGCATGGCTTATAAGATTTTTTTCTTAATTTTATGTTATAAAAGCATAAAGAACTGAAAAACATCAATTGTTTATTTCTTACTTTTCAGTAAATAAAATTATGTAACTAATATAAGACACTGGTGACATTCAAAACTTAGTTCTGAGAGCTTCGTGGATCTTTCCGGATTCTCAACACAGTTCACATTGATACAAGGCATTTGCTGTAGGTTGAATAATAGCAGTATATTAGTAGGTACAAAAAAATATTTCCCAACTTACACTTCAACACAACAAGGGAACAGGCTACAGTATGTCAATTCTATCAGCATGGCTGAATTAAAATATTGGTTTATTTTAATCTACATGTAATAAATACTTATTAATGTCAACATAAATGACAAGCTGGAGTAAAAGTAATCTGTAATCACAGTATTAAACTATTCCAAACATTAGAAGGTTCTGTTGCTTGTTTAAAAAAAACATAGTAACCAATGAAGACACATTTTCATCTTTTCCTCCATGTATTTAGAAGATTTCTACACACTGAAAATAAATGAAGTGAATGAATAAGCAAAAAGACAATACCTAAATCTCTGTTGTTAGCAAAACATATTTGTATATATGTAAATAAAGGTTTCCATATAGATATATGTTAAATGGAAAAATTTTGTAAAACTGTCGGGGTCTGTTGTGATTATTTAAATATTAATCGAATTATTTTGGATTTATTTTTCTTATGTATCTCAACTCATGGGCATCCTGGCATATTAGCATTTCTCAATTCAGTTTTATTTTATATAATATTTTGAGGTGCTAAATGCTCCCTTAAATGTTTATAATGGTAAGCTAATTTTCAAAATATCCATATAAGGATTATCATCTTTGTAGATGAAGACATCAAGACACTGTAAGTAAATTTATTTCAGACATGAGTTTTTAAATCTGACAGGATGCAAGAGTATAGAACATAATTATGCTGTACATAATTTGGTTTAAATGGAACTCATGTTGACTGCAAGCAAAACTAAATTAAAAATCTTCAAAATATGGCAAGAAACAGACTAAATTGATTGAGAAATAACTCAGGAAAGCATTTAGGATGTTTATCTTTGCATAATGAGCTTTTAAAGAACTATTTTATCTATTTATGTTATTTACATTTGCATGTTTATACATTTCTTTATGTAAATAATTGAATTCTTAATTTTGTTGAACAAGAATTTACATTTCTCTAATTTTTCCTTTTATCGATATACTTTATCATTAAGTTTAATTGATTTTATGTTTTTATTGCTATTAAAATTATTTGAGTAATATTATTATTTCACTGTCAGGAGATAAAAATTTAAATTTGATCAGAAATCATTGCAGTCCAGATTGAATTAATTCTCTAAATTAACCCTTCGGAGGATAGATAGTTCTTGGTTGGAAAAAAATCAACATAGCTTATATATCTAAAACCTACACTGTCATAAATAATTTTATAATAAGTTCTGCATTTATTTGCTTCTTTCTGCATCATCATCTATTTTAGTATTGAAGAATATGTGACAAGAAATCATTTAAAATATCATTACATAAATTAAAAGACACTATTATTGCTCTGTATATTAAGGTTGAAGTCTAACACTATCTACATAGCCTTTCTGGGCTCAGGACAATATTGAGGACTCCTTCATTGGCAGGGCTGCTGTTTCTCTGACCTTGTCTGGGGAGTTCAAACACCCTCACATCTTTGTATAGAGAATGTCATGTGCCCTTAGTTAGATTGTAGGCTCCTGAGATCCCTGCAATGCCTCTCTATTCTAATGAGGCTTTTTGGTACCCTAAGCTTCATCTATTCATTTACTCTTTAAGGAATTCTAGTGTCTTCATAAGGTTGTTCTTAAGGTCTGTGCTTCAGATGTGATGGAATTTTTAGGGCTTCCTGTAGTCGGATCGCTGGGTTCTTGTTGGTACATATTGCCCTGGCTGCTGTTGATTGCCTTCTTATGGGGTGGCTATCTCTTGGTCTACAAGCTGATTTTTGATTTTGTCTTTGTTTAATCCCTGGTCTCTTTGTCTGTGTAGAAAATGTGGCCTCTGGTTCAGCAGAGAATCTTTGCCTGATTGGGGTTGGATGACAGCTGTCTAGGGCAGCTTGTGTTTGAACAGGGATGTCTCTGACCTTGTTGTGAGAAAAGACACAGAGATGAGGAGAGGAGGGGAGATTGATGATAGTATTGGGGGACCCTGAGAGAGTGAGAAGGTAGCCAGTCTATCGTGTGGCCTGTGTGACCTCTGGTCCATCAGTGAGTCCTTGCTTGATTTTGCCCATCTGTTCTTATGGCTAGTGTGGTCTGTTCTTCTGGATGGCATAGCCTGAACCAGAGCAGGCAATGTCCACTTGTGTTGAGGTCAGTGTCACAGAAGCAGGGAACTTGCAGTGGGATAGGAAGGGATTGAAATGGATTGGGTCTTTGGGAACTTCACCAATGTTCCCAAATGGCAGAATTTTAATTGAGGGAGTGGGAAAGGACCAAGGACAGATGGGCAGCCTATCCAAAGAAAGTATTTAATTGGGGCATTGCTAACAGTTTCAGAAGGTTAGCCCAAGATCTTCATGGTCAGGACCAGGCAAGGCATTGAATCAGGAGCTGAGAGGTTTACAGAGATTTACATTCTTTTCCCCATGCAGAGAAAGAAAAGGAGAGAGGGAGGAAAGAGAGAGAGGGAGAGACAGGAGAGGGAGACAGGCAGGAGAGAGGGAGGAAGGGAGAGGGGAGGCAGAGGGGGGAAGGGGGCACATGATGGCATGGCTGGCCTGGCATGATTGCCATGAGCTTTGAAAACCTCAACGTCTAATCCCAGTGATACACCTCTTCCAACAGGGGAGCAACTACTCCAACATGGTCACAACACCTAAACCATCTCAAACACTTTAATTAACTGGGGCCAAATATTCGGATATATGAGCCAAGTAGGGTCATTTAAACCACTGTGATGACATGATATATTTTAAGAAGCTTACACATGCAGCTAAATCAAATGCATAGCTTTTGGCACTTAGGTGGAATAGTGTAAAGAGGGTTGTTAAGTTCATTTGATGTAAGTTGTCACTTCATTCTGAGATTTGTTTAATTTTTTGTCCAGATGACCTATATATTGTAGAAAGTGGGATGTTGAAGTATATTACTATTATTGGGCTTCTGTTAATTTGTGTGCTTTTAATGCCATTAGTATATTTTTATGAAATTGGATGCACTCAATTTTGGTGCATATATGTTTAGCACTATCATATTTCCAAGATTAGTCCATCCTGTCCTGAAAACTTTGTGTCCTCCTTCATGTCTTTTGATTAGCATTAGTTTAAAGTCTATGCCATCTATTATTAGGATGGCATCACCTGATTTCTTCCACTGAACTAATGGGGTTGTTTAGGAAGAAATAGTAAGAATCCTGTAACTTGTAAACTGAAGAAATGTGGGGAAAAAGAAATCAACAGAAACATCTACAACCATCAGAGGGGAGAAGATAAAATCCCACAGGTTAGAGCATAAATAAAAGGAGCCTTCAGCAATGATAGATATTACGCCAAGGTCCAATCAGATAGCTCATCAGAATTGATCAATGGAATGACCACATGGAGGACATTGGTGACTATCAGAGGAACGATGTGATAAAAATGCTCATATAAAAGGCAATAATAGACAGTATGTAACTAAAGTCTCACATCCTGATGTAATCAACCCTTGAATAGGTCAAGTGGCACAGAAATCACACAGGTGTCATTGATATAATATCACTGATATAACTCAGCAGGTCCAGGAAGAAACCCAAGATATTCTTCAATCAGATAGAGTTGTAATACTCTGAGGGAATTCAGGAAGAACTGAAGAACAACAGACTCAACCTGATAAGGAATACTGCATCCCCTGACCAAGTCACCATTATCCAGGTGACTGCAATAACAAATGACCAAATTCCATTCAAAATTTGAATTATCTGAGAAGAGATAATACCTGAATTGTGTTTCTAAACTTATGGAACATTAGTGGATAAATATGTATAGTCACAGGGATGCTCTTTGAAAAGACTGAAAACCTGCACCGTGGATTACTCCTGTCTTTGATGTAGGATTCTTCACAGCTCAAGAAACACATGGCCCGGTCAGCCACACCATAATAACAGAAAATGAAGATTCATACTAGAAGGGCAGGTATACTAGATATGATTTGGATTATGGGAATGCCACTGTACACCAGAGATGCACAAAAATTTCAAGTTGCTTGACATCAGCAGAAGCACTCCTACATTGGGCTGACATGCTGAGAGGGGTTAATAGAAGACAGCAAAAAGAACTCTTTAGTAAACACAGATTATGTACATAGAGTTATAAACATTTGACTTACCTCCCTTGATTGTACAAATATGCTCTCCTGAAGTGAACTGTCCTAAAATTTGTCAATTTGAGTTACTGTTCATAAAAGCAGTACTGAATTAAGGATTAGGTTATATCACTTAGAGGGAACAAACCAGAACAACCCCTGAAGTCAATAACCAGTTAAGAACATGCAAGCATCTATATCAAAGCATGGTTTGCTTAGTGCAGCCTTCAATGCAGTTTCTCAGTGAACTTGACCTCTTTCTTCATCTTTCCATAGATGTCCACAGTGGTGGGTGGACCAACCAGTGTAGTATTTCTGTTTGGTTTTATAGATTTATTTATTTCATTTAAGTGTATGAGTGTCTTGCCCAATTGCAAGCATGCAAACATGTAAATCTTGGTGCCTGTAGAAGCCAGAAGAGGGCATCCTATCCCCCAGAAATGGAGCTCTGATTACTGAGAGCCATGGGTTCGGACTGGGAATCGGACTCTTGTGTCCTCTGCAAGAGTAATAAGCACTGTAAGCCACTGCCATCTCTGAAATTCCTTCAATAATTTCCACATGAAATAATACACCATTGTTGGTGTCACCTTTGAATTTTAAAGTAACTAGGCATTAAATGTTTCCAAACTTATAGTTCATAGGATAATTCAGCCTTTGCCTATTTTCGGGTAAATTAACCATGAGTCAAAACAGTTCCCCAGGCAGACATTAACAGAATGCACATGACAGAATTTCATTTCCTATGGATGAGGAAAATAGAAATTATCTATAATTCATGTACCTGTATAGTAAGAAAATAGTCAGATTCGTGTTAACTGAATTTTCAATTATCTTAAAATATCATCATATTTCTTTGCCAAAATTAATCTTTAAAGTCAGCTCCAGTGTACAGGAGATGTGTTTTCTTATAATTAATTGTTCAGTATATTGTATACAGCATAATGAATCATGACACCTGTAAAATAGAATGTCAGACAATAAATCAAAATGACAGAGATAATGAAACAACTTGCCATATTTTCTTGCTAACTTTCCTCACCTTGAGAAATGGGGCGTCAAGAAGGATTTGAAATCTTGGATAAAAGTGGGAATTTCCCTGTGTTTGAATTTGTATCTTCTTCTCTGACTTCTGCATTCATCCATTCTCTGGCATCTCTGTTTATCTTCTATATTTTTTCTTTTTGTGTTCCTCTGACCTCATATGTGTGTGTTATATAAACAACATAAAGACGTTGAACTGATATTTTCCCAAAGAACTTCTCTTTATAATTAAGTGTAACCATTGTTGATAATTTTATCTTATCTCCTCACAGTTTATGTTATCACATTTGTTGAACTGTGTCTACTTCAAATATGTGTCTATACTGATGATTCAATCAACATTTTAAATATTACTTGATGTATTGTGTCATTGTGAGGTGTTTATACTAAAACTTAAAAGTGGATAGACATCTATTATGTGTATGAATAAAATCGAGAAAGAAAGCATATGTGAAAACCAGAATATTTAGATAAAAATTAGAAAAAATTATAAAAACAATTAATGTTTATTTATAGTAATTTGTTGTTTAATGCCAAATCCCAAGACTGAGTCTTAATGTGATAAATGAAAATTGGTGCTTATCCCTATACAAAATATTTTGAAAACTCTAAAATTATATAGTGCTGATCATAAATGAGATTAAACGTAATAGACTACTTTGTATTATCTAATTTATCTTGTAATGTAACTTTGTAGAACTTACTGTTTCTAATACTTTTTCTTTAGGGAATCAAGCATGTATCTATTCACTCTCTGAATAGTTAAGAGTTATTTTCTTATTTTCCTTTTCTAGAGGTATATTGGAGTTGGCCTGCAGCCAAAAAATGCCCAAAGGGTTCTGGCTGTCCTGCAGAAGTCTGGGTTTTACTCAGGAGCATAGTGAGACTTAGGAGATAAGGTGGATTGCTCCTGCCAGCCCAGGGACTCTCATGGAGTTAAAACACTGAAGACATGGAGTTTAGGATACTGGTACCATATTGCATAAGTTCCTATGTACTAGGAAGTGTTCATTTATTTCATTTTCTCTACAGTTTCTATAGGCTTTCATTGAGATCAGTTTGTTTTAGAAGTCACTATACAGTCCAGAACAACCTTGAATTTGTTATCCTCTGGAATTATAAGCAAAAGACACCATGTTGAATTTGCACATTTTTTAAAATTGAAATTTCCCACACATATTCAAGATAATATTTATGCATTATTTATTAAGGCAATACACTGTTTTCATGTATTTGTTCATGTTGATTATAATCAATTTTCCTTAGTAACATTTATTTTCTTAGTAAGACAATCTATTGTGTGAGTTGAATCATAATGAAATAAAGCTTTTAAGAGTTGTTTTAGGAAACTTAAGAGGAAAGTTTCACTCACACACTCAACTAATAGCTCTCCTAACACATACTAGCATGAATTCCGACAGCATCCTTATCTTGTCACACTCTTCTATCACATAGCAGCCTGAATACTATCATTGTTCCTGCCTTGTCACACCCTGCCCAGTGCTTTATAGTCTCTGATCAGTGTTCTAGAAAAGTCGTTGCAAATGTTCATAATTGAGTAGCAATGGCATATAATAGTAGATATTGGTTTTTAAGAATTAGTCTGTAGTCTCTCTCCACATTCTTCCATTGCTGGTGGTACAATGGAGGTACAGCCACTGTGCATATCAATCTGAAGGTTCCTCAGAAAATTGGAAATAGATAAACCTGAAAACCTAGCTATGCCACTCTTGGGCATATACCCAAAAGATGCCCCACCATGCCACAAGAGCATGTGTTGCACTATGTTCATAGCAGCCTTATTTGTAATAGCTAGAAGATGGAAACAACCCAGATATCCCACAATGGAAGAATTGATACAAAAATTATGGTTCTTTTATACAATAGAATTCAGCTATTCAGAATGAGGACATTATGATTTCTGCAGGAAAATGGATGGAACTAGAAAATATCATCCTGAGTGAGGTAACTCAGACCCAAAAGGACATGCATGGTGTGTACTCACTAATGAGTGGATATTAGCCAAAAGAGTACAGAATACTCAGGATACAATCCACAGAACTCAGGAAGACTAACAAGCTGAGGGGTACAAGTGAGGATACCTCGTTCCCACTTGGGAGGGAGAAGAAAGCAATCATGGAGGTAGAGAGGGGGGACTTGGGTGGGAGATTGGACGGGGAGGGGAAGTAGGAAACATGATCAAGTATTGGGGGGAGGGACAGGACTGAAATTTTGAGGGCCAACAGGAAAAATTGAAGCAGGCAACCTCGGGAGGTAGAAGGTGGGGGCACCATGTAGAATGTACCAGAGACCTGGTAATTGAGAGACTCTCAGGACTCAAAGGGAGGGACCTTAGATGGAATGCCCAACTATAGGGAGAGGGAACTTGTAGAGCCCACCTCCAATAGAAAGACAGAACATCAAGTGGAGGGATATGCTGCCATCCCACAGTCAAAAGCTCTGACCCAGAATTGTCCCTAACTAAAAGAACTTCAGGGACAAAAATCTGGAAGAACCTGAGGAAAAGGAGGCCCAGTGACAGGCCCAAAGTAGGATCCAGCTCAAGGGGAAGGCCCAAGGCCTGACACTATTGCTAATGCTATGGTGTGCTTACAGACAGGAGCCTAGTATGGCTACCCTCTGAAAGGCCCAACAAGCAGCTGAAAGAGTCAGATGCAGCTACTTAACACTCAATCAATGGACAGAAGCCAAGGACCCCTGTGGTTAAATTAGGAAACAGCTGGAAGAAGGTGAGGAGGCAGGTGACTCCATTGGAAGACCAGCAGTCTCAACTAACATGGACCCTGGAGATCTCGCAGACACTGAGCCACCAACCAGGCAGCATACACTAGCTGATCTGAGACGCCTGACACATACATACAGCAGAGGACTACCTGGTCCGGCCTCAGTGAGAGAAGATGCACCTAACCTCTAGGAGTCTTGAGGCCCCAGAGAATAGGGAGGCCTGGTGGGGCTCGGGGGACATTCTCTTGGAGATGGGGAAAGGAAGAATGGAATGAACTGTTGGAGGGAGGACCGACCAGGAGGGGGATTATGAATGGACTGTAAAAAAATTAAAGATAAACAAACAAATAATCTTTAAAAAAAAGAATTAATCTGCAGTCTCAGTGCTAGATTTTATACCAGTTAAGACATAAACACTGTCAAATCAGGTAGGGATCTCAAAGGCAACAACTACTTAACTCTGTTTATTTGGGACGAGTGGCTGTTTTACTTTTCATTCTACTCTTATACATTATATGCCAACCACAGTTTCCCTCCCTCCACTCCTTGTTGTCCCTCCCTGCTACCTCCCCTCTCCGCAAGATCCACTCTTGTGGTGGAATTTTCCCCTAGTAAATAAACATTACAAGAAGCCAATCGCTAGGCAGAGAGGAGGTGGGACTACCAGGTCAGGAAGAGGAAGAGCAGGGGAAAGGAAAGGCCCTTTTGGGTGGGGAGCAAGGGGATCAGACAGAATGTAGGAAGCCAGAGGCTTTCGGTTTGAGTGGAAGATCGTAGTGGATGTTTTTTTTACAAGGATGCTATGTTCTGTGCCCAGTGACTGTGTTACCTGTTGGTTCTAAACTAAGATTGTATGATGGTTTCCTTCACATGGTGACTCAACTGGGTTCCAGAAAAAAGTATGGTGTCCAGTGTGGTGTGTAAGAGGACACCTCAGCCAGCCACAGGGATTTGGAGGCAAGGAGGAAGCAGGGTGGGGGTGGGTCTCAGCAGCCAGCCATGGGAATTTAGTGATCTGGGAGGAGAGAGATTTCAGAGCTCTGAGTGAGAGTCTGCAAGGCTGAGAGCAGGCCACCCTGTCTGCTGGTGCCTAGTCCGTGATAGTGTGGGATACTTTTTTTATATTTCACACAACACACTCCTTTTTCAGGTTCCTTCGGGAGAGAACAGGCCTCCGTTCTTTAGCTCTTTTTAATAATGAGAGCTCAAGAAACAAACAAAAAATCAGTTCACCAATTACTTGAGATTCAGGTTTATAAAATAAATCACCTAAATGCCCTTACCAGTCTTGAATCTCATCAACAAATCAGATGCTCTGCCTTTTAATAGATGAAAAATCTTGAACTTCATATCAACCACTGTACTGATATATTTTTTCGTTCCAGTTTGTTGCTTGAGCTCTAGATATTTAAAACAGTTACAAAGTTTTAACCTCTGAGGACCCTCCTGATTTAATAATATTCATGTGACGTCTGATATAAACCTACCAATGGGATGACAGACTGATTTGTTGAGATTGCGAATGAACAGGTAGAGGATTTACCACATAATTCCACCATTATGGTTACATCACGGTTCTCAGTTACCAAGAAAGTGTTTCTCAACAAATGTTGTTTGAAGAATATTTTTACATTGAGAAATATAATAATACCACATATTTTGCAACTGTGAAAAAATTTTAGCATTCTAAATGAACTGATTTTTTCCAAAATATGTTAAAATATGGAATATGTTAACAATAGCTGATACTATAAAAGCAACTAAAATCTGACTTCTATTTACAGTTGATTATCTGTTAAAAATGTAAAAATCTTATTTGATCTATTTTACACAGTTATTTCATACTAAATGACTAATATAATTAAGAGAAATTGCAAGGATCCAACAGTTTTCTTATTTTAATAATTAATCCACAATACTTATAAAATTTTATCAACCTAGAGTATTCCCATATCATCTTACACCTGCTATGTCTTCTGGTCTTCTTTGCTATAAAAATGTGTTTTGTTAAAGGTATGTAACATCGTGATCTAACTGCATAAGGCTAAAAGGTAGACTTTTTATGTGATTGCTTACTGACTTTAATGCTAATCAGATGAAGACTACCAAGCAACACTGTATACAGAAAAATGATGAATCATGATTTGGAATTCTATAGGTATAATACTGCCAAGCCCACTGAGGAGTCTGGAACCATACTCTTTTTTAGAAAGAGGTTTTATTAAGCACCAAAAGACAAGGCATATTTTATTTCCGCACACTGCATTACTCAACTAACCAAAAAATGCATTAAATAAGGATGATAAACTTTTTTGAAAATCTACCGGCTTAATTGTTTCTTAATTTTCAGCCAACAGATTCTTTAGAATATCACTAAAGGACACTAAGACACATCAATTCTAAGTTGTTTAGTTTTCATTGTCAACATGCTGGCCCTGCTGAGGCATAAGTATTCATACAAGTAGGTTATATTTCTCCCAACTAAAGTTTTGGTGTTTATTTTGAGTTTGTTTTCCTGCAATGTATTTTTAATTGTTCTAAAATTTACTTTTTATTTGTTGAATTAATTTTTCAGCAAAACAAATTTATTAAAACAAAAATATTTTATTATTCAGTATTTTTAAAAAATATATATTTTCAAAAAATATATGTGAATTTAGAGTTTAAAAATTTCTATTAGTGTGTCTGTACACACATGCACACAAGAACACATAGACACACAAACACATATACAAATATGTACAAACATATAGACACATGAAAATGCTCAGGGACAGACACCAATACTAACAGAGACATATACATATAGACATAGATACAAGCATATACCTACACTTAAAACACATACTAGGACATACCACACACACACACACACACACACACACACACACACTGACTCATGCTACAAGTAGATCTATGTGTGAAGAAACCTCCATGATTTAAGTAGGCTAATATGTACATTAGGAAAAGTCATAATATATTCCAATGAAACATTTCCTTTGGAAACTGTAATAAGCACTTTACCTATGCAAAATTAATTTATGGTATTAAGATCCAATATAATTAAAGAGACAATAAATAACTTATAATACTTACTTATAGGTAAACATAAAATTATACATATAAATTACTAATATTGATATATGTTTGGGTAGTTATGAAATCATAAAAATATATTATGATATTTAAATTACTTATCAATGAACCAACAATTTGAGCATCTATTTATCTCCATCTCTGTTATGCATTTGTAATATAAAAATAAATCAATTCAAACTATGTTATATAGAAAACTAATACCATTATATTAGCATATGTTAGTAAATGTAATTAGTACATATGAGTACATTTGGCAATATTTTAGAAAAATACAGACTTGAATATAATTGCTAGCAATTTTTAATGCATGTATTAAAATTAGTTGCTAGATTTAGGGGATGTTATATTATGTAAATAATTTTAAGTAATTAAGATAATAATAAATATGAAATCTTAAGGAGAAATGACAGTCTTTTTCCTGTGTAATATTTTATAATCTGGATTGTAACTTTATTATTTTATCAAAATATGCTTCTTTCTTTTTCTTTATTCTTCTCTCATATAATACATCCAGAGCACAGCCTCCACTGCCACCTATCCTCCCAGTCTCCACCCTCCTTCTCCCCTCTCTCCCACATCCACTTCTTCTCAATTTCATTTCAGAAAAGTGACATCAACCAAGCATAACAAGATGCAATTAGAGTAAGGATAAAGACTCAATGCTAGACAAGGGAAAGGGTCCCAGGAGCAGGCAAAATAGTCTAGAGTTTTATTTTGATAGTGATACATGGTGTTTGAGAAATTGAATTTTTGTTTGTTTATGGGGGGGGAATGGTATTAATTTAGGTATCTATTACCTTTAGGAGTGCTACCTGTCTTGGTCATTGTTCTCTTTCTGTGAAGAGACACCACAATCATGGCAACTCTTATATGAGAAAACATGTATTTGGACGCTAGCTCACAGTTGCAAGGCTTAGTCTATTATCATCATGGTGAGAAGCATGACCTGGTAGACTGGTGCTTGAGAAGTAATTGAGAGTTACATGCTGTTCCTCAGGAAAACAGAGAAAGATTGTGCCTAGCATGGCCTTCTGAATCCCCAAGTAACACACTTCCTTCCACAAGGTCGCACCTCCTAATCCTTTAAATCCTTTCAGTTAATTCCATCTCTGGTCACTAAGCATTCAGACACATGAGCTTATTGGGCCTTTTCTATTCAAGCCACCTAAACCACCAGACAAACCTTTTGAGTTCAACAACAAGGCAAAGTAGAGACTGTGATCATTCTTTTATAACTGAATTGTTTAAAACCAATTTCTGAAAAGCAGTTTCTATTTTTCTAAAGGTTCTTTTAAATATACGAGTAAACAGAAAAATGTGTTCTCTAATTTCATGTTATAGTGACTATCGAAATAAAATGGCAAAACATTTACATATGTAAAGAACTTCAAATGTACAGTGTACAAAGTCAAGGTATCCAGATTCCATGCCTGGTTTTATTCTAATGAATACTGTCCCCCCTTTCAGTAAATACATTAGAATTTAAACACAGTAAATTTCATTAACTAGGCGCTGCTGGATCTGTTATTTATTTCACTCATTAAGTTTCTTGTCCCAAAGATCATACATCTGATTTTAGTAAATTTGGAACTGACTTTAAGGTACTTTTTATTGACTTTGAGATCTCTAACTTGTCATTCTTGTAATAAATTGGTGGCTAAAAACTTATTAGAGTAGTTAATAAAATAGTTATTTTCTTAAGGCGTAAAATCTGTGATGTTCAGCAACTGTCTCATTTTAATTATTTCTAGCTTCACCAAACTTTGTACCTATGAGCCTGAAAAGTAAAGGAGGAGGGATTATCAAATATGAATTTGTGAATTCCACACTGTGTGATGATTGCATGCTCTTATATTCTCTTAAAAGTCATAGAGGTGCACAATGCCAGAAATAATTGAAGATGAAAACATAATGACTAAGCTGATTGAGAAAAGGTTTTATTCTTTCCCCTATACCATAGGAAATATTTTGTTTCACAGAAATGAATAGAGACAACTGATTACAAAACGTTAAATGTTCTGTCTGTTTCTGAGAGATATAATGAAAAGAATAAAGGAGGGATAAAGAGAGAGCTCAGCAGTAAGATGCTTGAGGTACTTGCTGTGGGCCAAAATTTTGCTGCCAATTCCCATATCAAGTGGCACACAGCCAACCGTAGCTTTAGTTCCAGGGAATTTATTGCCCTTTCAAGGACTCTGTTGGCATCTGAATGCCAACACACACACACACACACACACACACACACACACACACACACACAGAGAGAGAGAGAGAGAGAGAGAGAGAGACAGAGAGACAGAGAGACAGAGACAGAGACAGAGACAGAGACAGAGACAGAGACAGAGACAGAGACAGAGACAGACAGACAGACAGACAGAGAGGTTAATGAATTAAAGAAAAGTATGAATTAAAAAATAAAAAATAAATAAAAGGAAAGTTTATGGGAGAATTTGCCTGAGACACTCATTAGAGTAACTGAGATTTATACACACAGTAGACTTGCAAAATTGCCCTCAAAAACCACTTTATTTCCTCTTTAAAGGCTCTCTGTCATATTCTAAAGGGGTGTTCTAAAATATTTATTTGTGCTTCAAATATGATGGAATATTCAGCATCTGCTTTGGTAGGGTTGCTGGGTTATAGTGGAGACATATTATCCTGGCTGATACTGATTGTATTTTTATGCTAGGTTCTAGGCCTCTGGCATTGGGAAAATTGTGATTCTAGGTTCTGCTACCTGCTTTTAATTTTTGTGGAGAAAGATAGGTGTTTTTCACTTTTGGTTTCTGTTTCCTATCAGATTTTTAGTAGAGAGTGGTAGATATTTGTTACATGTAAGATAATCTTCTGGGATCTTGATAGGTGTGGCCACTGTGAGTTCCAAGCAAAATGTGTTTCTGGATATTGGGAACTAACAGTATGGTTATGGCTGGGGCAGTGCTGATGCTTCACAAGAGAGAGGAACTGTAGACATTCCAACAGGAACCTTAGTACCCTGGGAATGGGGGCAGGGAGTGAGGAGAAGGCATAACAGAAGGTCTACTAAAGACCAGGTGATGAGACTGGGATATTTGATTGGCAGGAATAGAAGGAAAGGTGAAGGTTAGCCTACTAGCTTCCCTGGATAGAGTGGCCTGTGGGTTTCCATGGACTTAGGGGCTGAGAAAAGCAGACTGCGGGATGGAGTTTAAAAAGAAAGACATGTAGGACGAGCTAGAGATAAACTTAAGAGAGAAGAGGAGGATGCAACAGATGTTTTGTTGCAGAACTGGGGTTGTGACTGGGGTCTTAGGCTTGGAAGAGCTAATAGAGGGATAACGATCTAAAGTTACCTGTCTACTTTGCTGACCAGACAGAGTGTCTCCCAATCTATCAAGATATTGACAAGTAACTTTTCTAATATTTTTCATTGACCCTTTGTTCAAAACCCCAGAACTCAAGCTCACAAACATATTTAACCATCCTGCCCATCAATCATTGTGACAACCATCTGGCTATCTCAGAGACCCATAAAAAGTTAAATTAGAAATGAAAAACCAACTCAGGAGAAAAGTGTTGAAAATGAAAACTTTCCATCACCCTTACCCAGCCTATCTACCTGAGTTTTCATGCATTAAGAGAAAAGAAGGAGAGAAATAAGTAAACACAATGAGTTGTGAGATGTGGACATTCACCCTTACCGCTCAAAACTCACCTCTCAGCAAATATGATTTCAAAACGTTGAGTACTGTTTCTTTATTATCACTCTGTTTATATAATTTAGATTTTAATTTTCTGCTTGAGTTCTTCTGTGATTTTTTAGTAAATGATTCTTTCAGAATCTATTCATTCTCTCCTAATGAGAATTCTCAATCTATAGGCTTCACAGCACATGCAGAACTTTATCTCATCAAAGAAAAAGAAGGTGCCTGTGTAGTTTGTTTATCTCGTTGTGTCTGTACTCTATCTTTTCTTTTGTCTTTTTTTTCTTTTGGTTGGTTGGTTAAGTTTAGAAAGCAACAGTATTTTAAAAGGAGGGTAATAAATATTCAGCATTGGAATGTGCCTTAGTTATTGTTCTATTGATATCCAGACATGATAACAAAGACAAGCTACAGAAGGAGGCTTTATTGGGATTACAGTTCTTTAGGTTTAATTAGATGCATGACTGTCATGGAGGGGAATATAGAAGTAAGAATGGCACTAGAGCAGTAGCTCAGAGCTTCCATCCTGATCCACAATCACAGCTCCCTGGGGGTGCTATCAGCACAGCATTGGAAAAGTAACTAAGACAAAAGTTAATATCAGAAAGTGGATGACTGCTGTGACAGGCCTGACTGATGCTGTTTTTAGAGGAATGTAGAAGACATCAGACTTTGAATTCTGAAGCAGCTGAACACTAAGTGGGACTTAATGGTCCATCCTCATAGGAGCTTAGAAGATAGCAGTGCAATGTGGACTATGGAGACCCAGTTCACATCATGTTATAATTAAAACATTACATGCATAGAACAAAGAGAGGGGAACTAAAAGAGCAAGAGGAAAGCTATAAGCCACTATAAAGGAAGACCCATTAGAATAAAAGCTTATTACTCCCTGGAAACTTTGAAAGCATTGTATGGCCAATTTTATATCCCGTTTGACCTATTTCATGTCTTGATCAACTTGTAAGCAATACTGCATTTATTTTTTTTGCATTTTTTATTGGATATATTCTATATTTACAATTCATTTCCCTTTTTCTGGTTTCCCACCCCCAAAGGTCCCACATGTCCTTTTCCCTCCCCCTGCTCTCTCATCCACCCCCTCCCACCTTACTGTTCTTGTACTCCCCCACAATGATGTTTTGGTCCATTCTAGCACCAGAGTTAGGCATGCCCCATCAAAATCCCAACTCAGTTCTTCATAGAGTTAGAAAGAGCAATTCTCAAATTCATCTGGAATAACAAAAAACCCAGGATAGCTAAAACTATCATCAACAGCAAAAGAACTTCTGGGGGAATCAATATCCCGGACCTCAAGCAATATTACAGAGCAGTGGTATTAAAAATACTGTGTTTATATTGTACATGACTTATTTATTTGACAGAGACATATGGTATTCAACCAAATGACCTATCAGATTTCATTTTTCTTCTTTTATAGAAATATGCGTTGAGGCATATACATTATCATCTCCAAAATATTTGTGTTTTACAAAAAGAGAAAAGAACAAGTATAGTGTGATAAGTAGCAAAATCATGGTTGAAATAGGAAACATACACAATTAATTTAATCATGTGATCTGATAAATTAACACACAAATACACACACACACACACCAAAATTTCTTCATTATAAGCAGCATGGACTGCTCTTTTAGGATACTTAATATCACTTTAATAAATGATGGTTAAGTTCCAGTGTATTTACAATCAAGGACTTTGGTATCAATGAGCAAGCTCCATAGTTTCTACTTAACAATACCTGATCAAATTGAATAACTACAAAGAGATAATGGGGACCTCAGCACACTGCCTTGTGAGAGGATGTTTGTGCTGAACACTGAGATGTCAGCACTATGTCTCTTGATTCTTTCTAATATGCAAAATTTATACTAGAAGTTCTATGCATTTTGTCGAGCTAATTTTCAGATCATACAAGCCTGCTCACTTTTTTTGAACTTCTAAATTTTAACTTAACAAAATAAGATTTTATGATGTGAAACAACTAGTTAACAGTGTAACACATTTGTTGCAGAACAGGCAGTGTGGCTGATAGTTTAAGGGTGATTTTTAACTGCAAATTTCTACTAATGGAAAATCTCTTAATCATGCCGAAATTACTCTAGAATTTGATTTTATTTTAATAACATGTCTATCAATATCTTTGCATATTTGGAGTTACAGTTGAGAGCACAAATCTCTCTTAGTATCTTGGGATTCAAGAATACATATGTGCTAAAGTTGGTTGAGGATGTTTCCCAAACAATCTCTGCACTCCAAATGAAGTATGTGACATGTTCAGCAGCTGGCCAAGCAACATGCATCATAGTGGCACTGGATTTAGAAGATAGTTATTACTGAGGATGTTTTGCTTAACTTGTTCATCAGATATTTATTTCAAGCAAAATGGAGTTCAGACTCTCTACAGATGTAAACATTATAAATGTTTTAAGTGTCATTTGATACAATAAAATTATCTATAATTTGTCATATCTTCCATCCTGATCAAAGTCACATACATTCTGACTTATCTCTCAATACTATCTTCATTTCCTAAATCCTTTCCCATTTTATGTTAGTGTTCTAGATATAGCAGTTAATTCAATAGCAGTGTATGTAAACTAATTTTCCAGAGATGCCAAACAATTATTATCAAGAGAACATCAGAATATTCAATTCATTAGATCTTTATTGTTCATCTTCACAATTCTCAGAATCCCTATTTTTTATTCATATATTAAATATGTTCCTGATTATAGTCTGAACCTATCATCCTAAGGCATTGTGTTAACTTGGAAACTCCCCTATAGTGTTACCTACAATATCATAAACAAATTTCTCAGAAAATATGTAATGCTAATTATGGTATAACCCTTATCTAACAGACATGGTACCTTGGTTTCAGTCCCCACTACTGCCCCTACTTCCCCATATATCTGTGAATTAATTTTAGTTAAAGACCATTCCATTCTGTTTCAAATATTAAGTAATGTGAAATACAGATCATTAATTAATGATGTTTATTGTCTCCATCAGTCTATTATGATGTGATTATGTACTTACATCTAAGTATCAATCATTATTATGCTACCAAGCTTTATTTTTCTTTGTGTGTGGAAATATTTTTCACTTATTGAAAGTCAAATTATTCACTGGTACATTTTATTTCTGGTATTATTTTTCTCTTGAAGGTTAAAAACTTAATAGGCATTTTAATTTATCTAAATATAATGTATGAAAAGAAATTCTTCCTAATTCAGAGTTCATATTCTAGAGAACGGGGAGAGACACAAGCTTTTAGAGGCTAAGAGAAAGCCTGTACTTTCTCCTGTACGTAGCCAGGACAGTAGCAAATTCACAGGAGGATGGAGTTTTCTGCTATATTATTCATAAAGGAAGGATGTGAGGTATATGTCTACAGCACAAGTCTATGTGTACCTGTGTCTATCTATAGATATATCTGTATATAGCTGTCTATATATATACAAATAGATACAAATATAAATAGGCACAGAAATAGATATTTATATGATAGATTATAGATAGATATAGAACTAGAGATAAAGATGGAGATAGAGATAATATAATTATTAAAAGTTAAAAGGAGTTACCCTATAAAAAGGCAATGTCTCTCTTAGATACCCAAAGCTCACCAACTTAAGGTCAAGTGTCAATTTAAAGGCAAAGTGCCTAAAATGACTTCCCTATTTCTAAGTTGTTGACAAGTGGAGTCCCCCATACCCTCAAACATTACATGATGCTGCTCTTGGCTACCCTCAAAATCTTGGCTGTCACTCTGTGTTAATAAAGACACCAGATACTTTTGTTTCTGAACATGGAGAAATGAAGCTGATACAGGCCCAGAAGCTTCATGCTCACTAGCTAGCTTTCATAGTGCTAATGAAGTTATGCAAGCTACCAGAGGAGAAAAGTATCCATTAATTATACTCAGCTACAAACCCCATGAGCTAAAATAATTATTAGCATGGCTCAATATTCTCACTGTTGCAATAGTGGCATGAACATCAGGGGAGTAATCCCAACTTTCAGATTGGACTTAAATCCTGCTCCATAAGATGAAACCCATACCTGGCACCATTATTTGTACAAGAACCTATGCAAGAGATATCATAGTCCCTAGGAGGAGACCTACTACTATTAAGTTACTCAATTGACATTGTATTATTAAACTGACTCCTAATGCTTTACAAATATACCCACAGATGAATGTGTTTCTCAACCTTCATTTGAGAAGCTTCTGCTTACAGTTAATGATGACTAACACACAGTCACAACTGGCCAACAACAGAGAATGAGGGATTGTGAAATGCTCAGCCCCATTTATATCCTACTCTCACTCCCTACACTCAGGCTCAGGAATCACTGAAGAGGAGGGGATAGAATGAAAGTAAGAGACAAAGATGATGGGTTACTACAAGAAAAAAAAACTTCTAGACACAGCAGGGTGTCAACCCAACAGTAGTTCCAACACCTGTCCAATAAAGGATTAGCCATACAAATATATTAGCCAGCATAGAAAGGGGAGTCTGGCAAGTACTTCACCCATAGCTGTGGAGCTATTGGAAATCATTAGCTGCTGGGAGAAGGATAGTCAGGATTATGGAAGAGTACAATGAGTTTATCACACTCCAGTGGAAGATGACCCAGGATATGTTGGGCAGCATAATGTGGTCTTTAGGAATTAAAAATAAGAGGGGATGCACATGTTATCTTTGTATAGAACAATAGGAGTGGATACAGGATAAGTATGGGGAATAGATACATTTAATCAAAAACATATTTCTTAAGACTTTCACCAAATAATAAACTTTTAAAAGAATAATGTACAGAAAGGGGATCATTCATATACTTCTGGTTGAAATGAAAATTAGTAAAGCTACTATGAAAAGATTCCTCAATAATAACCGAAAATTATAACATATAATTCAGACATGCACATGCTAATTGTATGTAGGAAGAATACACCTGCACACAAGAAATGCCATATCTATTTCAGCATTATACAAAAAAGCCATGTACTACTATCAACCGGTGTAAATCAAATACAATAAATAAAGGAAAATGTAATACATTTATAAAGGAGATCTATAAAGGAGGAAATTATATTTATCAAAGGAGGAATACAATTGCTGAATATGAAGAAAAATGAATGGAAATTAAGAGAAGTACAATAGAGAAGGAAAGAAAACTATCCCATGTTCCCTTCCATAGGATGAGTCAAGAACATATGGAAAGTTTCAACTTTTTCACAGAGGAAGGAAATAATGAGAGGGAGCAGTCAAGGAGGATGGGCACATACTGATAATGATCAATGAACTTGACATATTTGATTTATCTGAATAAAAATGTTTTGATGGACCCATTCTATTGTCAAATATATGTGTCTTAATATAAATATTGGTTTTATTCTAATGTCAAAGTGTTTTTGCAAATACTGTAGAAAATCTCTGTAGTTTCTACAACTTGGTAATTTGTTATTACTTAAAATTTATATACCCACTGATTCTGTGATAGCTCAACAGGGATGAGATTATAAGATGAACTGAAACCTGCCATGGAGGAGACAGCATCATCTCCTTAGTCTAGCACAAAATCATCACCCTGCCACTACAGAAGAAAAGGTAGAGGGAGGAACCTATCATTAATGATGTCACTATCCAGCAGCTTTCCTTATAAATAACCATTTCTCTGGACTTTGAATTATACTCCCATAGTGTAGCAGAAATTTCCCTGTCCAATCGCATTAAATATTAATACAAGAAGAAGCCTGTGATTGGACAGGGGAAAGGGAGGCAGAGCGAAGAGTTGCAGAGATGGAGGCTGATGAGACAGGTGGGAGAAGGAAGGAAGGTGGAGTAGGAGAAAGATTATCCAGATTCCATGTGGCTTTAAATAGCCACAGGTAGCTGTGAATATAATAAGAGGATAGAATAATTGGGATAACTTATCTAATCTAGGTGGGCAGCTTGTATCATTATCAATTGACTCAGAAATTATTGTGTGGACAACTTGTGAGTTGAGAACTTATTGGTGTATAAATCTGACTGGTTAACTACAAGCTTCTAGAGTTTTGATTTCCTGGGTTACTGGTATCTGGGACCACTGGCCACAGGGGGTTATGGCTGGGAAGATATAGTGAATATGAGACAAGGGAACCAGAGCTGGGAAGATGGAGATCAGTCACTGCTGGAGCTACCCTAAAGGTAGAGGCAGTGAGACCGCCACGGGGCAGAGAGTAGCTGGGTGTAGTACAGGAACTGCTGTTCTAGTTTAATATTTCCTGCAACACCATAGGATTCATCTTTATTTTTAATGACTTTTCCATATATAAAAATGTGTGTGTGTGTGTGTGTGTGTGTGTGTGTAGCACTTTTGCTTGCACACATTCCACAAACACAACTCATAAAATGAAATATTAATGATGTCTGTGACATTATTTCCTAATTGTTGAAAATGTATCTAAGAGTATTAATAAATCATTTTAAGGTTTTCATTTGATTTTGTCACACTAGTAAAAAAAAAAAAAAACAACCAAAGAAAGCATGCAATAAATGTGTGCCTGTGCACATCTCTGTGTGAGAGGGCTAGTCAATGGTCCTTTCCTAATTTCAAATATTACTTAGTTTGTAGCAATATACTCTTTCACTGTCACTTGACTCTTCGTGATGGTTTTTAGCTCTGAGAACAAAGGGTTTTGACCCAAAGCCATAAAAGACACTGCTGGGGACCTTCCCAGCATTACAGTGTTACTCTTGTGGAAGGCAGCAGTCGGCAATTTGCAGTGACAAAAGTTGTGATTGCTAGGGCAAAAGTTGCTTACTTTTGGTAAATATTTTTCTTTCCCAACTCCTCCCTATTGTGGGACCAGAAACTGCTGCCTTTTGGCAATTAACACCTGCTGTTTAACAGTGGTAGATAAAGTACAGAAGTTAGATTATTTGGTCTCTTTGTTCTTTTACTGAAGAGCCCATCACTGGTCAGCAAGAGGCTCAGAGTTACATTAACTCTTTGAGAGCAAGAGAAAAGGAAAAAGTCATACATGGAATAAGAAAATCTTTTACATTGGCAATAAGCACAGAAACATCCACATTCATAGCCACTTACTCTCAGACTTGAAAATCTTTCTTAGCTATACAACTGTTCATGCATACTTACATACACATATGCCTACATACATATGTATAGTCAAAAAAATATATGTATACATTTAGATGGGGCAGAGACCTCTCCCTCCTAAGCCACATACAAACATTTACTGGGTAGATGGGTAGAGCACCAGATGCCAACATATTCCTTTTCCCTGGCCTTTTTATAATTCCTTAGACAAAAGTTGTAAAAATTACGTCGTAGATAAAATGTTACACAAAAGGTGAGTTACAGAAGGATGTTGATAGTTAAGTTCAAAGTATTGTTTCATTTTATAAGGCCTCCTTTTATCATAGTGCACACCTATAGCTTTACCCTTGGATCTGATCTAAAATGAATGCTTTTCTTTGATCACAATTCTGTCCCAAGCTTATTTTTCTCTTTAGTGTAATAATGAAAACTCATTGTATTCTTTGCAATGCAGCTTTTTTCTTACTGTTCTGTGAGGAGTGGTCACATTCTATTCTTGATTCTGACTTTATTACATCTGTTTTTTTTTTGTTTTTTTTTTTAGCAAAACAGTTAAAACCGTCTCCCAAAAAGTTTCTAAAATTAACAAATAAGGAATTCTATAAAATCATTAATTCATCTTAAAAGCATTAGTTCATGAAAGTTCATCTTCATGTTGATCTGCAGGAAATTTGCTTATAGGGTGGGCTCATACCTAGGAATCATTAAGGTGTGTTGTAATGACAGGAAAAGGCATATCGGCAGTAAAAGCAATCCTGGGATGAAATCTCCTGGGAACCTGCCTCTCAGTGCTCACTCGTCATAGCCTATATAAAACCAGGTCATTTCCAGAAAATGTTCTTATTTGCCTTTAGCCTTTCCTAGGTGGCTCCTGGCAAGACACATCTAGTCAAGGGAAGAATAGATGCTCACTTTGTGAGATATTTGAGAATGTAAAAACTTCACAGGGGGAACACCACTTCTGTTTATAAACCTGTGCTTGCTTCATAAATAAATGACAAGAGCAGAGAATGAAGGAAAGGCCACATAGAGATCCATTCTGTCTGCAGACATCAAACCTCCACACTATTGCTGATGCCAAGAAGCACTTGCTGACAGGAATCTGAAATGGGTATAACCTGAGAGGTTCTACCCACACCTGACCAATACATATGCAGATATTTACAGCCAACCATCAGACTGAGCCCACGGACCCTATTGGAAGAGTTAGGGGAAGGAATGACGGAGCTGACAGTTATTACAACCCCATAATAAGAACAATTGCAACTAAATGGGACTCAGAGTTCCCAGGGACTAAACAACCAATCAAACAGTACACATGGAGGGAGCTAAAACTCCAGCTACACGTGTAGCAAAGGATGGCCTTATCTGACATCAATGAAAGGGGAGGGCTCCTTGATGCCCCAACATAGGGAGATGCTAAAGGGGTGAGGTAGGAGTGGGTGAATGGGTGGAGGAGCACCCACATAGAGGCAAAGTGGACGGGGAAAAGGGAGGGTAGAATGGGGCATTGGTGAAGGGGTAACTGGGAAGGGAGATATCATTTGAAATGTTAACAAGCAAAATGGTAAAAACAAGAACAAACAACAACAACAACAAAAACAAAAGCTTTTGGTTCAGAAGGGAAGCAGGGACCAAACTAGGTAGCTCTCTTTGGCTTTCCCAAAATGAATAAAGCTCTTCACGTAAGGAATCTCCACCCCATCATTATCCCTCAATTATGTGGGCAGGGTTTAGTGCTGACATCGTATTTGAGGGCATGAAGGAGATAGAAATAACAGAGGTGATTCTCAAATACAGACCGTTGCATTAAGAGGAAATTATGATCATCACAGCAAGTAACTGCATGACTTAAACTAATAATTCTTTTCCCACAGTCTCTAGGAAAAAAGGAGGGCTCAGTTGACATCTTAATGATATTTCAGGGAGACCTGTGACAAACCTACAGCTTACAAAACTATAAGAATAAATTAAGATACTAAATTAATAATTCTTACAAAAACAATAGAAAGTTAACACATGATATAAAATTCATTTAATGATTAATATCTTAGCTCCAAAGTATTCAAGAAGTAATGTGATTTTCTTCATTGTATCTACAGTAAAAAATAAGATTATTCATATGCCACAGGAACATTTATTTACATTACCTTTTTCTTTTATATCCAAATTATCCTAGCTTTATTTAAAGCTTAGTGTTTTCTGATATCATCGTCAAACAATCCGCCTCAGTCAGCAGCAAGATTCTGACCCTGTCCAAATTAAGGATAAAGAAACATTTTCTTTCACTTTTCTAACTTGCCAGCAATCGACTTTCCTCCAGAAGTCATGGTGCACAGATTCAGTGTGTTCTATAGATAGCACAAGGCCAAATTTTACAGAACTAAAGCAAATCCTGTGTGGAGATCATCTGCTGACAGACAGTAGCAGGGCCATGATGATGCTCCTTGGCTCACTGGGGTCCTGACAGATATCTCAATCCTTCTGGCAAGGCTGAGGGTTTAGCAGGAGCTGCAAAAGAAGCTCTGGATGATTAAATATCTCAGTCCTTCTGTCAGGAACTCTTCTGGGCTATCTCTTATCGCTATCATGTTATTTCTCACTAGAATTTTCTTTTCCGACAAACAGGCATTAAGAACTGAAAGTGTCAAGAGACAAGCTTTTGAGGCCAAGTATTTTGGCTTTCTTCATAAATGGTCACCTTTTTCACATACAAGCTAATGAATATATCTATATATCTATATATAGATAGATAGATAGATTAGATGAGAGAGAGAGAGAGAGAGAGAGAGAGAGAGAGAGAGAGAGAGAGAGAGAGAGCTGAGAACACATAGTTGGACATTCTTTTGAACTTCACTCTATTCTGTTTTATTTACGATCCAGCTTTTGAAATTTTATTCTTTTGGATTTTCAACTTATTTGAAAGATGAGCTTGTTGGCACTGCTTATAACATCTGTATTCAGCAGACTGAGGCAACAGGCTGGAGTTTAAGGCCAGCCTGAGGCAGAGTGGGAGGTGTGGAGTTTGAGTTCCTTGGTCACTTTTCAATGTTACACCCCCACTTTCTGGTCTAAATGGGTTCTAAAAAGTCATCTAGAAGCATAAGCTGTGTTAGTTATTTCCACTTAAGGAGTTGTTTAACCTTTCTTTTTCTACCCAGTATTATTCATCTTCTCTGGGAATACTTTTACTTGCTTTTCATTATAGCTGCCAAAATCTTAATATGTACATTAGTGCTTTCTGGCCAGTTTGAGCAGCTATGAGCCGCTGTCCTTTCACAAGCTTCATAGTGCACTTATTTTATCTAATATTTGCACATCCTAGCAAAGCATGGACTCCTTTGTGTGTGCACATGTGTGTGTGTGCAATGTGTGTGTGTGCATGTGTGTATGTATGTGTGCTGTATATAACACCTGCCTATGTATGTAAAACCCTATCTATCCTCCTTAGTCTTTCCCAATGATTCTGAGGTGATATTTCCATTATTCCAATTAATTATTGTGAAGCCGTCCATTGTATTCAGAATCTGATGTGGCTCATAAGTATTTTCTTAACTATTAAATTTTTGGATTCACATTGATCCAGAGTACCTGTGCCACTAGTTGTGGACATGGTTCACTAATTTGATCGACATTACTTTCTATGAAAGTGCCTCCTTTCCACAATCTCCCATTAATATGATGTTCTATGAAAATGAACAGTGACAATCAATTATTAACTGAGCCTGCTGTAACCCGATGAAATAAGCACTGTTTCTTCAGGATACTTAGTCTGACCATAAAACTTTTAACTTCAGGAATTGTTCTGTGGTAAATTTGGAAATGTTTAGAGCTGTGTAATACAGAAAATAGACAGTGCTATAATTAAAGCCTTCTAGATAATTCTACTGAATATATACAGAAATCAGGCAACCTCTGGGAATGCTCTCAGTGGACGCCAGAGCCATGAAGTTTTAGATAGTGAAATGCATTTTTGGTAAATGACTGTAGAGGCCAATATAAATATAAGAGAAATATAAAAGTAATTAATTGATCTAGATCTTGCTTTAGTTCTGAGGCTTAAACATATGAACTTGGGTTATCAATTTTATACTGATATTTCTTGTTTGAACAAGATTATTTTATTTATGTATATGCCTCCATTTGCTTTTGAGCTCATGTACCTTCGGGTGTCAAATAAATGAAGTCGGATCCCCTGGACCTACAGTTACAGGAGCCTGTAAGCCAAGATGGCACCGGGAACCAGATAGACTCTGATTCCTGTGAAAGATGATTGCGTGCCCCAAATCGCTGATTTCTCTAGCCACTTATAAGGAAATTTCATTTCAGTATAGTGTTTAGCTTTCCTTTATATTCTTACTGAGAATAAGGAGAAAAACCAAAACAGAAAGATATTAAAACCTTCCAAGGTGCCAATAAGACACGTATGTGCTTGAGGAAAAGGAAGGTATGGTGATAGAAAGATTAGCACCATTTAACATAAGCTAGTCATTTTGTTGTGGATTGATTAGGAGGGAACTTTGAAAAAGCCCAAAGTTCTGGACAGACCCCCATCATTGTTATACTCATTTGATTTCTCCCCTAAGAAGTACAGACCTTGGCAAGGCCCTCTAATAACACCTGGTGTGCATGCTGATCAACACTGCTGTCTTCCAGGCCCAGATAGTTCTGAGTCAGTTCACCAGGACTTAGTCCATCTGTGAGCTGCTGGAGTGAATGGAGGAGCCAGTCCTGCAGAAGCAGATGTCATTACTGAATAGGGCTGGTCCTTAACCCATTGGTGGGTCCTCAGCATGGAGCTACTGTGGCTGCATCCTGAGATACTTGTCCTGCTGAGAGACAGGGATCTCAGAGCAGTCTTAGGTCTTGGAGCCTACAAGCACCAATGTTGAGCCCTGCCAGCCTCAGTACAGTTGGCATAGATGTTTGCAGCATCCTGGAGCTTGCAAGAAACCTTCTTTGAGATGCCCTGCCTAGCTACAAGATCATCTCAGCAATGGTCCAGTATTGATGGAGTGTCAGAAACCAGAAGCCTAGAGTGAAACTAACAACTCATTGGAATGCAAATTTGCATATAAAACTGATTGGCAAAAAAAACCCAAAAAAACAAAACAAACAAAAAAACAAAAACAAAAAAAAAACAACCAACCAACCAACCAAACAAACAAACAAAAAAGCAAACCACTATGGTTTCCAGAATCATTATGATGAACAAATATGAGATGGAGAGGTGAGAAAGATACGGGAAAGAAACAGTGACTGAGTGATGGAGAGAGGTGGAAATGAAGGCAGCAGCCAATGAGGAGCTATAGTGTCTGTGTAGGGCAGCAGCCCAGATAGTTCTGAGTCAGTTCACCAGGACATACTCCATACTGAATGGAGCTTGCACTCCGATTCAGCCCCCAATATACTGCTCAGCCTCATGATCATCCTAGTTCTGAGCAACAACCAGATGTCCAAGAATGGTTGATTTCCTGCATTGGATCTCCTCTGCTGCTCATGCTGTTCCTGAAGGCACATTGGTATTTTTTGCTCTGATGTCCTGGGGCATGTTGAAGCCAGAGGTCCATGTGGATGCCTGTGATCCAAGAGCATCTAGGAGTTCTGCTGATGTCTGTGGTATCTGTTCTGCCATGGAAGAACAATTGCACATGCTGACACCAGAGACCATGTGGACGTATGTTGTCTATGCTCCCACAGAAAGCACATGGAAGGCCATGATCTGTGTTCCTGCTGACTGTAAAGGGCAGGGAAGATACTGTTGCCATTGGTATTGAAGATTGCAGACGCACAGAAAGACTGGCATAGGTTTCTATGACAACTACTACCCCCACCGCACCCCCATACAACCCCAAAATAACAGCATAGACAGAAAGCCATTGAAGAGAACTATTAAAAAATGTGAGAAGGATGCTGAAATGTAGCTCCCCACAATTCCACAATTGATGGTTTCTGATAGGGGTGTGGTTAGGTCAAGGACTTAGCTTTCTGTAAGGGACTGACTACTGGGCATTTGACCACGCTTCCTTTTATTTTTTTATTTTTATTTATTTATTTTATTTATTTGGTTATGGGGAAGAGATACCAAGGATGAGGGGAAAAGAGCTGGGAGGACTGGGAAGTGAGTGTGCTCAGGGTACATGATAGAATCAATAAAAATATGAAAATAATATACAACAGAAACTACTCTTTTATAAAAAAAAAAGTAAAAGGCTTGATTTCCTTTGCTATTGGTTTTATAGCTCTTTACAGTTACATGTTGGTTCTCAAGGGAAACTTTGGACATAGGATTTTGAACATGATTGGAACTGCTAAGTCTTGTACAGTGCTTTGAGGTCTTTAGCTGCATTTTGCTTTATTCAATGGTCATAGGGATAAAAGACAGTAATGTGGGGTCTCCATGAGACTCCCCTAGTCATTGGTTAAACCCTTGCTCCATTGTTGATGACACAGTTCTTGGATGTTCTGGGAAGTTTAGAAGGTAAACACGTATATATGAGAACCAGTAGGGATATTTTGCATTCATATTATTCTATTGACAATTTCATAAATGGGTGTTATTTCCTCCCACTCTCCCCTCTGCAGCTCACACACACACACACACACACACACACACACACACATATACACACACATAACACACACAAACACACACATACACACACAAATTCTAAATGGACTGCTACTTATACAATAATTTAAACTAAAATTATTCAAATTGTGGCAAATATTCTGCTACTTGTAATGAGAAAGTTCATTTTCCTATGTATAAAATTAGGTTGAGAAAATCAAATGAAGTGTGATATGCACGGTCCTCAGCGTTGGACTAACACTTCAGGATGGAGATAATCATAAGCGCTGGATGGCAGCCTGGGGTATGTCACAGGCTTGAGTGCAGATGATGATTTTGATAATGGTGATGATGAGCATGTTGATTTAACAATAGGAGCTCTTTTGTGAGAATATCTCTGAATTTTGGAGATCTCAAAACCATGTTTACTTTACAGCATATGCTGGTGTTAGAGTAGCTCTACCCTCACTTCTGGACACAGTGGCTTTTGCCTCTGAGTTGTTGGAGAGAGTGGCTCTACAATCCCCGCTGTTGGTGAAAGTAACACTGTCTAAAGTGTCAGGTGTTTGTCTTTCCTGACAACAGGACATTAGGAATGACGTGTGTTTATGTCTGTACAGCCATGTGCTCCTTGCACAGCCTCATAGCTATCTACATTATAATTTTTATATCCACAGGCTGCATCAGCTCCACTATCCTTCATATTTGTGTGATTACCATGTGATAAGTTTCAACTGTGGAAGATGGAAAGACACTTCTCTCATATAAATAATATGCTGAGGTATCTTTTCACAGCAATAGGAAAAGAAATGAAAAATAAGCATTGCTAAAATGTACAGGAGTGGGGCTGTCCTTATAGTATACCTAATCAGTTGGTTCTTAGCCACTGAACTATTTTTTTTGGCTATACTCTGGAAGAATTTTGTCAGAAAATCTCTAACTTCCATTAGACAAGAAGAAATTGATAGGTCATTCTGAGGGGATTTTTGAAGAAAATATTCATAAAGTGATTCCACTGGATCTGTAAAGTGGCTCCAGTTCCCTGCCTATACCAGGTAGAGGAGAAGACTGAGAAATGCCATTCTTCATGGAGAATCACGAATAAGGCACATTGACATCTAAGCAATCAAATTATGGAGTGACATCTATTATTACAAAATATGCATACTCTAGAACATAAAGCATAATGACTATAAGTGAAGATTATTATTTGTAATTAATACAATATGATAAGACAGAGAAAGAGAAGTACCGTTTATTAGCAAGCTTTTCAAAGGTGTGAGTAAGTGGGAGGGGACATGACACATTCAGAAGGAATGAGCTGGAACCTGAGAAGTGCTTACTTAGGGCTCAAGTCCACAACCTAAGAGAATCACCCCAGATGCCTCTATTGGTTGATAGTGGCATGTTATTTGGGGGCGGGAGTCTCATTTCTGGACAGAAGCAGAAATCCAAAAAATTCCTTCAAATGCTGGTAAAACAGGTTTTTTGAAGAAAAGTTGTTTAGTGGAATAATCAAAGTGAAGAAGAAAGAGAAATTCAATGTAGTCTTGGGGATTCACGTATTCAGTCGCTGAGAAAAAGTTCTCCTTCCAGAACCTATTTGGCCAATCCACACGCTACTTGACACCCTCCTCCTGCAATTGTTTCTGTAGAAAAGGCAATAGATAAGGAGGTTATTCTGTTTTCACTGCAAAAGAAATGTTATTTTGATACAAATATTCTCAGGTTATATATTCCTCTCAATTTAGATAAAATGTATTTTCCTGTAAATCAAACCAAGAAAAGTGAATAACATTCTCACTCTGCACATTGAACTATTTATGCTAACTCTATACCCACCCCTAAGTGGGATTAATTTTTGACTCAGGGATGTCCTGGCCTCTTTATCTTTCTTAATGTGTTCATTGTAGTGGATCCTGCATCATTTAATACTTACACAAATGCTAAGCATTTGATCAAATCAAACCAGCAGTATTGTTGCACGAGGATAGTGTGGTTCATACACAGTGGCATTATCTTCCAGAATGGTTGATTGATTTTAAATCATTGTTCCTAATTGATTCTTTAAAAAAGAATAATTATCTGAGATAGCTTACATGACTCTTGAACCAGATGAAAGAACAGTAGAAATAATAGACAATATTCTGGTAACCTTAGAAGGACTAAAGTAGGAGTACATCTTTCATACATACATATGTATATATCTAAATATTCATATGCATATGTATAATAATTGTCTTATATGTCTATATATGAATTTAGATGCAATTAAATTATAGTATTTTTTAAAACTCCCCCAATGTTTTCATATCATGATGTGTCCCAATGCTGCTGTGATGTTACAACTTTCTTAAATTGGAGACTGATTCATTCTTCCATTCATTTGATGAATATTTAAAACCTTCCATTACCTGTGAGATCTTCTGCCTAGGGAGAAGCAGATAGACGCTCTTCATCGTTTTGCTGGGGGTGCATCTTTTCACTATGACAGCTGCCTCTATTGTCACCTCTGGGATTCCTCATTGTATTGGACTCAGCAACATTATTCAAGGCACCAAAAGCTTTTGCTATATCACTGCAACTCTTTGGAATCTCTCCATAAAACACAGTGGCATCTTCTCCAAATATTTCCAGAAAGCTCTCAATGAGAAGTTCTACAATAGAAATCTGTAACAGCCCAAGCCAAAAGCAGGAAACTTTTTCATTTCATATAGTTTACAATCACGTTTGACATTAGACTTTTGAAATGAAGAAAATTTTGAAATTAAGAATAATGAGAAAACAGCAGTTACTATAAAAAAAAGATATGAGCCATTGAAGTGACTAAATCTATTTTAAGGATGTATTTAGATATGTTTTCAGGGCAATACATTATAATAAAACAGAAAAGTTCTCATCATCCCTGCAATGATTCATATTTTATGTTTAATTTTTAAATGTAAATTTGTGTGTGTGTGTGTGTGTGTGTGTGTGTGTGTGTGTGTAGGCATATGCCCATGTGAGTGCTTATGACAGAACTAGAAAAGGTAAACAGATTCCTGGACTGAGTTCTCAGGTACTTGTAGACTGCCAGAATTGGATGATAGGGGACCAGTTTACTTCCCCTTGCTAGAAGACGGGCTACATATGCAACATCCCTGGCAAACTTTTATTGTTAACCTAAATTTTAATTTTCCTTGTGTGTGTGTGCACCCCTCCAGGTCTGTGGGGGGTATTTCTACAGAGGCTTAAGTGAGATATTATGTGCCCACAATTCTACTTCTTCATGTGCCAGATTGAAAAGGAGTAAATAATGGTGGGAACAGGCTTTCATCTCTTTTTGCTTCATGAATGCTAATATGCTGCTGTTACAGAAGTCTCTATCTGGAATAGAGATTCTAGATTATTTTGCATCTTCCTAAAATAGTTTGTTAAAGTTACATGCATATTGCAATGAATATAGGAATCATTAGGAAGAAAACTGACATTTTAAAGCTGGTAGGTGGCCAAGAGGAGCTGTGAATGAATTGAATTACTGGCATTACAAGTGTCTTCTTAATTCTTTGGGTTTTCAGTTTATGGAGATCAAAGGGAGGAGGTTCTTTGTTGCAGAGGCTTGAATAAGCTGCTTCTCTTATTATTGGCATCTCAATGCTTCATACTCTGTTCTTGACATCATTTGTGTGGATCAAGTGGTTTGGCCTTCCTTGAGAAAGTCTTTGGTTGGAATTTAGGTTTTTAAAAGCTATGGACCATTTCCAGCATGCTATCTCTGCTTCATGTTTGGTGTCCATAAGAGTCCCAGCTTTCAGCTTCCTGGATCAGTTGCCCTGACTGCCTGCAGTTATGTTTCTTTGTTGTGGTCATGAAGGACAGGGATTAGTCCAGATCATTCATATATATATGAGACAGAGAAAGAGAGACAGAGAGAGAAAGAGAGAGACAGAGAGGGAGAGAGAGAGAGAGGGAGAGAGAGAGAGAGAGAGAGAGAGAGAGAGAGAGAGGAGGGGGGGGGCTAAGAAATATATGAGGAACAAGTCAGTGAGCAACACTATTACGTAGCTTCTGCTTCAGTTCTTGTCCCAGGTTCATGCCCTGCTTCAGGTTGGGTCCACAGTAATTGTGCATAACTGCATGTATAACATGAAATAAATTATTTTCTCCAAAAGTTGCTTTTTATCAGTGCTTTTCCACAGTAATAGTAGCAAACTAAAAAATGTGCTAAGTTTAATAACTGTGCTATTTTTTTAAAATTGTGATAGTAGGATTAAGTAAACTTAATACACTATATTTCTACCTAGTATGCAACTGACTTTATATTTTCATAGACTTTTAGAAAGTAGGGAATAATTCTCCAGAAAAATCACACTCAGTTATTGCCTTATTTCATATGCAAATATTTCAGTACATTTTTAGTTGATTTTCATTCCTAAACATAAAAATAATATGTTTGTATGTGAATAAAATTGTCCATAGTGAATGAATTGTGTGAGTAGTGAGAAAGCTGATTTGATTGTTCAGATTAGACTAAACATGTAGCTTGATTTGGGTAGGAACTTTAGATTGCTAGTATATTGATATGCAATTATTTGAAAGAGGACTGTGTGCACAGGCCCAGCTAAGTAGATTCCCAAGTGACTGTGCCATCCTGCCCCATTGTGTGTGACATTTCATTATTTCCCTTTTTCTGAACCTTGTCCTTGGAACTTAGTAGCTAAAATACACATTTGCGGCTTTAGAAATTTTGACACAAAATGCCTGGCAAAATATTCAATAATTAAGTTATTAAACTTTTTATTAGCTTCTTTGAATATTTCAGTGATATTCTCAAACACCCAGTAGACCCAGAACTCTTCCTATAAATAGGCCCATTTTCAACATAAATTTGTACCCTTTCTTCTTTGAAACATATCATGATCATTTTGTTAACTATGGCTTTTATCTGGAGGTTTTTATCTTAGTTACTTAGTCTTTTAACCTTATAGTCTTGAGCTGTACTGAGAACTAAGCTTTCAGAGGGTAAACCTTACTATGAGGTAAATGGATAATACGACTGTGACCATGGAGGGAACATCAGATGAAATCTTTCCCCTCTAATTTTGCTTTCTTCACACGAGTCTGCTTGTTCTTACAGAAAATTTCAGCCACTTTGTAAAGTATTTCTCTAGCTCTAAATTAAGAAGCCATGTCAATAATAAATTAGAAATATCAATATGGCAAATTGATATATGTTTTAATTGCTGGCTCAACTCTTAGCACCATTGACAGCTGTGACAGAGGATCCAGTTGGTTCCCAGCACCCATTCTGTGGATCACAATCATCTGTAACTTCAGTTTCATAAGATTCAATTCCATGTTCGAGTGTCCATAAGCACATGAATGCAAATGGCACAGAAATTTACATGTATACAACATAAAACAAATTTGAAAGTAAAATTAAGCATTCTATTCATGCTTTACAGAAATTAAAATAAACATTTTGGTGCTAAAATTATAGATATTATGGTGAGTAACCAATATATATACACACATACATACATTCATACATACACACACCTAAATATAAATATTTATCTTGGCATCCACTGATTAGTTAGAATATACAAACTTTCATACAAGCAGAATATGATGTAATATGTTTCATTTTTATCACTAGATTCTTACAGGAATGTTTTTATAGAAGTGAAAGCCTGCCTGGAACTAGGAGCTCAGAGACAAGGAATTTTTCTGATTGAGACATAAACTATAAACAGAATATATTATATATGGAGCCTTGGTGCCCATACGGTGAACCCACACAGCACGTGTGACTGAAGACAAGAGTATCTGGGGATAACGGCAACTTCCAAGACAAAGATTAAAAAATAAAACCATCTTGAGATATTTGTCCAAGTCCATATCTTACTCAATGTTTTGATACAGTACCAGATGTTACTTTGTTGAACTCTAACACTCATCTCTTTTATTGTCTCTCATTCATGTCTAAGATTTATGCAAGTTGTAATCTCAAACCCAGCTAAGAAAGGAATAAGTCACTTAGATCCAATTCATATTACCACGCTCCCTTCCAAACCTCCCTAAAATTGGTCAGTGCCTCATCCCCTCCAGAAGACTGTACCACAAGGGTGTCCTTTAACAGTAATGATCTGTCAAAGGTGTCCCCAGCTTCTGGATCAAAATCAAGACTCTTTCCCTAAGGCAGGAAACAAGAGGTCTACTTGCCTTTTTTGAGAGGTCATTCCCAAACACTGAGTTGGAGGGAGTAGGGTTCCAAAGCATATTTGGAGCGATATGAACTGATAAAGCGTAAGCAGTCATGTGGTTAATAGAAGAGCAACTTTTAATCTTGTGTAGCCCACTGAGAAGATGTCTCAAAAGGAGTACATTTGGTTCTGGCATCTGTATTAAAAGACTTAACAGAAAAGTGAGAATATTAGATCTGAAATACAAAGAAAAAGAAATGATAATGTTTTAGTAGGCTGCCTCATAGTATTAAAATTCATAAGAAATCAAGAATATCACTACAATATTTCCTAAAATATTTTCTACAAATTAATTCAATGTATGGTATATTGTGACATTTTGAAAATTATGTATGTATGCATGTACATTATATGTGCCTGGTGCCCAGAGTGCCCAGAGGAGTGTTCTAGGTCCCTGGAAATGGAGTTTTGACATCTTGACATTTGCAGGCCACCATATTGATAGTGACAATAGATCCACAGTCATCAAGGAGAGTAGCCAGAGCTGTTAAACCCTGAACTTTCTCTCTAGTTACCATGGATACATATTTAACATAAATAATTTAAATTAAACACATTGTAATAATCCACTGGCATTCTACAATTGCTGGGCTGGAAGCACACTGATGAAACTAAGTCATGCACTTATAAAAGCTGTTTTTACAAATAAGACAAATATGCTGGTGTCTTCGCTAATCATGGGAGGCCAAAGTTCCTCTTTTTCCTAAGAATACATTCTGTGGAGTAGTGTAGAGGACATAGAAATCAAAGCTGAACCTGACCTGAATGTCTCTAGCTTTTAATGGTTGAAATTTTGAATTAATTTTGTCCCATGAGAGAATTTAGATTGTATTCCAGGATGGGCTGGACCTTACTATATGGCTGAGTCTGTCTTCCAAACCATGACTGTTCTAATGTTGAAGCCTCCCTAGTGGTGGGACTAAAGGCATGAGTCAAGACACATGCCTAAAAAAGGCATCAGTTTCTAAAGCAACTTTACATGTGTGAGCAAAAGAAGCCTCTTGCCACTGGTCATCATTTCAGTGTATAATCTTGTAAATACAAGCTTATACCCACCCCAGAACATATTACTCACATGTTTTATTTGTTGTCATCCAAGTGATTAATGTATCCTTACCTTTGAATAGCAGAAATCTTTTGATCATGGGATTCTTGATCAGGGACATCAAGCCACTTTCCATACAAATTAGAACAAAGTAAGCTTCCTTGGATATTCCTAATAAATTCCTTGCATATAAAAAATGTAATTGTTAGTATACTTTGAAGAAATTACTGGAATTATTTTTATTGAAGAATTATCAGTTTAAATGTAATTTCTTAAGATATTCCCTGCCTGACATCATCCAGAATCTCACCTCAAAGTCGACTTACCAAAGGATCCAAAAGATGTAGATTTTCTCACCAAGAACTGGGCCAGAGAATACATCACCCTGATTCTATTGCTTGTTTACTAGGTTTGAATTCCTAGTTGAGTAAAGTTGAGTAAAGGGAGCACATGCACCCTTGCTCACAGATACCATGGAGAAGGCTTGAGCCTCCTGATCTGAGCTCCCACAGTTCCATGGGAAAAGCTCTCAGAGTTTCATGTTCCCTTAACTGTACAAGAATTCAGCTCTTTACATTGTAAGCAGCACATTGTTTGATGGACAGCCAAATCCTTTTAATTTGCTCCTTCCAAACCTCATGTTTTATCACATGTGCTCAGAGATTTTAAAAGATATGCACATTGATATGTGTGAGGCATAGGTACACATGATAGTATATACCTTGAATCTCAGAAATCGGAGTGATGTAATTCAGCCTTAAGTTAGAAGCTGGAATGGGCTTTTAAGATAGGTTGATAGATAGATGGATAGATAGATAGATAGATGGATAGATAGATAGATAGATAGATAGATACAGATAGATAGATAGATAGATAGATAGATAGATACAGATAGATAGATACAGATAGATAGATACAGATAGATGATAGATAGATAGATAGATAGATAGATAGATAGATAGATAGATAGATGGATAGATAGATAGATGGATAGATAGATAGATACAGATAGATAGATATAGATTGATAGATGAGAAATGTGGGAAATGAGAAACGTGGGAAAACCCTGTGTTCTTATAATTTTAAGTGCTATGTGAGCATGGGGCTACTTTGGTAGTCATTTATCTTCTCCATAATGTGGTACTGGTCTTTGACCAGTGAGAGTTAACCATACTTGGTAACTAGAGTCAAGGAAGTATCAAGTGGTACCTTTATCTAATCTTCTTAAGCTTGTCTACTCTCAGACCACTGTCTCTTCTCTTGATAGCTGAAGCTACTCCTCCAGAATCTACTGAGTGAACTCAGAAAATGGAAGAATTTTTTTTAAAAGAAGCTATCTTCATTTTACCCACTGTTTATAGATAGCCCCATTAATGTTCAATGTGGTACAGTAGTATTCATCAGTACATCAGACTAATTCTTGGATAGAAACATGGGATTAAAAGAAACATCTGTGAGATGTGAAACTTGCTTTGGTAGAGAAAGAAAAGAGGATAGGCTATGTACTAGATAGATGGCAGCATCTAACTTGCTGTGAACCTATCACATGTCAGAGAGGAATGAGCCATTTTGAACTGCTGTTATTTATGAAGAAAATTTTTCTTTGTTAAGTATAATTTATGAAATGTGTTTTGCAAATCAGCTTTCACCACTACTATTACTTGTTTTGTTATTATGCCATAAAGTGTGGTCAAAGGTGACAAACCAGAGTGCATTTGACATATAAAGATGTTAACGTCTCAAAGCAGGCCTCACCTCTGCAATTATGATGATTCACACACCCTGTCAGACTTTTATCTACACTATGTCTCTTGTCCTTGGGCCATCATTATCAGTTTATCTCAAGGAAGTAAATTACTTAATTGTAATTACTTATAGTTATTGCTGAGTGTGGGTGATGCTAAATCCTTCTCTACCTTTAAGACAGATGCTACAACATAAACTGATTCCTCTCTCAAGTTCATTTCCTTTGCAGAGTCAAGCTTTTCTTTTAAGGCGAAGTATGATTTATTAGCTAATGTTCTGAATATTCTCTCTGTGACTGGTCCTTTCTCATCAATGATAGAAAGCATATCCTGTGCGGGAGAAAGACAACAATCACTGCATATCTACTCAGAGCATTGGCAAACATGGGCACAGAGGTACAGCTGGGAGGAATAAATGCAGGAGATTGAATTGTTTTTAATATTCTAAATGTGTTTTCTCTTGTTTTCAATTTTAAGCTCTTGGGGAATTTTTGGTTGGTTGTTTCATTTAATTTTATTTTTTAATCTGTGTTCTCTAGAATCTTTTTCCTCATTAAATGTCCATTTCCCTTCCTTCTTTTGTTTCTTCCTTCCTAATTTTATTTTATTTCATTGCTCAATGCTTCTTTAATTTCCTTGTTCTCTGAATTCTTATTTTCAACTTTCAGTGTCAAAAGATACTGTGATAGTCAAGAACTCAAGAGAATTTCAATTCCTTCTTCACTGTTTCACTATGTAAAAATGACTACCATTTACAACCTTAATGAGGATATTTTTTCAATTTGCAAGTTTGGATGATACAATTATGATTACCAAAGATTTTTGCTATAAAATCTTCAGGCTGTGGGCAGCAATTATCAGGTATCTGATAGGATAAATATGCTTATATGCAGAAAAATTCCCTACAGAGGGTGTAGTGCTGAAGTATTTACTGAACTATGTATTTTTAATGGCAACTTAGTAGGTTATTTAATTAAAAAACTCAAACCATAATAGGTGACCTTTAAACATGTTCTATTCAGATGTAAGTATTATCTAGAAGAGAGCAATGCTTAGGATTGATTTCTTGGATAATTTAAAACAAAGCACAATATATTTTGAATTATGAGATTTAATAATCTCAGAGGCAATGCTATTAAGGGAGACGTCAAAATGAAATGGGGTCATGAAAGAAGCTAGAAAAGGTTAGGATAAGAGACACAGAGGGTGTTTGCTTCAGCAGCCTATATTGTAAAATTGGAACAATATAGAGAAGACTAGCATGGCCCCTGCATAAGGAAGACATTCAAATTTGTAGAGCGTTCCATATTTTTAAGTGGAGAAAGAGGAGGAACACTCCTCCATTGCTAGTAGGATTGCAAGCTGGTACAACCACTCTGGAAATCAGTCTGGCAGTTTCTCAGAAAACTGGACATAGTACTATGAGAGGACCCAGCTATATCACTCCTGAGCATATACCCAGAAGATTCTCCAGTATGTAATAAGGACACATACTCCACTATATTCATAGCAGCCTTATAATAAGCAGAAGCTGGAAAGAACCCAGATGTTGCTCAATAGAGGAATGGATACGGAAAATGAGATACGTTTACACAATGGAATACTACTCAGCAATTAAAAACGACTTCATGAAATTCTTAGGCAAATGGATGAAACTAGAAAATATCATCCTGAGTGAGGTAACTCAGTCACAAAAGAACACATATGGTATGTTCTCACTGATAGGAGGGTATTAGGCAAAGAGTGTAGAATACCCACAATACAACTCATGGACCACATGAAGCTCACGAAGGAATACCTAAGAGTGGATGCTTCAGTCCTACTTAGAAGCAGGAACAAAATAATCAAGGGAAGTAGAGGGTGGGAGAGACTTGGCAGGAAGAGAAGAGGGGGGGAAGGAGGAGACGAATCAAGTATCAGAGGAGATGGAAGAAATGTACAGAGGGTCAGGCAATTGAACAGAGTTGTGTAGCAGTGGGGGATGGGGAGCTAGGGGCAGCAACCAGAAAGTCTCAGATGCCAGGAAAGCAACAGCCTCCCAGGATCCCACAAGGATGACATTAGCTCAAATACCCCAACAAAGGGGTGGGGAGAACCTGTTGAGACCATACCAAGGTTAGGCATGGCACCCCAGTTGAGGGATGGGGCCACCCATCCATCTCCATAATTTTAACCCAGAATTGCTTCTGTCTAAAGGAAATAGAGGGACAAAGAGTGGAACAGAGACTGTAGGAAAGGCCATCCAGAGACTTCCCCACCTGGGGATCCATCCACACCCAGACACTATTGCTGATGCTAATAAGTGCTTGCTGACAGGAGCCTGAAACAGCTGTTTCCTGAGAGGCTCTGTGAGAACCTAGCAAATACAGATGTAGAGGCTCCAACTACTGGACAGCATGGAGAAGCCAATGGAGCAGTTATGGAAAGGACTTAAGGAGCTGAAGGGCCCTTATCTGGCATTGATGGGAGGGGAGTCCTTTGGTCCTGTGAGGGCTTGATGTCCCAGTGCTAGGGTGTTGAGTTGGGAGTGTGTAGGTGGGGTAGCACACTCATAGAAGCAGGGTAAGGGGCAATGGTATAGGGGGTTGCAAAAGGGAAGCCAGGAAAGGGGATAACATTTGAAACTTAAATAAAAAAAGAAAGGATCATATCCATAGACCCACTGCCTCCTAAAACTGGTGGGTTTGGGCTGGTGTTGAAGTCAGTGAAGGATATTGGCAATAATTTTTTGTTTGGTTTTCAACATTCTTGAAATACATGAATTAAACTTCAGTGGACTATTATTTCTTTAAGGCACTATTTTAAATGTCCTTATTGGTAGAATATCTAAACATTCATTAACTTGGTAACAGAATTGAATGAGAAGACAGGATCCACATAACTTCTATGGTGCATGAAAGCTATAGAAAACCAAAATGGTACTCACCAAAATTGGAGCAGGCAGATTACCATCCCTACAGAGACTGGTGAGAGACTTTCCAAAAAGGTGTCCATTGTTTGGTGTGGCTGGGGATGGGGTTATACACACATTGTCATGGCTGGTAGTGGAGCCACAGGTAATAATTGGTTTTATAAAAGGTCTTTTAACAGATTTCTTAGAATCTATGAAATAAGGAAAATTATTGTATGTGTTAGTTGAACTCAATCATCATATTTCACCTACTTGATTAACATTTATAATATTGAGGGATTGGTTAATGACCTTAAGTGATTACTCTCCCTGAAATCCTGAACATATGTAAAGCAAGAGGCCAGATCTAATTCAGATTCAGTTCTTCTAGTGCCATTCCTATATAGTGCTGTCTAAAATTCACTGCCCTGCATTATGCAGTACTTGATATCTAGTTGCATATGGACCATATGTCTAGGTCTAATCAGTACATTCTTGTGTATGCGTTCAAAGCTATGCAAAACAGAATTAGAATGAAGCAGTTATATAGTATACAGTCCCTAGTCCCACTGTGTGATTTCTGACTGAAAAGCCATGGGCAACTCTAATCTAACAGGTCTATCTGCACTTACCACTCATCTCGCCTGATAACTTTCAGCATTTTCCACATGATATTGCCACATATTGTCATCTCTACCTCTTCCCTGTGAATGTATCATGCTATAGTTAGACTGTTAAAAGAGATAATCATAGTGGTGTATGCCTTTTATCCCATCACTAGAGAGGCACAGGCAGGCAGATCTCTGCAAGTCCAAGGCCAGCCTCACTTACAAAGCAAGTTCCAAGACAGTCAGCAAAGTTATATAAAAAGAAACTATATCTTGAAAGATTAAAAAAAAGATTATTTTTGCAAAACTGAGTTGTCATTTCATTTTTTTATAAAAATCAACATGGGGTTCAAAGTTATCAAAATTTGTGGCATTTTCCCACATACGCTTAATTTTATTTGACACTTTGGGGATTTACCTTTTACATATATTCAGGACCACTGGGAAGAGGGAATAAAAATTTACAGCCAGTTTCTAACAATAGAAGATCATCTGTAATGAATAGGTGAGGGTATACTTCACATTGGTTTTAGTAAATGAATATCTCTGCTTGTGGTAAATAGTGATTTTGGGTGCTGAGTGATTCTAACTTTTAAATTATGCCTTTAGAATATCTTTACCTACCTCTAGTCTCCTCATTGTGAAGAAGAGCAGCTAGACTCATGGGCTCGGAATCGTTGCCTGTAGGGCAGGTCCTCCCTCTTTGAGAGTGGTTGTCTTGATATTCCTTGTCCTTCGTCTCACCAAGGTAAGTTATATTGCTTAGAGAACATGATGCCTTCTCCACATCAGGGCAAGACACTGAGCTCGCATAATAACATAAAACCATGTCTTCTCCAAATATTTTCAGACTGTTTTCGATGAGAAATTTTACAAGGGAAATCTGTGACAAAATGTGAAAAGCACATAGAGCCTCTGTCACTTTGTGTGATTGTAAACCCCACTTGATACATGAGGCTTGGAGGTTACAATTGTATGGTTCAAAGTTCTGAAAAAGTCAGCTGTCATAAAATAGCAGCGAGAGTTTTCCATTAGAAAGTTAAAAGACTATCTTGAGGTCAGATATAAAAACTTCAATCAACACAGCACAGTACACTATGAGAGGATGCTTTCTAGTGTTTTCATTGTGATGGCTACTACATAGTATCAATTTGACTAACTTTGATTCCATTTGTCATACACATAGCTGACAATCCATTCAAATCTCACAAATTATTGTTTCTCCAGAAGAATATTGAAAGGCATATTTATTTAAAAAACAACAACAAAAAAAATAACTCTCAAAAAATTGTTCTATATTCCTCTCTTACTATGACGACTTGGCCACCTTAAAATATGTCTCATTACCTCGTTGGAGATATCATTTTCTAATTCAGAGTTGCAGGAACTAGGCAGACATAGGATACATGGAGCCATGCAAACAGATAAACTGTAAGCTGTCATCTGGTTAACTGAAGAATGTCTTTCTATGTTGTATAACATGCTGAAAAGTTCTCTCAAGAGAATGACATTTGGGTAGGGCAGCTGCTCTAAAAGACTGAACAGAGACAAGTTATTTTAAAACAAGATTTCTTTTACTCAGAAAGTGGTGAATTTGAAGAAAGGAAACAGAGTAAATGTCTACATCTTATTCATTGCCCTCTGAAAAAAATGAATGAAAGGAGAACTGTGCCCTGAAAATATTGCTTGAAACACTTCCCCAAAATCAATTTTAAAAAGGAAAAGTTTAGTTGGATATAGCTTAATATAAACATGCCTGAAACACTTATGGCATTCTGCAATGTGTTCAACTAAGAGCACATTGCAAAGTAAGTTTTTAAAATTTAACAGATTCATGTATTTTGGAGGTATCAATTATGCAATGTTCAAGTTATTAGAAGCTAAAGCTTATCTGTTTTGTGAGAGGTCATTGAAGAATTTCATGTACATAAACACATTTCATTGAAAATTTACTCTTAATTAGACATGGTTTTCATTGCTAAATGCTATAGAAAGTTGAAGTATACCACTGACAAATTGAATGTTCATTATATCCTGTAGGGCAATATAAATTCACAGTTTGTACAATGTTAAAATTTTTATATTAAGAATTTTAAGAGAAAAAATTATTGTCGTGAGATATATTTTTTTAATTTTTTATTTTCAATAGAGCCTGGGTGTTCTTGGCAGTTTAGATGGCCCAGGCTGACCTCAAGTTATTGGTGATTATACCTCTGGTTCTCAAATGCTATGACTACAAACATGAGCTATTGTGTCTGCTGAAAGAAAAAAATCATATTTTTTCAAAATGTCTTCCCTGTTTGTAAGCAATTGAAACCATTTGTTGTCAGTGGAATTTTTTTTTTTTGTAAATAACTCCTGGGTATGTAATCTAATGTTTCTAAGCAAATATTATTCCTATTTTTGTGATATTGTCCAAGCAATTAGCTAATGACTACCTCTGCACTGCAGCTAGTTTCTCCTCTTCATTTCCTTGGTCAAGGACACCAAGCCACATATCATACAGTCTAGATGTCAGCACACTTCCTTGGATATTACGAAGAAATTCCTTAAATAGAAAAATATATAAATCACAGAAATTACTGAAAATATTTCCTCCTGTACAATTCAGTTTAATCCCAACTTCCTTCACAGTGTTCATCCTGTCCTCCAGTTAGAACCTTCTCCGACATGGAGGCCCACTAAAGGGACTGGCATTTTCTCCATCAAAATTCAAAACCTAGGAGCAGATTATGGATAGTGCTGGGAATGCATGTAAATCTCCCCTCTGTTCCAAGTGACTCCAGTGGACATCTAAACAAACTAACAGACATTGAAGAGACCAATATCTCATCTCAAATCCTACCTTCAAATGACATAAAAATATATACTGTAATAATTTCATTGGTAGCAAGGACTTTTTGTTTCTAGCCCCAAAAGTGATCTAAACATACAAACTTGTGCTCCTAAGCAGTAGACGAATGAGCCTGGGGTTTCTTTCTTGTATTCTCCGCGAAAAAAAAAATGCTTCTAGTAAAATCATGTGAGTGGTGGAGGAAATGAACTCCTTGTCTTTGTATAGTGACCGTGAAATGCATATCACCAAACTGGGCGTATTACACTTTGCGATACATAGGTACACTTTGCGATACATGAGAGTGTGCATCTGCAGTCTCAGAACTCAACCAGAAAACACATGCAAATTTCAAGTTAGAGGCTAACCGGGGCAAGGGCACAGCAGTTTTTATTAATTAAAACTTGATATAACCTTCACCTTTATTCAGTCAAAACTAGGAAACAGATGCCAAATCACATATAATGTGTCCAAAGAAACATTCTCTTTGTACTAATACCACAGTTGCGTTTCAGGAAATGTCCTGAACTACTTTCATGATAATACTTCAGTAATTACTCAATCCTGAAAATATTTGTAGAGCTGGCCCACATACCAGGCATTAGGTGAGTACCAGCTACTCTCTTCTTATATCATTAATATAAATTCGATATGATAATCTCCCTTGGCAGTTTGCATTGTTCAACATACTTTTTTACAGATGTATCTCAGTATTTGGGAACAGAGAGCACTAGAGCTGTGGCTGACTCAGTCAGGGGTTGGGGGAGGTCATTAGCATCTTTGCTTGCTGTCACTGAACATGTGTGTGTGTGTGTGTGTGTGTGTGTGTGTGTGTGTGTGGTGTGTGTTTTAGAGCATGTTTATCTCTGAGGATTCCTGGAGCAAAGTGTGGCAAGAAAATGATTCTTGAGTCATTCCATAGACACAGCTCAATGGCAAGTTAGTTTTGGTGATGACACCATATTTATGAGTAGGTTAGGCTAATATTTTGGAATGTAGTATGGTATTATGAAGAAAAAATTAGAAATTTAGAGTTTGTCAATATATGTGTTCTGATATAATCAAATCACGTTCAGATGTGTGCACCACAGATACAATTCCTGACTATTTTCTACAACTACAATATGTGTGGTCTGTTATCAATGATTTCTGAACTGTTGGCAATTCTCACGTAGTCAAAGTTTAATATAGATGACAAAAATACTGCATACCAGAAATGCTTAACTTCAGAGATATGTTTGCATTCACTAGTTAATATATTTTGGATCTTATCGATATAAATTCTTTATCACAATATTTCCCCTCCAAGCCATAACTAATTTTTTGCCTAAATCATATTAATTTTTAGAACCCTAAATGTGTATGGCATAGGGTTTTTGTTTGTTTGTTTGTTTTCCTTTTTTTATTATTTTCTATATTCTTTGTTTACATTCCAATGGCTTTCCCCTTTCCAGTTCCCCCCTCACCATATGTCCCATAAATCCTCTTTAACCCCCCATTCCCCAATCACCCCCCTCCCCACCATTTCTGGTACTCTCCTTCAAAATCGGATTTAGTCCTTTTCGACCAGGGTCCTCTCCATCCCTTTTCTTGGGAATCTTTTGCTTAGCTAATTGTGTCTTGAGTATTCAGAGCTTCTGGGCTCATTAATATCCACTTATCAGTGATTGCAATTCATGTGTATTCTTTTGTGATTGGGCTGACTCACTTAGGATGATATTTTCCAGATTCAACCATTTGCCTACAAATTGCATGAATTCATTATTTTTAATTGCTGAGTAGTATTCCATTGTATAAATATACCACATTTTCTGTATCCATTCTTCCATTGAGGGACATCTGGGTTCTTTCCAGCTTCTGGCTATTATAAATAAGGCTGCTATGAACATAGTGAAGCATGTGTCTTTATTGCATGCAGGAGAATCCTCTGGGTATATGCCCAGGAGTGGTATGACAGGGTCCTCTGGAAGTGACATGCCCAATTTTCTCAGGAACCGCCATACTGATTTCCAGAGCGGTTGTACCATCTTGCAATCCCACCAACAATGGAGGAGTGATCCTCTTTCTCCACATCCTTGCCAGCACCTGTTGTCTCTTGAGTTTTTAATCTTAGCCATTCTGACTGGTGTGAGGTGGAATCTCAGTGTTGTTTTGATTTGCATTTCCCTGATGACTAATGATGTTGAACATCTCTTAAGGTGCTTCTCAGCCATCCGAATAATATTAATTTTTAGAACCCTAAATTAAATGTGTATGGCATAGGGGTTTTTTTAAGATAAAAGGAGAATCCTTTTATTTTGGAAATGTTTGGAAACTTTTAGCCTATCAGATTTTGCCTGCTGCCACTCAAGGAAAAGCACAATGAAGGAAAAACCTACTGCCCAGACACAGATGACTCCTGAGAGTGGAGGACGCAAGGACTCCCATACCTTTAAGACAGATGCTACAACGAGAACACATTCCTTTTTCAGGTTCACCTTTTTCCCAGCATCCAGCTTTTCTTTCAGGGCTTGGCATGCTGATATATTGTCTGATATCCTGAAGATACCTTCAGTGATTGGTCCTTTTTCGTTGAGAAGGGAGAGCATATCCTAAGTGGAAGAAAGGGGAGCACCTGTTACTGTATCCATAACACAGAGTTGACAGATGTATCCTGGTCAGATGTATTCTGACCAGCAGGATACATGGGTGAGACCTGAGGTGGAAGACAAGGACCTTGAATTGGGTTTGGTGCCTATGTCTTTTGTTTTATTCATTCCTCTGATGTTAACCCAGAAACCTCAGGGATATTCATTAGCATGCGTTTTCCCTCTAGAGTAAAGTGATAGTTTTAAAGTTAAGTTTTCCATATATGGGATGTGGTGAATAGCACTGTCTTATCTTCCTAGTTTTAAGCTAATGATTTGATACATAACTGCCTCCCCTCCTGTTGATAGAAATGAACAATGATATTTAAGAAGCAGGATTTTGTCTTCAGGATAGCCAGGGAAGAAACATGTGATACCAGAATTGCTTTGGGAAGATTTCCATCATCACAAACAACAGTGAGATCATTTCCAAAGAGTTTTCCTTTCTTGGTGACTGGCAGGGATGGGCAAACTTGGTCCTGGTGGGGCACCAAGGCCCTGTGGAACACTCGTGCTATGAAAGGCCGTCTTTTGTTAACTCTCTGCATCTAAAAAGAATTCAAGAGCATTACATGGACAAGTGTTCTTTATATAAACTTTATCAAAGCATTACAATTGTATAACATGTCTGTTGCAATTCATAGAAAGATAAAGCATCATTTGTAAAATAAATATATCTCTCCATGTTTTAAAATTGGTTAGTCATGCTGTAGCACGTGGGTGTTTTTCTGCCCTAGACTCGATCGACACTGCTAATCTTTGAGAGCTGTTCTGAGTGTTCTCCAGTGAGCATGCTCACAATCCAGTGCTGTTTAACCCCACATTGCACCAGGTAGTGTTTGAGAACTTCTTGAACAGCTTCCTAAGTCAGTGACCTCAGAGGTGGTAATTTTTTCATAGCTGCTTCTCTGCCAAGACCGAGCAGTGTTAAATGTCCTCAGATGTCGTTGTTGCATCTCCTCGCATTGTGAAGCTTTCCCACTGAGCTTTTGGAACCTTTGTCATACTTCTCTTATCACCAGCCTGTGCCTGTTTCACTACCATACATGATGACATTTGTCAGCCAGCCTCTGGACCCTTGCTCGAGTAGTTTTACTTTAAGGCTGAGATCAAAGTTTCTTTTGCTTTTCTAAGACTGCTTATAGAATATAGGACCACAATGAAATCATAAATAACTTATGACTAAATAATCTTTGTCTGGTTAGAACATACTGGTTGCCTAATACTGTTAGAGTAAGGGTTTTGTTTGGTGTGTGTGTGTGTGTGTGTGTGTGTGTGTGTGTATTTAAAGACAAGAATTTGAAAACAATTAAGGGGAGTACATGGAAAACTTTGGGGGAAGGACAAAATGGATAAAATGATGAAAATATAATTAGAATAAAATATTTTTTTAAAAAACTGAGGCTCCAGGACATAAATATTAGGCCCCTTTGTGGTACAGACTCCAGATGCCAGTCTAAAGACACACATAAAATATGAGTGTTGGTTTGGGTTGAAATGAGATTAGAGACTGGTCTCGAAGCCGAAGACCATTTCTACTCAAGCCCAGAACAGATAACATACACTTGGTCTGTGTAGGCTTCTTTACAGATTTGTCTCAGTACAGCCATTAAGTCACTTTCTGTTCCAATCATGACATAACCCAATGGGGAACACATGAGGATTAAGGTCTTAGAATCCATACTCTAATTGGACAAAGATATGTGCACATACAATTATGTGTAAACAGTGCCTTGGCATGGTGACTATCTGCCTGAACCAATGAAATGTTCTCCCTAGGGACAAGTTGAGTTTTGTCATCAGAACCATTCTGTTAAGCCTGAGCTGGAGCATATTGTTTTGTTTATTATTTTCTATAGTGTCCCTCCCCCAAGCAAGAAGACACTGTGTTGGTATTTTATGCAGGCATAGTAATGAAAATGAGAAAGGGCCCCTGAAGGATGGCCAGTGCCTCACCGCTATGCTGAGAGCTTCTTGATTGGTCCCTGGGCTTCGGGATGAATTTCTCTTGTGCATCTAGGTTTAGATGTCCCTCAAACTGTCCTGGCAGGGTGGGAATATCTGTGCAGTTTCCTAATTCCTTTGGTCCAGAAGTATCTTGAAGGTAGCTCATTATCACTTTATATGAGGAGAAAATACGCCCTATGAGGAAAAAAAATATGAATATACATTGAAACTGATGGCAATGCGTAAGGCCAAACATGTTGGTGTGCTTTGGACACACACTGTTGTGTTGCATTTTCATCCTGCTTCGGTACAGAGAAGGCTGGACACAGAGCATCAAGAGCCTCGGTGGGGAGTCTATGGGCAGACAAAGATGTTTAATCTGAGGAGTCCTAAAACTAAGAAATGTCAGCCTATTACTTGTTTGAAGAACAAAGGCCCGTCAATGCACGGAGTACTGGGGACTTTGTGTGTGCCCCTTGTAGTTTTATGGCCTGCTACTTTCTGCTTTGATATCAACAAGATTTTTACATTTTGAGAATCTTATTTGGTATATCTAGCATTACCTTAATCAATCTAAATCCCATCCCATAACTGAGATTTACAGTAAAAAGCAAAGATATTTATATGCTTTAGAAGTTCGTTCTCTTTGAATAAATCTATTAGTCATGTTATACACTGCTCCCTTCAGGATTTTTCTCTTCATGATGTATGCAAGTCCACTTCTATTCCCATTAGGAGGACAGGGTTGTCAGGAGCAGTGGGATGGATTGGGTTCCCCTTCCTCCATTGATACTCCCCTGACAATGGCCAGGTTGTTGCTGCAGGATATTGGAAATACAGAAGCCTCCCTGGATGAACAGCAGTGACTACAGAATACAACATCAGCTACAAAATTGAAATTAATGTCCAGATGTTTGATTTTCTCTCTTATGATTCAAATTATTTCTTCTGTAAAGGATTCTTAAAGACTCTGTGCTGTGGCATGGATACTCTTTTCTAGGACATATGAAACCTTGCCCTTACCTGATGGGATTCAGCTCTCACTTGGATAGAAGGACAGTGGTGAAATCCAAACAAGAGTTACAGAAATAAGTTAAAGGATTCCAAAAGCTTGCTTCCCAGTAATCAATAGGGAAAAATCTAGGTAGGAGGACATGGCCAGTGGGTTGAAACATACATTCAAACTGACAACTGTGCAATCAAGAGGTTAAATTCTTAGGAATTCTTTTCTGAAGTGTCCATGCTGTACAATGCTATTCCAAGTTTTAACATTAAAATCCTATCAAGTTGACACATTTCACTAAATAGATCTATTTCAGAATGCGGCTAATCCCCTCCCATATTCTTGTGCATGCCTGTCTCCCCAGCATTCATTAGGTTGTGACAAGGAGGGAGGAACCAAAGAACCTTAGTTTCTTCCACTCAAGAGCAATACCCTACGTCATAATAAAAGAAAAATTATCAAATATGTGGGACAATGCTGTTCTTTCCCATGCCCTTGGTAGAAAACAATGTACTAAAAGTCTGAAGATAAATATTGTAGAAAATATAGTGGTGTAGTTTCAGTTTATTTTTAATAACCAAGGGAGTGCCCACTGATTCTTCTTTAGATATACGAGAAGGGTTTGAACAATACAGTGTCTTTGATTTTCTATATGTATCTTGACTGTCCTTGTCTGAGGATCTCTAAATGTCTCAGAGTTGAACCTTTTCAGTGGCTTTTAAAAGGCCAGCCTGGCTGAGTGTTCTTGGTATTCGAAGTTTTTCTTGTCCAGATTCTTCTGATAAATCTTCTGTTGCTCTTACATATTTGTCAACAATCTTGTAAAAAAAAATCCAGAAAAAATTAACATAAGGAATAGCAGGTCATTCAGAGTATGGAAGGCTCCAGAAATCTGAACATAAAAATCTTATATTCACTGGGGGAAAATACTGTTCACAGACAGATGTGAACTGAGTGTTTTCACATGTTGTCAGAGAAATGACTATATTTCAGATTTTTATTCCAAACTAGCAGCTACATAACATAGAGGAGACTTCATATTAGTTTGAAAGTTTTAAAATTGTTTTAAATTTATTTATTTTACATATGTTTTGCGTGCATGTATATCTATGCACTAAGTTGTGTCTGATGCCGGAGCAGCTTAGTAGAAAGAAACAGATTCCCTGGAAGTAGAATTAAGGTCAGCTGTGAGCTAATATGTGGGTGCTAGGAATCAAACCCAGGCCTTTGGCAAGAGAAATAAGTGATGTTAATCATTGATAGATCCTTCTAGAAACTAGGATAGTCTTTAATATTCAACAAATAAAAGCTTTTCAATTTCCTTCTAAAGAAAATCAATCCTGGCTTTTATTTGTCTTTGTTTTGTTCCTCTTTTTCAGAAAAAAATATGCATCTCAATTGAGAAAGGATAAGAAATAGTACCATTATCTTCTCACTAGACCAAAGACCCTTGCATAAAGAGATGTTATCTTGTAATTGGTGTGTGGGGGGGGGGGAACTGGGAAAGGGGAAAGCCTTTGGAATGTAAACACAGAATATAGAAAATAAAAATAAAAAAAAGAGAAGAAAAGAATATACAATTTCCAAAACAGCAGTGGAATTTACTAAAATTATTGATGATTTAAATCCAAAACCAGCAAGCACATCGCAAAGCCCCTATTGGAGAGTGGAGGAACTATTTGCAAACCAGAGGGATTGACAACAAAGAAGAGATCCATGTCCACTATTAAAGGACAAACTGCTCAGCTCCCGAAAGCTGGCTCTTGGCATAGCAACATGGCCGTCCTTGGTAAGCCTAACTGCAGTAACTTGTGTGCAGTGAAAGCAGAAATTGTTGTGCACGAGATTGAAATGCAGATTCATCCCAACGATCGCCGAGCCCTGATCCTTTAACCTGTCAAATGTCCACACACAGACATCATTAACACTGTGAACCTTAGAGTCTATCAGGTGTAAGAATCAGAGGAGACCTTGAACGTGAATGTGCTTTACTGAGTCAGAGTCAAAGAAGTCGGACATCCTTGAAGACAAGGGAGAAGAAGGGGCACGTGCTTAAAAGTGAGGCTGAGAGACAAAAGATTGTGTCAGAAACACCCGGAGAGATACTCTGCTAGATCCCATAATAAAATATGTAGTATACAGGAAGATCAAGTAACCAGCATTTCTTTAATGTTAAAATGACCCAAATTTGGTGATAGTAATGGATCATGCAGTCTGCAAACTGAGTATTCACTGATATGTGCCATTATATAATACTGATATGTGTAATTACATGTACTAATTAAGATATCCAAACTCCATCAAACTGCTAAGAAATTCATTGTAAATTTGAATTATTTAGCAGAAAACCTTTGTAGACATAATTCAAATTTACAATGAATTTCTTAGCAGTTTGAATGATATGTGAGTGTAATAAATATGAATAAAACATAATGAAATCTATATATTGAAATGCATTAATTAAGCCCATCACTTTGTATTCTAACTTAGATAGTTGTGAAAGAAATAAAAATCAGGTTTTCCTAATGATTCATACTAGTTTTGGAGGCTCTCAGGAAGTGCATACAGCTGGAAATGCCAGTCTTGAATGATTTCTGGTGGTTAGAAAAAAGAAAACAGCATTCATCAAGAATTTGTAAAATTATTAATGCCCAGTAGGAGTCGTCAAAGGGAAAATGGCTCTCAGTTAACATATACCTGTGCTGCCTATCTAGATAGCAACACCAATTCTGCCCTCTAGATTACCCGAGTTTCTTCTTATTAGTACTTGTCAAAGATCCAATCTAACTTCCTGTCTCTTCATAACTACCAGTTTTTCCTCCTGCACTGTAGTGGCTCTCAAAAATATCACAGAATCTCCCTTTCTCTTTCCTACTCTTCTGCATTCTCTCACATAAATGTATAGCCTTGTCCAGTCTGCTTGTTTTTCTCTATGCCATGAACTCTTCCAGATGCCTCTGGATATTTACACTCCCACAATAAAGACCTGCCTCATAATTATGGAATGACTATTCTGGAGGTTTCTTTACTGTGTCCTCCTTATACACTTTATAAATAAATAAAGTATATATTTCCTCCAACGAATTATTTCAAGGATTATAAACTGTGACACCCTAGCTTTTGCTCATCAAGCACGAGTCAGTGACAGCCAGTGGCTATCCTTGTGCATGTGAAGCAATGATACAGGAAGAACAGTCTTAATTGCGTTTCATAATACACAAGATGAAAGTAAATGACGATTTTGGTGATTCTATTTAATCTAAATTGGTGTTAAAATATTCAGAAACAGGTTGTCAAGAAAACAAACCATATTGAAAATGATTACAATTGGCGAATACCAGAGAGTTCTTAGATTTTGTACTGAAGTTTGACTAGTTCACAAAAACCATTTGTGATCATAGTGGGTAAAACAGTTACATGCAGCAGACAATCACTCTCATTATTTGGAAACACACACACAGGTATTTATATGGATTGATAGGCACACCTGCCTGGACATTGCAATCCTATCTCTTTATAGTACTGGCACTGAGTATTGCTAAAATGAGAAGCTTTTCATGAAGCCAGTTAACAATTAATTCACATGATCTGGAAGAATCAAGAGAGAACACTTTTTGATATCACTAGTCTATCTTGAGGATTTAAACAGGCTATTAGAAATACCTTTACATGGGAGGCTGAAATGGAGACCCTTTCACTGGATGTTCTTCTATAGCACTAAAGACCACAGGTAGATATGGCAGTTGGTAGATCAACTGCTGAAATCTGAAGATTCTGTCGTAGTCTAGGTAACTGTCATGCCAGGACCTCATGCCGTAACTGACACATGGCTTTTATTTCTTTCCAACTTTTGGCTTTGAAAGTTTATTCTTAAGCCATCGATCCACAAGTATTTTTAAGAAATAACATGTTTTTGCAACTCTATATACATACAGATAGATATATACATAGATAGACTTATAAGTGTTTATATAGTGATTTAAATCAATAGTAAAATGCCTCCCCAAATTCTAGTCTACTACCATAACCAGATAGTGTTATTTTCTGTTGATTACTGTTTTGAAAGGACAAGTTGTCTTGTTTTACCAGTTTGTCCTCTGGTCATGACAATATGATAATGCCATACCTTAGAAAGTGCCCTCATGAAAAGGGCATTTATGAAAGGGTACTTGGGATGAGAGGAAACCAGAGTGAAGGGGGAGGGGCTTATTCTCTGACAGTAGTCCTGATGCAGGGACTAAACAGAGTACCAGGAAAAAAAGGGAAAACAAAACAAAACAAAACAAAACAAACAAACAGCTAGCATCAGTTCCTTCAGAGGGCAGCACTTCCAGGGACAGAGTCACTTCATTATAAGCCTTGTCTCTTGACACTTCCCATCAATATTGCCACACTTGAGGCTAAATTTACAGCAAATTAGTCCATGAGGGCCAAATCACATCCAACCAGAAAACCATAATGTGACTCTTGATACAATTAAGCACAAGGCATTCCCACGACTACAAGGTTCCTCTATGTCAGCAGACACGCCGATTGAAAATCTCTGAAAAATATTTTACTAGATTACAGTAGTCTCCATCAGGGAACAGTGTCAGTGCACTTAGCACAAACCTAGGGCTGGCAAGATGTTTCCACAATTAAGGAAACTAGCAACCAAGCCTGAGGTCCTTAGTTCTGTCCCTAGGGACCATATGGTGAAAGGACAGAAATCAATCTTGCTCGTGGTCCTCTGACTAACGCAAGTGAGCACTGGCAAATTAATCCTTCAAAATAATTACTAATAATTGGAAAAAATGTAATATGACAAATGAAAGTTATTTCTAAAATATAGTACCTGAACTGACAACTAAGATTCCCCAGAAATAAAAAAATGTTTGGTCCCTGATTCCGTGGTTTATTCCAACCGCTCATAGTCTTACACCCCTTCTTCTTGTTTTTTTTTTTTTAATTTATATTTCAAATGTTCTCCTTCCTGATTTCCCCACCCAGACTCTCCTACCCCATTCCCCCCTCCCCTTCTCCTCTAAGAGGCTGCTTCCCGATCCACCCACCTGCTCCCACCTCACCCCTCTACCATCCCCCTTCTCTGGAGCATCAGGCTTCCACAGGCACCACCAAGAGCATCCCCTCCCACTGAGGCCAGACACTTCTGTAATGTTCCCTGAGCCTAACCCATAAAACCTCACTGACATGATTGCCTAAACCTAAACTGGAAAAGGCTGACACCCATGAGCAAGACAAACTGAATGCTAAAATAGCCGGAGGTCTTAATCCTAGACAAATAAATGCTGGAAACTAAGGAAAGCTGGGGGGGGGGGCAGGCAGTCAGCTCCAGGGACGAGCAAGCCAATCCGTAGTCATGTACCAAACAGTCAGCCCAGAAGGCATACATTCAAGTACCAGTATATCAATGGAACAGGTAACATTTATGAACATAAATGCGTGTACACCATGTATGCTATATGTATGCAATAATACAAAAACAGTGAAAAAAGAGGCCATCAGTTTTAAAGAGGGCAGGAAGGGGTATACACAATGTTAGGGGGAATGAAAGCAAAGGGAGATAGGGTGTCCCTAAATTTGCCAAATGTTAAAAAAAATAGAACATAAATGATATCTCCAAGTAAATTAAAGCTTTCCTGCAGACCTCACACCCCCAGATTACCAGGAGAAAAATGGCATAACCTCACCAACCACCTTCCCGAGCATGGTGTAAGGGGCCGAACACTGTCATCTTCTTCAGTACTGAGCCAGGGAAGGCAAACAGCTTCCCTTAGTCCAGGGCCTAGACTCATGTGTGATCCAGAAGCATGCTCTTCTCAGGGCGGTCTTCACTGCTGCTACGGGTTATTTATATTGATTAGTGTGTACAGGCATCATGACCATAGTCGCTCAGTAAAAGTGGTGGTCATCAAAATGATTATTTAATTGTCCAATCTACATCCGGACCAGGAATGGATAGTAATTCTGATTATTGTAGGTGTATGCAATCCCTACAGGTGTATGTTTCTACATACATACTCTTTTATTAAACACATTTAAAAAATTTACAGAATTGTTTTAAATTTTCAGAATTCATATTAAATTCTGAGATTTTGTAATATCTGAGAATTTGTTCATTTTTGACAATTATTTAGTGAGTTTGACCAGAAGTTTTATATGACAGGGGACAGGTTGAGAAATATTTCTTATATTTAAACCCTCCTCAAAATAACCAAACCAAAATCAAACAAAGAAACGAAAACTAACAAACAAAAAGGAGACATGACTTTTATAGCACCTACTTCTTTCTTCTCATTTTATCTATGGTAATTTAAGGATATTTAACAGGTATATCTATCTCTGATCCTTAAACACTGAGAGACATTAGGGACTGTGAGCTTAGATAATGTATCTTTTGTATCTTTGTTGTTACTGAGATCTCAGTACACAAAACTGTGGCTGGGAAGCAGGGGCTCTGTGATTTCTAGAGATTTGTAAGAATGTTAGGAGGAGTTGTGGATTTCCCCAAATATTTAATAAAGTTCCATGGACTCTGAAGTTTTCTTTATCTGACTTTCTTTTCAATACACCCTCCCCAAAATAAAAAAAAATTTTAAAAATGCCATCTTAGTGCTCTTGTAAGGCAATGAGGAAAACAGTAAATTTGAAATGTTGTTACAAAGACAGTGATTTTTCTTTATCTCTATTTACATGTTCTTATGAGACTTACAAGTTAGAACTTAGTGTCTAAAGGTGACAATGTGCCCTCAACAGCTTTTCATATGAGCAAATGGAAGTATATACTAACTATGCTTGGAACCTAAGACCCCACCTCAATGAAACTGTCACATTCTATTACCTTTTGAATGTCTGTATAGTTATCAGTGTCCAGCTAAAAGGTCACCCAGGAAATAACTCTACTGGAGGTTTCCCAGAGTGAAGCTGGAGGCAGCTTAGATGGATCGACCTCTTTGGTTTCCTCTTGTTTGCTATTTTTATTCATTCCTTCATTGAGTTCATCTGAAAGTCCATGGGCAGGTTTTGGGGAGACACACCATCTGGGAGTCAGCTACAGGCTAGAGAGATTATACAAAGTACCTCACTGTGACTCCAGGGCTTCCCCCCTGAAGCATTATTTCAGACCGTAGTTCTGACTAGGTGTATTAGCAGAATTCAGACCACAGAGTATAAACACATAAGACAGCTTTAACTTTTAACTCAGGACACTTTGCCTAAAGAGCCCTTTCCCAAGCAGTGAGGGCTGAGACATGAGCAGAAGGCAGGGCCTGAACCCTTCTCTCCTAGGACACACCGGGCCAGGGGACTCAATACACCAAAACGCGGGGAGAGCATCTAGGAGTGAGATGCAGGCAAACTCACAGGTGAGAGTATTCCTAAACTGATACGTATTCATTTAACTGTTTTTTAAATTTCCCTTCATTTAAAGGAAGACATAGAAAATGATTTTTACATAGAGAGAAAATTGAGTAGAAACGGCGTTTAAAATTTCAGAAACCACAAATACAAATTTCCCATCTAGGAGGAAGAGGCTGAATTTCCTGTTTCCAGTGCAAGATCTTTATTTGTAGTTAAACATTCCAGGTTCAAGCAAAATTTGCTGGTAAATTGATTTAGTAAAATATGTTAACACATTGAGGTTATAATTTGAAGAGCTAAATGGTCATGCTTTTCTGAAAAGTAGAAGAAATAAGCAGCTTTTTATAAACTGTAATCTCAAAGAAACTTCAAGGACTGGGGAAGAGTAATTTGGTGCATAGAATGATATTTATATTGAAGTATTTCTATTTACCTTTAGTATATTCCCCTCCTGATTTCTTTTTTAATTCCAGTGAGTCATTTGTCTACTATTAGATTATATAAAAACATTTTATATGGTCCGATGGGTCATAGGCATATTTTAAAGGGTCTCTAAAAACAAACAGATTGTGGTTTAAATATTAAAAGCAAATAAAGAATTGAACATGCATGTTTGACAAGCTTAATTGAAAACCCTTGCTCTTCCAAAGGTCCTGAGTTCAACTTCCAGCAACCACATGGTGGCTCACAACCATCTGTAATGAGAGCTGATGTCCTTTACTGGTGTGTCTGAAGACAGCTACAGTGTACTCACATACATTAAATAAATAAATAAATATTTAAAAAAAGAAAAAAAAAACCCTTAACCATTGATATGACTTAATTATTCATAGTGTGCTCAGGCTTCTAATCTTTGTGTCAACAACAACAACAACAACAACAACAACGAAAACATTCATTCAAAAACATCTCTATTGAGTGACTAATGTACACTAGTACCCTATGGACACGGTTCCTACTTTGGTCCACTATTGGATGTTCAAAAGAAATATATCCAAAAAAATATTAAAACTAGAAAAGACCAGTTAAGAGGACGGAATAATTCAAATGTGGGAAAAACTGACTAGAGAATACAATATTTCCTGTTAAGAAGACTACACCGAGGAGGGCACAGGGGTCTTAGAAACATGTCCTTCTCTTCTGCTTACCCTGTGGATTGACCACATTTTCAGCCCTAAGGTCCAAGGCCAGATGGACCCAGTAGAGCCTGGCTCTGACAGTTGGAGAAATCTGTAACTTTCCTTTTTCTACTTCCTGCTTTGCCCCTTTAATGCAGCATCAGGGCAGAGTCTGCTGGTAAATGACTGATCTCGTACTTTCAGCTGCCATGCTTTCTACCCAGCCAGCCTCTGTCAACTAGAAATACAAGTTAAGGATTTTGATCTTCAGGGTTCGTCCATGCCACCTTTATTCCTTCCTTAGTCTCTGGTTTAAAAACTAGCAAAATACTTGGGGAAACAGGCAATGTAGAGCCCGCGGGTTCCAGGCCTGCCTTGTGAAGGAAGGTTTGTTTGTTTGTTTGTTTGTTTGTTTGTTTGTTTTCCAGAGAGATAATGTTACTGCCTGTAGCCTGGGACTCCACCCGCGCAGTCAGGGAATCGCAGGCCCTCCAGCAGGCTCCCGGTCTTTCCCTGAGGCTCCTATCTAGGAGCTCCTGCAAGTAGAGAAGTAGCTGATTTTTATTTACTGTAAAAGCAACTAGAACACCCAGAGTGCTCAGATGCTCTCTTGCATTTCCTTTCATCTCCAGTTTTCAGGAGCCAAGCACTTGTCTCACCTAACTCCCTTTATTTTCAGGGATTTACAGAGCGAAGGAAGCAGAAGAGGATGGATGGAGGCGGGGTCACGGAGGGGGCAAGTGGGCTGAGCCAGCAGCAGTCTGGGTCCTCTAGTTAGAGAGTGGGCGGGTTCCGGGTTGCGGTGAGGCATGTGATTGGGTGTGAGTGTCAGTGGGCTGATCAGTTTCCATGGGCGTCAAGGGGCTAGGCGGGGAGAGGAGCAGAGTAGGTGGAGCAGGGGGCTTCCAGAACCTCTGGCCTGGCCCACATGCTTTCCGGGTTGGGGGTTCTTTTTTTTTTTATTTTTTTTATTTTTTATTCTATATTCTTTGTTTACATTCCAAGGCTTTCCCCTTTCCCAGTCCCCCACCACCACCATACGTCCCATAAGTCCTCTCGCCCCTGCATACAATAAAGACACATGCTCCAATATGTTCATAGCAGCCTTGTTTATAATAGCCAGAAGTTAGAAGGAACCCAGATATCCCTCAAAGGAGGAATGGATACAGAAAATGTGGTGTATATTATATATATATATATATATATATATATATATATATATATATACACACACACACACACACACACACACACACAATGGAATACTACTCAGCAATTAAAAATAATGAATTCATGCAATTTGTAGGCAAATGGTTAGATCTGGGAAATATCCTAAGAGAGTTAACCCAATCACAAAAGAATACACATGAAATGCAATCACTGATAAGTGGATATTAATGAGCCCAGAAGCCCTAAATACTCAAGGCACAATTAGCAAGTCAAATGATTCCCAAGAAGAAGGAGAGGACCCTGAGCCTGAAAAGATTGGATCCAGTTTTGTAGATCCAGAACAGAGAAATGGTGGGGGGGTGTGATTGGGGAATAGTTGTGGGGGTTCTTATAACCCCTTCATCTGCCTCAGTCTGAAGGCAGGGCGAGGCAGAGGACAGATCCCAAGTACAGTCTTTGGGGCCTCACCAGAGGGAAAGGATGGGGCAAGAGACAAGTAGGAAGCAAACCACCAAATTGAAAAGATTAAAAAAAAAAAAAAAAAAAAAAAAAAAAAAAAAAACCCTTTGACATTGTTCTTCCGGATGACTGTGTAGCAAGCAAAGGTGGCACCTTGGAAGGGACTTAGTTGATCTGCAGAGGCAATTTTGTGGGTTCCCGATTGGGAGACTGAGTCCACATGGAAAAAGAAACAAAAGGTGGGTATGGGATCTCACCATCACAGGCAAACCTTCCCTCTCTTTCCTCTTCCAAGTCAGAGAGATCCGAGGAGGTAAGGAAAAAAAATGGGAAGGTGGGACACGGCCACTGGAGTTCATTTTGGAGCTCCTTCCCCCTTGTTCTCCCTACTTCATTTAAATAAAATCCAGAATGTGGTTGCTACCAGGTTGGGAGTGGAAATTAGAGAGACAGGGAGGTGGATGTAGGCAGGACAGTAATGGGAGAGAGGGTGGACACAGGATTCAAAAATCTGTCAGGAACACAGGGCTAAGAAAGAGTCACTTTCCACTCTCTTTATAAAATGAAAAAATATTTACCTTGAACAGGAAGGCAATCCTACAGAGCTTTTGTTTCAAGAACAGTCTTTACTTAAAGTACTCTGCCCTTTGAACAGATCTTTTGCGGTTGTTTGTTTGTTTGTTTTGGGTTATCATTTGAAGGGTGAACATGGGAGAAAATACAGAGAAAGGGTGTAAAATGAACGGTGATAAACGTCTTTGTCTGCAAGCAAGTGAGAACCCAGCTGTTTTTACTTAAGGGGATGTAGGAAACAGCAGAGAGATGAAGCTACAAGCAGCATAGGCAGCAGAGGATGGCCTTGTTGGACATCAGTAGGAGGAGAGGTCCTTGGTCCTGAGGAGGCTCAATGCCCCAGTATAGGGGAATGCCAGGACAGGGACGCAGGAGTGGGTGGGTTAGTGAGCAGGGGGAGGGGAAAGGGGATATGGGGTTTTCAGAAGGGAAACCATTAAAGGGAATAACATTTGAAATGTAAATAAAGAAAATGGGATTTTGAAATGCTTCTCAGCTGAACCCATTTCACAGCTGTTAAAGTGGAGCTCAGGACAGGTGTGCGTCCCCCAGATGTTTAGCCTTTTCTCTCTCCCTGACCCCCTCACACTCTTTGTGCCCCTAACAAACAGCACTTTCTTTCAGGTCTGGTATGCAACTCTCTTGGAGAGTGATTAAAATTCTCCAGGCAAATGAGGGTGGAGGTGGGGGATGAAGACAGAGGACACAGGGAATTAGGAGGAAGAGGAGGGGAGGCTGTCATTGGAGGAGGTGAGGACATGTTCCTACTTGGCACCAACGGTATAGTAGTTGACATAGTAGCTGACTGCAGCCCTGTAGACACCAGAGGAGGGAGAGTGACATCTCTTCTCCCTGTGCTCCTCCCATGCCTGCCCCCACCCTTTCCTGAACAGGCATCTTGCAGTGCTCTAGACTCTTTGCTGGCAGCAACTCACAGTACAAAGCAAGTTTTGTATAACAGAGAGTTCAGGGGACAGGAGTGCAAAGAGAAGCCAGGGAGTGGGAAGGGAATGGAAGAGGAGAGGAGAACAGGAAATAATGCCAACCCGATTCTGAATGCTCAGGTTTGGTAGAAACTCTGGGCCTGGCCATGAATCTTGATGCCCAGATCTGAGTGCTCCCTAAAGAGAGCTAGGACTTCAGGTGAGAGCCCTAACCTGTTCCACCGGTAACCTTGGCTCTGGTTCTTGGGAACTTCAAGTGCCCCAGGAGCAGGCAGAGCCTCATTAGCCTGTGATGAGCACTGGTGAGCCTATGACCACAGTGGGACTCCAGTTACTTAGGCTGCTTGTGTTGATTCATATCCACTTCTTTTTTTCTTTTTTCTTTTTTTCATTTTTTATTTTTTTAATTTTTATTTTCTATATTCTTAGTTTACATTCCAAAGGCTTTCCCTTTTCCCAGTTCCCCCCCCACCACACATCCCATAAGTCCTCTCCCCCCCAACTATTCCCCAATCACCCCGCACCACCACCACCATTTCTCTGTTCTGGATCTACAAAACTGGATCCAATCTTTTCAGGCCCAGAGTCCTCTCCTTTCTTCTTCTTGGGAATCATTTGACTTGCTAATTCTGCCTTGAGTATTTAGGGCTTCTGGGCTCATTAATATCCACTTATCAGTGATTGCATTTCATGTGTATTCTTTTGTGATTGGGTTAACTCGCTTAGGATGATATTTTCCAGATCTGTCTATCTGCCTACAAATTGCATGATTTCATTATTTTTAATTGCTGAGTAGTATTCCATTGTGTATATATATATATATATATATATATATATATATACACATACATGTGGTGTATATATATATATATATACACCACATTTTCTGTATCCATTCCTCCTTTGAGGGATATCTGGGCTCCTTCCAACTTCTGGCTATTATAAACAAGGCTGCTATGAACATAGTGGAGCACGTGTCTTTATTGTAAGCCGGGGAATACTCTGGGTATATGCCCAGGACTGGTATGCCAGGGTCCACTGGAAGTGACATGCCCAATTTTCTGAGGAACCGCCACACTGATTTCCAGAGCGGTTTTACCATTTTGCAAACCCACCAACAGTGGAGGAGTGTTCCTCTTTCTCCACATCCTTGCCAGCACTTGTTGTCTCTTGAGTTTTTAATCTTAGCCATTCTGACTGGTGTGAGGTGGAATCTCAGGGTTGTTTTGATTTGCATTTCTCTGATGACTAATGATGTTGAACATCTATTAAGGTGTTTCTCGGCCATCTGAATTTCTTCTGGTGAAAATTCTTTGTTTAGCTCTGCACCCCATTTTTGATAGGGTTATTTGGTTCTTTGGGGTCTAACTTCTTGAGTTTTTTGTATATATTGGATATTAGCCCTCTGTCGGATGTGGGGTTGGTGAAGATCTTTTCCCACTTTGTTGGTTGCCGTTTTGTCCTTCTGACAGTGTCCTTTGCCTTACAGAAACTTTGTAATTTTATGAGGTCCCATTTGTCAATTCTTGATCTTAGAGCATAAGCTATTGGTGTTCTGTTCAGGAACTTTCCCCCTGTGCCCATGTCCTCCAGGGTCTTCCCAAGTTTCTTTTCTAATAGTTCCAGTGTGTTTGGTTTTATGTGGAGGTCCTTGATCCACTTGGAAGTGGCTGGTTATAAAATCAACTCAAGCAAATCAGTAGCCTTCCTGTACTCAAAGGACAAGCAGGCTGAGAAAGAAGTTAGGGAAATAACACCCTTCACAATAACCACAAACAACATAAAGTACCTTGGCGTAACTCTAACCAAACAGGCGAAAGATCTGTATGACAGGAACTTCAAGTCCTTGAAGAAAGAAATCGAAGAAGACCTCAGAAGATGGAAAAATATTTCTTGCTCCTGGATTGGCAGGATCAATATAGTAAAAATGGTCATGTTGCCAAAAGCAATCTACAGATTCAATACAATCTCCATCAAAATCCCAACTCAATTCTTCATAAATCTAGAAAGAGCAATTCTCAAATTCATCTGGAGCAACAAAAACCCCAGGATAGCTAAAACTATTCTCAACAATAAAAGGACTTCTGGCAGAATCAATATCCCTGACCTCAAGCAGTACTACAGAGCAATTGTGTTAAAAACTGCATGGTATTGGTATAGCAACAGGCAAGTAGATCAATGGAATAGAATTGAAGACCCAGAAATGAACCAAAAGACTTATGGTGACTTGATCTTTGATAAAGGAGCCACAACCATCCAGTGGAAAAAAAGATAGCCTTTTCAACAAATGGTGATGGTTCAACTGGAGGTCAACATGCAGAAGAATGCGAATTGACCCACTCTTATCTCCTTGTACTAAGATCAACTCCAAGTGGATCATATCCACTTCTTTAAAGATAAAACTGTGTGTTTGATACTTGGTCACCTGTTGACTTGTGCAGTTTCTGCCCCTTGCTGGTTTTCTTTACTTTTCAGAATTTAAGCATCAGCCACAGCAAAGGAAAATCTATTCCCTAGTGAGACTGGAAAAATGTCACTTGGAGTGACAGTTATTGGAAAGTACAGAACCTGAGACATTCTGCTGGGATGACCAGGACATGGCTTACCTTAATGCATTATCTGCCTGAAGAGACTTGTTTTTTTTTTCCACACTGTGATATTTATTCAATCAAATTTCTATGTGTTTAGGTCATAGTTTTCTATTTGCACTATAACTCCACATCTGAAACACTTTTCCTATTGTATAAAGCTAAAGAATATGTGAAATCAAAAAGCATGGGGTCAGGTAGTATTTTTGGTGAAATGTTTTAAAAATAGTATGGGCCATTATATAGTTACATAGCAAGATTTCAATATTTCTTTTTAAGGACTTTTTAGTTACTTCTTACTTAGTGGATTGCTACTTACTGATTAATCCAGTATTGTATGCATTCAGTCTTTAAACCAATTAAAACTCAAAAGAGAAGTAATAGCCAATTAATACATAAAAGGGAAACACTAACATCAAAGCCTCAAATCACCACCAGTGAAGGGGAAAGTAATTTCTATCCCTAGTTCTAAATCCAGCATTTACAACTGTAGAGGACACAGTGAGTTTTAAATTTAATTTCTACATGGACGTCCTTATTCTAGTGTCATCCTGACTTAATGAATTTCACAGAGGTATCTGTGTGTTCTTTAGTTGTTAAACCAAAAGTGAACTTGAAATTAGTTGCTTTTCATATATAATGAAGTTAGGCTCTAAAAAATTATCCAGAGGAACAAGAAAGTTTGATCCTTTTTATTTTTTTCATTTGAAGTGAATAGATTGATGAAACTGACTTCACATATTATTTTACTTTGAAAATATAAAGTACTTTGAAAGCCTTCAGCACACAATTTCTACCATGATTTCACACACATACACACACACACACACACACACACACACACACACACACACACAGAGCAGGGGCTGTTATTTAATGAGAATCCACTGATTTGCTTTTGTTCTATGCTTCATATATTTGCTACGATTCAGTTATTTTGTGTGTGAATAAGTTAGTCCATTAGTCCACAACTTACTGTAGACAAGATCTGGTATTTATGTGAAATTTCCTGTGGCCGAGCTATGCCTGTATTAAGATAATACACTTTATTATGTGAGTTTTAAATCACAGTCTCACGAAGAGCTGGCTGTAACTGAAGACTACAATGAATAAAACATAATTGAAAATTTAAAACAAAGTAAATAATTATAATGGCCTTCTGCCTTTAGTTAGTACAGCAAATGTGCCTTGTAGACTATAATAAGTTCTAAGGGGAATTTTAATAGCTTGCCAGCAATAGGTACTGAGTACTGTAGCAGTGCTGTTTGGAGTGCCCAGGATCAGCAGGATAACTGGTGCTGGCTCCCAGAATGTTTGCTAATTCAACCTTTGAAGAGCTCTGGCTTCTCTCAGCAGTTCTTTAACTTGAATAAGTTAAAGTATCAGGTATAGTCTTAAGTACAGTATTTGGTAGGATAATAATTGTGCATTTAATAAAATGTAAATGTTCAAGAATGAAAAATATTTGCATGGCTTATATATTAAGGGTTAATGTTTAGTTAATGAGGACTTTTTTAATCTACTGCATATTTGTTTTATAATCACAATACTGCAATTTATGTTTTACTTAAAACAAAATTATCAAATAGACAAATGAGAAATATATTTATGAAGATAGCATTTAAATTCTTTTGATTCCTTGTCTTCTGAACTTGTGACTGAAATAAAAGAGCAACAATATTTAAATTATCTTTAAAACACAGCAATGTAAACACCACTAATTTTTACATTGTGTGGGTTGAATTTTTCTGAGATAGATACTATTTATGTTAATTTCCCAAGGCTCTAGCTTGTATATCAGTGTGTTTAAAAAAATAAGAATTCAAGAGTATTTTAAACAGCGTGCCTTACTTAAAGGAGTAAAAAGTGCTATGATGTAACTTCTTTCCTGAGGATTTGAGAATTACAATCTACACTAATTGCTAATCAGTACTACTTTTTCATTTTTCTAAAGCAGAAACTAAGGCACACACACACACACACACACCTACCTCTTGGAATTTTGAAGTAGTGATATTTTAAGAACAGTTAGACTCAATGTTATACTATTTATAATGTGTTATTAAGATATTAATGTGAAATTTGGAGATGAAAAAGGTAGGAAAGTTTATAGTTTAATAAGAGATAAAGTGTGTCGAATTGATGTGGGGTCAGTTGTGTTATTTGTCAGCTTGACAAAAACTTAGAAATGTATGGAAAGAAGTAATTTTAATTGGGAAAATGGCTCCATAAGACTGGCCTATAGGCAAGTCTAGAGGGCATTTATTCTTCTTACTATTGTGCTCCTGAAGGCTTGTTCAACCTACATATTTATAAATCTTAGGACCAACTGGCTAGAATTAGCAGTCCTACAGTTATCTGGACTTCATGCTCTTACAGAGCATCTCTCTGTTGCCCTTGAGGTCATCGTGCCCCTTGTAATCTATGAGTTGTATGGTTTGCCTCACTGGGCAATGTCATTGGCACTTACAATAATAGTGTTTGATCTAATTCAAGCACTGTTGCTGGAGCAGATTACTGATTCAATCCTTGGAAAGAACTTAGAGATGTAGATTGTTACCAATAAGCAACATCCTTAGAAAGAATTTAAAAATGTGGACTGTTAGTATAGTTAGGTTGAGGTGTTTTTGTTAGTGGCTTTGATGTAGAAAACCTTGGGAAACAATTCAGAAAGGCATACTTTTGATTTAGGCAAATGGTTGGAACTGGAAAATATCATCCTAAGTGAGGTAACCCAATCACAGAAGAATACACATGAAATGCAATCACTGATAAGTGGATATTAATCAGTCTAGAAGCTCTGAATACTCAAGACACAATTAGCATATCAAATGGTTCCCAAGAAGAAGGAAGTAGAGGGCCCTGATCCTGAAAAGGCTTGATCCAGTATTGTAGGGGAGTATGAGGACTGAGAAAGGGGAGGGGTGATTGGGGAATGGGTGGAGGGAAGAGGATTTATGGGACATATGGTGAGGGGGAAACCGAGAAAGGGGAAAACACTTGGAATGTAAACAAAGAATATGGAAAATTTAAAAAAAGAAAAGAAAAGAAAACCTTGGGAAACAATTCAGAAAGGCACACTTTATTGAACAAAGGATATTTTTAAGGTCAGGGAACAAAAATAATTTCAGCCTAACTAATACTTCATGATGTGCCTCTCTTGCTAAAGCTGGACTGATGATCAAGTTGATGATTAATCTCTCCTACCCACTTTTTCCCCCAATTTACTGATATGTTTTAATAAAACAATTGTTAATGAGTTAATGTCCACTAGAAATGAGTGTTTTATATAAAAGTTTAGATATATGATTCTTTTAAGATTTTATAAGATTAAAAGATAAATAATAAAATAATTCATCCTTTCTTTGTGACCTCAAACTGTAGCCAACCAGTGAAAAGAATCTGGCTGAGAAAATTGCCTTGCTTGCTTTATTTGGTCAATCTAGAACAAGTTGCTGAGTAAAGAATGTATGTGGGTTCTGGGGAGTAATTTTTTTGGTTCGCTTTCATCTATAATACATAAGGTGTTTATCATGTAAAGGTATTGTGAAACATACTGGGTTTTTGTAATCATTCACTAGAAGAAAAATAGAATGATATCACATTGCCATTTTATATTGCTTAAAAAGTTTTGCTGAGATATATAAGCTGTGAGAGAAAAAGTAAATTTGTTGGAACTTGTTAAAGCTTGCTTCATCTACCAAATGTGGGTGCGCACGTGCGCATGCATGCATGCATGTGTGATTTTTTTCATTGGTTCCACAGAATCAAATTTTGTTTCCTCAAAGAAAAGGCAGCTAAGTGATCAACTTAGGCCCTAACTCAGTTTACCTGTCACATCAGAGCTGGCATCTGACACATTATAAAAAAGACTTTGGTAAAGCATCTTTTTTTTCCCCTATGTCGCACTCTTAAAGTTCCAGGACTTGTGTTTCTCTCCCCAAATCTAAGAACATATAACATGTGAGCAGTTAAAGTAAAAGGAAAACATACTCATAGCATTTATATAGGATTAGTGTTAATGTGAAGTAAACTGTAGCCTCTAGGTATCCTGATTGCTCTGTACTCTTCACTGCCTAGATAATCAGAGGAGACCAAGGTTTTTAAAGCAAGATTTAAAGGTGATGACAGGGTTAAATATAGCTTAACTCAGTGGCAATAAGATTCTTGATCCATACTTAAATTTAATATACCGCTTAAAGCTAAGTAGTTTTGGGTATAAATTCTACTTCAGCTTCTTTTCCCTATGCTTCTTGAAGACATTTGAAAACATTTTGTTGTTGTTGTTGTTACAAGGATTAGGAGAATCCTAAGAAAAATCTAACTCTATAAATTTTCCTCACTAGGACTTTATAATGAACTGCAAATGAGTTTTCTTGGAACTATGTATTAATTGGATCTTATAAATATATATTTCTGAAATAGAATAAAATATAAATAACTATATGAAAATATAATCAACTATAATTCTTCAAACAATATTACACATATAAAATAAATTGAAACTTTGTATGATTGGGTAAGTAAATAAATTATAATGTAGATGATTAGACCTCTTGTTATTTGCATCATAGAAGTCCTGTTATTATATAACTTTCACATTAGTCATTGACAAATATTGACTCTACCTTTAAAAATTGGATCATGTATTTTATATTTGTTTACCCATATGCTTAGCCAGTCAACTTTCTACAGTGCAATATAAATTACTTCTATTACTTAAACTGTGCAGCAACTAAAGAAAATTCTCCACAGACTTCTCTATTTTTCTTTTGCAGACTCTCTGGCATGTAAATAATAATACCTATGAAGCATTTAAAGGGGAAAAGCATCATCTTAGTCTTCTGCCATGGGACAACAGGAGATAAAATACATGAGACTTAAGTAGTATACACTTACAGAGATGCTTTTCCTTAAAAAAAGTGGTAGTGCTGACTAGACCAGTGTAAGGTCTAACCCACCGTTTTAAGTTCCAACATTATTGTACTGAAAACAGCTTGGGCCCCTCATAAACCACCAAAGATTCTAAACATAAAATGACAGGAAAGGAATAAGAATCACTTGTTTTTAGAGTGTACCTGCATTTGGAAAACTTATTAGAACATCCAAACACTAATAACTCTGTGCTTCAAATTGCATTTTTCAATATTACCATGTCACATTTTTTAGTGTCAAGAATAGACCCTACAGGGACAATGAGGCCCATAATAAGCAATTACTACTATTCCATGTCTACTTACTGGGTCATCTGTGAGGTCAGTCCTATAAATTGAGAGATATCAGTATACCAACCTAACCAGAGAGAGAGAGAGAGAGAGACAGAGAGAGAGAGAGAGAGAGAGAGACAGAGAGCAATGATGACTGATGTTAGAAATCCAGCTTTCAAGATAATATGTGTCAATCCTTGTCACCAAAAATATAAAAATAATATGTTATGCTTTACTAAATAAACATCAGTATCGTATTTTTATTGGGCTTTTGAAAACAAAGTCATATTGAGAATTGTCTTTATGTCCACAAACATCATAAATCCCCACCAACTACCTCACAGCTTATTAGTATTGTCAAAAATTTATCTTTGAGTGAGTAATGGTTCATAAAATAAATTCACTGTCCGTGTTAATAGAAAATATCTTGTTGTACTTTATTGGTTTATTATTGTTGAAGAAGTAAGGAATATGAATTCCTAGTTTATAGTGACTTTTTTTCTCTCTGCTCAAGCTTCATACAAATTCATTAAAGTATCTGCTGTCAAGGATATGTAGAAAGAGAAACACTCCTTCATTGCTGGTGGGATTGTAAAGTGGTACAACCACTCTGAAAAACAGTCTGGCAGATCCTCACAATACTGGAAATAGTTCTACATGAGGACCCAGCTATACCACTCCTGGGCATATACCCCAAAGATGCTCCAACATATAATAAAGGCACATGCTCCACTATGTTCCTAGAAGCCTTATTTATAATAGCCAGAAGCCGAAAACATCTCAGATGTCCCTCAACAGAGGAATGGATACAGAAAGTGTGGTACATTTACACAGTACTCCACAGTACAGTGGAGTACTACTCAGCTATTAAAAACAATGGCTTCATGAAATTTACAGGCAAATGAATGGATCTAGAAAATATTATTCTGAATGAGGTAGCCCAGTGACAAAAAGAACACTCATGGTATGTACTCACTGATAAGTGAATATTAGGCAAAAAGCTCAGAATAACATTGATACAACTCACAGACCATATGAAGCTTAAGAAGAAGGAAGACCAAAGAGTAGATGCTTCATTTCTACTTAGAAGGAGGACCAAAATAATCATGGAAGGTAAAGGGGGGAGGGACCTGGGAGGGAAAGAGGAGGGGGAGATAAGGGGAGCAGTATCAAGTGTGGGAGGAGACTGGGGAGAAATACAGAGGGTTAGGAATTTGAACAGATGTGTGTAGCAGTGGGGACAGGGAACTGGGAGTAGCCACTAAAAAATCCCAGATGCCAGGGAAGCATGATTCTCCCTGGACCCAACGGGGATGGCATTAGCTGAAATAGAAATTATAGAGACCATATCCAGTGGGCACAGCCCTCAATTTAAGCATGGGCGCTACCCACCCATCTCAAAAATATTAATCCAGGACTGTTCCTGTCTAAAGCAAATGCAGGGACAAAGTGTAGAGCAGAGACTAAAGGAAAGGCCATCCAGAGATTTCCCCTCCTGGGGATCCATCCCATTGCAGACACCAAATCCAGACACTATTGCTGATGCCAAAAAGTTCTTGCTGACAGGTGCCTGATATAGCTGTCCCTTGAGAGGCTCTGCTAGAGCCTGGCAAATACAGATGTGGATGCTCACAGCCAACCATTGGTCTGAAAGTGGGGACCCTGATGGGAGGAGTTAGGGGGAAGACTGAAGGAGGTGGAGGTGTTTGCAACCCCATAGGAAGAACAAAAATATCAACCAACCAGACCCCACAGACCTCCCAGGGACTAAATCACCAACCAAAGAATACACACGGGGGATCATCACTCCAGCTGTGTGTGTGTAGCAGAGGATTGCCTTATCTAGCATCAATGGGAGAAGGCTTTTGGTCCTGTGGAGGCTTAATGCCCCAGCCTCAGAGACTGCTAGATCATTGATGGGAGTGGGTAGGTGTGTGAGGGGAGCATCCTCATCGAAGCAGGGGAGAGGGATATAGGGGGTTTGTGGAGGAGAAACTGGGAAGGGGGATAACATTTGAAATGTAAATAAATAAAATAGCCAATAAAACATATTTTACTTTGTTTTTAAGTAATTGTTTCTCTGTGTGTATGTTCCTTGCTCCTATGTGTGTGTGTGTCTGTATGTGTGTGTGTGTGTGTGTGTGTGTGTGTGTGTGTGTGTGTGTGTTCAGTTCTATAACCAATTTTCTGAAAGCAGCAAGGATATTTGGAATGTTTTTCATTCATGGTAACATAGTAATTTTATTCATTTGTATTCTTTAAGTGCTTACAAATGAAGAAAATTTAGGGAGAATCATAAAGCATATGTTTAAGACAATTATAAAGATCATTCTTGTGACTTTGTATGAGTTCACCATTCAGAGATACATTGCAGACTGAAGTTCAAAAGCCATTTAAATTTTAAATTAATTTGGGGAACACCAAGGATTTCATCATGCCTCACCTTGAAACATTTAAACATATTTATTCTTAGCAATTAACAATAGAGGATCTTCAGAAACTTGAGCCTTGAACAGTGAATCAAATTTAAATGTAAGAGCTTGAAAATTATTACTGAAGCTATTTAAATCCATATACTTGTATGACCCTAAGTTATATATGTTTTAATTCATCAACAATAATGTTCTTTCATATATACTTATACTTAGTATAATGACTTAAGGTTAAATGTTATTTTGTATAAATTCTATTTCAGGCTCTTGATGGTTATAATGTGTACTATCTTACGGAATGCAGGTATGAATGATGACACACACTTAGTAATATCTGGTAAATGCAAATATGTCAATGCAATCAAAATATTGTTGTTAAAATAGAAAAAAGAAAATAAGTACAGTATTCAGTGCTATTGCTGTGTGTCATAAAATCAAAATAATAGGCTTAGCTAAAATGATATTTTAGTTGGGAAAGTAGGCCCATTCCTCTAATCAGCACTTTGGATGCTGAGACAGGAAAATTGCCATGTGTAAGTTCAAGCCAACCTGACCTACAGACTCAAACTTTGTCTCAAGGAGACAATGCATCCATGGAACTTTTGAAACTGATATGAATTCCAGGGTGGGAAAAATGTTCAGTGAGTAAAGCTCTTGCAAGACAAAGTTGGATGCAGTTATCTAGCATCTGGTGAAAAAAATAAGATGCAGAGGCTCCAATGACAAGCACAATGGCATGCCCAAGGTGACATCTCTGTAGACAAACATTCAAGCTATCCCTCTTTGCTCCTAGAGTTGCTCTGAAGATCTGTGCTGGAGCCTGGGACCTGCAATTTCTGTGTGTTGTCTAGTCCACAGGTTGCCAAGAAGTATTTGCAGGGCTGAACTGCCATCAGTGTGAAGTTACTGGTGTTGCCAAGAGGACCTGAGTGGTGTATCTGCTCAGTTGACATGAAGGAATCTGAGGTAAATGTTCTAGAAAGAAGTCTACCAATTTCTTGCAGGCTGGAGAAAACTAAGGTCACCTTTGTCTGTGTTGAATGTCATTGGCAAGAGACAGAAGGATTGCCTGCTTCCTTCTTCGTATTTTGTTTTGTTTTGTCTTTGGTTTTGATGCTGCTGAAATAAATGGATGAAAGAAAAATGGAGAAGAGTCACCTCTGTAACCCAGCATTGGCTAGGCAGAAACTGCCAGATCACACTTATGCTATCATTCCTGCTAACCACCCAGTAAGCCCCATGTTCACAAAGAAGCTGTCTCTAAGAGTAAGGTAGAGAATTAGAAACAATTGAGGGTATCACCTAGAGCATACTATACTACTTAATGACACTTGATAACTTGTCTTTTGGCACATAAACATATAAATGCTTAGACATGTCTACCTGAGTGTGTATAAACATACATACCCCACCACACACTTGCATATATATGTATATAATAACATGTTTGTCCTCTGTTTCTGTTCTCATATCATTTTTCTTTCTTGAATAAATAAATTTTTATAATTACCAAATATTTATGGGGTTAGTCTGTGATCAGTGTGGTCAGTTTTCCTAAAATCAGAAAACCTTGATTGTATTACCTTTGCCATAAAAATTATAATTGTAACTATAATAATTATTATCGTTGTGAATGATGGTATATTGTTTTCCATAAACTTGTATTAGGCAAATATTTATTGAATAAGATAATTTAAAATGAATGTGATTACAAGCAGATACTTTATGTCCAATTATAAGTCATTTAATGGTTGGATAAACTTCATAATATGTAAGAACAAATGGAAACTGACACATGTGAATGAAGGACTGACTGCAAAGTGAGATGTTGGGGATAGGAATCTAGATATTTACTGCGGGTAAAAACATAAACAGTTCAATTTTGGATGGACAATTTGTAGAAGTTCGCTACTATTGCTCTTCTCGGACTCCTTCACAGAAGGTAGCAGTTTCTTTCATACCCAGTTGAAAATGGTCCTGAGGATGAGTCTGCCACAGGAAAGGTAAGTACTTTCATAGAGTGGCAAATCTGGCCACACCGCTAATGTCACACACGTCTGCTAGTCCTGTTTCTAACAGGCGAGAGGTGAAGGTTTAAGGACATGGTTTCTGAGTAGGTGTTCTCAAAAAGTATTTGACTGTGAAAAGAAAGAAAATTTTTCAGAAAAGAGACTCATCAGTCAAAATGACTCTATGCCGAACAAATGCCATAAACTGTACACAAATTGGAGTTTTCTAGCAGGGTGGTAATTATTTCAGTTTATAAAATACAATGGCTCTACATGGGCAGAAAATTCTTTGCTTCTAGCCAGTCAAAGGCCAAGAAGAAATCAGTGAAGTACAAAGGTAGGGAAGAGACTTGGAAAGGTTGAGCTTGTAACTGTACATAATTAGTTATAACAGCCTTTTGCTTATACATTATTAATACTTTTGTGGCAGGTTGATTATGACATTTTAACCATAGAGTTTCTTTTGTTTGTCCTTAACAAAAAACATTAATTTCCATGACAGCTTTATTTTCTTATGTAGTAATTTTATTTTCCCTAAAGATGAAATTCCATCTGAATCATGACAGAAAGACCTTTCTAAAGTTTTATTTCTGAAGAAAATTATGATGTGATTTTTTATTTTCTTTTTATTGAGTTATATTTAAAATCCAATGTTATTTAAGTCATTTTGCTAATTATAGTGATTAGCTTTCTAGTACTCTGTCAATCTGTTAGTCGTCCTTTTCCTTGTTCTGCAAGCTAACTTCCACTGGGAAGACACATCTACAGAAATACTACATACACAAAACAACTTGATATATAAGTATCACCTGCACAGTTTTCCTGGGAAAAAGACAATTCCGACTTCCTTTCTATTTTCATTTTTCTTTTATTAACAATAATTAAGCAATATATCAAGATTACATTTTCCCCTCCCCTTAATCCTCTGAGATTTTTCTACAACACTCATATCATCAAAATTCATACCTTTTAAATCTCTTTTTAAGAGGAAACCAAGAAAAATTAAAAACAGTCATCTAAAGAACTCTAAATGAAATAAAATTAGATAAAACAAAAACAGACAAATGAGAAAAAAAGAAAACCAATAAAGAGATGTAAAAGTGTCAAAAAAGCACTAGAAACACATATAATGCAGAGAAACAGACATTTCCACACAAAGGAATCCAATAAAAATAAAAAATACCAGAAGCCATAGTATATAAGTAAAGAATTGTAGGGGGTGAAGAAAAAAATAAAAGAAAAAGCATTAAATAAATAAATAAATAAATAAATAAATATCCTGACTATACACGATGAGTCATCAAATCTCAAAAGATGTCATTGAGTTTGTTTTCTGTTGTCCAGTTACTGCTCAGCTTGGGGCCTCCCATTAAGTGTAGAACTTAAAAGAAATAAATATTTTTTTCTGTAGGTACCACTTTCCAAAGTTAAATCAAGGTCAGATAAACAGCTTAAAGTGACTTAAAATCCCCAAAAGGATAATTATTAAGCCCTTTATAGTAAGACTGCTATTTAAGTCCTCTGATATGAAAACTGCAATTAGAACTGTAATAGTCTTCATAGAACACATTTCCAAGAGGATGTAAATCAATTAACCAAAGGTCATAAAAGGGAAATAATGATTTATTGTAAGTGTAAGGACAGAAGAAATTATCTTCATCATAAACAGAAATTTCCATGTAAAATTAGTAACACTATTTTTATATGTGTGTGTGTATGTATGTGTGTGTGTGTGTGTGTGTGTGTATTCAGCCATACTTAAAGTCTCAGAACTGAAACAAAATCGAGGTAAATTTTTTGCTATAGTACTTTCCAGTTGGCATCTAGTTCCATAAAACTAGAATGTTTTTCTCTACCCAAAACTTCATGGATTTGGTATTCAATGAACACTTTCCTTCAGGGCATGTGGATTCTACTTATTCATTAGTCTTACCAAGTAGGTTATATTTATAACATTGTCTACTTTATGTAGTACATATCTCTAAAATTTCCTAATTTCTCTAGAATTATTCTAAAAATTAAGAATTTCAAGGTCACATTAAATAGCATGAAAAAACACTGTTTATTTCACTCATGGTTTCAGAGGTTTTGATTAATAAATTTGCACTGGTAGAACATCTTGTTTGTAAGAGACTGTGGAGAGGAAAGGCCTACATAGGAAATTCTTCCAGTGTAATAAGTAAATCATGTTCACAATTAGTGACTATGAGACTTTAGAGAATCTTGAATCTAAAAGTTTAATAGCGAGAAGAGTATTTATGAACTACATCATACCCACAATACACTGGAGAGTTTCAAAATAATTGATTGCAATAATGGGACAATATAATCATGGAATAATGGGAACAGACATGGGAAGATAGGTTTTGCATACAGAGGCATACATCACACCCAGACACAGGTATATATGTTTTGTAGGATGTGTGTATGTTACATAAAATGTGGCTAAGTTGAGATTTAAAAAAAAAACCAGTTAATAGGTACTCAAGATGTTTTATTAACTATATTTTACAGCATAATGCTACACTTGGCAGCTATTGATACTATGTGAAAAATGAGTTAATGGAATGAGTTATATCAGTATTCTGAATTACTGATAAGTTATTTTAGACATGTAGTTTTTTTTCTTTTTTTTAAGTTATTTTTATTTTCTATATTCTATGTTTACATTTCAAAGGCTTTCCCCTTTCCCAGTTCCCACCCACCATAGTTCCCATAGTTCTTCTCCCCCCCAACTATTCCCCAATCATTCCCCCTCCCCCCTCGGTTTCTTTACTAAACTGGATGCAATCTTTACATGCCCAGGGTCCTCTCCTTTCTTCTTCTTGGGAATCTTTTGACTTGCTATTTGTGTCTTGAGTATTTAGTGCTTCTGGGCTCATTAATATCCACTTATCAGTGATTGCATTTCATGTGCATTCTTTTGTGATTGGGTTAGCTCACTCAGGATGATATTTTCCAGGTCTAACCATTTACCTACAAATTGCATGAATTCATTATTTTTAATTGCTGAGTAGTATTCCATGATACTTATACTAGATGATATAATTCTTGTGATTTTTTTCACTGTGATTTTAGAGACTCCTTTGTGCTTTTAAGTAGATTATACTCTGTAAATTAGTAGATAACCAGTTACTGGAACAATCAGGTTCAGTTGCCAGAAATCACCAATTATATAATGTTGAAAACCAAATGGAGCCTGGGAGTCATTGAAACACTACAATATACTACAACACAGGAAAAGAAGATAGTGTAAAACTAGGTTTAGCTTATACTATCACAAAACCGCATTGAAATTGAGCGTGTGGTAGGATTTAGTTGAAGATAAATATTTAAGAGGTGATTTAGGGGTTTTGATAGACCTACCTAATATCCTAATATGATTCTCAGAAATGAAGACTGCATCCCTCAAGAACATCCTGACAGCACTAATCATTGCATTAAGAGATTTTAGCAGCTATAAAAAAATAAATAAAAGCAATGGTAATAGAGCCATATCAAGCAAAAATGTTTCCAGGAAGATATAATAATATTTTTAAAAAGCAAAAGAGACAGACATATACATTCTTGTTTAGCAATAACTCCACTCATTTTAGTACCTGTTTGAACAAAATCCAAGAGTGTAATGTACAAAGTAGTGAAAGAACTCCAGATCTCCACTGTAGTACTGGCACTTGATCCCCCTGACTTAGCCTATTGAATACTGTTTATTTACAAACAAAATCATGTCAAACAATGCATTCTCAGACATATTCTTTATTTGCTATATTAGCTTGTTATGTGAATCAGGTGACCACCTAAGAAGAAAGACAAAATATTTGGTTATAAAAGTTGTTCTATGATACAGATATTTCACTTGTTTGGTTAGAGTCAGGCTAAGATACTTTATATTGATTGTGGCTATTGTGAAGGGTGTTATTTCCCTAACTTCTTTCTCACCCTGCTTGTCCTTTGAGAACAGGAAGTCTACTGATTTGCTTGAGTTGATTTTATAACCAGCCACTTCGCTGAAGTTGTTTATCAGCTGTAGGGGTTCTCTGGTGGAGTTTTTTTTTGGGGGGGTCGCTTAAGTATACTATCATATCATCTGCAAATAATGATAGTTTGACTTCTTCCTTTCCAATTTGTATCCCTTTGGCTTCCTTATTTTGTCTAATTGCTCTCACTAGAACTTCAAGTACTATATGGGAAAGATATGGAGAGAAAGGGCAGCCGTGTCTAGTCCCTGATTTTAGTGTGATTGCTTCAAGTTTCTCTCCATTTATTTTGATGTTGGCTACTGGTTTGCTGTAGATTGCTTTTACTATGTTTAGGTATGGGCCTTGAATTCCTGCTCTTTCCAAGACTTTTAGCATGAAAGGATGCTGAATTTGGTCAAATGCTTTTTCAGTATCTAATAAGATGACCATGTGGTTTTTCTCTTTTAGTTTGTTTATGTAGTGGATTACATTGATGGATTTCCGTGTATTGAACCACCATATATTAAGCCTAGTTTGGCTGAGAAACACCTTAAGATATATTCAACATCATTAGTCATCAGGGAAATGCAAATCAAAACAACTCTGAGATTCTACCTCACATCAGTCAGACTGGCAAAGATTAAAAACTCAAGAGACAACAGGTGCTGGTGAGGATGTGGAGAAAGAGGAACACTCCTCCACTGTTGGTGGGATTGTAAGATGGTACAACTGCTCTGGAAATCAGTCTGGTGATTCCTTGGAAAATTGGGCATGACACTTCCAGAGGACCCTGTCATACACTCCTGGGCATATACCTAGAGGATTACCCCGCATGCAATAAAGACACATGCTCCACTATGTTCATAGCAGCCTTATTTATAATAGCCAGAAGCTGGAAGGAGTCCAACTGTCCCTCAAAAAAGGAATGGATACAGAAAATGTGGTATATTTATACAATGGAATACTACTCAGTAATTAAAAATAATGAATTCATGCAATTTGTAGGCAAATAGTTGGATCTGGAAAATATCATCCTAAGTGAATTAACCCAATCACAAAAAAATGCACATGAATTGCAATCACTGATATTAATGAGCCCAGAAGCTCTGAATGCTCAAGGCACAATTAGCAAATCAAAAGATTCCCAAGAAAAAGGAAGGAGATGACCCTGTTCCTGAAAAGACTGGATCCAGTTTTGTAGGCCAGTACCAGAACAGAGAAATGGTGTGTGTGTGTGTGGGGGGGGAGGTGATTAGGGAATGGGCAGGGGGAAGAGAACTTATGGGACATATGGTGAGAAGCCTTTGGAATGTAAACAAAGAATATCGAAAATAAAAATAATTTTAAAAAGTTGTTCTATTGACAGTTGGTAGGAAAAGAGAATTGTAGTGGGAAATAACATGATACCGATAAGAGATAGCCCAGAAGGGTTCCTGACAGAAAGACGGAGACGTTTAATCATCCAGAGCTGCTTTTGCAGCTTCTGCCAAACTCTCAGCCTTGCTATCAGGATTGAGATGTCTGTCAGGACCCCAGCGAGCCAAGGAGAATCATCATGGCCCTGCTACTGTCTGTCAGCAGATGATCTCCACACAGGATTTGCTTTAGTTCTGGGAAATTTGGTTTTGTGTTTTCTATAGAACATACTGAGTCTATGGACATTCCAAAATGACTTCTGCAGAGAAAAGTACTGCTGCCAAGTTAGAAAGGTGATGGAAAACGTTTCTCCATTCTTAATTTGGACAGACTCAGTATCTTGCTACTGACAAAGTTAGATTGCTTGGCAATGGTAAGAGAAAACACTAAGCTTTAGGTAAAGCTAGTATAATTTGTATTTAGAGCAGAAAGGCAATGTAAGCACATGTTTCCATGGCATATAAATAATCTTATTTTAGTATGGTTAGATTGAAGGAAATGCCATTACTTGTTGAATAAACAATTTGAAGCTATGATATTAAATTGCTCACACACACAAAAATTAATTTTAATTTGTGTGTTAACTTTCTATTGCTTCTGCAAAAATTATTAATTCATCATATTAAATTACCCCCAAACAATTGAATTATAATTTTGTGAGCAGCGCATTTGTCACAGATCTTGCTGCAATAAGATCAGGGAATCACATGAGGTCTTTGTGGGAAATGAATATGTGTTGGCCACAGTTACTTGCTCTGACAGTCATAGCTCTCCCTAATACAATGATCTATCTGAGAGTCATCTACATTATTCCACCTCCTTTATGTACCCAAATACTATGTCAGTATTGAAACCTGGCTACATAACTGAGCGATTGTTGGAGTTGGGGGGAGGTGGCCGAGGGGATGGTTATGTAGGGGAGATTCCTTAAAAAATGAATATGCATTTTGTCATATGTCTGAAATGGAGAAGGATTTACAAGGAAGCAGAGTGGCTACTTTGCCCTTCCAAGGGTTCACATTCTCAAAAGTTTCACAAAACCTGCATCAACTTTTCCCCACCCAGGCGTTTCTTTCATGACTCTGATTTAAAGTATTTCCTGGACTAAAAATCATCATAAGGAATGAAGCAAGAGAGTTACAGAGAGGACCATTGATTGACTCACACGCAGATGGGCGCACATTTATTTCATAACTGTATTAGTAATTTTTCTACTGCTGTGACAAAATCAACTTAAAACCTTAATATGATTTGTTAATACTCTCAGACACATAGTTGATGGTTAGATGCCATCTGGAAAATAATGTCACAAGACATCATTTCCATTTTATTTTATGTTTATTTTATGAGTTGTGTTTTATGAAATGTGTTCAAAACTCTTTTATGCACACAGAGACATACTCACACAGACTCACATAGACACATGCGTATACTTATAACTGGAAATGTCATTAAAACATGAAGACTATTCCTCTGTGAACATATCACAAAGTGTAGAACAATGGTTAATATCAGGTAAAGCTGGATAGAAGCATTACTAAGACAATTTCCACGAACTACTTTTTGTTTTGTAGTGGATGAGTAAGTAGTACATTAGTATTGGACTGTGGAGATGGCTGTTTCCAATGCCCTGTGAAGGTTTCTATTAATCATATAATCTCATCCCTGTAAAGCTTATCAGGTTATAATCTCATCCCTGATCATAACCCCAGCATGAGTGTGTTCAGTAATCCCAGAAACAGATCATACCTAATTGATAACAGGTATCAATGGTAAAAGATCACTCATTAATGCATCATAGAAAATACACAGATTTTTAATAGTATCTTCATAAACATGTAGAAATTAAACTAAAACTACACAAAACTTAGTGTAAATGAAACTTTACACTAAGACATAATGATTCAATATTGCAATGAATGTCATTAAAACATGTTCATTCAAATAGGCCACATCCATTGATCATAGTCTGTGTATTCCATCCTTCCTTACTGTTTCATCTTTCCAGTAGTCCCTGCCTTTGTGAAAATCTAAATGCTCTTTTTGCATTCTTGGCTTCTTATATGGGAAAAAACAGAATACTTGCCTTTCTGACTCTGTCATATTTCTCCTAGTTTCCATTCATTTTCCTTAATATTAAATAATATTATTCTCTTTTTTAGAGAAATAAAAATGTGTTCTTTAGAAATAACTACATTTCTCTTCATTCATTCACTTTTAGGAACACTTAGCCAGATCCCATTACTTGACTTTTGTGAACAGTGTTGAGATTAACAAAGGGCACTACTGAAATGGAGATATATTCTTCCTACATATAGTTGGATGTACATATCTGAATCACATCATATATATATATATATATATATATATATATACATATACATATATATGTATATTTATATATATATGTGTGTGTGTTATTCTTGAAAAAAACTCATGATTTTCAAAGTAACTTCACCAATTTATATTTCAACAGAAGTGTATGCAAGAAAAACTTTCTGTATATTATTCTTTTAAAAGTTTATAGATTTGGTGAAAGTTTCAGGCAAAATATTTTAATCAAATTCTTCTACTCCCCTTACTCTTCCCACATCCCCCTCTGTCATTCCATACATATATATCTTGTGTTGCCCCCTCCATTTAATCCCAAATACTCCTGGGTGTGTGGTATTCCACTGGAGTGTGGTGATATTGGCAGTGTCTTCAGTCTCCCAGAAGACTGTATCTCTTATCTCCAAGCAGTTAACAAGTAACAATAATTCCACAACTAGGGCTAAGATGTTTATCCAACTTCTCTTTCTGTGTTGTGGTTTTGTGTGGCTGGTACTTGGACAGGTATTATACAAGCTGGTGGGACTTTTGTTGTTTTATATGTGTAGCTGCCTTAGTATATTCAAATCATAATGTATTCTTGTGGTCGTTCATCAACTCTGTTTAGCTTGGAGGCGGGAATGGGAGTGGGTTATAAATGAGACTGAGAATTTCAGCCTCTTATTCTCTGCAGGATGGCAAGTGGTTATAGTCACCATCAACTGTAATTAAAAGCCTCTCAGATGTGAGTTGAGAAATTATTGATATGTGAATATAATTACAAATCCTTACTATGTCCATTTATCAGAATAACAGTTGTAGGTTTTCCCCTTCAGACGATGACATGTCTAGCATAGTTTCTTGTCACAGTAGTGGTTCTGGGTATGAGTTTCATCTCATGACGCAGGATTTAGGTTCATTCAGAAAGTTATTGATCACTCTCAGAATGTTCATGCCCTCATTCCATCAGTGAGAATGTCTTTCTAGGCCGATAATTATTGAAGCTATCAGGGTTCATAGCTGAGTGTGATAAATGATTAGTTTTTTTCCCCTCCGGTAGCTTACATAACTTCCCAGCTCTGTGAAAGCCAACCGGTAATAATGAAGTTTCCAGGTCTGTCTCAGCTTCATTTTTCTACTGTCTATGACAAAAACATGCAGCGTCTTTCTTAATAAAGTCTGACAGTCAAGCTCATTGGCATTATCTTACAGTTGTTGAGGGGCTATTGGACCTCACTGGACAACTCTGTGTAAATCAGCCATTCCAAACACTTAGACTTTAACTTGTCATTTGGCTTTTAATTTGTAGGCTTTTGGTATTTAGAAGAGATTTTACAGCCATGTTATGGAATAACCCATTTTAATGTTATCTATCTACATCATCTATTTCTATCTATCTATCTATCTATCTATCTATCTATCTATAGGAACATTTATGTATGTATACTATATATATGAAGCTAAAATTAAAAATCTAAGATCTAAAATTGTTTATGCATAAATATATTATTACATACATATTGGCATACACGTCTCAATATTTTACATATGTATATACATACACACATATACATACACATACATATACATGTGGAACTATGAGGACACACTGACTAAAAGCTCTGAAATATATGTCATTATCTTTTCATTTGTTAATCTTTGGAATTTAAAAGAAATATTACCACCATGTTTTAGAGTAGCTCATTTTAACTGACAAGCCATATCGTCTGATGGAAAGACAAACAGAAACAAGGGAATGTCAAATAGAAAAGCTTCTTTCTCCTCTCACCTGGAGGTATCACCCTATATCAGGAAAGCTGTTTTATCAAATTCATCACTCACCCAACTCTTTCCGTGTTCACCCCTCTCATTCCCTTCATAATTATGTTGTTATTTTTCCTCTTTTGAATCCCGAAACACCAAATGTACTACCTAATATTCCATAAGTATGGAAACGCCTACAGTGATAGTTTTCCATATGCCTTTCTGGAAATCTCTTTCTTGTTAGTATCCCTCCCCATCCTCTCCCCTGTACCCTTTCCTCTACTACCAAAGTTTAGCCCTTTCAATTTTGTTATTCACTGTTAATCTTTTGAAATGGTGAGTTCTAGCTCCCTTACGCTTGAAACTTTTCTTTACAAACTTTAGATATTGTCAAACTTTCAGGCGTATACCAAATGAAATCTATACATCTGAAGATTCAAGGCGAAGTTCCAAAGATGAGAGAAAACAAGTGATGTTCATCTGTCAGGATCTGAGTTAGCCCACTATGAATGATTGCTTCCTTCAGCTCCTTCTGTTTACCTATAAATTTTATAACTTTATTCCTTAATTGCTGAATAATATTCTATTTTGTTAACTGACCGTATGTCTAATAGTCATTTAGAAGTTAATGCTCATCTAGTCTGTTTCTTTTTCTTTGTAAGTTTAATAGGACATGAACAGACTGAGAAGAGGCTGTTTCTGTAGAACAGGATATGGAGTGTGATGTCTCCAGGGGAGGGCAGAAGCTTTTCTACTTGACTTTCCTTGTTTTTGTTTGACTTTCATTGGGACATATGGCTTGTCAGTCTGGAGGACCAAGAGAGGCCAGGAGGTGGACATTATCCTCTGGGTAGTTTGGTCTCTAGACATATCTAACCTTCCCTGAAATAATTCATGCACATGCAAGTGATTGTGTGCATATATACATATGAGAGGACTATTGTTGGTAGTGGGCAACTGGCCTTAAGAGAGAAATAACAGAGTACATGTGGCATGAATGGAGAGTGGAGTGGGGATGTGTCCAACTTGGGACAAAGTAGGATGGTCTGTACAGAAGAAGGAGAAGGAGAAAGAGAAAGGACAAGGACTAGATAATGAAAAGTTTTTTGATAAGGTTTCTTGAAAACATGCTATTTTACATTCACCAAAAATTTTACCTGATACATGCACAAACACATGTGCAATATACATATATCGGAAAATAAGTATGAGTGACCTGAGGAAATCATCTTATACTTGACTTTAACAATAGTATTTTTTCTATAACTGCAATGTTAGCTCAATAAGAACTAAGGATCTTAAATGAAAATTCCATTTTTGAAATATATATTTATAAATATATGTATATTTTATAATATGTATAATATATATAGATATACATGCTATCAGGAAGTTGTGAGTTATGCTATTTGGGATTACAATGCTGCCTACAAGAACCAAAACTAACAAAGACCCCAGTACTGGCACAAGAAACTTTCTTTTGAATGTTTGGTCAGGGTAGTCCAGTGACTTCACAAACAATATAGACTAAAGTTTCAGCTCTTGTTAGCTTCTCAGATACTGAAGTTAAGCCGTTACTGCATGTTTTAAAGAATTAAATTTATTGGAATTATATGTGGTTCTAGTGTCTGTGAAGAGATTTGTACATTTTTGCAAATGTTCACTGAGTATAGAGAAATAACCTGAGTTGTAATTAGATAATATTTGTGCTCCCCTTAAAGCATGTAAGCTAGAAAAACAAAGCAAAACACAAAAACAACCAACCAAACAAACAACCATGTAAGCTGGGAACTGAATTGTATTTCTCTGTAAGAATTGTATGAGATCTTAACTACTGAGTCATCTCTCTAGCCTCTTTGTAAGATATTGCAAGATTTGCTTGCTTGATTTATTTGAAGTTTTGTTTCATTGTTTTGTTTTTAGCAGTGCTGGCATGTAAGTCCAATGCTTCACAGAGCAAACAATTTACCCCTGTGCTGTAATTATAACTCCTGGTGTTTAGAATACTAAAGTTTGTTTTATTGTGAAAGAAAACTTAGAAGCCAGCTATGTAGCAAACCATTATGTGGGGAGTAAGTTCTATAATTACAGGGTAGCATCCCCAAAGGACTTATGAAATGTGGTAAATTCAACCTTCCTTAGCCTGTGCATTTGATAACACGCTTTATAAAAAGTCAATGTATAAATTTGAATAAATGTATACATATTACAAAATGAGTGTGACAAGCTTTGAAACTTTTTATTTGTGATTTTCATGATTGTTCAGTATTTCCTAACTGAAATTTGAGCACAATAAGAATTTTCATTCTTCAATGAGAATTTAGCTTAAAAGTTGGTTTTATAGTAGAGATTACCTGTATTTAGAAAAAAATAAGTGGTGTGAATAAGTTGTTAAAGTTCTAACAATTAGTAAGATTTTATGTCTCAAAGATTTGTGCTGTGTTTTCCTTTGCATGCAGTTTGATAAATTTGTTTCTATTTTTCCTTCCGATTAGCCTGTTTGCAGCATGGAAAAATTTTCTTTCTCCTTCAGTGTTGGAAGATAGGCAAATTGGTACAGTAGTCTAGGCTGGAAGATCTGCTCCATCTTTTTCCCTGCACATCTTGCAGTCAGGGAAAATTTGAAGGTTTTGTGGGTGGGTTGGTGTCCCCTTCCCTCCACTACAAGTCTGCCCAGCTGCAGGAGGTGGCCACTTCTGCCTACACATTCCCTGCTGCTAGAATCTCAACTAGGATCACCTGCTTATCCTCCCAGGAGCCTTCTCAGTCTCAGGCTTGTGCCAGAGATGCCCCAACTGATTTCCCTTCTCTCTCCCATGCGTCTCACCTGATCCTCAGCCCAATACTGGTCTCCTAACTAGCTCCCTCTCTTCATCTACTCCAGATGTTCATTTTCTTTCCCTTTCTTAGTCCACATGCTTGGGCCCTCCTTGTTACTTGGTTTCTTAGGGTCTGTGGATTGTAGCATGGTTTTTCTGGACTTCATGGCTCATATCCACTTGTAAGTGAATGCATACCATGTGTGTCTTTGTAGGTCTGGGTTATCTCACTATGAATGAGCCCAACCAACAAACCAACAGAAAAAAAAAAGCAAAAGGAAAAAACACAGACACATGGAGAGACAAACAACAGAAACCCATTCTCTTTCTTTTGATGAACTAAAGCTCTGTATGTGCTGGGCAGCTTGTAGACTCAGGTCACATCAGAAGAGAATGGAGTGCATACTGAAAGAATCATTTATCAATAAATCACAGAAGAGCTCAGGCAATAATATAAATTTGATGTTACATAAGCATCATGATAATAAAGAAGTAAACCTAAACATTTCAAACTATCTTTGTGGACAGGTGACCTTTGTGAAATGGGATGGTGAGTGTCCAGATCTCACCTCTCATTTGGCTTACTTATTTTTCTCCTTTTTTTTCTCTTAAAGCATGAAAACACAGGTAGATAGGCTGTGTAAAAATGATGGAAAAGTTTTCCTTTCAACAGTTTTCTTCTGAGTTGGATTTTCATTTCTAATGCAATATTTTATGGGTCTCTGAGCTAGCTCAAAGGTTGTCACAATGATGGATGGGGTACTAATGGGGGTGGGAATGTGTTTGTGAGCTTGAGCTCTAGAGTATTGAAAGAAGGATCAATGAAAATTTTTGGAAAAGTTAGTTGGCAATATATTGATGAATTTAGACAATAATTTTGGTTGTATCTTTTTTATTGGATGTTTTCTTTATTTACATTTCAAATGTTTTCACCTTTCCAGGTCTCCCCTCTGGAAACCCCCTATCCCATCCCCTGCCTTTATGATGGTGCTCACCCACTCCCAACTTCCTGCCCTGGCATTCCGCTACACTGGGTCATTGAACACCCTGAGGTCCAAGGTCTGCTCCTTCCATTGATGCCTAACAGAATACAATTGATTCTGAATTAATATCATGAAAATTTCATTAGTTGTAGTTAAATCATTCTTTTTTTCTTTTTTTTATTTTCTATATTCTATGTTTACATTCCAAAGGCTTTCCCCTTTCCCACTTCCCACCCACTATAGTTCCCATAGTTCCTCTCCCCCCCATCTGTTCCCCAATAATTCCCCCTCCCCCCTCGGTTTCTTTACTAAACTGGATGCAATCTTTACAGGCCCAGGGTCCTCTCCTTTCTTCTTCTTGGGAATCATTTGACTTGCTATTTGTGTCTTGAGTATTTAGGGCTTCTGGGCTCATTAATATCCACTTATCAGTGATTGCATTTCATGTGCATTCTTTTGTGATTGGGTTAATTCACTCAGGATGATATTTTCCAGGTCTAACCATTTACCTACAAATTACATGAATTCATTATTTTTAATTGCTGAGTAGTATTCCATTGTATAAATATACCACATTTTCTGTATCCATTCCTCCTTTGAGGGATATTTGGGCTCCTTCCAATTTCTGGCTATTATAAACAAGGCTGCTATAAACATAGTGGAGCATGTGTCCTTATTGCATGCAGGGGAATCATTCTTACATGGTAAGTCCACAGCCTTTAGCTTATATAATCAAAACAATTAATGAGGCCAATTGTGGGGTCACAAACCATTAAGATTTGTTGAACTATATAGAGGCAGGAGGATTGATTGCAAGTGATCAGGAGCCTAGCTACACATTTGATTTCATGGGAACCCAGAGGCCACTCCTGCCATGGAAGCAAACACAGGACACTGGCCAGGGGAGCAGATGAGCTAGTTTCATACCTTCACTTCTTCTTCTGCCCCTTCAAATCAAATCCCCCAGACTCATGCCCAGTTCTCCAAAAGAAAGCCTATTGCCCCTCCACACACCTGCCTTATTTCCATTTTACACCGTGGATCTTCTCCTTAGTTCTTTCCCCCAGCTCCTCGCTTTATCTCGGCCTCCAACTCCAGCAGGCACTCCTTTGGATCCCGTAGCTCATTCTTGCCAGGGAATACGGTGGTCTCACTACAGATCCTCACTACAACTTCCATCCTTCCAAGTCAAGTCCCCCAGTCTCAGCCCCAGCTCTCTAGCAGACCTCTAGCTCTCCTTGTGCTTTTCCATCACTCTCTGTCCCCTTTCCCAGAGGACCAGCTGAGCAGAACCTGGTACAACACCCTGTGTTTCTCCCTCCTTCCAAGCTCCGCACCCTGGTCTATCCCCATTTGTAAGCCTCTCATCCCAATACACAGAAACATACTTCACCTGGAACCGCAAGTTGCCACACTTGTACAGATCCCAGAGGATTGACCTATAGGCAATACTTAGCTACTATACTGTCCTAAGAACCAGAGAGGAAACAGAAACCAAGGAACAAAGCATTCATCCAACAAAGATAGAACCTGATAGCACATAGAATTATAATCTTTTCAAGTCAAGAAGTCTAGGTGCCAACGTAAAAACAAAATCAATAGCATCCAGGGCAATATGTCTCTACATTCTTTCATATTTGAAGCACAAATAAAAGTCCTTAAACAGCCTTTAAGTATGTTATAGAGGTCTTTAAGGAGAAAGCAGAGTGGTTGATGAGGACCAGTGTGCAGTCTACTGTGGAAACTGTTTTTAGTCAATACAAAGCTCAGTTACACCAAGAAAATCTAAAATTCTTCCATCATCTTTCCTTTTGTTTCTTTTTTATTTTAAAATTTTATTACCATTTTCTATGTCTGTATGTGTGTGCATACATGTATACATTCCATTTCTCAATTTGTTTTAATATAAAATGAGGATTAAATGTCTTTACATTATTGCTTCATAAGAGTTGCTTGGCTTAATATAGTTAATAAAAGTCAGTTCTGAATAATTGCAGTCATTTCAGATTCTTCAGTGTAAAGCAGATATTACGATTATAGAACTAAATTTGAAAAATCCCTAACAATCAATGTGCTTTTGTCCTCAACGAATTTTGCACCAGGATGTGATCACTGAATCCAAGATATTCAACATAATGAAATGGATCACTGAAAGGTGACAAGAGCTGACCACATAATAAATTCCATGTAAGAAGCCCTAGACAATTGCCTGGTGACAGGAATGGAACAGGTTGCTAAGATTTGGAGGAAGTGCTCCAAAGAAAACATGCAAAGACTGTTCAACTTATTTTAACATTGTGATTCAGGACAGTTGTACAATTCCAGAACTCTTGGTCTTCATGACTTGATTCATCAGTTACTATTACATGACTGCATTAAACAACTTGTTACCAAGATCTGTTATCTACCAGCTGTAAATTTTTTTCAAGTCATACATAGCAAGCATGATACAGTCTGTACCAACTTTCATCTGATGTGGAGGGCAACTAGAAATGTGACTGGAACTAGATGAAATTTTGTGTTTGGGGCATTTTGCAAGAATGGAACATTTTGATTTAGAACATGGGACAAAACTCAGTTCATGTATATACCTAATGTTTTGAGCAAGAATTGTCTTCATTTGACTGCATACATCAACCATCAATCATCAAGACCTCAAGAGTCAGCATCAAGGAGACAAGCATAAGGAGAACACAGAGCCCCGTGGAACAATAATACCATTTTTAAAAGGATTCTCAAGGGTACACTTAAAGAAAATATTCTGGGAAGTGAAAGAAATATAAAAAATATAATTTAACAGGAGTGCAATTGCATTCAAAACTCCCATGAACAGTGTCTGTTAAATGTTTTTATGGTCCTCCCAGAGTCTATGACTGCATGTTTATATTGCCAGCGTCTCTGTCCATCCTCTTATCCATAGAAGGGCTCAGGAAATCGAGTTTCCTGTTCACCATGTGCAGGAGCAATGCTGCTGCTCATTTGCTTCCAGTACCTTTTATTTTTCTACTATGATTTCTCACATGACCTCAGAGTATAGGATGGAAGAAAATAGCAGTGAGTTATGGGTGCTTTCATTGAGTACAGGAAGAAATGAATTATCTCTGTATTATCACCTAGGTCTCCTCTATGTAAAACAAGAATATTCATAGGAAGGAAATTGAGAAAATATGCTTCAAACATCCTGATTCTATTGCTTTGTATTCCAAACATTTCCCTTGGATACAAGGGAAGAAGAATTAATGCATCTAACAAAAGAGCCATTGAACTCATCAGTTAAAAAAGCAAAATAGTTGCTTTCAAAGCCAGACTACTGCATTATCAAACATCAAGCAAAAGTTATGAGAACTAACATTATAAGGACTCTTGAAAACAGTCAAAACTTTACAAGAAGACTCCAATTTAGAATAAAGAAATTGTAATGTGAATGTTTTCTCTGCCCATGGCTTACCTTATTTGCTGCATATTAATGCTGCTCATTCTCTATAAGGGATTTTTGCTCCCTGCTTCAAAGGAGAGAAAAATAACTGTGTCTTCAGAGAATCTGGTGTAGGATATATTTTACCTCTTCTGCCTAATTTACATACTTCTTTCATTTCCACTTGCCACTCCTACCTCCAGACCCCTTCTTATTCTCCCTCAAACTCATGGCCTCATTTTATATCAATTAGGGAAACATACAAACATACATTCCTAAAGTCTCAGCAACATGTCTGTCTAAATATGAGCTGAACAAGGACAACATTAAGCATCCTGAAGTAGATGAGGGGAAATTTCATGAGCACTCCACCCAACAAATAGGTTACAGGTTATAGGATTCCTTGAGCTGGAAAAATAGTCTTCCTCAAGGAAGAACACTTGAGTCGGTGCTCCACTACCCCTTGCCCTACCTTTGAGAGATGATCAATGCATCTCCCAGCGCTCCTCAGAGAAGCATGGCAACTGAGGCAAGAAACATGGCCAAGGTGCAGAGAGTACGAAACTGAAGAATGCTCAGGCCTGAAGGAAACCTATCTACCATACCTCCCCTGCCAAGGCGTGGAGATCATTGTTAATGATGGGCAGAAAGACTGTAAGAGCAGAGGTGCTGAATGAATGAAGCAAACAATGTTTTCCAAACACATCAGGATGACTGCACATATGAACTCAGTGACTGTGGCAACATGCACCTTAGAAGCTCAGCCCAGACCAAATACAACCAACGGAGAGCAAAGATAGAAATGAAATCCCACCCATAGACAAGGAATTTTGGCCATTAATAACTGGGAGAAGAGGGTGTGTCGATTTTATGTAAGATTATGCCCCCAAGAGCTTGAACACATTGGGGAGGAAGGCCACTCCTCTCTGAACATATGGGCAACACAGACTGGACTCAATATACGTACAAAGGATACAATGTTGTATGTGTGAGAAGAGGGGGCATGGACCTAGGACCATTTGGAGGAGAAGGGGAACTCATTGTTTTAGCCAGTAACATTTTTTCAGTATTTTATGAGTTTTATGAAATGTTAGGTTTTTAAAAAAAACCTCTAAAGGAACTAAATTCATAATAAATCACTTACTTAAGAATTAAAAAACACCAACATATTGAAAAACATGTAGTGTTTGATAGTCAATGAATGCTTGAAATATATCCACTCAGTCCGAATATTACAGATATCACAATATACGGTATTGATTATGCCAATTGTTTTGAATTGAACGATTTGAATATACAGAAGCAAATTCATTCTATTTGAGTGTACATATTTTATACATTGTTACATTTTATTTTTAAATATTATTTCATTTTTTTACATATTTTAGGTGTTTTGGGTGTATGTCTGTGTTCCACATTAATTCAGCCCCACAGAGCCCCCAAAGAAGGTGAAGTTACATCATTGAGAGCGTCATGTCTGTGCTGGAAATGGAACTCTTAATTGCTCCAAATTGTGTTTTTTTTTTTTTAAGAACACAGGGTGTTTTAGCAAATATTTGTACTGTGAACAAATAACTAGTGATTTTCTAAAAGAAAATAAGAATTTATTTATGTATGATTTAGTATCATCATTAAAATGTTGGTTGGGTTACAGTCCCGTAGGGTCTTATCATCTGTGAACAATGGGCAATTATGTGCAATTAACTTTCAACAAGTCAACATTACACGGCAAATAAATTTAAGCCAAACAAAACATTTTGATGAGTTTTTTTCTCTTCATGCATTATTAAAAGTACTTCTAACTAAGGATTAAAGCAAAATATTTTGTATAATGAACTCTGTGTAAGAGTGTGCTCAGAATTCTCTCTTGTTTATAATCACTATTTCCCAATATTATGTAAATCTTATTTGTTTACAAATATGTTGGAAATAAAAAAATCTTACTATTCAGTCTTAGTTTTGAGTTAAAGAATTTTTCAATTTTTAAGTGTTTTACATAAACTTTTTCATTTATTATGGAAAATAAAACTCATGAGTTGGGGTAAAGTTAATAACAGCATTTAACTAAAAGGAAAATGTTCCTTAAGGCTGGGAAGGTGACTCAATAGTCATGAGCACTTGCGGCCTTGAAGAGGATTTTAGTTAAGCTCCTAGCATCTACAACTATTTACTCAGATGTGCTCTTGTCTATGGCTCCTCATCCAGAAGACGTGGTGCATTCTTCCAAGACTCTGGTGGCACTATTTCACATGTGGCACTTAGCCACACACACAGGCACACACACTAGAAAATTATTGAAAAATAAATCTTTTTTTAATAAAAGGTTTTTTTTGTCATAACTATTATAGAAAAAAGGGAATGAGGAGCATCCACATAGGGAAAATCTGGCAACTTCCATTGTTGACAGAGGTGAAGGTGTGCTCTAAAGTATCCAAATGGCTGAAATTTTTAAAACAAGTCAGTGAATATACAGTTGCAAAATGAATACATCATAAATTTTATGCAATAAAACTGTCTGTTCATAAGATAAAATTAAGAAAATACTCCTCATTTATAATAACAAAATATTTAGGATCTGTCTGAAGCAAAGAAATCAAATACATATAACACCAAACTCATGGGAGAGATTAATGAAATATAGAGACACAAATGATTAAAGTGCTTGTTAATAGACTAGAAAAATTGACATCTTAAAATCTGCATACTGGGCAAATTAATATATGTTCTCTCAACATTCTCTATTGGTTGACTTTAATAAGTATATAAGAATGTTAAAATTATTTTAGATATTCTGTATGTACAAATGGTTTTGCTGCATGTATGTTGGTGTATTTCATGAGCCTGGTACCTGTAGAGGTTGAAAAACAATATCCAGTTTCCTGTAATGGGAGCTACAAACAATTGTGAACTTTCATGTGGGTGTGGGAAATCAAACCCAGGTCCTTATTGTTAGGTGCTAAGCCATCTTTACAGATTCAAATTGAATTGCTTTGATAATCTATATAAAAGTCAAAAATCTCTTCTTCATGGATGGGAAAGGAGTCTTACCACCACTTTGAAATGTACCCAAGGAGTTTATAGAGCAAATGCTTTGGATTGTATTTTTTTTTAAGTTTTCTTTGCATATTTCTCGGCTTTAATGGTTATGACTAGTTTAGCTCAAAATGTATTTTTATTTTCTTTCAAATAAATTGTATTTCTCTTAAATAGTACTTAAAAGTTCTTTTAGAACCTTGTAGAATAATCTGAAAATATTTTATGTTTTTCAGATAAACTTTTGCCTGAGTAGATTTGGACATATTACTTAATGATGAGCCCTATTATTTGCTTCACATATTTATGCTCTATAAACTAAATTTAATAAAGCTAAACTCAGAATGGAATAAGTTATTAAGTGATCTGCATTTAGAAATCATTTGTTAAATAACTAATAAGTTTATTTTATGTTTATTTTAAACTAATAATATATTATCTGGAGTCATCATGATGTTAAGTAATATATTTTGTAAAAAAATCACAAACAGTGGCAAAGATGACAAGTAATGTTCTTTTGGTTTTACATGAAGCAATTTTTGTGATATCAACAATTAAGTATGATCTTCCATAATATTATGTTTATTTAAATATTTATCCCATACATTTACATTATCAAGAATCATTTATTTGAAAGTATATAAAATCTAATTTGTTTTTCTTTGTTACATATAATAAATACACATGTGCATATGACTGAATATTTATCTATGTTTGCATGTGTCTCACTGCATTTTTCCTAGGATCTCAGATTATATGATCATTAAAAATAAAATGTACAGGCACGGAGACATGGCTCAGAGGTTAAGAGCACGGACTGCTCTCCCAGAGGTCTTGAGTTCATTTCCCAGCAACCACATGGTGCCTTACAACCATCTGTAATGGGATCCGATGCCCTCTTCTGGTGTGTCTGAAGACAGCTACAGTGTATTCATATAAATAAATCTTCAAAAAATAAAATAAAATAAACAATACAGATCTCCACCACTCCAGGCTTCTAATATTTTCATCTTTATTATAGTTAATCCACAAAAATTATGTAAGGCTCTATGAAGAATAGAAAGTAAAATTTAGTGGGCATAGCCTTTTGTTACATATTAAAGTATAATGAGTATAACATAAAAGACAGACGAGTGTCATTAAATATGAAGGCATAGGAAGCTACATAAATTTTTCCTCTAGATTCTATATGGCATTAGAGCTTGAGGAAGATTAATTGAATACTCTCTGCATGAGCAGGTGGAATAAATTCTGATTCCATCTAAAGTCTTGTTTCCAAGAGAGTGCCATATGGATTTTATATTACACAAGGTTTTGTCTTGAACACTTCCAGATGCCAGTCAGAGAATTTATGAGTCTCTACTGTAGCACTCTGTAGGTAGACATCTCTGTGCATCTGGGGTGATTTCTTTTCAGGTTTTCCAATAAACAAACTAAAAGAAATGCATTTGATTTAGCAGGTAAGATTTGGTTTAGGCACTAAATTTAGTTATTATTGATAAAAAATATTCCTCGATAGTGATATTTGTTTAATAATATTGAAAATTTTTCCTGGTAACTGTGTAGGCTGTGTAAGTGTGATGTGTTAAATCCCCCATTCATTCACAATCTGAACAAATCATTCTGTTGTCCCAGTGCTAGAGTTTCTATCAGACATCACATGCATATTATTAAATCAGGTGGGGTTCTCAAAGGTTAAAACTTTGTAGCTGTTTTAAATATCTAGAGCTCAAGCACCAAACTAAAAAAAAAAGCCAGTATAGTGTTTACCTGGGGAAGTCCAAAACTTTCCATCCACTGTATGGCAGAGCATCTAATGTTCTGATGTGATTAAAAGATGGGGAGAGGAGGTGTTTAGATGATTCATTTTATAAAACTGTGAAAAAATCCTTTCTAGTTATTGGTGATCTGATTTTTTGTTCATTCCTTATCTCTCATTATAAAAAAAAAGAAGTACTGAGTTTTGACCTTTGAGACCACTACTAGATTTGATAATGTGTATGTGCTATGTGGTATAAAATCTAGACTGGTATGATAGACTGAGTCTTAAACACTACTACATATTATTATATGGCATTGCCATTAAATTATGAAAATGTGCTATGACTTTGCTAGAAAAGCCACTTCTGAGAGGCTCTAAAGAGCTGGGAAGAGTGTGTGTCACTTTGACAGGACAGGGATGATGTCAGTACTCGTGTTAGTATGTAACAGGAGAGACACCACTTGAGTGTGTATTTAAATTTCCTCTTAAATTTCTATGAAACAACTTCTAAACATACTTCTCTTACTGCCTTAGAAATAACTTTACCATTACTTTTTTTAGTGTTCAACTCATACACTACATTGCCTTACTATTAAAATAAATATTATTTTATTTATTATTATTATTAAGGAAATGCATTAGACTAACTATAAAAATGCCTTAAAACAAGTATCTTGCCTTAATAAATAATATAGAAATATTATTTTGAATATGTGTAGTAGAAAATTATGGCTTAAGAAAATGTGCAAATTAGACCCTAGTGTCACTTGCTTATAATTAGAGTAAATCAGGAAACCAAGGAATTCTGGGCTACTCAGTGACTTCTAAGAGAAACTGTTATCAATGAGACCCTATGTAAAATAATATAGAAAATAAAATAATTTATTACCACCTCAGTAAGTATTAACTTATGTAACATGACACCAGTACCCTAAGGCTCAAAGTCTGCAGTATCTGAACTCTCTGAGAGTCCCTGGGTTCACAGAAGCAGTAATGTATCAGCAATCACTTGTCTCAGTGTGTCTGCTAAGTCTAAGTGTGTTTCCTATGTCTTAGTGTGACTTAGTATGTTCCTAACTCAACATATGGGGTCCTTCTGGATACAAAACCACCTCCACTGTAAGTGCAGAAAAGGAAAATAACAAAAGAATCCTTAACTATTCAGACAATTCATAGATATATGCTTGATTCCTAAAGAACTGAAAGTATCAGAAATTGAGTAAATTCTACACAGATACAGGTCAAGGCCATTACAAGACAAGTCAGATAGTACAGTGCGGCCTATAATGAATATCTGATTACATTATACAATCATAAAGCTATATTTTCGTGGAATGTTAGGCATCAATTTTCATTTAATAGATTAAGATCCACCTGTAGGAATTGGCATTAAAGAAGTGCTACAAGCATTATTTGTGTTTATTAATTTTCATCTTAATATCATGCTTTTCAAATATGTTTTCTTTCTCAATTTTATTCATTCACACAAATATGCTATATGTTTTCTTATTTTTAAGTTTTAGTATAGCACCCCACAGAGATGCAATAGAAGAATAAAAATGAAGATAAACAGAGAATCGGGAGAGGGAGAATGGTTGCAGAAGACAGAGGAGGTGGTGCAGGAGGAAATTCCTGCTTTTATTTAGGATTGTAAAGCCTTCTTGAAGCTCTGTTTCTCTCCCTGGTAAGGAATATTAGCAAAAAAAAAATGGAAGGATATTTCTTTCACTGTTCTCACTTTAATTTACTGTCTGACACTCCATTTTATAGGTATCATGATACATTGTTTTGTGCAATGCAGTGAATAATTCCAAAATGCCTTCTTTCTATTGACTGACTTTTGTTTTTAAAAATCAATATTGGCAAAGAAAAATGATGGTATTTTAAGATAATTAAACATTTCAGTAAATATTAATCTAGTTTTCTACTATACAGATGTTGAATTATAGTTTCTATTTTTCTTATTCAGAGAAAATGTAAGTCAAATACTGAGTGTCTGATGAAGTATACCTTCAGAAACATTTAATACCTCACTACTTTAAAATCCAGAGATGACACTAAGAAATGCAGCATTATTTCATGTGAAAATTTGTGAAGGGCCTTGAGATGACTCAGTGGTTAAAGTGCTTCTAACCTTTGTGGAGGATATGGGTCCAATTCATTGCATCAACATGGTGGCCCAGAGGCATCAGATCTCCAATTCCAGTGGATCTGATATGTTTTCCTTGCCTATATGTGCACCAAGGCATACATGGTATACATTTTGCACGCAAACAGGACATTTCTACATTTTTAGATAGATAGATAGATAGATAGATAGATAGATAGATAGATAGATAGATAGACAGACAGATAGATAAGTTCATTTTAAAAAACCTGAAGCATTACAGAATCCTCAGATCTCAATGGCTGGTCGCCAACTGCTGTAGGCATCTAAGAAGCCAAGGAAGAGGAAGTCAATCCCATTGAAGGACGGCATTCAAAGCTATGCTAAGCAAATGTTGCTTTGATATAGATGCCTTTATATTCTTGACAGATTATTGGTTTCAGGAGTTTTGGTTTATTTGTTCTAAGTTAAATGAGCTAAGTCTTAATACACTTCTTTTATGAAAAATGATTCATGTTGATTATTTTACGGCTCTTCAGAGAACAATGTTTGTACTATCAAGGGAAATATTTATAAATATTAAGTTAAATATTTGTAACTCTAGATAAATATGCTGTATTTATTGCAGAGCTCTTTTTGCTGACTTATTAACTCTTCGCAGGATGTCATCCTAATCCAGAATGGATTCTGCTAATATCAAGCATCTTGAAATTGTATGCATCTTTGGTGTCCAATGGCATTTCCTTAATCAGACACATGTGAGGTGCATCTGCCTTTTTGGTATAGATCTTCAGTTTTTTCTTCCATGGCATGGCTGAGACCCTATCATGGCCTTAACTGTGAAGAATCATACCACAAATGTTGGGGGGGAGGTCTTTGAGGCAAGTGTTGAGCCTCTTCGAAGAGTACGTGTGTGACTCTATGTGCATGTACCCACTGATGTTCATAAGTTTAGTAAAACTATCCAGGTGTTATCTGCTTCTCAGACCACTCAAAGTTTGAACTGAATTTGGACATTTGATATTGCAGTCACCTGAGCTATGGCGTTTGGTCAGGGGTTGCAGTATTCGTCACACGAACCCCATGACACTTCAGCCTGCACTGGCAGGTTGTATCTCTGTCATTCTTCAAATCTCTCGGACTTCCCTTAGAGCTTTCTGACTATCTGGATGAAGAATGTCCTGAGTCATTTCCTGTGTCTGCTGAATTTCAGGTTTATTATATCGGTGGCATCTGTGTGATTCCTGCATGCCACTTGACCTATTTGAATACTCAGGTCCTTCCTGCCTGTCACTGCCTTTTATATAAGCAGTTTCTGCTTTCCCACAAACACTGTTCCTCTGATAGCTGTAACTGACTTCTGTATTGTTACTCTATTTGCCAGTTTTAAGGAGTCACCTGCTTTGTCCTTTCTGTATTATTTGTCCTGGCCAATTTCTCCCTTTTGTGATGCTCTAAACTGTGGGAATATTTTCTTCTCCTCACTGATTGTTGCAGATGTTTCTGTTGCTTTCTTCTTTCTTCATCTTTTAAGTTTTCAAGTTACATGTTTCTTATTATTACAGTCTAAGCAACCTCATTATTTCAGTGGTAACAAGAAGGCAATTCCTTCCTAATATGTGACCACATAAACTTTAAAATAAAACTAGTCAGAAGAGACAAAATGAGCACATCATTCTAAAGAAAAGATGAATTAATCTTGAAAATGTGGCAGTGCTAAACCTATATGCACGAAATATTGCTGCAACCAATTTCATAAAAAAATATTAGCAGCATTAAAGACATACAGATGAACACACACCTAATAATAGTAAGATATTTCAACACTCCACATTTTTTTTTACAATAGAAAAGTCTTGTAGACAAAATTAAACATAAAAATTTCAAAATTAAGTGGTATTTATATCAAATGGACACAACAGTTATCTATAGAATATTCTACATAAATGCCAAAGTATATACATTTGACTCATCCACACAGGGAAGTTTTCTACACTGAAACTTCCTCACATACTATGATAATTTAAAAAAAAACTAGGCTCTCATAGGCTCATATATTTAAATGTTTTGTTCCGAGTTAAAAGAGTAAAAACAGACACCAAGAAATACAGAATATAGAATGTTATGAGGGATTTTTTTAAAACCTATTGGAAAATCTAAAAGATATAGATAAATTTCTTTTTATTTTTTTGAGTCAGGGTTTCTCTGTGTAGCCCTGGATGTCCTAGAACTCACTCTATAGACCAGGCTGGCCTTGAACTCAGAAATCTGCCTGCTGCTGCCTCCCAAGTGCTGGGATTACAGGCGTGTGCCACCATGCCCAGCTGATAAATTTCTTAATTCATCCCAATTACCAATCTAAGAAGAGACCAACAATTTAAAGAGATGCATTATGAAAAAAAGACATTGAAACAATAATAAAAAGCTTTCCCACTAAAAAAATGTTCAGACACAGATAGATTCACAGAATTGTACCAGTCTTTACTAAAGAACTAAAAAAAAAAAAAAAACTTCTTGAAGTCTTCCAAAAATTATAAACAGCAGGACCACTTCCAAATCCATTGTACTAAATCATTATTACTCTAATACTCAAACAAGTCATACAAACAAAAAATGATATTAAACATAATATATGAAAATGACCATACAAATGAAAATCACTGATAAACATAGATACATAATAACATAATAACATAATAGCAAATAACATAATAGCAAAGTAAATATATATCAAGAAGATCATCCTCCATGATCAAGTTTATTTTATCCTGGAAATACAGAATTGTTTTTAACTTGCATACATAAAAAATGTAATAAATCCTATAAATAACTTAAAAACAAAAATCACAAGATTATTTTAATAGGTGAAAAAACTCATTTGCCATGATTTTCCTCCTGGGGGTTGCTTCCTTGTTCCAATTATCACCTAGTAAAACATGGTGCTTAGTTTGGATGAGTTTTTGTACCTTTATACCTTCTAATGTGGCTAATATCTGGCTTTATTGCATTGTGTTCAAGTAGAATACATGATGTTATTTATTTATTTTTTGTTTTTGAGAGTTGCTTTGCATTTTAATATGTGGCCATTTTAGGTGGAAGTTCTGTAGGCTGAGAAGATTATGTAATTCTTTAGCACTTGGGTGAAATGTTCTATAAATATCTGCCAGATACATCTTATTGATGTTGCCATTTAAATTTAGTGGTTCTCTATTTTTGTCCAGAAGACATAGGTATTGATTAGAGTGGAATATTGAAGCCACATAGTATTGTGGTACTGAGATTAATCTATGGTTTTAGGTCAAATAGTGCTTAACAGTATCTCTTTTACAATTTACCTGTGCACAGCATGTACATGGTAGAATTCTAATATCATTCTGGCAGATTTCCATACATGAAGCATTCCCCATCATCTCTTAGTACTTTTGGCTTGATTTCCACTTTTTAAAATATTAGAATATATGGGCTTACTTATTATTGCCTAATTCCATTTACTTCATAGACATTTTCTCATATTTTAAGCTTAAAGAATCTGTATCACTGATAATGAGATTTATTTCTTAGAGGTTGTGAAAAACAGGCCTTGCAAAGTTTCTGAATAATGAATATAAAAATCAATGTTCCTCAAGAATTTATAAATTTGTGATAGTTTATGGACCCAGTATCTGTTGAATGAAGGGAAGACCCTGTTTCTTAGTGATAGGCCTTTCCTACCCTACCAAGGTTTTCCCTCCAGTGTTCAAAGAGACCCACATACTACTTCAAGGATAACTCCACAGGGAAAGAAAATAATCAGAGCTTTAGGATCTTATTAAAAACTAATATTGAATTGGCACTGATTTCATGGATCACCCAAAAGCATGTGGCTCTCATTCACTGTAGGGACTTATGTATGTCAGATTATTTATAGTCCTTAATGCAAATCTGACTCACAGTTGAAACAGTGGTTTCTTGACACACATTTATGACTAATTCCCCAATTTCAGAATGTATAATTGGGATAGATATACTTACAAGTTAGTAGAATTATGAAATTTAATGCTGCCAGAAGGAACTTGAAAATGCCATGCTTGTGGCTGCCAGCACATTTCTATTTGCTTCTTCTCTTTGACCCAATCAAATCGTGAGAATAAAAGTTGATGTCAAATCACAATTCAGGTTGCTGTTGCTGAACCAAATGTCTTTTATTTGAGTAAACAGATTACACATCTTCTGGCATAAAAAATTGAGCTGTACGTTGTTTAGGTTCGTTCTTCCTATACTCATCTATAAGGACTTTTTTTTAAACCTGGATCTGTTTACCTCTCCTTAGGCAACATGGTTGTTCCATACAGAGATTACTACTATATTGATGCCCAAACTAGTGTGGCCAAGAGATCAGCTTGATACAAGGCAGCTCAAAACTTCTCAACTCAAGTGGTCTTCTTGCCTCAATCTTTCAAGGAGCTGGAATTATAATTTTGTATCCAAAAGTCTGGCTTACAATTTTTGAAGTATACTCATGAAAATTAATTTTATTAACCTGAAAAATAATAAAATGATATGAGCATTTATTAAAGTATAGTTGTATTTATTAATTGAGAATGAAGAAGATTAATGAAAAGTTTTGGTATCTAAAATTTTAAATGGGGGGATTTAAATGCTTATTTTAAAAAGGCTTAAAAATTACCTCAGAGATTTACTATTTTTTAAATTAGTTAATAAAAACATTGAAACTTAAGGGCAATTGAAAAAATCTTCAAAGCCTTGAAATTATAAACATTTTGGAAAGTATACCATGCCTTTTATTCTGAAAAGCAAGTCATGAAATGGTTTTTAAAACAGTATAATCATCTGTCATAGATATTTTTATTGCTATCATGAAATACTATGACCACAGCAACTAAGAGAAGAAATAATTAATTTTGAGATCTTGGTTCTAGAGAGATAAGAGTCCACTATCATCAAGTCAGGGAGGTGTGGCTGCAGAGAGTCACAGAAACTAGAGATGGAAGCTAAGAGCTCAGAACACATATGTTGAACCACAAGTTAAAGTTGAAAACAAACTGGGAAGGGTGCTTGAATTTTGAAACCTCAAAGTCTGTTCCCAGAGATGTACTTCCTCCAGTAATGCCACATACCCTAGGCTTTCCCCCAATAAGGCCATGCACCTGGGAATAAATATTTTGATGGCTGAAACTATGAGGAACTGTCATAGTCAATGTTCTATTGCTATGACGAGACACCAGGACCAGGGAAACTCTTATTAAGCAAAGCATTTAATTAGGGATTGCTTACAGTTTCAAGGTCTTACTCCATTATCAGCATGGCAGAAGGCATGGTGGCAAGCTGCCGAACAGGCAGAAGACATGAGGCTGGAGAAGAAGCTGAGAAATCTAGATCCACAGGCAGCAGGAGCAGAGAGCCTCTGCATCTGCCTTGGGATTTTGAAAGCTCCAAACCCATCACCAGTGACATAGTTCCCCCAACAAGGCAACACCTCCTATTTCTTTCAAATGATACGACTCCCTAAGCATCCAAATATATAAACTTATGGGGAGAATTCTTATTCTAACTACCATAAGAAGATCCTATTCAAATGATCATAAATATCTAGAAATTTAAGAAAAGTTACTTTGTATTAGTAGTACTCAATTTTTTTTAAAAACCCTAATGTCTTCTGGGGGGACTTAATGAATATAGTTAATAAAATCGTCCTGTTTTAGCAGAATTTCAAGAGTTGCAGGGAAAACTACAGTGCTCTATCACTGCATATTGACATCAGTTTTCTAGTCCTGAAGTTCAATTCAGTGGTCTCTGCTGGGAAGTTTGTTGATTCAGTGTGGAGTAGATGCCTGGAGGCTTCATTGTACTATACAAGTTGCAAGACTATCAGCTTTATTGTTTCCATGTAACAAAGAGGTTTTCATAATTGAAATTGGTTCTGGCTCCTCTTCCTCTCCTATAGGTTCCATCTTGTCTCCTCCTCTCCTTCCGTTCTTCTGTCTCTCTATACCTCTGCACTCATCTCTAAAATTTTCAGTGCGCCTTCCCTTTCCCCTGCCCAATCACAGGCTCTCACCTTACCTTGTGCCTGACTTCACCTGCATATAGACAGCAATTCACACTGGTCATAGTAAGCACTTGACCACTCCTAAGCATAATACACCCTTGTCTACTCCTGACCACACCAAAGCCTATTTTAAGTCAGAATTGTATTGGTAAATATCTCTCCACAATAGTGGAGAGCAAATGGCAAGCTCTTGGTCCTTACCCATGTTCATATTTCACCCAGTGCCACCAAATCCTCAGAGATAACTGAGAGTAGTGAAAGGGAAGGCAAAGACTGAATTCACCATAATGGGAGTAGAGAGAGTGAGGAAGAATCTGCACCCCACTAAGGAGTTTTAGTTTTTGCAGACAGCTGTGGGAGGGCTATGGTCTGGAGATATTCTACATTGCTCATTCATTCATTTTAATTTCCATGCTTATAAATAGGCTGAAGAAATAAAGATTACCTCTCTCTCGTAATCTAAATGTATATCCAAACTTCTTTTTAAGGAATGCATTAGAAGTTATGATTAAAAGACCAATAAAAATAACAGGTAGATTATCTTTTTTAAAGTTTAAAAGTAGTAAAAGAATCATAGTAATTTCGATGTCAGCATAATACTAATCATTCAAATGTAGGGAATAACTTTTTTAAGAGGAAAATTTGCAGTTTATGATACAACATAAAATTCTCCAATAAGAAAAATATTCAACCGACCACATCTTTACTGAAATTAATGACACAAATAAGGTTACAGTGACCAAGTTATGAAAACGGAAATTATGTGGTACTACTATGAAACAGCTGCTACCCATCTGCTAATGAGTACAGAGTGCTGAATAAGCTGCCTTCATATGCGTGCTTCAGTTCAGCCTGTCCCTAGGGCCTATAATTTTATATCAATACATGCTATTTATAATTCTTTTTTTAAATGTTAGTAAAAGATCTTTTTTTCCTTTTTTATTAGATATTTTTCTTTATTTACATTTCAAATTTTATCCCCTTTCCTCCTTTCCCCTCTGAAATCCCCTATTCCATCCATTCTCCTCCTGCTCACTAACCCACCCACTCCTGCTTCCCTGTCCTGGCATTCCCCTACCTGGAGCATCCAGCTTTCACAGGACCCAGGGCCTCTCCTCTCATTGATGTCTGACAAGGATGTCTGCTCCATAAGACATTGACGTCTGCTATATATGTGACTACTATTTTGAGAATATCCCGTAGAATTACTAGTACTCGTGGTACTAAAATATACTCTGCATTCTACCAAAGCAGAAAGACAAACACGAATGCCACTCCAAATTCATCTTCAGTGGTGACCTATTATAAAATGCAATATTTAGGGCCCAGCCCATGGGATAGAACCCATCTCTGACACTGCTTGGTGCACAAGAACAAAGACTAGATCGGCCAAGCACCTGGGAGAGCATCAAATCCTGTTGTTTTGCTGAAGGGAAATAGCAAGTAAATGACTCCCAGTGACATTCAGCTCTATCTATAGATCCGTGCCTTGTTCAGTCTTCATCCTGAAGCTTCCTCCTTCAGTACAGTAGAACAGAGACAGAAAGTCACTGCCAGACCATGTGCACTGAGTGGGAGACCTTGGAATGTGCAATCCTATCTGGTCTGTTTCCATCATGTTCCTTCTCTCATGGTTTACAGAACCTTGGAGAAGGCAGAAAGATTTTAAGAGCCAGAAGGAATGTAGGACACTTAGAAAGCAAAGCTTCGTAAGCATGGTTGGACCGTCGCTCATATTGAGTCGCAGAGATTGTGGCAGCATGCCCAGAGCCGGCACAGGTGTCCATGGGTCCCAGCCTTGAGAGAGGAAGTAGGCACAATCCTTGTGGATTCTCTTTCCACTTTGTCATCTGTTTTTCCCCCTATTCTGATTTTTTGGTTTAATCTAATTTTATTTCAGTCATTCCTTCAATGCCCATTACTATTTTATGTCCCCTAAAGAAGGACAGGATATTTGGTAGGGGAAAACATAATTGTAATATATTGTAAGAAAAAATCTATTTTCAATTTCAAAATAATAGAAAATAAAAATAAATAAATAAATAAATAAATAAAAGGATCCTGAGTGGCCTCTTCCCTGGGAGAACTGTACAGGTCACAATCACGTCTCCATTTGTTCCTGTGTTAGCAATATTTTTGTTGCTGGGACTTGCCAATGGAAGAGCAGGGGGTATTATGCAAAATGAGGGGGAAAACCCTATTAAAATATGATTGACAGAGCACTAGAAAGAAAGGTAATGGCCATAATTGGTAAAATGGCATGCATGAGGATAGACTTTAAATGTGACTCAATAAAAAAGGGAAAAAAAGGAAAGTCACTTTTTTTTAAAATATAGAAAGGAAGTTTAGAAAGGTGTTTAGGTCATGACTGAATAGAATAATTGAATGGAATTTTCTCTTTGGGGGGAAAATCAAATTAATACCTAAGAAAATAAAGTTGTCAAAGCAATTAATGTTCTTGTTCAGGACAAATAAAGTGAACTCTATGGTTTAAAATGTCATAGTCAACCTGTCACAAAACTACTCATAATGTATAAATAAAAAGTTATTATAATGTCAGTTATGTACAGTTGTAAACTCAGCCTTCCTGACTGATTCTCTACTCTGCCTTTGTACTTCACTGATTTCTTCTTCTGACCAGGAGCAAAGAGTTTCCTATCCATGGAGAGTCATTGTATTTTCTAAATTGATGTAATTTTCACCTACCTAAGAACTAGGAATGATTAGCACCTCCCTACAAAACTCCACGTTGTAGAAATTTGGGGTAAATTTGGGGATCAGAATCATTTGGACTGAAGAATGTCTTTTCAGAAGATTTTCTTTCTGTTTTCACAGTCAAATATTTTTTGAGAACACCTACTCAGAAACTGTCCTTAAACCTCACCTCTCACCCTTTACTTGTAAAGAAGATCAAGTCTGCATGCTGAATGTGTGTCTCCAGAAGAAACAGAAGACTAACCAATGTGTGTGACGTGAGCAGCATGGCCAGATTTGCAATTCTTTGAAGGCACCTACCTTTCCTGTGGCAGAAGTATCCTCAGGTCCATTGTCAACTGAGTATGAAAGAAACTGCTACCTTTTGTGATGGCATCTGAAAAGGGCAACAATAATAAAGATTGTCTACAAATCCCTCATATGTAATTAAAATAATTACATTGTGTAATAGAATAGATGCACTTTTATTTAAAAATAAAACATTTTTATATAATCCATAATCAATATCTACATTTCTACCTCCAACATCTACTTTGTGGTCAGTCCTTCATTACCACATGTCAGTTTCATCTAGTTCTTATATATTCCACATTGCAATTATTAGCATTATGCAGCTATTACATGACTTTTCTTTGTATATTAAGTATCTCTTTATAACTATACTCATTCTAAATTATCTTATTCAATCAATAGTCCCCCTAATGCCAGAACATGAAAGACATTATGTTATCATTTATCAAAAAAAAAATACTATCAAGTTTTTCAGTGTTCAGAACTGAACACACTGACCGCAGACTTACTTAATCCCACAAATATCTGGTAAACGTACAAATTTATTTATCCAAGCAAATTGCAGTTTAAAAACAAGCAGTTCACTAGCATGATATCACAAGCCTATGAATGCATGTGAGTGAGTGAATGTGTGTATGTGTGTGTGACTATATGTGTACATTCAGGTAAACATGTCCATGCATAAAAGTATCTAACAGACCAAAAGCCAAGTTGCTGAGTTCTATGATTTTATGTTTGAGGTAGCATCCTCCATTGCATCTAACTTCTCCACTTCACTTTTTGCGACAGGGGTTCTACGTGATCTTGGAGCTCACCAGGCAGCTAGTTTGGCTGGTCAGCAAGAGTGTGATCCACCTCTTTCTGCCTAGCCAATGCCAGGTTATAGATGGGATACTTTCCCCTGTTCATCTGTCTTTCTTGCATTTATATCAGCAGAATCAAAACAAACAAACAGACAGACAAACCTCATAGGAGGAGGAGAAGCGGGCAGTTAATTAGCCACTGACAAATTCAACACAACCAAGAAATGGTTGGACAGCATCCTCTAAATCTTGGATTCTTCCATGCCAAATGAACAGATACATAGCTCAGGTATTCTCAGCAATGCAGATAGTTTCATTACAGATTGCAGTTCAATCCTGTAACTGTGTATTGGCAGCCTGTGGACTAGACAGCAGCCAGAGATGCTTGGACCTCAAATGCCAGGTTCGTAGCACAGATCTTCAGAGAGGCTCTTGAAACAGAAATGGTTTGCTTGGTTATTGGTCTCCAGTTTTTCACGAGATGCCAGGTATCTGCAGGCATGTTTGTCATGCAAGAGTTTTACTCTCTCCCATCCTAAAATGTAGTTTTTATAAAAGGTTATACAGATGTTTTTCTTGTTGCTGTTTGAAACAGTTTGAATGAGTAGGCCAGGATGGCTGAAAATCACTTATAGCAATTCTCTTGACTCAGCATCCAGATTGCTGAAATTACAGGAGTAGGACCACCTTCCCAAATAACATATCACTTTAACAAAGTCTATTATTTTAATTTATGACAAAAATCTACCAGAAGCACTGAAGAACATATTAGTCATATTTTTCTCTTTTAAAAATTATATTTTACTTTAATTAATAAATTTTAAATTTCCTGGATATACTATTACAAAATGTTTGCATTCTAGAATACTAAAATACACATTGCCACCATCAAGACCCTGAAATTGAATATATATAACATAACTATTTGACATTAAATAATTAAATAAACTGAAATATATCTCAAAGAATGTTATAAATGAGTTAAGACACATGTAACCTAGAGTCATAGTCTGCATGGAATTAAATAGTTTTAGTAACAATGTTTCAAGGCCTTACATAAAAATTTGGCACATTGATCAATACTCATGATTCTGAAGACCTCCTCTTGTTAATGACTGGAAAGTAAAATACACTTGAAAGTACCAAGGTGAGACATGCTATAACATTGGTGTTCGTCACACTAGTATGGCATTATATAAATTGAAACGGCTAATCATACGGTTAAACAAGTATCAAAGCACAGGCTCAAATTATTTAAGGTGGAATCAATATTTGTCAATGACTAATATCAAAGCTGTAACGATGAAAATAAAAATAACTAGAAGTCTTATGATTTACATTAGAATTTTACTTACTTACCCGGGCACACAAAGTTTCAAACTGCCCTATGTGTGACATATAGTTTGGACAATTATAGTTGTATTATTTATATTTTCATATAGTCATTTAAATTTTCTTTAATTTTCAAAATCTATACTCATAAAATTTAGTTTATATATAGTTCCAAGAAGACTTCTTTGCCGCTCCTTATATAGTCCTAATGAAGGTAAATTGTGGTGTCAGCCTATATTTATGATTTTCCTAATCTTTATAACAAAGAAAATGGGTTTCCAAATATCTCCATGAAGCTCAAGACGAAGAGGTTAAAGTAGAATTTATACAAAATAGCTATTTATTCTTAAATAATGAAATAAAATTTAAGTATATGTCAAAGAATGGATTTATTGATGAGTTAAGACAGTTATAAAACTGACACTATCTTCAAAGCTTGGTTTTGTAGCCTTCATCAGCACTGCACATCTAGGCAGTAAAGAGCACACGGCAGTCAAGAAATCTACCTTTTAACACTAATACTACTTATATGCAATGAGTGCTTTTTCTCTACTTTAATTGCTCAGATTTCATATATTCTTTTATTCATGGAAAGCAGCACATGTCCTGGAACTTTAAAAGTGCAGCAACAGATAAAGTTCATTCTCTACCATAGTCATTTGTTTTATATTTGTGTACTGCCATTTAAGTAAAATAAAAAAATTGAGTAATAAACCACAAATGATTCAGAAATATATCAAAATATGCAGACATAAATAACACGGGTATCACATTTTGTTGTGTTAAAGAACATCTTCAATTCATATTGCAAATTCCAGAGCAGGACTTCAGATCATGATATGATACTGTGTAAAGACCATTTCATTTGTAAAAATGAAATGTATAATGCACATTTAGCTATGAATCAGATAAATGTAACATTTAACTATGAATCAATAATTCAGAGGTCAAATCCTGACAATAGAATTGCTTTGTTTTATTAATATGTCCCAACAGTCTCTGAAGCTAACATAAATTACAATTAAAATTTTACCCTGCTTGCTAGTGATGAAAATTAAACTGGCTTGTAATGCTTCTTTAGAAAATTTTCATTGACAAACTGTTGTAAATGTAGACATTAGAAAAAAAATATTTTTCTGAAAAGTCTCCTGTTGAGAAAACAAAACCAAAACAGTCCTATTTTATTATACCAAATTTATCATTTTATTTTTTCAATTTTAAGTCCAGGTTTGTTCACATATCATAGAAATTATAAATTAGATAAAATTCCAAGAATGATTTGTTTGGAACGAGCAATGGTGCTGACACTCATTTTCATTAGTTTCCAATGGCCTTCCATATTTTCCATTCACACAGTCCGAGGCTGGACTTCTGTGTACCAGTGACAACACTGTAGACATCTGTCAGTGGGAAGGACATTGTCCCAAAGGGAAGCATGCCAAGCAGCCAATTTCCAGGGCACTTTACAACTTCTGTAGGAAGTGTGCAAAGCATGGTGGTGACAGCTGCCATACCAACCCTAAGGTGGCTTTCAATGTCCCAAACCAACCCTCAAGTGGCTTTCCTGTAAAAATGTGTCTGCCACCATAGCAGGAAATATAAAAGCACAATGGAAAGAGAATTCTCACTGATTATCTTCCTCCAAGAAAATCTTAGTCACATGCAGATTGCAAATTAGAGCAGCCGAAACAATAATGCAGATAATGATGAGGCCTGAAATTTTTAATTCTTTGCATGTATTATAGTTCTTCGGTGCTGTAAATATTACACACTTTTAGTGACTAGATCGATCCCTGTATTCCTGTATTTTTGTTCCTTGTACACTCCAGTTGTGTGATGTTGTTTTGCTCATAGCACTTGTCTGGAAGTCTCACTTAGGGACCTATGTACACACCCATGTTGTTGGATCACAACACGAATCCCAAAGTCATGTCATTTACTGAAAGCTCCTGTTTCTAGTTGTGGTGTGGCTCAGCCCTTAGCCCACACCTTTAATCCCTCTGGCTGGAATACAGACATGCCCTTAGTACATACTTTTAATCCCAAATAATGAGGATAAAGTTAGTTTATAGAAGGATGAATCCACATTTGAAAGTGATGCCTAACTGAGCAGCATAAAAGGGACGAGCTGGAGATAGAATTAATAGAATAGGATATGCCCAGCTCTCAAGAGAACAGCGAGAAGATAGAGGTGACTTAAGAGAGAGCAGCATGAAGATCAAGAATGGGGCAGGGGCAGTTTTACCGAGACAGGTTGCAGAGGGAGAACAAACTAGACAAAGGTGAAGACAGAACAAGCCAGAGAATGAGAAGGAGCCAGAAGACTAGAAAACATTTCCAAAGTAAGTATGAGGCAAAGTAGAGTATTCCTGGAGAAGCTGAGAAGGGCATGATTGAATTATTCACCTTGGAGAAGAGTTTGGGCCAGAAGAGCTGAGCTGAACCAGCCAGCCAAGGTTCAGAAATAACTAGGATGCTTATTCAGCAGCCAGTCTCAGAGGCTGAAAGCACTCTAGGCTTGGATAAGACTGCATAGAGGCTAGAAACTTCCAGGACCAGGCCTAGGTTAGCAGAGACAATAAACCTCTGAGATGACAATTACATCTGGCAAATAAAAGTCACTTTCACACACATATATACATATAAGATTCTCTTCTTGCCATGTCTTTGTGAAACATGCACACGCGCACACACACACACACACACACACACACACACACAATAATAAATAAAAGAGGTAATCACTTTAAAAGTAATAGGGGTGGTAAATGGGAGGGTCAAGAGAGGAAAAGAGAAGGGGTTGGCAATTAAAATGTAAAAGAAAATTTAAAATCTAAAAGTGAAACATAAAACACCAAAAATTAAAACTTACCGCTTTTAAGCCAGAACATTCTGTGTTTACCTTTCCATATCACCCTCATCCTATTTCGACAAAATTGTCTTACACACATCTTATGTGGATATTTAAATAGTCATCTCGGGATGTTAAGAACATACTTTTTTAATATTTTACATTTCAAAACTATTTATTTGTGTGTGTGTGTGTGTGTGTGTGTGTGTGTGAGTCTTTGGGCTGCAGTGCCCACAGTGACCAGAGGAGGGCATCAGATCCTCCTTGGACTGGACATACTGATGGAGTGAGCAGTCATGTGAGTCCTAGGGATGATGAACCCAGGTTCTCTGGAAAAGAAACCAGTGTGCTTAAGCACTGGTTGATCATCTTCATCCCATCTCCATTAAGGACACGTTTAGGTATAACATCATTACTGCATCAAAGTTAATAAGAGTCTATTTATTTGTAACCAGCCTTCAAGTTTCTGACACTGCCTTTTATTTTATGCACATTAAAATATGAGAACATATACTGTAATTGAATTCAGGATTTTATGCTGTCGATTTTTACTGCACTGCGAGTTATTGGTCAGGGAGGCTCCGGGAGGCACAAATAACAAATCAGTCTATTCTCATTACTCTTGCTTACCTTTCATAAGCATATAGTTAAATCCTTGTGGCTGAAGGGACTACATACTTCATCTGTACGGCATTGAGAAGTAAATGTTGAATAAATCAGGGAAGTCTCTTTCTACTGATGAACTTTCATTGAGATGTAAAGTGCAGGCTGCTACGGGAGAAGGAAAACGAATAGTCCTGCTGGCACTGGACCCTGCGTGTAGCAGGTCCCTCTGTGAGGCAGGTATTTCTGTGTGCAAGGCCCACGTCTCTGTCTGTCTCCCTTCCTCCCACCCTCCCTCCCTCCCTCCCTCCCTCCCTCCCACTTTCCATCCCTCCCTCTCCCTCACCCACTCTGCTTTTCCACCTCCCTCTCCCCTCCCTCTTCTCTCTTCCCTTTCCCTCTCTCTTTCTCCTTGTTTTCCAACAGTTCACCTTTTAACCTACGTCTCTACTGCAATTTTTGTTTTCCTTATGTCTACCTTATATCATGCTGTGAGCATGTTTCATTAATATTTATGCTATAAGTCACTCTGAAACTTAGAACCTCCCTATATCATGTTTTAAATGAATTTTTTACAAATAGTGTCTAATTGACTTGCTATGAAGATCTTATCGCCAAGCACAGTGCTGTGTTGTCCTTGCATTAATCTCATGTCACTGCTTACTTCCATTACTTCCTGTTTTCTTTTTTAAAAACTGCTTTAAATTTTCCGCCTTTTCGGCTTTCTTACGTGTTACATAAACAGTTTTCCGTGTGTGTGGTTAGGAAGCTATACATAAAAACATGGCTGACATTGTGACTGACCCCCACTGGCTGTGCTCCCTGCCGCAGTCGCGCCTCTTCACGTGAAGTGCACCTCTCCTTTCCTCATGACCCTTTAGAATGTCACGTTTTAATATAATTGTGTAGCATTGTAAGCACACCTGTAAACACATTCACAGTAACATTACAGCAGTTTTCAATAATAAAATATCAAAACCTGACCACATTTGCCGTTGTTCATATTTTTGCTTTACAGAGCACCTTGCTCTTACTGCCGCTACGATTCCCACTCACCTTTCCATTTAGGTCATTTCCTGCAGTCATCCTGAAAGATAGATGCAGAATGACAAATTCCGGTTTCCCTCGAGTGGGTGTGGCCTTGCTTATTCTTGCTGAAGGAAGTTCTCATTTGGCACACCCTTCTGAGCTGAGAGCTTCCCGTGTTTGTCTGGTTTTTATTTGGAAAATGGCTTTCACTTTCTTCTGCCTTCTAGTAATTTGTTTTAATCCACTTACAGGAAGAAAAAATTCCTTAGGGATAGAGTGAGACTTTTCTTGCACTGTTTAAAGAGTTAGCTCTACTTTACTTTTTCATGAGTGATTACAGTGTGTTATAATGTGACAATCTTGGTAGTATCTCTGCTTGTGAGGCACACAGCTGTTGATCTTGGGACAGGTGCCATTTTTTTGTTTTATTTTATTTATTTATTTACTTATTTATTTATCCCATGTATGGGTAAGAGTTTTCGGGATAGCCCCTGCTCCAGTTGTCTGGGACCTACCCCATATGTAGACTAAGTTGTGTATTTACTGCATATGTGCTGGGAGGCCTAGTGTATGTTCTTTGGTTGGTAGTTTAGACTGAAAGCCCCACGAGTCCAGACTAGTTAACTCTGTTGGTCTTCCTGTAGAGTTCCTATCCCCTTTGGGGCCCACAATCCTTCATTCTTCCATAAGAGTCTCCATGTTCCATCTACTGTTTGGCTGTGGGTGTCTACATATGTCTGAGTCAGATACTGGATGGAGTCTCTCAGAGGACAGGCATGCTAGACTCTTGCCCTCAAACATAACAGAGTATTATTAATAATATCAGGGATTGGTGCTTGTCCATGGGAAGGATCTCAAGTTGGGCCAGTTAGTGCTTAGCCATTGCCATGATCTCTGCTCCATCCACTATCCCAGCATTATAGGAAATGATCTTCATCAACCATACATTGGACAGGGGGCTAAAATCCACAATTTATGATTGCTTTCTGGCAATCCCTCCTGTCCCTCTCCATACCTGATCCTGAACCCACTCCCATTTCCCTTACTATTTCATCCCCCATCCAGTTCCCTCCCTCTACCTGCCTCTCCTAAGTGAGATTCAAGCATCCTTGTTCAAAAAGTTAAATATCAGCAACTCAAAGAGACCAATTTAAAATGGAGACAGAGGTGGGAGGAGGTATGGGATGTGAAAAAGTTAGAGGGTGGACAGGGGGAGAGTATAAAATCTGGACTATAAATGAATTAATTAAATAGTTAGCTAATTAATTGATTAATTAACTAATTAATTTAAAATGGGGTACAGAGCTAAACAGAGAATTTTCAACAAATGAATCTTGAATGGCCAGGAAACAGTTAAAGAAATGTTCAACATCCTTAGTCATCAGGAAAATACTAGTCAAAACAACTCTGAGGTTTTACCTTACATTTATCTGTATGGCTAAGATAAAAAACTCAAGAGATAGCACATGCTAATGAAAAATGTGGAGCAAGTGTAACACTCCTCCATTGCTGGTGGGAGTGCAAACTTGTACAACCACTTTGGAAATCAATTTGGTGTTTTCTCAGAAAACTGGGAATAGTTCTACCTGAAGACCCAGCTATACCACTCCTGGGCAAATACCGAAAAGATGCTCCAACATCTCACAAAGACACTTGCTCAACTATGCTCATAACAGTTTTATTTGTAATAGCCAGAAACTGGAACAACCTAGATGTCCCTCAATTGAAGAATGGATAAAAAAAAGAGGTACATCTATTAAAAAGAAAGACATCATGAATTTTGAAGGCAAATGAATAGAACTTGAGAATATCATTCTGAAATGAGGCAATCCAGTCCCAAAAGGACATGCATTGTATGTACTCACTTATAAGTGGATATTAGCCATGAAATACAGGATAGTGGTGCTACACTCCACAGACCCAAAGGAGCTAAACAAGAAGGAAGACATGAACAAGGATGCTTGAATCCTACTTAGGAGGGGGAATAAAATAGTCATAAGAGGCAGGTAGAGGGAGGGAACTGGATGGGGGATGGAATAGTAAGGGAAATGGGAGTGGGTTCAGGATCAGGTATGGAGAGGGACAGGAGGGATTGCCAGAGAGCCATGAGAATGAGAGGAAATCTACATCTGACAGAGGTGGGAAGGTAAGGAGGCATCTCCAGGATAAGGGAGGCACCCGAGGATCAATGACCTTAGCTGTGACTCACAGCAATTTGGGATATAGAACCTGAAGAAGTCATCTCCCCTAGCTAGTGACATTCAGTTTTCAGAATCTTCATTTTGTAGCTTCTTCTGTTCTTGTTAAAGGGCATGTAAACCCCAAGCTTATTGGGCTGTCTTATAAAGAGTAAAAGTGAGTCCTGTGTGCCTCGGACCAAACTCTCCAGGATTTGCAGTCGGGGAACACCAGGATTCCTTGGCCCAGGAGATACGAGTTCAGCAAAGAATGAAACAGACACCAGACACAGAGATGGTGTGTATTCTTTCTCTTAAACAGGAGTTTTGAGCATGAGGTTTTGACATTTACATATCAAAAGATGTATCCAGCCAAGTAGGCACAAGGAACAATTAGCATAACCATTTGGCACAAGGAAATGTAAAATCAACCAGATAAAACATTCTCATGTAACAAATTTTGAAGCTCAAATATCAATATCAATCTTAGTCTAAATGAGTCTCCATGTATAAGCTTTACCTGACACCTAGCTTTTGTCTGTAAAACATGAAGTTTCCTATGATTTTGTATGGAGTAGGCAGGCCAAATTCCAATGCCTTCCTAAGTTCCACATACCCTCATTAATATTTCATAAGTTAGGATGAAAACCTGAACTATACCTGGATAAGCCAAGAATGTTGTTTTGGCCAGAAGCTCCCTAGGTGGGGTCTACAAGACAAAAGGCAGTTCCTATAAGCTTCCACTGAGGAAGCTCTGAGCTTTGCACTAACTCAAATGTAAATTTAACTTGCCCAACACCCACCTGTCTGGCAAGGGCACAGTTCAAGATTCTTCTGAAGTAAATATCTTTTAACCTGAGCCTTTTGTCTAAGACTAGGCCCAACATCCACGTGTCCTGAGAGGACTTTTGCATGAGGGTCAGATAACAAAAGGAGCTTATACTTTTAGAATTACCGGAAAAATTCTACTCACTGTTTCATATTTTCACTGAGATCTCCTTTTTAATCTTGGGGGGTAAATGTGCCTAAAGCAAAGCATTACAGTTCTCTAAGAAAAGAGGTATCTGGCCAGTAATATTACTTCAAAGAATGGGTTACAATTTATTCTCTCGAATCTATTCTGCCTCGGGCTACCAGGAAAAAAGGAAGATTAGAAGTGAAATAAATGCCAAATGAAAAATTGGGGCTTCTATGTTGGGGGAATTCCACAGGCCCCAAGAGGCATTTTCTGCCTCAGTCTGCAGAATTCTGTCTTACAGCATCTATTGGGGCTTCCATGGCACTGTGTTTATTAATAATCATAGTGACTTACGTATATCATTTTTGACTTTAATAAGATGGCGTTGGATTTGCATTTACTTTATGTCACTTACTCTATGATAGAGAATGAGGTTGTCCTTAATCTTTCAAGAACCAGTCATTTCCTATTATTGATTATGTCTATAAATTATACCTTCTGTGACAAGATGTCTTTATAAGTGAAAGTTTTTGCTAAGACTGATGATTTTTTTAATTTATTTTTTATTGAATATCATCTTCATTTATATTGCCAATGGTAAAACCTTTCCCAATATCCCCCCTTCCCTAAGACCCTCAACCCCTCCCCTTCCTCCTTCCCCCTGCCTCTCCACCCAACACATTCCCTCCCCCTTGGTTTCCCTTTGTTTGGGCCTCTGTTGAGCCTTTACCTGACCAAGGACCATTCCTCCCACTGATGCCCAACAAGGCCTTCCTCTGTCACATTTTTGGTTGGAACCATGTGTGCCCCTTGGTTCAGTCCTGGGAGTCTTGGGGTGTCTGGGTGGCCGAAATCGTTGTTCTTCCCATGGGTCTGTAAACCCCTTCAGCTCTTCTGGACCATTCTCCAGCTCCTCCATTGGGGACCCCATGCCCAGTCTAATAGTTAGTTGTTAGCATCTGCCTCTGTATTTGTAAGGCTCTGGCAGGGCCCTTCCAGAGACAACCATGGCATGTTCCTTTATTATACACTTCTTGTTGTCCATAGTAGTGTCAGGGTTTGTTGACTGTTTATAGGATGAATCCCCAGGTAGGGCAGTCTCTGGGTGTCCTTTACTTCAGTCTCTGCTCCACACATTGTCTCTCTTATTGCTCCTATGACTATTTTGTTCCTTTTCTTAGAGGAACTGAAGCCCCCTCATTTAAGTCTTCCTTCTTCTTGAGACAAGGAGCTGGTTCTTTGAAAAAGACTGATGATCGTATTTGAATCTCTGGCACTCACATGTGTAAGGAGAGAATCAACTCTTTTATGTTGCCATTTGATCTCCACATACATGTGCAGATAAACGTACTGTTTCTCATCCCTCCATCTGTCTCAAACAAGCACACAGATACAAACACATTTATTAAAATGCAAATTCTAAAAGCAAAACTGACACTTTCATATGATTGTAATGGAAGGGGAGCTTAGGAATGGTATCACATTCTGACTGTGGCATCAAATCAACTGGAGTTTGCTAATATGTTAGATAGTTCATCAAAATAAGACAAACAACCTTAATATCACTGAGTGAAAGTATACCTCTCCATGACAAATTACGTATTATGATTGATACCAAAGTCATTACACCCCAGTTTATACAATATTAAATAAAACACCTAACCTTTGGCTAAAATGCCTTCTATATTATTTCAATGATTAATGTGTTATGTGGAGATGATATCTTATACATATGCAATCTTTTGAACTGATGTGTACTCGAATCAGTAGTATTAGCTACACCTACACCTAAGGAAATATAGGTACCAAGGAGCTTCCAGTGACTTGCTTTCACCTATGCAGTGCTAGGAGATCAGTGACTCTGCCAGCAAACCATTTCTGGTTATATGCAGTGCTGGGAACAGAACTCAGGGCTCAGAACATGCTAGTCCAAGGAGGTACATATAGAACTAAGCGCTGGAACATGTGTCTAATTGAGTTTGATGCCATGAACTCTAGAGTTTCACCATCACTAATAAGACAACATTTTCCTTCCTTTCTCTGTAGTCATAGAGATATGTAACTGTCCACAGTTGCATCTAATGGGTTACCTGGAAGGGAAGCTGGGGATGTATGGGAAGGTGGCAATAAGAGATGGAGAACAAGACAGCATTGCTGTTCAAGGTCTAAGTTTAATGAAGAACTCCAAATATATAGAAAGGTGAAAACCCTTCCCCCAGAGACTGGAAACTTCTGAGCAGAACCAGTTCAGTTGTTCTGCAAGTAGCTGGTATTTCTCAGGAAACTGCAGGTCCTTGAAGAAAAAACAATGGGCTTCACCTTGGTCTGAGCACTCCACCCTAGGTAGAGGGGATTATGGCTAACAGAGGAGTTCCCACTCAAAGGCTGGGAGAGAACTTCACTTGATGATGTCAAGTTCCTGCCAGGTGGCATGGCACCCCAATAAGGCTCTCTACAGGAATCTCTTGACCCTGACACTAGACACCAATGTCATGATCTAGGAGAACACTGAAGGATGGGCATTCACATTTCCAACTTCTGAGCACCACAAGAAAACTACTATTCAGAACACCAACCTGACCTGCTAGAAGCCAGTTTTAGAAATTTAGAATTTTATTTGACTCCAAAGTTGGCTGTTCCCAACATCTTTTCTGTTCTCCTTGTCAATTTTCTCTCATCTACTCTGATCTTCCTGCACCAAACACTGGGCAATATCAGAAATCACTTGCTTGAAACATTCATCACTTCTAAAATATCCTATATTATTCTGAATATGCTGTAGTCTTAGAAGTACTTGTGTGACAACTTATACTTCACAAAAACATGAAGAAAAGGGTACCATTGCAGTAAAAAGGTTCAGGCTTTTCATCTATTTGAAAGCCAAAACCCAAATGTATATTTATATTCATCCCATCTGGACAAATATTTTCATTTTCCTATAGAAACTTTAAGAGTTCACCTGTGTCAAAAAAAATGAACACAAAAACCTAAATTAATTAGTTACTTACTTACTTACTTACTTACTTAATTAATTAATTAAAAATGTTAGCAGTTGTCTTGGTTCCTCTCAATGTATATTCCATTGAAACCATGTCATTTTGAAATTTATGTAAGCAATTGTGAATCTATGCACTATTATGCATATATGGAATTCTCCATTTTAAAAATAAATGATTTGACCTGCCCATAGAGGCGTTGCAGGTGTGACTGCTGTGTCACACATGAGTCAGTAGGTGGCTGAGAGGAGTGAGGCTATGTCTACCCTCAGTGTTCATCTGTGGCCATCTGAATGATCAGTAGTCTAACATTTCCTGAAAGAAAGGAAGTCTAACAGGATCACCAGTCCACTCCAGGGGGTCCAAACAGGAAGCTACCCTTAGACAACTACCAGTCTAGTGTTACTCAGGCCTAGACAGGCTCCCAGGGCATAGAGAGAGACGGAGACTAAAGAACCCCTCCTGGAACCATGAGCCTTGGGTGGGAGTGAGCCCAGGATAGATGTGGAGTCATTCAGGCAGCCAAAGCAAGGAGTAATCATAAGATGACCATCAGTGTCTGGTCTGGTGCCTCCAAGGTCTGAGGAGACAGACCCTGCCCAAGGTGATCCCTGCCCGGAGCTCTGGGACCATAATGGCTCAGGATTATGGAAAAAGGATGAAGGAAGCTTCAAAACCAGATACTTTAAATATGAGGATGGGAGAGGTCAGTTCCCTCTGGTGTCATAAAGCTGCCTACACTACCATCATCCTTAGTTGGCTTCACTCTCTGTTTGATCTTATAAGCTTCTCCTCTCACCCTCCCCGATCTTACAGTCCCTGAATGTGCAGATGAAGCATCTTCTAACACCTCTGCCCAGGCGAATGGTACATGGCCACACAAACTTTGCCTCAGAGAGCCTGGTCGCCTCCCCAGGAGCATAAATATCCCCTTTCTGCCAAATAACCTAAACTAGTTCTCAGAGGCTGTTTTTGTGTATGTTCTTTGCCTGCATACTCATCAATGACCAAAATCCTGTATAGTACTCACCCGAACCTGATTAAGCATCCCTCCCTGTCTCTCTCCAGCTCTTCTCAGGGCACAGCAAGCCTGGAAAGTCTGAGGGGAACGTGAATGTGAGGTGACATAGAACAATAATATACAGGTAAGATATAACACTCTTGAGATTTTTCCTGAGATGACCCCAGAAACTCAGAGACCCTGAGAACCACAAAGAGGAGCAAGTAAGTGATGGAGAAATGGAAGAGAAAGAGAAACATAAAGATGTGGGCACAATGAAGAGAGGCAGACATGGAACTTCAAGGGCAGTGAGGAATAGAATGACATTAGTAGCCAATGATAACACCATGTGGGGTCTTGGCCTGTGCTGCCACTTGGTATCATCAGGGTCCATGGCCTGAAGGAGCAGGGTCTGTTACCATCAAAGCCCAGGCAGATGTCCTTGTTTAAGACAATTTCCCAGGGATCTGTTGATGTCTGAGGGTTGTGAAGAACTACCCTGAGCATCACTTGTAGAGCTAGCCCTGTAGGCATGAGAATCGGAGAGCTGACCATATCCCTAGGTACCTGCAGTACTCAGGAGAGCATCACCAGTACATTGCAGGAATCAAAGGTGGTCCAGGTCTGGGTGACCTGGCTCCAAGGCAGTGACCATAGAAGAGCTGGCCTTGGAACTTTCCTGTCTAATGGTGACAAGGGTGAGGGAAAGAAAGCCCCTTACCACTTGATACCTTTGGCAGGCAGAAGAGTTGGTCCCAGGGTCATCAGAGCAGGAGAGTTGTCCCTGCCCCTCACCTACTGCAGCATTTGGAAGAGCAAGACTTGTACCTCATTGGGAAGCATAGTGGAGTAATTCCTATTGTAGCCTTTGAGGGTGAGCTAACACGGAGGGTACGAGCATAGGAGAGCTGGCTAAACCACTTGTCTGACTTGCAGTGCTATTGTTGAGGATGAGACCCTCATCCATCCCTTTTGCCCTTTGCACTGATGGTGGACAGGAGAACTGGATGGTTGCCTCACCTGGGGCAGTACTTGGGAGATCAGATCCAGTTCTTGTCTGCTGCGTGGAAGTTTGGGTAAGGGAGAAATGCATTCCCCCACCCTCACCCTTTGCCACCTATGGCACATGGGAGAGTGTCCCTGGCATCATGACAACAGGAGATTTGGCCTTATCCCTCTCATGCTGCAGCACTAGGGAGAGTAGGCCCTAAGCCTTGCCTATGAAGCAGGGCATAGCTGGCCCTAGTTGTGGGGTTGCCAGTCCCGAGGACATGAGAACAGACCAACTATGGGCACACCAGCTCAGATACCTCTCAGGCCCAGATTCAGGGCTTTGGATTAGCTCACCCCAGTATCTACTCCATCCATGAGCTGCTGGAGTTCATGAAGAGGCTGACACTATAGATCCAAAGCTGCAGGAGCTGTGTGACCCAGGGCAACAAGAGGAGAGAAGTCCCAGTGAGGTTCCGGTATTGATAGAGTAGCAGAAGCCAGAGACCTCAAACTAGACCCATGAGTTGTTTCAATGAACATTCTCAAGCAAAGAAATACAAACTGTGGGATACACTGTGGCACACTACAGCTTCACAGTGAGACTCTACCTCTGTTGGAGGGGAGGTTGCAAGGGCAGAGGATGGGTACAAGGAGAGGGGAACATGAGTGGAACTGGGGTGTATGATGTCAAATTCACAAAGATTCAATTAAGTTAAATAAATAAATGATCTGACTTCTATAAACATAAATAACTTTTAAAAAATATTTATATTTAATAAATACTTTTTATATTGCATTTCCAAAGTATATTTTATGTAAATACACACTCAATAGTTTACTAAGAGAAAATAAATTCTGTACTGGGTAAGTTAGTAGCTGTTTTGTCAGGAATCTAGGTCAGCTCTCCAAAAAATCCAATAAAATCAATTCGAGGTAATTTAATTTCAAGATATAAATCTGTTTCCATTTTCCAGAACCTACTACAATGATAGTTTAATCTGATAAGACTGAAATGTATTTTTCTACTCTGCCAGTTCCTCCTACTTCTGTAAGAAGATGGTTAGAATCGCTGCTGGGCTTGTAAAGTCTGATGACATGCATTTTGCCTGTCTCCTTCTGTGTGAATGGAGGCATTAAACCTCAAGGTATATATCCAAGATTTATAACGAATTCCAATATTCAACAATAAGAGAAAGAAAATTGATAGTTGCACTGTGAGAGAAGTAACCATATTGAGCATGAAAGAAAAATATTTTCATAAAGAAATAATCTAACCCAACCTTAACTGTATCTGAAGAGTGCCATGGCTGATAGAAATATTTATAATCATCTTCCCTTCCTTCTCAAAAGAGAAATCTTAGTAAAAGTAAAAGCCTACTCAGACATGAGAAAACCCAAAGTTGAAACACCACATTTAATAGTTAAGTGTTTATAAATTAATCTTAGACTTTTAAAATTCAATCTGTAATGAAAGTGTTGACATTTTAAACCTAAATATTATATGTAGGTTTCATTTATAAGTGTTAGAAGAAAGCTCTGGGGCCTAGTTGTGACTAACATGACATACCTTATGGGCCTTGTGTGCAGTTGCCTGATGCTTGACCTCATTGTCCTGAGCTGTAGTCTCTGAAACACTGTGCCTGAGGCCGACCTCATAGAGAGAGACCCCACTGATGGGCACACAGGCAGATTCTGTTAAGCTGGAGTTTTTTGTAGAAGTTAATTACCTTGCACACTGTTCTTATGGGATTCATATTTTCCTTTACTTGTCTTAAATTTATAATGAGTAGGTATCATTTGACTTTTAAAATTTGTTTAAGCGTATTTGTTTGGTCATATTTTTGTTAGTCTACATCAGTTGTTCAAAGTAATGTTTCTTTGTGGAATTTCCATGAACTTTGTTCTAGTGCACCTCTCCCTAAAAAAATAAAAAAAAGAAGATATACTTAACTTTAAAAGCTATTTTAAGAATTACTTTTATGATTACTTTTCATCCTTTTACACTATTTTTTCCTTCATGTGTTAGTTTTGAATCCAAAAACTGGCAAGTAGTCTATCAGTCAGCTAACCACCTGGTTCTCTGGTTTTATTTTTTGTTTGTTTGGATTGTTTTGTTTTGTTATATTTGGTTTGGTGTCTAAGTGACATCTAACCTGGATTCTTATTTATTGGTGCAGTTCAAAAACATGTTCACAATGTATCATGGAAGATCAGAGTAGTTTTTGTCTGTGCTTTCTATGATGCTGACATTTCTCCCTGATAGGAACCTTGATTGTTTGTTTGGTTTATGTTTTTTGGTTTTCATATCTTTTATTTTATTAGTTATTTTCTTTTTAAGATTGTGATATAATTACACGATTTCTCCCTTCCCTTCCACCAAACCCTCCCATATATCACCTCTTGCCCTCTTCCAAATATACAGCCTCTATTTTCATTAATTGTTATTACATACATATAGATATAAACATATATATTCCTAAATATTTAAATTTAACTTATGCAGTCTGTACAATATTACTTGTATGTATCTTCGGAGTGGTGACCATTTGGTATCAGATAAACAGTTAATGTCTACCTCTCTGTGGAATACTATTCTCTTCTTTCCCAGCATTCCTTTAGCATATAGCTGGAGAGACTGCATAGTGGGTAAAACCTAAGGTCCTGCTTTCAGTTCCTGGGACCCATAGGCTGGAAGGAGAGAACTTACACTGTAAGATATCCTCTGTCAACTATATACATGATACGTTACACATGCACCCCCACATTCCACATATATAACCATAAAATGAAAGATAAAATTGCCTACATTAATTGATATAGGCTAGGATGACCCTAAAGCTCTGTTAAGTTCTATCCAGTGCCCAAGTGTGGATGCCTCAGTCCCATTTGGAAGGGAGAACAAAGCAATCACACTAGCCAAAGCAATATGAGTATCCGATAGAATACCAGTAGGATTCTTCACAGATGTAAAGAGAAAAATCATTAAAATTGATTGAACCACACAAAAGTTCTAATAGTTTATATAGTCCTTGTGGTGAGAACATAAAAACAGAGACAGAAATATTCTTTGGCTAGTGTGAACAATTAAAAAATACTAATTATTCCAAATTATAAGAGTGGGATATATAGACATTGTATTCTCTATAATTTATTTTCAGCAATGTGCTCTGTGTGTGTGTGTGTGTGTGTGTGTGTGTGTGTGTGTGTGTTTTCAACTTTTTATTGATTCCTTTTCCCCCAGATCCACTCATCTCCTGGGCCCCTCATGTCCACATTTCACCCTTTAATACTCTCCCTCAAAATAAAGCACAACCAACCAACAACAACCCCAAAGCATGAATAACATCTTATCATGGAAGCTGAACTATGTCCCTCGTAGGGGGATATGTGTGTCCCACAGTTTATCCCTCTCTCCACACATCTTCACTTGTGAATGTTCATTGCGATGAGTCGGTCTGTCTTGAACTCTCTGGCTTCTGTGATGCCATCAATATTGTATCCTCACTGGGACTCCTCTGGGCCATCATGTTGCTGTCCTTTGTCATGGAGATCTAGTAGCCCTGGGTTTGTAGGACTAGTCCCTTCATGTGTACCAACTGTGCAGATATTCTAGATTTCGGGCTGAACCAACTCAAAGCCTTGGATCTGGACCTGAGTAGCAGCCAAGAGTGTGCTGACTTTTTTTAAATCTACACTACCAGGGTGAGCTCTCCAGCACTGCTCTGCCTAGGTCACTCAATACCTCAATCTGCAAGAGGTAGGGTCGACTTGCAGCTGCTCATCAGCACCCATGCCTTCAGTATTCTGCCCAGTCAAGGCACAGGGGGCCCACTCTCCGACGTGCTCTAGCCTATAAGGGGCTGGGACACTTCTTTTGCTCTCATACCTTTGGGGTTGGCTCACCTGTGCCTTTGCTGTCAAAGACAGCTCCACGGTGCTAACCAGAATAGGTGCAGGGTGCCTTTCCCTTGAGTGCTTCAGTCAGTGAGGGGGATGTGACTAGTTCTGCAGCTTTCATGCCCTCTGCTCCCCTGGCTACTGCAGATGGCAAGGGAGTGAGAAGGAGACCATCACCCACTCACTCCCATGCCAGAGGGGTAGCAGGGCCAGATCTCTTGATCTCTTGCCCTCGGGACCGTCTTATCCACACCTAGTCAACCAAGGCCAGCCCTTCTGTGCTGCCCAGGTAAGGTGCAGGGCCTGCTCTCCAGAATGCTGCAGCTTGAGGGGCAAGCCCAGCTCACCTGATCTCATGATGTCAGGGCCAGTTCTGACTGCCCGAGGTGGTAAGGTGCAAGGTGGGGCATCACTTCTGTACCCACACCATCTCATGCCAAACCAGTGGTGGGGTCAGCTCGCTCCCCCTCTCACCCTTGGGACTGGCTCATTTGTACCTTGATCAACTAGGTCAGCTCTGGTGTCCTGTCTAGGCAAGGTTCAGGGCCTGTTGTTCTGAGTGCTGCAGCCGGTGAGGTCAGGGATAGCTCTCTTGAGCTCATGAGCTGAAGTGATAAGGGGTGGAGTTGGGACATTAACTCTGTTCCAGTGCTGTCCCATTGCAGATGAATGGCAGGGTTAGTTCTCACATATACATATTTGGGATTAGCTCACCCATACCCTACCACAAGGGTCAGGTCTACTGTGTTGCCTTGGTGAGGTGCAGGACTTGCTCTACCAAGCTCTACCAATGCTCTCCAGAGCACCGAATCCAGTGAGGGATGGAGCCAGTTATGCACAGCCACTGGACACCCTTCTGGGCCCTGACAGCTGCCCAACCAGGTAGGGTTCTAATTGGGATATGAGTTATAGCCACAGATCCAGACACTGCCTTCGGTGGCAGCTTGGACTGGGGCTTCACCATGGGCCCATGTTGCAGGGCTGGCCACTCACAACAGGCTACTCCTCTCCATCCTCATATCTCTAGCTCCATCTCTCTTCACAGTACTCAAGCTGTTCCACTTCTCTTTCACTCCCACTTGACTGACATATACCTATACATTGTGATGTCTCCTACACAAGCTGGTCACACAGCTGGAAAGCCCGCCTGACATCCCACACCCATTCTGCTTGGCTTAGCAGTGAGCAGGTGCCTATGACCCACCAGTGCTGTGCGCTGGAGGGCAAGTGTGTGGGTGACATGGTAGTCTGCAGGTCTCTTTTCTGTCTTCCTCTTCCCTTTCTGTGCTGCCTGGATTTGATTTGATGGGACTCTTTTGAGTAGGCAGCTTTGGTCACCAAGACAGGTGCTAGTAGAATGAACAAAAGACTGCCAACTGTTCTGTCCCTGATTGATATAAGAACAATGCCACCAGCAAGGAAACTCTTTTCTCACTGCTAGGGGTTAAGTATTGTGTAATTTCGAATGAAGGAGAATTTTATTTTCTTGGTTAAATCCATTCCTAGGTACATTTAAAGTACACATGGGACTACTTTATATTTTGGGCACAGTTAAATATTTATATATGAAAATGTACATTGATCTTATTTCCTAAGTTTATTGAATTTATTATATTATCTAAACAGAAGCATCAGTCTATTTTTTCCATTTACTTGCTTTCTTTTAACCTTTTCCTAGACTGGGTATTATAATAAAACTACTAGTAGTATATTTAATAAGTAATAAATGCAGACATCTTGCTTTGTTCTTTAGTTTTCCCCATTTATCATTACTAAGAATTTAGTATTATGATGCATAGGCTTTATTCCATTGAGGTATACTTGGATACATATTAGTTAAAACATACAAGATGATGAGCTGAGACATAGCTCTATGAGTGGTGTGCAGAAGGTTTGATCTCTTGCACCATATAAATCCTGGTATAGTAATACATCCTTCAAACAAGGAGTTTGGAAATAGAAGCATGAGCATCATTTTTCCTACACTGAGAATTTAGGGGCTCCCTTAGGGAATGAGAATTTATGCCCTCAAAAAAGTGAAAGAAAACATTCATCTGTACCAATAATTTTCATATTACTATTTAATACAAAACAAAATATCATATTCTTTAAAGTTATTCTGTGGACTTACCCTAACCCAGAGAAGTATATCTTATTATATAGTTATGGCTATGCACAATATTTCTTAATAATTATGTAGTGTTTTGACAAAAAAAAACATAGGAAACCTGTAAAAATTCTATTTGAGCTATATAGTTCTACATTGAACCATTTATGTTTATTATGCAAATCTATTTCTCATAGCATTTTATACACATATTTTAGTGATACCTTGTGAAGAGATATTACATTCAGCAAAGAAACTCACAGTGAATGATGCAAAGAAAAGAGCACAGGGCCAAAGAAGAGAGAGTAAACGTCTGCCTCAGAATAAATGCCCACATCTTGCTTTGTTCTTTAGTTTCCCCCATTTATCATTACTAAGAATTTAGTATTATGATGCATAAGCTTTATTCCATTGAGGTATACTTGGATATATATTATTTAAATCATACAAGATAATGAGCTGAGACATAGCTCTGAGTGGTGCATTCATTCCATTACTTTTCTTTGGGTCAACTTAAAGCAGTAGTGCTGAAGACAATCTCTCTGCTCTCTCATCTTATGCATCTCTGATCTCTTGCTTTCTCATGACTTCCTTCTCTTTTCCTCTTCTCTCCTTTTATATTCAATAAATTACTAAATGAAATAAAACATGATGCACATATAACATATGTCAATCATAGTTCTACCTACTGGGTGATTTCATGTCCTGCTTTCAAATGAGCCAAAGAGACAAAGACATTATAGAATATGAGAGACTAAATTTGTACTGTTGAACTAACCAACTATTTTCACAGTAAAAAAAAAATGGAACTGGGGTTGAGGTAGGGACGAAAAAAATCAATTAATAGAAAAGATATTGGCTGGGCATGGTGGCGCACGCCTGTAATCCCAGCACTTGGGAGGCAGAGGCAGGCGGATTTCTGAGTTCGAGGCCAGCCTGGTCTACAGAGTGAGTTCCAGGACAGCCAGGACTACACAGAGAAACCCTGTCTCAAAAAAAAAAAAAAAAAAGAAAGAAAGAAAAGAAAAGATATTTTTTCAGGAACTGAACATTCGATGCCAGATTATATACTTGTACAGAAAGAGAACTTGAGGACAGAGGTAAAGATAGAAGAGTTGGGGACCTATAAAGAAATGACTAACAGTACCAGTGATCAAATCTGGAAAATGGGAAAGGTGGACTCTATAGAGAAGGCAAGGGACATGTCTTACTTATGGTTTTACTGCTGTGAACAGACACCATGACCAACCAGCTCTTATAGGACAACATTTAATTGGGGCTGGCTTACAGGTTCAGAGGTTCAGTCCATTATCATCAAGGTGAGAGCATGGCAGTGTCCAGACAGGCATGATGCAGGAGGAGCTGAGAGTTCTACAACTTCATCTGAAGTCTGCTAGCAGAATTCTGGCTTCTGGACAGTTAGGGTGAGGGTCTTAAAGCCCACACCCACAGTGACACACTAACTCCAGCAGGGCCACACCTAATAATGGCACTCCCTGGGCTGAGTGTATACAAACCATCACAGGATGTAAATACAGATGATGTAAAGTAGGGCAAAGTGTACTAGCAGGGTACAAGTGACTTGATTAGGAAACTTTAAGGAAGGTGGTGGTAGATTAATATAGAAGAACACAGACAATAGATAAAATAACAATAAGAATGTCTAAGAAAGCCACAATGATTTGTACTGCTATTTTCCAGAAAATACCCCTACAATACACATGTACAAGTAAATATACAATTTGAATTAAGCCACATCATTTGGGCTAATGGTGCTCCCTCCAAGGAGGAGATGAATCAATCAATAAACAAACACAATTATAAGATTAAAAGGAACTGAAAATATAATGGCAGAATATGTACTTATCCCTGTTGCTTCTGTGAATTATGTTCTCAGGAAAAGATAACCAAAATAAAGAATCCCTAAAACAATAAAATTTTTTACAAAATATCTAAGTCCTGGGATTTAACTTCATTTATGTGGTAACAAATTGTCTTTCTTCCATTCACTTATTTTATTTATCACATTCACTATGTTTTAAAATCTTTGGATAGACTTCATTCTGCCTTAATACATGTCTTAGATATTTGTGAGGTTCCTTCGTATAGCCATTTCCCAGGGCAATGGTGAGAGTCATGAAGCCAGCACAGCTCTTTGACAAAGCTGAGCCCCTGCTGAGATCATTGGACAGATGCTCTTTCCTTTATGTCTGAGTCTGCATCTTACATTCTTGGGGCACTATTAACAGTATTCACCCCTGTCTTTTTGGAAAAAATTATGTTTCTGTATTACCCTGAGTATGTCTTGAATATACTACCCCTGCTTTCAAGGAAGTAACCTCAGTTGACCCTACCTGGGACTCTTTTCTGTGCCTTGGGGATTGTTATCTGTCCCAAAGCAAATTCATGAAACAAAATAATTAGAATAAAATGAACTCAGAGGAGGCTGACAAGGTTCAGCAGGACAGGAAAAATGACAGCAGATCAAAGCACAGAACCCCTTTCATAGCATATATAGAATTTCTTAGAAATATAACCTAAGTATAAAAGGCTACACATATAGTGAGCCCCTAGTAAGAATCATCAGTCAAAGCTAAAATGATTGGGATAATATAATAGCATGAAAAGATGTTACAAGAACAATTAAAAGAATGTAAGAAGAATGGGGTATTAGGATTTGTCATTCTTGGACAGATTGGTTCACACCAGGTTGCTGTAATATTAATTAACTTAGGAACTAAGGAATTCTTTTACTAAATAAAATTTCATGAGAATATAAATACAATAAAATTTGAACAACAGCTACAGTGGTTCCTAAGCCTGAGAAAGTTCTCAAGCTTAGGCTAATTTGCAAGTAATGTTATTGATCATTAAAAGTTAATTCTTAGGCAAATTGATGGAACTAGAAAGTGTCATCCTGAGTGAGGTAACCCAATTACAAAAGAATACACATGGTATGCATTCACTGTTTAAGAGGATGTTAGCCCAAAAGCTCAAAATAAACAAGCTACAATTCACAGACCACAGGAAGTTCAAGAGTGAGGACTGAAGTGGGGGTGCTTTGGTTCCTCTGAGAAAGGGAAAAAAATACTCACAGGAGCAATTAAGGAGACAAAGTGTAGAGCAGAGACTGAAGGAAAGGCCACCTGGAGACTGTCTTACCTGGGGAGTCATCCTATAAACAGTCACCAAATCCTGACACTATTATGGACAAGAAGTACATATAAAAAGGAGCATGCCATGGTTGTCCCCGAGGGGCCCTGCCAGAGCCTTACACATACAGAGGCAGATGCTAGCAGCTAACCATTGGACTGAGTATGGGGTCCCCAATGGAGGAGTTGGAGGGCAGACTGATGAAGTTGGACCCCATAGGAAGAACAGTGATGTCAGCCACCCAGACGCCCCAGGACTCCCAGGGACTGAACCATCAACCAAGGAGTATACATGGTTCCAGCCAAAAATATGGCAGCCTTGTTGGGCATCAGTGGGAGGAGTGGTCCTTGGTCTGGGGAAATAGAGGTCCCAACAGAGGAAAATTGAGGAATGGGGAAGTGGGAATGGGTCAGGTGCAGGGGCATATACTTAGAGGTAGGGGGTAGGAGGAGGGGTTGGGGGTTTTCAGGGAGGGAGGAAACCAGGAAAGGTTTTAGCATTTGAAATGTAAATGAAGAATACATTAAAAAAGGAGATAAATTATATATATATATATATATATATATATAAAATATTAATAATATACTGCTTAAAGCATGGTGACTTGCCTGGACAAACTCAGATTTTACCTATTTTTCTATGTAAGCATCTTGAAAATGCAAAATGCTAAAAACAGGGTGCTATATTATGCTTGCTTAAGCTAAAATGATTTGTAGAACTTTAGGAATGGGGTGGGTGATAATAAAATCTATTCTATCTCTACTTAAGATGTAACACTGGGCATACTAAAAAAAAATATTCACAGGACAAAATGATATTATCTCTGTCTCTCGGAATCATGGATGTTTTTGAAATCTGGATAAATAAACAAGTTTTTTGATTACCTGTCAGTCTGAGTTGCAAAGCCCCTGTGTCTTGGTGTCTGCTCAACCTTCCTCTTACCTTATACTTACATCTTCTCTGGTACCTGTTCACTGCTGAAGTTGGCCCCCAATAGTCCCTTATTTCAAAAGTGTTTGGATGTTTAGTGAAGGTGAGTGTGGCATTGAGATTATGAAGCCATGAAAGTTATGGGGGAAGACATATCAAAGATTTCTGTGTAACTGAATAGTGAGGAAATGTTACAGTGTGTCTGTTTTACAGCATGGCTTTCTGCACTAGTTTGTATAGTAACACAAAACAAAACACAAGTTAGACAAATGTAGAACACAGTACTTAGTTTTTAATACATTTTTCATTGAAACTTAACAACATTGACAGTTTGACATTAATGAAATTTAAAAAGTGAAATTAAACGAAGGCAACCATGTCCATTATGGTTTCATTAGAATTTCAGAGCATCCCATTGTGAAGTTCTCTGATACCATGCTCTGTACAATTTCAACGTGATTAGAACATCAAGGAAAGTGAAATGAACATGATCACATTATTACCTACTTAAAAAATATACACAACATCTTTATTCATATATAAGACCAATTAAATTTAATTAATCTAATCTTTGTTCTAGTTTCCCAGGAAGCTAGTATATATTTAATGTAAGTATAATTCTGTTTAACTTGGCAGTTTTCAAGGCATTATTATTATTATTATTATTATTATTATTATTATTATCATCATCATCATCATCATCATCATCATCATTATAATTATTGGATATTTATTTATTTACATTTCAAATTTTTCCCCTTTCCCAATTTCTCCCCCCAGAAGCCCCTATCCCATCCCTCCACCTCCTGCTTCTATGAGGGTGTGTCCTCACTCACCCACTCCAACCTCCCAGTCCTCCAATTCCCCTACTCTGGGGCATTAAGCCTTCACGGAACCAAGGGGCTTTTCTCTCATTGATGCCTGACAAGGTCATCCTCTGCTACATATATGGCTGGAGTCATGGATACCTCCATGTGTACTCCTTGTTTGGTGGTTTAGACCCTGGGAGATCTGGTTGGTTGATATTGTTGTCCTTCCTATGGGGTTGCAAACTCATTCAGCTCCTTTCAGCTGGCCTTTCTCTAGCTCCTCCATTGGGGACCCTGTGCTCAGTCCAATGTTTGGCTTCGAGCATCCGCCTCTGTATTTGTCTGGCTCTGTCAGAGCCTCTCAGCAGACAACTATATCAGGCTCTTGTCAGAATGTATTTCTTGGCATTCACAATAGTGTCTGGGTTTGGTGTCTGTATATGGAATGGATCACTAAGTGAGCAGTCTCTGGATTGCCTTTCCTTTAGTCTCTACTCTACACTTTGTGTTCATATTTGCTCCCATGAGTATTTTGTTACCCCTTCTAGGAAGAACTGAAGCACCCACACTTTGGTCTTCCTTCTTCTTGAGCTTCATGTGGTCTGTGAATTGCATCTTGGATATTTGGAGCTTCTGGACTGATATCCAATTATCAGCGAGTGCATACCATGTGTGTTCTTTTGTGATTGGCTTACCTCACTCAGGATGATATTTTCTCATCCATTCGCCGAGAATTTCATGAAGTCACAGTTTTCAATAGCTGAGTAGTACTCCATTGTGTAAATGTACCACATTTTCTGTATCCATTCCTCCGTTGTGGGACATCAAGGCATTTTTACAAGCATTAAATACTAGCCCTCAATATTCTGTAGTAAACAGCAGACTGAGAGTACTGCCTGCTGTGATTCAACCTTAGGTTGGTTCACAGGACCCATAGTGTGCTTCTAGCTGTCACCAAGATGTACATGACCATTCTACACAACATCTACTCTAGAAGGAAAACTCTGCCCAAGGTCATTCACATTTGCATAAGAGAACTTCTCTAATTTGATCAATGTAGTAGAAAACTCATATTAAGTTTAGTTAATATTTGCAATTATAAAATCTTTCGCTTCAGTGATCCTATTTCAAATAGGCCCAAACAGATGGATACCATTCCGCTAGATGAAAGTCAGTTGCATAATTGAGCTGTGGTACATAGTAACCATACATAGACATGCTAATGAATTCAGATGGAATAGATGTGATTTTGCAGTTTCTGTCTCTTTGACAGATGATCTTGCTAATGAAATTTGGAAAAGTTATATTATAATGATAACCATGAAAAGGAAGGTGACTGCCTCTTTATGATTAGTGATTTAAATATGTATTCATTTCAAAACATCTGTTTTATTTTCTTTGTAGTAGATTATGCAACAATGTTGGCTTGCTAGTCTTAAATGAGGCTGAGAAGATGGGGGCTATAGTTATCTCTTTGCTGATTAAATTAATAAAATATTTGAAAATGTAGCTTAGAAATAGAAAAATTAGCTTCTATTTGTTTTGTTCTTAAATACAATATCAACTTAAATCTACAAAGAATTATTAAAAAAGCATTCATTGTTGCCAGTCTTATTAAATATTATGTCATAACTCTGTTGTAGTATTTTTATGTGGTAGCAATATACTATAATCTACATGCAACCACTGGAACTTAATTTTAATAATTTGATTTTTAAAATTTCATTTGGAAATAAATAGGGCTTAGAGATTATAATGCTTATTTATGTTTCTGTTAAACAATATCTTAATCTAATTTCTGCCAAATATATAATTTTTCATATCCTACTATATAGTATGTGATACTACATACTGTTGTGTGCTCCTTAACATTGTCATCTGGCATTCCCACTAGGTGCCATGAAGCAAACTGAATTTACTTTAGTACCTTCAGAAGAAGTGTGAGCCATTGGACTCTGTCATACTCAGTGTGTTATATCATCACTGTGAGCTATTTATTTGAACTGTTTTAAGTGTCTTGGTAGGATATGTTAGCTTATTCATAGGAAGTTAATTTATACCAGGAGATCAAAATATGTATAGGATATATATATATATATATATATATATATATATATATATATATATGCTTGGCCTCATGATAACTATGACAATAGGTTCTAATTTTCTGGCTCTTTCTCATTCCCTGGCTCATTTAGTCTTATTCTACTTTCTAGTCTCTCTCTCTCTCTCTCTCTCTCTCTCTCTCTCTCTCTCCCTTGTCTCTCTATAACTGTCCCGATTATATTCTTCATCTTTCTTATTTTTCTTTGTATTCTATTAAATAGCTTTCCTTTTTCCTCTGTTTTTTGAAAGTTGGGCATATCCTATTCTGTCAAATCTTTCTCTGATTTGTCACTTTTTTCTGACAATTAATCAACACATTCAAACATGGATGTTTCCTTCTATGAACTAACTTTATTTTCATTGTTTGAAATTAAACATGTATATCATGGGTGTGTTTGTATTCCAGCCAGAGGGATTAAAGGTCTGTGCAAAGGGCTGAGCTACACCATGACTTGAAACAGGTTTTTTTCAGTAAACAACACAAACTTTCTCTAGCTCCTCCACTGGGGACCTTGTGCTCAGTCCAATGGTTGGCTGAGAGCATCCCCCTCTGTATTTTTCAGGCACTGGCAGAGCCTCTCAGGAGACAGGCTTCTGTCAACAAGCACTTGTTGGCATCCACAATAGTATCTGGTTTTGGTGAATGTATATGGGATGGATCCCCAGATGGGGCAGTGTCTGGGTGTTCTTTCCTTAAGTCTCTGCCCCATACTTTGTATCTCCTCCTATGGGTATTTTGTTACCCCTTCTAAGAAGGACCAAAGTATGCATACTTTGGTCTTCCTTCTTCTTGGGCTTCATTTGGTCAGTGAAATGTATCTTGGGTATTCCAAGCTTCCAGGCTAATATCCACTTATCAGTGAGCTGAAGGCACTTGCAGCCCCATAGGAGGAACAACAATATAAACCAACCAGCACCCCCAGAGCTCCCAGGGACTAAATCACCAACCAAAGAGTTCACATGGAGGGACCCATTGTTCCTGCTGCATATATAGCAGAGGATTGCCTTGTTGGACATCAAAAGGAGAGGTCTTTGGTCCTGAGCAGGCTCAATGTCCAAGTATAGGGTAATGCCAGGACAGGGAAGTGGGAGTGGGTGGGTTGGTGAGCAGGGGGAGAGGGGATTGGATTCAGTGGTTTTGGAGAGGAAACCAGGAAAGGGGATAACATTTGAAATATAAATAAATAATATCAAATAAAAAAGAAAACAAATCACATACCAACAAAAAGAAAAGAAAAGAAATTGGTTTCATCTAAAAAAAAACAACAACAAACAAAAAGAAAAAAACCCCACAATCTCAGGGTTCACAGTGTATTCAGATATTGTACATCAGAGAATAAGTTTATAAACACATGGAACTCGTGTTCCCAGAAAAACTAGTTTCATACAAAATATGCATTGAGGGCAATTTAAAAGTGAACTTGTAGGCATGCAGAACAGAGACAAGCTTCCTAAGAAGACAACTGCTTCCTTTCTCCTGAAAAGTTGGGAACAGGCATGTTGGGAACAGGGACAGACATTTAGGAGAGATGATAAGGAAGATGGAAAGACCTAAAATGTCCTATAATGGCTAACCTAGAGGACTTCCTAGTCTGCTTATTCCTTCCTGTCCTGGATAGAGCTCAGTAAAATGCTACATTTACTCTGTCTTTCTTGAATTCTTGATTTTGTTTGTTTGCTTTTTGTTTTGTTTTGTTTTTTGTTTGTTTTTTGTTTGTTTGTTGATAATTCCTGTCAGTTCTTTGTCTCATGGGATGAACTCAGCTGATAGCAGGTCCCCATTACAGACTGGTTCACATATGAACAGTTTCTCTAAATATTCTCACTTGAAAGAGTCAATCGCAGAATGTAGTGAGGTGCTGAATGTGTGCTATCCTAATAACATCTATGGAGTACTTGGAAAGGAGTATTAATTGGAGGAAATGGATTATTTAGGGCTTATGATATTCCTGAATGGCTCCTTTCTACTCTGTCTGCTTCAAGCACAATCTGAAATACAAATCTTGCCTTCATGGTGTTTTTCTACATACATAGGCAAAAATAATGGCATCAATCAAATGTGGACTGAAGTCTCTGAAACTATGAACCAAATAAATCCTTTCTCTGAGTTGATTAATTCAGGTCTTTTTCAGGGTGATGATAAGCTGACTAAATGAAAAGGTCAGATTTGTGCTTTTGGTTATGACATGAGAAGAGCTTCAGGTACATAGCCTGGACATTGGGTGCCTGTTCATAACATGATTTAATACATAGTTATGTCACCTTTTGAGAAGCAATGCTCAGAAAAAGAGAGAAGTTTAAACTACTCCTCTCATTGATCACTTTCCTAGTCACCAAGGACACTGAAGCATGTGTACAGCCAGATGAATATTGTTTCCATACCTAGACATAACTCATCCATCCTCACAGTGTGTACACAAGAAGTAATTTTGACTTGCAGGCTTTATTATTTTTGGAAAATTCCACTAAAACCAAACAAGCAAACAAACAGAAAAAAAAACAAAACAATTACACAAAACAAAACTAAAACAACAATAAACAGCTAACCAAGCATTCATCTGGTGAATCAGGACAGAGAAAATTACCAACCATCTGCAATTTCTCCATTGGAGATATAACAGGAATGTTCTGGACTCATGGAGATTTGGAAATAGTGTCCTTACAGGGGTGGAATGAAAGGCAGTGTGGGAGCTGGTGGGTTGTTAGTGGTGAGTAGTTAGTTTCAAGTTTCGTGGAAGCTGTTGAGGACTGTAGGGCTACAGAGGAGGTGGTTGCTGCAGATTTAGTTGAAAAAAAACTAACTAGAATTAAGAAGGGAACATGAAGATATGATTGACTTCTTGCAGTCTCATGAAGAAACAGAACTATATATGAGTAAGGTGAAAATTATCTCTTACATGAGTTCAAGCAATCCTGCTTTTATATTATATTGTCAATCAGTGTTGCTATATTCTTTCATTTCTCTAGTATTATTGAGAGTATGTTGTTTTATTACTTTTAGATCTAAGTATCTTAATTTTTCTTAAGTTTTAGAAATTTATGTGTAAGTTCAAATAGAAAAATTTGTATAATCAAATATTTTTTTTAGAATAATAAAAATTTAAGATAGATAAATGTTTGGGGAAAAGTATTTTAGATGAAATAAGTTGTGAATTCCTTTATTTTATTTTTACCAAAAATAATTTGATATTTTGAAATTTTATCTTTTTATTTCAAGTTGAGAAATCTATACATGCTATATACATCTTGTTTTTGAAACATATTTTTATAAATTGGCACTAGTTAAAATTAAACATGATAAGTGCCTCTTTGATTTGTTGATTGATTGATAGCTGATGTTTCATAATCTAAAATACTATTTTTGGTGTCAGGAATCGTTTGTATTTGTTGTATTTGTAAATTGTTTCAAGGAAGAAGTGATTGAAACAGTGAGCTCATGTTAGCTCAAATAGTGCATAAAGATTGCTCCTTTAAGTTCAGTTAATAGAGCTGAAGAGAGAGTTAAAGTAACATTTGAGTGCTATATACTCATAAATTCTATAATGAGTGGTAGAGTTAGTTAAGCTGATATTCATACATAGGGAGTAAAGTTTTCTTACAACTAGTGTAATTTATAACTTCTGTCTCCTTTCAAGCTGTTAAGTGCTTGGGTTTGGAAAAGATGATGATGATGTTCTTAAAACAGGAGACACTGGTCACATGCGTTCTTCAATATTTAAATAGATTATGGTGATGAAAGGAGCAAATGAACACGGATTAATTCTAAGCTATCATTACAATGTAATGTTTAGAAATGTGGCCCATGTTTATTTTTTACACTAAGAATATGTTTACCCTCCAAAGACTTGACGTATTTAATTAATTCAATCAGGGACTGCAATGACCTCTAATTAAATTTAAATTCTTTCTCCTGAGAGAAAAGTAATGTGATTATTATAATGATTTTCATAGCAGTGAAAACATAAAACCAATTAGAAGCTAATAATAAAGTATATCAATAGAAGTACAAATTAGGAAACAGGTAAATTCGTGTTCAACAAATTTAAGAAGGTTAAACATTCAATTATGATACATAAAGAAATGCACAAACATGCAGATGTAATGAACATAAGTAGATAAAACACTTCTGCAAAAACTCATTAGGTAATCATAAACATGCTAATTCTTTTCCTGAGTGATTTCCCTCTGAATCAATTTAGTCTGCTTCTTGCTATATTTTGAGGAGTTTTAATTTTCTTTTGCTTGTAGTCAGCATGAATAACAAAGCTGTACTATGTACAGCATACTGATGCCATATATTCCCGAATGTGTCAGATTTAAAAACATATGTGCAAAGTCAATGAATTTCCTAACTGTGTCTGATATTTCCCTCTACAAAAATGGTATTGTTTTTTATAGAAACATTTTGAAAATCAATTCACTACTATAACATTCAAGGGAGAGTTTAGCATCTCATCACATTATGTTAACTAATACTGAATTGAGAAATACTAGCATATCAGGATGCCCATGAGTTAGGATTATGTAAAAACAAATTCAAAATAATTAGTATTGAGAAGTCAGAACAGATCTTAACAGTTTTTAAAATCAATTGATCTTGTTAGCATATATTTATATCATTATATCTACATATTTATCTATCCCTATGTATGTATATATATATACATATTTCTTAAGTTAATACTACAGATTTTGTTTATTTACTCACTTTATTGGCTTTTAGTGTGTAAAAACATGTGGAAGAAAATTTTACAATTTGTTTGGTCACCAGGCTATTGTTTTGGTAATAAGTACCTGCAACTTTAGCTCCAGGGATCCTGAGTTTTTCTCTGGCTTCCAAAAGCATGGCACACGCATGTACAAACCCACATATAGACAAACACACATAAATAAGGAAGGAAAGATAAATCTCAATTTCTGCTCTCCATAAATGATGTATGTACTCTTCTGCTCTGCTACCTCTTCTACATTTGTCTTCAGGTGGTCATTTAGTCATGATGTAGCCTGCCATTCTTACTGTAATAAGGTGATATCTCAAGGGCCTATTAATTCAAAATCCTCTGATAAGTATATTGTTCAACCCTTAAAAAAGTTATTGGTGGGATGGAGAGATGGCTCAGAGATTGAGACACTGACTGCTTTTCCAGAGGTCCTGGGTTCAATTCCCTGCACCCATGTGGCTTATAACCATCTGTGATAAGATATGCTGCCCTGGCCTGCAGGCATACACATAGTTAGAAGGCTGTATACATACACAATAAAAAAATCACATGGTTATTGGCAATTCTTGTTCCATTTGAGAAGAATCTGTTTATTTCATTGGTCCAATTAAAAAATGGGCAGTATCTTTTCTTCACAATGTACTTTGCAGTTGTTTGTAAATCTTGGGTGTTAGCCTCATGTCTGAAGCATAAGTGGCAAACATACTCTCCCATTCTGTCAGCTGTCTGTTTGCTCTGCTGAAACTTTTCTTGTGCTGTGCAGACATGTTTTGCATTCATGTAGTGCCATCTCTTGACAATGAAGGTGAGGTGTTGCTCTTGGTGTCCCATCTAGAAAGGCCTTGTCTAACCCCAATATCTTGGAATACTTCTTATGGATTCCTGTAGCAGTTTGAGGATTTCTGCTTTAAGGACTGGGACTATTTTGAATTGGAACTCATATATGGATAAAGACATGTTTCTAATTTAACTTTTTGTAGGTGAATACCCAGTTTTGCCAACACAATTTGTTGAATGGGCTATTTTTTTCCTCACTGAATATTTTTGCAAGCTTCCGAAAAAAAATTAAATAGCTATGATTTGGTTAATTTTCGTGCCCTTTATTTGATTCCCTTGGTCTGTTTTTATGCTACTATCAGAGTTCTTTTCACAGTAGCTCTCTAGTATAATTTGAATTGATGTAGTATGATGCCTGCAAGTGTATTCTTCCCCCTGGAGATTGCTTTGGCTGTTATTTTGTTTTTCTTTTTTCTTTATTTTCTTATATTTTTTTATTTACATTTCAAATGATTTCCCAGACCTAATAGATTCATATGGTACATTCCACCCAAAATGTTAGGGCACACTTTCCTCTCTATGGCACATTAAACTCATTAAAAAACAGATCTCATTGTAGGACACAAATCAAACCTTCATAAATATAAAAATAAGAATGTTCTGGGGGATGGAGCAAGGAGACTCCAGAAAGTCCACAAAGACTTGTAAAACAAACATTATGTGAGTCAAGTGAAATGAGAATACAAACTACATGGACCCCTGGGACACTGTCATCACAGTGTTAAGGAGGGAGTTTATAGCTACAAGCACTAATAACAGTAAAAAAATAAACAAGAGAGATCTCAAACAATCTAATTATTCACATCACTGTTCTAGAAAAGCAAGAAAGTTGTCCATCTAAAACTCAATAATAGGAGAGAAATAATAACGACTAAGGAAATAATAAAATAGACACTAATAGAAGAATAAGCAAAATCAAAGGTTTGTTTCTTTGAAAAAAATGAACAATATTGACAATCTGCTAGCCAATTTTGCAAACAGAACAATAGATAATGCCAAGTTTAATAAAATTAGAAACTTAATGTTTTTAAAACAGATGCTAATGACAGCAAACATTGTTAGATTATACTTTGAGAACTTACCTTGCAATACACTGGAAAACATAGAAGGGCTGAATGTATTTTAAACCACATAGGCCTCCAAATTTAATACAGAATATTCAAATAATTCGCAAGCATTTGAAATTGAGGCTGTCATAGTTCATAAATAATGAAAAGCCCAGAACCAGATTGATTCATTGCTGTATTCCATCAAACTGTCAATGAAGATCTAATACAAGTCTTTTTTAATGCATTGCACAAAGTTGAAATGGAAGGAACACTGCCAAATTAAATCTAGTAACCCTGTGTTGGAGTGGGGGTGGTGTGTCAAACCCAGGTTTGAGACAACAGAAAGGTAACTAGAGACCACCTTCTCTACTGAATGTGCATGCAGAAGTTCTCAACGCAGCATACTTGTAAAAAGGATACCCATCCACAGTGCACACACTTGATAATACATAATTTCTAAATTTAGAGTGACAAAATGTATGGCTAATCATTTAGTTCACTTTAGAAACTTTAACAAAGTGCAGTAATTTTATAGTTCTACTTATTCATCCTGTAAGAGCACTAAACTTACGAAGCAGAAACACTTGCAAGAAATTACTTTAATAAAAATACATATTCACGACTCTTCTGTTAGAAAACATTAACTATAAGTAAGATTGTTTCCCTTTTCATCTGTTTATGTGCCTTAACTGTAATTGATTTTCCATTTCATGAAGAGAAGTTGATAAAAGAGAGACAACCTGAATCCCCTATGCTTACATTTTCACGCCCAAAGAATACTAGTGTTATTTTAAATTTAATGGGTTCATTGACACCCATCTTGTAGGAATCATATTGTCCTAGTTATAAAATACCTTTCATGTTATATTTAAACTGTACAGCCTATAATACATCTTAAAAGGCATTTCTATTCACTTAAAATATTATTTCTATTTTCTATATAGTAAGTATTGTTATTTATAATATTCTATATAGTAAAAGTTTTCTTTTCAAGTCAGGTTTTTAGAAATATTAATACAAATAACAAGTTTAATAAGGGCAAAAATATAATTGTACAGCTTTATGGAGGAAGTTGAAGATCTACCAGCATTTGGAAAGTGTTTCCTAATTATTGGCTCATTTATTTCAAAAGAATATGACAAGCACTATTCTTAGGGTATCATGATGATAAGTGATCTTATGATGAGACAAATATGGAAATGATCAAAATGATCTTCAATAACAAAAAGTAATTGGTGTACAATACACTATTTTTCTGGTTTGGATGAAATACTTTCATAATTTAAAAAAAGAGTAGCTGTCTGCCTCTCAATTAGAAGTCATTGTTTGGATTAAGGATGTGTACTAAAAGTGTGTCTTATTTCAACTAGAGGGATAAAGGCAGGGGAATTAAAGAGGCATGCTTCAGCTGGGTTATGTCTTTGAATAGCATCCCTTGACAGAACAGCTATGTTGCTGAATTCAACTTCCTCCACCTCACTTCTCAAAGAAAATGAAACTAAACAAACTTTAGTAGATCCAGTTACATTATCACAGTCAAAATGTAGTTTCATATTATTTTTTTTATAAGAATCTGCTGCAGCACACTAGATTTGCAACTCATAATCAAGAATCTGAACTACATACATAGTTAAGGTACATGAACACTTAGAATAATTTTTTCTACAGTAAAAAAAAAAGGAGAATTTAGAGATGATAGAATGGAGAGCCCATGTTTTAATGATTATTTTAAAAGATTTACTAGCATTGATTAAATATAGCTTTCTCAGTGCTAGAAAGATGACTCATGTATAAAGAATACTTGCTGTTCTTATAGAATACTTCTTAGCCTCAGCCTCTATACTACCAGTAATTCCAGTTACTCTCCAGTAACCCCAGATCTCTCCAGGAGATCAGACATACTCTGCTAATCTCTGCTAACATGACATACTTGTATACCTGAAGGCAAATGTTCAGAGTCACAAAGTGAATCTTAAAAAGGAATAAAATATTTTACATAACTAAAATTAAGATTTTCTTTATATACACAAACATATAAGATGTTTAAATGCATATATGCATATATAAATAATCACACAAAGAGACACCTAGACACACACCCCCCCACATACACAATTTCATTGCTTCACTTTCCCCAATAAACAAATTCAAGAAATACAATAAGTTCAGAACACTGGCTCTTGCATTTCTCCTTCTTATCAGTTATAGTACATTCCACACATTTTTCTCAGGTTTAATCAAAAGAATATCTTGAATTTCTAGGCTTAAGCGATCATCCAACTTCAGTTTCCTGAGTAAGTGAACTTCCAATTTGTTCTATGAAGACAAAATTATGCATGTACATAAACCATAGAAAGATCCTACAAAGAAAGAGAACTTCAGACCAATTTCCTTTGTGAACACCGATGCAACAATACTCAATAAAACTCTCGCAGACCAAATACAAGAACACATCAAAATGATCATTCACTACGATTAAGTAGGCTTCATGTCAGGGATGCAGGGATGGTTCAATATATGGAAATCCATCAAGATAATCCACTAGATAAACAAACTCAAGAAAAAAACACATGAGAATTTCATTAAATGCTGAAAAAGCACTTGACAAAATTCAACATCCCTTTATGGTAAAATTCTTGGGAATATCAGGAATTCAAAGGCCCATACCTAAACATAGTAGAAGCAATATACAGCAAACCAGTAGCCAACATCAAACTAAATGGAGAGAAACTTGAAGCACTCCCTCTAAATCAGGGAATAGACAAAGCTGCCCTCTCTCCATATTTTTTCACTATAGTACTTGAAGTTCTAGCTAGAGTAAGTAGACAACATAAGGAGGTAAAAGGGATACAAACTGGACAGGAAGAAGTCAAAATATCAGTTTGCAGATGATATGATAGTATACTTAATCGACTCCAAAAATTCCACCAGTGAACTCCTAAATCTGATAAACAACTTCAGCAAAGTGGCTGGAGTTATAAAAGTTATAAAATTTTTATTTTATAAAATTTTTATAGAATTTTATTAAAAAGTTATAAAATTAACTCAAACAAATCAGTACCCTTCCTCTACTCAAAGGATAAACATGTTGAGAAAGAAACAGGGAAATGACACCCTTAACAATAGTCACAAATAATACAAAATACCTTGGTGTGGGTCTAACCAAGCAAGTAAAAGACCTGTATAACAAAAAGTTCAAGTCTCTGAAGAAAGAAATCGAAGATCTTAGAAGATGGAAAGATCTCCCATGCTCATGGATTGGCAGGATTAATACAGTAAGAATTGCTGCCTTGCCGAAAGAAATCTATAAATTCAATGAAATCCCCATCAAAATTCCAATTCAATTCTTCATAAAGTTAGAAAGAGCAGTTTGCAAATTCATTTGGAATAGCAAAAAGCCCAGGGTAGTGGAAACGATTCTCAACAATAAAAGAACTGGGGGAAATCACTATCCCTAACCTCAAGCTGTACTACGGAGCAATCCTGATAAAAACTGCATGGTACTGGTACAGTGGCAGGCAGGAAGATCAATGGATGCTAGCAGCCAGCTATTGGACTGAGCACAGGGTCCTCAGTGGAGGAGCTGAAGGGGTTTGCAACCCCTTAGAAAGGACAATATCAACCAACCAGACATCTCCGAGCTCCCAGGGTTTAAACTGCCAAGCAAGGAGTACACATGGAGGGACCAATGTCTCCAGTGACATATGTAGCAGAGGATGGCCTTGTTGAGCATCAGTGGGAAGAGTGGTCCTGTGAAGGCTAGATGCCCCAGTGTAGGGCAATCAGAGGATGAGCAGGTGGGGAATGTGTGGGTGGCTGGGGGAATACTCTCATAGAATCAGTGGAAGCAGAGATTGGATACGGGTTTTGGGGGGGCAAGAAAAGGGATAACATTTTAAATGTAAAGAAAAATAATATCTAATTAAAAAATAGCAAATCTCAAAATACATCATAAAAATAGGTACACTTCTGGCATTATGACTGATAAATGTTGTATGATCAAACACACCAGCAAATAATATTAGAAAACTGTGCAATACCAGATTTAGAGGATTTCATCGCCCATTTTTATCTACATTTGTATAATTTCTTCCTAGAAATTTTGAGTAAACTGATGGAGCCCAGGAGTCATTTCAAAAACCACAGGATCACTGATCTTGGTCACACAGTGATAGTTTATTGATCATTTTCTCCAGGACTGATTGATTAGGGCCAGATTTGGGAGCTGAATCAATACCTTGATTTAAAATCCTGCAGGGCTAAACATCTGTGCCATGTTATTCTGTCCACCAATCAGGATTTAGGGATAGGGGTTTTTCTTAGGAAGATGTCTCTGTTGTACACTTATCCTGCTCCAACAAAAAAGCCTAGAGTCTACTAACCAGTGCCCATGGAGGTTCACAGAGAATGGACTACCAACCAAAGTGCATGCAGGACCTGAATCTAGGCCCTCTACACATTATTATTTCTGTGTTAACTTGAAAACTCATTGGCATTTTGTTTAACTAAGATCTCTGCTCACATTCAACAAGCATGCTGATGAGTGCAAGCTATTTTGTTTCTATGGTGCTTTATAGACTGTACTAACAGCTGAAATGAGCATTTCCCCAGGCAGCCTAGATCAAAAACAGGTTTTGTAGTGAATGTAATATGAAATGATTAAAAATGAAAATTTTAAATAAAGAAATATGTCATGCCAAAATTCACAGTTTCATGTCATGCTAGAACAGTTTGTCTTCTGGAACTCACTTAGAAACAGAAATAGTTGTGTAAGAAACTTAAGGTTAAATAGGACCTTTGAAGACTAAATACTTCGTTTTATTTGTGTTTTCTGAGACAATCTCATTGTACAACTCAGACTAGTGTTGGACTCACAATCTTTCTGAATAGGTCTTTTGGGTTCTGGGATTATCGGTGAGTACCCAACCAAGCATTTCAATTTTTATAAAATACACTGATAAGAACGAGAGAAAATGTATATTATCTTATGGTTGTAAATGTAAATTGGAATTTTGTCTTTGAGAATAAAAATTAGGAAGTAAGAAAACACTGTCTTAGAAATTATAAGTGCCTTAGAGTTTGTTTTGTACAACAAAATTTAAAATCTTCTGGTCCCTTCAAATCTACACAGTTACAGTAGTTTTATGGCAAAACCCAGCATTTATATGGTGGGCAATTTTATCTGTCATCTTGTGTACGAAATGTATCCTTGTTTAGTAAAATGCCATTTTAAAAGCTGCCAGAGGCTATTTTTTAGACATGTTTAATGCCTGCATAAGTGTAGTCAAGCAAAGCAAGTGGTTTTCATAAACTTAGTGTATCTTATATTCTCAGTCACTAAATAGTAGACTATAAGAATAAAGTAACAACTTTCACAGAAGACTACAGAATTGTGTCTCTGGAATATCTGCAGCCTCGGCACTCAAACCTTTATTCTTGGCTCAAAGATGTTAATCTTCACACTCTGTACAATTTCTTTGGCCTTTGGAATCTGTCTCTTTATATCAGACACACACACACACACACACACACACACACACACCTCCTGATTTTGTTAATCTAAAGAAACTTAATGCAGACTTCAAATAAATATTACTATAACAATGGGTGCTTGTGCTTTCCTATGGATAAATTGAAACGACATTTGCAATACTTGCTTCTCTTAAAGTCAGATTCTAAATTAAAATGTTTTAAGTTTCAATGTCTTTGGACATTTAATTTCTGTGACAAATATGGGAAGTAGTAGTATATCAAATATGAACATATGAACAGTTCTGTCTGTGCTAAAAAGAAGGATGAAGAGCAGAATAGGTAGAGTAGTGCATGTCAAGTGACTAATTTCTAGATCACATTTGGAAAATGTTAAATATACAAATTACAACTAAAAATAGAAAAAAACAACACCATTACAGTTTCATCTATATTCAATAGTCTTTCATATGCTTTTAATTAAAAGTATATGTATATGTCTTGGTAAACAAATGTTTTCTTAAGTAAGAACTATCAATTACCAGTCTCCGAACTTGTCAGTGATAAATTGACAGTAAATTATATACAATTCTCAAGAAAATGTATCAATTTTAACAATGTGTTTATGTCATTTTCCAAGTCCAGCTTTTACCTAAGATTCATGCATATTTAGTTTTTGCTCAAAGTCATAAGAAGTAGAATTCCTTCCACCCGAGAAATAAATAGAACATTTAACAGTTTCAATTCTCTCCATTGCTAGAAAGAGGATGAGGACTTGTGTATATATGAAAGATAAGTATCAGAAGATGATTTACCCATGTCAATAAAAATATGTTTTAAGCCTAATAGCGGAAACTATTAACTGAGTGTTAGAAAAAAGTTTGTAAGGTCAGAATTCTAAAATGATAGGAAACTTTTAAAACAGCCATTGGGAAAAAATAAGAAAGATTGCTGATGGAGGAAGTGGAAGATTGTCCTACAATATTGAGGTCAGAGATGAGGTTGAACACCTGAGTTTTATGGTGTCACTCTTCTGAAGATTGTGTGAGTTACTGTGTCAGCACCTGCAGCTGTGCGTGGGGAGAGAAAATATACCACTGGAGTTTCTCTATTTGAGTTTTTTTCACAAATATTTGAAAAAAGAGAAAATAGGGAAACTAGAGTGAGTTTTTGATAATGGTGCTGTGATAATGAACACAGTAGCCATAGCCTAAAAGGCAAAAACGAATAAAGGTGGGAAATAATGAACTTACACAGATGCCTGCAGATGTAGTCACTGAGTCTTCAAGAAGCAAAATCACTAAAATGTGGATAGAAAGGAAGAAAGACAGAGGTAGCCCAGGACTAAGGCCACATGCAACTCCATCTTTCAATTTTTATTCACACTTAAAGAGAAGGAAGATGAAGGGGAAAACAAGGTATGGAAGGTGAAGAGGATGAGGAAGATGCTTTGAAGTTGAAGATTTTGCACTTTCCAATTAAAAGGAGTAGCAGAAAGTAGACCAAGGAAGATGTCTGGTGATGGCCACTGGAAATGAGATGCAAAGAGATGACACTGAGGATATATGCAGATCATATTAAAACATAGGTCTGTAGTTGTGAGAACCACCGATGCGTACAACTCAGTCTATATGACAGTTTACTAATTATGTGACTGCTCTGCTTAAAATCCTGACATATATTTTAATAGCTTTTGTTGTATTTTAGTCATTGTCAGCATATCTGAAGGTCAGAGGACAATTTTCAAAAATTGATTTTCTCCTACTGTGTGGATAGCAGCGACTGAAATCGGCTTTTCAGGCCAGCTGGCAAGTACTTTATCCTGCAGATAAAATTTAAAACCAGTAAAACTCCGTCAGGGAAGTGAAAAAGATGGGCAAGAAAAATTGTCAAAAATAAATTTTGCTTGAAAATGGAATAATGAAAGCTAATATTGGGTAATCAACCCATCTGAGATTCCAACTTGCAATGTTTAGTTTCAATGGATAAGGGACAAAAATGTTGACAATTGCCATTCAGGCAATGAAATTAAGGGACTGTAGAAGCAATGTTAGTCATCAGAATTTATTTACCAGATGATGATGTACAATGAGTGGATTTATAAACAGGAGACAGTGTGGGCAGTACAGTGTTGTATTCAGGGAAGTGACTTTGCACTTCAGGTAAGGCAGATGGTTTCAAATTAAGACTTTCTTAAAATGTCAGGGATGGGTGCTCTGGATAGCATACAGTCTTCACTATATTTCCTACTTTTGTTAGAAGGATGTCAGTTCGTTTTGAGTGGAAGGTGATGGTGGTTGAGTCAACAATGTTTCAGGTCTGTTTTGAGACTCTGGGGATACTTAGGGTAGCTTCTGCTCTCATTTATATTCACAGAAAGGTAAGGCAGCCTGTGAGAGAAGCTGAGGTTCACCCTATAGAGAGGGGGAAGTTAGTGTCCACAGGAAAGGGAGTGGGTCTAATTCGAAAGACCAGAACAGGATAATGTATTTCGAGTTTAGCTGTACTGAACCTCAGAACTAACGGGTTGTATAATCCATAGATGGAACAGGGCACTGTTTGCATGTAATAGGACTTAACAGATTAGCAAACACAGCATGACCTAGAGTGGGCAGATTAAGGTGTGCTAGGGGTTCTAGTTTCAGGAAAGGTTCCTCTGAATGAGGTTTGCTTTTCTTTCTTAATATACATGCTTGTTACATTTATCTGTAAGGTTTTTGTTTCATTTTGTTTTGATGATTCTAATTTTTATTGCTTCAGGAAAACATTTGAAAATACAAAAATTTACTTATATAATAAATTGATATTTTTTTTATATTCCAGGATAATGAAATGTTGTTTTCTATCTTAAATGTTTCAATTCTCTGCCATAGTAATTATGTATCTGTGCGGGTGTCTTTGTAATTGATACTGAAGTCACATTATATATGTGTTAATAATTCACTGATGAAATTAATATGCATAAATTATCTGTGTGTATATTATCCAAAACGTATTAGACAAAAAATATAACTCCTTAGGAAACAAAATATTCATCTAAACATTTTAAATTACATATTTGTTTTCTAAGTAAGTATTTAAAGTATCTGTCAATACACTGTTCTTTATTGCTTCTTCTGATTAATATTTATTACCCATTTTGCTACTTGCAGCATCTCAAGGATGTAGGAATAAAATCATGATCGTACATGAATAAACTGATACCATCAAGTTCACTTAAAAGAGAATAATTAGAAATTTCAATACTTTCTTAAATTTTGATTTTAATTTTTCATTTAGGAATTAAAATAGAGTTTATAAAGAGTTGGAAATAATTGCTAGTGCAGTGTAGGTACGTTCATAATTCTCACTGTTGTAGAGCAACTAAGGAGTCCTGAGAAACCTGGTTTTGCAGCTTTCAGCTTGCGTGCTAATGAGGTGCCCACCCTTTCCTCTTAACTCTAAAGTCAAACTAAACCATATTTCAGGTTATTATTTTCATATAACCATATATAGTATAAATAGTATTATTTAAATATGGTGAAATTTCCTTTTATATATAGTTACTACAATCTACTACAAGGTTAAATTGTGTGGCTATAGAGAATTTCTTTATTGGTTATTTCATTTATTTACATTTTCAATGTGAATCCCCTTTTCCCATCCATAAATCCCCATTCCCTCCCCTGTAACCCCTGCTTCTCTGAGGGTCCTCCCCTACCAACCCACCCATTTCTGCCTCAGCACACTATCATTCTTCTACACTGGCTCATTGAGCCTTCACAAGACCAGGGGACTTCCCTTCCATTGATGCCAGATGTTTATTAACTCTTAGTGGAACTCATACCTGATACTGCATTGGTGACCAAGAATCGGGTACTATCTAGCCCAAAGACCTAGAGTAGAACTAAAAACTAGTGTTCTACAAACAGTACAGAGCAACAACATTTCTCCTAAAGATATCTATTATTCTCATAGATCAGTGCCTCACTCAGACATCATCAGTGAAGCTTCCTCCTGCAGCAGAAACCTCAAAGTCTCCAATTGATACCCACTTGCAAATGAAAATTTATTTTTCTCCAAAAGGAGTTTCACTGGGGAAAATAAACCATTCTTAAGGGTAAGTTGAATAGTCAGCAATAGATGGCCAACAATAACAACAAAACAAACAAAGAAAGAAACGAAAGTCTCAAGGGCATCTTTAGTTTCTTTTTTCATTTATTAGATATATTCTTCATTTACATTTCAAATGATTTCCCCTTTTCCCACATACACATGGAAGCTGAACAATGTTCTACTCAATGATACCTTGGCCAAGGAAGAAATAAGGAAAGAAGTCAAAGACTTTTTAGAATTTAATGAAAATGAAGGCACAACAACATTATGGGACACAATGAAAGCAGTGCTAATAGGAAAACTCAGAGCTCTGAGTGCCTCCAAAAAGAAGCTGGAAAGAGCATACACTAGCAGCTTAACAGCACACCTGAAAGCTTTGGAACAGAAAGAAGCTAATACACTCAAGAGTAGTAGAAGGCAGGAAATCATCAAACTCAGGGCTGAAATCAAACAAGTAGAAACAAAGGGAGCTATACAAAGAATCAACAAAACCAGGAACTGGATCTTTGAGAAAATCAACAAGATAGAGAAACCTTTAGCCAATCTGATCAGAGGGCACAGAGACAGTATCCAAATTAACAAAATTAGAAAAGAAAAGGGAGAAATAACAGAAACTGAGGAAATTTTAAAAATCATCAGATCCTACTACAAAAGTCTATACTCGACACAGCTGGAGAATCTCGATGAAATGGACAATTTCCTAGACAGATACGAGATACAAAATTTAAATCAAGATCAGATAGACCATCTAAATGACCCTATAACCCCTAAAGAAATAGAAGTGGTCATTGACAGTCTTCCAACCAAAAAAAGCACAGGACCAGATGGTTTTAGTGTAGAATTCTATCAGACCTTCAAGGACGACCTAACACCAATACTCTTCAAACTATTCCACAAAATAAAAACAGAAAAAACACTACCCAACTTGTCCTATGAAGTCACAATTTCGCTGATACCAAAACCACACAAAGATCCAACAAAGAAAGAGAACTTTAGACCAATTTCCTTTATGAATATTGATGCAAAAATACTCAGTGAAATTCTGGCCAACCAAATCCAAGAACACATCAAAACAATCATTCACCATGATCTTAAGAGTTTCTTGCCTCATGGGTTGTGTGGGTATTTTTCTGTTTGTTTGTTTTTAACTTTATCTTGTTTTTATTTTATTCTCTTCCTCTTCCTCTTCCTCTTCCTCCTCCTCCTCCTCCTTCTCTCTCTCTCTCTCTCTTTCTCTCTCTCTCTCTCTCTCTCTCTCTCTCTCTCTCTCTCTCTCTCTCTCTCTCTCTCTCCTTCCCCTCCTCCCCTCCCAGCCCCAAGGGTTCTTTTCATATTATGACTTCCAGTTAGTGTTTTTATGCAACTCCTGACTGTGTCTTTACATCTAAAACTATTTCTTGGAACTTTCCTTGGCTCTTTTCCTTGTATTTATTTGTTTTGTGTTAAATCATAATCAGGATATACTAGGTGAGAAAAATCTATTTTAAATTTATTTCAATAAAAGGGAAAAAGACAATTCATACAAACAATGTTAAACATGTGTACTCCATCTTTCAGTTCCTTCACCACCCTTGGCATACTTCCACACCTTCCCTGCCAAGTGAAGATATTTTCTTCCCTTTTGACTTCTTTATGTATCTAGTCTAGTTTGTTTTTCCCAGCTAGTCTTGGATATGAGAACTTGGGTGTGTGGTTCATCTATCAAGGGTTACATCATTAAAGAAAACTGATTATTCTAATCCCAGCAACTATTAAATGCCAATAACCCCTCAGGTAGTGGTGGGACTCCATGCCCACCTTTGGCCTTCTCTGCTGGGGTTGTCTGGTTAGGGATGGCAGCATCTTTATGTATGCTCTCACAATCTGTGAATTTATAGGGGCAGTTGTCCTTAAGTGTTCGGAAAACACTAGAGCACTTTATTTAAAAGCTGAAGGTGATTGATTACATCAAAAAGAAGGATGAACCTTTCTTACCATGGTCCCTGTCCTAAAATATCCTTGTACACATTCTATTTCTGAATAAATTAGCAGTATATTTTGTACATAACAGCAAAGATAGGCCATACTGTATCTAGAGCCTTGACATAATTTGTTCCAGATAATGTACATTTACACTAGATTAACCCATGCAGGATTGCTCATGATATAAAACAGTGATCTTTTCCTATTTAGATTCCCAAAAGAGATATTTTCTACACTTTTATAAGAATGTTTTTAAAAGATTCATTTATTATTATATATAAGTGTACAGTAACTATCTTCAGACATACCTGAAGAGGGAGTCAGGTCTCATTACAGATGGTTGTGAACCACCATGTGGTTGCTGGGATTTGAACTCAGGACCTTCTGAAGAGCAGTCAGTGCTCTTAACTGCTGAGCCATCTCTCCAGCCCTATTTTCTACATTTTAATGGAATGTTTATTTGTGTCTTGCAGTTTTCAGGATGTCATATTTTTATAATTCAAAAGATAAGATGAAATCTGATTCTGCCTTGTCTAAATGTGAAGCTCTCTGGCTTCATTCTAAAATAATTAAGTATGAATTGAATGTGTGTTGGAGTTCATCGTGTGTGTGTGTTGTATAACCAATGTGCTATAAAGAACATTAATTCTGTTCTTTAATTAATTCTGTATTGGTCAATAAAAGGCTGGGGCTTATGACTGGGCAGAAAGGATAGGAAAGCGGGACTTAGAATCGAGTTGGGAATCTCAAGAGGGAGCATGAGGAGAAGGAAAGTTTGAGAGAAGAGATAGAGAGGAGGCTACCATCAGACAAGGTAGACAAGCCAGAAGTGTGTGGACAAGAGAAATGCTCCCTCTGAACAGAAAGAGGAGCAGAAGCAGCCTCAGAGACACCAGATTGGCATAAGACTGGGAAGGGATTAAAATAGTTCAAAACTCTCCCAGTGCATTGCCTATAGCTTATTCATGAATTGTAGTGTTTCTGTGGCTCTTACTCGGGAGCTATACAACCAGTAGTGGGATAGAGACCTCCAGTGGTTGTTTAGGGGCAAACTAAGGGAAGAGCATCACTCTAAGAAAACTAATTTCTTGCTTTAAATTTGTCATTACGAAACACGAAGAAAAAGAAAAAACTCACTTGAAACTAGAATTAACCCTAACAATGGAAAGTCATTTGATGAGGTTCTGGGAAGGCTTACGACAACCTTACTTTCCTGTGTGTAGAGCTTTTCTGGGAAACAATGATTTTATTTTGTCTTTATTTACTTATGACTGGATGTGAATGCCTACAAGATTGGTTGGCTGTTATTTGAAGAACTATTCTCCAGAATCTTTAATTTGATATTTATATACTGTAGATATCTTATATTTGTCTTTTCAAAACTGTGGTCTAAAAATCACAGATTGCAGTAAAATAATACATTTAGTAAAATAATACAAAAATTAAAATTTATTATATATGAATACATACATGCATACATATATAAAAGAATAGTGCTAGTGAAATTGCCTACTTAATAGCTATTAGTACATTTTCCTGTGACTTTCACATATTTATTCCTAAATTTTGCTTATTTTGGTCAAATAAATGTGAAAATAACAGGACAATATATGTGTGATTAATCAAGTTATACTGTCAATTAAATGAATGGTGGGGGCACCATTTGTTTGACTGAATAAACAGTTTCAGAGATTAACACTCACATGTAAATTTTCTCTTTTTTATACAGTTGATGTTGTTTTGTGAATCTTAAAATACAAAATTTGTTTTAGAACCTTTCAAAAATTGTTACTGAAATTTAATTTTAATGAGTATTATTAAAATAACATACCAAAAGTTCAATACTAACCCCATAAATGAATTCATTAAAAGAACATTGTTTGGCAGGGGCCCAAGGGGCTGCTTTGTGACTCCGCCTCCCTTCGCACCCCTGGTGCCTCCGCCATCAGGCCATCTGAAGGCTACTCAGCTCTCTAATGCTGTGCCCTTCCATCCCTGCCAGCCCTCCACCAGCCCCAGCCCCGTGGGCGTACCCTGGTAAACCTACTTGAAAATGCTCTCCTCCGGCCTCCTGGCTATGTGCGCCGGGGCCCAGGTAGTGCACTGTTGCTACCTGCCTGAACTGACAATACCTGAAATTCCACCAAAGCCTGGAGAACTCAAAACGGAGCTTTTGGGACTGAAAGAGAGACACCATGAACCTCGGGTTTCACAGCAGTAGAAACTTCAAAATACAGCTGTGAATAATATTTCTGTGAATAACGTCTTAAATATGTATTTTAGAATTTATTAAAGGGCTACAGAGATGGATAAGAACAATGTGTCCTCTTCCAGAGATCCTGAGTTCAATTCCCAGCAACCACTTGGTTGCTCACAACCATCTATAATGAGATGTGTCCTCTTCTGGCCCGCAGGCAGAATGCTGTATATATAATAAATAAATCTTAATATTTAAAAAAAGAAAAAAACATTGTTCATATAGACTGAGCGGATGTCTTTTTTTTTTCTTTTTGGTTTTTCGAGACAGGGTTTCTCTGTATAGCCCTGGCTGCCCTGGAACTCACTCTGTAGACCAGGCTGGCCTCGAACTCAGAAATCCGCCTGCTTCTGCCTCCCAAGTGCTGGAATTAAAGGCGTGTGCCACCATTGCCTGGCAGATGTCTCAATTTTTAAATTGTTAACTATATTAATATGAGGACCTAAATTTTGTTTCCAGGCAAAATTATTTTCACTTGCTTCTAAGACAAAAAAAAAAAAAAAAAAAAAAAAAAAAAAAAAAGAGAGAGAGAGATGGAGGATCCCTGGAATATGCAAATGAGTTAGTGTAGATTATTTGATTAACTACAGATTCAATAAAAGGCTTTTTGTCAGAAAACAGGTTGGAGACTTGTTGAAGAAACAGCCTGACATCAAACTGTACTTGCATGTGTCATGAGTGTTAAATCCTAACATTCTAAACTGCAGCTTAGGTTAACTGCAGTTATTTAGTTTTTGATTAACGGGATATGATATCTTTAAAATGCAGAAAACATAAGTACATCATTAAATGGACAATTTCTTATACATGAGTCTTAAACACATACAAACTTCAGTGTACATGTTCAGGTATGGAAGGGCAATTTCCTACGAAACAGAGATATTTTGATAGAAGTTTGAATAAAAGCATTTTTTATTGTCTTGCTAATATTTTCTCTAAAGATGGCATGTGACAGCAAAATAAAATTCTAAATATACCCTTCAGTGGGTGACAAATAACACCAGCCAAACTTTAATGACACTGTCTCCCTTCACTGAACAAGTTTCATCATTTACTTTAAATTTGGCAGAATGTTTTCTGTTGGGAATATGATGGCAGACAGTTAATTCTTGGTCCATCTGTTACTCATAAGTGGTTGTCGAACCCACCTTCATGTAAATCCATTCATTTTCTTTATAAGATTTTGTGGCAGGCAAAATCAACTATTCTTATAAATATACACACAATCACAAGCAAAAATTAATTATAGCCATAAAATACTAATTCACAAGAGGACTTAAAAGATTTATGGCCAATAGCAAGCCAGTCTCTGCTTTCATGAAAAAGACACAAGTTCAGTTTACAACAATAAATTATAGAGTCATGTAAACATTCATCTATTAGGGTTCAAAGTCTCTGCCTTAAATATAAATTTCAAATCAGAATAGTATATTATTACCACAAATACACATAATCTTGATTTGCTTTAATGTTTTGGAAAGTTATTGATTTTATATTATATAAATCAAGCAATTGGTTTTGTAAAAAACATGTATTTGAAATAATCTGTAGGTCTGTTCTCTAAAGTCATTAGTGTGTTGGTATTGTTGAATATAAAATTGGCTAAATCAGGGGCAATATATTTACAAATCTTTCCTTAAATATTTGATTTTATATTTTTATTAAACTTTATCACATGATATAGTCTTCTTATGATCTCCCCTTCCTAACTTTCTATCAATCTTCCCCACCTCACACTCCCCAAATCTGTGCCCCTCCTTTCTCTCTTTAGAAGACAAGCAAAAAAAAAAAATAGAAACAAACCAGGGCTTAAAAAAAATGAAAAAAACACAAGAAACAGACATGAAATCTTATGAGAATGATAATTGACAGCATAACAGTATCACAGTAAAAAAAATCATATATGCATATTATGAAAGTTAGCAAAGAGGAATGCATGGCTTAATTGGTACAATACCTGCTGTACATCATGAGTTTATATTCCTAAGATTCATTTGAAAAACTTAAGCGTAGTTGCACTGGACTGTCAACCACTAAGCAGCCAGTCTAGCTCATCACTTAACACTGTATTTACTGAAAGTGGTTGAAATAAAAACATACTGTCTACATCTGGACTCAATAAATAAGCATACAAACAGGCATGTACACCTACACACACATACACACTCACACGCACATACACATAAACACACACAATTGTATATATTACACACATGCACACACATATACATATAGGTACTCTGATATTAGTTAATAATGAACTGGAAATGTATAGTATTTGAGGACATGTTATTTTTCACATAAATGCCACAAATTATTTAATTTTATGTATATGAGTACATTTTTACTGTCTTCAGACACAGTAGAAAAGGGCATCAGAACCCATTAGAGATGGTTGTGAGTGACCATGTGGTTTCTGGAAATTGAACTCAAGGCTTCTGGAAGAGGAACTAGTGCTCTTAAACACTGAGCCATCTGTCCAGTATCCCCAAATCTTCTTTCACATTAACCCAGGTTTCATTTTAAATTGTGGCATCCCAGCCTCTCATAGCAGTATTTGAATAATACTTCACTTTTAATTTATTTGTTTACATATTTATTCTCTTGGATATTCCAACCTGACTACAATTTTCCCTCTGCATTCCTCCCGGGTTTCTCCGCTCCTCTCCTCTACCACAGATCTATTCTCCCTGTTTCCTTTTGGCTTAAATTTTTCAAAACCTACATTAATAAGGGTTCTCAAATGCTTTGATCCCCCTTTCTAGCTCACTGTCCACAGGTAGGGGAGAAAAGATGGTAAATAGAACAAGGGGATTTGGACCCTTTTAAAATTAGTTCGTTGGGGTCAATTCCAATCTTCGTTGTCAGAATACCAGCAGTCCATTTTAAAAGCGTCACCAAACATGAATCACCAGTGGCGGAATGATGATCCCGGTCTCTCCCGGCTCTTTAGGAGTCAGCAGGAGCAGTTAGCAGGGGCAACCAGAACCAGCAGAAATTCAAGGAGTCGTTCTCTGCCTTGCCTCTCTCAATGAAGAGAAGATCAGCTCAGTGACAATCTGAGATGGGCCAAGTGTTGCTCGTCTAGCAATGCAAGCACCCCATCACTGTCTGTTATGGGCTACTTACGCTCTCTCTGAACATCACGTGTCCTCTCATGCCTTGCTTCCGCAATACATATGAGTCTGCTTCAACAAAGCATCACATGATTCTGCATCGCATGGCACAAGCAGAAATTTCCTCTTTGGTTTACTTCCCAGAAGAGCAGCCCTGACAGGAATATCAACCAAACAAGGCATAACAAGTTACAATAAGGCTAAGCACAAAGCATCATATAAGGGTGGGAACAGACAACCTAGTAGAAGGGAAAAAAAGTAGACAGCTTCCATTCTAATTGTTAGGAGTCCAATTAGAGCACAAGGCTATAAATCACAACATGCATGCTGAGAACCTATTTCAGATCCATACAGGGACTCTGATTGTTGCTTCAGTCTTTGTGAGTCTCTGTGGGCCCTGATTAGTTGATTCCGTAGGCCATGTTCTGGTGTCCTCCACTCTTCTGGCACAAACAATACCTCCTCTTCTTCAGCAGGGTATCCTGAGCCGTATCTTCAGTCTGGCTGCTCTCATTTGGTCTGAATGAAGCCTCTCCTAGATCACAATTATGCTAGGTAAGCTTCAGTCTTTAAGGATAGCAAGATATCATTAGGAGTTATCAAAGAGATACAGGAAATGCAATAACTGACCTTGCTGCAAACCCATTCCTGTTTGTTTTCACCAAGGAAGGACTTGCTAAGGTACAGTATTACAGCCTCGTCTCTATTTCTCTGGGTCCATTTGTTTAGTTAAAATAGCAACTGTAAACTCAATGTATTAACATTGAAAGCACTATTCTTTGGCTATAACAAATCTCTACATAATTTATGAATTATAAAAGTTAAAGACCTTACAGTTTGGGAAGGGAGACTAATATGTCTTCTAACTAATTGTTGTGTGTCATGATGAAATTTCTAGCAGGAAAACTATGTCTTATCTTTTTCTAGCCTGTGAGTTCAACTTGTTATCTAGGAAGTAGATTTATACCTCCTCTTCTTATCCATCACTACCACACTATCTGCCTGCATTTAATGAGATTCTTAGGGAACTCTGTAGGTTCAATGGAGAAATCCAAGATAGTTTCTCAAGATTAGGATACAGCCTTAGATCATATTTATAAGAAACTGAGACTGGATAAGCCAGGGACCTATAGAAAACCAATTACTATGTCCTGCTACGATTATTTAGTGATAAGATGACTCCTGACAACATTCTGATACACTCACTCATAGATCAGTGACTTTTCCAAAAATCATCAAAGGAGCTTCCTTCTGGGAACAAATAGAGAGATTACTGAGAATGTATAGAAAATGGGGGACCTTGGAAAATTCAGTCCTAAATGAGAGGTCTCTATCAAATCCCTCTTCTTGCAGCCCAGGGAACCCTGCAGAAGAGGGGCTGAAAGATTATAAGAGCCAGAGATGATGAAAGATTCTTAGGAAACATATCCTTCTACACAGAAAAAAACAGCCACATGTGAACTCATCAAGACTGTGGCAACATGTACAGGACCTACACAGGTCAAGGCCAGACAGGGTTCACAGCACTGAGAGTAGACACAAGCAGGCATCCCTAACCTAGAAGCTATCTCCAGCCGATAACCACTCACAAATGAAAAGTTTGTCTTCTCCAACAGAGCCTCACTGTAGATACAAACCTCTGCTAAGGGCAGGCCCCATGAGCATCCATAGACAGCCAACACATAACAAATTCAATAGCAAATAGCATTTTTCAGGTCCTTTGTCTCATGTGTGTTGAGGGATTATTTTCTTCATTTTTACCCTATAGAACTTTTGAGTATATATTATGGCTTCTGTTTTTTGTGTTTTAATGGGATTGCTGGATGTGAGAAGGTGTATATCTTTGCATCTGCTTCTGTTTCCTTTTTCCTTCACTATTTTTATTTTTTGACTGCATTTTTCCTATTTCTGCGTGCACATTTTGGTTTTCTCCTGTTTTTAACTTTATTTTATTACTATTTTCTAGATAACTATTTGTTTTTCTAAGGGCAGAAAGAAAGGGTTGTGTAGATTTGGGTAGGAAGGGAGGTTGGAAGGATATGGGAGAAGTTGGGGGAAGGTAACCATACTCAAAACATATTATATAAAAGAACAACTGTGATAGAGTGACTCCTTGATTTACAGATCCAGCAAGGCATCTATGATCTTTCAATTTTAATATTGTTAGCACTCAGCATCTTCCCCTGTTAAGAGAAGTTTAATGTTCCCAGAACATCATGGCTGGTTCTTACAACAGAGGTTTATATGCCTCTAGACTTATCTGTTTCATCCACACTGGACTCATCAGGCTCAGACTTATGGAAGCCCCGTGTATACTGCATCTATGAGTTCATAGACAGTGTGAAAGTCCTGCTTATAAGTCCATAATGTTCATGATTAATCACAAGGTAGAAGTCAGCCAAAATTAATTCCAGAAGTGCTCCCCATTGGGAGTATTACCCATTAATTCCAGAAGTGCTCCCCATTAGGGTATTTAGTCCCAAGTACTTGGCCTTGCAAGCCCTGTCAGGGATAGGCCTGAAACTCAATCTGATACTGTATGATTACTCTCACAAGCTTTGTGTTACTACTGCACTAACACATATTATAGACAGGACACCATTGTAGATGGAAGTATTTGTAGCTGGGTTGGTCTTACTTTCCTCCTCTAGTAACATGCAGTATATCTTCCAGTACCATGAACACTAGTCTGTCTGGGTCAAAACTCTAGGAAAGCACAGCTCAACTTCTCCATGTTCAGTGAATTGTGTAGATGTTTTCTTCAGCAGTAGTACTTTGCCATCAGTTTATGGAGAGCAATCAATAGCCCTTGCAAACTATGGCTTATTTGGGGGTTCCCATGGAACCTCTTTAGCCAACAACTTGACTAGATGTAACCTATTTTAGAAACTTTAGTTCTCATTTGGATATAAGACAGATTCAGTTTCCCATTATTTCATGATTTCATATAGATCACCTTCACATATATTTTAGTATGCTTTTCTGTATTAGGAATACATGTAACCAATCAAATGGCCCTTAGTTTTATCTCATAGTTATACATTGCCTCACTCTTTCACCTGTTCATTATTTGATCTTCTCAATCCAGTCCTCCCTCAACCTCATCTATCCCTAACTATCTATTATTTTTCCACTTCTTCGGGAGACACAACCTCCACCCCAAGCCCAGTCTCTTCCTATATTCCTAACCTCTATGGTTATATGGATTATATAGGCTGTACATATCTTATGCAATCATAAAATGTGGTGTTTGATTTATTGTAAAAGTTTTTTCATAGTCTTGGTCTATTAAATTTCCATTTACCTTAGGTGAAGAATGAACCCCATATCTCTTTTGTTAACTTGCCATAATCTAGCAAAGCACAATTTACAACTAATTTTATAATATGAAATCAAGCAAGGAAAGCAAGAACAAGACTTACGTGGCCATATTAGGACAGAAATAATAATTTTATCTGAAAGTGCTCTTCAGCTGGAGGTCAAAAATCATTTCTTCTCTTTATCATAAATCAGAATAACAGATGATAATGGTCTTCAGAAATAGGCTTACAATCTACACAACTGTCCCATATGGTATCCTTAGGCTGTGTTGAACATACAAAGCATGGTGATTTCTTCATGCTTGTAGTATCCAATCATAAAAATATATATTGTACAGGATACTTTAAGTAGATTAAATATCAGTATAACACATTGAAAAATCATTCTCATGATACATGTGATATCTACATCATCATTTAGATAGGAAAAAATACATAAGTTGTAATTTCCTTAGAAAGTTTAGAGGCATTTTTCTGTATACTATGGAGACAATTCTTCGAATTAATACAAAGTTAAATTTAAATCTTGAGCTGAAATATAATATCAGGTATGCTAACTTGTGTTAAGAATTGTACAGTGACAACTAATCAATATCACTAAACAAATACTGATATAGTAAGACTTTAAAATCACTTTATTTATGGCCCTCTTCAAACAAGCTAGACATTTAATTTAAAGGATCAATATACTGTTATGAACATTGTAAGGTTAGTGCTTTATAGTTTAAATTCTTACAGTAATGAATAGCCATTATGCATTTATTGCTCGATGATTTACTTCTGTGTTACTTTGCAAGCCTCTTCCACTTTAAAAACTGGCAATTTTAAAGTATTGATCCTTTTCTCTTAGGGCATATAGATAGACATTTGTCAGTGCAGAAAAGAATATCTAAGTTCATCCAGGAAAAGGTCTAGTGAAGCCAAATGCTTAGCTTTTTATTTGTCATTCGGAGCCATTGTGACAAAGAAACAAATTAGGATATGGCAGGCCTACTTTTCAGTGATCTTTTACCTGCCACTGAGCGCAGGATATTGGGCCTTTTAGTATAATAACTTATTTGTAAATAACACTTGTCATTCTTTCACCCTTTAGAAAATATCTTTTATTATATTCTGTTCTGTATAATGCAGGTTATTTACTTTCTTTACAATTCTTAAATATGGTCACAAAGATTGCAAGGAAACTGTGAACTTTTTAAAATATTATACATAGAAATAAAAGTGAAAAACATATAGGACATTTTAATGAGTCTGTAAGAAAGGAGGGGCTTGTTAGTGAGGACATGTCTGCATTCATTTGTTGGGACATTATGTAAACATCCTGGAACTGCTGCCTTCTAAAGTGAACTCTGAGTTTCCAAAAGAATGATGACTTGGAAAAATATGGACTTGCGTGGTTTACTCCCTGTGTCATTGTAGCTGAACTTTCATTTGAAATCAAAACAAATTTTTTGAAAATGTTGTCTCTTCCATTGCTCGTGGGATTGAAAACTGGTACAAACACTCTGGAAATCAATCTGGGAATTCCTCAGAAAATTGAAAATAGATCTCCCTGAAGATCTCCCACTCTTGGGAATATACCCAAAAGATGTCCCACCATGCCAGAGGGGAACGTGATCTACTATTCACAGCAGCTTTGTTTGTGGTAGCCAGAAGCTGGAAACAACACAAATGTCCCAAGACAAAAGGATGGATACAGAAAATGTGGTTCATTTACATAGTGGAATACTACTCAGCTATTAAGAACAAGGACATCCTGAGTTTTGTAGGCAAATTGATGGAACTAGAAAATATTCTTAAGTGTGGTAACTCAGACCCAAACCACTCACTGATAAGTGGATATTAGCCCAGAAGATTGGAATACCCAGGAAACAATTCACATATCAAATGATGCCCAAGAAGAAGGAGGGAGAGAACCCTGGTCCTATAAAGGCTCAGTGCAACAGTATAGGGGAATACCAGGATAGGGAAGCAGGAAGGGGTTGATTGAGGAACTGGGGGAGGGAAGAGGACTAATGGGACTTTTGGGGAGGGGGCATCCTGGAAAGGGGAAATCATTTGAAACGTAAATAAAGAATATATCAAATAAAAAAAGAGCATGCATGGTATGTACTCACTAATAAGAGGATATTAGCCAATAAAAGGGAAAAAAAGTACAGAATACCCAAGATACAATCCACAAAACTTGAAAAGATCAACAAGCTGAAGGACCCAAGTGAGGATACCTCAGTCCCACTTCAGAGGGAGAAAAAAGCAATCACAAGTTGGGGGAAGGGAGGGACCTGGAAGGGAAAGTGGACAGGAGAGGGGTAGAGGGGAACATGATCTGGTATTAGGTGGAGGAAAAGGACTGAAACCTCGAGGGCCAGCGGAAAGAATTGTAACAGGAAACTTCAGGAGGTTGGAGCTTGGGAGACCCTCCAGAATTCAACAAAGGTGAGAGACTCTCAGGACTCAAAGGGAGGAACTATAGATGAAATTCCTGACAGTAGGGACAGGGAACTTATAGAGCCCACCTCCAGCAGGAATGCAGGGCATTAAGTGAGGGATGGGGTTGCCATCCCACAGTCAACACTTTCACCCATAATTGTTCCTGTCTGAAAGAACTGCAGGGATGGAAATGGAGAGGAGCCTGAGAAAAAGATGGTCCAGTAACAGGCACAAAGTAGGATCCAGCTCAAGGGGCAGTCCCAAGGCCTGACACTATTAGTGAGGCTACTGAGCAATCACAAAAAGGGACCTAGCATGACCGCCCTCCAGAAGACCCAACAGGCAGCTGAAGGAGTCAGATGCAGATATTTGCACCCAATCAATGGACAGAAGCTGCTGACCCTTCTGGTTGAGTTTGAGAAAGGCTGGAAGAAGCTGAGGAGGAAGGCAAGCCTGTAGGAAGACCAGCAGTCTCAATTAACCTGGACCCCTGAGATCTCTCAAACACTGGACCACCAACCAGGCAGCATATACCAGTTGCTAAGAATCCCCCAACATATATACAGCAGAGTACTGCCTGGTCTGGACTCAGTCAGAGAAGATGCACCTAACCCTCAAGAAAATGGAGGCCCCAGGGATGGGGGGAGGGGGATGGAGACATCCTCATGGAGACAGGGGGTGGCAGGAGGTATGGGATGTGGAAAAGTTGGAGGGTGGACCTGCAGAAGGGGGGGATAAAATCTGGAGTGGAAAGAAAGAAAGAAAGAAAGAAAGAAAGAAAGAAAGAAAGAAAGAAAGAAAGAAAGAAAAGAAAATGTCCTTACACATGGTCCCTTTCCACATTCTCTGCAGTCTTTGAGTGCCATGATTGAGTATCTGTTCGGGCTTCATCTAATGATGGACTGTAAAATATAAGATTAAATAAACTTTTCTTCCCAAATTACTTTTTCATCCATGCGTTTGTTACAGCAATAGAAAGCAAATTAGAACAGAAAGTGGCACCAGGGAATGGGTTATTACTGTGGCAAAACTGATTGTGTTTTAGAGGGGATTGGAGAAGTATTTGGAACTTGGTGCTGGAAAATCCATTATTATTCAAGGTTGTACTGTGGGGGCCTGTTCTGTGTTCTGTATGGGTGTTGAGAGAAACACAGAGGATTAAGGCCTGGCTTGTGAAGTTTTCATAGGAAACAGGTGAGACTGGGACATTCAGACGGTATTTTGAATTGAGAATCTATGGTTTCTGGTCAATGAGAGCTGAGATGTCAGTTATGGTTAATAAGAGGCTATACTCCACAAAGTGAATCTTTACTTTATATCCATTCTTTACTGTAAACAATAAGTACTCATTACCTAAGGCTGAAAGACCATTGTGATTAACATGAGGCACACATCACTAAGGTAAAGTCTTCTGGGAGGTGGGTCATCAAACGCCAGTGCTCTACAGAGGCAGATGTGGAGGGCAAAGGTGTATCTCAAGCTTCCAGGGTAATTTGAATGTTTTTAAGATACTCCCTGACCTGGCTTCTCTGCATGATAGATGTAAATAAATGGTGTTGTAAAATAAATGCTTTCTTTGGTGTTTTATTGTAGCAGCAAAAATGTAACATTGTCTAATTCTAGTAGGTAACTAGATATAGCAATAGCCTATGTTGTTTTAGAGGCCCTTAACCAGCAATTCCTTCTGAGGTATATTACACCTACCACTGAGGCTTATGTCTAGTGCCCCATTGCATTAGGGCTGTGATTATCTAGCTATATAGCCTGTGCCACTTCAAACTTGCCCTAGTGCTTTTTAACTAGGTTATAAGCAGGTAAGTTTTTCCAATGGCTTTACCAAATACCTTATTTTTGGCTCACTCTTTGTCTAATTACCTACCATATCAATATTCTAATCTTACTATTATTGAATATACATCCCTGCAAAGAAATTCATGTGCCAACAACATGTTGTTAGTTCAAAATCAACAGGTAAAATACATAGTAGCCCCCCCCAAAGCATTTGCCTATATTTATGTGCTGGCTGAGAATTAGGGTGGGTGTCTCAATAAGCTTGAATGTATTGCCTATACATTTTGTAGTCCCTGAGCTCTGGTAATTCATTATAAACATATACATATGGAAACTCACATACTTATGATCAAACTTTTATTATAAAATTTATAAAACATGTATATAAAGTAAAAAGATAATTGATAAATGTTCTGAGAGATAAAAATGAAGACCCCTTGTGTACTCTTTACATAGAGGTATGATAAATTATGTGATGAAATGGGATTCACAACAGCTTCAAACCACATTATATGGTCATATTACTGATTCTGTGAGAAAATCATTTAAATTAGCTACTTCTTATAGATTAGGAATTTCATTCTTATGACAGTCATTTACACATAAAACAGAAAACCTCTTTGTAATTTATACACATTGTCACTTGCTGCCATAAATAGCTTAATGGTGTTTATTTCTACATGGAACTGTAATATTTTGTGAGGTCCTTCAGAGATGAAGGTTGATGAAAGCTTTAACTTGCTCAACATGCATTTTCTAATGTATATTTGCATTGACACCCATCTGGCATATAAATTTAAGAGAAAGAGTACAAGAATCTGTGGCTTTGTGTATGACACATTAACTTTTCATTGTCAAGATCAAAGCATTGCAGTAGTTATCAGCTAGGATTAGACATCTAGAGATGCAATATAACCAATGCATAGGCACACACGTGGTAGATTTGTTGAACAACAAGCTAATCCTGTTAGTTTTCTAGTGCACTAGAAATTCTTTCTACATTCAATAATTTAAAAAACTTAAAATGGGTTCTCTGCTCAGATGTCAGCCCAAGAACTATGTTACTGAACTTGCTTTAGTAATGTGTGTGTGTGTGTGTGTGTGTGTGTGTGTGTAATAACTTACCTAGTTCACTCATTTAAAATAAGACTAATCCATACAAAGAGTAAGGGGCAATATTTAAAATCATATGGCTCTCATATCCAGTAGAACACAACTTTGAAATACACAACAAGAAAATACACCACCACAATAGCTCTTTATCTTCACAACACCCCTGTTCCTGAGAGTAAAGATAACAAGGAAGCTGCAATGAAAGACAAAGATTTCAGAGTTACACTCCTAGAAAGAATAAGCAACTACACAGGTACTCAGAGAGTAGATAAAAATCATGGTCTAAGGGAGAATGCTAGCCAAGTGTATACTTTTGCAACACATATAAAGGACAAAGTCAAGAAAATGGAGGAAGAATTTATCAAGAAAATTGAAAATGAACAAAGTATGAATTTTTTCAGAGGAAAAAGTCAAGTTTTAAAAAAAACACTGTAGAAATTCAGATAAGATGGCTTGAAGGTATGATTCAAGCAATCGGTAGGCTGAGGGAAAAGGATCCCTTTGACTTTGAAGACATCATGTGCAACAAAGTGAATTCAAGGTTAGCCTAGGGTACAGTCTGAGTCTCTTTGTCCAAGAACAATGCAACTACAACAAAACCTAAAATGAAGTAGTGGTAAACACCATCAACTGACCATAAGATAAAATGGATTTGCCCTCTGGAAAGGGGATAGCATAATGGAAAAATGCAGCTGCTAGAGTTTCCTGGTATCATGGCAGATCAATCAAGATTTGCTACCTTAAGGAATCAGATTTAATAGGGCTTACAAGATAAGGTTTAAGTTGTTATGCCCAGAGATTTGAGTTACCATTGTTTCTGAGCTAAGTTTGTATGGTTTCTTTCTTTTGAAAATGATTTGACTGGGTTCCCGAGAGAAAGGTATTATGGCAAAGCCTGGGTTTGCCTGATGTGCACTACAAAGGCCTTGGGGGCTTTGAGGCTTGGGGCTGGCATGGTAGCAACCCACCAGAGGGAATCTAGCAAGCTGGTTGGAGAGATTGTGGAGTTCTGAGTCAGAGTCTCCATGAGATAAAAACAAATCAGCCATTGCGCACCAGTGCATGGCCGGCCAAGCAACCGGGCAGAAAGTTGCCTCTTCACCCCTATAGTGGGAGAACTTGTTCCTTTTAATATTTTCCACAACAGGTGGCAAACCAATTATGTTGGACAAGAATCCACTAGAAATTTAAGATTATTAGCCTGAGAGTTAGAGGGGTTTTTGTTTGTTTGGTTGGTTGGTTGTTTTTTTGTTTGTTTTTTTAAGTGAGTAGCTGGGTAACATTGAGATGAGTCACAAGTCCTGTGGACTCCAGCATGCAAACCTTGAAAGAAACTGTTAGCAGACTCTGAGGTCCCCTGCTGTGAGGAGTAGAGGATGTTCTGAGCAGAGAACTATAAAATGGAAGTGGCCTGCTTCTTAAGGCAGAGATTGATTGAAATGCGAATTTATAAAATTGGGATTATTTGCTTTAAGGATAGATTTATATACAGATTTTGTCCAAATCATGTGGGGGAATTTTGCCTGTGGTTTGGGACTAGAATAGGGAAAATCAGTCACTGACATCAAGTAGAGAGGGCATGTAGAACTTTCCTCAGCTCCTTCTCCAGCACCAGGCCTGCCTGGACACTGCCGTGCCTCTTGCCACGATGATAATGAACTGAACCTCAGAACCTCACAAAGCATGGGGAGCAATGAGTATGAATGAACCCCAAGAAACTGAAGAAGACCTGACAAGAGACGCTGGGAGATATCTATGTGGCCAGGACCTAAAAGGCAAGGACTATGGATCCAGATGTAGAATTCTCATTCTGTCTCCAGCACCACGTCTGCTTGCATGCCTACATGCTTCCTGCCATGATGATAATTTACTAAACCTCTGGACCTGTAAGCTAGTCCCAATTAAATGTTTTCCTTTAGGAGAGAGAGAGAGAGAAAGAGAGAGAGAGAGAGAGAGAGAGAGAGAGAGAGAGAGAGAGAGAGAGAGAGAACAACAATGAACAGGTATTAATTAATAATGTCTGGGACTCTAGACAGAGAGCCAAACAGAAAGATGATATAACAAGATGGCTGCTCTAGGCAGAGCCAAACAGAAAGATGGTTTAAAGATATATTGCTCTAATATGTAGTATTAGAGGATACTCAAATTCTGTCTAAAATGGGCTCCACGGAAGTTGTGGGTGTTTTATCTTGCATGGCAAAATAGAAAAGGCTTAAGAATAGGCATATATAGTATTTTAGTTGACTTCATTTGTTTTGGATTGTTTTAATTTTCAAAATGGGTGTGATGTTGAGTCTTGTGGTTATATTGTTCCTCTGGGAGAGAGGTCAAAATAAAAGTTTTTCTGGTTACTGACACAAGGGTGTGCTGATTGGGAGAAGGATTTTTGCATTTTTTAGAAAAGGTGAGTAGTGTCTATACACCTTCCAGAGTAATACAGATGAGATTTGATAAAGGGAGACCCCCTGAAGAACTAGAGTCCTGAGAATCAAACCAAAAGGTTATCTTGATGATACTAAAACATTGTTTTGAGATCTATATATTACAGAATATACAGCCTTGATGAGTCTCCACTTGAATTCTGGATACCTTGGGCTTTCAGCTGGATCCAGTCATGACACAGATGTCAGAGACTAAATCAATCACTGGTGTGACTTTCTTAAGGCCAACCAACTCTCCTGTTTTCCCTAACCTCCCTTTCAAAATATCTCAATGCCCATATTCAGGTAGAAGAAGTTATGAATTCATCGACCCCATTCCCTGGGCTTTGGGGATGGAGGGGGTTATTATAGGTTGTCTTTCTTTGCAGCTCTTCATGGCAACTTCTCCAAAATTGACCATATAATTGGTCACACAACAGACCTCAACAGATACAAGAAGATTGAAATAATTCCATTCATCCTTTCACTAAGGCTGGACTTCAATAGCAACAAAACAACAAAAAGCCCACATACACATGGAAGCTGACCAATGCCCTACTCAATGATAACTTTGTCAAGGAAGAAAGAAAGAAATTAAAGACTTCTTTAGAATTTAATTAGAATGAAGTACAGTATTCCCAAACTTATGGGATACAATGAAAGCAGTGCTAAGAGGAAAACTCAGCTCTAAGTGCCTCCAAAAAGAAACTGGAGAGAGCATACACTAGCAGTTTAACTGCACACCTGAAAACTCGAGAACAAAAAATCAACAGATTCTGCTACAAAACCCTATATTCAACAAAGCTGGAAAATCTGGATGACATGTACAATTCTCTAGACAGATAGCAGGTAACCAAGGTTAAATCAGGATCAGATAAACTATCTCAACAGTCCCATAACCCCTAAAGAAATAGAAGTAGTCATTAAATGTCTCCCAACCAAATAAAAGGCCCAAACCAGATTGGTTTAGTGCAGAATTCTATCAGACCTTCAAAGAAGACCTAATGCTAATGCTTTTCAAATTATTTGACAAAGTAGAAACAGAAGGAACACTGCAATTCATTCTATGAAGCCACAGTCACACTGCATATTCTCCCTTGGAGATAGAACTTTTTTTTGTCTAATCAGGAACCTGTCCCAATTTCCTTTTATAGATTACTTCATAAGAGATTTTTTTCTACTTCTATCATGTTTAATGTTCCAAATAGATTTTAAAAGTTGGTTGAATGCATATGACTTTTTGCTTCAGAAGTTATCATGTATATTTAAGAGGCATCTAACTATTATACATTATTTTGATGACTTAAAAATGTTAATACTGAGATGTATATTTTAAAATAAATTTTATTAGTTCAATAAAAAATAATAAATCAAACAGATTCAATGAACAACATGCTGAGAACAAGTTTCAAGTACATTTAGCACAACCATAAGCTACCAAGACTATGAAGACATGAACAGAAGACCAGACAATGGCTAAATGAGAACATACAAAAGCATTCAGTAAAGTTATAGAAGATCCACCCAGAACTGCTGGGGACAAAACCACCAGCCAGAGAGTACACATGGAGCAACCCTTGGCTCCAACTGCATATGTAGCAGAGTATGGTCTTGTCAGACATCAACAGGAGGAGATGCCCTTGGTCTTGTGAAGTCTAGATGTCCCACTGTAGGGGAATGCCAGGGTGATGAGGCAGGAGTGAGTGGGTGAGTAGGGGAGTATCCTCATAGAAGTAAGGGAAGGGGGAATGGGATAGGGGTTACCATATGGGATTTCTGGAAAGGGGATAACATTTGAAATGAAAATAAATAAAATATCCATTAAAAATAAATTATAGAAGAAAAATTCTAAGTTTAAAAATACAGTAACATTTTAGAATCCCAGAGATATTTAGACATGATTAGAGATAAACCTAAGTATAACATATCATTAAAAAAAGCAGAAGTAACAAAAGAAGGTGACAGCCAGAGTCTGTGGACACAATTAGAGGCATTTCTTAACATGGCAGTAAAGTTGAACATATGAACTCATAGCAGTTGTAATAGTATGCACAAGTCCTGTGCAAGCTGAAGCTAGACCAAATATTAGCATCCCAAAGGAAAGCAGCAAGTAGTCCTAATCCTACTGAGGAAGTTACTAGCAATTGATGCTTCTGAAAGAGGAAGAGTAAGTTTTGTTTCTTTATAAGAACTGTAGTTTCTTATAAATGGGCCAAAAAAGACAAAAAGGATACAATGGTAAATAGATAGAGAATAGGGTTTGCAACTGGAATTGTGGGAAGGGACAGATGTGGTGAAAACATAGTCTAGTTTATGAAATTCTCAAAAAAGACTAAAAATATGATTGGAAAAAAGAAAATGCATCAGAAGAATATTGGCTCTCTAGTTAGATGTCATAAAAACTAAACCACAAACAAACAACAAAATCAAGATTAACTCTGTGTAGCTTTCAAACCACAACCGTGACCAGGAAATTAAAATATCTGTAAAGGTTCAATAGAGACAATAATATCTTTAATCAACAGCCATCTAATTGATCTTAAGGTTCCCTTTCTAAGATGAAAATCATGCCCAGTCCTATAAATCTATAACTACCCATGGCTGGTGAGGTCATAAACCAGTATACTTTCTAACTTCTTTCTCAATTATTTTTCTTGTACAAAAATAAAGATTCAAGAAAAGAAAAAATAAAGAGAAGTTCAATGTGTTTCTTACTCTAAATGTGTACCTTCCCTACATTTTTGGGTATGTCATTACATTGAGTATCGACTAAGTAAGAGTGCATTGTGTACGTAGGAGGTGCATTGTGAACTGTCTAAAGGCATGCCTGTGTCAAGATAAAGACTCATGGAAATAGGCTCCTTGAGTTTAGGCTTAGATTCCAGGATAGGGAAGTTTTAGGAATTTTTAGAAATGTGATAAAAGATTTTGTTGTTTACTATTGTTGCTTATGATTTCTGTGCTTTGAATCATACTTCATCTCTCCACATAAGCTCATCAATAAAACCATCCCATTCTTCTGTGATTTGTCTACCATAGGATTAGACCTTTGAGAAATTGGTCCCTAATAGGTGATACTATTGGGAAGATGGTATCTCCCTGCTAGAAGAAGCATGCTTTTCGATGTGGGCTTTCAGTGTTTATAGTATCACCCTGCTTCCAGATTGCAGTTGAAGATATGGTCTCTCAGGTCACTCTGGAAAACTTTTCCCATGCCTCCCAGAGTGTTATGAAACCTCCCTTTGCAAACATACTCTTATGTTTCTTATGAATGAATACACTTGTCCATTGAATCAATGAATACAATTGCTCATAAGTTGCCTCATTCATGTAATTTAATCATTGGAATACAGAAATAATTAATATAAATAATGTGTGCTTTTCTGGAAAAACGCATAGCTTTACAGGCAGTAAAAATGCCACTGTTTTTCATGGGTATCTGGAAGTTAAGGAGTAGAAAGTATATAGAGATTATTCAGAAAAGAGGTATAAAATACATTAGTGACCCTCTGAGAAATATATTGATGTATATTGATGGTTCAGTGATACATAAACTAGGAGTTATATGACATGCTTTTATAGATATTTATAGATGGTAGATATTTACAGGAGTAGAGTATACATGTTATGGATTGTATGTATGATAACATGTCAATTGTGGATCAATTATAACATACATACCATGGCAGTTTAAGAAGATAGAAGAGTGAAATTTAAGGGAAGGGTAAAGGAGAATGTATGTGAATTCTTCCTACTTGTCGTGCCTTTATCTCAATGAACTTAATATCAGTCTGAAAAGTGTCTGGAGAGATGGATCCTTAGGTAAAAGTACTCATTACACAGTCATGAGAGTTGGAGCTCCCATCTCAGCAGCCAAATGATAAGCCAAGACATCCTGGAAATATCTGTAACTCGAGCTATGAGAGATTTGCCACTCTCTCTGCTCTTCACATGCACAGAGACAATGTGCTCACACATACACACTGGCATAAACTCAAACACTAACATACACATAAATAAACCACCTTTAAAAAACTACACTGGAAATATGTTGAATTATGAGAAAAACCTTATCTAAGCTTACCTTATTTACATTTGGACCAAAAGGAGGCATTATGTTTTTCCTGTTTTCCCCAAAATTAACCACAACATTTATCATTTCTTTGACTGGTCTTGCTAAGGTATTTGTGTAAGTATTTATTTCAAACAGATAACACAGTCTTGTAAGTAACACTGTCATTTCATTGTTAAACATTGTAAAATGGAATAGCATGCTGGGATGTAGTGCTGACAAATCACTGTAGCGGACAGATGGTTTTTCATTACTGGCTACACGGAAATACAAGGCTGCAACTTGTTTGTTATGGATGCTTACCCATCTGTAAGACAGTAATGTCTGTGCTGCTTGGCCAGAGCACGCAATAAATCTTCTTTTCCATCTGCGTGAGCATCTGCGTGAAGCAGCATGTGAGTATATTTTTGCTGGGAAAGTACATTTCATCTTACATCTTTCCAAGGCAAATCATAAGAGAAATTAGTGGGATGCTTATTAAGATATTAGGGGTTACTCTTTAAATATATATTTTTTAAAAACATAAATATTTGTAGTAGTTTGTTTTGCTGGCTTATATTTCTAGTGTTTAACTTTGGAATAAGCTGTTTGACTCTGAAGAAGTCTCTTAATTGGTAGAAATAAATACAGTTCTCATAGTTACCTAAATATGTTTTGTAGATAGAAAAATCTTAAGTAACTAATAACATTTTATACAATATATATGTAAAATATATATGTGCTTATTGCATATGTACTTAGTAAACATATATTAATAAATGGAAAGTCATAACAATTTAACATTTAGATACTTTCATATCATTCTAATAATATTAAGAATGTCTCTTTTTATGTAATAGTACATTTATCACAGTTGAATATTTTATCTGTATATTTAATTTATTTTTTCTGAATTTATATTCCTTATCTTGAGAATTAGTAATTTAAAAAAAAAAACACGTATGTGTAACAAAGCATTAAATTAGATTGAATTATTTAACTACAATTTCCTTGGCTTTTCCTAAACTATATTGATTTATTTTCTTGGTTGTGTAATAATTATGCTATTTTTCAATATTACAATATTCTCTGCTTGAAGTCAGGAGAGCAGAAGCTATTCCACATGTTTACACCCATATCTATTTTCTTGACAAATGAAAATGTACCAAAAATCCCCAGAAAATGTTGCAGTTGGTTATTCAGCATTGTTAGGTGTCCATGCATAATAAATGACATTTTAAAAGGCCTCATTCTAAGTGTTTATACTGTTCTTCTAATCTCCCTAAATTTGCCTTTGAAAATAAGCTGTTCATATGTAAGTAATTATAGAAGAATCAAAGATAACAACACAAGCTAGGTCAGTGATGTTTTAATTAATTTTCATCAGAAAGCAGTCAGGAGCCTTTCAACAGTGTAATTCTTAAGTTACCATTTAATTTCCCAAGTAAATACAGTCCCATAAAATTCATGGTAGTAGGTAGATTTACACTTATATACGTCTAAAGAAATCTACTGATAATTTTCAAATTGAAAAGTCATCACATCTTACTCAAAACTAAACATTTCAAATGATTAAGAAGGCTGACCCTTACCATGGGAAGTTGCTTCTTTATTGGAAACCAGAGACCACTAGGAAGTTGTTCAGACAGCCAACACAGGCAGCCTTCTCCCAGTACAGCTATATTCATTATATTTTGTTCAATAATAAAATTAATTTAAATGCACAAAATAGTGGATGGGATTCTGATTGTAAGCATGATGGATAGTAAAAGAAAATACAAGACTTAAGGATAAGAGGGCAATATTATTTTTCATGTGTGTATAATTCAATTACATATTCACACATTTCAATATACAATGCATTATATTGTAATAGCTAATGTTTCTTTTAATGTTTATTTTAGTTGGTAAAACTAAAGTCTAAGTGGGAACAGACAAAGTAGTTTGTGACAAACTTTAGTTTTGTACTTATTTAAAAATTAGTTTTGTAAATGCAGCTTCTGACACTCATTAAAAAAAAGCAGGCGATACAGCCTTTCCGGGGGCAAGAGTATCACTAGCTATCTATTATCAAATTGTCAGTTCTCAAACATATATGCAAGCAAGTCTGATTATACAGATTGAACAGGTCCTTTTGGGACTATGTATAGCTTACATATAGACATGCAATAAAAATTAAATAAAAGAGAGACCATGGATATGAAGGCGATCTAGAAGCGGTAAATAGAAGGGGATCTAGAAGGGGTAAATCAGGAGGTTTGAGAGGCAGAAAAGGAAAGGAGAAACGTAATTGCAACATGAAAAATAAAAAGTAATAAAATAACTTTTAAGTGTTTCATTTATTAAGTGCATGTGTGCAAACAGGGTTTACATGGGAGAGTCAAAAGACAAATCCAGATGATGTGTGTCACCTTTCACAACAGGTTCCAGAGGCAGAACTTAAAGCATCAGGCTTCTGTGATATTATAGCTTCGATGTCTTTCTGTGGTGAAATATATAATGAAAACCCAAGCAGCAGGGAAAGGTTTTGTGTTACAGCCTATTTTCGAAGGAGTAGAGTCAGATAGAACTGGTTACACAATATCCATGAGAAAGTACAGAGACAGACAGACAGAGAGACAGACAGAGAAAGACAAATAGATGCAAATAGAGAAGCACACACATGAGTCTTGCTTGTTTGTGCTAGCTATAGTTTCTTCACTATTATAATGTTTAGAGCTTTCCCTACCTAAGTAATGATGCTACCTGCAGTGGTTTAGGTCTTCTCACAGAATTACTTTAATAAAGAGTCTCCTTCACAAAGACATGCCTGAAGTCCAAAGTAATGCAGATAATCTCTCCTCAAGGTGTTCTTCCCACAGAAGGAAGGAGAGGCCCCTGGTCCTGGAAAGGCTCAGTTCAGCAGTGTAGGGGAATACCAGGACAGGGAAGCAGGAAGGGATTGAATGGGGAACACAGAGAGGGAAGAGGGCTTATGAAACGTTTTCAGGGAGGGGGAATCCAGGAAAGGGGAAATCATTGGAAATGTAAATAAAGAATATATCAAATAAAGAAAAAAATGTTCTTCCCAGGTGATTTTGGATTGTCAGTTTGACCATGGAAAGCTAACCAGAATATGTGGCACCTGCTGAGCCACCTCTCTAGCCTCTACTTAGCAGACATCCATCCATAATTTGCTAGGTCTTCAAATTACTTTCTTATTTTTAAGTCCTGTTTTGGTTGATCTGTTGTGACTGTACAGACTGGCACAGAATGATGTGAAGTTTTGCAGGAGATATGTGCTCTGAGCTCTGATTAAATAAAGACAAATGCCTTAATCATTGCCTGAAATACTTGGTGTTTTCTTAGTCTGAAACATTCAATGTCCTCTGGTCTACCTGCTTTAAGATATACATAATTTTTTAACTACAGTCTCTCTGCAAGCAAGAGGACACAGGAATTATTCTTGCTAGCTAACTGAAAATCAATATCTATTAATCAGCAAATATCCCTACAAAATGCCAGACGCAAACACATAAAAAGCATAGCCCCAGAAGTGGGTTACATATTTTGGAATTGTTGGACAGTGAAGTCTCAAAGAACCCAAACATGACAGGCTATTACTCATGCTCCTGTTACTTTCCCTAAAGTGATGGCAATATCCTGTTTCTTAAGACAGCACATATTTCAGTCACAGAAAATAGAGAAACCAGACTGGTATGAACCTGGAAACCTTACCCCCACTGGCTAACATTCACGGTTGTGGGAGGTGCCATGCACACTCCTAGATAAGCAAAATAATTATCAGTCATAACCAGTGTAAACTGTAAAAGCTACATAATGATTAGCCTAGCAAAATACATTCAATGATACAAAATAACAAACATTATGAGGGTAACTGAACAGTGTCTTTTTTTTTAATTTTCTATATTCTTTGTTTACATTCCAAATGATTTCCCCTTTCCTGGTTCCCCCCTCCCCATAAGTCCATAAGCCCTCTTCCCTCCACCCATTCCCTAATCAACTCCCTCCCACTTCTCTGTCCTGGCACTCCCCTACATGGCTGCATCAAGTCTTTCCAGGACCAGGGCCCTCTCCTTCCTTCATTTGGGGAATCATTTGATGTGAATTGTGTCTTGGGTATTCAGAGCTTCTGGGCTAATATCCACTTGTTAGTGACTGCATTCCATGTGTGTTCTTTTGTGAATGGGTTACCTCACTTAGGATGATATTTTCCAGTTCCAAACTTTTGCCTACAAATTTCATGAATTCATTGTTTTTAATTGCTGAGTAGTATTCCATTGTATAAATATACCACATTTTCAGTACCAATTCCTCCATTGAGGGACATCTGGGCTCTTTCCAGCTTCTGGCTATTATAAATAGGGCTGTTGTGAACATAGTGGAGCATGTGTCCTTGTTGCATGCTGGGGAATCCTCTGGGTATATACCCAGGAGTGGTATAGCAAGGTCCTCCAGAAGAAAACTGTCATGCCCAGTGTTCTGAGGAACCGCCAGAATGATTCCAGAGTGGTTGTACCAGCTTGCAATCCGACCAGCAGTGGAGGACTGTTCCTCTTTCTCCACATCCTTGCCAACACCTGCTATCTCCTGAGTTTTAAATCTTAGCCATTCTGACTTGTGTGAGGTGAAATCTCGGGGTTGTTTTGATTTGTGTTTCCCTAATGACTAATGATATTGAACATTTCTTAAGGTGCTTGTCAGCCATTCAAAATTCTTCAGGTGAAAATTCCTTGTTTAACTCTGTACCCCATTTTTAATAGGGTTATTTGGCTCTCTGGAGTCTAACTTCTTGAGTTCTTTGTATATATTGGATATTAGCCCTCTGTCGGATGTGGGGTTGGTGAAGATCTTTTCCCAATTTGTTGGCTGCTGTATTGTCCTTTTGACAGTGTCCTTTGCCTTACAGAAACTTTGTAATTTTATGAGATCCCATTTGTCAATTCTTGATCTTAGAGCATAGCTATTGGTGTTCTCTTCAGGAAATTTTCCCCTGTGTGCATGTGCTCAAATCCAGGGTAGCTAAAACTATTCTCAAGAGTAAAAGAACTTCTGGGGGAATCAGTATCCGGGATCTCAAACAGTACTGCAGAGCAATAGTGTTAAAAAATGCATGGTATTGGTACAGTGACAGGCTGGTAGATCAATGTAATAGAATTGAAGACCCAGAAATGAACTCACACACCTATGGTCACTTCATCTTCGACAAAGGAGCTAAAACCATCCAGTGGAAAAAAGATAGCCTTTTCAACAAATGGTGCTGTTTAACTGGAGGTCAGAATGCAGAAGAATGCAAATCAATCCATTCTTATCTCCTTGTACTAAGCTCAACTCCAAATGGACTAAGGACCACCACATAAAAACAGACACACTGAAACTAATAGAACAGAATGTCTTAATATAAGGCCATTTCCACAATATGAAAAACATATTTATCCCAATTATCACACAAGAAGCCACATGCACAGAACAGATACAACTCCTAGTATAGAATCTACTAATATAATTCTGTTGAATGAACATAATTTTGGGATGAAGAGATACTAAACATGGGGAAACTGCACTGGTAATGGACACCAACCCTACTCCATGTGGCTAGAGTCATGGATATTAAAGGAGAACATATTTTGTCTTCCCTCAATTAATTCCTAACTCAATTCTCAATGTTTATCTCTCCACCCACAGGTAAGTACAGATCTCTCCCATAAATAAAAAGGTTTCTGCAACATCATAAGACCATTATAGAATGCCACAGCTGATCAGAATGTAGAAAAAAATTGTGTGTTGCCTAGCACCAATGCATACAAGTAAGGATCAATAAAAGTTGTAGAAGAAGAGGTAGAAAGATTATAAGATCCAGAAGACTAGGAATTTTGCTCTGATTTTTTGTTATATATGAAATCTAAACTATATCCATGAATTCACAACATGACTGCCTAAGAAACTCTGAGTTATTCCAACAGTGTTTGAAATGCTAATGTAGATCTGAGAGATCTAATGGGGTTCCACACCTAGATGAAGAGCTACAAAGAATTACTAGCAACTAAAAGAGAGAGAGAATTAGTTCTATAATGGGCCAAGGCCTCTGATTGGTTATCAAATATGAACAGTCAGTTAGGAAATCATATATAAGCAGGCAACATTAAAGTGACTAAGCATAATTCATTTATGCATATTCATTTATTTGTAAATGTAATAAAAATGGTTAAAGTAGAGGATGCCCCTAATTTCATGGGAAGGAGGGTAAAATTGAGGATCAGGAAGGTGGGAAATGATGTAAATTTTTTCAAGTTATTTTTTTGTTTGATTTTTTTGGGGGGTTGTTTTTGGTTTTCATTCTTTTGAGACAGGGTTTCTTTGGGTAGCTCTGGCTGTCCGGTCACTCACTTCCTTATACTCTTTGAAGAACAGCAAGCTTTGCCATTGTGTGTCCCTGCCTAGACAAGTATTGCCTCAGCAGCCACACTGCCACCTTGACTCTATTGGAGCAAAGTAAACCTTGAAAGGCCTTGTAACTGCAGTCCTGAGCAAAAAGAGACAAAGACCAGGGAGACCTGGAGGAGACTGGAGGATTAAATCAGCATCTATTTCCCACTGAGAGAAGCTCTGTTTTGCAGAGGCAGCGTATGATGTTTTGAATATATATGGCTCATGAGAAGTGGCGCTACCAGGAGGTGTAGACTTGTTCGAGGAAGGGTGTCACTGTGTAGGTAAGCTTTGAAGTCTCCTAGTGTTTAAGCTCTGCCCAGGACAGAAGAGAGCCTCCTCCTGGGTGGCTGCAGAAATAATTCTCCTGGCTGCCTTCGGATCAAGATGTAGAACTCTCAGCTGCTCCAGCACCAAGTCTGCCTACATGATTCCCTGCTTCCCACTATGATGATACTGGACTGAACCTCTGAAGCCAGCCCCAGTTAAATATTTGCCTTTATAAGAGCTGTGTCTCAATGTTTTTTTCACAATAATGGAAACCCTACCTAAGTCAGAGTGGAAAAGTATACATAACCCGAAAACAGGCCAGATGCAGAAAACAACTACCACAGCAGAAGTATTCACCACAGCTCTGGGATCCATATGGAACAAGCAAATGTAAGTTATTTATTATCTATTGAATTATGTAAGATTTCACAGAGGGACAAAAATATATTTCAAAAAGCATTATTGTTAAATGATAAGTTGATTGCTTTGATCAATCATTAAAATCATGGCCTTGCTTTACAGAACTAGCCAGTGAATCCTCAAATACATATGTGTATAAATATTTCCATTCACAAAGACACACACAAACATACACATTTATACACTAATAACCTAAAAATGAATGAATGAATGAATGCTTAAGTGGCTTAAATCTATCTTCCATTTCAAACATAGTTACCATCTTTACCTGTTAATTCTGGCATCATATATTAGATTTTGAGAAACAGAATGTAGGGCATATGACACCAGTCACATGTTTTAATTGAAATTGCACATAAAATCCACCATTTAAAAATTATTGATTTGGAACTGAGTCCTCAAGGTATTATAAATGAAAAAATAACAAAGGGTGTATGTAAAGAACATCTATCATGTTTCCTCCTTCTTCTTCACCTCACATTTCTGCCTACTTCTCCTTCTTTCTCCTCTACATATGCATCATCAATTAGTATAGTGCAATGGCATCTTTGGTCTAATGTCCACATATAGTGGTAATGTCCTCTATGAATATCTCCAGTGCAGTACTCATCCTGTGGAGCTTCTCCTTTGATTGATTAACAGATATGGTCAACTTCTATGAGAAGACAGAAAAACAAGAAATGAATTTCTAGTTGAATTTTTTCACATTAACCAAATTTATCAATGTTAAAAATTTAAATGCACTTTGGGATGTAAACATAGAATATAGAAAATTAAAAAAAAATAACTAGGAAAAAATAAAAAAAATGTAAATGCAAATGAGCAGGCTCAGCACAGAACAAAATGCTATGTCAGATCAAAAGCAAACATTTTTAAAAAAGAAAATATTTTCAAAAAAATACCACATGCTCTAGAAAATGATGAGTTGTATGGAACCATTTAGGGAAAAGTTTCCAAGCATTCCTGCTTGCATTGGAAGGGCAGATGCCTTACTGTTTGCTCCCACACAAAGACTAGAGAGGAGAAAATTACGAGAATGGCAGCTACCACTTCCTCAAAACTGGAGAAGGTGGAAATTAGAGTAACAACCAGTGAACATCTAAGCAAGATGACTGACGATCATTTAAAAAGCTCTTTTAAAAATGGGGGATTGACTGGGGGGTGAATTTCAGAGACCCTCATTCTTTCATCACAGATCAAACAACTAAAACTAGCACAATATCAAAATACCTTTGCAAGAAACAACATCACTCTCCTTTGGGAGCTAAAGAAATGAATTGTAAAACTTAAGAAAAAAATTAAATCATATAAAATATTTAGTTTGAACTGAGAAAGTATCTTCCATGACCGTAGTATTAGAAGCCCATGGTCTTTGGGGACAGGTATAAGTAGTATTCTCCACATACCTGCACTTCTAATAGACCTGCTATTATACACGGGACCACATAGAGATAAGAAATAAACTGCTGAGTGCAACATCACTGACTGTAGCTGTGTGATTCAAGGCAACAACTGCAAGCCTCATCTTCACGACAGGCAAAAGGGATAAGGCAGCCTTAAAATGTTCTTGCTTATCAAAGGACTTTTTAAATATAAACGTACTATTCCTTGCATTAGATTATCCCAGAAACTTAAAATTAAACACCCTGCTGAGAATATCTAACTTATTTTGTCCATTAAATGTCTGGGCATTTGATTTCTTTGCACCTTTGCAGTTATTAGTATCATTACTGATAAATAATATGCCTGGACATTTGTGTGGTTGTGTGTTGTCACTATCCATGTTATTACATCTAGTACTGGACTACTGAGTCATGTAGGATTGCTATTGGAATTCTTATGAAACTATTATACTTCCTTTATCCTGAGGAAGAAAGCATTTCTTGTTTTTATTACTAACCTGTGCCTCCATATCTTATGTGTATTATACTAGGAAACCAATTATTAGAAGAATTGGCCATACATATAACTCCTAACCTGCATATGTATGAAGATACCACTTTGATTTCTCACAGGAAATTATATAAAGGAAATAATGACAAAGATGAAATGCAATGAGTCACACACATTGTTACAAATGTGTAACGTCCAGTTACACGTTTTCATAGCCAACCAAGCATAAAGAGAGGACTACATTTCAACCACTCATTATAAAAAGACTCCTAAAAATTTCTCATCAAACACTTCAAACATCTTCAGCTCATATCTGACATAAGTTGGCTTCTTTACATTCTGTACAAACTTGAGAAAACAATAAGCAGTAATAATTAATATAATAGAAATCAGGTGTGAGACAGAAAAGATCCAGAGAATGACACAAGCATGGATTACTTCCCAAGAAGCTCTGGAAATGTGCTCCTCATGTCAACAGCAGAGGTGACATTTCGTAAGGTTACAAAACACTGAAACATTTGTGTTAGCTGATGGAACTCTGTGATGAGGCCTGAGGTTTGGACAGAGGAATGCAATGAGTAAAGTTAAGTGTGGAATGCATGGGATACATACCTCATGTGAAGAATATTTTGAGTATTGCTGGGTTTTTGTACAGAGCAGCAATTATGGCCAAAAATTCCTCTGAGTCCAAAAGTTCCACTTGAGAGCTCCTAGTACAAACCAGAATTCCCATTGGTGCACCACCCTGAGAATGTGTATGAGAAACTATCTGCACATGACAGCTTGCTAGTTGACTCTGAGGGTCTAATGATGCAGTTGTCTCATCTGTAGACCTCAGAACGGCAGACCTAAACAGGCACTCAATGACCTTGGCACTTATGATATAATTAGAATTCTGTGTAATGCACTCTACCTTTGTTAGGCTCTTACTGCTGTGAACAGATACCAATGCAATGACCAAAGCAACATTTATAATGACAACATTTCATTGGGGCTAGCTTACATATTCACTGACTTGGCCCATTATCATCAAGGCAAAAGCATGGCAGCATCCAGGCTGGCATGGTCTGCCAGGAACCTCCTGGCCCTAAAAGGGTAGTGGCAGAGGGCACAGAGTAAGACTATGGTGATGGCTTTAAAGTTTGAGCATCTCAGGGCTTTATATCTCTGTACTGAAATGCTGCTGATAACTTCTAAAAAGTCCTAAAAATTTTCTTGCTCTTTCTGAGGGTAAAAGACTGCTGGCTTAGGTGATTAACACCAATAGCCTAGGCATATACCCAGAAGATTCCCCAGCATGCAATAAGGATACATGCTCCACTATGTTCATAGCAGCCTTATTTATAATAGCTAGAAGCTGGAAAGAACCCAGATGTCCCTCAACGGAGGAATCGATACAAAAAATGTGGTATATATACACAATGGAGTACTATTCAGCCATTAGAAACCATGAATTCATGAAATTCTTAGAGAAATGGATGGAGCTGGAGAACATCATACTAAGTGAGGTAACCCAGTCTCAAAAGAATACCCATGGTGTACACTCACTGTTGGTTCTGAGACCTGTGACATCATATAGGCGACAATTAGTATAGCCCTGCAAGCATAGACCTGTTACCAAGGCAATGGCCACCATGTACCCAGAATTCAATGGGCCTACCTTTTTACCTGTAATTTAAATTACCACCCATAAAAAAGGGTAGCGTTTCTCCCCCTCTCTCTTTTTTTCTCTTCACTCCCTGCCTCCTCCCTACCCGATCACCTGTACCCCTATCTTAAATAAAGCCACGTGGAGTTGTCTGGTCTAGTATTATTGTCTGGTCTAGTATTATTATCTCCCGGCTTCTCCGCTGCAGCTCACGGCCCAGGTGGTTTGCGCCGGCTGCAGGTCACAGAACTGCATGGAAAAAACCAACATTCACTGATGAGGATATTAGCCTAGAATCTTGGAACACCAAAGATACAATCCACTTACCAAATGATGTCCGACAAGAAGGAAGGAGTGGACCCTGGTTCTGGAAAGGATCAATGCATCATTGTAGAGGAATACCAGAACAGGGAAGTGGGAAGGGGTGGATGGGGAGGCAGGGGGAGTGAAAAGGGCACATGGGACCTTTGGTGGGGCAGGGAACCAGGAAACGGGAAATGAAATGTAAATAAAGAATATATCCAAACAAACAAACAAACAAACAAACAAACAAAACCACCAATAGCCTAACAGCAGGGAGGATTAAGCAAATGTGGCCTTTGTTCTATCTTAGCAGGAACTGCTGGGTTGTAACTTTCAACCTGCTAGTCAGAAGTGGCAGGAAGAAAATGGGACAGTTAGAGAAGAGGTTATAGAGTCTATTACTAAGTTGTAAAAAGTTTCCCATGAAAGCTATCTAAGGGGAAAAGCAGAAAGATCCTAAGTGAAGAAAGAGAAACAATCACAGTGGAAATGAAGATGATTCTGGAAAAAAAGAGGCAGGTACTAGATGAATGAGGGAATTGCTTTACAGACAGTGCTGCACTCTGAAGCAGGAACTTTTGAGGGTGGATGAAGAGTTATAGGGTCCCAGCAGTCCTGAGCTGTGGTTGGCTATTATGCACTCTAAGCTGAAAATGTCTTTGCTGTTTTGGGCTATTAGCCATTCTGACCTTTCCTCACCCAAAAGTAGATTTAATAGACATTGTTTGCTATTCTTAATGATTTCATTGAAGAACAGTCACAAATACTTTTAGTGTCCCTTAGAAAATGGTAGATGCCTATAAAACTCTTCAAAACACAGTGTGTTTCCTGTGCTTTGAAATTAACTCTACTGGTTTGGCTCTTAAGAAACATAAAGCTTAAGTACTTATTGCAATAAAAACAAGTTAATGAAATGTGTTTCCCTCTCCCTACAGGTGAATGAATACATAAAGCTGCATGTTCCAAATATACAGTATAGTCTATACTCAACTCTTAACACCCTGACTCACACAGAACATAACTGTTTGTAGACACAGAAAAAGTATTGTCAGAGTCTTGCTGAGGTGGGCTACCATAAGCACAGGCATTACTGAGTTCCATCTGCTTATTTGCGGGGCTGTGCCAGGGGTGATAGAGATAGGTGTGCCCTGCTCTACTCTGTAGCAGAAAACACTGGGTTTTACCATGAGTACAGATTCCTTGTATAAAAAGCAAACCAACAAATTTTGTTTAATTAAAAATTATATGTACAAAATAACCTTTAAGTTAAAACATGTTATCCCTATGAGTTCCCTGAGGATTGCAAATGGTATGGTCACAGATTTTCTAGGCCCCAGTCAGGTCCAGAAATCTATTCTCCAAGGCTGGCCCATGGATCAAAAAGGAACAGAAAGTGAGGGAATTTGCAGCCAATAACTGGCCCAACTTGAGTTCCATGCCATTAGAGACAACCCACTTCTGACACTATTAATATACACAGGAAGTTAGCATAACAGTCATCTGAGTGGTTTCACCCAGCAGCTGATAAAAACAGATGCCGAGACACACAGGTAAGCATTAAGTGGAGCTTGGAGAATCTTGTGGAAGAGGAAGAGGAAGGACTGAAAGAGTCAGAGAGTTCAAGAACAACACAAAAAAACCCACAGACTCATTAACTTGGGCATATAGGAGCTCACAGAGACTGAACCAACCACCAAAGAGAATGCATGTGATGGACCTAGTTCCCCTACATGTATGTAACAAACGTATAGCTTGGTCCTCCTGTGGGACATCTAACAGTAGGAACAGGGGCTGTCTATGACTTTGTTGCCTGCCTTTGGACCCTTTTCCCCTAACTGGATGGCTTTGTCTAGCCTCAAAAGATGTGCCTAATCCTACTGAAACTTGATATGCCAAGGTGAGTTGATATCTAAGGAAGAGCTCCCCTTCTCTGAGAGAATAGACCTTAGAGAGGAAGGGAGGGACTGGGAGAAGATTAAGAAGAAGCTGCAATATGGATATAAAGTAAATAAATAAAATGAGATAATGAGAAAAAAGAAAATATGCAAAATGTACTATAATGAAATTATATTCTCAAACATGTGCTTCCAATTTACACATCTGTTTCTTTCCTCATAATAACCAGTTCTAGTTGGCCATGCTGATAACAACGCAAAATGTTGGGCTTACTCATATGTGTCAACAAACATGGCTGTTTCTGTAGATTCTTGATGGTTTGGGCTAAATAGGAACTTGAGAAAATATTGAGTAAATGAAGAATAAAATTGTTGAAAACTTAAAAATAAAAAGGGTTTTTTAAAGACACTTGTGCTTTCTTACAATAATAGCAGGCATATCCAAGCCTTTGATAACTGGGAGTCTGAATTAAAGACATACCAATTATTCATCACAACCAAAATATAATCTGTGCAGGTAGACTTCTGACTGTTTCTGTACATTTGAATTCTACTTGTCCATAGGACATCAAAGGTTTATTTTTAATTTCCTCATCTATGACTTTGTGATTTAGAGTTTCTACCTCAGAAGACAGTTTTTCTACTACAGGTCAAGCACTAACATAGCTGGTAAAGTTCAACACATTAAAACTCTGATTTAAACTTAGTATTGATTCTTCATGAAGTTCACATCATACATCCCAGTCCTACTCATCTTTCTGACCCTTCATATCCACCCTCTGCCCTTGAAAAAGGCACCCTACCCTAAAATAAACAGGAGAGAAACTTAGCACCTCTCTTAACACATTAAAATTTTATAAGACATTTGAAGAGCCGCATGAAGCTAAACTCACAGACTCAATTCTCAAAATCTAGCTAAATATTTGTTTTCGTTTCAACATCTTTTACAGATGGACACACCGTGCGTATGTGCATATGTGTATTTGTGTCCTGTACATGTGCATATGCACATACCTTCTGATTTAAAATGCCATTTTATATGCATATGCTTCCCATAATCACTGTGCTATGCTCTTCAAGAAAACTAGGTTAAGATAGTCTTGATTAAGAAATATTTCAGAAAGGGTTCGTCATCCTCGGCAATTCAAATTGTCTTTGAGATTTTGTCTTACTCTAATCAGAATAGCTAAGGTCAACCAAACAACTAACATATCATGCTTACAAAGATGAGGGGCGTAAGCATTCTCATTCGCTGTTGGTAAGAATATAAACTTGTGAAGCCACTCTAGACATTATTCTGGAGACTTCTCAATGAGCTGAAAATAAGTCTACCATGTGACCTAGCTGTACATCCCCTTGGTAGATTCCCAAAGGGCTCCAGATCTTACTCCGCAGATATTAATTCAGCAATGTTCATTACTGCTTTATATCTAATAGCTAGGAAATAGAAATAACAAGAATGTCCTTCAGTTGATGAATGGATAAGGAAAATGCCATGCATATTACACAGTGAGATACTAGTCACCTGTAAAACACATATTGTGTGAGAAAACAGACACAGAAATACAAATATCATATATTCTCTCTCATCTGTGGTTTCTTGCACAAAATCTTCATACAAAAGTCTATAACCTTCAGTAAACATCATACAATGTGTAAGTGAAAAGGTATCATGGGAAAAATGGGCAGAAAGAGGGGTAGCAGGATACAAGTTATATGATGGGTGGAACAATAAAAAAATGGGATCAGAGTCTCTACTTCCATGGGAGTAGAGAGATCAACAACAAAGAAGAGAGAGAGGGAAGAAAAACAAAGAGGAACCATGGATATTTAATTAAACTTCAAAAAATCATATTTTATATGTAACTAAAATAAAACTACACAAGTACATGTGCTTTCATATGGTTACATAGTTTAAGTAAAGTTGTACCACTTATGGTATATAACATTTTTCCAAGTGTCACAGGACATCACAAAAGATCCACAAAATGAGTAAAGCGAAACATCTGTTCAGTTCATCAGAGTAAGCCAAAGGACTCCAATTCAAAACCGGCTGTTGCTGTAGCCCTTGTGTGCCTCTCAAGAAGTTTAAGGTAATCCCTCAAAGCTGAAGAAACCACATGTCAGAGACAGAACCCAGAAAATTCAATCTCAACCTGACCTGAAACCCTTCTTCCAATGGTTTAGCATTTCTAGAACCAGACCGCACCTTGTAAGTCACTAACAGAGGGGAACAATCAATGGTCCTGTCCATCCTTGACAACCATCATTTTCACAATAGACATATGGCAAGATGTCCCTTAAACATTCAGTAGTGGTACTCATACACTGGCATAACATAGTACTTGTCCAATTGAAGGTCCAAGAGATTCATATTTGGCATCATATTAAATAGTAATATAAATCAGGATTTTTGTGTACTAAACAAAGAAAGAATATTAAAAGCAGTAAGGGAAACAGGCCAAGTAACATATAAAGGTAGACCTATCAGAATTACACCATCCGGGTAATTCTGAAACCCAGAAAAGCCTGGGCAGACCCTAAGGGAGCACAAATGCCAACCCAGACTGCTAAATCCAGCAAATTTCTCAGTTACCTTTGATGGAAAAACCAAAGAATTCCATGTTAACAATATCTTTCCAGAAATCCAGCCCTTTGAAGGATAATGAATGGAAAACACCAACAAAAGGAGGGAAACTACACACTAGAAAAAGCAAGAAATTAATCTTCTTTCAACAAACCGAAAAGAAGATAACCACACAAAAATTAAAATTACAACAAAAATAGCAGGAAGCAATAATCACTGTTCCTTAATATCTCTTAACATCAATGGAGTCAATTTCTCAATAAAAACACATGACTAACAGACTGAATATGTAAACAGGACCCAACATTTTGCTGCATACAGGAAACACAACTCAGAGTCAAAGACAAACACTACCTCAGAGTAAAAGGCTGGAAAACAGTTTTCCAAGCAAATGGTCCCAGGAAGCAAGCTGGAGTAGCCATTCCAATATCCAGTAAAATAAACGTTCAGCCAAAAGTCATCAAAAAAGACATGGAAGGACCCTTTACACCACTCAAAGAAAAAAATCTACCAGAAACAACTTTCAATTCTGAAAACCTATGCTCCAAATACTAGCTCAAACTCATTCATAAAAGAAACTTTACTAAAGCTTAAATCACACATCGCACCTCACACAATAATTGTGAGTGACTTCAACACCCCACTCTCCTCAATGGACAGATCAGGGATACAGAAACTAAACAGAGACACAGAGAAACTAACAGAAGTTTTGGACCAAATGGATTTAATAGATATCTATAGAACATTTCATCCCAAGTCAAAAGAATATACCTTCTTCTCAGCACCTCAAGGTATCTTCTCCAAAACTGACCATATAATTGGTCACAAACAGACCGCAACAGATATAAGAAGATCAAACTAATCCCCAGCCTCCTATCAGATCCCTAAGGGGGAAGGGTGGTGTTCAATAGCAACAAAAAACAACAGAAATCCCACATAAACATGGAAGCTGAACAATGTTCTAGTCAATGATATCTTGGCCAAGGAAGAAATATGGAAAGAAAACAAAACCTTTTTAATATTTAATAAAAATGAAGGCACAACATACCCAAATTTATGGGACACAATGAAAGCAGTGCTAAGAGGAAAACTCACAGCCCTGAGTGCCTCCGAAAAGAAACTGGAGAGAGCATACACTAGCAGCTTAATAGCACACCTGAAAGCTTTAGAACAGAAAGAAGCTAATACACTCAAGAGGAGTAGAAGGCAGGAAATCATCAAACTCAGGGCTGAAATCAAACAAGTAGAAACAAAAAGAACTATACAAAGAATCAACAAAACCAGGAACTGGTTCTTTGAGAAAATCAACACAATTGATAAACCTTTAGCAAGAGAAACCAGAGGGCACAGAGACAGTATCCAAATTGACAAAATTAGAAAAGAAAAGGGAGAAATAACAACAGAAACTGAGGAAATTAAAAAAATCATCAGATCCCACTACAAAAGTCATACTCAACATAACTGGAAAATCTGGAGGAAATGGACAATTTCCTAGACAGATACCATATACCAAAGTTTAATCAGGATCAGATAGACCATCTAAATGGTCCCATAACTCCTAAAGAAATATAAGTGGTCATTGACAGTCTCACAACAACAACAACAACAACAACAACAACAACAACAACAACAACAAAGAACAGAACCAGATGGTATTAATGCAGAATTCTATCAGACCTTCAAAGAAGACCGAACACCAATACTCTTCAAACTATTCAACAAAATAGAAACAGAAGGAACACTACCCAACTCATTCTATAATACCACAATTTCGCTGTTTCCAAAACCACGCAAATATCCAACAAAGAAAGAGAACTTTAGAACAATTTCCCTTATGAAAATTGATGCAAAAATGCCCAATAAAATTCTTGCCAACTGAATCTAAGAACACATAAAAACGATCATTCACTCATTCACCATGATCAAGTAGGCTTCATGACAGGGAAGCAGGGATGGTTCAATATATGAAAATCCATCAATGCAATCTACTACATAATCAAACTCAAAGAAAAAAACACTTGGTCATTTCATTAGATGCTGGAAAAGCATTTGACAAAATTCAGCATACTTTCATGTTAAAGGTCTTGGAAAGAACAGGAATTCAAGGCCTATACCTAAACATAGTAAAATAAAACCAGTAAAAAGCAAATAGAGCAAACCAGTAGCCCACATCAAACTAAATGGACAGAAACATAAAGCAATCCAACTAAAATCAGGGACTAGACAAGGCTGCCCTCTTTCTCCATATTTATTCAATGTGGTACTTGAAGTTCTAGCTAGAGCAATTTGACAACAAAATGAGGTCAAAGGGATACAAATTGGAAAGGAAGGAATGAAATTATCACTATATGCAGATGATATGATAGTATACTTAAGCAACCCAATAAACTACACCAGAGAACTCCTACAGCTGAAAAACAACTTCAGCAAATTCAGTGGCTGGATATAAAATTAACTCAAGCAAATCAGTAGCCTTCCTATACTCAAAGGATAAACAGGCTGAGAAAGAAATTAGGGAAATGACACCCTTCACAATAATCACAAACAATATAAAATATCTTGGTGTGACTATAATCAAACAAGTGAAAGATCTGTATGACAGGAACTTCAAGTCTCTGAAGAAAGAAATCGAAAAAGACCTCAGAGTATGGGAAATTCTTCCACCTCATGGATTGGCAAGATTAATATAGTAAAAATGGCCAAAAGCAATATAAAAATTCAATGTAATCCCCATCAAAATCCCAACTCAGGTTCTCACAGTTACAAAGAGCAATTCTCAAATTCATCTGGAATAATAAAAAACCCAGGAAGCTAAAACTATTCTCAGCAGTAAAAGAACTTCTGGGGGAATCAGTATCCCCGACCTCAAGCAGTACTGCAGAGCAATAGTGTTAGAAACTGCACGGTATTGCTACAATGACATGCAGGTAGATCAATGGAATAGAATTGAAGACCCAGAAAAGAACCCACACACCTATGGTCACTTGATCTTTGGCAAAGTAGCTACAAGCATAGAGTGGAAAAAAAGCCTTTTCAACATATGGTGCTGGTTCAACTGGAGGTCAGCATGCCGAAGAATGCAAATTGATCCATTCTCATCTTCTTGTACTAGGCTCAAGTCCAAGTGGATCAAGGACCTCCACATAAAACCAGACACTGAAATTAATAGAAAAGAAACTGGGAAGACCCTTGAGCACATGGGCACAGGAGAAATCTTCCTGAACAGAAAACCAATAGCTTATGCTCTAAAATCAAGAATTGACAAATGGGACCTCATAAAATTACAAAGTTTCTGTAAGGCAAAGGACAAAATGGCATTCAACAAATAGGGAAAAGATCTTTACCAACCCTACATCTGACAGAGGGCTAATATACAATATATACAAAGAATTCAAGAAGGTAGACTCCAGAGAGACAAGTAACCCTATTAAAAATAGGGTACAGAGTTAAAGAATTTTTACCTGAGGAATATCAAATGGCTGAGAAGCACCTTAAGAAATGTTCAACATCCTTAGCCATCAGGGAAATGCAAATCAAAACAACCCTGAGATTTCACCTCACACCAGTCAGAATGGCTAAGATCAAAAACTTGGGTGATAGCAGGTGCTGGGAAGGATGTGGAGAAAGAAGAACACTCCTCCACTGCTGGTGGGATTGCAAGCTGGTACAACCACTCTGGAAATCAGTCTGGTGGTCCTCAGAAAACTGGGCATGACACTTCCAGAGGACCCTGCTATACCACTCCTGGGCATATACCCAGAGGATTCCCCAGCATGCCATAAGGACACATGCTCCATTCTGTTCATAGCATCCCTATTTATAATAGCAAAAAACTGGAAACAACCCAGATGTCCCTCAATGGAGGAATGGATACAGAAATTGTGGTATATTTACACAATGGAATACTATTCAGCTATTAAAAACAATGAATTCATGAAATTCTTAGGCAAATGGTTGGAACTGGAAAATATCATCCTAAGTGAGGTAACCCAATCACTAAGGAACACACGTGGAATGCAGTCACTGATAAGTGGATATTAGCCCAGAAGCTCTGAATACCCAAGACACAATTCACATATCAAATGGTGTCCAGGAAGGAAGGAAGGAGAGGACCTGCACCTGGAAAGACTTGATGCAGCAATGTAGGGGAATATCAGGACAGGGAAGCAGGAAGGGGTTGATTGGAACTTTGTGGGGGTATCCAGGAAAGGGGAAATCACTTGAAATATAAATAATGAATATATCTAATTAAAAATGGGAAAAAAAGAAACTTTTTACCATGAAGTGCTGCATGTTTTTAAGTTCTTTGTAATTACCATAACAAATTCCTAATTGTAATTTGTTAACTCTTGTACATATCATTAAAATAAAATCAAAGCTAAAAAATAAAAATCAGGATGTTTATAAAGCCACTCCCATCTTAGCTAAAATAATGCTCAAATTTTGGGTAATTGATGTCAACAGTAATAAATATTGGGTATTTTGAAAATTACAAAGCTGATAGATGTTTGGTTGTGGTCTGCCCACTATCCAATATGCCTTCATGCTCATTATGAACAACTAAGTACAGTAGAGCATAAGTACTCTCTCCTAAACTGGACACATGCTTCATAGATTTACAACTAAAACCTTCCATGTAGCCCAGGGGTTCAGTTCCTTGTTGACACAAAGCCTACTTTCTTGAGGTAATCAAAATTATTAATATGAGATTCTTTTCATGAGACCAGTTTTGAGTTAAGAAGAAGGTCACATGATCTGGAAGAAACAAGATACTAATAAAAAACTGTAGAATTGGTGTTGGTGAGAGAGACCAGACAGTGGAGAGAGGTAGGGCACATTTAAATCAAAGGTGTTTGGATATTGGGACAGGAATGATGAATGGCCTGGAATTCTTAATGTTCTACTGAGTAGATACTATATGTCAATTTCAGTAAGTATTAACTAAATTTAAATCTATAGTGTTTGTGAAATTTGCTTTCATGATGAGAACCATATTAAAATCAAAATGAACATAATGAGTTTCCTAGGTATATAACAGAAAAGTTTACATTTTAAATAATATTTTACTATTAATTATTTTGATATTATCATGATTAGACAGTTTTGGAGTGAAATTAAGAGTGGTATGAGATTGAAAGCGAGAGAGATCTCATGTATATGATTCTTAACCTCAAAGAAGGACTCAAGCAATTATCCCCATGTGGCCAATACACAGATTTTTTTTGTGTATTTTTTTATTGGATATATTCTATATTTACATTTCATTTCCCTTTTTTTGTTTCCCCACCCCCCTAAGGTCCCACATGCCCTTTTCCCTCCCCCTGCTCCCTCATCCACCCCTTCCCATTTCCCTGTTCTGGTATTCCCCTACACTGATGCTTTGATCCTTTCCAGCACTAGTGTCCATTCCTTTCTTCTTGTCAGACATCATTTGGTATGTGAATTGTGTCTTTGGTGTCCCAAGATTCTAGGCTAATATCCACTTATCAGTGACTGCATACCATGAGTATTCTTTTGAGACTGGGTTACCTCACTTAGTATGATTTTTTTTTTATCTATGATGCCTGTGGTGCTCCCATGAGTTCTGATCTTTGAGGACATGCTCCTCAGATGTTAACACTCTTTAGGAAGGTGGTAGAGATTTTTTGGAGGAAGTGCATGACTGGGTCCAGGTTTGAGATTTCACAGCCTTGCTCCACTCCCTGTAGTCCCTCTCTGTTCGGCCTCCTGCTCTTGCCAGAAGTGCCTGCCTGCCTGTAGGATGTACTTTTGTCCCTCTGGAACTAAAAGCAAAGATGAATTTATTCATGGTATTTTCTCTTATAAACCATAATTAACTAATATAAAAATGGGTATACCAGACAGAGGGCTAGTGTTCTCAAAAAGTGAATTGTGTGGTTTTCAGAGGAATGTGGAGGTTTTTGGACCTTAAACTACAAAAGCAACTGAATGCTTAGAGCACTGTTTAGATGTTCTGTATTTGGTAAGGATATTGAGAGTTCATAGCTTCATCAGATTCCAGTTCTCCTTCAACTCTGCTTCAAGTTTGAGGTTGTGGTTGTGATCTTCTGTTCCTGCTGCCACCCCCTTCCATGATGGACACTTATCTCTCAGGAAATAAGCCAAAGTAAATACTTCCTTCTGTAATCTGCCTTGATCGTGGCCTCTTAACACGTTAATGGAAAAGTAACAAATGTCATGCTTGTTCTCATTCTCAAGTAGTCATAAAGAAGGAAATGCTTCGCACAGCTTCAGGGAGATGATGACTGTGGATGACTCCTGAGCTTTCTCTACCTCAAAGACTGATGCTTCCAGAAGGATTGATTCAGTGCTCAAGTTCACGTATTCTCTAGGGTCTAGTTTTGCCCTCAGGGTTTCGCATGATGCCATATTGGCTGCATTTCTGAAGATTCCCTCCACTTCCCATCCCTTTTCAATGATAACAGAGAGTATATCCTATGTGAGAGCAAGATAAACTCATCTTATTTCAAGTTGACACTTGCAGAGCACTGATGTGAGTCTGGAGAATGAGATCAATGGTTCAAAAGGAGGCAGAGGTAGAGCTAGAGGAAAGAGATGTTGAACTGGATCTGATGCCTCTACCTGTATGCTCTTCCCCCCATTCACTCTAATGTGTCACCCTGACAACTAGGAACATGTTTGAATGAGATTTTCTTCTGATGTGATGCAATGATATTAAATCAATCTCTGGCACTATGCTCCTGATAATGTTTCCTCTTACTTCACTGTTTTTTTTCCTATCAATGCCTTTCTAATTTCTTATTGAACTTTTACCTTTAAGTGATTATGATCCCACTCACTTCCAATATATGATCCTTATATATAAATCTTCAATCAGAATTCTCAAAGATCTTTTTCCAAATTAATTTTTCTGTATGAGCCATTTATTTGTTTCTACAGTCTTCATGTTTTCATCTTTTTGTATAGTATGTAACTAGTAGTGTCAGGAAGTCGTGGGAACTGAAATCTATTCTGCTAGTGATTTACCATGTAAGATTTGGTACCACAAATAATCAGAATGAGATTTTCCTTATGTAATTGGCAGAGATAGAGTTAGAACTTTCATGGTTATTGTCAAATTTTATAAAGTATTCAAAGTTTGTTGTAGTATTTTTTGTACCTGATACAATAAACTTGTTCCAATGTAATACAAGTATTCTTACAGTGTGGATGTTGAACATTCAGTGTTTCCTCTGACAATTTAATAACTTCTTTGTAATAGCATGTCATGCTTGATAATATTTTGTTAGGATTACAGAATTATTAGTATATGAGAAGTATTTTATATTTAGCCCCTTATATCAAACATGCCAATACATAGATTATAAGAATGATCAGACTGTAATGTAATGAGCATTAAGCTATGTCTAAAACCAGTGTGCAGCTGAAGGAATAAACTAGAAGAGGGATGTGAGGCAGAGATGTCTGAGAGTGTCACACCTGCTGAGCACACTACACTCATACAGCAAGTAAATGTGGATCATTTCTGAAACTGTAGAAGAAATGAGAATGTATTCATTCTCCTGTTCTGCTTTCTATGATTTACCAAAACAACTATTGGATTATATTTTAAAAGTAATATTTATTAGCTTCCTTAGTCCTATTGATGGATTTTCTAATGCCACTCAGGTAATTGATTAAATAAGAACATTTTAACATTCAAAGACTCAGGAAGGCTGTGGTGTGGGGGTAGAGGAAATGATGCTTACTAGAATTGGAGCAAACAGATTGTCATCTTTATAAATAATCATAAAAGAGTTTACAAAGAGGTGAACTGGGGCTGGGGTAGGTGTGTCCAGAAGCACTTAATCATGGCAGGTACTGGAGTCCCATGATATTTAAAAATAACACATTTGAAACATATTACTATAGAAGCTTCCTAAAATAAACATTCAAATACAAAAATTGAGATTAAATAATTTACAGTGTAATTTTCTAAGGCTGTTCCTCCTAGACAACACGGCTTAACAAATAAAAATCTTAGTGCTAGAAATTGGTTACCTCTTAAAGAGTTGTTGGATTATGAGATTCCATAAACCCCTCAGCATTAGGTCATTGCATTGATCTTTTTTCCTATCCAGTATTTGAGCTTTAGAATCTAATACTGGAGATGTTTTAGGCTTGACTCACAGAAATAAAGAAATCGATCTTATATTCTCCTGGAAGCTTTACTCCTAATGTCTGTAATTAACAGAGCTGGACTGTGGAATCCATACTTCCAGAGGAGAAAATAATCAAACTTACACAGCTAACATCTTGTGCATGACAATAAAGAGTGGCCTGGAGATATATAACAAGATCAGCAATAGTGGCAAAAGTGACATGGGGTTTACCAATAACTTTGCAAATTCATTTAATGTCCAATTAACTAGATGAAACCCATACCACATCACCATTGATACATATACCAGAGACCAGAAGTGAAAAAGTCAGCACTACTAGCCTGCTAAATGCATATAGTATCAAACTAACCCCTAATTATGTATAGCCATAATCATAGATCACTGCATCATTCAGAAATGATTATTTTTGCAGTAGATGGTGATTATCACAGAGATCCTCCAGAAGTCAATGTGCAGAGTTAGAAACATTGGAGTACTAGCCATAAATGTCAACTACTTTTCTATGCACAGTAAACTCTGATGTGTTATTGGCACATGTGCCATAATCTTACAAGTTGAAATTTCCAAATAGAATCTATTCAAGGAGGATGGAGGTAGTGAGAACGTTCCTTGCCTATTTGAAGATCTATTGGTTATTGATAGCTGCTGCAAAAGTGAGATTCAGTTATATTTAGTGGTGTAGCTATTTATAGATGGACCATTCTCCAGGAGATGGCTCCAAACCCAAAAACATATGGGTAATAAAGTTAGATTTGACATTTTTATGTTTTAAAGGAAAAGAGAGTACATAAGTTGGGTTGTTTGGTAAACTGGTGTGGATTTTGGAAGAGATAGGAGTGTGGCATTTGGAATGACAAAATATATTGGGTAAAAATTTTGAGAAATTAATATAAAACATCTCTATATCTAAGTACTCATTTAAAATTACTGATGACTGTACAAAGTATAACGTGCATTCCATTGCTTAATGTGTCACATAATTTCGTCATCGGTATTGTTTCTAAAAGTAAATTTATAAATTGTTTTAGCTCAATTCATTTGTCAGCTGTAGGGGTTTTCTGGTAGAGTCTTTAATGGTCTTGTTTGTATAGAACCATATCCTTACTTATGTTCCTTTTTCCTCGGTCAGTTGCCTTATTGCTCTAGCTAAGACTTCAAATACTACCTTGAACAGTAATTGATAAGAGCCCTTTCTTGCTAGTCTCATCAGTTCTCCTACCATACCCCCTGAGTTAACATATCCTGCTGAGTTAACATTAATACAACAGAAATTTAAAAAGTTGAAAAATTAGTTGGTTCTTTGATTTTTTTTAAACTCGGGATGATTGTTTCTAGTTCTGCCACTTACCTGAAATTTTGATAATTTTGTTTTTCTTGGCAGATAGATTGCAGTAAGATTACATCGTGTACATTGTGATAAGCTTATCCTTTAACAATTAAAGGATTACCTTTAATCATTAAAAGATTATCTGGGATGCAGTTTTATTATAAAGGATACTATTTATATAATTCACCTAAAGCACTTACATATCTTAACGCCTCTTTTGAGCTCCCCACTACTCACGTTTTTGCATCCTCAGACCTTTACAGTTTGTATTTACATAATATAAAATGTTTCCTTAGATTCTCACAATTTCAAATCTTCATAACTTGGTAAGTGGAAAAAGCTGGTAGTTGTATAGTAGAGGTGAGGTTGGTTTGCTGACATACATTTCAGATTTGAGTTAGGTTGTATAGAAAGGTCTCACCTGCTGTGGTGAGAGTCAGGCAGGTTTGGAGAAAGGATAGAAGGGATTTGGTATTGAGTGTATTATGTGCTGTAGGTAGCTAATGATATGCTGTGTTGAAGCAGGTATTAGAAGATAGTTGGGCATAACAACCACTTGGAGAAGAGAGATGGAATGATGGGTTTAAGGTCTATGAGGCTGGTGAAGGGTAGAGAGATAAATGTAATAGGAGTTTATGATGTGCAGCAAAAGAAGAGGTGGCACCCCAAATAGAGATTGACTAAGTAAATGGGCACAAGGCTAGAGGGATCTGAGGAATTTGGAGAGAGAGAGAATGTTCAAATGGGGGCTGTGGTGCTTGGAAAGAAACAACCCCCATAGGTTCATAGGGAACAGTACTATTAGGAGGTATAGCTAAGTTGGAGTAGGTGTGGTCTTCATTGAATTCATTTCCTGCAGAGCTCTTAACTTCTTCTCCAGCACCATATCTACCTGCACTCTGCCTTGTTTCCTGGCATGATGATAATAGAATAATCCTCTGAAACCTTTATAAGAGTTTAATGCTAGGGCAGTGAGGCAGGAGTGGGTAGGAGGAGGGAGGACCCTCATAGAAGCAGGGAAAGGGGAGGAATAGGGGGTTTTGTAGGGGAAACTGGGAAGGGGTATACCATTTTAAATGTAAATAAGTGAAATAACCACTAAAATTAAAAAAAAAAGAGTTGTCATGGCATGATGTCTCTTCACAGCAATGGAACACTAAGACAGGGCCTAAGAAGAGGAGGAGGAGGGATGCCGATGTGTCTTGGAAACTGTGGTTGGGGTAGACAGAAAATCCATGTCAGAAAAATCCATGTCAACTTTGGAAAGAATATCTCTTGCTAGTAAGGGAAAAGGGCATGAGGTAATGAGGAGAAAAGGAAAATCCGTTGAAGGAGCAAGTTAAGGGTGCGATTTGTGGTGATCTGGAAGACTGGCCATGTATTCTGACTATGGAGATGTGAGCAGGATTCCATAATTCTCTCAAGACAGAAAAAGTGTCCCTGGTATCTAGGAGGAATGTGAGATGATGACCTGACTGGAAGCAATAGGCTCCTAGAGTGTGATCAGTATGGGATTAATCAGGTCAGTCAATATCAGAGATCTGAGAAGGATAACTTATAGTAGGAGGTATGATCCAAATGGCCTACGTATCATTTGATATGACAGAGACTTTCCCATTACTTAGATGGTTGTCCTAGGCTCCTGTGATATCTATGGCTGGTCAGTGGTGGTAGGTCATAAGCTGTCATATAGGACAACATTTAATTTTTAGTTGCCATACAGATCATCTTTGTCCTTTGGCTGTCAGACCTAGGTCTGATTTTTCCTATAAAGGAACTCTTAAAACTTACCTTACTTTCACTGGGCAGGGTAGGGCAATCAACCCAAATGCTTTTACAGTTTGAGCAGAGCTCTGGCAGCAGGCAAGGTATGGGGCAGTTCTGCCTAGTAGGTAGTATCACCACAATCAAGATGGAGTTGTTGTACCCCATCTGCCTTCTTTTGGGACCTTTGGGTTTCTGTTAGGAGTGGGTATTTGTCTCTACAATAGGAAGTTTACCATTTATAAATATCATTTTCATCATATCTCTGAAGAGTTTAAGTACCATCTATTTAAGTATACATGATCTTAGGCTTAACCTTGAAAACACACACACAGGAGGCTAGATGAAGCTGGGATTGAATGGATTCCATAGCAGTTTATAAGTTGGGAGTTAGATGATCTTTAGGAGGTGACAGTGATGATGAGAGTTTGGGAAGTGTAGAAGAGAGCAAGGTATAAGAGATTGGGGATCATTTGCCCATTGTCGTGGTGATTGTTGAGAGCTGCAGCAGCAGGCCAAGAATGACTTCTGCACAGTTTGGTTGTACAGAGTAGGTGGGGCTAGGGGTAGACTGGCCAGGAACAAAAGAGGAAAATTCAGAAAGAAAACTTAGTCAAGAATCAGGGACATCTGGGAGAGTCCAAGTGACCATGAACCTGAGCTGGGCATGAACATCAACACAGTGAGGAGGGTGGGTGTGCAAAGGGGACTAGAAGATGCTGACAAGGAGGGGGAGCTGGGACATAGGGAGGATATCCATCTGTGGTGTCAAAGGTGGGAGGCAAAACTTAGTTTTAGGGAGGGAGGCAGCAGAAGCAGCTACTGCAATAGCTGTCTGAGCAGTGAGCTCCAGAGGTGAGTGAGCTCTGGCAGGAAGTTCAGGGCGCAGTGCAGCCCAGAAAGCCATGGTGGGCTCCTGGAGTTGTGTGCCCAGAGCAGTGTCAGTGGAGATTTTGACAGCATCTAGAACATGAGGCAGGAAACAAAATATAAGTGAGGGCTTGGAGATGAGGTTTAAAAAAAATTAAAAAGGCAGAAACATCAGTATTTCTGGAGAAGGAAAGGGGGAGAGGAGTATCTTTCATGTTTCCTTGTCCACAATAATTGTAAAGGTAGTCTATTTTATTATTTTTTTTTTAATTTAGGGAGCATAAAGGCCATTTTTAACTCGGGTATGAGTTTGAGTCTTTAGAAGACATCCCAGAGGCTTATTAGTCAAAATGAAGGAAGCAAATACCTTTGCTAATGGTGACTGGGAGCCAAAAAGAGCCAAGGGCATTCCTCAGGGTATAGAGTGGCCAATAGGAAGTAGTGGGAGGGAAAGATTGTCACCTAAGCACTGTCACCAAGAGGGGGACCTAATAGCCTGAGAAGAAATCCAGGTGCCTCTGAGAGGACTTTTGGATAGTTAAGAACAGACACTGAATTCCAGGAAAACAGCCTCCAAACATGAAAGGTAAACCACCATCCAAGCCAAACTCAGAAGAAGGGGCCTGCCTGTCATCTGAAAGACTCCACAGGGGCTGCTAAAGGCCAAGGTCAGGGGTGTTCTTTCCATTCCCAGAATGCAGATTGGCACACCAGATGCTCAACGGTCATTAGCCTATGTTCTACAGAATGTTTCAGATGGCTAGTAAGGGAAAAAATCACCAATTAGCCTCTGTTGGATGAAGAGATAAGGCACTGGGAGGTCTGGTAAGGTCAAAACTGGGTCAGGGGTCCTGTCACAATCTGAGTCATGCCATCAAATTTGGGTTTCCAGAATCGGCACAAAACACAACCAGACAGCAAATTCTCAACACATAGAATATTTTATTTATCCTGGAGGTAACAAGTCAGTGTCTTCCTCTGGACTGGGCAAAGACAGCAGCAGGTGTCTCTATAGGTGTGGTTTTTAAGGAGATAAAGGAAAAGTCTAGGTTAGGATATGTTGATAAGTCTTTATCTCTGACTTTCTGTGTGTCTGTTTCTACCTCCCTCTATGCTGCTCTGCCTGTGTGTCTGTGTGTCCACCCCCTCCTGTGTGTGTGTGTGTGTGTGTGTGTGTGTGTGTGTGTATGTGTGTGTGTGTGTGTGTGTGTGTGTGTGTGATTGTCTTAGTGCTAAGGATTATTTCTATAAATGTACTACATCACAAGCAAATGACCTTTACTAAAATGTCACCTGATAATGATTAAACTTTACTGTGACCTAAGAATAAAAGTATCAAAGAATCCAAAAGCAGAGGTGATAACTTGGTAAAAAAAAGAACCAGCAAGTAATCCTTTTTAGACATATGCTCAGAATGTAGTTAGAGGAGCTTCTCAGGCCAAGGACAGGAATTAGCATGTATAGAATTCTTCACCAAGCCTGATGACTAAGATTAGATCCCAGAACAAATTTGGACAGAAAGATCAATCCAAACTGTCCTCTTATATCCACAGATAACTTGGCACACACACACACACACACACACACACACACACACACACACACTTGATAGTTATATAAAAAGATATTCTTATACTTAATAGGAGATGATAAAGAGCCATGGTCATGCAGCTGACCTATGTACATTGCACAGAGTGTCAAGGAGCAAGAAATAGCAGAAGATAACATCAAAGTGGAAAATGGCATCAGATAGGTAAACATGTGAAGATGGTATATGGTACTCTCACTGTCTTATACCTCCATGTAGATTTATAATTATACTTGAATAAACAATATAATGGTAACAGGAAATAATTCTTCTGGAAATTAAATTTTAGGACAGTTTATAATCATTTACTATGAACTATTTATTTTAAGTTTAGGGACTGTAGCTAACTCAACTTACTCTTTCTTCATTCTGCCTAGTACTTTCCACATGTATGTACGGATAGCACACACCTATATACATTTTCCACACAGTAGTGTCTAAAATCTCTCTCCCTTTCTTCTCCTGCTTCCTCGTATTTTGCCTCTCCCCCCTATTCTGCCCATCTTCATTCCCCCACTTTTATACATCTTGTCGTCCTTGCTCCGCGAGGCAGAAACCCAAATGTCCTCATTGGTCTTACACGCGCATGCGCTGGCGCAGCTTTGGCTGTCCTCCGTGAATATCTGCAGGGCAGCATTCTTACTCTCATCCCTCTTCCTGGCTTCATTAATGGATCTGCACCAAAGCAACAAAAACACACAGCGCAATCAAGAGAAGTAAGTAGTAGCTCATTGTCAAGGGAATCATTGCTAATATTCTCAGCTGTTACCCTCTGAATGAAAATGTATCAACTCAAGCATCAAATGTGGATTGAGAAGTATCCAGAAACATGTCATCAAAAAGACATGGTTTAGAAGACAGTGCAATGCTGAGATGGAAGCTTACATAAATCCCAACACCAAAAGTTTGACATTCATGGAAAGAACCAAAAGCCTTCTTAATTTCTAGGGTGGAAAGCATCAGATGTTGTTAAGTGTGCATGATAGAGTAACCTCTACTGAAAGGACTTTGATATATGTCCGAGGAGAACTGTTTACTCTAAGATGTTGATTGACGAGGCGAAAATGATCTTGACAACCAGACCTGCCTGAAACACTAAGCAAATTATACATTTTAACTAGAGAACAGATAGCGGCAACCAAGGAAAATTCAGATAAGGCACACAGGGAACATCTCACAGCTTTACTAAGAAAGGTGGCACTGTTCAGGGGTCACTGGTTTGCAGAGACTGTCATTTCTTTGTCACTAAGGAATTCATATACAATCATCAGAAAATACCTTTGGAGGAAAAACCACCACCACTTTTTCTGTTCCTTGGTACTGCAATTTAAAAAAAAAATGAGAAAAAATTAGAATGTGGGAAATTTTTACTCTAAGACTTTTAAGTAAGATAGTCTCTCACAAAAATATTATAAGCCAGTTTTTACCAATGAGATACAGGTGTAAGTTGTATCCTCTACAAAATTGTACTTCTTATTGATCAATTTTTTTTAACTGGTAACCTAACAGGATAGAAAGTTCACTACTGTGGAGGCTGATTGGATTGGGAATTTAAAAATCTGAGTGTAACCATGAAACAGAAGCTGTGTGATCATGGCTGGGCCAAGCAACCTTAATTTCATATGTATAAATGTGTAATTAGGACTTACGGTATCCAAACAGCTTGAGGTTGGGCTTATAAAGAATGATGTCATTGTTCACATTAAATCACATGTAAAGCAATTGACATTTGGAGAGCACCATTAGCCCTTAAAGGAGACCAATAAATAACAAAAAAAAAATCATGACTTATTTCCTTACACAAATTACAGAATTGTTTCATGTGACAGTTGTTCCTACAAAGCCAATTTTTCATTTCTGTGAGTCTCACCATGAACAAGTCACCTGGTGATAACTCCTAGTAAGCTTTTTCATTTTGCTTTTAAAGCTGTAGTTGAAAAGGCTAAAAATCCACCATCATTTCTGAAACGGAATTAAATTACTTGTAGCATGTATGTTTCCGTCAGTGTCATTGGTCACATTCACAGTGCATGTAAGCACCAGCACTATGTTAGTGAAGAGTATTTGTTTTATTCAAACAGCAAACCCTCGTTCCATTCATTATTTATCTTCTTATCCTTGTTCACGCCCTTGGCAATTTTTTTTCTTTCTTTCTATTCATTGTTTCAATATTTGAGATGCTTCCACCGTTTTTGAAAATGATGATTCATGCTTCTAACAACATTCATTCACAGATATTTTCTATCCATTTTTTTCCAGGTGTGGTACTACACCCAGGATTGGGGCCTCAGAGTCACATGGAAATCCTTTGTAACTTCCTGTGGAGTCGTGGAGAGCTTCTACCTCAAGGACTGCTGCATTGTATGTTTCTTTTTTTTAAATTGGATATATCCTTAATTTACATTTCATTTCCCTATTCCTGGTTCCCCACCCCCCAAAGGTCCCACATGCCCTTTTCCCTCCCCCCTTTCCCCCATCCTCCCCTTCCCACTTCCCTGTTCTGGTATTCTCCTACACTGATGCATTGGCCTTTCCAGATCCAGGGTCCACTCCTTCCTTCTTCTCGGACATCATTTGGTATGTGAATTGTGTCTTTGGTATTCCAAGGTTCTAGGCTAATATCCACCTATGGCTCCCATGCTTCCTACTTATATTCTTTTTGCAAGCAGCTATATCAGAAGTGTTGACAATGCCTATGGCTGCAACCTGCATATGGGCCTGGGTAGCACACTTAGTAACATGAAATTGTAAAAGCAACATAGTGGAACCTCGAAGGCATTTGATGATATGAATAGTTGAAAATCCTCAGGACATAATTAACTGAATGCTAACTATATTCTGAAACGTGTAGGAATAATTTCAAATTTTACTTCCATCTTAAAAATGTTACATGGAAATGCTCTAAAGAAATATTTCATATATCCTTAACTAAAAATACTTCTTCCTGTATGCAACCAGTAACAAATGATAATAATGAATTATCTCCAATGAGTTTACCAACGGACTTTTAGAAAGTAAATATTAGGAGAATGACATAAACATGAACTTCTTGCAGAAATACTGTGGAAATGGATGGCCTATGTCATTTGTAGAGTCAAAGAATAGCCAAAGTTCACTAAAAACAAAGATATCTTTGCTAGCTGATTCGGTTCTGTGGTAATCCTGGAGGTTTGGGTGGAGGAATAAGGACAGGAGTGTACATGAGGAACTCTTTATGTAAATAACAAGTATACTAGCTGGTATGTGCTTAAGACTCAGTTTGGTTTAGCTATCTAGTCATTTTGCATTCAAAAGGTCCACTCAAGGGGTTCAGGGTGCCTAGCCAGAACCTCTTTCATTATGACACCTAAGAATACACACAGAAAAACCCAACAAAGACTAGCAAAGACCAGCTCTGATTGTGTCTGAAACACCAAACTGGATAAGCTGCTACACAGACATTCGAGAGTCTAAGCACTTGATGATGTATTTATTTGCTTAATTCAATACTGGTTTTTTGGGGAATAAAAGTAAAATTTCAAAACTAAATTAGGCTACCCAACATCGCTGGAAAAAGTGATTAAACTCATGTAGCTTTAGAGCTCAGATAATAGCAAACCATTGTGAGGTGAGGACCATGGTGCATGGAGTAAACCCGTGCAGCCTACAACCTTTACAGAACTTTAACATCCCCTACTTTCCACACCAAGTGCCTTGCACAACTGTGTTCAAAACCTGCTGATCAAAATATAAGGAACCTCTGCCCATTGTTGATTCATTTAGGTACAGAAACAAGTATGGTAGAAGGTATATGGGAACCAATTTTATACACACACACACACACTCCACAGCCTATGAACAATCACATTAAAATAGATTCCTTTTTAAAACTTCTAAGAAGTCTATATTTTCCTTGTGTGCTAGAGAGTATGAAGCTGACCCTGGCTTTCCACACCCTGCAGCTTGTTAATGCACGTCTAAGCTTTAGGTCTTACCAGAAGGTGGCCACAAAATTTTCCATGGGCCAGAAGAGAAATATGGACTTGCAAGCAGTACTGTTGTGTCCCCCAACAATGTCTGCATAGTCACAAATCCAGAGGTAACTCAGTGGGATGATATATTTTATCTTAAACTTCTTCTTATGTCTAGGAAAGGAATCAAACAACTCTATTAGCTCATGGCAAAATCCTGTTCTTCCTCCTCAGAGCAGAGGAGGACACATCCGTCTCTATCATCCAGACACAGCTCATCCTGTGATGGATGGGTCTCAACAAAACTTGCAGCAAGCAAAGTTTGTATCAGATCCAAACTAAACACACTTTTTCCTTTACCACAAAAAGCCAGGGATTGTCTGGTATTTTATGACCTAAAAGGGTTTAATATTACTGTATTATGTATTTTCAAAACGTAAAGTTTTTCTACTCCACATGCAGGAGGCTAGAAATTCTATTTCAGCCATTCTCCCCATTGTTTACTGAAGGTCTAAGATACCACCCTTTCTTAAAAAAAAACAAACCATGAAAGTTATATAAAAGCAAGAGGAGAGAGCTATCCCAATCCTATAATAATTCTGAGCAGCAGCCACATGCAATCTGCTTATGACCTACTTTGCTGTTGAGGCAACTCTGAGAACAGTTAATAAGCCAGAGCAATGGTCTGATCATAGCCTAGGCCACCCAAGAGCCAACCACAGCTCAGAATAGCTGGGGCTTTCTGGTTCTCACCCACCTCCCCTAGTTTCTACCGACATGAATTCTGTGAAATAGTTCTCCCATCTTCTCTACTTGTTTCTCTTCCCTCGCCAGAGGTGTTATCTTTTAGACTGGATTTACTCTTTATTTGGGGAACAAAAGGAGAAATTTCATGGCTTTATTAGCAGTGATGTAACATATGGTCGTTATGTCCATGCAGTGTACATTTATATTCAAATACGTGTATTAAGAGGATCCCTGTCAGTCATATTTAGCAACATTTAATTCTTAGGAAAAATGTTTTTATGTAGGTAATGAGTTCTTGAAACTTTCAATCTCCCTCAATCGGTCAGAGATGTGATAGAATTTTTGGCATGTGCCAACATGCCTGGTTCTTTTTTTTTTTTTCTTTTTCATTCTCGATTGTATTCTCCACAGGAGCAGACAGCAGAACATAACTTACTGATTCTCATTGAATAAGTGGGAACAAATTGCTTGTGAAAAAGGAAAAAAAAACTTTATATTTTTGTACAGCTAAGGACTGGTGAAATGGTAGCCTTTCCTAATAAGAAAATGATTACATAAGTACGTACATATTATTAGACACAACCAAAAGATTAGGGAACAAGAAGAGATGGCGCTTCTTTCTTCTCCAGCCTCTTCTGAGTGCCGCAGGGCCTTGGAGCAGCAAGTTTCCAGGGATGCCTTCCAATAACATCGCTTTCGCTTTCTCACCAAGGGTTTCCATGTCAGAAGAAAGGTTTTTCCTGGTACAGACCAAACACTAACAGAACAGATACTCAGTGGGTAATTTACGGGATGCATTTTACATGCTAAATATAAAATTTGACATGTAATTAAAACATACACTCAATTGTTAAAGCCTGACTCCACTAATTGTGTGTGCGTGTGTGTGTGTGTGTGTGTGTGTGTGTGTGTGTGTATGTGCTGGATGGAGGTAAATAGAAATAAAATAAAATTAGATCAATGCATCAAAATACCATACTGAAACAAATTATTGTGAAGATCTGTTTATACAGTGTGTCTTTAAATGATCAAACCCTGGCTATGGTGATACGGTAGATTTTGAAGTCTGAAAACTGTATATTTACTGAACTGTTAATATTTAAACTAACAAAATTAGGAAGACCTACTAACTTTTACTAAAGATTGCCTTTGAACTATACTGATTTAATTGGTCTGATATGTTGGATGGGGTTAAATAAGAAAATAAGTTCTATATATCAAACATACTGCAGTGAAATCCATTACTTTGTATATCATCTTAAGTAGGTTTAAAGGAAAAAAATCCATATTCAATTTTTTTCTAACTTTTATCTCTAAAATCAATGTTTACATGAGAAATCTGCCCAATAACAAGTCAGACATTTCAAAGGAGACATAGATAGATGCAGTAGTTTTCCTAAGTTAATTTATGAATAACCAGTGAAGCTAAAAAGCAAAGGGGCCATAAGACAATGGCTGTCCATATGCATGTAAGACATTGATAGGATGATTGTGAAATAGTTCTAATTTGGTTTCAGGTTTTATGACAACACAGACAAGTGAGCGTTACTGGAAGTTCAATTCTATCTTAGGTAAAACAGCACCAAGTTTTTGGAAATAGCTGTTAAGAAAATCAAGTAACATTGGAAACACCACAATGCTGCTGGAAACAAAAGAAATCTTAATATATTTCTTGAAATCTGATCTTTTCCCAACAAGAGTCTGTTGTCACAATGGGTAAAACTACTAGATCAAACATAACATAAAACCTCTCTCATAACTCAGATATTACACTAGATATTCATCAGACTTGTAGCCCTGATCATTTTTATCCCCCAACAGCATAAAGGTTGTTTTCTTAGGTTGAACAGCACTGAACATTATTAACAGGAGTTACATTTCATGAGTCTACTGGTGATGTTATGAATTAGTTCAAGTGCTGTGAAGGAAACAAATAAAAACACTTCCTGAAACCACCAGTTCCCCCGGAGGTTGAAAATGAGTAAAAAATAAAGAATACCTTCTTCACAGGGGATCCTGTGATGGATGGCCTTTCAGAGGACTTAAAACTCTCTCTCTTCCTTGGCACTGAAGACCAAAGATGGCTCCAGCCGTTGGCAGCCCAACTGCTGAAGTGTGAGAATTCTGCAGTTGTCAGGGTGACAGACCAAAGGGATGTCCTGGTTCTAAGCTTCATGTCGTAACTGAAAAAGTGTCACTTTTATTTCATTTCTGTCTAATTTCAGCTTGACAAAAGTTATACTTGAGAAAATTTGAGATTTACAATAAGGAGTAACACTGAATTTCCAAATCTTTATAAAAACTCTAGTGCACTCTCATAACCTGGTACAGATCATAGTGTGTGAATTCCTGTGGTGGTGGATGGAATGAGGTGATGTTTGATTAAATAATCTGGCATCTAATAAGAGAAATTTTGATAATGTCATGTCACAGTGAACTGTCATCATGGAATAGGAGTTTCTGAGAGAGCACCTGATGATACAGGAAGCCAGGCAAGAGTAGGAGAGACTAATCTTTACCTCTGAAAAATAACCTCCATGTAATGCTGGACACAGGATCCTGAAAAACAACATTATTCCATTCAAAGGTCCATGCCAAGTGCCACCATCCTTCAATATTGCCACACAGAGGCTAAACTTTATCACATGATCCCAGGGGACCAAATCATATCTGAATATAGGCCCAGGATTTTAATACTGATACAAATAAGATTAAGACATTCCCACTACTATGAAATGCTCTAATTTTGTACAGTCATAACAATTGACCTTTAATGTAGTCCACACTTTTAGTCACCATCATGTTTATTCATTCTCCATTTCCCCAGCATTGTCTTTTTAACAACACAGTATGTCGATACCAAAGAGAATACTTAGCCTTTTTGTAATTTTTCTCAGTCAACATAACTGGATGTTCACTCAGGGGTTCATATTCCTGTGTATTATTGAAGGTTCACTTATAGATTATCACTTATACATCATGCCTTTGTAACACATATTCATCGACACTATTCTTTGTTTAATAACTTCGCTATTGAAATTATTGTGGTGGCCCCCAGTTTGGTGATATCATAAATATAGTTATGTTTTTAAATGCAATGAGTATTTATTTTGTAACATTTACCCTCACTGAGGATGGTTACCAGTGTGCACATGATAATAGCTTTCCCTTATGCATTAATAGTTCATATTTTTATAGAACCAAGAACATGAGAGAAAATATCTTGATGAAAATGGACCACGAGAGGAGTTCTCATGATCAGACAGGATTTGGTGCCCATTCTCCCTCATCTTTCAGTTTTTCACCAGCCCTATTTCAGGCCTCTGGACGTATTAAAAACTACAGGAATATACCACACTGTGCTCACACCAGGTAGCCCAGTGCTAAACCTACCTGATCACAGCCATCTTTTGCTTGGATATATACTCTTTATAGGGGCTTAGTGGCTTTCTTCTGTGAATGTATCTGTCCTTTACATAGCCTAATGGCTGGCCTGGCACAAAGTTACCCTAGGCTGTTTGGAGCAAGCTTGAGAAGCAGCTTGTGTTAGAGGCTCATGGAAACCTATCACTCGGACAAGGACAGGTGAAAGTATCCTGGCCCAGAGCCTCTTTAAAGCCAACAACAAGTCATACTATTGGTACTTCAAGCGGCTGCTGCCTGCATCTGATCATCCTTTTCTCTTCACATGCAGCTCCAGCTTGGTCTGGTGGCCACTATAGTGCTTCACTGCAAAACGTTACACGGTGCTCTGCCACAGAATGTTCCATTCTGGCAAGCTGGATGAAGTGCAGGTTCTAGTTCACACAGGATTGGGTTCCACAGCCACTGCCATGCGAATAGCTTCTTGTGGTATCTTAGTCAGGGTTTTTCTGCTCTGAACAGTCACATGACCAAGGAGAAGTCATATAAAGGACAATATTTAATTGGATCTGGCCTTCAGGTTCAGAGGTTCAGTCCATGATCATCAAGGTGGGAATATGGGAGCATCCAGGCAGGCATCATACAGAGTTGAGAGTTCTCTATCTTCATCTGAAAAGTGCTAGCGGAAGACTCACTTCCAGGCAGCTAGGTTGACAATATTTAAGGCCATCCCCACAGTGACACACCTACTTTGACAAGGCCACGCCTCTTAGTATTGCCACTCCCTGGGCTGAGCATATACAAATCACCACACATGGTGTGGTTGACTTGTACACGCACCACTGGAAAAGGCAGCGAAGGCTTGGCCATGGAGCTCTCTAGTAGCTCCAGCATCCTACTCAGCTCCCCATTCACCATTGCTTCCTGCAAAGATACCTCAAGCATCACTCCTCCTAAAGCAGTGGTTCCCTACCTTTCTAAGGCTTTGACCCTGTAATAAAGTTCCTCCTGTTTTGGTGACCCCCAACCATAAAATTATTTTCATTACTACTTTGTAACTGCAATTTTTATACTGTCATGAATTGTAATATAAGAATATCTGTCTTTCCTATGGTCTTAGGCGACCCCTGTGAAAGGGTCATTCGACCCCCAGGTTGAGAACTGCTGTATCAGCGTCACAAAGCTAGTGCTTTGCACAAGAATCCTGTTCCCAGTTCTCAGGCTTCTGCAGGAGTACAGTCTTTCCTGAGTTATTGCACCTTAAGGACAAACACATCTTCACCTTATCTGTGATCCATGTCCTCATGACGGGCTTTCCTCTCAGCCTAGTGTACTGCACAGAACAAAACTGAAATTTGCCTCAATACTCAGAAAAGTTTCTATGAATTGAGGTAAAGAACAGACTGCTGGGACAGCCAAAACCAGGTATTTTGGATGAACTTAACTAGGATACATGTACCAAGGACCTGAATAACATGGGACCAGAAGAAGATAGCACATGTTCTTATTCTACATGTCTAATTTCAATCCTCACGACCAAACTGGTCAGAGACTGTGTTTGTATTAGTAGTGAGATATACTTTTAAATGTGATTAAAAACTGGGGGTCAGTTTAGAATTTAAAGACTGGAAAATGGGGCAATAGAACAGAAAAGTTCTTAGCATGAGAAAAGCATGGCTCTTTCAGCTAAATAAATAAATAAATAAATAAATAAATAAATAAATAAATCCAGTTAAGATGACAGCTTTTATCAATGAGAGGAGAGGCCACTGGTCCTGTGAAGGCTCGATTCCCCAGAATAGGGGAATGCAAGTCAGGAAATTGGAGGGGGAGGGTAAAAAATGGGAAGGGGAGAGGGAATGGGGGGTTTTCAGAAGGGTAATGCAGAAAGGGGATATCATTTGAAATGTAAATAAAGCAGATATCTAATAAAAAATTTAAAAAAATGCATTTATTGTTTCTTAGATGTCCCTGTTCCCTATGAAGCTTATCATTTATATTTCCAAAGAATAAAATAAATTTAATGTCAAGGTCATTCCTTGTGTTATATTTTTCCTTCCCTTTTTACCTTTCCAGAAATCTTAGGTGTACACACTTGACTTAGTTTGAAGTCTAGATTTTTGCCTACACCTGATTCAACACCCTTCCCAATGGCATATGATTGCTTTTCTTCCTGTCGTGGCCATCTCTACAGCTTCATCAGAGGTCCAGGGAGTGGATTTTGATAACAACCCTCACTAGACACTTTGCCAAGTAATGAAGTCTGTCCTGTACTGCCTGAGATGATTGTAACATTCCATCTCTATCCCTAGTCAGCATACAGCTGGATGGCAGAAAGTTGTTTACTATGATATAACAAAGACAGTCATGGAATGAGTCCATTCAGCTACTACCAGACTTTTGTCTTGTATTTTCCTCTCCCTATAAAACTTCAGCTTTAGAAAGCAGGATCTTGCATCTTTCTCTAATAGTTTCTACTCAGAATTGTGAAATTTAATGAATATAGAGCATGTAATTTTTTCATGAATGATCAGGCTGCATTTGCTCCCAAAACAGTGAAGCTGAATGAGTTCTTATGTATAAATATCTAATAATGGGGTTGAGTTGTGATATGTTATACATGTATTGCAATATGAAGTAAATTTTAGAATAGAGATTAGAAATAATTCTTGAAATCTTAACTTGATCTTTTTAAAATATGGGGGCAGTGAAGTGAAACAATATACCTCATAGATAGTCATAGAGTGAAGGCAAAAACGAGCTGTCCAAGTACATAGGTTAAACAAGACAGACAAAAAGGCTAACTATGTGGGTGTTACACTTTCACGGGTGAAGCATGTATGGATAGTAATTGTTCTTTTACAGTGATGCTTATTTGAGATGGCAGCACTCAATATAAAAGAACCTTTTTATATTAATCTGGTCAATCATCTACCTGTGTCCTTACCACATCAATATCAAAAGAACACCCACACAACAACAAGCACACATAACTACATAAAAAACACACTTCAAAAATTAATACTTCAAATATTATCCCTGCAGATACACAAATTTCTACACAAAAATACAAACCTGAATGGTCCAGACAACAGGCCCCTTCCAGAAACAAGCAAGCCTATGTCCATTGGCTCTGAGAAAAGCAATTTAGCTGAGGCGCAAGACAAGCAAGTATGAATATGCTCAAGGGTCTTAAGGAGGATATAAAAAACGCCTCAAGGAAGAAGGTGATAACACAAACAGTTGAATTAAACAGTGAAAACATTTCAAGTCATGACAGTAGAGCTGAACAAAGAAATAGAGTAATTAAAGAAGACACAACCCAAAGGAAAACTACAAAGGAGAAACTTAGGAGGTCAAACTAAACCTCGGGGTTAGGTCCCATCAACCAATCTTCCAAGGATGTGGAAGACAGAGCTCCACCATGATACAGTAATAATTTGTGACCTTGATACGCCTCTATTTTCAAAAAGAGTTCCTCTAAACAAAAACTAAACAGGGTTCAATGATGTCATAATTTAAATGGACCAAACAAACATATAAAATATGAAACACAAACACTCAAGAATATACATACTTCCCAGAAGATCATGGAAATTTTCCCAAATTGCCCACGTATAAGGACAATAGACAAGTCTCAACATGTATAGTGAAATTGAAATAGCACCCTGAATTCTACCAGACCTATATGGAGCAAAGCTAGATATCAACAACAACAGAAAAGGCAGGGACTATACAAACTCACAGAAATTGAACATCTCCCTACTGAATAAAAATTGTGTTGAGACAGAAATTGAAAAGAAACTTAACATTTGTTAAAGAATTTAATAAAATATAAACTGACCATACCCAAACCTATAGGACATACAGAAGGCAGTTGTAAAAGACAAGTTCATAACACTAAGTTTCTACATCAAAAAACAAAACAAAAATCAAACAAAAAAATCCTAAACTGTAGACATTTCATCTAGGCGATTTAATGAAGTTCCTGGAGGCTCTAGAATAATATGAAAAAATAATACCCAAAGAGAGTTAAGGAGAATAATAGTCCAATGTGGTCCAAAATCCATGAAATAGAGGTCTGACGCCCTCTGCTGGATGATGTGGGCGCATGCCCTCACATGTCACCATAATTACCCTCACATCACATACACAAATACACATGATTTAAAATGAAATAAATATTTTAAAAGTTACACATGGAAGTGTAATATAAATCTTTCTAGTCCTTCCTTTGCCTTGATTTTCTGACCTTCTACCTTTACTTGCCCTGGGAGAAAAACAGCCTCAGGAATGGTTGAAGCCTCCAAAATGGACTCTGGACCTCTCTCCTATTCAGTCTCTCTAACTACCCTTACCTCTGAGATGAATGATTTCCTCCATCATCTGCTTGCCAGGTTAACCAGACTCGTCCTCCCAATGTCCTCCTGGAGATCCTCATGTGTCCTGCATGACATCATTGGCTGTCTCCCATGAAGCTCACTTACTTAGGCTAAGCCCAGTTATAATTGAAACCAACTGACATCAAGAATACAGTCTGTCTTTTGTAAGTCCCTGTCTGTTGTGATCTATTTTCAAATCAATATGAATCCAGAGAACAAATATAGAATAAAACCATTACTTGATTGATTGTTAGATCCATTGATTAGTATATGAGTGAGTTTAGAAGCAGACATGAATTAAGGAAAAGGGTTGGTTTAAGAAACAGAAGTAATATGTACGAGGCAACAATATGGATTATAACTGATACATTTTTAAGATACAACACAATTTAGTTACCAAAATTAAAGTCACCAACTTTATATATAAATAAATAGAAAACTATTTAAAAGAACAAACAGCCTATGTAACGTATGCCACCTCTCTGGGTGTAACTGGTAAATCATATTTTAAGAGCATCACGAATATTTCTAAAACAATACTCAGAAAAAAAACACTGTCCTAAAAGCACATAATCAAATGAAAAATCATACAAATTCTCCCTTATTTTGCTGAGAATAAGCAAACTACCAGCTTCATATAGGAATCTAAGGCAAAATAAGAACTCAGTAAAACGTTGCTTGTATACATATTTCAGCTGCAGACTAGAATTCTCCAGAATACTTGTAAAATGAAGCAACTAATTACAGATATGTGAAGATTCCTCCCTGGGGACTGAGGAAAGGAATGTAGATTAGGTGGTGATGTGTCTTTGGCTCCAATAACTCCAAGGATTTTACATATTCATTTATAAGTGTAGCTATAAAATCAGCTATAAAACCTGTTGTAAGGCTGCCATCTGCTGGAAGATGTACAACATAGCAACTCAGTTCACATCTTGGTAATCTTCACAAAGCCGCTGTGACAATTATTTTCCACTTGATCTAAGCTTCAGGCTACTGAAAATATAATTAAATGTTTAACATCTCTGTGAGGAAGACATAGTAAAAGGAAAACTAATTGTGTGGTTAAGCATAATAAAGACTGTTAAGTAATTAGATTGAGTGTCTTTATATGCAAATATGCACTTTGTATTCATGAAGAATGTTTTCTTTATAGAAAATCATGACACATTGGCAGCACTGACTAGATCTTGTATATTTACTCTTCTACAGATAGATTTGGTAATTTGCACAAACTTTGATAAAGTTAAAACTTCGACTTTGGCAATATGAAATTATCTAAAATTTATTTCGTTATAAATTCTACAACCAATTAAATGTATAATTATTAATTTCTTGAGTTGATGTATAGACATTTATAACATCTATTCTCAGTCTTAATGACCTACATTATTTGGAACTGAATTATTTAAGGAACTTAAAAACAAACAAAAAAACAAAAAAATACATTAATTGTTCAAGATCAATATTGCTCTAAATTTTTATTTTAAATCCTGATTGCAGATGCTGTTTCCCAGTGTGATTCCGTGTTTCTCTCAGACTCCCTACTGTGTCTCCATGTAACCTTCTACCCACTATCAGTCCATCACAATATTATAATAAGTTATTTTAGTATTATTCTCTGTGGATGAACTTAGTTTGCATTTCTACAAAAAGCACTCTATTAAGTGGGTATTTAAGAAGAGAAACTAAAAAATATGTGTAATCGATTGTGGTTACAAATATGCTATAAATCAAGTAGATGCTGAAGTTTGTAGTATGATTGACAATAGACTCATCAATTTGAGTTTTTGTTTAATATGCATTATAATGTCAACCAGGTCAGAGCTAATATTGTTTAAGGTGCTGCCAAGAGGAACCTGTCCTGAAAAACACAATGCAGTATTGCTAAAGGCACATGTCAAGAATGAATATTGGACTCTGTTAATTGTACTGTGGCTTACATAATGATCTACTGTCTTTTGATGAAACATTTGAATTATCCAGCAGACATTGAAAATTGTGTTATTACTTAGAAGGAACCAAAGACATGCTATTTATTCATTTCTTCTCATTTGTCTTAATTTCTTGAGAATTTTCTGCAAAGTGTTTTGATCATATCCACCTTTCCTGTCATTTCTCACAGGTACATGCATGCAATCTTTTCTATAAACCATTCAAGTACAGTATGTGCTGGAAATATATATATTCTTGGATGTGTGCCTTTCACTTGTGAGCACTTGCACCATTTAACAAACAAACAAACAATCACTGAAACTCGGGAGGAGGAAGTTTAATATGGATGGCCTATGTCGGCCGAGCATCCTACAGTCTCCTTGTTCCTTGTGAGCCTTGGAGTTAACATCTACTCAAAAGAGAAGCTTTAATGATGAGGCTGGAGAGAGGCCTGATATACGCGTGCAATAAATAGCTAGTCGTTAGGAACTGGCTCAATAGTATGCCCATTGGCTAAAATCACAGTTGTTGATTCTACCATAGGGCTGCTGTTTGGAGCTCTTGGCCCTGATAACAGGGCAGATATGGCTTTCACCTTATAAAGCAGATCTTAAATCCAATCAGGAACTAGTTAATTCACCCCATGGTGTTGGCACCATTTTGCACCAGTGGAAATGTTTTGTTGGGACAATTTCTGTTTTACGTTTCAGGGTTCACAGCCAGGAAGAGTGGTGATTCCTATACAGGTTTGTTTTAAGGCACAGAGAGATAACACGTAATAGCTCACAGTCCTCCTATTTCTTAATCACAGAGTAAGCACATTATGCAACAAAAAGAAAATGAGAGTCTAAAAGACAAATCCCATTTCCTAGATCAAAATAATTTTATTTAATCTTCTTCTATATACATTATTTTCAAGTTTAATGAACTCAACTTTTCTTACAAAAGTTAAAATATGTTATTATATAACTTACAAGAAAGTAATTTTTTGTTTCTGAGTACTATCAATATTCATTTTATATCTAGATAGTAAAGTTTATTATTTAACATTTCAGAGATTTTTAATCCAACAAAAACATATGTGCCTCCTTCAGACAACCTTGAGCCATTCATTTACATAACAAGCTTAGTCAGTTCAGTAAGTACAGCAGTAGGTGTTGATTATACAGGTATGAGCATGAAAATAAATCAACTCTAATTAAGATAATTATAAATATAATCTGTAAGTGGATATGGTATAGCAATTGTGCATAATTAGCATATAATCAATGATAGTGGGTGTGATGGTTTGTATATGCTCGGCCCAGGGAGATCTTTACCATCCCACATCTGATAGAGGACTAATATCTAATATATACAAAGAACTCAAGAAGTTAGACTCCAGAGAACCAAATAACCCTATTAAAATGGGGAACAGAGCTAAACAGAAAATTCTTAATTGAGAAAACTCAAATGAAGAAGCATCTAAAGAAATGTTCATAGCAGCCCTATTTATAACAGCCAGAAGCTGGAAAGAAACCAGATGTCCCTCAAAGGAGGAGTGGATACAGAAAATGTGGTATATATACACAATGGCATACTATTCAGCCATTAAAAACAATGAATTCATGAAATTCTTAGACAAATGGATGGAACTGGAGAATATCAATCTAAGTGAAGCAACCTAGTCTCAAAAGAACACTCATGGTATGTACTCACTGATAAGTGGATATTAGCCTAGAAGCTTGAAATACCCAAGACACAATTCACATATCAAATAAAGCCCAAGAAGAAGGAAGGAGTGGCCCCTGGTTCTGGAAAGGCTCAGTGCAGCAGTGTAGGGGAATACCAGGACAGGGAAGTGGGAAGGTGTAGATTGGGGAACAGAAAGAGGGAAGGGGGCTTGTGGGACTTTTGGGGAGGCGGTATCCAGGAAAGTGGAAATTATTTGAAATGTAAATAAAGAATATATTGAATTAAATAAAAAAGAAATGTTCAACATTCTTAGTCATGAGGGAAATGCAAATCAAAACAACCTTAAAATTCCACCTCATACCAGTCAGAATGTCTAAGATCAAAAACTCAGGCTACAGCAGGTGCTGATAAGGATGTGGAGAAAGAGGAACACTCCTCCATTGCTGGTGGGATTGCAAGCTGGTACAACCACTTGGGAAATCAGTTTGGCGGTTCCTCAGAAAACTGGGCATGACACTTCTGGAGGACCCTGCTATATCATTCCTGGACATATAACCAGAAGATGCTCCAACATGTTATAAGGACACATGCTCCACTATGTTCATAGCAGCCTTATTTATAATAGCCAGAAGCTGGAAAGAACCCAGATGTTCCCTCAACCGAGGAATGGATACAGAAAATGTGGTACATTTATACAATGGAATACTACTCAGCTATTAAAAACGACTTCATGAAATTCGCAGTCAAATGGATGGAACTTGAAAATATCATCCCAAGTGAGGTAACTTGGTTACAAAAGAACTCACATGGTTTGCACTCGCTGATAAGTGGATATGGATAAGTGGAAAGGGAGACCTGGAAAGGGGAGAACATTTGAAACGTAAATAAAGAAAACACACGCGCACACACACACACACACACACACACACACACATACATATATATATATATATGTATGTATGTATATATGTATATTTAGAATAAACTTGTTCTAAAAACTGGAAAAAAACAAGATGTGACACTGTTGGAATAGGTGTGGCCTTGTTGGAGTAGGTGTGTCATTGTAGGTGTGGCCTTTAAGACCCTTGTCCTAGCTGCCTGAAAGCCAATTTTCTTCTGTTTGCCTTCAGAACAGAACAAGATGTAGAAGTCTCATGTCCTCCTATGCCATGCCTACCTCGGTACTGCCATGCTCTGACCTTGCTGATAATGCACTGAACCTCTGAAACTGTAAGCTAGCCCCAATTAATTGTTGTCCTTTATAAGAGTGCCTTGGTCATGGTGTCTATTTACTGTAGTAAAACCCTAACTAAGATAGTGGGGAACATGACATATTCTATAAAGTTTCAAAACCAAACAAAACTCATAGATGAAGTGAAAAGATTTTATGACATCCTTTCTGAAGGACAAGGAATTAAAGGATTATGATTTTTATAAGACAGAATATTCTCAACAATTTCTCGAATTTCTTTTGTGTCTTGAATTTCCTACTACCTTTACTGAAGCATGTGCTTGATTTCCATTTTTTTTAATGTGCATCTGTTTCCTATTTTGCTTATATTGGCCAAGGGGAGAAATTAGCTTTTTACTTAATAGCTTGGATGACCACACACAAAAAATTGCAAAACTTGTGTGGGAGCTTTTGGTATGGATATTGTCCACTATATAAAAAATTCTAGTTAATCTAAGGAATGATAAAAGATGTTTAATTTGGTGGACAGGAATTATGGACATGTCTCCTATGTTGGTAAAGAACAGGGAAGAATAATTGAATCCATGGGAGAAAATTGAGATCCTCTGAAGATGACACAGACTAAAGGGACTTCTGGGTAAATCTACAGCTTTGTAAGAAGCAGTAAGTGCCAGTACTTTTGCGGCACTAACTTTTAGGCTGATTATTCATGGGTAAACATGTAATTAATACATTGTACAAAGAAGTCATTGTGTTATTGATTGGAGACCATTTGTTCCTCAACCCTGATCCCACACTATTTGAATGTTTTGGGAAGTTATAAAACTACTTTAGTAAATGGAACATAGCCAAAGAACCTCAGTCACCAGGCTTGCATCATTCAGGGGACAATCCCCCAAACCTCACCTCCATCCACTCTGTGGGTCTCTCCATGTATCATGAAGTGAATAGCTTCTTCTCTCATGTGCTTCTGCCAGCATGATGCTATACCCAAGTGCCCTGGGTGGGCCAAGTAACTGTGGTCTAAACCCTCTAAAACCATGAGCCAATCTTCACACAGTTAAAAAGTCTAATACATAATGCTACAGTACTGGGTGTAAACAGAAAGCATTGCAAGTCTGGGTCTAAAGTGGAATGTTCTAAACAAATGGGAAAAGAGGTTCCATGTGAATTTAATACAAAGGGACAAATAAATTTGAAAAGGAAGAAAAATCTAAGCTAGACTATCATTCCTACCAAGTCACTTACACATTTGCAAGATTTGAATAATGCAGGATGAGACATGATGCAGTCTTAAGTGAGCTGTGGTAACACTGGCAGCTTTTGAGGACCAGTTTGGAGGGAGAGGTGATAGAATAGGCGATGAGACGCTGGAGGCAGTGCAGTCTAGCTGTGGTGAAGAAGGGCTTGGAAGTGATATGAAAATAAATACAGTTCAGTGAACCTCTAAGTAATCTTGCTAAATATAAGAACACATTGGACAATCTGCGAGGATAAATCTACGGTCCCCAAATGCCATATCTTGTAACATTAAGGCAAGCATGTCTATTCTTTAGAATGCTATTCTGATTCCAGAATTATAGAGTTACCCATAAATACAAGAAATGTTTGACTTATTTCAATTTAATGTACTTATTTGTCAAGGCACTTCTTTACAAGGGGTCAGAGTACCGTAGCACATCGTATGAAACTGATTAGTATCCCCTAAAATAAAGTTTAAAAAAATGGAGGACGCTAGTTATGAAAGCAATATCTTTAATGCACAGCTCATTATGTATCTTTAGTAGAATATATGAAGGTAAAAGATATAAGAGCAGGCTTTATTTTTAGTGTACCAAAAGTAACAAATCTTATATTCAGCTTTATGACTAATCGCACTTTAAAAATAAAGCGATGTTATTATAGCTAAAAGTACTAAATTTTATGTTTATATCAGTTATACGAAGGTGCATAAAAATATTTTGCTTAATAAGTAACAATTAATGAATATAAAGTAAAGTATATATTGAAGTCTTCTACAGATATATTTTCTGAGTTAAGTAATCAAAATTATAGTGAATAATAATGAATATACAGTCATAAAAATACAATGACCAGTATATAATTTATTAATGATTGTTATTGTATGTAAATTATGCTTGATGAAAATCAATAAGTGTAAGATCTCATGCACTCAGATGTATAATAAGCTTGTGGTTAACTTCAACTGAACACAAGAATATCACAAAAATGATGATCATCCATTCTTTTATCCTATTGCTTAAGTTCTATAGCAGAAAACTGTGTCCTGTCCTATGTGATTTCTAATTAAACAGATATAAAAAAATAGAATTCATTGCTACTGAGTTCAAAATAAAACAGATATATGTCCAGCTGGGGTCCATCTTCCTTTCTTAAGTTTACCGGATAATTGAGGTCATAGGAAAAATCCAAGATCCTGACACTTGAAAGGTGAGCAGATTCAACATCATCTCTGAGATCAGACCAGCCGCAGCAGAAGCTCGGGGGCCACGGCTGGTAGAAAGATTTCATTTAAAGCAGGCATGAGTGATTATTGGGGGCTGCATGCCTATGTCTCAAGAGCTTGGGGCCACTCTTATATAATGTCTTGAAACTGCATGGGTTTTACTAGAACTTCCCGAGATTCTTATAGATGAGAGAGAAGACTAACACAAGTGCGCTCCAGCAATAGGCTCAGCAAAGAAGCAATTTAAAAATGTCAAAAGGTGTTCTCAGTAATGAGGACTTCTCATCAAATGATGCTACTTCCAAGAATTTTATCTGACCTAGAAAAAGTATTGTTAGCTTCAGCCTCCTTTTACTAGCGATGCTTAGTGGAGAAATGTGCTAAGAAACACCTAAATACGATTGGGAGCCTAAGCCGGGTAATGAAGGAGATTCAGCAGAAGGAGATTTAATCTCGAGTTTTTCCTCCCCAGGATTTTATCAGAGCCCCAATCGGTGGTTACAACAGAGATCTGCAGCAACTGGGGGCCATTCAAGACGTTCTTGGAAAATGGGCAAAATGAAACAAAACAGAAGTGACACAAAACTGGAATATTTAGCAACTAAGCTGTAGAAAACGCTAACAGTACCAGTCTTAGACAAAGAAGATCAAAACTTTCCTGGAAACTCCTGATTCTTCAGTCCCCACTGCATATACATCATATTTAACTTTCAACATGAAATAATTTATTGAGGCATAATAGTAAACAAAAATAAAAGGAATGGGGTCTTAAGACACAAAGTATGTATCAGGTCCAGCTTGGACACCACAAGATATTCCAAATTTTAAGATTAAAAAAAAGCCAACATATTATAATAGAAAATAAGTAACCTGTCCTTCTCATCCCAAGGGCCGTCACTGACACTTCTGTAGCCATAGGTGGGCTGACAGCGAAAAAAAAATAGATTTATTTAATCAAAATTTGTGTAACATAAAAGTCAGCAGCCAGCCTAAGACAAGAGCCAAAGACACTGGGGAGGAAGCAACTGGACCATGTGTAAAATTAAGACTGAACAACATAGGGCGTGCCCTAGGCTCTAGAGAAATGGCTAGGATTGCCTGGCCTGATTATTCCTGGCATTACACTGTAGTGTTTCCTCTTGAGTATGGCCTGCTTTTGGAATAAGACTTTCTTTTTTAATCTGACAAGATAGCTTAGACAATTTCATTATTACCTGCTGCTTCATCGGAAAGTAAGACAGAGAAGGTTAATGTAATATTTCTAGGTTTTATGTGGCAGGCTTTGGTATACAGAGGCTCTCATTTCTCAGGTGAACTATAAGGAAAAAGAATTCTAAAGTTTTACTGACTGTGGTAATAGAAAAAGGAAGACCAAGGAAAAGAGAGATTTCTGGTTTGTAGGACATCTCCATGTCCTTCCATTCAAAGAAATCAGCATGCCAAAGCAAAGTACCTGGTGATCTCAGTGTAGGAGACCAGGGTTCTAATTGAAATGTAAACAAAATGTAAGACAGGGAATATAATGTGAGGTTTAGACAGAAAATTTGAGAATTGGTCAAAAACTCAAAAATCTGGCAGATCTCTGACACAGAAATGGAGACTCTCTTTGATAAGCCTGTTCTTCAAGTGATCATGAATCTCAGGGAATAACTTCTGACCTGGCCAGATGCCAAGTAGAGTCATCCAAGTAAAATCCGAGGAAAGAGACTTTTAATTGTGAAGTGCAAGTCAAATCAGTAGAGAAACAGAAATTTAAGTATGAGAAATAAAAAAGTAGCTATCATTATTCTTCCTGCTTACTGTAAATGCATTTGAAGTACCATTTAAGGAGAAAAGGCAAGAGGAAATGCCAGCATCTTCAGAAAGAAAACGGTTTATGTTTTTAGAGAGACATAGTCTTATTTATCCCAGGCTGTTGTTGAAGGAGGTAGGTCACTGAGGGTGACCTGCAACTCCTGAACCTCCTCCCTTGAGCTCCCAAGTGATAAGATTTCTGGCGTAAGTCATCAAACCGGATTGCAGTGGGGGAAAGTGACAAATTCAATAGGTATGGATGATTAAAGCTGTCACTTTCCAGGAGATTTTCATTTACAGAGAAGGTGAGCAAAGCTATGGAGACAGTAATCAGATCTGTGCAAATATGGTCCCCACGCGTTCAGAGGGAGACAAGAAGGTGAAACAGCCTTGTGATACAGCAGTGGGGTGGATCCAGCATCCTGTCTGGCACAAATACAAGCCTGCAAGGCACAGAGGCTAAACCTTCACTTACACAGTGGAGTTATGGTAATCCGACTACATGGGTCCATTAGTAGTAAAAGCAGCATAACAGGAGCTCAGAACATCAACCTTAAAGACAGTTTCATAAGAGAAAAAAGTGTGCACACACTTTTTACACAACAAGCTCGATTTCTCTATAATTCAGAAACTGGTCTAGAAAGGGTTTTTTTAATTTAAAAATGACATTAATAGGCATTCTACTTTCATTTGCATTGATCTAATAAATTCATTTTCATTAATTTAGATAACAGGAGTCATTGTTTAATTTATACTATCAATTATGCAGATTAAAATTGAGGAAACATTACATATTTTGTGTATATATGGTCTTTTGCTCCTTCTTCCTCTATCATTCATACACACACACACACACACACACACACACATACACACACAGAGACACACACACACAGACACATCATGTAAGTAATGAAAAGCTAACATGAATGTTAATTGACTCTCAATTATCTGAATGTACAGATTTCTAGCAATATTGTTTATAAATATTTTACATGCCTTCTGTGGATCAAAGATGATCCTAGTGGTCGTACTGCATTTGATGCTAGCAAAAATGTCCTTAGGGCCATTCTGTGTTGCATGTTCATTGGGAAACACAAATATATTTGTTCAGCCAAGCTAGGGCACTGATGACAGACCAGAGAAACAGGCCCAGCTAAGCCTCATTGAGTGAGCCAATGGTTATATTGGCATCGCTTACAATAACATACGTGAGCTATGACTTTCAGGAGCCCCTTACAGAGAGCTTCCGGTTAGTATCTGTGAGGACTCCTGAAAATGGCATCTTCCGCCCAGTTCGGAGGCAGCCGAACTCCATAGTGTTCTTTCTTCAGAAATGTGACCATTTATTTAACTGTGTGGTCTTGTTACTCTTGCCACTTTCAGAGACCACTAAATTTCTAAAACTTTCTGACAGAAGAGACCCCTCTTCTCCCAGGAGGGAATGATACATCTTAGAAGAAACAGCTATGTGGTGGGGCCATCTGAATAGATGCTCGGTCACATAGCACAACCTTCAGGTTTAACTGGCTTGTTTATAATCTACTGCAAAACAGTAGTATCTTTATAAGATGCAGAAAAGCCACAATACTCTGAGAAGGCCTTCCTCCAAATATTCAGGCTTCTAAGAAAATGATACAAAGAACAGTTTGGATCTTTTTAGTGAATATGCCCAGACTCTTGAATTAATAATTAGCAGGGCTGGAGTTGTTGTTTAGGAAAGGTGTGTTGTCCAATGAAATCTAAACTAAATCTTATTGCCTACAAAAAGATACAGTGATGACTATATTTTGTTTAAATCTTTAATTAATTTTAATTTATAGAGAGGAAAGTCTGGTTTAATCTTTGAAAATAATTTTATACCACCTGATAGATCTGAGATCAAATAAATAAATAAATAACTACAAATGAATACATATGTAAACATTAATTTTAATGAAAAGTATTTTAATGTACCAAATGTTTCCAGTCAAATAATGTCATTCATTTTTAAATCTTTCTATAGCACTAATGCTAATAAATATTTAAGCTTATCATTTAGGACTTTCTGTTAGTAATTTACTAGATAAATATTTTTGGTGTTTAGGGAACTTTCTGTCTATCATATCTTCCCTCTTTATAAGCTATATTTTAACATTGATATCATGTCTACTGATACTGCCTAATGTTGAGACTGTCATACAATCATAAACGCATAAGGAACAAAAGTCAATACATAACAAGAATGCACTGAGTGATTTTTCTTTCAAAATAGAACTTGCTTCTAACTGTCAACAGGTGTACTTAGCTGACTACACTCAGTAATGAGCCCGTCTGGATCAGATTTTCATATTGAGTTTAGATCATACTATGTTCAGTCATTTGTATGGTAAATAATATAAATAATGACTCCTATGATCTTACTTGGGGTGGTTAAAGTATTGCTAGCAATGCATTGCAGCTGGATGTGTGGCTCATGTCTGTAACCCCATGACTGGGGACATAAAAGGAGGAGGATCAGCTATTCAAGGCAACCCTCTGCTACACAGAGAAGTCAAAGTCATCTTGGGTTACATAAAATCATGTTTTAAAAAGAAAAAAAAAGATGAGGAAGAAACGAGGAGAGTAAGTAAGAATAAAAGAAACAAAGGGGAAAAAAGAAGAAAAAAAGAAAAAGGAATAAAAAAGAAAGAAACTACATGATATATGTCAGAGCTTGGCTCCCCATGAGTTCCCTTCGTTGTGTCCAGTCTTTGTTTTCTCTTATGTTCTCCACTTGCTTTAACAAAGAGGCTACATTGATGAGCAGTGAGTGTAGAGGAACTTTAATCTAGCAACGTGGCTGCTTTGGCAAGGGATCATATCCAAAGATCTTCTAGGTCTGTGTGATCCTGCTAGAATACAGACACAGCTTTAGTTCCAGGAGACAGAGGCAAGCAGATCTCTGAGTTCAAAACCAGCCTGCTGTATAGCATGTTTCAGGTAAAGAAAAGCTTAGATACAGGTATGGTGGTACATGCTTTTAATCCCAACACTGAAGAGACAGAGGCATGCAGATCTCTGAGTTCTAGTCCTTCAGTTTGGTTCACTCAGTGACTTGAGAGGCAATGCAATCGAGTGGAGTTCATGGGAGTTCACATCATGGAATTCAGAGGGAGGTTTTACAGGGACAGTTTTACAGAGTCGGGTTGCAGAAAGAAAAAGCTAGATACAAGTCAAGACAAAATGAGCCAGAGAATGAAAAGGAGCTAGAAGATTAGAGCAGATCGTTAGAGTTAGCTTCAGGATAAGCAGAACAACTCAGTGAGAAGCTGAGAGAAATCAAACTGAATCAGTGTACTTGGAGAGAAGATTGTGCCAGAACAGCTGACTTGGGGGTGGAGATAGGGAAAAGAGGAATCAGGTAGGAGCAGACAGAGGGAGAGAGAACTATGGGGAAACAACAGGAATCAGAAGGAGGCATCTCTAGAAAAGCTAGAAACCTAGGACAATGGAAACTTCCACATAAGACTTCTAGCAATGGGGTCTATGGACTGAAATGGCCATCGCCTGTAACCAGGCAAAACTTCCAATGCAGTGATTGGAGTACCAACCCAGACACAAAACCGTCAACCCACAATTTATTCTGCCTACAAGATATGCAGGGCAAAAGATGAAGCAGAAATTGACAGAATGGCCCACTAGTGACTGACCCAACTTGATATGCGATAAGAGGGAAGGCATTCTGTGATGCTTTGTATATGCTCAGCCTAGGGAGTGGCACTATTAGAAGGTGTGGCCCAGTTAGAATAGGTGTGTGTCACTGTGGGTGTGGGCTTTAAGACCCTCATCTTAGCTGTCTAGAAGTCAGTGTTCTGCTAATAGCCTTCAGATGAAGATGTAGAACTCTCAGTTCTCCCTGCACCATGCCAGCCTGGATGCTGCCATATTCCCAATTTGATTATAATGTACTGAACCTCTGATCCTGTAAGCCAGCCACAATTAAATGTTGTCCTTATAAGAACTGCTTTGGTCATGGTGTCTGTTCACAGCAGTAAAACCCTAACTAAGACACATTCCTGAAACTATTAATGGTATTCTACTATATTTGGAGACAGGAATCTAGCATAACTGTCATCAGAGTCTTTACCCGACAACAGATGGAAAATGTAGAAACTGATAGTCCAGCATTAGGCAGAGCTTGGAGAACCCTGTTGGTGAGGAGAAGGAAGAGGAATTGAAGGAGTCAGAGAATTCAAGGGCACCACATGAAAACCTATAAAATCAACTAACCTGGGTCTATTGGCCCATTGGTGGTCACAGAGACTGAATCACCAACAGGAAAGCATGCATGGTACTGACCTAGGCCCTCTGTCCATATGTAACAGTTGTACACCTTAGTCTTCAGGTGGGACTCCTAATGCTCAAGCTGTCTCTGACTCTGTTGCCTGCTTTTGTATCCCTTTCCCCTAACTGGGCTGCCTTGTCTAGCCTCAATAGAAAATGTACCTAGTCTTACTATAACCTGACATGCATAAACTGGTTGATAGCCATGAGAGGCCTCTCCTTTTCTGAGAAGGAAAGGAAGGGTGGATGGGTGGGGTAGGTGAGAGGGAGTGGAAGCTGTGATCAAGAAGTAAGGTAAATAAATAACTTAATTTTTTTAATGTGCCACCCCCAAAGTAAACAAATGACATATTAAAATAAAAATATTGATTAAAAATAGCCTGTATTTTAGCATGAGCTGTGTTTCTATACCCCTGCCTTCTTTTCTATCCCTTTCATGCTCGCCTTCCAGTTATTTCATGGTTTGTCTTGCTTCCACATATTTTCCTTTCATTTCATGATCACTTCAACAAAACTCTAGCTTCAGATTGGGTATTAGCATCTACATTCAACTGAATTCAGGAGTTGATTTATCTCTGGAAATGTTGACCCAGAGTAGGCAGGAGGTGAGACATCCAAGAGTCTCAGATGTCTCTATTGTTAGATCATTCACTCACTGATTCAGAAGAATTTTTCAGAGGAGGAATCATTCTGTGCTTTTCAGTAAGACTTTTAAAGCTTGAACAGTGTATACAAGGGCAATTGGACTGGCTGGTTACCGCTAAGCAGCAGCATTGATGCCCTCAGTGGGATAATGAAAAAATGAAGGCAATTAAGAAACAATGAAAATTAAGTATCAAGGGCAGAGGAACATTTTGATTGATAACAAACATTGCTTGAGCAAGATAATTGGATGCTAAATTCAAGAATTAATGGACTTATAAAGTTTCAAAGGAGATATCAGTGGAGATCTGTTCTGGTCTTAGATAAAATATGTGTGTAGAGATTGCAATAGAGGTTTAGAGTGCCTGAGCTCCCCTGAGTCCAGGAACCTGATCTAGAGGGATAGGAGCCTGCTCTCAAGGGACTGGATCTTGCCCTAAAGGGATAGGTAGAGTCTTTTTATTAAGAGGGACTTCAAATTAAGCTTCTTATGTGTTCCACATGCAGTGTTCTCCTGTGAGAGAACTTAGCAAATTCTACCTCAGCTTGTACTAAATTTGTGTTTTCTCATGCTCCTTGAAAATATTGTTATTTGTGGATATTCCTGCAGGCTTTTCACAGAAGCTAATTATTCAATCATTACCAATTCAGCACGGATTTCTTAAACAGACTCAAATGAGTAGTGCTGGTAACATCTGTCAACTCATTAGGAGCCAAGGAAAACCATTTGGAATATGACTTTCTTTTTACTTCACTATAGAAGTTCATCCTGTTGTTTTTAATGGCTAAAACCATTGGTTTAATTTAAAGCTAGTACCTTCAAAAGTTCAACTTCTTTACATATATTTTATTTTTTCCATTCCTCAAATATGATTAATTCTGTAAATAACCTTCATGAGTGGGTTAACAAATGTACCATTTAACAATTGATTTTCGTCATATCTGTACCTCATTGAAAAAAAAAGTAAAGATATTGTACTGTGATGACATTGTTTTAAATTTTATTATTTTTTTAAAAAAACTGTGAGTTTCAAATGTGATAAGGATTTATTAAGAAATACGTTTTGTATGCTTATATAAGTATTAAATGCTTTATGATGCAATTGGTTTCCAAGTAGTGAAAATTTGGTTGTCCCAAAGAACCCATGCACTTAAAGTCCATTTTGTTTTGACATGAAAGAATAATAATTTGCCAGCAAATTTTAATAAATGAATATTAAAGCATGAGTCAAATAAATGGGCCAAACTAATAATAGTCAAATTTCATCATAGACAATATTCATAATTTTCTAATTTGAGATGATGATGACCCGGTGTATTTTTGCTTTACTAGTACAAGTAACAGCTACTTAAAGACATTTTTAAAATATAAAAAGATATCTGAAGCTTACTGTTAGCATTCTGTCTAAACTTTACCCCACCATTACCTGGCTGTTGCCAGGTATGCGTGATCTACTATAAAAGGGGCTGCTTGCCCCCTCCTTCTCTCTATTTTCACTCTTGGCCTCTCTTGTTTCTCTCTTGCTCTTTCTCTGCTCCCCTTTCACCCCCTCTCTCCACATGCCCATGGCCAGCCTCTACTTTTCTTCTCTCTCTCTCTCTCTGTCTGTCTCTCTCCTCCCTCTCTCTCCCTCTTCCTCTCTCTCCCTCTTTCTCCCTCCCCCCTCCACCCCCTGCCTTTCTCTGCCTCTACTACACTATAAACTCCCCTCCCTTTGTCCTGAATAAACTCTATTCTATACTATACCATCACGTGGCTGGTGTCTCAGGGGGAAGAGATGTCTTGGTATGGGCCTGCTGATGCACCCCCTTCCCTTATACCTTACCCCACATATCCCCTTTCTTTATCTTTTTATAAATACATCACTTACAATAATACAATAGTGAGATTATACTAGAAGCATGAACATTAAAGAATAGGAATGCATTTACTTGTAAATTTTTGTAATTTACAATGTTATAATTATTTACAAGAGCAGCATGAGAAAATACAGGATGCAAACATTTTACACTTGGAGAAGAAAGCATTAAACAAAGATATCTGTAAAGTACTTTATGATATGCAAAGTTTTTAATGATTAAATATTGATATGCATGTTATAAATCATCCGGAGATGACTTTCATATAAGATGGAAACTTTGCTCTGTAAAATTGAAATAAAGCCTTGGAGTATAGTTTCAACAGCAAGAAATAACTGAATAATGCATTAAAAATAGAAAGCAGAACGAAAGACTGAATGGACTATACAAGCTCAGTAAGACTTTCTCAGGAAGAGATTATTGAAAGAAATATTTACAATATTTACCTCTTTTACTTTCCTCTGGGGAATGAGACATTTGGAGATTTTCAAGTTTGTTCTCTCCAATAATCTATAACTTTTTGAAATTCTTAGACGGGGTCTTAGTGCTGTTGAAACGATGAGAATTACAGCCTAAAAATACCTCGTGCCTAACTCTTAAATGACCCCAAAAAGTCAGAAGTTTAGCCCGCTCTTTGTTAGAAACTAAGTAAAAGGTCACATTTCTTGAGCCCACTCTCTGTATAGAACTAGGTAAAGGAGCCTGAGTACGCGATCCTGGCCCCATAATAACAGGAAATGTGTATGTGATCCTGGCCCTGTAACGGGAAATGTGTACATGATTCTGGCCCCATAAGGGAAAATGAGCTAACTAGTTGCTATCTGGCATCTATAGAAAACTGATTGGTCCTCGGAGTGAGGTCTTGGATAATTTAAACTGATTGGCTTAGAAGCTATGGAGTGGTACAAATCAATTGGCTCACACTGTGCAGGCCCTCAGTGCTAAGCAATGATTGGTTTGTGATATGTGGGTTTTGTTGTAAATCTATAAAAGCTGTCCTGATTCTGCACTCGTGGTTCACAGTCCTCTACTCCTGTGTGGTGTACGGCTGTGAACCCCAGAGCTTCTGGAATAATAATCCTCTTGCCTTTGCATCAAGACCATTTCTTGCGAGTGATCTGGGTGTCGCCTTCCAAAGCGTGGGGTGCTGGGGCACCCTCGTCTTCTTTTTCTGGGCCTTACACTGTTATACAAAACAAGCCAAGTGTCTCATTGCAAAGACACAAGAAAGTAGATAAAAGTGAAACATATCTTACCACAGAACCAATCACCAGATCACTGTGGAGCTTCATACACAGTCTATATATAATGGTGAGCTCCAGGCTGTGAAGACCAAGGGGCCTAGCCCACCTTTAAAAAACATACACTGTGATTTCCTCCTCCTGATTTAGCTATCATGAAATATTTTAGCTTTTCTGAGAGGTGTAAAAACATGACACCTTTATGTAAGATCTTTATGATATACCCATCAGAACTACCTTAATAGATACAAGAAAGTATGTTATAAATGCTCAAGATGACTTTGCAAAAGGACAAATGGAAAAATAATCTTTAAAAGTTATATTGTATTGACTTTTAAATTTTCATAAGAACGTTAGAGAAAATAAGCAAATTTCCATAGTAAACTATTATTTCAAATTTGTTAAAGGAAGAAAGAGAGAAATAAATAAATAAAGAAAGAAAGAAAGAAAGGAAGGAAGGAAGGAAGGAAGGAAGGAAGGAAGGAAGGGAGGAAGGAAGGAAGGAAGGAAGGAATCCATTATAATAATAGAAAAGCAACATTTAAATTAAAGATAGATAGATGGCACTGTAGGCCTATCTTCTCTTTCAGTATGAAGGAACTTTTACCTTAACTTCCTTCTGATATACTGATATTAAAGATAATTTTCTTCCCAATATCCTGACAAGAAACATTATAATCTCAAATCATTTATATTGTTTATTCATAATGCAAAATGTGTTATTTCAAGTTCCCAAACAAATGTATGTGTATCTGTGTGTGTATGATATAAAAAGAAAAAAAATTTAAAAAAGTCAATATCAGTAAATATATTCATATCTAATAAGCTAATTCAGAAGTTTAAAAACCGTGAGCTAGTTTTTTAATTGCTTTCAGCATTTGTTTTTTCCTAATTTCTGTGCTTCAGAGCCTGGTATAGAGTATGTGGTTGCTGATGGAGTTAGTTCCCCTTTAGATTTTTAGCTATGGGCTTCCCTCAAGCACCTTGACTTATGGACCTTCTTAAAGAGCATCTCACTTTCTACACTAGAGCTTTCTTCACCAAAAACAAGGAGAAGGTTAAATTAAAAGAATCTTTGACTTTTCATTTGCAAATGTGGAGAATGAATGGAGGGGTGGAGGGGTGCAGACCTAGGGTCATCTTCATTAACATATGAAAGAAACTATGCACAAAGAGAAAGATTGAAAACACTCCCCACCCAGGCTACAGGTAAAGGCCTGAGTAAGTTACACAAAAGCCTACATATCACAAATTCAGTAAAGATGGGAGCTTTGTGAATGACTCAAAAGGGTAAGGACTTACTTGGTTCAGGACCTTTGAGTTTTTCATCTTTCCAGCTTTATGGTTCATTTCATTTCTTGGAAATGTTCTCATTGTAAATAGTCTCTATTTCTATTACTAATTATGTCTCTTGGTCAATTCTTTGTTCTATGGCACAGTATCTGGAAATCTCCAGACCCCAATCCATAGCTACAACATTTTTGTTGATCATGGAAAAGACGCAGATTCACTTTCAGTCTTTTTTATTTATTTAAAATAGGTTACTAGATTAAGTCCCCATTCCCCTAAATGATTGTGACTGGCTAAAATTTACATACTAGGAAATCAAACCACTAAAAATTACCCTTGAAAACTTACTACTAATTTTCATTTGTCTGTAGATGAGAAAACACTTAAATAACTTAAATAGTGCCAGCAAGATCATGAGGCTCTCATTATCAGAAATATAGATAAGAGTCCTTCCAGCTGCTTAAGAGTTGAGAGCCAATGAATGCCAAGCCTCAAATTTGAATTCACTTCATCTATTTCTGTGATACAACCATGTCCGACATTTAGCAGAGATCCTAACTAACTCTGAGATTTTCAGAGGATATTGGGATATTTTTTAACCTTGCAGCATAGGATAATATGTCATGTTTCTTTTGGAGAATAATAGCATTAGGTTTGTGCCCCTCAATCCTCCCCTCCACCACCTGTTGGTCCTGAGACCTATGACGTCATATAGGCGACACTAATGCGGCCCTGCAGGTTTATTCCTGTTACCAAGGCAACGGCCACCATGTACCCAGAATTCAATAGGCCCACCGAGCCCACCTGTAATTTGAATAATAATGCCTATAAGAAGGAGCAGCTGCCCTTCCTCTTTCTCTTTCTTTCTGCGCATCGCCCCCAGCCTTCCCCTCACCCGGTTCCCTTTGTACCCCCATTTAAATAAACCCGCGTGGAGTACTTGGTCTGGTCTAACTGCTTCAGCCCACACCTCCCGGCTCCACCGCGAGCGCCGTGCATCGTGCCTGCCGCCTGCGGATCCCAGCTTCGCGGACCAGGCGGCTCGGGGCCGCGGTTCACGGCTTGGGGCCGCGGTTCACTCCGGCCGCCGGCCGCCCGCGCAGGAAAAACCAACACCACCCCCACCCATAATCCCAGCTCATAAGGAACCTATCTAACTCAAGTTCTTGTCCACTTTACAGTACTGGGGAAGGTTTCTGTCTCATGGAATAGGTTTTACAACCAAGAAAATAGTAGTGTGTTCTTTTTATAACATTTGTACCACTATCAGAGGCAAGTCACTGTTGTATGTAGCAAGATTTAGAGCTGGGTCATAATGATAATAATTTCCTTTCTGGTAGCATGCAGTCTAATTTTCATCCTCCAGTAATGGGTCAAAAGGATAGTAAAAATATTAAAATAGTTTAAATATACTGTGAGCATGTCACACCATCCATCCAGTTGTCTATGAGTGTATTAAATAGTGGTCAACTAAAATTGCTCAGGATAAGTAATGAGGTTCATCAAACAATGAGTTATTCCTAGACTAAATAAAGCTACACATAAAAATATACCTACCAAATAAATTGTCTTTATGTTTTTCAAGGACAATTTGAAGAATTCTAAAAATGCTTCATCTCTCAAAACATATATTCACATACTTTGAGAAACTTTGAAAAAGTTACCCATTAATTTAAAAAAAACATAAATTTTGTTTTGTGTAGAACTGAACAATAACTCTTCCATTGAGTTGGGAAATTTCACTTTGGCATCTTCTGTACATTGTCAGGTAGTGACATTTTCATTGTGCTAGTATTTGCTAATAACTTGAAACCCAAAGGAGTTTGTCATGTTTATACTAGTAGAATTAATGAGCAAGTTTTTATTCACTCTGGCTTAGTTTGTTCTTCCTTCATAAAGATGATTATCTGTAAGTTGTACATCACTCTTTAAATCCCAATTTACTTGGAAAATAAAACTCAAGAAGTACTCAAAAAGTCAAATTAATTCTGCAAAAATTACCAAAGCATTTGCATCCAAACTGTAAAGATCTTTCACCTGATGTTTTCATTTATTTTTAGATATGCAATTATTTTTGAAGCTATTGTAAAAGTGAGAGCCACCATGATCTCTTTCACAGTGAGATAATTGTGGCCTTTAAAAATGCCAGAACTATTTTCTACCTTCAAAATCATACGTGAGGCAAGATGAAAGGACAAGAGACAGGTGGGCCTAACATGCTATGCTGTAGTAGGTAATCTGGACTACATGTTAATTGTAGAACCTGCTATTGCATTTTGTAATGAAAACAGTACCTGTGTCAATTAAAAGTGAGAACACCATGAATTAATGAAATTTAAATTTCAAAGGTTAATATTAAATTAAATCATCACACTTTCCCTTCCTCCTTTCCTCTAGGAACTTAACTGTGCCTTCAAAAGTCTGAGACTTCACTTTCACAGGTAATTTTTAATCACTGTTAAACAACTTCCCATGGTTACATTAACTGATTCTCCCTTCTTAAATATTCCTAAACATAGGCAGACTGAGTCAACTGCCAATATCAAATACAGGGAATGAAACAGGGCAGGATTCCAAATAAACTTGAGCAAGCACATCTTGTTAGTGTCTGTAGTTTACTTGCCTAGAACACTTTTTTTTTTTGGTTATTTTATTTATTTACATTTCAAATGTTATCCCTCTTCCCAATTTCCCCTCTACAGACGCCCATCACACCCCACCTCCTTCTTACTTCTGTGAGGGTACTCCCCCATCCACCTACCCACTCCAGCCTCACCACTAGCATTCCCCCACAGCTAGGGCATAGAGTCTTCACAGGACCATGTGCCTCCCTTCCTATTGATGCCACTGATGATAAGGCAATCCTCTGCTACATATGCAGCTGGAGCCATAGGTCCCTTCATGTGTACTGTTTGATTGGTGGTTTAGTCCTTGGGAGCTCTTGGGGGTCTTGTTGGTTGATATTGTTGTTCTTCATGTGGAATTGCAAAACCCTTAAGCTCCTTCAGTCCTTCCCCTAACTCTTCCATTGGGGTACCCATGCTCAGTCTGATGGTTGGCTGCAAGCATATACATTTGTATTGGCCAGGCTCTGGCAGAGCCTCTCAAGAGACAGCTATGTCAGGCTCCTGTCAGCAAGTACTTCTTGGCATCAGCAATAGTGTCTGGATTTGGTATATGTGTATGGATGGATCCCCACGTAGGGCAATCTCTGGATGTCCTTTCCTTCGGTCTCTGCTCCGCTATTTGTCCCTGTATTTCCTTTTGATGGGAGCAATTCTGAGTTAATATTTTTGAGATGGGTAGGTGGCCCCGTCCCTCAACCGGGAGCAGTGCCTAACCTCTGGATATGATTTTCATTAAAGCACAGTTAGTGAATGCCACCATAGGCATCCTCCATCCTGGGTCCTTTTCTTTTCCCATGCTATCTTAGTTTTCTTTTCTGTCCTCCTGTTCAAAAGCTTCTTAACATACATTTTTTAAATTCAACAGTCTTTTTGTTAAAAGATAACTTTTGTCTCAGCTCCATCCAACTAAGTGAATCTACATAAACAACTGTTATATTTTTTCCTCTGTTTTTCACCTTTAAAATTTAACTTGAAATCTGTAACATCCAAATGCTTTGTCATCCTATCTTAATTTTATGTTTTTGTTTGTACTTCTTAACTGCCTAAATAAGTACCTTTTTTTCTACAATAATTTAATTACTTCTTATTTCAGTTTCCCTAAGGGTTTGGAGAGCTCTATTTTAGATATTGTAACAAAAAGTATAATTTGTGAGACAATACAGGATTCTAGAGTAAGGAATATAAATCAAGGTTAAATACTCTGAGGAAGGGGTGTTTGGAAATGTTGAAAGAATGAAGTGAACTCAGTCATGGGTACAAGCTGACTGCCCATGTTCTCCAAACTTGAGACAGCTCTTCAGAGATCCCAAGGCAGCTCAGATCTGGCAAAGCAAAGCCCTGTCTTTTATTTGCACATCGATTCAATCCTCCACCCATGTTCCCTTTTGATTATCCCATAAATCAGCATTTTATAACCTTAGCCCCTTGATTCTTAGAAATGACCACAAGTATACTATTTTAACATAGCAATAAATTCAGTGGTCTGCTGCCCTTTAAAGGCACAGAAAATAAGCTAACTGGGTAGGATCTGGCTCTGATTACCATTTCCACCCCATATGGGCCTAAATTAGCTCTGACCCAGGCTGCTGGTGAACTAAGGAATCTCCCTGCCTTTGTACGCACAAACAATAATCTTAGCTAGGTGGGATCTTCCTCTGAGATCACTACTCCCAAAATGTATCTTCCTTCATATCTTTTTGAGAAGCTGGCTCATAGTGCAGCTTCTTCTGTTATTTTAGGTCCATGAAGCCCCTCATAAAATTTATATTGCATCTTTATATTTTGCATAGTTGAAAATGTGATTCTTGAAATCACATTTTCAGAGTTCTTTCCCATAGCCTTACAGGTTGTCCTGAAGGTTACAGCATTTACCATTTTGCTGAGATACACCCTCTCCTGCCAGACTTATGCTGCTTCTAATTAACATGGAGTCATTTACTGTGTCAGGGAAAACATTCCATGATAAATTTGGCAGGGAAAATATTTCCTAAAGGAGGAAAATAAAGTAAACTATGTACATTATTATACAAACATGCCTTACACGTAGAAACCATCAGCACTCATGGCAGCTCATGCTCTGGTAGCTCTGCTCCAGGGGCAGAAACTGTGTTATGGCATCCCTTCAGCAAGGCAGGACTTGTCATCTGGATAAGTATAAACTTATTAAGTTAAAGATTTTAAATTCTCATTTTTGTTCAATTGTCCTAATATAGTATGATGTAATCACAACATATAGAGCAGTTCAAACAATTTTGCTGCATATACAAATGTTTGCATTAAACTATAGTTTTAATTGTATTTATTATTTTTACTTATCTTTCTATGTAAATTACAGTGTGCATACATGAAATATACATGTATATGAATATACATGTGCAAGTTATGCCAAAGTGTGTGTGTGTGTGTGTGTGTGTGTGTGAAGAGATAATTTTGACCTAGTTTAATGTATACTCTTTTGTTTTCTCTCTGTACATCGGGCTACATGACCCAATGTTTCCAATAGCCTCCCTTTGATCATCACATCTCTCCATAGAAGTAATAGGAATATACTTACCCTACCATGTCATGCTTTTTAAAATTAGTTTTAGAATATGTACTCAAGTACTCATATTTAGAATTAGGACTCTTACCTATTGGACCATCTTGGCAGAATGTATTTTATTATTTTTGTTGCTCCTATTAAAGAGAGAAGTTTATATGTAAGTATATATAATAGTTTATTATACTCTGAGAAGTGTACCTTTCAAAAAATGAAACAAAAACTAAACAAAACAAATGCAAAATGTTTAATATAATGGCCAAAATAAAGAGATCAACTTATTCTTAAATAATACCTAAATCTGTGACATTAGGAAACTATCTATTCCAGCCCACATAATGTTAGTAACAGATTGCTGAATTGTACATGTACATTGTACATTGATAAATGGCTTTTAAATATTGCTTATTTTATAGATATCAGGTATTTTCTTAATTCAATGGCAATATTTCTTTACTCCACTACTTAAAAAAATATAACCTTGATTGTAAGTGGAATATTATATGTTATTGTAGAACAATTATATCATTAAAAAATCACTTTCATGTTACTATGTATTCTCAGAAAGAAATCCAATTAAAAATGCTAAAAGAAATAATAAAGGGTAAATTTTCTATTAATCTATAGAACATTGGAAATCTCAGTAATTGAACACATAAGCAAAACCTAAGAATAAATACACTGTACATTTAGAAGTTTTTATATAGAAATCAACCTACTTATTCACATAGCTAGCAGCAATTTCCAAATTTCGAAATTTTCAAATTTCAAATTCCAAATTTCAAAATAGTAATTTGCAAATACAATTATAAATATTATATTAAAATGTGTGATGATAGGTATATTGAGAGCCCAGGGGGTCGTACTATTTGGAAGTGTGGCCTTCTAGAACAGATGTGGCCTTATAGGAGTATGTGTGTCATTGTGGGTTTGGGCTTTAAGACACTTGTCCTAGCTTTCTAGAAGTCAGTCTTCCACTCACTGGCAGCCTTTGGATCAAGATGTAGAACTTTCAGCTCCTCCTACACCATGCCTGCCTAGATGCTGCCATGCTCCCACCTTGATGATAATGGACTGAACCTTTAAACTTGTAAGCCAGCCACAATTAAATGTTGTCTTCTGTAAGACTTGCCTTGGTCATGATATCTGTTCACAGCAGTAAACCCTAACTAAGAGAAAATTAGTACAATTCTGGTGGTGGTGATGGTGGTATGTTTTTGTTTATTTGTTTTGTTTGCTGACAGTATATTCAAACAAGTTCTCATGGTTTGTACTGGACTGTTCTTGAATTTTTTATGCATATAAGAATGACTTGACATTTTGATCTTCCTGCCTCCAGGTCTCCCAAGGACTGGGATTATTCACATGTGACACCACATCATATATAATATTCTTATCTTTCAAGCAACATTAGCAGGAAGTCTAAGATTAGTTATATTTGTGCCATATGTAATTAATGATAAACTATTTATATCAGAGTGCTGAATAAGATACTAAGAAGATATAACTTTTTACTAGTTAATATCACTTAAATAATTTGTCATATTAATATTTTAAAAATATTGATAAATATAGTTTATATTATAAAGACATAAATATTGTATAATGTTTTTGTTTGAATATATAGATTGGCATGTTTACTTAGCTAAAAATATGTAGTTGCTCAAATATTAGGATTAAGAGTGAAAATATTTGAATCCATACAAGTTAAAATAAGAAATTAAGTAACCTAACAAAACTGGGCAAAGTGCCACAGTAGACACTAAGAAAACCTATAAACGGTCAATAGAGAGAGGAATAAAATGTTCAGAATCTATAGTTGTAGAGGGAATCTTTTGTGTAATGTGTAGAAGCTTCACCTGTCAATAAAAGGCTATTTGTTTATGCAGTTAGGCACGAAACATGGAGGTGAAATTTCTGAGATAGGAGAAAGCATTCCAGAATAGAGTTGGAGAAGCAGACGATTTGTACCAGAACTGAGGAAGAAGGACACAGGACTCCAAGGCGTTCTGTTACTCATAAAATAAAACAAACAAGTAATTGAGTTATGTGCTAGTTAGGCAATAGGCTCAGGCTTATGGCCTAAGCCTTTATTCACATATTATTCAGTCTTAGAATAGCTATTTCAGAGAATGTGGGTGTGGGTGGTAAAGCCTGTGGTTACAGATGGCATCCACCCTTGGGCATAGAATGGAAGCTTATGACAAAGGATTCTGGCATTAGGCCAAAAGTTCCAGACAGTGAGGACAGATGCAGTTTCCTAGTCAGGAGAGAAGGTGTTTCCTTTTAGAGGGAGAGAATCAAAAGCCTCAGTGCACATCACCTGGCAAAGGCAAAGGCAAAGGCAAAGGCAAAGGCAAAGGCAAAGGCAAAGGCAAAGGCAAAGGCAAAGGCAAAGGCAAAGGCAAAGGCAAAGGCAAAGGCAAAGGCAAAGGCAAAGGCTCTTTAAGAGGAGGCTCTGGGGGTAACGCAGCTGGTGGGAAGGGAGCTGCTTTAGGTATTTCTTGTGCTGGAGCTTTAGGATACTTCTCGGTTGTGGCAGAGTGACTGAGCAGCCTGGACCTATGAGTAACAACTAGGCCATGTACAACCCAGAGACAAAAGTGGGGAAAAATGCAATCCCATGCAGAGCAACCATCCCTGATTGGGCAGAAGTCAGAGCCTGACAAGAACTGACAACAGCAGCCTGCTAGTCTGAGCTAAGCCACCATAGACACATGGAAATGGTCTGGAGGCTGGAGGGGAAGGTGAAAATTGGACAGACTCATTAAGATACTTGGGAAGTAGTTAAGGAGAGAGTTAGAGGTTATAAGGGAAAACATTTCCCCTGTTCAAAGTGGAGAAAAACACAATGACACAATATGTCTGAATCCTGTATGATTTTTTTGTTTATCAGTATATCAATAATTACATGTTCAGTAACAATTCAAATTTTATATATTGTCTTTAAGAAGGATAAGAATGAAACAGCCTTAGATAGGAATAAGACTGAAAAAAGGAAGCTAGATTGGAGACCGTAGAACAGAGATTAGATGATTCTTTAAATCAGAATAAGAAATCTTCAGAAGAATCTAATCTGGAACCTACAACAACAAAAAATGTAGTTCCAGATGAGAAAAATCCACAGAATTAAAAAATTAGAATTGCAGCCCATGGAGATGAAATATGAATTAGGAATTCAGATTCTACTTAATGATGTTCCCTTAGGGCCATGTCATACAATAGATTATGTGTTTTATTTTGTAGAATTTGGAGAGTTAAAGTATGCACACTTGTTAATGCATCATGTAGTAAGTTCATACTCAGGATTTCAATACACTTTTGCCATAAGTTCTTAAAAGGCTGAGATTGAACATTTATTAGCAATGACAGCTATCCTGGGAATGCCTTAACAGATTGATGCTGGTGGTTCTTCAGCATGTTTATTCACTAGAATGCAATATTTTTTTAGACATTAAGACATATAAAATGTTACGGGTATATCTTAAAATCCTACAGGTCAAGTAATTATGGAGAGATCTAATAGGACTTTAAAGAAAATGCTCATAGAACAAAAGGCAGGAATATGGAATATCCCAAAGACAGCTTGAATGATGCTTTATTGTCTTTGAGATTTTTGAATACTAAAAGACAACAGCTGGTAAGAGACATTGGTTTATGGAAAAAGTTGCTGAACTAAATCAGCCTGCTTATATTAAGGATGCCATAACTTCAAAATGGAGGGAAGAAAATACTTTACACTGGGGAGAGGCTTTGTATTTGTTTCCACAGGAGAAGAAAAGTGGATTCTTTCCAAATTGCTAAAAATCAGATTAGACAGTGGGAGACCTCCTGAAGACCTTGACTGCAGACAGGAAGAAAGAAATCAAGACCAAACACAAGAGGTAACACATATTGCTGATACCTCTACATGGGAACATCTCTGAGATGGGCTAAGACATGAAAATGTCTCCAGCCAAAACTTCAGCTACACATAGTCAATATAACTTGTTGACTACAAAATTCTTAGGACTTGCCATACCACCCTTTCAAATGGCATAGATAAAGACTTTTTGCTACAGTTTGGTTATACAATTTTAACGAACTTATAAGCACAGATGCCTTACCTGTTCAAACAAAGAGCAGGGAATCATCTTTAACTAAATTGTGAACATTGCACATTCCATCCATATGTTGTTGCAGAAATGTATATTATTTGCAAAGGTTTACATCTATAGACAAGTGAAGTCAATGAAGCCTTGACAAGATCATCCCTCAGAGATGCTGACAAGTATGTTGAAATGCCAAAACAAATTTATTTTAGCATCCTCCTTGATCCTACCTCAGACTGCCTGAAGGCTGTTTTCTCACAATCTTCATGTGGAACAACTTTAAAAGGGCTACCTATATCACCCAGCATCAAAGATTGTTCCAGGCAGGATTTCAGTAAAGCCATGAACTTTTTCAGCATGCAGAAACTGGACAGCTAATGCTACAGCATGCTTTCTTAAGACTGGCCAATATCCCAATTTTCATAGGGTCCCTTATAAAGGAAAATAATGCCCCCAGACAGTAAAAAGCAATTTTAAGACAGCAATATCTCCATTCCCAAGAGGTCAGGTGGATGGTGTTTGGTCGTTCAATGGATGACGAATGATTGCCTTCAGAGGGATTGTTATAAGTTGCTTTGGTCTTAGATAGGGAGGAATCAAAGTGAAGGAGGTCAGATGCAGAGATTTCTTGTTTTCTTTTACTTTCCTGTATTTTTCTTTCTCTTTTATCTGATGTTAGGTGGAAGAAGGTATGAAATGAAAAAGGGGGTATAGGAATAAAACAGAAATAATAAAATAAAGAGTAGATTATTGCATCTGCTTTTAAACTAGAGATATTACTAGCCAAAAATTTCACATTTGTATAGACCTTGTATATTGATACAAAATTAAGATTATATTTGGTTACATGAGTATAGATCCTTGTACTTAGATACAAATTTAAAATTGTATTTGGCTACAACATACTATGTATCAACTCTTTTTAAAGTATTGTACCTATGTATTCCTTAAAATTGCAATGTTCAGTCTTTCTGAACTCTACTATTGCAAACTTTTTGGTATAACTTAAAAGTGCAAGTTAGTAGTCACACGATCAAACTCCAGGTCATATTAGATATACTTTAGATATACTATAGATAGATAGTTATCTTCAAAAACCCCATAGATCTACAAAATTTGGCAATTAAAGATGTTTTATTATTAAAGGATTTTTTCTACTATGAGACATATCTTCTCCTTCTTCTGGCAGCATCCCCACTCCATTTCAAAGAAGATGATGAGCATAAAAGAAGCTTATGAGTTTGCTTCAAAAGCAGCAAACCAGCCACTGGGCAAGAAACTGCCTTTGCCTCAACTACTGACACTATGCTGTCCAAACTGGACAAACAAGATGTAAGAAAGTTTGCCAAACTTTGCAAAGACAAGGTAGGTAGTTCTTTATATTTCCTGCTTCACAAAAAATATCCTGTTAGATATTCTGAACCAGAAGGCTGATGATGGATGCTCCAGTGACAGAGAAAAATGTTGGGTGACTCTCCAGGCAGCCAGTTTTCTCTGTCATTTCTATAGATTTGGGATCTCCTTGTCTACATTTTCTGAATACCCAGAAATTACTCCTTCTCAGGTATCTGATGAGGTTGAAGACTAGACAGTTATAGACTTACAATTAAACTTAAGTTGTGTAGGAGTCAAGAAAATTTTTTAAAGTCTAAAGAGATATTCTCTTAGGTTGATAAATACTAGTGATGATAGAAAATGACTTAGATACAGAACTTTGAACTCACTTAGGTGATAGATTATAGAGTACTTTTTCCAAAGTTGCCAAATACAAATGGACTGAATATTGTGAATATAATTATATATGATAAATTTTCATAATTGTTATTGTTATATATAGTTTATTAATATAAAAATTTTATTGGACTAAAAGGAGGAAATGTAAAGAGAACTTTTATGTACTGTATAGAAGAATCACCTGACAAGAAAACGCTATTGGCTTATGAACTTAGTCAGGAAATAGAGAGTGGAAGTTCTGAGATAGAGGATAGAGATTCTGGGATGGAGTTGAAGGCATGGGAGATTTACCCTGGAACAGGCCCAGGCTTGTGACCTAAGCATTTATTCATATACAATTCAATCTCAGAATCATTATTTCAGGAAACTTGGCCACAGGTGGTAAAGGCCATTGTTATGCATAGTGATTAGAGAAACATGCCAAACTACAGTGAAATATTTTCCCATAACTTTTAAAAGATTTTTTTTTTTATCAAAACTAAATGAGAATTGATGTTGGCTAGGCTAGGGGAAACAAATAAGTATTTTGCAAGACTGTGAGGAATATAAGTAATTATTGCTATCTTTAAAAATACTGTTACTTTTTAAGCTAAAATACCCCTACTGTTTGACTTACCAAAAGCAATTCTGAGTATATATTTAAAGGAAATAAACTCAGTATGTTAAAGAAAATTACACATTTCCATGTTACTTTCAGCATGACTTACAACAACTAAGTTATGAATCCATCAGAGTCAACCAATGTAGACAGACATTTATAAATGTAGTTATGTGTTTACAGCTTAATACCATTCTATTTGAATGGGAGAAATGTGTACTTATAACAGCATGTGTCCAATTAAAGGAGGATTGGTCAATTAAAATAAGTGAAGAATTGAGCTGTTTGCAACACATGATTTCAGTTACATATGTAGGAATTGAAATTCATAGAAACAGTAATGTGGTGCTTCCCAGAAACAGGATTTAACAAATTGGGAATAAAAGTTTCTGTAAAACAAAAGGCATGTATTTTTGAAATGTATTTTATATCATGGTAATTCCTTTTTTGTAAATTTTTATTTTCTATATTCTTTGTTTACATTCCAAAGACTTTTCCCTTTCCCAGTTCCCCCCAAACATACATCCCATAAGTCCTCTCCCCCCAACTATTCCCCAATCATCCCCCCCAACTATTACCCAATCATCCTCCCCCCAACGATTTCTCTGTTCTGGGTCTACAAAACTGGATCCTTAATTCTAATTCCTACTACTGGAAGGTGTTTCAGAGAAGCTGCCTTTATATATATATTACGCATTAGATGTTATAGGCATATTAGTTAATTTTAATGAAAGCTAGTATATTATTTCAGGAAAACCAGAATGACTTATACTTGTTAGATACACAGAGGCAGTCATGTGGCTTATATGTTCTTAGAGGGAGGGGTCTAATGAATCTAGTCAATTTCAGGAAATTCTGAAGCTATTAAATATTTTACTTCCTGGGCTTAAGATTTTCAGGAGGATGAAAAGTTTTACCTCCCTTAATTCTATGTTGTAACTACCTCCAAGATAAGGGTTTTTTCCACAGGTGAAATTGTTGCTTAACTTACATATTATAGGGTTAATAATAAAATTTTAGCACAAATATATTTCTTTTTGTTAAAAGATATATATATATATATACATATATATGTATATGTACACACACACACACACACACACACACACACACACACAGCAGCAGCAGCAGCTGTCTTCAGGCACACCAAAAGAGGACATCAGATCCCATTACAGATGGTAAGCCACCATGTGTTTACTGGGAATTGAACTCAGGACCTCTCAAAGAACAGCCAGTGCTCTTAACTGCTGAGCCATCTCTCCAGCCCAGAAATATACTTAAGTATAAAATAATTTTCAAATAATTTTCAAAATATGTGGCTTCTAATTACATAACACTGTACATATAACTATCAGATTAAAATTTAACACATGCATTTTACTTTGTTCATAGTTCTGGAGTTTTAATATGAAGATATATGTCAAATATGCTTGTGTCTTAAATGACTTTTATTATGAATGGCATATTCATGGGAGATGAAGTCTCCTTTGAGCTCACACCATGTATTATAAATTATTATAAAAGACTTCACATATACTTTTTCTTATTTTCTCTCCAAAATTTATCACAGGGTGTCATAAACAAACTTAACTGTCAAAAGCTAGTATAATACCTAGCACAATTGCATTGCAAAAGTGTGCATTTAATTACATGATAATAGGAAGACTGAAAAATACTGTGATATTTTTATTAAGAGTTTGGTTATTTCTTATATTTACAAGCAATTATAACATTGTCAATTTACTGTTCCATACTGTCCGAACAAAACAGTAGAGACTTCTGGGTAATATTAGTCAGTAAGAACATGAGTGGCATTGAGAATGTTTGACGAGATTGCTTTGGAGAGGCAGAGGAAAAGCAAAAAGGAAAGAGTGGATGGTCAGACAATGAGTGCCCTACCACTTATGGAAAGATTAAATTCCCACTGTGCCAGCCATTTAGATCTCAGGAGTTTGTTCTATGTATTTTGTAAGATTTAGGCCTCAGCAAATTTAACTTGTATCAGGTTATTTTCTTTCTGGGAAATAAACAAGTGGCTAGAGCAACACTGAAAACGATTACAATAAAGTAAATAAAACCAAAATGAAAAGCAGTTCAATAAAATGTTGAATGTTGAACAAGCAGACCATGTCATTCTATAAAAGGTGTTGTTAGGGTTAAAATTAATGATCTAGTGAAGGCAGCAGGAATATACAATCAGAAATAGAATTATGATTTATAGTATATTATTATGCCTTAAATTTTGGAGAAAAAACTAAAAATTATAAGAAATGCTGAATCTCCAAGCGTGTAATGATGAAGGCATAGGTTCAAGATTGTTATCGTCTAATTTTAATTACTGATTCTATTTTCTCAAGAGTTTTAAGATTGTTTAGATAGTTTATCTGATCTTAATTTGCCTTTGGTAAATGGTGTCTGTCTAGAAAAAAATCCATTCCATTTACATTTTCCAGTTTTGTGGAGTAAAGGCATTTGAAGTAAGACTTAATGACTTTTAAAAATTTCCTTATTTTCTGTTGTTATGTTTCCCTTTCCATTTCTGATTTCATTAATTTGGATATTGTCTCTCTGCCTTTTAATTAGTTTGGGGAACAGTTTGTCTATCTTATTCATTTTCTCAAAGAATCAGTTCTTGGTTTTGTTGATTCTTTGAATTTTTCTCTTTGTTTAGATTTGACCGATTTCAGCCATTGAGTTTGACAGTTTCCAGCTGTCTACTCCTGTTGGGTGTGTTTGTTTCATTTTGTTTAGAGCTTTCAGGTGTGCTGTTAAGTTGCCATTATGAAATTTCTTCAAATTATGAAGGCACTGGTGCTATGAACTTTCCTCTCAGCACTTGTTTCATTATGTTCCGTAAGTTTGAGTACGTTGTACCTTCATTTTCATTGAATTCTAGAAAGTGTTTGATTTCTTTCTTTCTTCTTTAAGCCTGTAGTCATTAAGAATAAAAGTATTCAGTTCCTATGAATATGTGGGCTTTTTGTTGTTTCTATGCTGTTGAAATCCAGTTTTAACCCATGGTGATCTGATATTATTTAAATCCTTTGTATTTGTTGAGGCTTACTTTGTGCTGAAGTGAAGGTATCTTCTGTTTTGGAGTGAAATGTTCTGTAAATATCTGTTATGTCCATTTGGTTCCTAACATCTGTTAATTTCATTTTTTTTTATGTTTAGTTTCTATTGTGATGAGTTGTCCATTGGTGATAGTGGGGTGTTGAAGTCCCCACTATTATTAAGTGCATCTGGATATGTCATTTAAGCTTTAGTAATATTTCTTTTACAATTATGGGTGCCTTTGCATTGTGGCATAGATGTTCAGAATTGAGGCATCATCTTGGTATATTTTTCCTTTTGAAGAGTATAAAGTTTCCTTCCCCCTCTCTTTTGATTACTTTTGGTTGAAAGTCTATTTCATTAGCTATTATTAGAGTGGCTTCTCCAACTTGTTTCTTGAGTCTATTTGATTGGAAAATCTTTCTCCAGCTCTTTACTCTGATGTTGTATCTATCTTTGTTGCCGAAGTGTGTTATTTGTATGCAGCAGAGTGATGGATCCTCTATATGTATATACTCTGTTAGCCTGTGTCTTTTTATTGATGGATTGAATCCATTAATGTTGAGATATATTAATGATCAATTATTGTTCGTTCCTGTTATTCTGATATTGGCAATAGTGCTGTTTGTGTGAGTCTCTCTCTCTCTCTCTCTCTCTCTCTCTCTCTCTCTCTCTCTCTCTTCTCTCTCACTCTCTCTCTGAGTGTGTGTGTGTGTGTGTGTGTGTGTGTGTGTGTAATTCTCTCCTTGCTTTGTTGTGTGATTATTAATTTTGTTTTCTTGGTTGTACTTATCCTTGTTTTTGAGTTTTCCTTTGAGTATCCTCTATAGGGCTGGATTAGTAGAAAAATATTGTTTAAATTTGGTTTTGTCATGGAATATCTTTGGTTTCCCCATCTATGGTGATTAAAAGTTTTGCTGGGTATAGTCATCTGGCCTGACATCTGTGGTTTCTTGTTCCCCTCCCCCAGCATTTGAGCTGGGCTTTCGAATCTCTGCTTTAATCATCAGTTCTCAGCCCTGAAATTCCTGGCCTTTGTTTTTAATAGAACAATACAACTTCCTGCTTTCACCTGAGAGCCACTGCTAGCCCCCACCCGACCTACCAGGCCTGCAGTTTCCTGATCCCAGCAGGCCACCTGCTGACAGGTGGAGCCAACAAAACTCCAGATCACTTCCCCTGGGAAGTCTGGCGGGGGAGGGGCTTGCTCAAGCTGTTATATGGCCTAACTTCCATTAAAAATTTCGGCCTTGATCAGTAAACTTCATCCTGGCTCTAACTTCTTTTCGCAGCCTTCCCATGCATCCCCCGGGTTCTTTTCCAGGTATCTGGTTCATTAGTAGCTGCTGGTCGCAACAGTTTCTTAGTGTCTGCAAGACATCTGTCCAGACCGTCTGGCTTTTAGAGTGTCTGTTGAGAATTTAGGTGTAATGCTGATAGGTCAGCCTTTATAAGTCTCTTGGCCTTTTTCCTTTACAGCTTTAAGATGCATTCTTTGTTTTGCAATTTAATGTTTTGATTATTATATGGCATAATGATTTTCTTTTCTGGTCCAATCTATTTGTATTCTGTAAGCTTCTAGTACATTTATACCCATCACTTTCTTTAGCTGAGAGTTTTCTTGTATGATTTTGTTGAAATTTTCAGGGCCTTTGAACTTGGATTCTTCATCCTCTTCCATTCCTATTATTCTTAGATTTGGTCTTTTCATAGTGTCCCAAATTTCATGGATGTTTTCAATTAGAATTTTTAGATTTGGTTTCATGTATCAACTTCTACTGTATCTTCTACACCTGAGATTCTCTTTTCCATGTCTTGTACTCTTTTAGTGATGCTTGTGTCTGTAGTTCCTATTCTCTATCCTAAGTTTTCTATATCCAAGGTTGCCGCCATTTATGTTTTCTTTATTGCTTCTATTTTCATTTTCAGGTCTTGAACAGTATTATCCATTTCCATTACCTGTTTGATTGTATTTTCCTGTATTTCTTTAAGGAATTTATTTGTTTTCTCTTTAAAGGTCTCTTCCTGTTTGATTGTGTTTTACTGTGTTTTGGTGTTTTTTCCGAGACAGGGTTTCTCTGTGTAGCCCTGGTTGTCCTGGAACTCACTTTGTAGACCAGGCTAGTCTAGAACAAAGAAATCCACTTGCCTCTGCCTCCCAAGTGCTGGGATTACAGGCATGCGCCACCCTGGTCCGCCAGGCTCCTGTGTTTCTTTAAGTGACTTATTTTTATTTTTAATTTCTCTTTAAAGGTTTCTTCCTGTGTTTTAGGATGTCTAAGGCTTGCTGTAGTAGGAGAGCTAGGTTCTAATGGCCTCAGATTTCACTGGCTTTTGTTGATTGTGTTCTTGAGTGTGCCTTTAGCCATCTGGTTGGCTCTGGTGTTGGCTGGTAAGGTTGTTCCTGGTAGTAGCAGGCCTCTGGGGTTGGTTGGCCTGAGGGCAGCTGGCCTCCTGGGAGTAAGGTAGGGATGGGCCAGGGAATTTGAGTGCAGATCCATGACTTCAGGCAGAGATATAGAGGGGAATTTGGACAGAAAGGATGGAGTAGACCTCAGGGCTGCTGGGCTCATCTGGGACCCAGCTGGCAGGAGATTTGGGGAGTGGGTGTTTTACCTCGTGGTCCTGGGTTGGAGCAGACCTCCCAGGAGTCAAGCAGAGTTGTGGTCTGATTGTCCAGGGTAGGAACAGGCCTCCTAAGAGGCAGGTAAAGCTGAGGGACAGAGAATGGGGTGCAAATCTGTGACTGTAGGTAGAGATCTGGGAGGATTCAGTTTTATATCCTCTGGCACAGAGGATACTTCCACATAAAAATTTTGCTTATCTACCAGCTTTTGGATAAATAGGGGTCATAATTGCTTTTAATTTAAAGTATTTTTTATATTAACTAAACATGTCAGTAAAAACTGTTGAAGAATGTTTGAAAAATGTTTTATAGTAATTAAAACATATTGTAATATTATTTGCACACACATAAATACACTTTCCCCTTAAATTGTGTTCAGTAGGAAATGAAAAGTAAACATGTCTTAATGCAGAATGCTTATAAAATACAGAATGTTTTAATTCACTACTCAAGTTCATTTTATTCTCTTGACAAAGTACCTGTGTTTGTCTTAGAACTCATTAAAATGATAGTGTATCGAGTAAAATGTAATTTAACCTTTAATTAAAAGATCATTATTAGAACGTAGCATTTTAATGTGACAGCTAAAATGAATTAATTGCAATAGAAGAAATATGCTCAAATTACTGTAGTGTATGATAGATAATAATTAGGAAATTATGCCAAATATTATATGTAAATGGAAATTGTTATTCAAATTTTAACCTGCAGTTAATATCTTAATATATAGCATTATTATATTAATATGAAGTAGCTCTTACATTACATATCTTACTGAATATTAAGAATATGTTCATGGTTTCTATCAATAGAATTAACACTTATAAAATGCAGAATATACTAAAAAATATTATAGAGACCTGTGCTTAAAATATCAAAGTAGATAATATGGTTTTAAAATAAATGATTTGATCAATTACATTTAAGCTTTATAAGTTCAATTCAAACATTATTTTTATGTATTTTCACATGCTTTTAATATTTCAAAAATTCTTGGTTCAAACACACATCAAGCCATCAAAATAATGGTATTAAAAAAGAATAAATGATTTTATTTTATATAGTGTAAGAAGCTTGTGCAAACTATTGACATTTTTATGATTTGAGGCATAACAGATTTGAAGAGTACTTTGTATAAATTGAGAGATACAAAAAAGTATAAAGTTAAAATATAAAGTAGAATGTGGTCACAGGTCATCAGTCAGGTGAGTGTTCAAATCTGGACAGGTACTCTATTTTGTCTTTCTTAGTTAATGATCTTAATGTAGACCATGAAGTTTCTGACTGGGCTCACTTATTAGCATATTTCTCAATTATCAAAAAGATATTTGATAGTTTTGTATGTGTTATATGTATGACATGGATTTTCATAAACTTACAGTTAATGAATAAACTATATCATGTAATATTAATCTGAAGTTTAAAAAGGCAGTTGCTTTGAGTATTCAGAGCTTCTGGGCTCATTAATATCCACTTATCAGTGATTGCATTTCTTATGTATTCTTTTGTGTTTGTGTTAGCTCACTTAGGATGATATTTTCCAGATCCAACCATTTACCTACAAATTGCATGAATTCATTATTTTTAATTGCTGAGTAGTATTCCATTGTATAAATATACCACATTTTTTGTATCCATTCCTCCTTTGAGGGACATCTGGGCTCTTTCCAACTTCTGGCTATTATAAATAAGGCTCAAGGCACAATTAGCAAATCCAAAGATTCCCAAGAAGAAGGAAGGAGAGGACCCTGGTCCCGCAAAGACTGGATCCAGTTTTGTAGGAGTGTATCAGAACAGAGAAATGGTGGGGGGATGATTGGGGGAATGGGTGGAGGGAAGAGGAAATATGGGAAATATGGTGAGGGGGGAACTGGGAAAGGGGAAACCTTTGGAATGTAAACAAAGAATATAGAATAAAAAAAAAAAGAAAAAGAAAAGGCAGTTGCTACTGAAACATAGTTTTGGCTCAGCTTGAAAAGATATCCCACAACCAAATCTTTACTGTGAAGAGGAGAGATCATTCTTTCTCAAGCTGTATAATTCTAAACTGAAGCTACTATATAGCGATTGAACCAAATTCTCTTTCTGACCAAGATGGAATAGTTTGTATTATAGATTTATTCAACCTTAGCTGAAATATGGGCTAAGATAAAATATGTGCAATGCTTTGGCAAATCTTGGGAGCTCTGGGAAGTAGAAAACACTGGATTAAGACCCCAATTGAGGAGGCTTTGAATGGACAGAATCTTCAGTTCATATCACAGAGCACAGCATTGAAATGTGTTGATAAAGGAAAGGCCAAACCTGTAACAGAAGGAGCAGAAAGAGGAGAGGGGGATTCAAGAGAGAACAAAGAAAGGATGCAAGTGTGACTTCAGCTGATGCCTGTTGTGGTTTCTTGGGTTTATTCTTCTGAGCAAAGTATGGAAAGTTGAATAAACTTACAGATGCAAAGACCCAAAACTGACACAACTAAAAGAGATTTTATTTATTTATTTAACTTTCTACAATGAATGTGTAAATCCAGACAGTTCATGAAAAAATGGTGAGGAGGTCAAAACACCTCCCTAAAACAGGGAAACAGGCTTAACTGGGCAAGTATAACTCTTAAGACAAAATGGTCAAGAATATTCCTTTGATAACAAACCTATCACTGTCAAAAGTGATCTTTAGAAACCAGCAAGATGATAAAGGTCCCAGACACCAGGCCTATGACTTAAGCTCAATTTCAGATCAAGGAGACAAATAATTCCTAGAAATCATCCTCTAATGTCCACTGGTAGTTTAGGTCATGTGTATACCACACAAGTATATGAACACACACAAATAAACACACACAAGCACACTAAGCAAACATGCATACAAGAAACAATGCAGTAATAAAGCTATGCTTTATAACAATTATTAGTCAATGTAATTAGTTGTGATGGTTTAATTAAGAAATGCCTCCAATAGGCTTAGGCATGTAAGTGTGGTTCACAGTTGGTGACAGTGCCTTGGTAGGCCTCAGAGGTGTGGCCTCCCAGGACGATACCTGTGTAAGCTTTGAGTGTTCATAACCTCATGCTACATCACTGCTAAGTCATGCTCATGGTGCTCCCCTGCAATGCCTGCTTCTTATTTTCATATTTCCAAACCATTATAGACATTTTTCCCTCTGGAGCCCTAAGGCAAAAATGAACTCCTTCTTCCACCAATCATTTTTGGTACTTTGCCACAGAAACAGATAACATAACTAATGCAGACATAGTCACTGTGAGCGTAACTGTTGCTTTGAAGACCCCAACTACAGTGTTTCAGTAGAAGACTTGGAAGTTTTGACTAGAATTTGGTTGAATGGTATGAGAGAGCATAAAAGACCATGCTATAAAAATCTGGATGGCAACAATTTTAGGAGTCCAGCTAAAGAAGTTTCCGAGAGAAGAAAGGCCTTTAACAGCAACGAGGCTATAAGTCATTCCTATTATATTTTGGCAAACAGTCTGTCTGATGTTTTACTTTGTCCGAAGAACTTGTCTGAGGCTTAATTAAAACTAATGGGCTCCTTTCTTTGGTTGAGGAAATTTCAACACATAACATTGAATGTCTTATAATGCTTACTATGAAAAAGAACAAGCAAGGGAAGAGAGAATAATTTCAAAATGTACAGTTACATGAAAAAGAAAGAAAGAAAGAAAATAAGAAATAATCAGGACCAGAATGTTTTATTCTGGAAGAGATGCTGTAATGGGTAATATGAAGAGAGGCTTATTCAGTACCAGGACAAAGGGAAGGGTACGCTCATTGCCCAACTTTCAAAAGGAAAAGTTTTGAAGAGTTCTCTGTTCCTTGAAAGCAAGTACTTTTAAAAATCTACCATCAAATTAATATTAAAATAGAAGCAGAACAATGTGTCTGTACAGAAACCTGCATTTACTCACAGGTTGTACATTTCTTGGGTCTTAGTGTTTCAGAAATCTCTGCCAGGTCCACGAGTGTCATTTTGACATGCTATCTTACATTCATGGTTCTGTGGAAGTTCAAATATATAGAATAATGCATTAGTTGTCTAACTATGGGTGAGTTATTTGTATGTTTTGAATCATAATATTTTCAAAAACAAGTTAAGAAAAATGCTAACATCATAGAATTTAACCAAAGTATAAAACTCATTTTCATAGTATATGAATAAAAATGTGCTATTGCATATGCACAATGAATAGCTATATTTTCTAGAGAATTGTGATTAATTGCTTAGCACTCCATTTATTTTACTGTTTATCTTATTTTCTTATCTGAACGTAATATCACTGCATGCATTGGAAAGCAGCTTGATCAACATTGACTCTTAGAGGAATCAAGGGGGATAAATTCTGATTCTAATATATTATTCACAATACATTTTGATACACAGAATTCAGTTATAGTGTGTTCTGTTCTTATGACAAAATATTTCTTTTAATATTACTTTCAATTTTATTCTATTTGTATAAACAATGATAAAACATCTATTCAAATTAATATTAAAATTCATAATTTTATCACTCTCATGACTATCTTTTAAATATCTTTATCATGAATATCTTATAATTTCAAACTGGTTATAGTTGGGCTAGTTCAATGTAACTAATTTCGTTGTGTATTAAACCTAAAATCTTTTCTAATGGATTTTTAATTCTAATCTGACTTTGGTAAAATATAGAGTATTTAAATGTACATTTATATATACAGAAATATAAATATGTATGTTATATTTGATTAGTATATATTTTACTTTTACTCATTGTGAGCATGTAAAGTAAACCAATACTTTAAGCGATATAATTTCTGCTATTCTTTTTTTATATCTACTGGCTGATGTAATTCTAAAAGTAGTATTCAATTTTGTAAGTATTGTAATAGAATGATTAAAAAGACCCGATTGCCTCTGTCAAAACATCAACATTTGTTCATTTGGGATGGAGCCTTATTCTAATATTATTCTATGAATCAGCTTGACAGCATGTTACATTGTTCTTCAGTGAGATAACTTTTTTTTCTTCTTTAATTATGTGGTCTTTCAGAGGTTTTGTTAAGGACTCCTTCATTCTGAAAGTCATTAGCACCACCTGAATTCACAACAGTAATGAATGGACAAGTGACACTGCATCATGAAATTTAATTATCCCAAGAAGCAAGGTATTTTTGTATGTGGTAAGAACATCAGTGTCTAGTTTTAAACTGAAGTTTGAAATACACATATTATTGTTTTGAAATGATAAAATATCATTAATTCATAAGCCTGGCATTAAAAGATAATTTCTCAGAAAATTATTTAATTCAGTGTAAACATCCATATTTAATTGATTTTATTATTTAGTCCATTGATCTTTTATAATTTACTAACACCTACTCTTAGTACAGGTATAAAAGCTGCTCATAGGATGCATTCTTTTCTGATGTTTGATGAATATTGTGAAGGAGTCATTCATTTGGTGACCCTACAGGTGCTAGACAGCATATAGAGAAGTATAGTTGTCAGAGAACCTAGAATTATAAAGCATGGTGCAGATAATCACTAACAAATCATTATAAGAGACACAGGAATACATTTTGGAAGGTAAGACATAATGTTCTTGCAGATGGTCCCAGCTTGTTAGATGGTTTACAACCAACTTTTACTCTAGCGCCAGGGAGAATCAATGCCTCTGGCTTCCATAAAAAAAAGTCCTCTCATTTGCTCATACTCATATGTAGGCATATGTACATAAAAAGACTTAAAAAACAAGAAAGTCCCCCAAACGTTGCAAAGTGTTCACTCCTTGGTAGCTAAGAAATGATAAATACCAAATAGTTTATAGAATAAATAAACTTATATGTTTTACTTGTTTTAAAACAATAATAACAGCTGTATGTTTATGTCAATGTTTGGATTAGTAACTTTCAAATTCTATGCTTTTATACTTTTCTTCCAAATACTATACATTTTTAATAATACAGGGAGAGCTAAAATTTATATATATTTATATACAAAATGATATAAAATCATATAATTACTAGAATATGTATATATTTTACATATACATATACATAAAATTCTAGCACTGACTTGAGATTCAGAGGAAAAGAGAATTCAGTAAATTAACTGTCTAACTTAATATATTTGAGTTTTCTCTATGTTGTTTTCAATTTAATTTATATACAATGATATAATTTATGTAGAAAGTAGGTAAACAAAACTATCAAAGTGTTTTTAGGATATATGCATATAACTATGCTAAAATAACCCCTTTCAAGCAATACGAAAATGGCCCTACCCACCAAAGATTATTAATTTCCTTAGTGACCTATTTATAAAACTCCGATAAAACTATTTCACTATCTAGCTCAAATAAGTTAGAAAAATATGTTTAGAGTTAAAAAACATATGGATGTGGGCATTAGAAGGACTTTGAGAAACTAATGAGCCATTAAAATTTACTAGTTTAAAAATTAAATGGCATAATGCTATAGAAAAAAGTATTAGCTGTATTTGTTAGTATGAACCCTGATACTTATTCTGAATATCTTTTTTTCCTCTGAGAACTGATACTAGTACTGCTTAGTCATACAAAAAAGTGTCCACAAATTTCATTTATCCCACATTTACTTATACATATTTTGAATTAGGTGCTGGAAGCCTCATGAAGAAATCATATGTGAGCCACAGGATTAAGATGTCTGTTTAGTCATTTTGTCTTCTAGATATGACAGGGAAGTTACACCCATGAAATTAACAACATTGTGCATGCCTAAATAAGACCTTAACAATGACACCATCAATTGACATGCCAAAGTAGGTGGAGGAAATCCCACATGGTTCTGCCCCTAGACGAAATGTTACAGGCAAGCTCATGACCACTGAGTGAAGAAGTAATCTTCCCTAGGGATGAGCACCCTAATTAATTATCTGATACCAAATGATAGGCCCTGAATTATACTTATGTGGCATATATATATATATATATATACATATATATACATATATATATGAGCCACAGTAAAAGGACTCAGAAGAATTTATAAGTTAATAATTAATATATTAAATTTAATGATTTATTATTTATGCAACTTATCTATTCATATATATTTATTCAAGCATATCCAAAATATATATTTGAATATTTATATATTTCATGGCATTGCAATTATGCATGTCATATCAAGTTATTAGGGTTGGGATAAATTAGCTCAGAATCCAGAGGTAGGAGATCTCCATTGAAGGAGAAACAGATAGCAGGAGACACACCCCTAAATAGAGGTCTCAAAAAGAGACCAGTTGAGTGGGAACAGAAGGATTTTTGTACTTGGGAGGAGCTGGAGGAAGATGTAAAAATGGTATAAATGCTGGACACATAAATGAAGAAATAAGAAGAAAGGTTCTTCTCTGGCCTCAGTGCATGTGTATACATCTTTCTTTACAAAGACGTCTTCATGTATATGAGCATGCACAGAGACAGAGATTAAAATAAGAAAAAGCAAAGAACAATATACTTCCAAGATAAGTTGTAGTTTATATAACAAACAAGGCTACATATTACAGTAGGAATGAGTGCTTTGTTTATTGTGCTAACTGTGTTAGCAATTTGTGTTTTGCCTGTAGTGAATAAAAGCTGAATAAAAAGATGCATAATGCCTGGGATAACTGTGTAGGGGTGTGTCTTCTGCTATCTGTTCCTCTTGCAATTGGGATCCCTGAGGTTTAGATTCTTCATATGAGCTATTTTATCCCAAGCCTAAAAACTAGATATGATATATATGATCTCAGCATTATTTCCTCTCTGGAAGATTCTGAATCGAGAGCACCGTTGCTTTCTTATAATAGAACTCATGAGTACTCTGAAACCAATTGCACTTTTAAATGTGGCCCTCAGAGAGGATAAACATTTTTCTGGATGAATGTAGAAATGTCTGACATGTCCCAGTAATACCAAGATTCTTTACATCAAACACAGTTATAGTTCTATATGTTGGACAAAACCATCCTCAACTTGAAGCAGTTCAGTTGTTTTGATGAGACTCAAAGAAAAAAAAAAGCTTGCAATGTAATTCATTACCATTCCCTCGTGAAAAGAGTAGGGGAGATTACCAGACTCAAAAGGCTCATGGGATCCTCATGTAGCTCACAAAAGCCTCACAAGTACAATAAATTATTCTATGTCCTTTCCGATCTCTGAGCTTCAAGTGGTAGACAAAAGGTCACAAAAGGCCATGTGTCTGGGAGGATAAAAAATTGGAAGTTCCCCTGAGGGGATTGCCAAAAGAACAGCAATGTTACAGTTTTTAACGGTTAATACCTGTGACAGGGTAGGCTTTCTGAGGATACACTGTTTTTGTGTTATCCTGCCCAATGGTACAAAACTCCTCAACCATAGTCCTGCTAGGAAGCCCTATAAAAAAACCTTATTGGTCATCAAATTGTATATTTGTTCAATCGTTACATTGGTCTGTTGCAGAATCCTTTTCTGGGGTAGTAGATGTGAATGTGTGTGTCCTGTCTCCCCCAGGAAAAGTCTGCCACACATTATAGTCCAAAAGTTATTTTTTGTATATCAAGGTTTTGATATATGCTCCTTACTCCACTTTTCAGTAAAAGATGGGAAGTGTGGCCTTTCTCCTTGAATCTCTGTAGGCTTACGACTGTTTCATTTACTAGATGCAGTAGAATTGGCATTATGTGACCTTTGAGGCTAGTCATAAATATTCATCTATGTCTACTTTGTTCCTTGCTATCTTTTTCTCTGTGATCCCCATGTCATCATGGAAAAGAAAACAAAGATCTGACCACGTAAATTGAAAAAGTCCGAACTCCCGACCTGGTTTGTATTGTAATCTACAATAGAATTGTAGATTACAGGCCTCAAATCCTAAACAGCTGTTGGCTGATTGACCCACAAAGGGCCAAACCCATACACATGGATCCTGATATCTTGTCACACACACACACACACACACACACACACACACACACACACACAGGAAAAATAACTAAGATTACTCTCAAAAGAAATTAGGAAGAAATCTGTAACAGTACAATGAGTTTATTTGGAATTTTGGCTAACTAGAGGAATCAGAAAGTTAAATTTTCTGCTCAACAGGTCTATAGCAGTCTTGACTTTTATATAAAACTGTTAAACAGAGGCTAGGACCTATGTTGAATTACTTTTGAGATAGTCTATCTGGTGGTTTTCCAGGATAACGGGGCCCAAGACTGATTTTCATTTAAGTTGAAGCAAAGAAAGAAATTGGCATCTAAAGGATTCCCTAATTGGAAAGAGAAAATGCATTGGATGTAGGCATATTGGGATCTAGACCACTCTGGTGCAAGATAGTTCATCTATAGTTCCATTTCCTTGATAGAAAGAAAGTGAGAATATTTTTGTTTCTTTTATTTGGAAGTCAGTTTCAAGATATGTATTTCTATTCAAAGTAAGGTGATAGTCTAAGGAAAGGACCCAGGTGTAGCATTTTCTACTTCAGTTCTACTGAAATTCTCAGTAAAATTAATGTGTGTGAAGGCTTCTTGCTCTTGTGTGGCCTCTCCTGACTACCCTGTTCTCCTTTTGTTCTTTTCTGTCTCCTTTGTCTTTTGTTTCCATGGGAAGATAAGATGACTCTGAAGATTGTATTTATGATACTTATGTAATGACTATAGTGACCTATTCTTTTCTGGGATTTGATGAAGAAAAGAGATGAGAAAATCTAAGAGATAACTATAGCATGGTATTTTCTACATTCAAATACACTGGTCTGAGAATACACATATTTTGAAAATTAAGCATCTTAAGAAATTTTACATGTGTTTCATTTCATATAATTCTAAAAATACATATAGGATATATTTTCTCATTCATAAGTAATGTATCTAAAATCATTTTATTAAATAAGAATAAAACAATTGACAATTTGGAATGACTCCTTAAGAAAATATTATTACAAAAATACATCATAGATATTACATTCTAAGTAAGATGCTTTATACGTGTACATATATAAACATATATGTAAATGTACATGTGAATTCTTTACTACTGAATGTTCAACCTTTTTAAGAAGCTATTTATTTATGACTCTGCAAATCTGTGATAGTAATACACCACTGTCTTTCTCTATTATTCTTCATAGCATTGATATTAAAAATTCATTTTAGATAATTTTTTCTCTAGGATATACAGCTAAGCCTTTAACTTTTATCTTAAAATAATTGGCCTTTCACATCCATGTGCAATTTTATTCATATAAAATTAAAAGGTGACATATTTCAGGTTTTTATCATCCACTTAACACAATACATATTTGGTTATTGAAGATAATATCCACTGAAACATTTAACTATGAACAAGTACAAATATTAAATAAAGGATTCATGTTTTCTCTAATAAATTATATCTTCTACCAATTTATCACTGAGACCACTAGAAAAATCAGAAAAAAATATATTTCATATAGAGATTTTATTTTGTTCTAGATTTCATATGTAATTTTTATAATTTAATGATAAAAATTACCTGGAATTTAATAATTATTTTTATTTTCTGTGTTTGGATATTTGCCTACATGGATGTACATGTATTATGCAGATGCAAGTTGCCTGTGAAAGCCAGTATTGTAAATGGAGTTACAGAATGTTGAGAGTCAACATACAAGTCCCAGAAAGGAAACCTGAATCATTTACAAGTAAAACAAATGTTCTTAATTGCTGAGCCATCTCTCTGGTCACCCAAATAAGATTAGGCATATCAATTAAATACAGTGTTCCATCTTAAGATTTTAATTTCATAGAAATGCATCCATTTTGGACTACAGTGGCATTATGTAGCTCAAAGGAAACTTGTTTTTATGTAAATAATTATTCTCTTTTGAGTTCATTCAATGAAATTCAATTAAAATATAGTGGAAAAAGTAACTAAAAGTTTCAAAATATAAACGTTATATGAGAAAGAAATTGACAATAATCATGACTTGTAAGAATTATTGATCTGCTATGTCTCAGTAGAAAGTGTGTAATTTTGTGAATATTTTTATTATACAAACATTTGAAGGATATATAGAAAACATGTCACAGTTTCAACATGGAAGGTTTTAAGAAGTTTCAATGATATTATTTTCTATGAGACTGAAACAGAATCAATTATTCAATATAATTTTTGAAATTATAAATGGTGTTATAATATTTAAATTTACAAAAAAACCTTTTCTCTTTCATAAATATTAAAGATCAACTCTGTAATATATAATTATTGTTTGAATTCCATAAGTGCATAATAAATAATTTAAATATTTTTGTTTCTTTTAAATTCATTTATTTCTATATTTACTGGATGTTTTTTTGATTATTTTCCATGTTTTTTTCCAAGCGTTTTGAATCATTTATTTGGAGTTCAGTTCATAAGCTTTTGCTATGCAACATTTAAAGAAATGGTTATGGACAACTCTGGGTAAAATTTGCTGACTCATGAAGGAATGAAGAGATGACCGATAGGATTAGGGTATTCTACAAGGTGACTGGAAGACACAACAAATCCAACAGACGACCTGGTTTCAGCAAATGGTCCAAGAGTAGGTGAGGAATTTCATAACTAGGTAATGAATGTTGTAGCTAAGGAAGGAGATATGATGTGGTCCAGGGTAAGACCAGAGAAACAGTGAGTTCTACAGACCTGTGCACAAGTGGTAGAACTATTCAGGGATGCCACATTTACCTAGAGTAAGATATGTATGTGCATGGGATTTTAGAACTCCCAGGACAATTAGCAGACTTAGGCAGAGACCTGAGCTGATACAAGACAATATCTGGCATTCAAAAAAAGACTGATACTAGAGTCTCTTGCCCTAAATATCAGTTCCACACAGGAAAAAGATACTTAATGCCCACTGTGGCTTAGTTCTATTGTGAATATTGTAGACACTTCCAGTGAAAGAGTAAAGGAAGTTTCAATGAGAAATAGAAAAAAATTATAAAGAATAACTCAAGCATCAAGATAACATATGTAAAATTCCCAGCACAGCAACATAAATAACATAGGAGATAAAGCCAACATTATTTGAAAAAAACTCATAGTTTTAAAGAATCATTATAACTATGTAATCAACTTAAGGAATATAGGGATTAAATGCAAGAAAATAAGAAAAGTTATTTAGAGCAATAAAGAAGTCAATACTAGAAGAGAAAGTTATATTCAATAGAGGAAACTGATGATGAATAACCAAATTAAAATGATGTTGTAATTGAAAAAACTCACCTCTTCCCTTCCTCTCTTGCTTTCTTATTTTCATTCCCTTCTGTCCCTTCTCTCCCTATTCTCCTCCTGCCTCTCTAAATGCTCATGACCCTCCCCTACTCTCTCCCTCTCCCTCTCCCTCTCCCTCTCCCTCTCTCTCTCTCTCTCTCTCTCTCTCTCTCTCATTCTCTCTCTCTCTGTGTGTGTGTGTGTGTGTCTACTACCCCCTCAACTCCCCTCCCCATGCCCTAAATAAACTCTACTTTATACTATAATCACAACAACAAAAACAAAAACAAAAAACAAAAAAGAAAAAACTCAGTCACACAAATTAAAAGATCAGTGGGTAGCCCTCCAATAGGAAGGATCAAATAGAGTTTCAGTTCTCAGAGAATTTCTCACTGCTACATATGGAAATTGGACAGTTCAACAAAGGTCAGAGACAAAAATATAAAAGAGCATGACATGGGAGAGCTTTTGGACATGACACACAGACCAAAGCTTCAAAATAGCATAGATGAAGGAGGCTAGCTCACCAAATACCAAGGGCGTAATTCCAATAAAAATGCCACACAAGAAAAATTTCCAAGTATAGAGGAAAGGATAATGAACCAGGTCCTAGAATCCTTCTTCTGATTTGTCTGTGAGATGAGGAAAGATTAGAGGGTAAGACATCCAGTAGAAAATTTTATGGATTTAGCTTATAATGTTAATAAGTTACCCAATCTCACAGCAAAGTGCCCGATCCTCTGGCTCTTAAAATCTTTCTGCTCCATCTTCTACAATGTACCCTGAGCTTTTGCATGGGAGTATTTTGCAGATGAATCCCTTAGGTCAGTGCCACACAACTTTGCATATTAATTGGTTGTGATTTTTCTCTACTGGACTCCATATGTTGCAAAGAAGTTTTCTTGATAAGGGGTGATGACTAAACTTACTCATAGGTATAAGGAAAAAATGTTCAGAGATTGTTTCTAGGGATTATTCTGTCTTAATAAATTAGGTTCTCCTCCAATAAGCATGAGTTCACTAGCAGTGATTAGTTAGCTAGTTTCACAGTACCATGTATGATTTTAATCTTGTTGACTAGGTCTTAAGTTCACTTAGGAAACCATTGGTTATTGTCATGGTATGGGTTCTACTACTGCATACATAAGTTTTTTGTCCTTTGCTGGTTGTTAATGTAATTCATAAGCTTCATATCTGAGTGGTTTTGTTGTCTCTGTAATTTGGAGGTTTGCATGATGCTTTCTTGTACTAATAAAGCCAGTCTTTGGCAAAAGGGCATTCAGAAAAATTTCAGGTAATAGGTTTCTTGGCCATGTTTCTGAAGTGCATGGTGGTATTTTTTTAAGAATATTGAAGTATAATTCACAAATATTATGGTATAAATTCAATGGTAAAATATGTAGATTTAACATACATATATACTGAAATGCAAATGAAAGTCAATAATTTATTAAATATTTTTTAGAAATATTAATTATTTTGAGGATTCTTTGAATTTTATAGCAAATGGCATCATTAGTAAAATAACCTTTTCTAAGAATTTATAAGCAATAATCATTCAAATATCTCTGCATATGTATTTCTGCTATTAAAATGCTAATTAATAGAGGAACACATTATAATTAAGATAGAATATCTTATTTAAGGTCAAAAAGGTTTCATACTTTTAGAAGCAATCCTGTGCTTGTCATTCTAAATTGATTGCCAACCTCATATTATCATGACTCTTGAATATGATTAACTTTATTAAATTAATTAGAAAAATTCTAGTCATTACTGTAATTATGACATAGGTCATTTTAGTAATGAAGAATTACAACAATTTTACGCTAGGCAGATTCACATATTTAGCTTCTTAAAAAAACCTTAGAAGGTGATGATATAGGTAAGCATCCAGCTCTACTACGGTCATACAAAGGTCATAACAAAAGGCCTATCCTTATATAACAATGATCTATAACAACATGCATATTGTACTGTTTTCCACTGTACATAAAAACAAATAGTCTACATTTACCTATTCATTTTAGTTAGCCTGTTTTGTCGAGGTTTTCTTTGTATTTATTACAGTAGCTTTTATTAAATTCTAATATTAGCATATATCTGTGTTTACATATATTAAAATTTTTATATTATAATTGTGATTAATTTGTGCTACCTTTTTATTATCATACTTATTTATTAATTTTCATATGTACTTTGGTCACCCTCTATTTTATTAGGAAATATAGAAATTTACAAACATACACACATGACATAATTAAATAAAAACTTAAAATAAGAAATGTTATTAAAATTGATGAGCTTATAAATTAAATTTGAAATAGCAAAAAAGGAAATATCAATTAATATGAAGAATTTATATTTATTTTATGAATATTATAATGTACTTGTAAATGTGCTTAGAAGTTGTAAATGTAACTATTTATATGCCAGATGTAATTGTTATCTAAAGGCTTACTGCAGAATAAGCTAACACTTTCTAGCTCTTCCTGTACTTTGGCTGGATGGTTCAACTCAGCTCTTCTGGCCCAAACTCTTCTTCAAGCTGACTGATTTGAACTGGCTTCTCTCAATTTTGACCGAATTGCTCTTCTTTGCCTCAAACTAACTCTAGCAATTCGTTCTAATCTTCTGGCTCCTTATTCTCTGGCTCATCCTGTCTTCACCTGTGTCTAGCTTGTTCTCTCTGTAGCGTATCTATAAAACTGTTTTGGTAAAAACTGCCCCTGAATTCCACAAACTGAACTGCCACCAAATGAATTGCCATCAGCTCTGCTCATCTGGATTACTCACTCCAAACTGACTGAAAAGACTCCCAACTGACTGACCAAACCGACTGAACTCAATTTGACTCTCCTTATGCACTCTTAAATAGCCTTTCTCCTGAGAGTTAGGCATATCCGACTCATCCTATTGACTCATTCTCTGGTTTATCACTTCTATTCTGCCCCTCAATTATAAGCCTTTTTCAATACGGCTTCTTCTTTCTACAAACTTACCTACTATGTTGATTGGAATAGGGCGTGTCTGTATTCCAGTTAGGGAAGTTTAACATTCCTCTACAAGATGTTTTAAAAGGACAAGATATTTAGCAAGACAGTGATAAGTTCCTTTTTGTGTGTGTGTGTATTGATATTCTGAAAATAGAATACAGAAGTAAGTAAAAATATTAATAAAAACTAAATGACTTTGTGTAGAGTGTACAAAGAGGCAGAAAGCCAATAGTTTTTCAAGATAGATTCCCTCTTATAATTGAAAAAGAAACAGTCTTCTATAGCAGGATGTGTATTTCATTGTATGCAAATTAGAAATGACTACTGAACTGAGGAAAAACATCTGTTAATTGATTTTAGGGCTCAGTACACACAGCTCTACATACCTTCATAATTTGGGGCACGTATTTCATTTTTTTATGTTGCATGTGGGTATTTCAGGCAAAATCTGAAAGTACTTTTATGGCTAAATAACTTAAAAACTGCTGTTGGTAGAAATGGTACTAATTTTTAGACATAAAGAAATAAAATTATCATAATAGAATTTATGAACTACTTGACTTTTAAGAAGCTTTATTGGGATGTCTTGAATGCAATTTTGTATATAAATCATATTTAATATACACAATTCTAAAATGAATGTAGCTATACATCTAAGAACCCATTGCCTCGGTCTAAACCTATTCAACATCTCTAAACCCTTGTATCACACTTTAACAGTTAGTAAAAGTGTAGAATTCCTTCAGAGAGATATAAACATACTTAATAGGCATTTAGATGGATATTCAAATTTACCAATTGTGCAAAAAATGCAAATAAAAAATTAGATACCATCCAAAGCCTGACAATTAATATATTCAAAATTGTACAATTTAAAAGGAGTGGTATTTCTATGGCTTAATTTCTAAAGTATTAGCTATTATTAGTTAGATATTCTTTCTTAGGATATTCCTGGAATTGACTAGAAAGAGATGTCTCTAATGCTAAATTCTAATGTCATATATGAGGGCACTTAACTATTATGCATTTTGAAGTTAAATGTGTGTGAAAGCTAAGTACAATGCTTAATTTATTGAAGTGAAATCAGAAATAAATATAAAACTACATACTGTGGTTTAACTTTCATCTCAAAGTAACTTGAATCCAAATGCTAAATGTGAATCTGTTTGTTAGAACACTGTGGGTGGTTAGGCAGAGGCAGATGTAAAAATAAACTGCTATTTTCTTTAAATTTCAAAATATTACACGTTCTCAGAAAAATAGACATAAATAGGAGAACAAACAAATTAGAAACAGTGATATATAGGGAAACTTAAAAAATAAAATATCTAATTTAAATTTTGAAAATCTTGTAACAGCGGTAAGTTTCTAGAGAATATTAGTACATCAAAAATGTGAACAAAATAGTTAATAGCCTAATGAGGAAGAATGAAAGAAACATAAAAATATGTATAAACCTCATATTACTTTAGCATGAATGAGTTTAGAATTAATAAACATACTACCCCAACATTGTTACACAAAATATTCTGGAGAATAACATCAAGAATAATTATAATACATTGAAGATTAACAAAATTATTATAAACAGATGACTAATTCAGAAAATTTTAAAAATCATATTTGCAATTCATTTATGAATATATGTATATACATAGTATTTGTAATTAGAAACTAAAATGTTATTGAAGTATGACATTATACGATTTGGTTATCAACATGAATTAGATAAAAGGTACAATAATAATAGAAAAACCATTTAGTATTATAAATAATGTTAAGTACATAGAGGTTTGAATTATTAAAATGTTATATATCTTACTGGAGTGAATTTTAAGTGAATTTTAAGACTGAAGATATTTAAACTGGGGGGAAAAAGTTTGGTGTTTCTTTGAGAGAAGGTTTTACTAAGTTTAGCCCAGGTTGGCCCTGGACCTTAGATACCTGTGTCATTGCTAGGTACGTGGATCAATCAAGAGTGCTTCCAAACAACACTAGTTTAATAAGAGACATTTTCATCAAAATTCTTAGAACAAACAACATTCCCAGATAGGTTTTAATTGATAAAAGAAAAATATTAAGTCACCTCTGAAATGTGAAAATATCTAAGAATTTTTAAGAAAGAACAGGAAGAAAAATGAGGGCAACTATATAAAGGATAACAAAACAAATCACTAATATTAGAAAACATATTAATAGAGAGATAAGGAAGAGTAATTGCATTGACAATGATATTTTGTAGTCTTTCCTCTGGATTTGACAGTGTCAGACTAGCTTCTTTGCCAGCGTCTGCACAGAGACATCACAGATTTATAAAACATTGAGCTTACTGATTCTTCTTCGTATGTTTTTCAATGACATTTTCTCAATTATTGAGTCTTTTAAATTTAAAATATATTTTGTTTTCTAATAGTGTTCATCAATGTTGAAAATGTGCATATAAGTATAGTCAACCATATCTCAATTGGTTGTTATTTATATGAAACATTTTTTAAATCCTTTCAATTTAAGATTGTGTTTTGGATCTGTATATTGGGCTATAAACTGTTTTCCTTCTAGAATGCGACCATAATCCCCTTATCATGGTGTCTTTCTAACATTTATCTAAGAATACTACTAAAGGCACTTTATCAGCAGTCAAAATTTTATATTGTCTCCTTAGCTTTTAGCTTTTATTCATATAAAGAGGTCAAATTAAATTGAGACATCTTATAGATCTGGTAAGGGAAAAGGAGTCAATTTAATAGTAAACTTAAAATAATCTGCTTTTTAGAGCAAAGAACATGAACATGCCTTAATTATGACATGCGGGGGGAAGGGAAGTGGGCATAGTATGGGTGCATACAGAAGAAGGTAAATGGCAACCAACAGACTGGAAAAGATCTGTACAAATCCTACATCCGATAGAGGGCTAATATCCAATATATACAAGGAACTCAAGAAGTTAGACTCCGGAAAACCAAATAACCCTGTTAAAAAATGGGGTATAGAGCTAAACAAAGAATTCTCAACTGAAGACAACTAAATGAGAAGCACCTAAAGAATTGTTCAACATCCTTAGTCATTAGGGAAATGCAAATCAAAATAACCCTAAGATTCCACCTCCTACCAGTCAGAATGGCTAAGATCAAAAACTCAGGTGACAGCAGGTGCTGTTGAGGATGTGGAGAAAGTGGAACACTCTTCTACTGATGGTAGGAATGTAAGCTGGTATAACCACTCTGAAAATCAGTTTGGTGGTTCCTCAGAAAATTGGATATAATACTACCAGAGGACCACTCCTGGGCATATACCCAGATGATTCTCCAACATGTAATAAGGACACATGCTGTACTATGTTCCTAGCAGCCTTATTTATAATAGCCAGAGGCTGGAAAGAACCCAGATGTCCCTCAACAGAGAAATGGATACAGAAAATGTGGTACATTTACATAATGGAATATTACTCGGGTATTAAAAACACTGAATTCATGAAATTCTTAGGCAAATGGTTGGAACTAGAAGATATCATTCTGAGTGAGGTAACCCAATCACAAAAGAACACACATGGTATGCACTCACTGATAAGTGGAAATTAGCCCAGAATCTTGGAATATCCAAGATACAATTCACAGACTAAACAAAGCTCAAGAAGAAGGAAGACCAAAGTATGGATACTTTGGTCCTTTTTAGAAGGGGGAACAAAATACCTATCGGAGGAGATATAGAGACAAAGTGTGGAGCAAAGACTGAAGAAACTACCATCCAGAGACTGCCCCATCTGGGTTTCCATCCCATATACTGTCACGAAACCCAGATACTAATGTCAATGCCAATAAGCACTTGCTGCAAGGAACCTGATAAAGCTGTCTTTAAGAGGCTCTGCCAGTTCCTGACAAATACAGAGGTGGGTGCTCCCAGCCAACTATTGTACTGAGCACTGGGTCCCTAATAGAGAAGCTAGAATAAAGGATCCAAGGAGCTGAAGGAACTTTCAGCACATAGAAGCAACAATAATATGAACCAACAAGTACCCCCAGAGTTCCCAGGGACTAAACTACCAACCAAAGATTACACATGGAGGGACCCATGGCTCCAGCTGCATATGTAGCAGAAGATGGTCTTGTTGGACATCAAAGGGAGGAGAGGTTCTTGGCCCTGAGAAGGCTTTATGCCCCAGTGTAGGGGATTACCAGGACAGGGAAGAGGGAGTGGGTGGGTTGGTGAGCACAGGAAATCGAGGATGGGATAGGCATTTTTTGAGGGAAAACCAGGAAAGGGAATAACATTTGAAGTGTAAATAAAGAAAATATGTAATAAAAAAATCCATGCCACACCCAGAAAAATATGTTCAACATCCTTAGTCATCAGGGAAATGCAAACCAAAACAATCTGGAGATTCCACCTCACATCCAAAACTAAGATCAAAAACTCAGGTGATAGCAGATTCTGGTGAGGATGTGGAGAAAGAGGAATACTCCTCCATACCTGGTAGGAATGCAAGCTGGTACAACCACTGTGGAAATCAGTCTGGCGGTTCCTCAGAAAATTCACATAGTGTTAACTGATGACCCAGCTAAACCACTCCTGGGAATATACCCAAAACATGTTCCAACATATAACAAGGACACAAGCTCCACTATGTTTATAGCAGCTTTATTTATTATTATAAACTATTTATAACTTATTATAAATTATATTATTTTTCCAGCCAGAAGCTAGAAAAAAACCCAGATGTCCTTCAACAGAGGAGTGAATACAGAAAATGTGGTACTTTTATACAACGGGGTACTATTCAGCTATTGAAAAATAATGACTTCACGACATTCTTAGGCAAATGGATGGAATTAGAAAATATCATTCTGAGTAAGTTAATCCAGTCACAAAAGAACACACATGTTATGCACTCATTGATAATTGGATATTAGCCCAAACACTCAGAATACCCAAGATACAATTCACAGACTACATGAAACTCAAGAGGAAGGAAGACCAAAGTATGGATGCTTCAGTCCTTCTTAGAAGAGGGAACAAAATACTCAAGGCAGCAAAAACAGAGACAAAGTGTGGAGCAGAGACTGAAGGAAAGGTCATCCTGAGACTGCCCCACCAGGGGAATCCATCACATATGCAATCACCAAACCCAGACACTATTGTGGATGTCAACAAGTGCTTGCTGACAGGAGCCTGGTATGACTGTCACCTAACAGGCTCTGCAAGACTCTAGCAAATACAGAGGCAGATGCTCACAGCCGACCATTGGACTGAGCACAGGCTCCCCATTGGAGGAATTACAGAAAGGACTGAAGGAGCTGAAGAGGTTTATAAACCAAAGGAAGAACAATATCAACCAAACAGACTCCCCAGAGCTCCCAGGGACTAAACCACCAACCAAAGAGCACACATAGAGGGACCCATGGCTCCAGTCGCATATGTAGCAGAAGATAGCCGTGTCTGGCATCAATGGGAGGAGAGGCCCTTGGTCCTGTGACGGCTTGAGGACCCATTGTTGAGGAATGCCGGGGTGGAGAGGCAGAAGTGGGTGAATGGGTGGGGAACACCCTCATAGAAGCACGGAGAGGGAGGATGGGATGGGGGTTCTGAAAGGGAATCTGGGAAAGAGAATAGCATTTGAAATGTAAATAAGCAAAATATCCAATACAAAAAAAGAAGGTATTGACCTGGGAATATTTCACTTTGTCCACAAACCTAGTATAAACACCTAAAGCCAGCCATAAAACCAGGTAACAATTGGTTTCTCTAAGGTCTGAGTTATTAGCAATTTATAATACATTAAATGATAGTTTGGCTATTTTCTGAATTTATCAAATAACTAAATGCTCCAGCACTGGCTTACCAGAATGTATATTTAAATAAGACTTGATAAACCAAAAAATGTGAAGGGTTTCTGAAGTACTTCATTTACTTAGATAATTGTCAGAGCTGTTTTCTGACAGATGAGAGCAGTCATCACTGAGCTTCTGAGTATTATTTTCTGTGTGATGTAGCTGATGTTAACAAAAACTATCAAGAGGACTCCTTAGGATTTGAATAAATGAGGGAGATTTTAGGAAATGGCTACATTAATTTACAACGTAAACTTCCATAAAATAAAACAACAACTTTGTGAAGGTCAAGAAAGAATGATGTTCACAGTTATATTATTACCACTAATTAGATAAATGTAGATTAAAAACAAAGACAAATTATAAACATGTTTGATTTTGTTCATATTCAACATAGAAAATATGAACAGCAGATAGGTCATGGAAGCTACTATAAAAAGGGGGGTAGTCATTCAGTGACTACTTAGACCCAAGTTAGGCTTGGGTAAAAAAAAAAAAAGAAAATTATCAGAAGCTGTATCAAGGAGAAAACTGCAATCAATTGTCTAGCTGTTATCCAAAGGCAAAGATGTCATTTTACATTGTTGCAGTGTAAGGTCTGAAGTGTAAGCTCTTTTGGGGCTGCTTGATAAATGGTTTGATCTGGTGCTGGATAGTGGGCTGGAATGGGGCATAGATAAGAAATGCACTTCATATCCTAAAGGATATCCAGAAGTCCAAAAGGGTCTACAGATACATCAAATATCAATTTTCTATTCTCTAAAAGAAAATAGAAAACAATAGATTGCATATCAAACCCTCCAACCCTCACATGACCTTTATGTTTTATAAAGTAAAATCTACTGCAGCACCAAAGTCAATGCAGAAATATTTGAAGTAATCCAAAACCAGGAGAAAGAAACAGGTTTTAAAAATATATTATAGACTCTACACTAACCCAACAAAAAATAGTTAATAAAAATTCGTGTTACATACATGAAGAAATTACCATTTCTTTATTTTATAATTAATTCTGTGGTTTCTAGAGAAACAGGGATATATAATAATTGAAATGTACAGATACATGGAACGCTGATAAATGATGTGATTTACGGATGATACATGAGACACACAAAGATGCAGAGAGAATTTCATGTGTATTGTATAGATGCATTACCTGTCAATTAAAAAAAATCTATGGCCTATATATAGGAAAGGGTGGAATAGAATGTGAGATATCCAGGAGATAGAACAAATTCAGGGATAGAGCAAGGTTTGTCTCTCAATTGTGATTAACTGGATTCAACTGGGAAGATATAACAAGACGGATGCACAGTGCCTGAACACAAGTAACCAACCATATGGCAATATGTAGATTAGAATAAATGGACTATTTTAAGTTATGACCTAACCAGAGAATAACCCAGCTATATGACAAAGGTAAATATATTTTGAGTCTTTGTGTGGTTCTAGGAGCATTGACCTGGGAGGAAGGTCCAGGCATAATTTCTGCACTACAGTATAATAAGATGATATGTACTTGAATACAAATAATTTTTCTACATTATTTAACTGAAACAATTCTTACCTAGTCTTTCTCTTTCCTTATCTCTCAGCCTTACCCATTAAAATTTCTAGTAGATACTCTTCTTTATTCTTCTATAGGAGCAATATTTTTGAAAAGAAAAATGCACATAATTTTTATGTTTCGAACTGGATAAAATTTAAGAAAATAATTGCTCTTAAAATCATAGTTACTAAATTTTATTCCCACAAAATGTGCAAAACATGTCCAACAAGAAAAAATTAACAAATTGCTTTGCAAGAAAATTTGTCTGATGTTTTTGGTCTTATCAAAGCTCAACCCTAGTGTTCATTATGAGTAAATATTAAATGCATTCATTTTACATCTATACAATTATCTCATCAAAGGTTATTGCAGAAATTATGTAATGATATTTTCAAGTAAAATTAATGTGTTTGTGATAAAAGGATACACAATAGATTATCTAAGTTAAATTAATGACCATCTTTGTTCTGTTAATATAAAAATATCCTGAGACTGCTTCTACTATGGAACATGTGTTTTGTGGTCATGTAAATTTGTGTTCCTGGGGCCAGGGACTTATATTTGGCTCCAGAATAAACTACACCTTACCTACTTTGAGATGAGAGTTGTGTGGTTTATCAACTAGGCTATAACTAGTTTATAACTAGGCTAAATCAAGTGATCATAGTACTGGAAAGCCTGGAACTAATAGATTTAGTGCTTTTGAATTTTTAAAACTTGATTCCAATGGCTAAAAATTTTCAAGTAAAAAAATGTCCTTTCGGAGGGGGTAAGGTGAAAAGTTCACAAAATAAGCTGTGTCTATTTTCAGTGGTGGTGAGAAGAAAAACAGTAAGCAAAATAAGCAGAAAATGTATGTTATTATAGAAATTAACCTCATATATCAGTAACTATGACATTTTAAACATAAATAAATAAAGAATAGAAAAAAGAGGCTCTTTAAAATTTATTGACAATTCAGAAAAAATTATACAATAAGCGTTTTTAGAACAGTAAGATTAGTAGAAATTATTAACAGTGCCTATTGGGTAGCTCTCTAGAATAGTGTCCAATTCAAAACAGGACAAAGTTAACATTGGTCTTATAAATTGAGAATTTTCTGTCTATGATCACTTGATTTAGCCTAGTTATAAACTAGTTATAGCCTAGTTGATAAACCACACAACTCTCATCTCAAAGTAGGCAAGGTGTAGTTTATTCTGGAGCCAAATATAAGTCCCTGGCCCCAGGAACACAAATTTACATGACCATAAAACACATGTTCCATAGTAGAAGCAGTCTCAGGTTATTTTTATATTAACAGAACAAAGATGGTCATAAATTAAACCATTTTTGAAATATGTTTTTGGGGACATAGAATAGGCAAATTAAAGCAGAATGGTTTAAACTCTCATTGTTTACAGCCACAGGTACAACCTGATGACCTGCTTAGCTTTTGGTTAGTTGAAAATTCGTGCTTTGGACATTCAAAGGACTTGCCTAATGTCCACAAAGTTGTTAGGTCAGATGCAGAGGAGCACAGCAAATGGCTATTTTAATGGCTGAAAATTACCACTCCCAAAATGGGCTTTGGACTTGCAACATTCCAAGTTCCCTGCCATCACTCAGGTCTTATCAGGTAATGACCCCTGCCAGGGATTCAGCTGATAATTCTTTCCAGGAACTTTCAATAACAAAATCGTCAGCCCACTGGCATTCAAGAGACAAAATTTTGGCTTTTTATGTAAGAGAAGAAACAAAAAGAAACCAAGATGCCTACTTAAGACTCTAAGAGACAAAATAGGGATCATTTCTGTTGGTTTATTATACTCAAGCCTCATTTTCCAAGTCAGACACAATGAGCTTAAGCATGTTAGTAATTAATGGCATAGAAGTTTTATTCAATTCCAATAAAATACCTATACTTTTTTACAAGTATCTTAAAAATAAATGATATGATTTATGCTCAGGCTATTTTCCCGATTATGAACACAGACTGGAAATATTCTAAAAATAACAGTGTTTTAATTGTTTAATTGTGAAATTATTGTGTGGTGACTCCCCATAGATTCAAATGAATAATGAAAAAAATCATACAACAAAAGTTCTTTTGAATGTCAATGAAGAATCCCTAAACAATTAAATAAAGAATACTGAGAATTTCTTCATATTGCCATTCAAATATTCAGAGTCATGGTGAATAATTGGTGAGATATTATTTGTAGCATGTAAGCAAAATTAGAAATATATATGTTCATCCACACATAAATACAAATATCAAAAGCACACAGATATACATACAGTTGTAAAACCAAAGGGCAAAAGAGTTTGATCTGAATAAACAGCTAATGGTCCATGCAGCTCAGATGTATAATAACTTTGAAGGTGGCAGACTTCACTAGCAGCAAATAAACTACAAATTAAGCTTAAAGTGTGGCAATATTTTATTCTTATATAATTGGCATAACTTAATTTTTATAATCATTAATACACAATTTAACAAAGTGGCTTTCTGTATAATCTGTGTATAATTACACATAAGTTAAATTAAATGTTGCAAATGTAGCTTTTATTTGCCTGAAGTAATTGTCATCACAGAGGCTTACCGCTGTATAAGATCAAACTCTCTAGTTCTTTCTAAACTCTGTCTCCTGATTCAACTCAGATGTTCTGGCTTAAACTCCCTTCAAAGCTGACTGATTCAATCTGGCTTCTGTCTGCTCTCACTCAGTTGCTCTGCTTGACCTCAAACTAACTGTTGCAATTTGTTCTAATCTTCTGGCTTCTTCTCATTCTCTGGCTCATTCTGACTTCACCTGAAACCTGTCTCAGTAAAATTGACTCCTCGTCCTCCTCCTCCTCCTCGTCCTCCTCCTCCTCCTCCTCCTCTTCCTTCTCCTCTTCCTCTTCTTCCTCCTCCTCCTCTTCCTCCTCCTCCTCCTCGTCCTCCTCCTCCTCTTCCTCCTCCTCCTCCTCTTCCTGTTTCTCCTCCTCTGCCTCCATCTCCTTTCTCTCCCCTGATCTCTTAAATAGCTTCTCTTTCCTATATTTTTCTCCTGAGCACTGGGTATATCCTATCTCTGACTCATTCTATCAAATCTTTCTGATTCATTACTTTGACTAGCCCTGAATTAAACATCACTTTAAAACATGACTGCTTCCTTTTTTAAACAAATTTTACCTTAAAGGTGTGTACTAAGTGTGTGTCTGTATCCCAGTCGGAGGGATTAAAGATGTGTGATGTGTCTATTCTAGCTGGATCACTGAGACCATTGTCTTTGAATGTGATTCTTTGCCAGCACAGCCATGTTGCTGTATTAAAATTCCTGTACAAACATCATCTCAATTTATATATCCAATATATCTTGCATACATATAATAATAGGGAAATGCAATATTGTGCTGTGCTGTTTAGAAGATATCTATCTGTCTGTCTGCCTGTCTATCTACCTACCTACCTATCATCTATCTATCTATCTTCTAAAGACTCAAGGCTGGATAGTTTCTCTGACTGCCAGAGGTAGCAGGGTTCCACTTTCAGTACCTAACCTAGTCTGTCCAGCCCTGGACCACATTTCTAAGATTCATCTAGGTCCCTTTCTGCTTACCTCTTATCTCACCATATCCAACATCTTCACTCAGGAAGACCTACCCTTAAAATCTACTCTCAGACCAGGAGACATATCCTATGAATCAGCTCAGCCTCGTCTGTCCTCCTGAATTCTTCTCAACTAAGCCATTTCTAACCCCAGGTCCAACCTGAGACCACATTCATTTTTTTATAGCCCAAGATGCTCTGCTCATATAAGACATGGAAACTAACAAAAGAAATCCATAATCCCATATATGATAAAAACATACAAAAGTGAAAATCAACACAGTATGTCTTCTCCAAACCCTACCAGTCCTGTAGAAATGTTTTCCCATAAGAATTAGCTGGGTGAACCTAAGGATCCAGAATTTAAAATTACAATAACAGGGTTTATCAGAAAATTCAAGGAATTGAAAAAAAGTACACACAACACAAAGAAAGAAGGAAACAAATTGACCAAAGCAAAGCCACCAAAACAAAACAAAACAACCAAAAACCAAACCAAACCAAACCAAGCAAGCAAGCAAGCAAGCAAACAAACAAACAAAAAAACCAATAAAAAACAATGAACAAACCAAAAGAGTTTATTGAATTTAAGGAGACAGAACCCAAGGAGAATCAACACAGGAAAGATGTCCAAGAAAACACTACACTAGCATAAGGTAGAAGGAAATGATGAAGACAATTCAAGGTTTGAGAATGGAGTTAAATAAAGCTACAGAAACAGGAAGCAAGAAAAAAATGAAAATGGTATGAAAACACCCAATAAAACAACTAGAAAACTCAAAGGAAAGCCTAAGAAGTAAAATGGATCAAACAGAAGGTAGAATACTAGGACTCAAAAGTAGGAGGTGTTTATCAAATAGAGAGTATGAAAACAATACAAAACAGGAAAGGATATAAGAAACATGCAAAACAATGGCATGTAGGAATAGATGAAAAAGAAAAATATGATGTCAGTGGAAAAATAAGATCACAGGAAAAAAAACTCAATCCTTTTTTGTCTTTTAATTGTAAATAGATTCTTTTATACAATGCATTCTGACCACACTTTTCCTTCCCTTCTCTCTACCCAACACCCCTCCGTTCATTCTCATCCTTATTCACACACTCCATTTCTGTCTCCCTTCAGAAAAAGAAACAACTATGAAACAGGACACAACAAACACAATTAAGACAAGGCAAAATCCCTCACACCCTTACACCGAGGCTGGATAATGCAACCCAATGAGAGAAAAAGAATCCCTAAAGCAGGCAAATGAATCAAAGTCACACCTACTTTCACAGTTAGGATTCAAACAAAAGCACTAACTTCACAGCAACAACATATACACAGAGAACCTGGTGCAGACAGACTTAAGCCTGTCTTTGCCACTTAGTCACCATGGACCCATAAGAGCCTTGCTTACTTGATTCAGTGGGCCATGACTCACACAATCTCTTTGCTTTCCAAGGGGTCCTCTGAGCTCCTAGGGAAGGTAATGGAGGCCTCCAAATGAAATGAAGCTGTTGTGTTCTTTATGACAGCCCATTGTATAGAACACACAATCGAAGTAATTGTGCCATGTAGTTTAGACAAAGAAACAGTTCATTTTCCAGGAAGTTGGAAAGGACTACTGAGAATACAGTGCTACCTAGTATCATGGAAACTATAAAACCGAGTATTGCTTATTGTTGAATTAAAAGCATTTCCCAAAGTTCCTTTAAACTTTATACACTTACAAAGTACACTTTAAAAAAAAAGATTACATTGCAGATAAACACTGGAAATTGCAAGGCTAGTTTTCCTTACTATAAGATTATAATAAAAACCTGGACATATTTGAATAATTCCCCAAGGGAATATGTAAGTACTGCTTTTGAGGAAAAGTAAACTTAAACATCCATTAGAAAAGTTTCAGCACAATGTGTTGACACCATCTATGATGTGCTAGCTTTTTTATATCTGTTTTATTTCCTGTATTTTAAGTCTTTTTGGTTAGCTAATGTATACTGACGTATATACCAACATAGATATTTATGAGTACATTTTATATATTTTGAAAATAAATTTTAATCAATTGTATTTTGAAATGGTCAACCCAAAAACCAAATATAAATAATCAAAGTGTGTAAACATAGAATGTGACAGGCTCATGGGAAGGATTGGAGGGAGGGAGTTGGAAATGATGAATAATTATATTTTAATAAAAATAAACAATTCCCACCACAATCTTACTGTCTTCAGAGAGACTTTTCTGTGTGGTTTTCTAAAGGATCCTGGCACTGTATGTGTGAAAGTCGGGGCATATATCCATGTAAGTCTATATAGAGTCCCTGGAGATTAGTCTAGATGGTTAGGTTGTTAAAGCAGTAGCACTGAAGAAAGGGAGATGGGTCAGTTGAAGAGATATATAGATGAACTTTGAATGATGATATAGGATGTACTAAACAGGAACTTCTTCATGAGGGGACATGACTACAACTCTTTGATATCAGGTGGTATCTTCCTTCAAATACTCTAGAATTTCTCAGTATAAAAACTAACCTGGTAATGGTGGCAAGGACCGTAGCTCTGTGAATGAATTTCTATTTGAAACTATGACTGCTAATGGGCAAATATCTGAAGATAGAATCCAACCACAGGCATATTTTCTTTGTGTCTCACCACAGGCTTACTGCATTGCCTTTGGCTTAGCTAGGGTTTCTATTGCTCTGCTGAAACACCATGTAGTCATGAGGTAGGGGACAGCACTTAACTTCATTTGTAAGTCTATATCACAATCTATCATGAGAAGACATCAGGGCAGGAAGTTAAGGGAAGAACCTGGAGGCAGGAACTGAAATAGAACTATGTAGTAGTGCCACTTAGTGGCTTTATTTTTACTGTGGCTGCTTTATCATTCTGCTTTCTTGTACCCAGCACCACAACAAGCCTTGCAGTGGCACTATCTACAGAGAGCCCTCACACACTGACCTGCAATCAGGAAAGTGTGTCACAGACTTGCATGTTGGCAAATCTTATGGCAGCATTGTTTTCCATGGAGAGTGTGTGTCAAGTTTGTAATAAACAATCCAGGGCAGACCTCTTGCCTGGGAAGGTGTTGGAATGCAATAGTTTGTAATGTGTGTACACCTCTCCTGATAGCCTTTCTCTGGGGATAGCTGTTTGAAAGTTGTCTCTCTAGTAAATACATTTGAGGCCAGCTATAGTGTCTCCTTTAAGAAGGTTTGTTTCCTAACATATTGATAAGTTAACTTAGCTGCCATTCTCATAATGTTAGGGACTAAGGTTAGATTCCTTGGGGTTGACCTACATATATACCATTTACTCAGGTCATTTACATCTTTAAGGGGAAAAGATAGACACATAAAGCTCCCGTTTCTTGCACTTCTGCCACTAAGAGAATCCCTAAGTTCTCTTGGACTCAATCATTTCTTACAGATTAAAATGTTAAAACTACCAAGCAAACAAGAAAGATCACCCTCATCTTTAGAGGTATTGTGAGATCCTCCTAACAACTATAAGCATTCTGCAAGTTCTATCCCTAAGCTCATTGATTTCATTGTTTCCCACCACGCTTTGGTGTGATCATGTTTGGGAATGAAAGGAGGAATAAAATTGTCTCAAATGTGAATTTAAATGTTAGAATCAACAACTAAGGATGCAGAAACAGAATATGTTAGATGTCTATCATGATAAACTCCTGAGACTGTAATCTTAAAGGGAAGAGTGGTCTATTTTTGCTCAAGTTTATGGGTTTTCAAGTCGTGGCCTTTGGCTTTGTTGCTTTCTAGCATGTGACAAGGAAAAAGGTTATAATAGCTGAAAGGCACAGGAAGTTGCTCATCTCTTGGTTTCCTGGATGCAGAGGCAGAGGAAAGCATAGACTCTTAATATCTCATTCAAGAAGGTGACTATGATAACTGTGTACTTTCTCCCTGTATCTATTTCTTCTTCAAATATGAACCAGTAGAGGACCAAGTCTTGGAGGAACATTCAGGATTCAAATAATAGCACTGAAAATCAACATTGTCCACAAAAATTCTGGTTACTATAAAAGTTCTGATGTAGGACAAACATGTCTGGTTACCAAGCATTTCCAAAGAAGAAATGGCATATTTCAATATTTCTCAAGTTTGTCTTTACATTTATGTGCCATTTGATGATGCTTGGCACATCATAGAGTAAGAAAGCTTTATAAATAAATGAAAAAATTACTACTATGGGAACAAACAATGTTGTTATGAGGTTGAAAATTAAGACTACCACTGGCAGCTTTGAGCCTCACACTGAATCAATTTATACCACAGCATAGTATAATAATTTTTTTCTAGAGTAAATTCTTAAGAATACTAACAGGGTAAATATGACTAATCTTTGTTTAGATCAGATTCATGAGGGAAAGGTTGTAGGATCGTTCTTTTTTGACAAATAGTGATATCCATGAAAGAATCCTCCATGAGAAATTTGCTACTCAGTGTGCTGCCTCACACACCAGAGATCAGATGATCCAATTGCCCCAGAATCCTTTCTTAAAATATTTTCCTATTTGTTTATATAGTCACTTCACAGCCTGACTGAAGTCATTTTCCCCTCTCTCTTCCCAGGTCCACTCTCACACCCCTCCCCCATTCCAGTTTCCTCAGAGAAGGGAAGCCCCTTTGGGTACCAAACCACCCTGTGTACATCAAGTCACAACAGGACTAGGTGCATCCTCTTCAACCAAGGCCAGATAAAGCAGCCCATTATAAAAAAAAAAAATCCAAATTTTATATGAGAAATAACCCTATTTCCTTATAAATTATTTAAGTTCATATGAAAAAAAATAATTTAAAAGCCTTTGGATACCTGCCTGCAACATTTGGGGTTTCTCTAGAAAGATGTGTGGCAGTAGGATGTGCATACAACTCTTTGCAAAGTGTTCCCAAGAACTATTGGCAGGAGAGAGGAGTATTGAGACAAATGTGGAGAAGAATCAACGCTGGGTCTCTTATTAAGCCCGTTGGTTTGATGAGCACATGAAGGTAAACCCTGCCTGGGATCCTGGGAGCTCCTCTAGAGCACACAGCATGGAGACATCGCACCTGGAAGCCAGAGACCTGCGGTGAAACCACATTAACTCCCATCAATCACTGGTGGCGAGATGCTCCCTGAGGCATGTTAGTTCGTGGGCATCACCATGTGGCGTGGGAACAGCAGGTTGCAGAGGACGGAGAACACCTGCAGAGAGTCTCAGGGGCTGACAGTTGGAGGTTAGTTTGCTATGAACAAAAATGTTAAATACTGACAGGACACCGGCAATCTGCCAAAAGCATTTACAATACATTTTATTTGTTGGGAGAAACAAAATTTACTTATTTATTAATAAAAATAAATACAACCATAGTCCAGATTTGGATAAAAGTAACTATTTTGGTTCTTGTTTGTATGCAAATATTTTTGCTGTTTTTTTTTTTAATTTCGATGACAAGACAGTAGAAATGAGTTCTTGTAATAGTCTAATATGAAGACTGTGAACTTATATCACAGCAAGATTATTGTATCACATCAAATAAGGTCAATGAGATAATTATATGAGAAACTGCATTGCAATGCTGAAGTACTATAATGATTTCAGCTAATTAATTCCATAAATCTGACATTTAAAGAGTAAATGATGTTGAATACCTCACCCAAGTACTAGAAAATTAAAAAGATATGTAGGTTTATTTTCCCATGTAAAGTTTTAAGAATTGTTCTTTGAGGAAATATATAAAATGCAAAATTCTTCAAATAACAAGATATTTTAATTATATTGAAATTAAACAATAGTTTAAGTAAGCATGAGGCAGTTGTGCAGAAAGATTAAAAGTAATACTTCCTATTTTTTTTTTAATATTCATGTGAACTAAATTGAGGAAATGGAGCATTAGAATACATTGAGCACAAATGCCGTTTTAAAATGATTTTATTTAGTAAAAATAGTAGTAAATAATTGGAAAGTTTGGACACTGTTACGGGTTATCCAAAACGCAGATTTAAAAATGTATCTTTAGGGGCAGGGACATGAAAGTCTTCTGTCACCTCCCCAACCCACTCACACTCTGTTCCTCCCCTCCACAAAGTAACAGCTTAGGCAGGAAGCCCCCAAAGAGAATTCTTAAAAAGTGTGATGGAGATGCTCAAGTGTAGCTCTCCACAACTAATGGCTTCTGGCCAGGTCTTGAGTCGAGGGGAGGGTTCAGTTCTATTTATAGGACAGGCCAATGAGAGTTTGACCATGCTTCAGTTAGTATACAGATGACATGAATTGGACTTTTTTCTATTATTTTATTCTTATTTTTATTTTTCCTTGGTGTGTGTGTGTGTGTGTGTGTGTGTGTGTGTAATAAGGGTAACAGGCAGACATTGAAAGGCTGGGAAGTATGATCAGGGTTCATGATGTGAAAGTCACAGAGAATCAATAAAAATGGTATGTTAATAAAAAAATGAAAGAAAGAAAAGTTTGCCAACTAATTCTCTCTCCAGTTAATGCATGTCTTTTAGGGAACTGGTCATGCTGGCTGTTAAATTCACCAGTTTATTGTTCACAAAGAATAACAATGCTAATCTAGTTAATTATAGAGAATATTTTTAATTAAAAAATACAAATGCAAAAATTATGTTTTTCTAGTTATACTAGTCTTTTAGTATATGGGAAGTATTTTTACCTATAGAAGTCAATGACTTTAGTTTTTATAGTGTATTCACAATTTAAGAAAATTGAAAAAATAGCAACTGAATGTCTGCCTCAGTAGTACCTTTTAAAAATCAATCAATCAATTCATCAATTAATTAATTTTACTTCCAGAGTACAATTTCCCCCTACTTCTCCTTTCCAACCCTCCCTCCCCCATCTTCTCTTCCTCTCCTTTTCTTCAGAAAAGGGCAGGCCTTCCCTGCATATCAAGCAGCCCTGGCATATAAAAGTGCAGCAACACTAGGTGCAGTATCTCATTTTAAAGCAAGTCTAGGCAATCCAGTGGGAGTCCTAAAGTCAGGCATGAGACTGCCCTGCTCTCACTGATAGGACTTCCACATGAAGAGCAAACGTCACAACTGTCACATATGTCCGAAGGACCTAGGTTAGTCCAAGGCAGGCTCCCTGGTCGAGCCCCGTGGATCCGGGTTAGTTGATTCTGTGGGTTTTCTTGTGGTGTCCTTGACCCCTCTGGCTCCTACAATCCTTTCTCTTCCTCCATACAGGGTTCCCCAAGCTCTGACTAATGTTTGGGTGTGGGCATCTCCATCTCTTCTCTCAGATGCTGTGAGAAGCCTCTCTGAGGAGGATTATGCTAGGCTCCTGTCTGCAAGAATAGAAGAATATCATTACTAGCATCAGAGGTGAGAATCCCACTTGTGGCATGGCTCTCAGCTATACTTTTCCATAATAGAAGGTTTAGGGTAGAATCAAATGGAGTCTTACTAAAATTTGAAGTTTGTCCTACAGATTCAAGGAAGTAGCCCTTTCCTTCTTCATAGCTGAATGTTTTTCATTATGCCAATGCCCAGTAAATGCACAAGTATTCATGTACATTTAGGTAAGCATGGTGTAGTCTAACACAGGATATTTGTACCTACTTTTGTCTATAACATATACATATACATGTGGCATACACACACACATTGGCCAAACTCTTGATAAATACGAAAAATGTTTAATAGAACTGGAAATGCAACTATCTCTTAGCATGCCGAATTTCACTTTCTTTGCATAGGAAACCAGAAATCAAGTTGCTGGATCATGTGGTGGAGTATATTTTTAGGATTTTAAGGAATCTTGACATTGTTTTATGTGATAATGATACTAATTTATATTCCGACCAACAGGGTACAAAGATTCCATCTGATTCTTTTGCCAACATTTGTCCTTTGCATTTTTATTATTATTCACAGCTGCTGTTCTAGGAAGTGTAAGGTAGTATGTCAACTCCCTTCAGCATGTATTTCCTTAATTAGTGTCTGAACATCTCCCTGAGTACATCTTGGGCAATTGTCTTCTCTAGAGACATTTATTATTGCTTGACTTATCAGACGTATGTCTGCCAAGAGATGTCTCCCAATTTCTGCATTATCTTTTCTGTCTCTTCACTGATTTCTTTTGATGTGCAGATTGGATTTTGATCACTTACAGACCATAGGAAAATAGAAGCTACAATTTTCTTTATTCATAATTTGGAAGATTTTCAATCTCATAAATCCTCATTTTTGCTACTGTTTTCTATGCTGTGCTGAAATTTCTCTTTAAGACATTGCTCAAATGAATGACAAGAAAAAAAAACCCAAATATTTCTTATAGTAATTTCCATTTCAGGATTTTCCCTACACCATTAGTCAATCTAGAAATTAGTTTTTTACATAATATGAGAAATGACTCTTCCATAATTTGGCCATGGTATTTTATCATGAAACAGAAAAATAACTGTTGCATTCAACACGCTATAAATATTAAGTCATAAGTAAATTAGAAATTTATCCATGGTATCTAGTACAATTAATTTACTATGTGTCATTTAAATGTATTTTTTAAAATTAAGATAAATATGTTATGTACTTGAATTCTGTTTCTAAGCACTTTCAAGAGGTTATACATTGTATATGCTCAAATCTTCAATAAATAAATATATAATAAAGTTTGAGATATGTTTATGATACAACAATTTTGTTTTACTTTTTTATTTAGTAGATTTTCCAATAAATTGAGAGAAGAAATATTTTTACACAATTCCCTATCTGCTGAAAGATAGAGAATATTTTTATGACCTTTCTCTGCAGCTTTTCTTCATAGCACATAGGAAAATTGTTAAGTCAAAATTTTAATGAAGTAACTATGTTAATTTCAAAGTTTATGAATATTTGGAGATTCAAAGTCACAAAAACTGTATAAAATACTTCCTTTAAAAGTCCATCTGAAAATAAAAATTATATTAGCTACTTAAAGTTAAACAAAAACATATCAGAATTTTCTATTATTAGAATTAAACTACACATTAGTGGCTTTTAATTTTAACTTTGCATTCTTATCAATAAGAGAATAATTTCAGTAAAATGCAATATTTCTCATGGAAGTATAAGATAATTACATATATCTACATAATGTATAAACATTCATAGGCAAAATACCCATACACATAAAAAATAATATAATACATAAATAATTACATATGTATAGTATTTATTCCAACTAAAATAAAAGAAAACTCAAAGTACCTAAATTCTTTTTTTTTCCTCTTCTCGTGTCCCTCTTGGTCCGGGCCCAGCTCACTCCGGCCCGCTCACTCTGGGGCCTGCTCACTCTGGGGCCTGCTCACTCCAGGCCTGCTCATTCTGGGGCCCAGCTCACTCCGGGCCTGCTCACTCCGGGGGCCTGCTCACTCCGGGGCCCGCTGCTCACTCCGGGCCCGCTCACTCCGGGCCCTGCTCGCTCTGGTCCTGCTCACTCCGGGCCCGCTCACTCTGGGGCCCACTGCTCACTCCGGGCCCGCTCACTCCGGGCCCTGCTCGCTCTGGTCCTGCTCACTCCAGGGCCCTGCTCACTCTGGGCCCTGCTTGCTCTGGTCCTGCTTGCTTTGCACCCTGCTTGCTCTGGCTTGTAGTTTTTTTATTTGTTTCTCAATACGAATGGTTGTGAGTCACCATGTAGTTGCTGGGATTTGAACTCATGACTTCCGGAAGAGCAGTCAGTGCTCTTAATCGCTGAGCCATCTCTCCAGCCCCCACCTAAATTCTTGATACGTATTATATTTGTGATATCAATAGTTTCAGATTAATTATTGTGCAGAAGTATTGCAGTTTCTAAAGGATGCTAGACATGATGTTTATGTAGTATTATTTTTTTGGAAATATTCACACGTAACTGTGAACTCTAATTTCTTATTACTCTGATATTTAAACACAAACACTCAATGCTGTCCAATGAAATAAATGCAGAACAAAATCAATTATTTTATCTGTGTACCAAAGGTTCTAGTAGAGTCTAAAAAAAGTTGACACAGGAGCCAAGAGCATACCAAGATGTGATTGCCAGTACCACTGTACAGTACACTGCCTTTAACTGCAGTTCCAGCTGGTCTGATACTGTCTTCTGACCTAACTGGGCAGCAAGAATGCATATAGTTCATATATACATACTTGCTGGCAAACCATCACACACACAGTATATGAATGAATTATTTTATGGATAGATTGCCATAGTCATTAGTGCGTCATTATTTTTCAAGAACTTGTCTTCAGTGCCCGAGGAGCTCATAGCAGCATTATCGTGTCCGCATTTCCCCTACAGTCCTAGAAGGGCCTCCAGCTAATCCAGCATGGTATCTTATCAGGAAGCAAGCAGACACTTGACCCTGTGATATTTTTCTACCACATCTGTTTGACTCAAATGTGTCTTCCAACCGAAACCACAATTTCTAATTCCTATAAGAATGATGTTGATACAGCAATGTAAACCATTTGCAAATCATGCTTTGACTAAAATTTTATTTTACTTTATTAGAGAAGAATATGTGATTGAATGCCGAATGTTTTATGTTCCAACTGTTTGTTTGTTTGTTTTGGTTTTGGGTTTTTTTTTTTTTAGTGGTAACTGAGACTTCATATTTTCTGGCTCATGTTTACCTCAGGATGTCTCATCAAGAAAAAGAATGGCAGGCAGAATTTTTTAATTTCTAAATTTCTCTCTGTCTCCCGTTTCCATACCAACTCTCTCTTTTCTTCCCCTTTGATGATTTGAATGAACAGTCAAAAGTGAGTGTACATGTAACTGTTTTGACCTAATTCTTTTGCCACTTTTCTGCCTTCTCCCAATATAAGCTCTTTACAGACCAGTATTAGACTTATTGGCTTACTGATGCATTCTCAGTACCTGGTTCAATTTCTGGTATGAGGCAAATATACAGGAGATTCCTGTTTACTGAATTATTGAGCCCTACCAGTTTTGTGCTAGCAGATTCAAATTCTCTTAGTGATAAAGCAGACATTGATAATAATCCACACTATAGATGCAAGCAGTATGTATGCTCATGGAACCATTGAAAATGGAGCATAGGGACATCATGCTCCAGTAGTGCATTGAGAAAACAGACTGAGAGGCCATTTTGCCAGATTCTATATAGGGTAAGTTTTATGACCTATCATGAAACTAAGAATTATTGGAGTAGTGGTAGAACCTAACAGGGGCCTAGCTTCTGGCAATGTCATGCCTAGTACTCTGAGCTTATTTTCATATAGATTTGTTCCTGACTGTATACTCCTAGAAGATCTTTTATTATAGTCCTACCATATCCAGTTATGTAGGTTTTATCAGGAGGAAAAACACTATAATAAATCATGAGTTCAATACTCATGACCCAAAAGTAGAGGGCAGGGTGCATGCTAGGACTGGAGAGAGGAGTGCATGATTCTATCAGACTCACTGGATAACCTGCCTAGTCTTCTAATTGGTGGGTTCCAGGTCAATGAAATATCCTGTCTCAAATGGAAAAGGTGCATAGTGCCTTCAGAACTCTGTTGCTATGTTCTTTCAGATATATTATTGTTTTTTTTAAATTTTCTATATTCATTGATTACATTCCAAATGATTTTCCCTTTCCCAGTTCCCTGCTCCCCATAAGTCCCATAAGTCCTTTTCCCTCTGCCCATTCACTAATCAACCCCCTCTCACTTCTCTGTCCTGGCAATCCACTACAAGGCTGCATCAAGCCTTTCCAGGACAAGGGCTCTCTCCTTCCCTCTTCTTGGGAATGATTTGATATGTAAGTTGTGTCTTGGGTATTCAGAGCTTCTGGGCTAATATCCACTTATCAGTGACTACATTCCATGTGTGTTCTTCTGAGAATGAGTTAGCTCACTTAGGATGATATTTTCCAGTTCCAACCATTTGTCTAAGAATTGCAAGAATTGTTTTTAATTGCTGAGTAGTATTCCATTGTGTAAATATACCACATTTTCTGTATCCATTCCTCCAATGAGGGACATCTGGGTACTTTGTAGCTTCTGGCTATTATAAATAAGGGTGCTATGAACATAGTGGAGCATGTGTCCTTATTGTATGCTGGGGAATCCTCTGGGAATATGCCCAGGAGTGGTATAACAGGGTCCTCCAGAAGTGTCATGCCCAGTTTTCTGAGGAACCCCCAGACTGATTTCTAGAGTGGTTGTACCAACTTGCATCCCCACCAGCAGTGGAGGAGTATTCCTGTTTCTCCACATCCTAGTCAATACCTGCTGTATCCTGAGGTATTAATCTTAGCCATTCTGACTGGTGTGAGGTGAAATTTCAGGGTTATTTGGATTTGCATTTTCCTAATGACTAATGGTGTTCAACATTTCTTAAGGTGCTTCTCAGCCATTCGAAATTCTTCAGGTGAAAATTCTTTGTTTAGTTCTGTACCCCATTTTTAATAGGGTTATTTGGCTCTCTGGAGTCTACAGAAACTTTGTAATTTTATGAGGTCCCATTTGTCAACTCTTGATCTTAGAGCATAAAGTATTGGTATTGAGTTCAGGAACTTTTCCCCTGTGCCCATATCCTTAACGGTCTTCCCCAGTTTCTTTTCTGTTAGTTTCAGTGTGTCTGGTTTTATGTAGAGGTCCTGGATCTACTTGGAGTTGAGCTTAGTACAAGGAGATAAGAATGGATCAATTCACATTCTTCTGCATGCTGACCTCCAGTTAAACCAGCACCATTTATTGAAAAGGCTATCTTTTTTCCACTGGATGTTTTCAGCTACTTGGTTGAAGATCAAGTGACCATAGGTGTATGGTTTCATTTCTGGGTCTTCAATTTTATTCCATTTATCTACCTGCCTGTCACTGTAACAATACTATGCAGTTTTTAACATTATTGCTCTGTAGTATTGCTTGAGGTCCGGGATACTGATTCCCTCAGAAGTTCTTTTACTGTTCAGAATAGTTTTAGCTAGCCTGGATTTTTTTTGTTATTCCAGATGAATTTGAGAATTGCTCTTTGTTACTGAAAAACTGCATTGGGATTTTGAAGGGGATTGTATTGAATTGGTATGTTGCTTTTGGTAAGAATGTCATTTTAACTATATTAATCCTGCCAATCCATGAGCATGTAAGATTTTTTCATTTTCTGAGGTCTTCTTCAATTTCCTTCTTCGGAGACCTGAAGTTCTTGTCATATAGATTTTTCACTTGTTTCGTTAGAGTCACACTGAGATACTTTATATTTTTTGTGTCTATTATGAAGGGGGTCATTTCCCTAATTTCTTTCTCAGCCTATTTATCCTTTGAGTATAGGAAGGCTACTGATTTGCTTGAGTTGATTTTATAACCAGCCGCTTTGCTGAGGTTGTTTATCAGCTGTAGGAGTTCTCTGGTGGAGTCACTTAAGTATACTATCATATCATCTATGAATATTGCTAGTTTGACTTCTTGATTTCCAATTTGTATCCCTTTGACCTCCTTATGTTGTCTAATTGCTCTCGCTAGAACTTCAAGTACTATATTGAATAAATATGTAGAGAGAGTGCAGCCTTGTCTAGTCCCTGATTTTAGTGGGATTGCTTCAAGCTTCTCTCCATTTAGTTTGATGTTGGATACTGGTTTGCTGTATATTGCTTTTAATATGTTTAGGTATGGGCCTTGAATTTCTATTTTTTCCAAGACTTTTAGCATAAAAGGATGCTAAATTTTGTCAAAAGCCTTTTCAGCATCTAATGAAATGACCATGTGTTTTGGTTTTTTTTTTTGAGTTTGTTTATGTAGTGGATTGCATTGATGGTTTTCCATATATTGAACCATCCATGCATCCCTGAGATGAAGCCTACTTGATCATGGTGAAGGATTGTTTTGATTTTTTCTTGAATTTGCTTGGCAAGGATTTTATTGAGTGGTTTTGCATCGATATTCATTAGGGAAATTGGCCTGTAGTTTTCTTTCTTTGTTGGATCTTTGTGTGGTTTTGGTATCAGAGTAATTGTGGCTTCGTAGAATGAGTTGGAATATTTTGTGGAATAGTTTGAAGAGTATTGATGTTAGGTCTTCTTTGAGGGTCTGATAGAATTCTGCACTAAAACAATCTGGTCCTGTGCCTTTTTTGGTTGGAAGACTTTATGACCCCTTCTATTTCTTTAGGGGTTATGGGACTGTTTAGATGACCTATTTGATCCTGAATAATTTGGGTATTTGGCATCTGTCTAGGAAATTGTTCATTTCCTCCAAATTATCCAGTTGTGTTGAGTATAGGTTTTTGTAGTAGGATCTGATGATTTTTTGAATTTCCTCAGTTTCTGTTGTTATATCTTCATTTTCATTTCTAATTTTTCTAATTTGAATACTGTCTCTGTGCCCTTTGGTTAATCTGGCTAAGGGTTTATTTATCTTGTTGATTTTCTCAAAGAACCAGCTCATGGTTTTGTTGATTCTTTGTATGGTTCTCTTTGTTTCAACTTGATTGATTTCAGTCCTGAGTTTGATGATTTCCTGTCTTCTATTCCTCCTAGGTGAATTAGCTTCTTTTTGTTTTCAGGACTTTCAGGTGTGCCTTTAAGCTGCTAGTGTATGCTCTCTCCAGTTTCTTTTTGGATGCACTCAGTGTTATGAGTTGTTCTCTTAGCTTTGCTTTCATTTTGTCACATAAATTTGGGTAAGTTGTGCCTTCATTTTCATTAAATTCTAAAAAGTCTTTGATTTTTTTATTTTTTCCTCGACTAAGTTATCATTGAGTATTGTTCAGTCTCCATGTGTATGTCGCTTTCTGTTGTTTTTGTTGATATTGAAGACCACTCTTACTCCATAGTGAACTGATGGGGGAATGGCATTAGTTCGATCTTCTTATATTTTTTGAGGTCTGTCTTGTGATGAATTATATGATCGATTTTGGAGAAGGTACCATGAGGTGCTGAGAAGAAAGTATGCTCTTTTGCTTTAGGATGAAATGTTCTATATATATCTGTTAAATCCAATTGGTCAAAACTTCAGTTAGTTTCACTGTGTCTCTGTTTAGTTTCTGTTTTCCTGATTGGTCCATTGAGGAGAGTGGAGTGTTTCAGTCACCCACGATTATTGTGTTAGGGGCAATGTGTGCATTGAGCTTTAGTAAAGTTTCTTTTACAAATGAGGGCGCCCTGGCATTTGGATCCTAGATGTTCAGAACTGAGAGTTCTTTTTGGTGGACTTTTTCTCTGACCAGCAAGAAGTGTCCTTCCGTGTCTCTTTTGATGACTTTAGGTTGAAAGTCAATTTTATCTAATATTAGAATGGCTACTCCAGCTTGTTTCCTGAGACCATTTGCTTGTAAAATTTTCTTCCAGCCTTTTACTCTGAGATAGCTTTTGTCTTTGACGCTGAGGTGTGTTTCCTGTATGCATCAAAATGTAGGGTCCTGTTTTTTAGTCTATGTCTTTTTATTGGGGAATTGATCCATTGATGTTAAGAGATATTAAGGAATAGTGATTACTAATACCTGCTATTTTTGATGTTATTTTTTTATTTGAGTGGTTATCTTCTTTTGAGTTTGATGGAAGAAGATTACTATCTTTTACCAACTTGTTTCACTGCTATTCTCCGTCTCTTTATTAGTCTGAATTTGTAGCACCTCGTATACACTGATATACTAAAATATGTGTGTGTGTATATGCATAAAACACTATAACTAAATCAACATAATAATATGAATCTTTAGGAGAAATGTGTCAGAATATTCAATCAATTTTTTGATCATAGGATGACATCTTATTCATTATCCAGAACAAGTTTTTTCTCTTTAAGTGATTGACAAATCTTTCCATGTACATTACTTTTATATAGAAAAATATGACATTATTTTCATGCATTCTATCTCAATATTGAGATATAAATAATGTAGATTATATTTCTAAGATTTTTGTATTATTTGTTTGCTTTGATATATATGGGTATTTTATCTGTATGAATGTTTATGTACCACACTGGTTTCTGTTCCCTATGTAGGCCAGAAGAAGATATTGGATCTCCTGGAACTTGAGTAATAAATAGTTCTGAGCTGTTATGTGGGTGCTGGGAATTGGATCCAAGGCCTCTGCAAGAATAGCCAGCATTGTATACAATTGAGTAATAGTTCCATCCCTCAGTAATTATCTTTTTAGGCAGTAAATATATTTTTAAACAAGAAATGTCCAAACAAATTATTTTTTATTAATGAAGATCATCATCCCATGAGACACATTCCAAATTGTATCTAAGTCAATAATGCTATCTCAGATAAATATGATTTTTCCGAGTGTATGACATACATTGTTTCCATAAGGAAAAGCCTTTTATATCTATTTTATTTCACCTTGTTATAAACTGACATCAACTCAACATGATTACCATAAAATAATTGCAGTTTTATGAGAAACATTTTGAAAGCATGCCTTAAGTTGTTAAGCATGGGAAAATCCATGTGCCCAGAGCTCCATTTTCATATCACTAAATAGTCGCCCCAACCTCATCAGGTCTGGTGCATTGTTCTGTTTCTTGTTACATCATCAAATGTACAACTGTGAAACTTAAATGAGATAGAGTATCACACTGTATTCCCACTATTCTTATGTGTTTATGTCATTTCAATTTTCAGTTCATGATTCAAACCATCCACCAAAATGCATGACGATGAAAAATAACAATGTAGAAGCTTTAATATTACACATAAGAGGAAAGGTGGACTTATTTAATCTTATTTCTTAGCCTATCAATCAATCCATGATTGGAGGTTTATGTAACAAAAGCACAGTAAATCTTAAAGAATGTTATCCCTTATGAATTAAAATATTAAAAACGGTCAGATATTTACTCAAATATATTAAGCCACTGGGTACATAGACATGAAAAGCAGAGTTAATATTGAGATAGACCTTCTTGAAATATCTAAGGAAATTATGTTTCACACAGTGTTTAGCCAAGTGGGAATGGTATCTGGAAAAAGTCAAAATCTGATATTACAAGTAACAGATGCTTGTGCATATGACCTGTCAGATCCCTACTGCTTATACAAAAAAATGTAGTGAGTGAATCTATAATTTGGTCTACATTTTCCCCTAAAACATTTCCCCAAGATTTTTGTAGCAAAAGAAAAAAGGAAGGATAAACTACACAAAGGAAAGCACTTAGGATCAGAAATAATGGGATTGAAAGTTTTTAACTCTTAGAAAGCTTTTATCTCAAAAGCCAGCTATTGCTTTATTCTTCAAATATATGAAATTATATGTTATATGTTATTTATGGTGACATTTCTAAGATCATGTAAAATACAGTTTAGTACATAAGAAGGACATAATTGCAGCTGAATCAGTGGCTGAATTTGCATAAATTAGATCTGCCATGACAATAGCAGTGTGTCCACTAACAAAGGATGTGACCCATAGCTCATCCCATATTCATCACTTACATAAGTATATTTTGTCTGCTCTTAAAATTTAGATCACCCCCTTTATGTGTCCTACTCAGCTCTGAGCTCACCTGTGTCCTGTACAGATTAACATATCTCTTTCATCCATCACAAAGTAATGCTCATTTCTAATTATGTGATGGTTTGTTAATATTTGCCTCTGGTATCTGGATTTTTAATTTAGCACACCTGCAAGGAAGAGTATTCAGACAGAACAGGATTTGTATGGGTGTGGAGAGAGGATAATATTTTTCATAGCTATGAGTGCAGACTGGTGCCACCACTGTGGAAATCACTGTATCAATCCTTCATAACCTAAAACTTGATCTATTATAAGACAGCTATATAATTCTTGGGAAAATATCCAAAGGAGTCTTTACTTGACTGCAGAGGTAATTCCTCATCCATGTTTGTGTTGTTCTATTCAAAATAGCCAGAAAATAGAGACAGCCTAGTGTAGAGGATTTTTAATCCAGCAACACAGCTGATCTAATCATATTCAAAGAACTTATAGGTCTGTAAATTCTGTCTGAACTGTAGACATGCCCTTAATATGTCCCTTTAAACCCTCTGACTAGAATCTTTAGTACATACCTTTAATCCCAAACAATGACATCTAATTGAGGGGCAGACAACCTAATGAATAAGGGAAAGTTTTGTAGACTGAGTTAAAGATAAGAGACACCCAACTCTCAGTTCAGTGAGTGTAGTGTAATGAATTTGAGTTTCTTCATGAGTTCATGCAGTTTAGCAAAGCTCAGCAGAGGCAGTTGAAACCAGAGAATAAGGTGCCAGAAGATAAGAGCAAATTTCCAGAGTGTGAGGCCAAGCAGAGCAATTCAGTGAGAAGTCTAGAGAAGCCAGATTCAATCAATAAGCTTAGAGAAGCAGTTGAGTCAGAACAACTGAGTTGCACCAATCAGCTAGACTTCTGAAAGAACAAGAGAGGTGATCTTATTCAGTAGTAAGCCTCCTCAGAGATGACAATTACATCAGGTGAATAAAAGTAACTTTACAGTCTAGATACTCATCAACCTTTGAATAAAATATAAAAATATGGCACTTTTTCAACATATTATTCAACTTTTCTTCAGAATAGATTTTCTTTGAAACAGTCATTCCAAGTTAGTGAGCCAAACATTTTATCAAAATCTCATGATTTCTTCTCTGTGGATGTTAGCTACTAACCTTTTGTTATGTGTGTTTCTCCAGAAATACCCAGGGATATTAGATATCTGGTAACTGTATATAGAAGTGCCTGGAATCTTTCAAGAAAGGCGAGACAGAATATAGATTTTTAAAGAAGTAACAGTGGAAGAACAGAAATAATTAAATAGAATTACTAATGAAAGGAAAGGTTAGAGAATGGAATATGTAGATGGATAGCTAACACTTGAGGGCATTTACAAAGCCATGTGGAAATATATTCTACTAGCTTCACATAATTGATATGTATTTATGTAGAAAAAGAGTTAGATGGAATTACCCAACAGTGGAAGCACTAGTTGTTTATGTTGTTGTGATAAAACTCCACGACCAAGGCAACTTAGAGAGGGAAGCATTTATTTTGGCTTATAGTTCTAGAGGGATAAAAGTTCATGATGATAGAATTGATGTGCACTAGCAAACAGCAAAAGCAGCAGCATGAGAAAGCAGCGAGAGCTCACATCTTGAAGATGAAATGTAGCAGAGAGAGCAAACTGCCAGTGATAAAAGAATGCTTTTCTCTTGGAGCCCCTCCAAGTGACTGACCAATTTGAACTCTTCCCAAAAAGCCACAACAGGAGTTCAAACGTCCAAGACTACTGGGGATATTTCTCACTCTAATCACCATAGTAGGGGACAATACTCTAAGGGGCACTACACAGAACCAAACAAAAACCTCATTTACAGGAATGAGTTGTCTTAATGAATTAATTGCCAATTAGACTTTATCAACCCCAAATATTTCAAGATATTTAAATTACCATTGGTCAATCTACAAAACTCGACAGTAGCATGTTGCTTAATTCTTATTAAAGAAAGATTCTTCTTGTGGTAGATGACAATTAACACACAGCCCTACAACATTTATATCATACCACCCTCCTCAAGGCTTGTGGATCTATAAGTATACAGAGCAGAATGATTAAACAAGTCAAAGATGCTGGGAGACTATGAAATACTACTATCCAGATGAAACATGTCAGAAGCACACATGAATCCAAACTGATCATGAAAACAAGCATCATACCCACATAATCTCAAACAAGATTAAAATATCATCATGGAGTGAGGGAGATGACGTTCAAGTCCTATCCTTTTGCTGGGAAGCTATTAGTATTTAACAGTTACTGGGAGAGGGAGAGAGAGAGGGAGAGGGAGAGGGAGAGGGAGAGGGAGAGGGAGAGGGAGAGGGAGAGGGAGAGGGAGAGGGAGAGGGAGAGGGAGAGGGAGAGGGAGAGGGAGAGGGAGAGGGAGAGGGAGATTTCTTTAATGGTGTAATCTCTGGTTTATCAACTGTAGTACCAAGTAGGATCCACTCACAAGACTTAACCAAGAAAAACTGGACTAGATGTATAAGAGAGAAACAGAGACACAGAGACAAATGGGAAAGATAGGGAGAGTCACACAGAATAAAAGAGAGACAGAGATAAAGAGACAGAGACACAGAGATGAGAGAGGAGACACAGAAGAAAGAGAGAAAGAGATAGAGGAAAACAGATAGAGAGACAAATAGAGATGTCTCCCACAGAGAGAACATGAGTTTTGGTGAAGACGGAGATCGAGTGGAACTGAGAGGAGTTGAATGAAGGAAGTAAAAAGATCAAAATACATCAAATGGAATCCTTAAAGGATGAGTAACCACATTATCTAAATAAAACACTGTTGGCCTATACATAAAACTTTTTAGGATTTTAGTAGTTTTTAGTTAAAACTTTCATCTTTTTCAATGTTGATATATCCTCAATATTTTTTTTATCAAGTAGGTTGGCCATCACTTTTCAAAAGTATGTTGTATACATGTACTTTTTTGAGGTTTTCATGACCCCTTGTCTAAAGATTTATTTACTTTATGTTTATAGGCATATTTTCTATATATTGCATACATGCCTGGTGCCTACACAAGCCATAAGTGGGTATTTAATCTGGAAATGAAGTTACAGATGGATGTGACCTGTTAAATGGGTACTGGAAGTTGAGTTTTGTTCTCTGGAGGAACAGCCAATGCTCTTAACCAGTTAGTCATCTCTCCAGCCACTAGTCTCTGGTTGAAACTGTGTCCTCTACCTGCAGATTTAAAATCATTTTAACAATCCAATATTAACTGCTAAGATCAGTTCATTCCTCTTTATTAAGTTGCTCATAACCACATCAAAAATATCTGTCATATATATTTTTTTATTTGTGTTTATTTTTGAGATGTTTCTTGTCTTGGGTGAACCAAGATTAGTGTTAAAATTGTGATCATTCTGTTTTAGCCTTTCAATACCTGGAATAGGATCCCTAGTTTGCTTTGTTTATAACTATTTCCCTTTTTAACCTTTAAATAAAAAATTTGTAATTTCTTTGCTTTTTGGGATGAAGAACTTGTCTCCCTCTGCAGCCATGGAAGAAATAAAATTTACAGCATTGTGTAGGCTCTCCTCCAGCATTTTACAATCCTCTTGTCTCATCCTAGCAATTACTGGGTTATAATTGTGAAATAAAAATCTGAATCAGTTATTAATTATTTTTGAAATAACTTCTAGTTTCAATTATATTATATTATGTGTTATATTATATTACATATGGTTATCTTGGTATTACAACATGAACCTATAACAGTATAATAACAAAACTAATGTCATGACTTCTCCATTAAACCATAGTGAATGAATGAGCTGGGGAGATGCTCAGAATGATGCTGCTGGTGAGAGCTACTAGCAGAGCAAGTATTTGAATTCAAACACACAGTATCCACCTAAAAAGCCAGCACCATGGACATTTATTACTATGGTGCTGTAGTAAAGAAGATACTAGGACATCTCTGGAGCCTATGTCTAGATTTAGAGATAGAGACCCTGACCCCTCAATACCCCCTACCCCCTAAAAAGAGGAAAATGATAGAGCAAGAAACCTAAAGTCCTCCTCTGGCTCAGCTATAGTCTCTGTGAGCTAAATAATTATCACTCACACTGTGTTTGGGAGACAGTTTCCAAGGAGTCATCTTTCTCCTTTTGGGCATAGACCTCTAAGCCTTGAAGGGAAGGGTTTGATGATTATTTACTATTTAGAACTGAGTGCTCTGAAGTCTCTCATTCTGTATATTCTAACGGTGTAGATTTCCGTGTTAATACCAGTCTCCTGCAGTCCGTCATTTCTTTGATGAGAACTGAGCAATGCACTGATGTATGAGTATAGCAATATAACATTTGGATTCATTTTACTGCTCCAATCACGTAGCTGAATAATAGTTGTAGATTTTTACCTAGCTCCATGACTATCTAGTCTCGTGTTCTCCCCCACTTTAGCAGAGACAGGTATGGGTTCTTTATCATAGAATGGGAAGCTCTTAAATACTGTTTAAAAAGGTTGTTGGTTTCTACCATAACATTTGTTCCACTATTGTACCAGTATGTCTTAATGGAAAGTTGCTTTTGCAAGTAGCAGGTTTTGTACCAGGGAAATATTGATGATTATTCTTTTTATCTAGTACCATGCTGAGTATTTTCCAATTCTGCTTATGAAAATAAATTTATGCACTTTTAGATACAATTTCAGTGATGTAAGGGTTATTTTGGCCTATTTTCCATACTACAATATATAAATGGTTTAAGTCAAAGTGCTTTTGAGCCCTTCTCAAAAGCTATCTCTGTTCTACTCTTGTTACCAGCTCTTCATTGATATGTACAATCTTGTCTCTTGGTTGATTGGTGAGGGTTTGTAGAAAAATTTTGATCCACCGATATAGCTGCTACAGCAAGGGATCACATCCAAAGACCCTCTAGTTCTATATGATTGAAATGGAATGCAGCCATGCCCAGTATGATCTGGCTGGAATATAGACACACCCTTAGTACATACTTAAATCCTTAACAGTGAAGGTAAGGTTAGTTTGTAGAAGGAATCAGCCATGCTTGAAAGTGACATCTAATTAAGGAACAGACAAAGAGATAAATCATAGAAAGATTTGATAGAATGAGTCAGAGATAGGATATGCCCAACTCACACTTGAGCAGCACAGGGAAGAGAGACTATTTAAGAGCAGTTAGAGAGAGAGAAGTGGTGGTAGTGTGTGTATGGCAGGTTGGTAGGGTAGTTTTACAGAGACAATGTTGCAGAATGAACAAGCTAGACACAGATGAAAAACTAACAGGTCAGAGAATGAGAATGAGCCAGAAGATTAGAAAATATTGCCAAAGTTAGTATGAGGCCAAGCAGAGCAATTCAATCAGAAACCAAGAGAAGCCAGATAGAATCAGTCAGCTTCAAAAAATTCTATTGTACAGAGGCTAGAAGCTTCCAGGCATAGGTCTAGGGAGAGTTAGCACAGAGGAGGAAATGCTTTGGGCTCAGCCCTTACCATGTATTTGCACAGCTTGGGTATGGCTCTTATCTCATCAGTTCACCTGAGGAAATAAAAGTGACATTTAAAAGAATTTTTTTAAAAAAAATTTAATGTTTAAGAGGTGGGAGGGGGTGGATGAGGGAGCAGGGGGAGGGAAAAGGGCATGTGGGACCTTTGGGGGTGGGGAACCAGAAAAAGGGAAATGAATTGTAAATATAGAATATATCCAATTAAAAAAAGATTTATTACTTATTTTATGTCTATGAGTACTTTACCTGCATGTATGCATGTTGATGCCTGTTGCACATGAAGACATCAGCTTCCCAGAGATTCAAGTTACAGTTGTTTGTGAGATGCTATTTGGGTGTGGTACTCTAACCCAAGTCCTTTAAAAGAACAGTAAATGCTCTTAACAGCTGAGTCAACTCTATAGGATATTTAGTAATTTTTCATTGAACATGTGAAAACTGTACTTCTTGTGTAAAAATCTGAAAATTCAACTCATGATCTGATTCATGATCTTACCTAAGAGGTAGAAGAAACATTGAGTGGAATTTTACATGACTACCTGAAGATGTGTTTCCATGCTGCACTTCAGTTTTGCAAAGGCTGAACCTACCTTTCTTGAAAATTTTCCTCTTAGAACTATTTATCTGTTTCTCTTTCTCCTGTATATTTCCCATTTATTTCCTGGTATACTGTTCTTATATAACCTTTAAACCTAATTTGCCCAAGACAGCGTTAGTAGCAAATGTTGTGCTTCTCTTTTTGTTTATTATTTTTATGCTGTCTTTCCTTTCTTAGATGACTAAGCTCTGTCTGGACAAAAACAACAACAACAAAATAAAAAACAAAAAACAAAACAAAAAAAAAACAAGAACAAAAACAAAAAACCCAACCAAACAAAACAAAACAAAAAACTTCCAGGCATTATATGACTAATACTTTTTCTAACTTTTTCTTCTCTGGAATTTCAGCTTCTCTTTTCTCGCAGTTCCAAAACTCTTGGCATCTTTAAGAACAATTTACCTTATTAACAAATTCTCGTATTGAATTTATTATGTCTCAATATATGAAGGTCATATTTTTTCCTTTAAAATGTTTATTGGTATTTGCTGGGTACACATTCTTGAATACATTCTTTTTTTTAATACATTCTTGAATACATAAATAACTTCAAAAAGTCCAGTGCTTAGGTTCAAGCTACTTTAGCTTAAGCTAAATATCTAAAGCTGAGAGGCTGAACAGCTCACCTAAAATTCATTCAACTTGGAATTACATGTCAAATAAGATTAATCACATCTTATAGAATTTTATGATTATAAAATTGTTAACTTTATTTTAATCACATTGACTCATTGTGACTAATTTATTTTCTGAGAAAAAAGTATACAACAATGTTTTTCTGTGTCTTTCTAAAAATATTTTAAAAATATTTTATTAAATTTAAAAATCAGATTTGTTAAATTCTGTCAAAGATGTTAACTGAATGCCTCCAACTTTTCTATATTAAATCTCTGGATCTTACTTCATTAAACTGCCTAAGCTGTCCTCTGAAGCCCTATTCCCTTTTACTTGCACCCTGATACAAATATAAATACAAATTACGTAAAAATTAAAAATATGTGTGTATGAAATCTGAGATTATGAACCATAGCAGATACAGGATAATTTAGTAATTTTACACACAGGCACATGGATACACCCCTGATATAGTCATGAATCAGGCATAGGGAAAACAATGGAAAAATCACAGCTTTTATTTGTTTCATCTTGGTTTGTTAAAAAAAAAAAAACAAGTTAGGCCAGATCACTGGCTCATTACCCTCCCATACCATACAGCCTGTCTGCCTCCCAGGAGGTCTGCAGTAAGCAGGGACACAGGTGAGACTCCCACCAAAATACCCATGCCAGCTGGGACATCAACTAACAGGGTCCTAGCCACCCTGCTGAGCTCCATTTTCCTTCTGATCTGCCTTTCCTCCTGGTCATATCGACCCAATTAAAAAATGGGTTATAGGGCTAAATGGAAAATTCACATCAGAAGAATCTTGAATGGCCAAGAAGCACTTAACAAAATGTTCAAAATCTTTAGTCATCAGGGAAATGAAAATCAAAATGACCCTGAAATTCTGCCGTCCACCAATCAGAATGGCTAAGGCAGCACATGCTAGAGAGGATGTGGAGAAAGAGGAATACTCCTCCATTGTTGGTGGGATTGTAAACTGGTAGAACCATTCTGGAAATCAATCTAGTTTTTCCTCAGAAAAGTGGAAATAGACATTTAGGACCCAGCTAAATCACTCTTGGGCATATACCCAACAGATACCCCACCATACACAAGCACACATGCTTCTCTATGTTCCTAGCAGCCATATTTGTACCCCAAAGCTGGAAACAACCCAGATGTCCCACAACCAAAGGATACAGAAATCGTGGTTCATGTGCACAAAGGAATACTATTTATCTATTAAAAACGAGTACATTATGAATTTTACAAGCAATTGAACTGAACTAGGAAATTTCTTTATGAGTGCAATTATCAAGACCCAAAAGGATATGTGTGGTATGTACTCACTCATAAGTGGATATTAGCCAAAAAATACAAAATACACAGGATACAACCCACATAAGAAGTTTAAGAAGCAGAAAGGCCCAAGTAAGGATGCTTCAATTCCATTTAGAACAGGAAAGAAAATAATCACAGGAGGTAGAGGAAGGGAAGGACTTGAATGGGAGAGGGGAGTGGGAGGGGACCAGGGCAACAGGGGAACAGAATTAGGTATGGAGGCATAAAGCAGAGAAGTCCAGAGTGCCAGGGGAATGACTGGAAATACTCAGCCTCTGTGTGTGGGAGGTGGGGGGAACCTCTAGAAAGGACTGGAGACCTGGGAGGTGAGAGACTCTCAGGACTCACTGGGGTGACCTTCTCCAAAATGCCCAACTATGGGGAGAGGTAAATTGAAGAGTCCACCTTCAGCATATAGACAGGGCCTCAAGTGGTGGGAAGGTTATTAACCCACAGTCAAAATCTCTGACTCAGAATTGTTCCTGCTTAGATGAACTGCAGGTGCAAAAGTGAAGAGACTGAAAAAGGCACTCCAATGACAGGCCTAATTTGGGATCCATCTCATGGGTGGAAGGGGGGCACCAAAGCATGACACTATTACTGATGGGCTTACAGGGAAGAGCCCGGCATGGCTGTCCTCTGAGAGACCATACCAGCAGCTGACTGAGACAGATGCAGATACTTATACCCAACCATTGGACTGAAGTTTCGGATCCTATATTTGAATTAGGGGAAGGATTGAAGAAGCCAAAAGGGGAGAGCAACCCCATAGGAAGACCAGCAGTCTCAACTAACCCACAACTCAGGAAGCTCCCAGAGACTGAGCCACCAACTGGCTCAGTCCATACACTGGCTGGTCCAAGGCCCCCAGCACATATATAGCAGAGGACTGTTTGATCTGGCCTCAGTGGGAGAAGATGCACCTAAATCCTTGAGAGATTTGGGGATTCATGGAAGGGGGAGGGCTACTGAAGGAATGGGATGAGGAACTGTGGGAGGGGGTGCCAGGGAAGGAGGACCTGGATGAGGCAACAGTTGGAATGTAAATAAATAAAATAATTTTTTAAAAAAAGGTATATAAGGCAGGTTTACTAAGAGGCAGCTCTAAGGTGAGTACATAGATCTCACAAGTAGAGGTCAGTGTGTCACACATGCAGGCTAAAGCAAAATGATTTATAGACTTTAGGCAAGGAGTGATGACATGTCAACTGGGATTGTGCCCATATGTGGTCAAAAAACTAGGTCCCTGGTCCGGTCCTCTTCGTTGGGTTGCTGGAAATGCAGAGTAATGACGTGTTAGCCTGGAGTTTTCTCCAAACAAGTGGTAGAATTTTCACTCTTCAGGTGAGGTTGAGGAAGGATGGCAGATAGTTTCCCAACTTGTGTAGAGGAGGAGCAAGGGTTCCAGCCTAGCATAATCAATTATGTACTACTCTGCCTTCTGTCTCTGACCCACTCTGGCCTTGGCCAAGCCACTTTTATATCCTCAAGACTCAGTTTACCCAATGTCAACAACCAGAATAAAAATGTCCAAGATATGTCCTCATTAATAATGTATGCAATATTGATGCCTTTTATGATCAAATTAAAAACAACAGCAGGAACCATTGGGATGAGTTGGTGAGATTAGGGTATTTTTCTAGCCAGTGAAAAGATGAGGACAATTCAGTTCTAGACCTCTAGAGAGCATGGAGAGAGATGGCAAGTACTGAAGAAAGAATAAAACGTTCTACCAAGTGATGTAGGAATGTGCATAGATGTACACACATACATGTATATTTTATTGCTCGATCAAAATCAATAGTTTGAAGGATTTCAATAAATGATTAGCTGCAGCATTTTCTATATAAGCATAATGTAGATCTCATATCTGAGTCATTTTACATGATTGTCATTATTTTATATTTTCTCTGCTAATGATAAAAATCAGGGCTTTTCACATTCTAGAAATACATGCTCAGTCAGGAAAAAAAAATTTTTAGATAATATAATGAAATCGAGGCTATTGCTTCAATATGAAAGCTTCTCATGGAAGAGAGTACTGGTATTCTCACTGTTGTTAGCCTCATGAGAGTGATGAACTAAGACTTGTGAAGGTCTGATGAGACATTACAGAGATGTTTGCTATCTTTAAGCTCAGCTGCACATTTCAAATAGCCTGTCACTATCAATTAGCTCTCTTAGCATCGAGAGATGTTTTTGGGATGCAGGATATTCTCTAAGGTCCTGAAGACATCAAGGATGGGCAAATTCAAAAAACACTGGTGTTCAATGTATACCAGTGATAAGAAGGATGGAGGAAGTCAGAAGATCACAGGGCACTGAGGGCAAAGTTGAAGGATGTGAAGCTGGGACAGGGAAGCAGAGAAGATGGGTGTTCGCTGAATCAGCTAAAATAAATTGCCTTTTCTTGACAGGACATTAAACATCTTTCTAAAATGGTATCTTTAGGAAAGGAAGTACTTAATATCTTCTCCAAAATGGTTTAAGCAGGGATATTAGGTCGAAAAATTTCAACAGATTGAAAACTTTCCTTTTCAATTTTCCCTGATCTTATCTTCCATCTCATGTTCTAATATACATATGAACTTTATTTCCCAAAGGGCTCTGACACAAATTTAATCTCTCAGAAAAGAAATGTTGGTTCTCATTATGGACATGTTGAAGTCATTAGCTGAACTCATTGAAAGTTAACTGCCGCCAAGGCAATGCCAATCACAATAGTGGACTTTGCTTTGGGGAGAGAGAAGATCTTAAATTCATGGACATCATAAAGTCAGAGTTATGGTACAAAAGAGCTTTTAAAAATAATACTGGACAAATGTGTAAACAGGTACACATTTTATTTAAAACTATTGCCAGAAATATAAGAGTAAATGCATGCAAGCTAAGTGGAGACATTCAGTCACAGCCCAGAAAAGGCAGAAGAGTTATTAAAGTCCAGAAGATGAATCTTAAGCTGATTATGTCCCCTATTTGTTTTCATGCAAAGGAAAAATTAAGTTCTTATTAAGTCTTATTGCTTTCCTAAGTGGAAGTAGTTCACAGTCTGAAACACCAGAATGGGAATCAGATTTTCTTATGAAAGTTTGGATGGGAACAATACCCTTCCATGACTATCAAACTTCAGAGCAGAGGCTTTCTGATATTTAAAAGTCCTACAAAGGGGTTTTAGGAAAGCTTTCAATTTCAAACTGACAGTGAAACCATAATTAGTCATTTGTTTTCTAAATTAAGTATTTTAGGTTAACATAAAACCACACAGTAAAACACACGCACACACAGACACACAGACACACACACACACACACACACACACACACACACTGCATCATGTTGGGTGGGAATACTTTTCCTGAAGAGCAATAGATTATCAAAAACTCAGTGACACGCATAGGATGAGATACTTGACTTGAAGGTACTGGTGAGATTCTAAATGAGGTTCCAAAAAGAAGAGTTTTCCTTAGTTGAACACATACAACACACACACACACACACACACACACACACACACACACACTGAGTTTTTATTTTGGAAGATAATACTTCCCTCTAAGAAAAATACATTATCAAAAATTTAGTAACAGGTATGGAATGGGACACATGCCTTCAAAGTAATGGGGAAGGGAGTCCAAAAATGTCCTCAAATAAAATAATATATTGTTGTTTTCCTTGGTAGCTTCCAAGAATTTGAAGGTAAGAACTTATTACTGTATACTCCACACTCCTAGGATATAAGATGTAGAGGCATACAGCTGGAATTTGTCTGTAAGCCTCTTCCTTGGTTCTAACATTCATAGTATCTAAAGATACTAAGCAAATTTTCTAGGGAGAAAAGCAACCACTAGTTCTACTGAATTTTAAAGCTTACAAACTACAAAAATGACCAGCAGGGCAGGGTATCCCCCAAAGTGCAACAGTCACACATATCCTGTGGGTAAACATTGGCTTTCAAATTGGAGTTAAGGTTTTATCAATAGGAGGAAATTCAAGCCTGGTAAACATAACCAGACTGATGAGGACCTTAGAAAACCTTACTGTGACTTTCCCATGTGAGTATATCTTTTCACTGTATTCTACATTTTTATCTTTATATGTATAGATAACTGTAGTTCTCACCCTCATTTAAATGCCTTTTTTAATATTAACTAGATGGAGACTATTAAAGAAAACCACTAGTAGTAAAACTCTAGAGAACAACATATTGTGGAGTGTCTGTCATTCTTGAAATGTGTACAATGCATATCACTACCTAAAGCTCAGGGAAAATTGTGGAAAATGGGATTAAAGATTGCAAGATCCAGAATACCAAGACATCTGCTTCAAGACAGAGTCCTTAATATCGGACAGTGATCCATCACTCATGTGTAAACCCTAAAAATATGGTCCCCTAAGTAAGACCCAAAATATGACAACAGTTTATGTGAAACATAGAGGTGGGAAATTTCAAAAGGTTCCACCACCTAAATAAAGAGCTACAGACAATCCCTGGATGCTAAGAGCATAAGAATGAGTCTCCTCCAGAGATATGCCCCTGATAGATTATTCAATAACAAGAGGTCAAGCCTAAACATATTGCATATTAGCAATATGAAAGAAACTCATCAGATTGCTATATATGCATATACATTGCTATGTGTGCTTGTGGAAGTGCATGCATGCATGCATGCAAAGAATTCAAGAATTCACTTGGAAAGGGAAGAGGGATGTGTGGAGGAAATGCTAGCAGTAAGTACTCATTTATGAAATTGTGAGTAATAATAATAATAATAATAATAATAATAATAATAATAGGGGGATCATTGGCCCCTGGGCAGGGAGAGCCTGCCTAATGTTTAAATAAGCTGGGTAAGGTAATTTTTGAGCTCATTAATATCTAAGCAGTAATAAAAGTGCTGCATTTTCAATTCTAAGAATCATTGAAAATATTTTGTAGAACATAGGAAAATGGCTGTGCTGAATTACAAAACAGAAAGATAACAACAGTGTTTGCAACATATAAAACAACTGGACATGATTCTGACTGGGATAAAAGTGAATACCTACAGTTTATGGAAGTCCCTGAGAGGCTCGAACAGCTCCACGACTGGCCTAATCTCTAATGAGTCTGCTATCATCACATCTGTATAAAAGCCTTTAAGAATTCCAATTTGTCTGCTTGGAAGCCATGTCCCATTTTCCACAGTTTTTATTTTTATTTTTATTTTTATTTTTACCAGCAGACTATTAGTCCAAACAGGTCTATGTCAAACTATATTTTGTTATTACTTTGTGGCAAAGAAATGTAGAGGCCAGTTGTCATTTGTCTTAAGCTTTTCTTCCTTGCTTAAAGTTATGTTCTGCATCTTCTCTTAGTCTACCCTTTCCCAAGGCTCCATTGTAGTGCAGGCTTTGTGCAGGCTCCACTGCAGGGCTCCGTGAGGACAGTGACCACACACTTCTCTTGTTCATTATCATCTTTTAAATGTCTAACATCTAGGATGAAATACAATGTATTATTGATTCTTCCTTAACTATGGGTCATACAGATTTTTCTTAAGACTAATGATTGAGATGTTCACACAGTAAATGCACTTGAAAGATAATTAATTTTCACAGATTCTGCTATGCTGTTTCTGACTGCTAGTTAATGAGAAGCTAATACTAGCAAATTTTACATAGGCATTCAAGGACATAAAAATAGGTGAATGGATGTAAAACTTTATAAAGTACTCATGACATGAATAATTAAATATAAATTAATAAATATTAAACTTATACAAGGACTAAATATGAATAATTTTCTGTAGCCCACAAAAGAATATGTAGGCATAATTTGAGTAATTGGTTATTTTATAGTTTATTTCTAGTGTTGGAAAGCTTTGTAAAAACACAAACACAACTATCTTACAAAACAGTGGTCTAATTCATAGACCTTGACTTTACAGTTAAAAGCCAAAGACATAATGAAAGTAATTATTTTTCACAAGGTTAAAATACATATTGTGATACACTGATATGCTTAGGAAATCTCATGTTGATATTGCACCCAGTGCTCATTAGAATTCCATTCAGTGTAGATAAGCAGCTTGTAGATAAACTCACAATATCTGCCTTTCAGTCAGTCTGTCTGTCTATCATCTATCTATTTTTTAACTAAATACTTTCTCTTCTTTAATTCATAATGACTTGTCTGGCATGATACCCATCACAACTGGGGGTAGGGAGAGTTGAAACAACATTGATCACATAATATTTTGGCATTGGGAAACAAAACCTAGAATGATGTTATTCATATTCTTTCTATAATCTCCCACTGATTTCAAAGAACCTTAGGAAATGTGCCTCATTTTAAAAAAAGAAAGCATCCTTACCTCAGCCTTCTCAACCCAACAGTTACATTACTGCCCAGCTCTCCCCTTCCAATATGACAGTCATTGGGCCATGGACACTATGTCATGTTCGGTGGTAATAATTTATTCAGATGACTTCAGTCCAGTAAGCTTAATGCTAATCAATGATATTTCTCTAAACAATTTTTTAAAATTAACTTAAATATTAATTAATTTGTATTTACAAAAGAAGACACAATGTTAAAAATATGAAATTGTCCCATAATATAAAACTTTTTAGTGTTGAGTCATGTATAATGCATCAAAGAGAGTTTATTCAGTGCTCTATTGTTTAACATTTGATAACTGTTACCAAGGACCCGGGCTCAATTCCTAGCACCCACGTGATACTTAAACACAGCCTGTAAATGCTAGTTTTTTACAGAATGCAATGTTATCTCCTGCCTGTGTGGGTAGCTGCACATGTACAGTGCACATACAACCGATAATGTCTACATAATACATATAAGTAAAAGTAAATGTAATAAAATAAAGTGATCCTGAATTTATTATTGTACACATTCATCTCTTCACTCTAAATTTTGGTGTAATTGACATCAATGTATCCGATTTGCTTGAAGTCTTTCTGGTTAGTGAATATCAACATGATCTGTGTAATAAGATCATCTGAAAAACATTAAATGTCATGTTGTTTTATTTGATATCAAATGATACCTAGATAGTGAGATTATGAACCTCTTCCAAGGCCAGAAAGATGGTTTAGTGGGGAAAGGAGCTTGCTGGTTAAGCCTGATGACCTCAATTTGAAAACTACAAGCCACCACAGAAGGAGAGAATCAATTTTCTAAAACTGTCCTATGGCTTCCACATATACACCATGACATCCACTCTACAACCACAATAACAATCAAAAAATAAAATAAAATAAAATAAAATAAAATAAAATAAAATAAAATAAAATAAAATGTCTTTCTTGATAGTTCTACTGTGCAGCTAAAGTAGAAATTGTAACTTAAGCACTATTCATAGGCGAATAGCAATGACTGAATGTCAAAAGAATACATAATTTGAGATTGCAGATCCTTGTTATTTAAAGTTTGCCCTGGGCTCAGCAACATCAGTGTATAGTGTATGCTAATTAGAAATATCAACCTCAGCCCAGCTCTAAGTACCGAATCGGTCTCCATTTTAATGGGGTCCCCAGGTGACTCTGTCCACATTAATGATTAAGAAAAACAGGCAATAGGAATGTGGGTATGGGAGTGATGTGCTTGCCTTCACAATCTATAGTGTTTTCTGATACTGTATGGTGGCAAGGTAGCTACAGATTTAATTTGGAAATAAAACAAGAAATGAGAAAACAAACATATAGATGATTTCTAAATTCTGTAATATCTAATGGTTTAATTCTCAAAAGTCTCAATCTGAAATGGTTCCAATTTAGGCTATTGTTTTCAACTCTTAAATTTAGTGATTCTCTCTCTTTTTCTCTTTTTGATCATCTCTCTTTTCCCTTTACATCCCAGTACCTCATCATGCTGACCTTCTCCTCTCCCTTGCTCCCTTTTCTTCTCCTTTGAGAAAGAAAAGCCTTCCACTAGGTAAACCCCCTTTCCCCTGCACACCAGGTTGCTGCAGTACTAGGCAGACCAGGAAGTACATTAGAGAGGACAGAATACACAGTCAGACAGGCAACAGATTCAGGCATTCTTATAATATGTAGAAAACAGATTTAGATGGTCCATTTCTGCAGTTGTAGGTATCCTGAGTTGAGATAAATGGGTTAAGAGTCTGTAGTCAGCCTGGTTTCAGAATAAATCCTTGGAGTAAAGGATTTATTCTCCAAGGGGAGTATAAATGGGGAAGGGAATTAGAGATTTAAGACCAACGGCAATATCTAGGTTTTTAATGCCACTCCCTCAAGATCACACAGAGGCATGCAGCTCCTAAGAAATGGCCTATAAAAGCATTTACAAGCTCAGTGACATTATGTACCAGACATTTACTAGAAAATTACTTCCGAATTCCAAAGTATGTTCAATAGTTCTGAAAGAACTGATTGCAGAAGATGAAAAAGATGATGTTTATGATTCAACTCTCCCTCAACGAGACAAACAAACAAAATCACATTATTTTATTTATTGAATATTTACTAGTATTTTTGTTAGGGCTATCTTAATTTATAACACTGACTGGAGAGTCTTTATATTATTTCCTCAGCATAATATAAGCATTGTCTTTTCTGATAGTCTTATTGGATTTTTCTGTTCTTCCAAGTCATTCAGCTAGCTAAATACTCCATATAACATCCCTAATGTAACAGAGGGCTGGTCAATGTTTCATGATTATCTTACATTCTTATATATCATTCACTATTAGAATATGGTTTATTTTAATCCTGTAATTCTTTGGTTTTTATCCTTAAATTTATTAGGTGTTACTGTGGGGACTCTTTAGAGTCAATGCAGATTTCAAAGAAGTCAGCTATTGACCTCTTACTTTACTAAGAGGAGAAGAACTGAGATCAAGGGCAAAGATCACAGATAAACAAGTAAGTTACATACTTGTCAGCATTGAGGATAAAGGTTCCCTCTCCAGAGTCCCAACATATATCTGCTCTGGACACATTAAGTGTACAATGGCTGATATTTGCAACCCTCCACCCCCATTGCTTAAGACATTCAGAAGTGGCAGAGGCTCTAAGATCCCACTGGGTGAGAAAAATCCATTCATTTGTTATATAAGATATTTAAACTAGTTAGTTTATCTTATTAATTGATAAGGTTGGAAAAGATAGGCTGTAAAGTTGAAAAGAAGAATGTTCCAGAAGGCTATGCAGTCTAAAGACAAGGGAAAGCAGAGGGAAGACCCAACAAAAAATTTTCAAAAATAAATGACTTTTAGTGACTATTATGGAAAGACCTGTGGACCCACTGAGGTCCAATCAGTAATATAACATATTTATGAGGAGATAAGCCCATAGTTTTCTGGAGTTACTTTAATCTAAGCAAACTTATAGATAGATATTTAATTGTGAGTTATTTAAAAATAACATTAACCACATTACCAGCAGTAGGGTGGTCTCTATTTTGCAGAAGACATTATCTCTTATCATTAATTTATATATTTAGATTATTAGAAAATTAATTTCTTTTTCTTTTTTTTATTATTGGCAAGTTATATATCCTTCACATTATCTATCTTGCAAAGCTGAATATTCCCATACAATTATAATGTGGGCATTGTGTCACACAGCTGGGAGTTCCCAGTGGTCCTTCTTCTTGGAGGATAGATGTTGGTAAGAGTCTATCTCTGGTGATTCCATGTCCTCTCTGATAAAAAGAATAGTCAACAAATCAGGGGTCACATTGTACCCCAGGTCCTCACTGGTCTCAGAATGTAATGCCGAAACCATTGTGTGTCCTCACAAAGGCTCCTATCTTCACTAGCATGCATACCTAAGCTTCTTGAAACACTCAGGAAGAGAATATTACCAGGCTTGTAATTTAAACATTGTTTAACATATAAAGCTTAGAAAAACCAAGCCAAATATTTTAAACAAACCTAGTTTTATTCAATTTTTTGATTCAATTTTACAGTGTGGTTAAATTTTAACAAAGTCAGCAAAACCTTAAGAAATTATTCTGATAGGATGAACATATTTAAGATAGTCTTGGTTAACATGAATAGAATGTTATGATATTATACATTGTAATAAAATTTAATGACTAAGAATACAGCATGCGTAAGTTCCATCCTCCATGACTCTTTATTTATTTATTATTTATTTTATTAGATATATTCTTTATTTACATTTCAAATGATTTCCCCTTTCCTGGTTCCCCCTCCCTGAAAGTCCCATAAGCCCTCTTCCATCCCCCTGTTCCCCAATCAACCCCTATCTGTTTCCCTGTCCTGGTATTCCCCTACACTGCTGCATTGAGCCTTTCCAGGACCAGGGCCCTCTCCTTCTTTCTTCTTGGGCATCATTTGAATTGCGTCTTGGGTATTCCGAACTTCTGGACTAATATCCACTTACCAGTGAGTGCATACCATGTGCTTTCTTTTGTGATTGTGTTACCTCAATTAGAATGATATTTTCCAGTTCCACCCATTTGCCTAAGGATTTTATGAATTCGTTGTTTTTAATAGCTGAGTAGTATTCCATAGTGTAAATATACCACATTTTTTGTATCCATTCCTCCGTCGAGGGATGTCTGCGTTCTTTCCAGCTTCTGGCTATAAATAGGGCTGCTATGAACATAGTGGAGCATGTGTCCTTATTACATGCTGGGGAACCCCCTGGGTATATGCCCAGGAGTGGTATAACAGTGTCTTTCAGTAGTATCATGCCCAGTTTTCTGAGGAATTGCCAGAATAATTTCCAGAGTGGTTGTACCAGCTTGCAATCCCACCAGCAGTGGAGGAGTATTCCTCTTTCTCCACATCCTCACCAACACCTGCCGTATCCTGATTTTTTTTTTTAATTTTTATTTTCTATATTCAATGTTTACATTCCAAAGGCTTTATTCTGACTGGCATGAGGTGAAATCTCTGAGTTGTTTAGATTTGCATTTCCCTGATGACTAAGGATGTTGAACATTTCTCTAGGTGCTTCTCAGCCGTTCAATATTCCTCCGGTGAAAATTCTTTGTTTAGCTCTGTCCCCCATTTTTAATAGGGTTATTTGGCTGTCTGGAGTTTAACTTCTTGAGTTCTTTGTATATATTGAATATTAGCACCCTGTTGGATGTATGGTTGGTAAAGATCTTTTCCCAAGACCTACTGTGACTTTAAGCTTTCATGATTTTGTCCTCATACTTTGTTTTATATCTTAAAGAAAATTTTATATGTAGAATCAATCTATCAAAAATATTCTTTTAAAAAAGTCTTTTTTAAAAGAAAAATAAAAGCTCATATTGTTTCCCAAAAGTTTTCATGCACACTGCTTTTTATTCATTTTCTTTTTTGATTATTTTATTTATTTACATTTTGAATGTTGTTCCCCCTTCCTCATTTCCCCTCTGCAAACCCCATTCCTTCTTCATCCTTCTATCTCTGAGGGTGCTCCCTTACCCACCCACCTACTTCTTCCTCACTGCCCTAGCATTCCCTATGGTGAGACATTGAGCCTCCACAAGAACAAGGGCTTCTCCTTCCATTAATACCAGAGATAAAAATTTAATCCAAATACCATGTATAACATGTTATAAAACAACAAGATTACTTATACACATGTGTCCAAAATAAAAAAGCAGCTCATTACAATTTAATTCATTTGCATATTTGCATACTAATTATGTATTTGTTTCAAACTTAAGCTAAGGCAACGTGGAGAACATTGGTTAAATATTTAAAATTATTATAAGTGTTAGTGATGTGTATAATAATATTCACTGGAATCACTTAATATATCAATGTATTTTATTGGACTTATGCAAATGTATTGACTACCATATAATCTGAAGTTTTAAGAAAAATAAATGAGAAGAAATTGATTATATTAAAATGCTTGACATTAGAAATGATTTATTGTGACTCAGAGAGGTCTACGAAACAAAATCTCAGTGTCAGGATAGCTTATAACCTCTGCTTGGTACACCACAGGTTTTCTAGACACTCCCTGGTGCTCTAATGGCATGATTGCTGCAGAATTAGCCAACAGCTTTCTTTTTGTTGTTGTTGTTGTTTTTTGTTTGTTTGTTTGTTTTTTGTTTTTTGAGAGAGGGTTTCTTTGTGGAGTCCTGGCTGTCCTGGAACTCACTCTGTAGACCAGGCTGGCCTCAAACTCAGAAATCCTCCTGCCTCTGCCTCCCAAGTGCTGGGATTAAAGGTGTACACCACCACCGCCCGCTTAGCCAACAGCTTTCTAATTGGCTGGGAGGCCTTCTTTATAGGAAGGAACTTGTGCCTTGTACTGTAAGTCTGATCAAAGTCCATAGCTGAGTAGACTTTAGGCCCTATAGGGTAACCTATTTTTGTTTTGTTAAATGAACCAGCTGTCCCTATTAAACTGAGTGCCTTAGTTAGGCTTTTACTGCTATGAACAGACATTATAGCAACTCATAAGGACAACATTTAATTGGGACTGGCTTACAGGTTCAGAGGTTCAGCCCATTATCATTAAGTCAGGCACATAGCAGCATCCAGGCAGGCATGGTACAGGAGGAGCTGAGACTTCTACATCTTCATCTGAAGGCTGCTAGCAAAATATTCACTTCCAGGCAGCTAGGCTGAATAGCTTAAAGCCCACACCCACAGTGACACATCTACTACAACAAGGCCATACCTACTCCAACAGTGCCACACCTTTTAAAATAGTGCCACTTTATGAGCCGAGCATATACAAACCATCACAATGACCATAGGTTGTTTCTCTCAGCTCTGAACAGCAATGACTCTTCATGCTATTGACTAAAACTACTCTGGAGGCTTCCAACTGGTTTAAACATTAGCGTCTTAATCATAAATGTAAATCAGTCTCACCACTTCTAGAATTCAAAGGATGTCATAAAACAGGCGGTGGGAAGAAGGAGGCTAAAGGAAGGAGATGGATGATGAAGAGCACTGAGTTCTTAGGATGACCTACAAGTCGTCCTCATGAACTCATTGCAACTTTGATGATCTACACCAAACTTGTGCAATATTTGGATTCTTCCATTCTGTCATGGATTTGGAGAGGTTCCCAAGGTCTCACACCTCTCTGAAGAGCTATTGACAGTAAGTACTTTCTGTGAGAGGAGACTGGAGCTTCAGTAATGTAGCTGAATTTAACCTTATTTTTTTCTCATAAAGAGATTTATGAATGTGTCATAACCAGGGGTTTGGAGAGGTGGTTCAGCCATTAAAAGTAGTTGCTATGGCAGAGGAACCATGTTCAGTACCCAGCACATACATAGTGGCTTACATAGATCAGAAATCCCAAATCTGACACTTTCTTACCTCAAAAGCTCTGCTGCTAGTCAGGTACACATGCACATAAAACAAAACATTCAGATATATGAAATACAATAAAGAAGTCTTTAAAACTGTAAATGCCACCCTGAAACCCATTATGTATAAACATATATATTATCTGTTATTAAGTTTTTTAAAAGCAGGGCTGAAAAAGTTGGCTCAGTGATTAAGACTACTTACTCATTCTTGCAAAGGACCTAAGTCCTGTCGCCGGTACATATGCCTGGCAGTTCACATCTGAGATTTTCTTAGTAACATTAGCTTTCATAGCTCTAAACTCATGAACAGTTTGCATACCAGTAAGTGGTTCTGACTGGTTTGTACACTAGGTAGATCAGCTTTAGAATGTAGGCATTTATATCTGCTGATGTATATTTCCTGAAACTCATAATAGACTTTTAAAAGATCATTGTTTCAATTATCAAAGTGGGGGGTGACTAAACTTGTTTTATCATGGAAAAATTAAATCCCAATTCAAGAAAATTTAGCTCACAAGCCAGGATGCTGAACAGGATTAGAGTATTTTGTAGAATTCCCTGTGTAGGAATGAAAACTCATTATAGAATGCTTGCACTGTCTTCTCTTAGGATCATCAATACCAGTATATTGCTGGCAGCTATTGTATTAAAAATAAATATATTTCACTATAAAAAAACCTTCTTGTCACATCAGATCCATATCACCCTGTGCTCCCCTCTGACCTCTATTAGCACCTCCAGTTATGTTCACATATATAGCACCACCAATACACATAATTAAATATAAATATTTATAAAAATAAATCTCCATAAAAATACTTAAGACAACACTTTGCCTGGAAATCAGTTCTGGTCTGTCTTAGGGATCTATGGTCACAAAATCCACTAATGATGATATTATATTTGCTGGATTTTTAAAAACTCTTCATTTTTCCTTCAGATTGGAGAGTGAAATGCCTTCATGGCCCAACTTTTTTATTCTAGTTTTCATAGAGGTGTTTTTTTTTGTTTTTGTTTTTTTTTGTTTTTGTTTTTTTACGTAAAGGTAATTGTGTAACAATTCTGTCTGTGATTAAAAACTATTCTGGGAACTCACTCTATAGACCAGGCTGGTCTCGAACTCAGAAATCCGCCTGCCTCTGCCTCCCAAGTGCTGGGATTACAGGCGTGTGCCACCACGCCCGGCTGAAATATGTTTTCAGCCTAGGCTGACCTTGAACTCACTCTGTAGCCCATATCCTTGAATTTACCATTGTTCTTTTTCACTTCCAAAGGTCTAAAGTTATAGAGAAGTATCACTACATCTGTTTCTGATTACTTTCTGTTTGTATGGTTTAGACCTTGTTATTCCCCAGTTTTCTTCATAAAAACAGTGTCTGACTATGGTACTATTGTTGGCCAAAATCTTGCTAGATTTTCTAGACTGCCTTTCAATTTGAGACTATCTTCCTGCTTCTGTTGCCCAGGTTCAAAGATTACAGATATGAGCCATCAACAGTGATTTCTAATATTACAGCTTTGGGAATCTCGAGATGACATGAAATAGTATATATCAAAAACAAAAGAAGAAAAAACAGATTTTTCCTTACTAGAAATAATTCTGCAATTTATATGACCATCATAGCTAGCTTTGACTATCAATTTGGCACCTCCTAGAGTCATCTAAAAAAGAGACTTTACACATCAAGTTAGCCTGAGGGGGATGGTCTTGATTGTTAATTGGTAGAAGTGAGTTCATTTATCTATGCAACACTAGTTTCTGCACTATTGGTGTTGGGCTTATAAGAATGTAAGGTCAGCATAACTTTGTCAGTCATTCGCAAGCAATATCCATCATAGTTTCTACTGGATTTTCTTTGCTGTGACATAATTTCTTGATGTGAGGAAATACTGTGTAGAAAGGCATGTTGAAAGGACATCAAGTCATTCCTGCAAGATTTCTCTCAATGATTGGTTATAATGTATAAACTGAATAAAATCTGGCATCTCATAAGTGATTTTTTTTTGTCATGGTACTTGTTCCAGCAAAAAGAAAGAAACCTGAATATTATATATCAAGTTATCGAGCTGAGAACATTTTTTCCAACAATTATCACTAGCAAAAAATGTAGAATTCAAGTCTTTGCTTAGAAAATTATCTTGAAATGCATGGCACATAAGTTAAAGATTAATGAGCCAAGAAAACAGAAAAATTACCAGCTTCAGTTCAGACATCTAATTATTTTTTTAAATGCCATTTCCTACTTTGGAAGATGAGTATGGCATTCATTATTTGAAAATTTGTAATCCACTGTTGTCATCTTCTAGTTATAAAAGTAAATCATTCATGTAAAACGAAAATATAGTTCATGGTTGCGGTGGATATTATTTTCTAATTGGATAAAATTTTTTGTTTAATTTTTGTCATTTCAACATTCTGACTATGTATTCAAGACAGAGATCACTGAAAGTAAGATTAATCTGACAGACTTTTTCATCTATTTCTGTTATTTTACTTGTGAAAGACAATTTTATAAAACAAATAACTATTAAATAAATGTTTACTCTTAGAAAAAGTATTATGGCAGTGATTGTCTTTTGAAAGATTGAAATAGTGTAGATAGTATGAATGTTTTCTGAAGAATTAGTAGTTGCCAAATGAATAAATTCCAAGGCATATTTAAGATGTATTCTAGTGCTCAAACACTAGTATTTTGACACAGAAACAAAATGTGTAATTGTAATATTTAAACATATTATTTATATATGAAATTAAACATATTTATTAGAAATGTAAGGATTGTATTTCTTTTTGTCACTGGAACAAAAGAAAGATCATTTTTGACTGAACAAGAAATTAAAATCTCTTTCTTGACTAGTCTTCTCATTCATATAGTCCAATTCAACTGTAGACAATCATCAATTTAGAAATTCCAATGATATTCTTTTCTTAAAAGTTATTTATTTCTTGACAGTGAGTATGCAACCAGTGACACCACTCTGGATATTGGTGTAAAGATTTTTCAGAAACTTGAAGCTAGATATATAAAGAGTTCTACCATTTTCAAAGGACTCTATATTCTACTATAGAGATACCTGCACATCCATATCCATAGCTAATTTTTGGAATAACCAGAAAATTAAACAACCCAGATATCCATCAGCTGATAAACAGATCAAAATATTCTGTAATATATAACATTATTCAGCTGTTAATGCAAGTGAAATTCAAAGCTAAATGGATGGAACTAGAAACAATCATTCTGAATAAGAGATAATAGAGATAATGCAACTCTCAATGATAACAATCTCATTTGTGAATGTTACCTTAGAGGTATTTTTATGTTTATTGTTCATTTAGATTGTATATATATATATATATATATATATATATATATATATATATATATATATATATATATATTCTAAATTATTATTCCAAATTATATATATATATATATTCCAAATACATTGATTCCAAATATATATTGATTTCTATAACAAACAGTGGGATCAGGATTCAAGGAGATTATAGAAAACTATCATTTGAAAGCTCAAAGGCCATTAATGTAACAAGACGTGTTAAATTACAGTGGAGTTTAGGAACACAAGGATAGAGCAAGAAATATGGGGAGGAATAAATAACTATAAAAACCTTTCCAAACGACAAAGGCAGCATGGAAACTTTCTAGGGGAGTGTCTACAATAGCGTCTACAATATGGCATGCAATTATACACACACACACACACACACACACACACACACACCCACACATTCATATGTATCTATCTCTATCCATAGATAGATATAAGAACGTCTGTGTATGTATGTTTTATTTAAATATGTTTTCTTTTTTTTTTAAAGAAAATAGACAAAAGCTTTAATGATGCTGAAAGAAATATAAACATAAGACTGAGTCAATGACAAATGTAATTACTAAGAATTTGAAAATGGAATTCAATAGAGAAATGTAAACTTTAAGATAAGCTTGACAATATCAAGTGAAAAAAATCTTATTCCGAAATTGATGAGAATTGTTTTAAGGTTTTATTTTTGTTTTTGTTTTTTTTTATTGGATATATTCTATATTTACAATTCATTTCCCTTTTTCTGGTTCCCCACCCCAAAGGTCCCACATGCCCTTTTCCCTCCCCCTGCTCCCTCATCCACCCCCTCCCACCTCACTGTTCTTGTACTCCCGCACAATGATGCTTTGGTCCATTCTAGCACCAGTGTCCACTCCTTTCTTCTTGTGAGACATCACTTGGTAGGTGATTTATGTTTTTGGTGTTTCAAGCTTCTAGGCTAATATCCACTTATCAGTGACTGCATACCATGGGTATTCTTTTGAGACTGGGTCACCTCACTTAGTATGACGTTCTCCAGCTCCATCCATTTCTCTAAGAATTTCATGAATTCATTGTTTCTAATGGCTGAATAGTACTCCATTGTGTATATATACCACATTTTTTGTATCCATTCCTCTGTTGAGGGACATCTGGGTTCTTTCCAGCTTCTGGCTATTATATATAAGGCTGCTATGAACATAGTGGAGCATGTATCCTTATTGCATGCTGGGGAATCTTCTGGGTATATTCCCAGGAGTGGTATGGCTGGGTCCTCCGGAAGTATCACGTCCAGTTTTCTGAGAAATCGCCATACTGATTTCCAGAGTGGTTGTACCAGCTTGCATTCCTACCAGCAGTGGAGGAATGTTCCTCTTTCTCCACATCCTCGCCAACACCTGATGTCTTCTGAGTTTTTAATCTTAGCCATTTTGACTGGTGTGAGGTGAAATCTCAGGGTTGTTTTGATTTGCATTTCCCTAATGACTAGTGAAGTTGAACATTTTTTAAGGTGTTTCTCAGCCATCCGAATTTCTTCAGGTGAAAAGTCTCTGTTTAGCTCTGTACCCCATTTTTGGATAGGGTTATTTGGTTTTCTGGGGTCTAACCTCTTGAGTTCTTTGTATACATTGGATATTAGCCCTCTGTCGGATGTGGGGTTGGTGAAGATCTTTTCCCAATTTGTTGGTTGTCGATTTATCCTTTTGACAGTGTCTTTTGCCTTACAGAAACTTTGTAATTTTATGATGTCCCATTTGTCTATTCTTGCTCTTAGAGCATAAGCAATTGGTGTTCTGTTCAGGAATTTTTCCCCTGAGCCAATGTCCTCAAGGGTCTTCCCCAGTTTCTTTTCTATTAGTTTTCGTGTGTCTGGTTTTATGTGGAGGTCCTTGATCCACTTGGAGTTGAGCTTAGTGCAAGGAGATAAGAGTGGATCAATTCTCATTCTTCTGCATGTTGACCTCCAGTTGAGCCAGCACCATTTGTTGAAAAGGCTATCTTTTGTCCACTGGATGTTTTCAGCTACTTTCTCAAAGATCAATTGGCCATAAATGTGTGGGTTCAATTCTGGGTCTTTGATCCTATTCCATTGATCTGCCTCCCTGTCACTGTACCAATACCATGCAAGTTTTTAACATCACTGCTCTGTAGTATTGCTTGAGGTCTGGGATATTGATTCCCCCAGAAGTTTTTTATTGTTGATGATAGTTTTAGCTATCCTGGGTTTTTTGTTATTCCAGATGAATTTGAGAATTGCTCTTTCTAACTCTATGAAGAACTGAGTTGGGATTTTGATGGGGACTGAGTTGAATCTGTGTATTGCTTTTGGCAAGATGGCCATTTTAACTATATTAATCCTGCCAACCCAGGATCATGGAAGATTTTTCCATTTTCTGAGGTCTTCTTCAATTTCCTTCTTCATAGACCTCAAGTTTTTGTCATATAAATCTTTCACTTTTTTGGTTAGAGTCACACCAAGATACTTTATATTGTTTGTGGCTATTGTGAAGGGTGTCATTTCCCTAATTTCTTTCTCGGCCTGCTTATCCTTTGCATATAGGAAGGCTACTGATTTGCTTGAGTTGATTTTATAATCAGCCACTTTGCTGAAGTTGTTTATCAGCTGTAGGAGTTCTCTGGTGGAGTTTTTTGGGTCACTTAATTATACTATCATATCATCTGCGAATAGTGATAGTTTGACTTCTTCCTTTCCAATTTGTATCCCTTTGACTTCCTTATGTTGTTGAATTGCTCTAGCAAGTACCTCAAGTACTATATTGAAGAGATATGATGAGGGGGCAGCCTTGTCTAGTCCCTGATTTTAGTGGGATTGCTTCAAGTTTCTCTATCTGTTTACCTTGATGTTGACTATTGGTCTGCTGTAAATTGCTTTTACTATGTTTAGGTAGGGCCTTGAATTCCTGTTCTTTCCAAGACTTTTAGCATGAAAGGATGCTGAATTTTGTGAAACGCTTTTTCAGCATCCAATGAGATGACCATGTGGTCTTTTTCTTTGAGTTTGTTTATGTAGTGGATTACGTTGATGGATTTCCATATATTGAACTATCCCTGCATCCCTGGGATGAAGCCAACTTGATCATGGTGAATGATCGTTTTGATGTGTTCTTGGATTCAGCTGGCAAGAATTTTATTGAGCATTTTTGCATCGATGTTCATAAGGGAAATTGGTCTGAAGTTCTCTTTCTTAGTTGGATCTTTTTGTGGTTTTGGTATCAGGGTAATTCTGGCTTCGTAGAATGAGTTGGGTAGTGTTCCTTCTGTTTCTATTTTGTGGAATAGTTTGAAGAGTATTGGTATTAGGTCTGCTTTGAAGGTCTCATAGAATTCTGCACTAAAACCTCTGGTCCTGTGCTTTTTTTGGTTGGAAGGCTTTCTATGATCTCTCGTATTTCCTTGGGGGTTATGGCACTGTTTAGGCGATCTATTTGATCCTGATTTAATTTTAGTATTTGGTTTCTGTCTAGGAAATTGTCCATTTCCTCCAGACTCTCCAGTTGTGTTGTGTACAGACTTTTGTAGTAGGATCTGATGATTTTTAGAATTTCCTCAGTTTCTGTTATTATATCTCTTTTTTCATTTCTAATTTTGTTGATTTGAATACTGTCTCTGTGTCCTTTGGTAAGTCTGGCTAGGGGTTTATCTATCTTGTTGATTTTTCCAAAGAACCAGCTCCTGGATGGTGATTCTTTGTATGGTTCTCTTTGTTTCAACTTGATTGATTTCAGCCCTGAGTTGGATGATTTCCTGTCTTCTACTCCTCCTGGGTAAAATAGCTTTTTTTTCTTCCAGAGCTTTCAGGTGTGCGGTTAAGTAGTTAGTATATGCTCTCTCCTGTTTCTTTTTGAAGGCACTCAGGGCTATGAGTTTTCCTCTTAGCACTGCTTTCATTGAGTCCCATAGATTTGGGTATGTTGTGCCTTCATTTTCATTAAATTCTAAAAAGTCTTTGATTTCTTTCTTTATTTCTTCCTTGACTAAGGTATCATTGAGTAGAGTATTGTTCAGTCTCCATGTATATGAGGATTTTCTGTTGTTTTTGTTGCTACTGAAGAACACTCTTACTCCATGGTGATCAGATAGGAGGCATGAGATTAGTTCAATCTTTTTATATTTGTTGAGGTCTGTCTTGTGGCCAATCATGTGGTCGATTTTGGAGAAGGTACCATGAAGTGCTGAGAAAAAGGTATAGTCTTTTGCTTTAGGATGAAAGGTTATATATATATATATATATATATATATATATATATGTGTGTGTGTGTGTGTGTGTGTGTGTGTGTATGTATGTATGTATGTATATATATAAGATCCAATTGGTCCAAAGTTTCAGTGAAATTCCCTGTGTCCCTGTTTAGTTTGTTTAGTTTCTGTTTTCCTGATCGGTCCATTGAGGATAGTGGAGTGTTGAGGTCCCCCACAATTATTGTGTTAGGTACAATGTGTGCTTTGAGATTTAGTTAAAGTTTCTTTTACAAATGAGCTTGCCCTTGAATTTGGAGCATAGATGTTTAGAATTGTGAGTTCTTCTTGGTGGATTTTTCCTGTGACCAGCAATAAGTGACCTTCTGTGTCTCTTTTGATGACTTTAGGTTGAAAGTCAATTTTATCTGATATTCGTATGGCTATTCCAGCTTGCTTCCTGCGACCATTTGCTTGCAAAATTGTCTTCCAGCCTTTTACTCTAAGGTAGTGTTTGTCTTTGACCTTGACGTGTGTTTCCTGTATGCAGCAAAATGTAGGGTCCTGCTTCTGTGTCCAGTCTGTTAGTCTATGCCTTTTTATTGGGGGAATTGAATCCATTGATGTTAAGAGATATTAAGGAATAGTGATTATTTCTTCCTGTCATTTTTGATGTTATTTTTGTTTTTGAGTGGTTATTTTCTTTTGAGAATGATGGGAGAAGGTTACTATCTTGCTTTTTCTAGGGTGCAGTTTCCCTCCTTGTATTGGAATTTTCCTCCTATTATCCTTTGTAGAGCTGGGTTAGTGGAAAGATATTGTGTAATTTTGGTCTTGTCATGGAATATTTTGATTTCTCCATCTATGTTAATTGAGAGTTTTGCTGGGTATAGTATTCTTGGCTGACAATTGTGTTCTCTTAGAGTCTGCATGAGATCTGCCCAGGATCTTCTAGCTTTCATGGTCTCTGGAGAGAAGTCTGGTGTGATTCTGATAGTTCTTCCTTTATATGTTACTTGGCCTTTTTCTCTTACTGCCTTTAAAATTCTTTCTTTGTTTAGTACATTTGGGGTTTTGATTATTATGTGACGGGAGGTATTTCTGTTCTGGTCCAGTCTGTTTAGAGTTCTGTAAGCGTCTTGTATATTCACGGGCATCTCTCTCTTTAAGTTATGTAAGTTTTCTTCCATAATTTCATTGAAGATATTTGCTGCCCCTTTAAATTGTAGATCTTCACTCTCATCTATCCCTATAATCCTTAGGTTTGGTCTTCTCATTGTGTCCTGGATTTCCTGGATGTTTTGGGTTACAAGCCTTTTGCATTTTGTATTTTCTTTGACTGTGGAGTCAATGGTTACTATGGTATCTTCAGCATCTGAGATTCTTACCTGTATCTCTTGTATTCTGTTGCTGATATTTGCATCTATAACCCCTGATTTCTTCCCAAGGTTTTCTATCTCCAAAGTTGTCTCCCTTTGTGATTTCTTAGTTGTTTCATCCTCTGTGTTCAGATCTTGGATGGTTTTGCCCAGTTCCTTCACTTGTTTGTTTGTGTTTTCTTGCAAGTCTTTAAGAAATTTTTGTGTTCCCTCTTTCATGACTTCTGCCTGTTGACTCAATTTCTCCTGCATTTCTTTAAGTGATTTTTTTTCATTTCCTCCTTATTGGCTTGTGTCTGTTGATCCATATTCTCCTGGAGTTCTTTAAGTGATTTTTGTGTTTGCAGTGTAAGCGCTTCTACACTATTGATGTTCCCCTGCATTTCTTTAAGAGATTTGTTTGTGTCTTTTTTTGTGTTCCTCTAGCAGCATCATGACCAGTGCTTTTATTTCTAACTTTTGTTTTTCTGGTGTGCTGGGGTATCCAGGACTCACTGTGGTTGGCAAATTGGGTTCAGATGGTGCCATATTGCCTTGATTTCTGTTAGTAACGTTCCTACGTTTGCCTTTTGCCATCTGTTTATCTCTGGAGTTAGTTGGTCTTATTGTTACTGGTTGGAGTTTGAAGCTCCTGTGAGCCTGGCCTTTGGTGTTGCTGTAGTAGAGGGCGTCTGTGCTCCTGACCCCAGCCACCAGTCGTCCACCGTGACTTGAGGCAAGATGATGGCCTCGCTGCAAGCCCAGAGAGCCGGACCCCATAGGTCAGCAACAGCTGCGCCGATCTGTAGGTGCCCAGATCTCCTGCCGAGCTCCTCTGGCTTTGTGCACAGGCAAGAGCCTGACGGGGTAGTCTATGCTATGCTAGGTATCAGTCCACGCACTTGACCCCAGCCGCCAGCCTTCCTCAGTGACCCGAGGCAAGATGGAGGCCTTGCTGCAAGCACAGTGAACTGGTCCCCAGCGGTCAGCCACAGCCGCAGAGCTGTAGGTGCACAGACCTCCTCCCAGCGACCTGCTCTGGCTCTGGGCTCAGGCAAGAGTCTGACAGGGTAGTGGATTCTTGGCTAGATCTTAGTCCACACACCTGACCCCAGCTGCCAGCAGTCCATGGTGTCCCAAGGCAAGATGGCGGCCTCACTGCAAGCCCGGCGAGGCAGTCCCCAGCAGTTGGCAACAACCACCAAGCTGTAGGCACAGACCTCCTCCCGGTGACCTGCTCTGGCTCAGGACTCAGGCAAGAGCCTGATAGGGTAGTGGATTCTGGGCTAGATCTCAGTCCATGCACATGACCCCAGCCACTAGCAGTCCTAGGTGTCCTGAGGCAAGAGAGCCGGTCCCCCCTGACATGGAAATCTTATCCCTTCAAACTGGTTAGTTTTTGTTGTGCATATTCTTAGTTTTATATCACATAGTTTTCATATGTATGTGACTGTAGCAGAAAAATAAGCACCATTTTAACATAGCAGTAAGTCTGTGAACTACAGTAATTACTGTAGATCATTTTCAGGAGTACAATACTATTATTGATATGGGAGTTATCATCTACTTTCTGATTTCTGTACATCCTACTCCACAAGATAAAAGCATACATGGAACTATTTTTAGATCAAGAACCTGTGATTAGAAAAGTCATAGTTTTGTTTTCTATAGGAGACTTTTCTTTTATTTTTTTTAATTTTTTATTGGACATATTCTATATTTACATTCCATTTTCCTTTTCCTGGTTCCCCTCCCCCCAAAGGTCCCACATGCCCTTTTCCCTCCCCCTGTTCCCCCATCCATCCCTTCCCACTTCCCTGTTCTGGTATTCCCTACACTGATGCTTTGAGCCTTTCCAGAATCAAGTGACTTTTCTATTACTCTGTTAAATGAACATAGTATTAAAAAAGATGAACCTTAATTTATTGATTTACCCATAAATTAATATAATCGGTGATGGAGGTAGATACTAACAGCCTTAAGAGTGCTCAACCCTAAATGGCACATCAACACTGTATCTTCTCCTCACAGAGCTTATGGTGTAAGAGGGGGCAGCAAGACTTTTAAGAACCAGCGGCGGCTATGAATAGATAATAGGGAACAATGTCATTTACACAAACCAGGGCATCCGCACGTATGAATTCACAGTGGTTATAACAGAATGTACAATCATGTCCAAACCCAAGCAAGACAAAATTCCAGTTAGAGACTACAGGTGAACATGAAGCCCCACCCCTTGCTGCCTAGTAATTGACAGCTTCTGGGATACGCAGTCAATTTTCTTTAAGTGTGCTTCCACTAGTAGGTGCATAACACTCCAGTGGAAGGCTATACTCTATCAATATATAGGCAGCAAAAATGGAATTGATGGCTTTATCTTCTTATAAGTAAACTTATGATTGCCTTTTATTTTCTGACATCAAGATATATGTTTTCCAGTGAAAGATCGGCATTTATTTTTTAAATTCCAGCATAGTTTGACCTTTTATTTTGACATTTAGTCATCAGCTATTGAAGGAATCTGGTGTGAAGATTGCAGTGCTAAGGACATGCCTCATATATTTTCAGATCTCTTTAAAGGTGGCATTATTCTCTGCTCAATCATTTCAAATCTATTAAATATATTGGCATAGTTCCTTAGATTGTCATTAAAATACTTTAAGATGGCTCATTACTGCAATTTCCTCACATTGCTCCATCTAGATAAACATTAAGGAACCATTACATTAAGATTTGCCTATCAGATAAATGGAAAATATGTTTCAAAGGCATAATTTATCTGCTCAACAGAGTTAAAGAATATCCTTGCTTTAACTTTGGTATTTGTTTTATCTACTTAATACTGGCTGCAGAATCATTTATCTCTTATCAGTGACATTTCTTTTTCAATGATAAAAATAAGGTGATATAGATTGATCATGAACTTTTTTCCTTTGAAATAATTTTAAAGGTGATCATGATAAGAAATATATTTTCACTTCCAAAAGACCTTTCACTTGGCAAGGTAAAACTGTAAATATTACTTGGTTAATTATCTAAAATTAATTATATACAAATAAATAAATATGATTTATTCTTTAATATTATTCTTGTATTCTTAGCTTCCTAATACTTTTTAAACCTCAGAATTATTTTGTTTTAAATGATCATAAATCTCTATTATATTTTAGAATCATTTAAAATATACATCCTTCCCCATTGATAATGTGCATGTGTATACAGTGAAAAGTATATGTGTATAGTGAAAAGTATAACCCTGTTCATTGGTGATGTTCAGAAAGGTGTCATCTTATCCATGACTCCTGACTCCCTTTTCCTGAACACTTGATTCAGGAAACATATCCTGTACATAATGATATTTGATTAGTATTTTAACCCAAGGACTGTTTTCAAGAGGACTCAAGTTTAGATATTTACCCACTGTCTGGTATGCCCAGCAAAGATTTTGACCCATTCCCAAATTGTCTCACCACTCTATTAATAATAGATTGACGTGTAGTTTCTATATTCATATATGAGTTCATTTGCCCCTCCTTGAGATCATTCCCTGTGCTTTTGAAGTCCTTTGGAAAAAAAATTGTTGCTTATGCTTAGATCTTAAATTATCCCTGAACATTACCAGTGTTCTGGTAACACTGAAATGTCCCTCAATTAAAAAATTTATACAGAAAATGTGGTTCATTTACACAATGAGATACTACTATTAAATACAGCTATTAAAATGAGGACTTCATAGAACTAGAAAAATATAATCCTGAGCAAGGCAACTCAGACCAAAACAGACATGCATGATATATACTCCTGATAAGAGAATATTATTCCAAATGTTTGAAATACCCCTGGTACATCTCACAGACCATATAAAGTTTAACAAGAAGAAAAGCCAAAGTATGGATGCTTCGGTGCTACTTAGAAAGGGAACCAAAATAATCATGAGATGCAGAGGGAGAGAGGGACCTGGGTGGAAGAGGGGAGGAGGAAAGAAAATACAGGGAGCAGAATCAATTATAGGGGAGAGAGAAGAGAGAAGCCCAGAGGGCTAAGAGAATGAATAAAAATATGCAGCATGGATGCATGTATGTATGGGGAAACATCTAAAAAGTCCCAGAGGCCTGGAATGTGAGACACTCCCAGGACCCAATGAGGATGACTTTAGCGGAAATGCCCAACAGTTGGGAGATGAAACCTGAAGAGACCACCCCAGCAAATAGACAAGGCCCCCATATGAGTGATGGGGCCACCTACCCATCTCAAATTTTTTGACCCAGAATTTTTCCTGTCTAAAGGAAATGCAGGGACAAACATTGAGCAGAAACTGAAGGAAAGGCCATCCAGAGACTACCCACCTTGGGAGCCATCTCATGTGCAGACAACAAACTGGACACTATTGCTGATGCTATGTTATACTTGCAGACAGGAGCCTGTCGTGGCTGTCTTCTGAGAGGCTCTAGCAGCACCTGACTGAGTCAGATACATACAGCCAAGCTGAAAACTATGATCAGGCAGGGATCCCAACTGAAGAGTTGGGAAAAGAATTAAAAGAGCTGAAGGGAATTACAACCCCATAAGAAGAACAACAGTATCAACCAATGAGATGTCTTAGAGCTCCCAGAGACTAAGCTACCAACCAAAGAGCATGCATGGGCTGGTAAACTGTAACCCACTAAATATGTAGCAGAGGACTTGTCTGCCCTCAGTGGGAGGGGCTCTGCTTGGTCCTGTGAAGGTTTGATGCCCCAGAGAAGGGGGTATGCTAGAGGGTTGGGGTAGGAGTGGATGGGTTGGGGGAGCATCATCTTAGAGGTAAGGGGGTGGGGGATGGGATGGCTGGCTTGTGGAGGGGGTACCAGGGAGGAGCACAATATTTGAAATATAAATAAAATAATAAAAAATAAAAATAAAAATATATACAAAAATGTAATTTAAAAATGAATTAATGAACAGAGTATATACTTCTAAAAATGAAATACAAACATCCAAAACACTTTCTAAAGAGTGTTGCACACATCAAAAAAACATAAATGCAAACTACATTGAGAGTTTAGGGAACCCAGTATAGGATCATTCTTAGGCTAATGAATTTACTACTTAATTACATAAATGAATTAAATGCCCAAGAAATACATGGTAAGAGGAGTGCTCATTCATTGTCAGTGGCAGTAAAACTGGTAACGCATTTTGACAATAGATATGGAGGTTTATCAAAAACTGAAAAGAATTACCATATAACATACACATACACATGCACACACACACATGCACGCATATGTATCTAAATGACATTGAGTCCCCATACAGAAATATTTGACTGCATGACCATATAAATTTTTTGCTAACTATATTCACAAAATCTGATAAATGGATATAGTATAACTACACACCAACAAAAAATGAATAAAGAGAATATAGTATATGCAGATAGTTTTCTGTTGGACAGAAAAGTGAAAAGGAAAACAAAACCCTGGAAATTATTCAGTGTTGTATGGTCAGACAAATACTACATTTTTTCATACATAGATTATACATATTAATTTTTTAAAAGTTTCTGAAATTTCATTTTTTATTAAATTATTTTATTTATTTACATTACAAAAGTTGCCCTCCTTCCCAGTCACCCGTCCCTGAGTTCTTCATCCCCCCACGTCTAAGAGGATGCTTCTTCACTAGGCTACCCATCTCCAACTCACCCCTAATAGCATCCCTCTATCCTGAGACATCAAGTTTCTACAGGACTAAGCTCATCCTCTCCCACAGAGACTGTACAAGGTAGTCCTCGGCTCACATGTGACTGGAACCTGGAGCAAGCTCATGTATGCTCCTTGGTTTTGGGCTTAGTCTCTGGGACCATGGAGGGGTCCAGTTAGTTGACACTGTTCTTCCTTTGGGCTTGCAGTCCCCTTCAGCTCCTTCAGTCCTCCCTTTAAGTCTTCCATATTGGTCCCTGACCTCAATCCAATTGTTGGCTGTAAGTATCTGCAACGGTCTCAGTCAGGTGCTGGTAGAGCCTCTCAGAGGACAGCCATAGTCAGGCTCCTTGGATGCAGGCATAATATGGCCTCAGTAATAGTGTTAAGATTTGGGGTTTGCACATGGGATTGATCTAAAGTTGGGGTGGTCTCTGGATGGCCTTTCCTTCAGACTCTGCTCCAGTTTTTGCCCCTGTATTTCCTTTAGACAAAAACAATTCTGGGTTCAAAATTTTGAACAGTTAATGTCAAATTAAATGAAGAGAAACGTGAAGCAATCCCACTAAAATCAGGGACAAGAAAAGGCTGTCCATTCTCTCCATAGCTATTCAATACAGTACTAGAAGTTCTAATACAATAAGACAACAAAAGGTAACTAAGAGTGGATACAAATTGGAAAGCAAGAGGTCAAGGTATCGCTAATTGAAGATATGATAGTTAGTATACATAAGCAACCTCAAAAATTCTACTTAGAAAGTCTACAGCTGACAAAATACTTCAGCAAAGTAACTGGATATAAAATTAATTCAAACAAATTAGATGTTAACTTTTATACAGGCATGTATGCTCTTGATATACCATGATATTAGAGAAGGAACCATTGGGTTATGAAAACCATATTCAAAGGAGGAAAATAAGACAATTGCTTATTATTCATATTAACATATTAACTCATAAGCAGAAATGTGGCTAAGATAGGATGGAAGGATCTAGAAAAGGGGCTTCACTGAAGGCAAGAAGGATCAACAAAAGTTTGTGTGCAAATTCCATGAGGAATCCCAACATAGTGAGTGACACAAAAAGACTAGTTCTGCTGCTCTCAGCATTTTTAAGTTTTCCGTAGCTCTTCCTGTAGGCTTTAGGTCTCTTGGTCTTTTTCCCTGTCATGTTTTTATAGCTATGGTGATCTATTTGCTCACTGCCTGTTCAGGCAGTCATGTTGGTGAGAGTTTCCAGGTGTACTTTCTGCCATACTAGGAGGCACAATCTCAAAGAAGTCCATGTTCTGCTGCTGTTTATAATCTTCCTGCCCTTCTTTTGCAACAATCTCATCTCCTCAGGCAAAAATAATACAGATCGACATATCTATCTATGTATCTATTTCTCATTGTATCTATATATCTACATATCTATCATCTATCTATCTATCTATCTATCTTTCTATCATCTATCTATCATCTATCTATCTATCTATCTATCTATCTATCTATCTATCTATCTAATCATAAGTGCATTATTGTCAGATAACTCACTGGCATAAAACAAATACAATAAATTGTTAATAAATTGATACTTGAGGGCAAACCTTTTATTTTCAAGTAATTGTCACCCTAGACTTCAAGCATTGCTAATAAAGTAAGCTCACCTTAAGCCTTTCCTTTTGAGTGACTAGAATATGGACATACAGAACCTCTTGTGGATTGTACAGAGTAATCTGCAGATGAAGCCTGAGGCTTAAGACCTCTGTGCTATTTGCACATGTCCTAGGCCTCGACTCTCAGGCATTGACTCCTCCCAGTCTGGCCCTTACAAGTAGGTTCTACCTGAGCTTCTCCACCCTTATTTCTCCAGCACCTTCATTCTGTTGATTAAGGAAAACAGAACAATCATTTTTAATCTTAAAATTTTGGTTATAGAGACATGACTCAGGTTTTAAGGGAGTAAACTCTTTTTTTCTTTTATAATTTAATTATTTTTATTTTATTTGCATTGGTATTTTGCCTGCATGTATGTTTATGTGGAGGTCTCCTGGAACTGGTGTCAGCTGCTATGCGGGTGGTGGGAATTGAACCTACATCTCCTGGAAGAGCAGCCAGTGCTTTTACTGCTGATCCATCTTTCCAGCCACAAGTAAACTGCTCTTACAGAGAATTCAACTTTGGTTCCCAGACCTACATTAGACAGCTCAAAACCTCCTATAACTTAAGCTCCAGGGAATCCAGTACCCTCTTCTGGCCTTCACAGCACCCACAGAGAGATGACTGAGGCAGGAACATCTACCTAACCCAAGGAGAAAGTATCAGTCCTTGGAAATAAGGGAAAATTTGTTTAAGTAAAGTACAGCTGTAGTCTCTGGCTATTGCTTATAAGCCTAGGAACAGTCAGAAATTTTTACATAGGTTTAGGCATTATCTTATGAGAATTTTGGTATTTTTTTTAAAATTTCAACCACATCAGAGACTTTCCCCAAAGCTGAACAAATTTTATAGAAGTTTATATTTGAGGGCTCTAATTAAGGCAGTTTTGTCTTTGGCAAACAGCATGGGCTGTCTAAGTGAAAATGTTGGTCTCTACTCAAGGGAGAAGAGCAAATATTACTCTTTGTAGAAGCAGAGGAAGGGAAGGCAAGTTTATGAAACACTGACTGACTTCCAGTTTTTTTTCAGATGATAAAAATATCAATTTATTATATATGACTTTGCTAGGTTTTCTATAATTCAAAACAGTAAGATAATTGCCAAATTGTATCCTATCTGATTAAGATTATTTTTAATTGAATATTGTCTTCATTTAAATTGCCAATGGTAAAATCTTTCCAGATTTCCCCCCGTCCCAAAGATCCCCAACCCCTCCTCCCTCCCCCTGCCTCCATGTATATGCCTGTCCACCCGACACACCTCTTCCGCCCCAGTTTCCCTTTGTTGGAACCTCTGTTGAGCCTTTACCTGACTAAGGACCATTCCTCCCACTGATGCCCAACAAGGCCTTTCTCTGCCATATTTTTGGCTGGGAACATGTGTACCCCTTGGTTGATGGTTCAGTCCCTGGGAGTCTTGGGGCGTCTGGGTGGCCCAAATCATTGTTCTCCCCATGGGGCTGTAAAATCTCTTCAGCTCCTCTGGACCACACTCCAACTCCTCCATTGGAGACCCCATGCCCAGTCCAATAGTTGGTTGCTAACATCTGCCTCTGTATTTGTAAGGATCTGGCAAGGCCCCTCCGAAGACAACCATGGCATGCTCCAGTTTCATCTCTGTTGTTGATCAGAGACAACTTCTTACTGTTTTTTATTCTTTCCAGCTAAGCCAATGTATTCTTTTCCTTTTTATTGAATATAATCTTCATTTACATTTCAAATGCTAAAACCTTTCCCAGTTTCCCCCTCCCCTAAAACTACCAATCCCTCCTCCCACCCCCAGCCTCCAAGTATATGCCCCTCCAACTGACCCACTCTCCCCTCCCCCACGATTTCCCTTTGTTGAGGCCTCTATTGAACCAGGGCAGACTGGAGGACATGAAGGGGTTTACAGCCCCATGGGAAGAACAAAAATGTTGGCTACCCAAACACCTCAGGACTCCCAGGGACTTAACCATCAACCAAGGGGTACCCTTGGTTTCAGCCAAAAGTGTGGCAGAGGAATGCCTTGTCAAGCATCAGTGGGAGGAGAAGCCAATGTTTTCCAAGTTAGAATATTTAACCACTGTTTAAGGCTGCTGTTTTTCTTTCTTTTTCAAGGTGGCAAGCATTCACAGTCAGACAGTAATAAAATTCACATAATAAAAAAATACATCTCAAAATGCTATTCCAGTTTATAAAAACATTAAGAAAAATCAAATTTTAAGATCTTATTTTTTTTTTAATGTAAAAACATCCCAAATGTTTTCATGGAATTCCATGGAGCAAAACAACAAGAAAAACAAACAGAAGTTTCAAGCTTAACTACATTGGAAAAAACTTAGCAATATTCTCATTCTGATAAAATGTTATATGTGAGACCATTTTGTGATGACAGATTGTAAAAAATATTAAATAATCAATCACTTCAGTAGTATTTTCTCATTTGCATAAATATGACTGAGAGATAAATCCCCTAGAACTCAAAGGAATAATAAGAAGAACATTGAACATATTGAGCATTTTTAATATTTACACACTTGGGGATTTTTTTTCATAAGACTCTTTGCACTAAATTACTGTCTTCATCTAATATGAATGTTGATGCCTACTGAAACATCCATAGCATAAATGCTGTTTATACCTGCAGGTGTATAGAGGGCACTGCTTAATTCCATTTATATTTAATCAATTATACATTAAAACTGAAGTAAAATGTAAGATTGACAAACTTCATTAAAGAATGCATTTGCTGAAAAATACGTATCCTTGCTTTGTCTCTTAAGAAATGCATTTAAGACTTACTACCAGGCTGGAGATATGGCTTGGCAGATAAGAGCACTGACTGCTCTTCCAGAGGTCCTGAGTTCAAATCCCACCAACTACATGATGATTCACAACCATCTGTAATGAAATCTGATGCCCTCTTCTGGTGTTTCTGAAGACAGCTATAGTATACTTATATATAATAAATAAATAAATCTTTAAGAAAAAATGACTGCCTTCTTCAAATTTAATATACTGTAAGTATAAATACTTTATTTAAATACTAATTTAATCTTGTAAGATGTTATATAAGTTGAATAGTTTCACACATTAAAAACACACATATATATCCTGCAAAGAAAACTTCAATTAATCTATAAAGAAAAGAAACAAAATATTAACAGTGTTCTATCAGTTAAGGTAATGAACCAGGAGCTCTCTTCCTTCCATTAGGCCAGGGACAGTTGGAGGCACATCAGGTATGACTATTGTGTTTCAATGAAGCATCCAAAGAATATAAATTAACAAAATAAAAATATATGAAGATATTAATTCTTAATTATCTGAAATCATGATATATGAAATAAGTCCTTTCTAGAGAATTAATAAAACATAATTGCCCCCACCCCCATCTTTGCTCCCAGACAAACAGGATAGGCAGCTCCAGGTACACAGAGATATACCAAGTTTAACATCACTTGTGACACAGACCACCAGGCTTCTAGATGCGCCCAAGACCTGGGCAGCTCTTTGGTGCATCTGTGTGTCAGCCTGTCATTTGTCCTGCAGAGTAATCCGCACTTGGAGGGCACCCCGCTGCCATCTTTGCTCCTAGACAGACAGGACAGGGAGCCCCAGATACACAGAGACAACCCAAGTATAACATTGCTTGGGGCAAGGCACAACAGGGTTCCAATGACACCCAAGATTAGGGCAGCCCATCAGTGATCTGTGCCAGGGGAAGCCCAGTCATCCAGAGGAGCATAAATATGCTTACAGGAGGTTCAAGCACAAGACAGTGACATAGAACAAACTAATGCCAGAGATAACCAAATGGCAAAAGGCAAACATAGGAATGTTTCTAACAGACATCAAGGCAATATGGCAACATCCCAACCCAATTCTCCAACAACAGTGAGTCCTGGATATCTCAACACACAAGGAAAACAAGATTTGGATTTAAAATCATTGGTCATGATGCTATTAGAGGAACACATGAAGGAAAGAAATAAATCTCTTAAAGAAATGCAGGAGAAAATGGATCAAAAGTTAGAAGCCCTTACAAGGGAATCACAAAAATCATTTAAAGAAATTCAGGAGAATATGGGTCAACAGATAGAAGCCAATAAAGACGAAATGCAAAAATCACTTAAAGAAATACAGGAGAACTTGAGTCAACAGGCAGAAGTCATGAAAGAGGAAACACAAAAAATTCTTCAAGAATTACAGGAAAACACAAACAAGCAAGTGAAGGAACTGAGCAAAGCCATCCAGGATCTAAAAACAGAAGTAGAAACCACTAAGAAATCACAAAGGGAGACAACTTTAGAGATAGAAAACCTCGGGAAGAAATCAGGGCTCATAGATGCAAATATCAACAACAGAATACAAGAGATAGAAGAAAGAATCTCAGATGCCGAAGATACCATAGAAAGCATTGAGTCAAAAGTCAAAGAAAATGCAAAATGCAAAAAGCTTGTAACCCAAAACATCCAGGAAATGCAGGACACAATGAGAAGACCAAACCTAAGGATTATAGGTATTGATGAGAGTGAAGATTTACAACTTTAAGGGCAAGTAAATATCTTCTTTATTATTTTTATTTTCTATATTCCACCAGAGAACTCCTACAACTGATAAACAACTTCAGCAAAGTAGCTGGTTATAAAATCAACTCAAGCACATCAGTAGCCTTCCTATACTCAAAAGATAAGCAGGCTGAGAAAGAAATTAGGGAAATGACACCCTTCACAATAGACACAAACCATATAAAATATCTTGGTGTGACTCTAACCAAACAAGTGAAAGATCTGTATGACAAGTACTTCAGGTCTCTGAAGAAAGAAATTGAAGAAGACCTCAGAAAATGGAAAAATCTTCCATGTTCTTAGATTGGCATGATTAATATAGTTAAAATGGCCATCTTGCCAAAAGCAATATATTGATTAAATGCAATCCCCATGTGATGGTTTGTATATGATTGGCCCAGGAAGTGACCTCATTAGGAGGTGTGGCCTTGTTGGAATAGGTGTGTCACTGTGGGTGTGGATTTAAGACCCTCCCCCTGGCTGCCTGGAAGTAAGTCTTCTACTAGCAGCCTTCAGATGAAGATGTAGAACTCTCAGCTCCTCCTGTACCATGCCTGCCTGGATGCCACCATGTTTCTGCCTTGATGACAATGGACTGAACCTCTGAGCCTGTAAGCCAGCCGCAATTAAATGTTGTCTCTTATAAAACTTGCATTGGTCATGGTGTCTGTTCACAGCAGTAAAACCCTAACTAAGACACCCCATCAAAATCTCAACTCCATTCTTTATAGAGTTAGAAAGAGCAATTCGAGAAACTGTGGGGGGAGGGGGAATGATTGGGGAATAGTTGGGGGGAGAGGAATTATGGGACATAGGGAGGGGGAACTGGGAAAGGGGAAAGCCTTTGGAATGTAAACATAGAATATAGAAAATAAAAATTTTTTAAAAAAAAGAAAGAGCAATTCTCAAATTCATCTGGAACAACAACAACAACAAAAAAATCCAGGATAGCTAAAGCTATTCTCAACAGTAAAAGAACTTTTGGGGAAATCAGTATCCCGGACCTCAAGCAGTACTACAGAGCAATTGTGTTAAAAACTGCATGATATTGGTACAGTGAAAGGCAGGTAGATCAATGGAATAGAATTGAAGATCTGGAAATGAACCCACAGAATTATGATCACTTGATCTTTGATAAACAAGCTACAACCATCCAGTGGAAAAAGATAGCCTTTTCAACAAATGGTGCTGGTTCAACTGGAGGTCAGCATGCTGAAGAATGCAAATTGATCCTCTCTTATCTCCTTGTACTAAGATCAACTCCAAGTGGATCAAGGACCTCCACATAAAACCAGACACACTGAAACTAATAGAAAAGGAACTGGGGAAGACCCTTGAGCACATTGGCACAGGGAGAAAGTTCCTGAACAGAACACCAATAACTTATGCTATAAGATCAAGAATTGACAAATGGGACCTCATAAAATTACAAAGTTTCTGTAAGGCAAAGGACACTGTCAGAAGGACAAAACAGCAACCAACTAATTGGGAAAAGATCTTCACCAACTCCACATCCAACAGAGGGCTAATATCTAATTTTACAAAGAACTCAAGAAGTTAAACTCCAGTGAACCAAATAACCCTATTAAAAATGGGGGTACAGAGCTAAACAAATAATTTTCCCCTGAAGAAATTTGCATGGCTGAGAAGCATCTTAAGATATATTTAACATCATTAGTCATTAGAGAAATGCAAATCAAAACAACCTGAGATTTCACCTCGCACCATTCAGAATGGCTAAGATTAAACACTCAGGAGTCAGCAGGTGTTGGCGAGGATGTGGAGAAAGAGGAACATTTCCTCCACTGCTGGTGGGATTGCAAGATGGTACAACCACTATGGAAATCAGTCTGGCGGTTCCTCAGAAAATTGGGCATGACACTTCCAGAGGACCCTGGCATACCACTCCTGGGCATATACCCAGAGGATTCCCCTGCAGGCAACAAGGGCACGTGCTCCACTATGTTTATAACAGCCTTGTTTATAATAGCCAGAAGCTGAAAAGAACCCAAATGTCCCTCAATGGAGGAATGGATACAGAAAATGTGGTATATTTATACAATGGAATACTACTCAGCAATTAAACAAGGTCATCCTTTGCTACATATGCAGGTGGAGCCATGGGTCCTTCCATGTATACTCTGGTTGGTGGTTTAGTCCCTGGGAGCTCTCAGGGGGTGGGGGTCAGGTTGTTTGATATTGCTGTTCTTCCTATGGGGTTGCAAACCCCTTCAGCTCCTTCAATTTTTTTCTCTAACTCATACATTGGGGACCCCATATTCAATGGGGTATGCGAACATCAACCTCTATATTTGTCAGGCTATGGCAGAACCTCTTAGGAGACAGCTATATCAGGCTCCCAGCAGCAAGCACTTTTTGGCATCCACAATAGTTTCTGAGTTTGGTGACAGTATATTGGATGGATCCCCAGATTGGGCAGTGTCTGAATAGCCTTTCCTTCAGTCTGTTCCACACTTTGTCTCTATATTTCCTCCCATGAGTATTTTGTTCTCCCTTCTAAGAAGGAATGAAACAAGCATACTTTGGTCTTCCTTCTTCTTGAGCTTCATGTGGTCTGTGAATTGTATCTTGGTTATTTGGAACATTTTTAGTTACCTCACTCAGGACAATATTTTCTAGTTCCATTCATTTGCCTAAGAATTTCATAAATTTATTGTTTATATTAGCTGAGTAGTACTCCATTGTGTGAATGTACGACATTTTTGTATCCATTCCTCTGTTGAAGGACATCTGCGTTCATTCTAGCTTCTGGCTATTATAAATATGGCTGCTATGAACATAGTAGAGCATGTATCCTTGTTATATGTTGGAGCATCTTTTTGGTATATGCCCAGGAGTGTTATAGCTGGATGCTGGATAATACTATGTCCAATTTTTTGAGGAACAGCCAGACTGATTTTCAGTGTGTTTGTACCAGCTTGCAATCCCACCAACAATGGAGGAATGTTCCTCTTTCTCTACATCTGCTGTCACCTGGGTTTTTGATCTTAGCCATTCTGACTCGTGAGGTGGAATTTCAGGGTTGTTTTGATTTGCATTTTCCTGATGACTAAGGATATTGAACATTTCTTTAGGTGCTTCTTGGCCATTTGAATTTTCTCAGTTGAGAATTCTCTGTTTAGCTCTGTTCTCCATTCTGTAATAGGGTTATTTTATTCTTTGGAGTCTAGCCTTCATTTCCAATTTGTATCCATTTGACCTCCTTTTTTTGTCTAATTGCTCTGTCTAGACTTCAAGTAGTATATTAAATAGGTAGGAAGAGTGTGGGCAGCCTTGTCTAGTCCCTTATTTAGCAGGATTGCTTCAAGTTTCAGGACCCTACCATTTATCACCCTCAGTTCCCACAAGGACATGAATTTTTCTCCTCACACTATAGAAAGGAGAAAGCTGAGTGTGAACTAAGGCTCCTAGTACATTTTTTGCCCTTATTGTGAGGCACAAAACCACTTGTAACTTCAGGTGCAGAAAGAAGCTTCATTGCCTTCCTTATCCTGGTATATACACTTACAAGCACATACTAGGCATAGACTCATTGACACATAAATAAAGATAATTATAAATATTTTTATAAAAACATGCAGTTTACAATGTTTATGCTATATTTTCAAGTTAAGAGTTTCCATAATTTCATTTGTATAAATTAAATGCAATATACTTTTTATTTGATTGCTAATCTTTCTGTCACAAGGGAGATAATATGTGCCTTTATGTCACCTGGTGAAAAGTCAGTAAGGCATACACATTCCCTAAGGTAGCATTGAAGGCCTCATATGCCACCAAAAATTTTTTTTTCGAGACAGGGTTTCTCTGTGTAGTCCTGGCTGTCCTGGAACTCACTCTGTAGACCAGGCTGGCCTCGAACTCAGAAATCTGCCTGCCTTTGCCTCCCAAGTGCTGGGATTACAGGCGTGCACCACCACACCCGGCTCAAAAATTTTTTAAAAATATTTTTCCACAGCAAAAATGTAGACTTCATCATAGTAATGTCAAAGTGTATATTTTGACACACTTCTAATGTAACTTGAAATGTGGACATAAAAATTTCACTAGGATATATTTAAACTGTATAGAGAGATATTAAATGGATTAAGTCAGACTCAGAAGGACAAATATTACATTTTTCTCTCACTATGGTTTCCGTATTGAATATAATTATACACTAAAAATGTATACATATGAATGTAAGAGCAAAAAAGACTGGAGTAATAGTGGAGACCAATGAATATGATAGCAGACAGAACATAGAATATAGGAGTATGGAGACAAAGTTCCATATATATGATATAGTTATATTAGTACCACATGCAATGAATATATATCAATGGGAAAAGATGAAAAAAAACAAATAAAAATAAATGCAAATCAATGTGATTAATGAAACAGTTGTGTGGTCATCTAAATTTCCATTCCTCAATGCATTCTTAATGATTACTTTAATTTAAATGTGAGTTAAAGTAATAAAGTTAAGGGTATCTCAAAATTTCTAAAGTCTAACAGTATTTAGTGTCGAGAATAATTTGTTGTTATGGTTGTTGTTGTTTTGCAAATTAATCAGTTGTTATTGGATTTTTGTTATTTACATCAACCAACAAAGCTTCTAAGATGAAAAATGTCTGGAGATGTACTAAGTTGTTTGTATAACAGTAAATCATTAGAAGTTATTTTAATACTATGTACATGTAGTAGAATGATAATAATGACTTCTATCCTAAGGCCTATGACTTGTCTAACCATAGATTCTTAGACTAGATACCAGTGCCAGCTATGGCTTCCATTTCTAGCTGTGCAACTTTTAGCAATCGATTAGCTGCATAGACAGGGTGTCCATTTTCTTTAAGGGTATTGTCTTCAGTATGTCAACTACATCCTAGTGGATGGCCACAAAGCTAAGAGTGCATGAAGCACAAACTGAATTTCATCCTGTGTTATTTTTTATAGACAACAAAAAGTTGGGTAGGTAATTAAAGCAAGAGAAGTTTGGACCTGAATGGAGTTTGGGGAGAACATTAAATATGACCAAATATATGGCATAAAATCATCAAAGACTTCATAAAATTACTGTATAAATTTCATAGTACAAACCTAATAGCCATGTCTTTGCTGAGAAAGAAATGTTATTAAAAGAAAATTCATTAATTTCAAAATTTTAAAAATTATTGTATGGAAGAACTATTTCTGAAACAGAAAGTTTTTTGGATCTACTTAATCATCATTTATCCAGAAATGTATGCCCATTTCTCTTCACTCTTTTTTTTATTTGCTTAAATTCAGCAGGTATTTGGCACAAAAACCTGAATTATTATGTTTATAACATATGCTCTGTAGTTTGTATTCATTGCAGAATGAATGGTTTAGGCAAAATAATGTGTACATTTATTCACAAACTTCTTAGTGTGTTAAAAACACAGTATCTTCTTGTGAAAATGCAAGCATAAATGCATTTCTTTCAGGTACAGTCACCCTGTTCACAGTAGGCTTCTTCACTGTTCCTTTAGTCAAACTATCAAATTGAAAACATGCATTTATTAGCCAAATCTCCTCAATATTTAATATTCTGGAATTCCCCAGATGCTCCTCTGGCATCCATGTCTTCCCAGGAAGACAATATCACTATGGAGCCCATGAGCTTTAAAAATATGAACCCTTTATTGTTCTCCAGCTATTGTGAAAAGCTGAGTGAGTATCTGTGGCTCAGGATATCGAATTCTTTGGCATATGGCAAGTAGTTTTATTCTTTGGTCATGTGCTAAGTTTATCTTTGTGTTATTTAGGATTCTTCCTGCTAATTTCCAGGGTGGATGGATCAATGGGTAATCCTGCCAATGTTAAATGAGATTTTATCTTTCTCCATAACCACCTCAACATTTGTTGTCAGCCTAGCATATCACTTTTCTTTAAGGAGAAACAAACTATCAATGATGTGGCTACTTCCTCCCATTAGCATCCTGTCATATAATTCAACTATGATTTAGGTAGTAAGTCAATTTTCTGGGGATACCTCAGTCCAGAGAATTAGAGGTGTAGTTAGGAGAAAAGGGTCACATGGACATATCTAAGCTAATTCCTTATGTGATTAGGCTGCTACAGGTCAGTGGTGTCTTTCTAACTGATCTGGTGTTATTATTAGTGCCCTTTATCTTAAGAAAGAAACAGAGCAAGGGTTGGACACGCTAAAACTTTCATTAAGTAATTGAGATCCTAATCATTTATTTTTTTCAAATTTCTTGCAGTCTCTACAAGATGTCCAGAAGTCCTACCCAGATTGTAAATCAGGAGACAAACTATTGGTTCTAGTGATTAACATTCATGGTGTGAAAGAATTAACTGTCTTTTTTTACAAGTGGGCACTTTTAGTGCTGTTCTTCTCTGAAAATACCTTTTGCCTTGAAGAGAAAGATCTTGTAGCCAACTTGATATTAGGCCTTGAGCTCATTTAAAACTATACACTCAATGTGCTGCTCTACTGCATACTCAGACTATTTAATATACCTTTACAAAAACAATGAAATGAAACACATGTGCCTAGAATTTCCAGATGAGATCAGCTTTCATAGCCTAAGCTAAATGTATAGCTTTCATCTTAAACTATGTTTTCCTCCATGCTCTGACTCAGAAAAATGTTTCTGTGTTTGTGTGTGTTGTGGTTATAATTTGCTGAAAAGAACCCAAAGATTAAAAGCAATATTAAGGAACAAATAGCTCATAAATGATATGACTATAGCTTGGTGATATCTACATGTGCTTTTGAAAGCTACTCTGGGTCAGCTGTAGTCAGTAAAAGAACTGTTTTGCTTGTAAAACTTAAAGAATTCTATAGGAAAAGCACTCCTGTTTTCTTGCTTGTACAATGTTTTCTGTGGTGTTCAATAAGCTGATTAACACCTTTTTGGAAGGAAAGTCAGCACAGGATAGAGACAGACAATATATAGACTACAGTCAGGAGACAGACCACAACTACAGACAGACAGAATGACAAAGGGCTAGAAGTAAAGGATTCAGATTTGGGCTTGCCCTTGGTCTGAACTACTCTAGGAGTAAATATCCTTTCCATCCCTTAGGGTTCAATGTGGAAACATAGGGATACCCATCTGAGGTGTCTTTCATGAGCTATAGAAGCATCCACTAATCCAGAAATGACATTGGTGTTTTACATACTGTGAAACTGGACACTTATAAGAGAATAAATGTATGATTGTGATAAATTTGAAAATTACATCTTTATAAGAAGGTTAAGAATAATATAAAAAAACCCTTCATACTGAGAGGTTTTGCCATATTGAATATGACTATTAAGTAACAAAGATATGTCAAAGAGCAGGCTGATTTGTTGACGTATCATTCTTATAATGCTGTTTTTTTTAAAGATGGAGAATACTATTGAAACAGAAACCATGTTTTTACACTCTAATCCATTTTTTGATATGTTAGAGAAGATTTTACACAGTATTCTTAAAATATAGAACACCATCAAATCAGTTTAAAAATTATACAATCAAAATTTATTAGATAAGGAACAGTATCTATCAGTTATATGACAATGACTATTTTAGAAATATGCTGTGAATGCAGTGTTTGGAGATGAGAAGATCCATGAATTTGGAATTCCAGATATATCTATATCTATATCCATATCTATATCTATATCTATATCTATATCTATATCTATATCTATATCTATATCTATATCTATCTATCTATCTATCTATCTATCTATCTATCTATCTATCTTGCCATGTGACATGTACAAGAAATAATTAATTCATCTCTATAAGAGACTATGGTCCTTCTCATGAACACAATTGAATCAAACATAAGATGTGTTAAAACCATGTAACTGTGATACACACCACAGCACTTTGAAGTCAGTCTTCAAGTTCCATTTATTATGCTGTGACTGGGACAGAAGTGACACTTCTAAGAGCAGACATCTGCATAATGATTCCAAATGGATATAGCAACTTTATAATGCGGTTAAGACACATTGTGGAACAAATGCATTATAAAACTGATGAATATCAGACATTTGCTATATGTAATTATGATCTGAGTAATATTTTACTATACTAATAACACTTTGAGAGAGGAACCAAGTATTTTATTTCTTTTATTACTTTTCATTACTTGGTATTATATTGTATGAAACTTGTGAAAAGTTTATAAGAAATGCATATGCTAATGTGAAGTTCTACAAGTTCTCATTTGTACATCCACTGTGTGAGGATGGAAAAACTTCCAAAGAGAGACCTGCAGAAGAAATGAGGGTATTAAGACACTTCCTGTTATATTTTATTATTTTCTATAGATATAATTACATAGCATTTCTATTATGTGTTATAAGTAAAGTGAAGTGTAGGAAATGTATGTTATGTATAAATACTTTATTATTTTCTGAAAAAAATCTAGTACAAATTCAGATACAAAGACTTTGAGGACATATACAAGGAGGTATTATATATACATATTATCACTGTGGTATCTTCAATCAAATTTGCTAATGCTCTTTGTTTTCTTTTTATTTCATTTAGTCATGAAGCAAGGGTCTTTATTTCTCAAGAATATTTTAAAATTTCTCCCTGTGACATCCTGCACAGAATTCTCAAGAGCCATAATACTTTATAGTAGTTTACTTCATATAAAACAATACCAGAGATGCCATGCCAATGTTTAACTTTAATACTGGCCATTTCAGAAGCTCTTTGGGTTTTCATTTTATATTAGGTATATTCTTTATTTACACTTCAAATGTCGTGCCCTTTCCTGGCTCCTCCTGCCCTGAAAATCCCACAAGCCATTTCCCCTTCCCCAATCAACCCACCCCTGCTTCCCTGTCCTGGTATTCCTCTACACTATGGTATCAAGTCTTTCCAGGACCAAGGGCCTCTCCCCCATTTGGTGTCCAACAAGATCATCCTCTGCTGCTGATGTGTCTAGGGCCATGGGTAACTCCAAGTGTACTCTTTGGTTGATGGTTTTGTCTCTGGGTGTTCTGTGACTATTTGGTGACTCATATTGTTGTTCCTCACATGGGGCTGCAAACCCCTTCAGCTCCTTTGGTCCTTTCTCTGTCTCATCCATTGGGGACCCAGTGGATATTAGCCTAGAAGATTGGAATATGCAAGACACAATTCACATATTAAATGATGCCCAAGAAGGAGGAAGAACAAAATATGGATACTCTAGTCTTTCTTAGAAGGAGGAACAAAATACCCACAGAAGGAGATACAGAGACAAAATGTGGAGCAGAGTCTGAAAGAAAGACCATCCAGATACTACCCCACCTAGGAATCCATCCCATATACAATTACAAAACCCAGAAACTATTGTGAATGCACACAAGTGCTTGCTGACAGGAGCTGGATATAGCTGTCAACTGGGAGGCTCTGCTAGTGCATGACAAATACAGAGGGGGAATCTCTTAGTTTATACTCTATTTTTTCCTCTCTCTTTCACTATCCTTCTATTTTCCCATTCTTTCCCCTCCATCTCCATTCCTCTCTTCTTCATTTTTATTTTTTTCCATTCTCCATAACACTAACACATTGTTGTGTACACATTCACACACACACACACACACACACACACACACACAAACACTGTAGCTTGTTTTCAGTTAATGTTTTTAGGAAAATATAAAACAACAAGTGAGTTAAATTTCTCACTATTACATATAGCATGTGTTACATATTAACTTTTAGAAAGCACATAGTTTATAAATCCTGGCTAGGGCACACCAGAAAGCATCGATCATCTAAAACTTGTGGGAATTGCTCCCATTTCTCTATTCTTAGTTTCACTTGAAGACTCATATTTGTTTGTGTTTGCATCCTCTTTGCATCTCTGACATAAAGATTCAATGATTTATACAAAAGTGCTATAAAACATCCAAACTGAAAATGGACCCAATAAACAAAAATGTATAATGGTAGCAAAAATTTAAAATGATAATAAATGAGGTTACAAAAACAATAGCATAATATGGAAATGTTGCTTACCTTACAAGTGGGAGAGTATAGTTATTTAGGTGTGAAAATTTGATAAAGATGCCCATAGCTACAGGGGAGTACTTGTGATAGAAAGCATGCTGATCTCTAAAAATTGGTAGCAGGGAAACAAACATCTTATTGCAGAAACTCTGATGGGTGTTCTGTTACAATGGAAGTACATACATGTAATGCTGGAAACTAAGAAAGGTTTAGAAATGAAATGACACAGTATACACATGTATCATAAGCTACATATAGGAGGGAAAGCCTCTTCAACTGCCAGTTGATGTGTCATGGTAAAAATATATAAATATATTGTGTGTCAAATGTTTTGTGTTACAGAGTAGGAAGTATATTGTTTTTACTGTTTACCCTTTTGGGTTGGGCTTTAAGAGTTTGTAATAGCCAGAAGTTGGAAGGAGCCCAGATGTCCCTCAAAGGAGGAATGGATACAGAAAATGTGGTATATTTATACAATGGAATACTACTCAGCAGTTAAAAATAATGAATTCATGCAATTTGTAGGCAAATGGTTAGATCTGGAAAATATCATCCTAAGCGAGTTAACCCAATCACAAAACAATACACATAAAATGCAATCACTGATAAGTGGATATTAATGAGCCCAGAAGCTCTGAATACTCAAGGCACAATTAGCAAGTCAAAAGAGTCCCAAGAAGAAGGAAGGAGAGGACCCTGGGCCTGAAAAGATTGGATCCAGTTTTGTAGGAGAGTACCAGAACAGAGAAATGGTGTGTGGGGGTGATTGGGGAATAGTTTGGGGGGAGAGGACGTATGGGACATATGGTGATGGGGGGAATGGGAAAGGGGAAAGCCTGTGGAATGTAAACAAAGAATATAGAATAAATAATTTAAAAAAGTTTGTAATGTTTTAATGTCATCATTAGAGCATACAAAATTCAGCACTCAATTTTTGAATTGAGATGTTTTGAACAGTTTCAGTTAACAAGGTGAAGTTTGATGTTTTTAGCAATGGCAAAAGAGAAAGAATGTCATTTGAGAATAGGCTACAATGTAAATACCTGCAGCAAGGAGTCTGTGCCAAGTATCTTGTATGTGTACATATAACTCCTCAGAGTGGAGTTATGGCATCAGAAAGGTAATGCGGAAGGAAGACTGACTTCATAGAGCTCATTTTATACTGTTTCAAAGTAAAATACAGATACCCATGCAGACACATACATGAATATGTCTTCTTCATTCTAGTATACAGACTCAGATCATGTGTAATGTTGACATATTTTAAGCTCTTTTCTTTTTAATAAGCTCTCAACATTTATTTATTCTTTTCAGTTATTTAATGAAATAATTCCCATCTTGGGCATTTCTGTCATCAGTTTTTGCTCCATTTCTGGTATTTGCAGTTTTACCCATCCTGAATTTGTCTATTTTATGAAAAACAGCCCTTTGTCTATAATATTAGTGAGGTAGCTAATTGCAATCATTTGATTAAAATTGTGTGCCTGTGTGGCATGTGTTTGTGCTCTCTTCTCTCTCTGTCTCTCTCTGTCTCTCTGTCTCTCTATCTCTGTCTTACACACACACACACACACACACACACACACACACACACAGATTCCTATTACTGTAAATCAATTTTCTTTCTGTAATCAGTATCTCATATTGAAATAGCTACTGGAAAAGCTATTATCTTTCTTTCTCTTACTCTTTCTCCTCTCTCCTCTCTCCTCTCTCCTCTCTCCTCTCTCCTCTCTCCTCTCTCTCTCCTCTCTCCTCTCTCCTCTCTCCTCTCTCCTCTCTCCTCTCTCCTCTCTCCTCTCTCCTCTCTCCTCTCTCCTCTCTCCTCTCTCCTCTCTCCTCTCCTCCTCCTCCTCCTCCTCCTCCTCCTCCTCCTCGTCTTCTTCTTCTTCTTCTTCTTCTTCTTCTTCTTCTTCTTCTTCTTCTTCTTCTTCTTCTTCTTCTTCTTCTTCTCTCTCTCTCTCTCTCTCTCTCTCTCTCTCTCTCTCTCTCTCCGTTTTTTGAGACAGGGTTTCTTTGTGTAGTCCTGGCTGTCCTGGAACTCACTCTGTAGGCCAGGCTGGCCTCAAACTCAGAAATCCTCCTGCCTCTGCCTCCCAAGTGCTGGGATTACAGGTGTGCACCACCACGCCCAGCTCAACATATCATTCTTTCACCTGCATTTTACCCATTGACTTCACCCATTTACCCATTGAGTATTAGATAATATAATTAACATCCCATCTTAATAATGATATTTTTTTTTCTTTTTTAGTTCATTAGCACATTGTCACTAATAGGACATCCATCTTGCATTATTGAATGGGTTGTTCTTCATTTGATAGCACAGTTTGATCTCCTATGTATAGTAGATCAGGATCTCTTTGTTCAGTATGATTTTGATATAGCTAAACTTCATTTATATATTCCATTTTATTTTCTAGGACAGAAAATTGTATTCTCACAAATGAGCTTTTTTGAGTAAAAACAATTTATATATTTATTTATTGTGTATTTTGTAAAAGTGCACAAAGTTAATTTTTTACTAGAAAAATATAACTTTAGTTGCATCTTTTAGGATGATCCGGTAGGTAAAGTAAGACTGCTTTCATATGTACTTAGACTACGTGACAGATTTTATCATGAAGGTAATATGCATTGTTCAATGTACTTACTTCAGCTCTTAATGATTACATTATTTTCCTTTAGCAAGTTAAGGAATTTCATTGCAATTTTCTCTATGTAATCAGGATTTGATTGTTTAATCATCTTCACAGCGCTGGCATAGATCCCACTTTACAAAGTATATTAATTTTTATATGTCTCTGGAATCAGTTTAATCACATTTTGTTCAAGATATAAGGAATTTCATGGGAAAAGGGTCTTTTTGTTATTTTTCTTTGTTACTACTTTGTTGAGTTCATGTATTAGAACAAGACAATATAAATTCATTTTGTCTTTTATTTTTTTAGGACATGTAGTATCATAGTTCATTCTGAAATATGTAGTAGAACATGTCAGTGAAAAAAATTCATGACCAATATTCATATATCTTGAAACTTTCCATTAACAATAATTTAATTACACATGTTCTACTTTCTTCTGAACAACTTTTTTTTTTGAGAAAAATAACTTGAAGTAATGTATGAGGAATAGCAAGAGCAGACCATAAATACTGTACACATATCATTCCAGGAATACCTGCTCATCCTTGATGCTGATGCTCTGCTCAGCAAAGAGAGAAAATGGAAGTACCTATGATGTCAATCAAGAAATGAAATGATAGTGAGGATCACTGTGTTTGTGCACATGTGTAGACATATATGCACACAATGTAATTTTTACAGAAGTAAAAATAAAAACAAAACTACACTAAAATATGTATGTCTGGAGACTAGATAACTCAGACTTGGAAAGGTAAAAATAGCATGTGCTTTCTCAATTGTGGACTGTTTTATGTTTGAAATATGTATATAAGTAGGGATTGGTGTGGGCATGTGCTAGGGAAACAGAGTCTAACCCAAGAGAAAAGAGGAATTGAGGATTGTGGATTGGCAATAGAAGTATTTAGAGAATCCTTTGTCTGATTTCTTTGGTCAGTCTCCTTTTGCATTTTCCTATGCTAACAAAACAAGAGTATTTTGTTTTTTCATTGTATGCTTATGGATAATCAGCTAAACTCCACTTTGGCACTATTCTGAGCTACACTGTGTTACCCTTCTTATGCTGTGTCTTTGTGCATGGTTTATCAGACTGGGAAAGTCTGAGATGGAAAATAATGGCCAGCAGTGTTTGAATGGGTTTATGTTTATTAAAACGAATGACAAATATAAAATAAAACTGCTAGATTTTTCCCCTAAAATAGTTAATCTTTTTGAATCTCTATCCACAACATTTGCCAGTTTCTCTGAGTGCCATGCTTTTAACATTGTACCTCTAGTCTTTCATTGTGGCTGTCCTTATAACTACTTTTAGTTGTTTAATATTTCCTATTTTCACTCATAATTTTATGTTTTTGTCAGCTTATTTTATTTATTGAGAATAAGATGAATTTGATATTAGCCACAACAAAAATTTTATATTATTTTTTCATCATAAAGTTTAAATAACAGTACAATGGACATTTATTTTGCATTTTTTATTCAATATATTCTTTATTTACATTTCAAGTGATTTTCCCTTCTCTGGATCCCCATTCCCCAAAATTCCCATAAGCCCTCTTCCATCCCCATGTTTCCCAATTCACACCTTCCCATTTCCCTGTCCTGGTATTCCCCTACACTGCTGCACTGAGCCTTTCCTTCAGGACCAGCTGACCACTCCTTCCTTCTTCTTGGGTATCATTTGATATGTGAATTGTGTCTTGCGTATTCCAACCTTCTAGTCTAATATCCATTTATCACTGAGTGTATACCATCAGTGTTCTTTTGAGACTGGGTTACCTCACTTAGGATGATGTTCTCCAGCTCTATTTGTCTAAGAATTTCATGAAGTCATTGTTTCTAATGGCTGAATAGTACTCCATCGTGTATATATACTACATTTTCTGTATCCATTCCTCCGTTGAGGGACATCTGGGTTCTTTCCAGCTCTGGCTATTATGAATAGGGCTGCTATGAACATAGTGAACCATATATGCTTATTACATGTGGGGAATCCTCTGGGTATATGTCCAGGAGTGGTTTGCTGGGTCCTCTGGAAGTATCATTCCCAGTTTTATGAGAAACTGCCAGACTAATTTCCAGAGTGGTAGTACCAGCTTGGAACCCCACCAGAAATGGAGTAGTGTTCCTCTTTTTCCACATCCTTGCCAGCACCTGTTTTCTCTTGAGTTTTAATCTTAGTCATTCTGACTTGTGTGAGGTGAAATCTCAAGGTTGCTTTGATTTGCATTTCCCTGATGACTAAGGATGTTGAACATTTCTTTAGGTGCTTCTCAGCCATTCAATTTTCCTCAGGTGAAAATTCTTTGTTTAGCACTGAACCCCATTTTTAGGGGCATATTTGGTTCTCTGGAATCTACCTTCTTGATTTCTTTGTATATCTTGGATATAAGCCCTCTGTTGGATGTGGTATTGGTAAAGATCTTTTCCCAATTTCTTGGTTGCCTTTTTGTCCTTTTGACAATGTCCTTTGCCTTACAGAAACTTTGTAGTTTTATGAGGTCCCATTTGTCAATTCTTGATCTTAGAGCATAAGCTATTGGTGTTCTGTTGAGGAAATTTTTCCCTGTGCCGATGACCTCAAGGGTCTCCCCCAGTTTTTTTCTATTAGTTTTAGTGTGTCTGGCTTTATGTGCAGGTCCTTGATCCACTTGGAATTGAGCTTAGTAAAAGGAGATAAGAATGGATCAATTTGCATCCTTTTGCATGCTGACCACAAGTTGAACCACCACCATTGATTGTAAAGGCTTTATTTTTCCCACTGGATGGCTATAGCTCCATTATCAAAAATCAAGTGACCATAATTCTGTGGGTTCATTTTCAGGTCTTCAATTCTATTCTATTGATCTACTTGCCTGTCACTGTACCAATACGATGCAGTTTTTAACACAATTGCTCTGTAATACTGCTTGAGGTCGGGGATACTGATTCCCCCAGAAGTTCTTTTACTGTTGCGAATAGTTTTAGATATCCTGGGTTGTTTTGTTTTGTTTTGTTTTGTTTTGTTTTGTTTTTTGTTATTCCAGATGAATTTGAGAATTGCTCTTTCTGAGTCTATGAAGAATTGAGTTGGAATTTTGATGGGAATTGCATTGAATCTCTAGATTGCTGTTGGCAAGATAGCCATTTTTACTATATTAATCCTGCCAACCCAACAGCATGGAAGATTTTTCCATCTTCTTTGATTTCTTTCTTCAAAGACTTGAAGTTCCTGTCAAACAGATCTTTCACTTGTTTGGTTAGAGTCACACCAAGATACTTTATATTATTTGTGGCTATTGTGAAGGGTGTTGTTTCCCTAACTTGTTTCTCAGCCTGCTTATCATTTGAGTATAGGAAGGCTACTGATTTGCTTGAGTTGATTTAATAACCAGCCACTTAGCTGAAGTTGTTTATCAGCTATAGGAGTTCTCTGGGTCACTTAAGTATACTATCATATCATCTGCAAATAGTGATAATTTGACTACTTCCTTTCCAATTTGTATCGTTTTGAACTCCATATATTTTATAATAGCTCTGGCTAGAATTTCAAGTATTGTATTGAATAAATATGGAGAGAGAGGGCAGCCTTGTCTAGTCCCTGATTTTAGTGGGATTACTTCAAGTTTCTCTTCATTTAGTTTGATGTTGTCTACTGGTTTGCTGTATATTGTTTCTATTATGTTTAGGTATGGGCCTTGAATTCCTGTTCTTTCCAAGACCTTTATCATGAAAGGATGCTGAATTTTATCAAATGCTTTTTCAGCATCTAGTGAAATTACCATGTGTTTTTTTCTTTGAGTTTGTTTGTGTAGTGGATTACATTGATGGATTTCCATATATTGAACCATCCCTGCATTCCTGGGATGAAGCCTCTTTGATCATTGTGAATGACTGTTTTGATGTGTTCTCGGATTCAGTTGGCAAGAACTTTATTGAGTATTTTTGCATCAATATTCATAAGGGAAACTGGTCTAAGGTTCTTTCTCTCTCTTTTTTTTTTGTATCTTTGTGTGGTTTTGGTATCAGCAAAATTGTGGCTTCATAGAATGAGTTGGGTAATCATCCTTCTGTTTCTATTTTGTGTAATAGTTTGAAGAGTATTCACATTAGGTTTCCTTTGAATGTCTGGTAGAATTCTGCACTAAAGACATCTGATCCTGTGCTTATTTTGGTTGGGAGACTGGCAGTTACCACTTCTACTTCTTTAGGTGTTACAGGATCATTTACATGGTCTGTCTGACCCTGATTAATTTTGGTAGTTAGTATCTGTCTACAAAATTGTCCATTTCATCCAGATTTTCCAGTTTTGTTGAGTACAGGCTTTTGTAGTAGGATATGATAAATTTTTGGATTTCCTCAGTTTCTGTTTTTATTTCTCCCTTTTCATTTCTGATTTTTTAAATTTGGGTACTGTCTCTGTGCCCTCTGTTTAGTCAGGCTAAAGGTTATCTTGTTGATTTTCTCAAAGAACCAGTTCCTTCTTTTGTTGCTTCTTTGTATTTTTCTTTTTGTTTCTACTTGGTTTAATTTCAGCTCTGAGTTTCATGATTTCCTACCTTCTACTCCTCTTGGGTGTATTAGCTTCTTTTTGTTCTAAAGCTTTCAGGTGTTCTGTTAAACTGCTAGTGTATGCTCGCTCATGCTTCTTTTTGTATGCACTCAGAGCTGTGAGTTTTCCTCTTAGCACTGCTTTCATTGTGTCCCATAAATTTGGGTATGTTGCACCTTCATTTTCATTAAATTCTAAAAAGTCTTGAATTCTTTCCTTATTCCTTCCTTGACCAAGGTATCATTGATTAGAGAATTGCTCAGCTTCCACGTGGGTCTTTTTGTTGTTTTTGTTCCTATTGAAGACCACCCGTATATCATAGTGTTCTGATAGGAGGCATGGAATTAGTTTGATTGTCTTATATCTGGTGAGGTCTGTTTTGTGACAAATTATATGTTCAATTTTGAAGAAGGTACCATGAGGTGCTGAGAAGAAGGTATATTCTTTTGATTTAGGATGAAATGTTCTATAGATATTAAGTACATTTGGTCCATTTGGTCCAAAACTTCTGTTAGCTTCACTGTAACTCCATTTAATTTGTGTTTCCCTCATCTGTCCATTGAAGAGAGTGGGCTGTTTAAGTCCACCACAATTATAGTGTCGGGTGTGATGTGTGCTTTAAGCTTTAGTAAAGTTTCCTTTACAAATGCCGGTGCCCTTATATTTGGGGCATAGATGTTCAAAATTGAGAGGTCTTCCTGGTAGATTTTTCCTTTGATCAGTATAAAGTGGCCTTATGTATCTTTTTTGATGACTTTTGGTTGAAAGTCTATTTTATCTGATATTAGAATGGCTACTCCAGCTTCTTTTCTGGGACTATTTGCTTGGAGAACTGTTTTCCAGCCTTTTACTCTTAGGTAGTGTTTGTCTTTGACACTGAGATGTGTTTCTTATATGAAGCAAAATGTTGGGTCTTGTTTATGAATCCAGTCTGTTAGTCTATGTCTTCTTATTGGGGAATTGAGTCCATTGATGTTAAGAGATATTAAGGAATAGTGATTGTTACACCAGCTGTTTTTGATGTAATTTTTATATTTGTGTGGTTATCTTCTTTTGGGTTTGTTGAAAGGAGATTACTTTCTTGCTTCTTCTTGTGTGTAGTTTCTCTCCCTTTGTTGGTGTTTTCCATTCATTATCCTTTGAAGGGCTGGATTTGTGGAAAGATACTGTGTAAATTTGTTTTTGCCATGAAAAACCTTGTTTTCTCCATTTATGGTAATTGAGAGATTTGCTGGATATAGCAGTTTGGGTTGGCATTTGTGTTCTCTTAAGGTCTGCATGATGCCTGCCCAGGCTTTCCTGGTCTCTAGTGAGAAATCCGGTTTAATTCTGATAAGTCTACCTTTATATGTTACTTGACCTTTTCCCCTTACTGCTTTTACTATTCTTTCTTTGTTTAGTATATTTGTTGTTTTAATTATTATGTGAGAGGATAAATTTCTTTTCTGGTCAAATCTGTTTGGAGTTCTGTGGGCTTCTTGTATGTTCATGGGCATCTCTTTCTTTAGGTTAGGGAAGTTTTCTTCTATAATTTTGTTGAAGACATTTACTGGCTATTTAAGTTGGAAATCTTCACTTTCTTCAATGCCTATAATCCTTAGTTTGGTTTTCTCATTTTGTCCTGGATTTCCTGGATATTTTGTGTCAGGAGCTTTTTGTACTTTTCATTTTCTTTGAGTATTGTATCAATGCTTTCTATGGTATCCTCTGCATCTGAGATTCTCTCTTCTATCTCTTGTATTCTGTTGTTGATGCTTGGATCCATGACTCCTGACTTCATTCCTAGGTTTTCTATGTCCCAAGTTGTCTCCCTTTGTGATTTCATTATTGTTTCTACCTCCTTCTTTAGATCCTGGATGACTTTGTTTAATTCCTTCACCTGTTTTGTTGTTTTCCCTTAGTTCTTCAAGGGCTTCTCACTGTTTACTTCTGTTCTCTTGTATTTCTTTAAGGGAGTTATTTATGCCCTTCTTGAAGCCCTCCATGATGCCCTCCATTAGCATCATGACTTGTGATTTTAAATGCAAATCTTGCTTTCCTTGTGTGTTGGGGTATCCAGGACTTGCTGTTGTGGGAGAATTGGGTTCAGATGGTGCCATATTGCTTTTATTTCTGTTAGCAACATTCCCACATTTGCCTCTTGCCATCTCATTATTTCTGGTGTTAGTTGGACCTGCTGTTACTGGCTGGAGCTTGCCCCTCCTGTGTGTGTGCCTGCAGGTCTATCTCAGCAACCCTGGGTGAGCTGCTTTCTCCTGGCACAAATTGCTGTGGTGCTGCAGAGTTCCTGGGTGCAGGTGGAGTCCTGGTGTGGAGTGTCCCAAGTGATTCTCCACTCTGGTGAAACTTGCCTACCAATCGGTTGTACAGTCACAGAAACAAAGATGGCAGCTGAGATCCTCTCTCTTGTATTGGTATTTGGGTATGTACCTTTGTGGCCCTGATCAACTCTTAATGCAGGCTGTGCTGGTTGTCTCCTCTACACTGGCTGCTGGGTGTATAGCTGGCTTCCTGCACTGCTTGGAGATGGTGCGCTATGCCCAATGGTGTTCCTGATCCAGAGGCAGAAACCGGATGTCTCTTGCTAGAGGCCTCAGGACTGGATCCTCCCATCTTCAGGGCAGGACTCACCTGTGCAGGTTTCCTCTTCCACGCTGACTTCTGGGTGTATAGCTGGCTTTCTGCACTGCTTGGAGATGACGGCCTGTGGCTGAGGGTGTTCCAGATCTAGAGGAAGAAACCAGAAGGCTCCTGACAGAGGCCTCCGATTGGATCCTCTGATCTGTAAGGCTGGTTTAACCTGTAGACTTTTTTTTTTCTTAAATGGGAATGTAGCTATCATTGTTGCCTCCTTACACTCTTCATCCCCCACATATGATATATTTAACATGACATTTAAAATATAGTTCAGTGTTAAATTCCCCAAGCTCATATCAAACTGTTATTATTATCCCAATAGATATCTTTGAGCTCTTAAGAGGCCTCATTCATTGAAAGCTTAGGCACAGCATGACACATTTAGATGTAATCTGGCTCTCAGCTCCATTGACACTGTTGACCGATTTCCTGGGTAAGTGAATGATGGACAGCAGTGAATAAAATTCCTGAAGATCTAGTGTCAACCTTTCTCAGATAGGTGATTCAGCTCAGTCCCACTTTACACTGCTTTCTGTGAAATACCGATTGCAAAGATCTTCTCATAGAAAACTTTTGAGAACTAGCAGAATAGGGTACTTGGAAAAGATCTAGCACATATGAAGCAGTATAGATATCATTTTACAACCCAAATCTCTTGCAAAGCTTGGCCTCATCATAACTGGTTGGACTCAAGTATTAGAATAATTCATATTGCTGTCAATCAATATCTTGCCTTTTCTATTATTCAACTATTTGCCTTTTAACTGTTGTCATGAATGCTTTAAAAATTTAATTACTAAAAGACAGACCCTATCATTTGTGCTGACATGGAAGTTCACCAGGTACTGCAGTATGGCCTCAAGCTTCCAACATTACTCCTACCTTGACCCCCTGTGCTCTGAGGTTGTAAGAATGAGTCACCGCAACCTGCTATTTCTGTCCTGTTCATACAATTTTCCTACACAGAGAAACATTATCCCTGCTGTTTCTAGTTTTCATTGCATCATGACTGCCCACTGAAAGACCCAAAAAGCAGCTGAAAGAGTCAGATGAAGATATTTATACTCAACCAATGGACAGAAGTGGCTGGCCCATGTGGTTGAACTAGGGAAATGTTGGAAGAAGCTGCAGAAGAAGCCAACCTCACTGGAGGACCAGCAGTTTCAAACAACCTGGACCTGAGATCTCTCTGACACTGAGCCTCCAACCAGGCAGCATGCACCAGCTGTTAGGAAGCCCGAACACATATACAGCAGAGGACTGCTGGGTCTGGACTCAGTCAGAGAAGATGCATCTAACTCTCAAGAAACTGGAAGCCCCAAGAGAGGGAGGTCTCGTGGGGTGAGGAGTAGGTGTGGAGATCCTCTTAGAGATAGGGTGGAATTGGAGTAGGAATGGGATGTCGAACGGTCAGAGGGCAGACCAGGAGGAGGATAAAGACTGGACTGTAAAAAAAATTAAGAATAAAAACCCAAAAATCTGGTACCTTCAGAAGTAGTTTCTAATATTATATATTATGAGCATTAAAATAATCCTCAAGACTAATTTTCTAAGTATTTCAAATGTCTTAAATTTGAACCCTGAATTATTTTATATGCATTATATCCATTTCAAGTTTTCATACATTGGCTTAGCTTCTTTTTGCTTCCATATAACGTTCTATCAGATGTAGGCTTGATAAAGATCTTTTCACAATCTGTTGGTTGCCCCTTTGTCTTATGGATAGTGTCCTTTGCCTTACAGAAGCTTTGCAATTTCATGAGATCCCATTTGTCAATTCTTGATCTTAGCTCATAAGCCATTGGTGTTCTGTTCAGGGAATTTTCACCTGTGTGGATGTGTTGAAGATGTGTTTGAAGCTCCTTCCCACTTTCTCCTCTATTAGTTTCAGTGTATCTGGCTTTATGTGGAGGTCCTTGATCCACTTGGACTTGAGTTTTGTACAAGGAGATAAGAATCAATCAATTTGCATTCTTCTACATGCTAACCTCCAGTTGAATCAGTTGCATACCCCCCCCCCCAATGGATAGTTTTGGCTCCTTTGTCAAAGGTCAAGTGACCATAGGTGTGTGGATTCATTTCAGGGTCTTCATTTCTATTTCATTGATCTACTTGACTGTCACTGTATTAATACCATGAAGCTTTTTTTTTTCACAATTGCTCTGTAATACAGCTTGTGGTCAGGGATAGTGATTCCCCCAGAAGTCTTCACTGTTGAGAATAGTTTTCGCTATCTTTTTTTGTTGTTGTTTGTTTGTTTGTTGTTTGTTTTTTGCTTCTTTTGTTATTCCAGATGAATTTGCAAATTTCTCTGTCTAACTGTGAAGAATTGAGTTGGAATTTTTTTGGGGATTGCATTGAATCTGTAGATTGCATTCGGCAACATAGCCATTTTTACTATATTAATTCTGCCAATCCATGACATGGAAGATCTTTCCATCTTCTGAGATCTTTTTCGATTTCTTTCTTCAGAGACTCGAAACTCTTGTCATACAGATCTTTCTCTTTCTTGGTTAGAGTCACATCAAGGTATTTTATATTATTTATGGCTATTGTGAAGGGTGACATTTTTCTAATTTCTTTCTCAGCCTGTTTATCCTTTGAGTAGAGGCATGTCACTGATTTGTTTGAGTTAATTTTATATCTAGCCACTTTGCTGAAGTTTTTTTTTTTTTTTTTTTTTTTAAATCAGTTTTAGGAGTTCTCTGGTGGATTTTTTTTTTTGGAGTCACGTAAGTATACTATCATATCATCTGCAAATACTGATGTTTTGACTTCTTCCTTTCTGATTTGTATCCCTTTGATCTTTTGTTGTCACATTGTTCTGGCTAAAACTTTGAGTACTATATTGAACAGGTAGGGAGAATGTGGTCAGTCTTGTCTAGTCTCTCTCTGATTTTAGTGGGATTGCTTCAAGTTTCTCTCCATTTAGTTTGATGTTTGCTTCTGGTTTGCTGTATATTGCTTTTACTATGTTTAGCTATGGGCCTTGAATTCTTGGTCTTTCCAAGACTTTTATCAGGAAGGGTTTGGATTTTGTTAAATGCCTTCTCAGCATCTAATGAAATGATCATGTAGTTTTTTTTAGTTTGTTTATATAGTGAATTACATTGATGCATTTCTGTATATTGAATCATCCCTGCATCCCTGGAATGAACACTACTTGATCATGATGGATGATCATTTTGATGTGTTCTTGGATTCAGCTTGCAAGAATTTTATTCATACAGGAAATTGGTCTGAAGTTCTTCTTTGTTGGGACTTTGTGTGGTTTAGGTATAAGTGTAATTGTGCATTCATAGTATAAATTAGGTAATCTTCCTTCTGTTTCAATTTTGTGGAGTAGTTTGAAGAGTACTAGTGTTAGTACTTTGCTGATACCTTTGATTATCTGATAGAATTCTACACTAAACCCATATGGTACCAGGCTTCTTTTGTTTGGGAGACTATCAATGACTGCTTCTATTTCTTTAGGGGTTGTGGGACTGTTTAGATGGTTTATCTGATTCTGTTTGAACTTTGATACCTGGGATCTGTCTAGAAAATTGTTCATTTCATCCAGACTTTCCAGTTTTGTTGAGTATAGGCTTTTGTAGTAGGATCTGATGATTTATTGAATTTCCTCAGTTTCTCTTGATATGTCTCCATTTTCTTTTCTGATTTTGTTTAATTGGATACTGTCTCTGTACCCTCTGGTTAGTCTGGCTAAGGATTTATCTATCTTTTTGATTTTCTTAAAGAATCATCTTCTGGTTTGGTTGATTCTTTGTATAGTTCATTTGTTTGTACATGGTTGATTTAAGCCCTGAGTTGGATTATGTCCTGCTGTTTACTCCTCTTGGGTGTATTTGCTTTTGCTTTTGCTTTTGTTTTTGTTTTGTTTTGTTTTGTTTTGTTTTAGAGCTTTCAGATTTCCTGTCAAGCTGCTAGCAAATGTTCTGTCCAGTTTCTTTTTGGAGGCACTCAGAGGTAGGAGTTTTTCTCTTAGCATTGCTTTCATTCTGTTGCATAAATTTGAGTATATTGTGGCTTCATTTTCATTGAATTCTAAAAAGTCTTTAATTTATTTCTTCCTTGACCAAGTTATCATTGAGTAGAGTGTTGTTCAGTTCCTTGTGTTTGTCAGATTTCTATTGTTTTTGTTGTTATTGAAGACCAGTCTTAGTCCATGGTGATCTGATAAGATGCACAGGATTATTTCAGTCTTCTTATGTCTTTTGAGGCCTGCTTTGTGATCCAATTATATGGTCAGTTTTGGAGAAGGTACCATGAGGTGCTAAGAAGATATATTCTTTTGTTTGAGGATGAAATGCTTTCATCCATTTGGTTCATAACTTCTGTGAGTTTCACTGTGTCTCTCTAGTTTCTGTTTTCATGATCTCTCCATTGCTGAGAGTTCAGTATTTATATTGATTATTAGTAAAAATATTTTATTCATATATTAGAATGGCTTAATAGCTTCTTTAAAATTATTTATATTTTGTTTGTAAGTGTTAAACCATGAAGCATACAAATATGAATATATTTAATATTACTTTAAATCTTTGAACCAATAATTTATGTCCCAAGATATGTTTACTAGATATGTACTTTCCCTGAGGAATATAGAGTCCCATACCTATTATTTAACCCTCTTTTTGTGATAAGATAATCAGGAGTTGTCTTTATAGGAAATTTCAGGCAAACTGAGCTCTGTGGGAAGAACTTATCTGATAAAAGTAGAAGTGAAAAATTACACTTTCTGGCACAAGAATTTTAAAATAATAACATAACTTTCAAAACTGGGTAAATATTAAGCTAAATTAACACTGAAAACTGTTTTTTACTTTTTAATATTGTTTTGATGTCAATCCTCAGGCCCAGGTTGTCTCCTAACTTTCTTCTAACCTATGCTGGCCCCTAAGGTTCTTTGTTGGTAAAGATGTCCTTAAATTATTGATATTTCCCTTTCACTTCCTCAGCACTGGATTAGACATGTGTATCACATGCCAAATGTATAAGATACTAGACACCAAACACAGAACTTCATATATGTTACCAATTACATCTCCATCAATTTTTTGTCTTTTTGAAAACAAGGTGTGTGGTTTTGTTTCCTTAATGTCAATCCTATCATTAAGACTGTCCTAAATTACCAATAAAACTTCCTGTAAACCAAGGAAAAACATACACATATAGATACATGATTTATCTAGAACACCAACCAGATAAAACAAGAAAATATATTTTCTGTGACTTAAAATAGTTAAAAACATAGGAACTCAGAAAAAAATGACAGCTGAAATACAAGAAATATGACACATTTATAATAAATCCTGTCAGAAATACCCTGGTTTTGAATGACTGAAAACTGGAAAAGCCCAGATGAATCTACTCCAAGTCTTAAAAGATCACAACTGCTGACCTAGACTACTCTACCCAGAAAGACTATCTGTGTAGTTGAAGGAGAAAGAAAAACATTTTATGGTGCAAATAGATAAAAAATAACAGTTCTATAAAAAAAAAAATCCCACATTTTCAAGAGACTCTAGCAAGGAAACATAAAACTGTTTCTCAAAAAACCCACAAATAATAACAAAAACTGGCAAAAACAATGAATAATATCAATCAACACATACCCTTCAATCCTGACTCTAAAAATGGTTTTAACTCTCTAACCAGAAAACATAACAAGCAGAAAAAAATTAAGTAAAAAATCCAAGTATTAGTTGTTTACAAGGAACCTATCATAGCTTTAAAGATAAACAGCAGCCCAAAATGAAGAGAATAGAGTATTCCGAGAAAATGGGATTAGGAAATACAGCAGGTATGACCATCTGAAAGATTGACAAGATACTCCACACTAAACATAATCAGAAGATACAAAGAAGAACACTTCATTCTAATTAATGGTCAATTAACCTAGAGAACACTACAACAACAACAAACATATATACACCTAATTCTATTCCATCCAATTTTAGGAAAAGCCTTGTAATGAAATTGAAAACCAGATTAAAACAGAATTAACAGTAGTAGGATTGTTGGTTAATATTGTTGTTCTTCCTATGGGGTTGCAAACCCCTTCAGCTCCTTCAGTTCTTTCTCTGGCTCCTCCATTGGGGACCCTGTGATCAGTCCAATGTTTGGCTGTGTATACTGCCGTTGTATATGTCAGGCTCTGGGCTAGGAGGGTTCTTTGGGGGGGAAAATCAGGATATAAATTAAATGTAAATAAATAAAGTATCCAATTTTAAAAAAGCTCAAAATATAGTAGTAGGATAGTTGAGCACCTGACTTTCTTTAGTAGATTGGTCATGTAGATAAAAAATAATCTATCAGGAAAGCATCAGAACTCAGTGATATTTACCTTAAATGGATGTAACAGTTATCTATAGAATATTTCACCCAAACCTAGAAGAATATACAGTATACTCTGCAACACATAGAAGATTCTTTAAAATAAAGAGCATGGTGAGAAGCACACTCACAGACACATACACACACAAACACACATATCTTAACAAATATGGAAAAATTGAAATACTTTTATGTATCCTACCAAATATGTACACAGAAAAACTTAAAATTATAAAAAAAAACTATTAAGTATATATAAGCATGTGGATATTAAAGAACTTATCACTCAATGATCCAGAAATTAAAAAAGAAATAAAATATTCATAGAACTAATAAAAATAAAAGTGAAACTCAGTAACACTTCTATGTTCCTGGTGAAGAATACAAATTGCTAATATTTTATTTAAGGAAACTTACAATTAAAAGGCATACAATAAAATTTGAATTTTATTTACTTATCTATATATCTGGATGCATTCCTCTGAAATATTAGAATACTATAATAAATGATTATTCATGTTATTTAGAAACAACGGGATTCAAAGGACCATTTTATGAATATTGTATGTACAAAATATGCATACATAAATTATATAGAATTTGTAAACATATTTTTGCTTCTAGCGGGGTATTGTTGAGTTGTACTGAAATGATCCCTGGAATTTCTGTCAGTCCTGGGGATGTTGTAAAGCACAAGAAAAATTTGCCATATGAAATAAGCTTCCTCAGACATCTGCTGCCAAGATAGCTTGTTGGGAGCCAGTGATGATGGATGAATTTTTGACAGGTAATTGCGATTCAGATCAGATGCAGACAGATTTAGTACCTAAAAGCTTCTAGTTTATTAAAATCAGCACTGATTTATTTAGCACTCCCTTTCCCCCTCTGAACTGTCATGCATTTTAACACTTTGGGGGATTAATAATTTAGTTATGATACCTATAATTTATGTGATTTGTGAAATATATTAGATTTTTTCTTGATTTGGCAAACAAAATTTTAAATAAGGAATCATTTGGAAAATCAGGCACACTTTTTGTTATTGGGAGCATTAAAACTCATGAAACTTATAAAATAGTTACTTAGCAATATTTTCTCATTATTTAATTTTATTTAATGTTTTACCTCAGTTGGGAAATCTTGTGAATAATAAAAGTTGAAGGTGGTTTCTGGAAAAAATTGGCTCACAACTGGAAAATTGTGTGATAGAACAGTACTATGGGCGATTTTAAGGATTGATCCCTGTGAAAGGAGATGAAAACCATCAGGTAAAAAACAAACTGAGAGCTGATTAATACAATAATTGTAACAAACCTCTCATCTTGATCTGCAGGGTGCCATGAAATGTTTAGTACAATGAAATGTTAGAATTGTTTTGGTTATATTGTTATTCATACTTATTGTTTGAGTAGGGATGTGTTATTTATTGAAGTTTTAAAAGAGACTTTGTGTGACAACTGTACATGTGAGTTCAGTATAACCTGAAGAAAAGAAACAGAAAATAGGAAGGAGTAATGCAGGTAACAGGAAGACTCATAAAAATATATAAACCTAGTTAGCTTTTTAGTTTTAATCCTGTCATCCTACATCTTTTGCTTGTGGGCATTTAACAAGTGGATAATATATATTCAATATAGAAAGTGTGACATTTAATATGAAGTTCCATAGTTTCTGTAACAAATGTCTATTCTAACTGTAAAGAAGTTCATTGAGTGGTACATACTTTGAATTGGTGGATATTTTGGTCTACTCTTTTTCAGTTACTTATTTATTTGTAGTAACCACTTGCAGACAGGAGGCTAGCATAACTGTCTTCTCAGAGGCCTCATCCAGCAGATGCACAGACCCACAGCCAAACAGCAGCTGGAACTTGGTGAGACTTTTTGAAGAATTGGGAAAAGAACTGTGGGTGCCAGAGGATCAAGGACACCACAAGAAATGCACTGAGTCAACTATCCTGAGTCAACGGGGGCTCATGGAAAAGGTTTCTGTAGTAACCTTTATAAAATTAAATATAAATAAAAGTGATCCTAGTGGTATATTTTGCCTACTTGTAAAGTTCACATTTTCTTTTATGGTTTCATAATTTTTTTGAGTTTTGTACTTTGTTTCTCTTTCTTTCTTTCTTTCTTTCTTTCTTTCTTTCTTTCTTTCTTTCTTTGTTTCTTTGTTTCTTTCTTTCTTTCTTTCTTTTTTCTTCCTCTCTCTGTCTTTCTCTCTCTTTCTTTCTTTCTTTCTTTCTCTCTGTCTTATTCTCTCTCTCTGTCTTTCTTTTTCTGTCTTTCTCTTTCTTTTTCTCTCTGTCTTTCTCTTTCTCTTTCTCTCACTCTTTCACTCTTTCTTTTTTTCTTTCTCTCTCTCGCTCTCTTTCTTTCTTTCACTTTTTTCCTTCCTTCCTTCCTTCCTTCCTTCCTTCCTTCCTTCCTTCCTTCCTTTCTTTCTTTCTTTCTTTCTTTCTTTCTTTCTTATCCTGAGTGCAGCACCACCCCCCTTTATCTCCCAGTCAAAATTTCAGATGCTATTTTCTCCATTAACACCTCCCTTTCTTCTCAGAGAAGAGAAATCCCCACCCCCTGCCATGCCATGGGTACCAATCATCCCTGGCATATCAGTGGAGAGCAGGACTAAGTGTATGCTCCCCTACTGAGGCCAGACCAGGTAGCACAGCTAGGTGAAGAGGATTCAAAGGCAGACAACAGACTCAGAGACAGTTCCTGATCCACTTGTTAGGGGGACCACATGAAGACCAAGCTGCAAATCTGTAACAAATGTGTAGTGGGGCTAGCTCTAGCTCATGCATGCACTTTGGTTGGTTGTTTAGTTTCTGTGAGCCCCGTTGACTCAGGGTAGTTGACTCTGTTCATTTCTCCACCTTCCCCCCCTCTCTCCACCTCCAATGTTTATTTTATTTCCCTCTTCTGAGTGAGATTCAAGGATCTCCCTTGGGATATCACTGTTACTGAGTTTCTTTGGGTCTGTTGATTATAGCATGGTTATAAATTATTTTATGGTGAATATCCACTTACAAGTGAGTACACACCATGAATGTCTTTCTGGGTCTGGATTGCCTAACTCAGGATGATATTTTTAGTTCCATCCATTTGTCTGAAATTGTGTAGAGGTAACACATTTTCTTTTTCTTCTGTTTGAGGAACATGTAGGTTGTTTCCAGTTTCTGGCTATTTCCCATAAAGCTATAATCATAGTTGAGCAAGTATCCTATGGTATGGTGGAGCATCCTTTGTGTATATGTCCAGAAATGAGATAGCTGTCATTTTGCCCTGTTGATGGTATCCTTTGCCTTATGGATGCTTTTGAGCTTCACGAGGTCCCATTTATTAATTGTTCATCTTAGTGCTTAAGCTATTGGTGTTCTGTTTAGGAAGTTGTCTCCTGTGTAAATGTGTTCAAAGCAGTTCCTCACTTTCTTTTCTATTAAATTTAGTGTACTTGGTTTTGTGTTGAGATTTTTGGTAAATTGCACTTGAAATTTTGGGACCTATTTACATCCTTCTACAAACAGACATCCAGTTAGACCAGCGCCATTTGTTGAGTTTGCTTTCATTTTTTCGATTATAAGGTTTTGACTTCTTTGTCAAAAATCAAATGTCTTTAGGTATGTGGGTTTATTTCTGGGTCTTCCTTTCTATTCTGTTGATAAACCTGTTTATTTTTATGCCAATACCATGCAGTTTTTATTACTATTGCTTGAAGCCAGAATTGGTGATACCTCCAGTATTTTTTTTACTGTACAGAATTGTTTTCAATGTACTGGGTGAAAAACACTTGATCTTAGCCAAAAGGCAGAGAAGCGATCCTGGGTTTTTTATATGAAGTGGAGAATTGCTCTTTCAAGGTTAGTAAAGAATTGAGTTGGAGTTTTGATGAAAATTCATTGAATTTGTAGATTACTTTTAGTAAGAGGCCCATTTTATTATGTTAATCCTACTGATTCATGAGTATAGGTAATCATTCCACCTGATATCTTCCTCAATTTCTTTCTTCAGGAACTTTAAATTCTTTTCATATAGATCTTTTACTTGTTAGAATTATAACAAGATATTTAATATTATTGTTGCTATTATAAAAGATTTTGTTTCTCTAACTTCTGTTTATAATTCGCATAAGGAAGGCTACTGGTTTTTGGAGTTCATATTATATCCAGACACATTGCTGAAGATTTTTATCAGCTGTATAATTACTCTGGTAGAATTCTTGTACCCTGTATATATGCTATCATTTCATCTGTACATAGGGATACCTTGACTTCTTCTTTTCCAATGTGTATCCCCTTGATGTGCCTTACTTCTCTAGCTAGACTTCATACACTGTACTGAATAGATACAAAGAATAGGCGACCTTGTCCACGGCCTGATTTTAGTGGAACTGCTTTAAGTTCCTTCCCATTTAATTAGATGTTAGCTATTGGCTAGCTGAATCCTGCCTTTATTGTATGTAGATATGTACCCTGATCGCTCCCAGACTTTTAACATCAAAGGGTGTTGGATTTTGTTAAAGGCCTTTTTAGGGTCTAGTAAAATAGTCATGTGCTTTATTTCTTTCAGGTTGTTTATATGGTGGATTGCATTGATGGATTTTTGTATATAGCCATTACTCCATCTCTGGTATGAAGCCTACTTCTTCATGGTGGATTATATTTTTGATACGTACTTGGATTCAGTTTGCAAATATTTTATAGAATATTTCTGCATGAATGTTAAAAAGGGAAATCATCTGAAATTTTCTTTCTTTGTTGAGTCTTTGCGTGGTTTAGTTATCAGGGTGACGGTGGCCCCATACAATGACTTTGGTAATGCTCCTTCTGTTTCTATTGTAGAATAGTTTGAAGAGTATTGATAGTAGTTCTCTGAAAGTCTGGTAGAATTTTGCACTGAAATTATCTGGACCTGGCCATTGTTTTTTTCACTTTTCTGGGGGGACTTTTAATGACTTCTATTTCCTTAGGGGCTATCAGACTATTGAAATTGTTTACCTGATCTTGATTTAACTTTGGTAAGTGGTATATATCAAGATCATCCACTTCATTTAGAATTTTCAGTTTTGTGGAGTATATATTTTGAAGAAAGACCTAAGTATATTTCAGGTTTCCTCATTGTCTGTTCTTATGTTCCCCCTCTTCATTCCTAATTTTGTCAGTTCATATAGTGTCTCACTGCCTTTTACTTTGGCTAAAGATTTGTTGATCTTGATTTTTTTCAAAGTACAGGCTTTTGATTGTGTTGATTCTTTGTATTGTTCTCCCGTTACTAATTTATCGATTTCTGCCCTGAATTTGATTATTTCTTGCTGTCTACTCTTCTCAGATACATTTGGTTCATTTTGCTTTCATGTGTGCTTTTAAGAAGCTAGTATGAGATCTCTCCAATTTCTTTATGAAGGCACTCTATAATAAGAACTGTTTTCATTATTCCCATAAGTGTCTAAATCTTGTGCTTTCATTTTCATTGAATTCTAAAACAACTTTAATTTCTTTCTTTCTTTTTTTTTCTTTGACTCAGTAGTTCAGTTCCCATGAGTTTGCAGACTTTCTGAGGGTTTTTTTTTGTTGTTGTTGTTGGAGTTTACCTTTAATTCATGGTTGCCTTATAGAATACATGGGATTGGTTGAATCTTCTGTCTGGTGAGGCTTATTTTGCATCTGATTATATGGTCAGGTTTGGATGGTTCTATGAGGTGCTGAGAAAAATGTATATTCTTTGTGTTTGTGTGAAATATGCTGTTGAAATCTGTTAGGTCCATTTGACATATAACCTCTGTTAGTTTCATATTTTTCTGTTTATTTTGCAACTTAATGACCTGTACTTTGATGAAAGAGAGTTGTTGAAGTCTCCCACTATTATTGCATAGGGTTAGATGTGTGATTTAAGGTACACTAATATTTCTTTTATGAATATGAATGCCCTGGCATTTGTGGCATAGGTGTTCAGAATTGAGATGTCATCTTCATAGATCTTTTTCCTTTTATGAGTATACAATTATTTTATGCATCTATTTCAATTAATTTTAGCTCAAATTATATTCTATCGCATATTAGAATGGCTATTCCTGCTTGCTTCTTGGGTCCATTTGCTTGGAAAAAAACATTGTTCCAGCTCTTTACTCTGAGGTAATGCATACCTTTGTTGCTGAGATGTGTTTGTTGTATGCAGCAGATTTGTAGAGCCACTTTTCACATCCATTCTGTTAGTCTGTGTCTTTTTCTTAGGGAATTGAGTCCATTAATTTTGAGAGATTTGAATGATCAATGATTGTTAATTCCTATTATTCTGATGATGGTGGTGGCAGTGTGTGTGTGTGTGTGTGTGTGTGTGTGTGTGTGTACTTCTTTTCCTTTGCTTTGGTGGTGTAGAGTTAATTTCCTGTATTTTCTTGGTTATACTTAGACATCATTGGTTTGAGTTTCGATTCTAGTATCTTATATATGGCTGAATTGTGAATAGATATTGCTTAAACTTGTTTTATTCTCATGAAATATATTGTTTTCTTCATCTATGGTTATTGGAAATTTTACTGGGTAGAGTAGTCTGGTATAGTAGTCTGAAAATTTTACTGGGTATAGTAGTCTGGGCTGACATCTGTGATCTTTTAGAGTCAGTCTTTCTGGCTTTCAGAATCTCTGTTGAGAAGTCTGGTATAGCCTTGATATGTTACTTGTTCTTTTCCCTTTGCAGTTTTTAATATTCTTTACATTTAATATTCTGTACATTTGGTGTTTTCATTATTATGTCATGGGAGGATTTTTTTTCTGATTCAATCTGTTTGGTGTTCTGTATGCTTCTTGTACATTTCTAGGCATATCTTTGTTCAGTATGAGAAAATTTTCTTTGATGACTCTGTTGAAAATATTTTCTGGGTTTTAGAGCTGGGAATCTTCTCCTTTTATTACTATTATTCTTAGGTTTGATCTTTTCATAGTGTCCCAGATTTCTCGGATATTTTGTTTCAGGAACTTTATAGATTTAATATTTCTTTGACTGATGTATTGATTTCTTCAATTGTATGTTCTAAGCATGAGATTATTCCATCTATACTGTTAGCAATGCTTGCATTTGCAATTCCTGTTGTCCTCTCTAGGTTTTTCATCTTCAGGATTCCCTTGGTTTATTGCTTCTATTTCCATTAAAAGGTCTTGAAAACTTTTATTCATTTTTTACACATGTTTAATTGTATTTCCTTATATTTTTTAAGGAAACCATTCATTCCCTCTTTAAACACCTCTATCATCTACATAAGATTGAATTCAAGATTTTCTTTCCATGCTTTGGTTTTGTTAGGTTATCCAGGGTTTGCTTTAGAAGGAGATCTGGGCTTTGGCGTTTCCATATCTCTCTGGCTATTGTTCATTGTGTTCTTATGTGATCTTTAGACATCAGGTTTATTTTTATTCTTGTCTGGAAGTTCCTGATATTGCAGGTGTTGTCTCCAGAGGTAGGCAAAGCTGTAGGGCTGATGATGGAGTTCAGGAACAGCATGCTACTCACTTCTGCTGGCTGTGCCCCAGGTAGATCTGAAAGTTCCTAGAGCCATATGGGGCACACAGCATGTTGCTCACCTCTGCCATCTGTGGTAGAGGTAGACACTGCAGGCAAGGGTAATGGTGGGAGTGGGATGCAACCTGTATATTTATGGCATCTTATAAGCTCCCTGCAGAGTGCGGGGTGACAGCAAAGCCATGGGCAAGACAATGGAATTCAGAGGACAACATGCAGCCTACTATTGCTGGCTGTTCATGTTTTTTTTTTCTATAAAGTCTATTATTGAGATGGACATGAAAATTTCTCAGAATTACAGGAGTGTTGCCCAGAACACTGAACTCAACTTGGTAGTATATATTAAGGAAGCAAAAATAATAAACCTCACATTTTTAAAGTTGTTTTAATTTTATAGTCAATATATGATCCAAAACTAATGATAGATGTTTTCTATACTTAACTGACTTGACTATCATGACTTTATATTTTAGGCTGTAATATATTTATGCCAAGAAGCCATAGTTGATTCCTAAATACTACTACTCCTCCTACTACTACTATTACTACTACTACTACTACTACTACTACTACTACCACCACCACTACTACCACTACTTCTGCTTCTTTTTTAAAAGTTTTTTATTCAATATATTCTTTATTTACATTTCATATCATTTCCCCTTTCCTGGCTCCCCCATCCCCAATGCTTCTTCTTAAATATTTCATATAATTTATTTTGGTCTCACACTCCTCTCAGCTCCTTCCAGATAAAATCTATACCCTCTCCACTTTGGATCTTCATTTGCATTTATTTAACTCATGAAGTCCAATTACTGCAGCCTACATACTGTTGAGTGTGTGAATATTTAATCCTCCCTGGTGATGTAGTGGAATGATTGTGATGGGGGTAATCAGGAACTCCTCAATTAATTTAAGGCCTCCTCCACACAAAGGACTCACATTTGTCTAATTTTTCTAGTCCAATTTAGAGAAGTTATAGGACATAGGAAGACCTTACTATGATTATGATTAGTAAGCTAAATGTACATAGTATTAAATTCCCTCCAATGTGTTACCACTATGCCATCATATATATATGTATACATATATATATACATATATATATATATATACATATATATATATGTATATATATAAAATCTGTGAAGAAGTAGATTGTTCTTTATACAAAGACCACAATGGGTCAGACCTTACATGTTTCCAAGGATTGAGCTGATTGGGGAGGTAAAAGAATTTAAATAAATGAAACATGGATATAAGCACAAAACAATTGAAATCTGGTTGACTTGGCTCTCAGATGGACAAGTCACAGTTTCCCAGAATTTCAGCAGAATAGGCAAAGAGTTAGATTTTGGGTATGCCTGAACAAGGAAGTAGAGTTTATTATATAGAGATGACCAAGAACAAGGACTTAACTAATTGTGGTAGTAGCATTAAGTATAGATAAGCAGTCTTCAGCCATAAATTTCCAAGGGAAGACAGGTAATCTGAGAATTTTCTTCACATACTATTAACATTGCACTTAAAGGACAGCAAAGTTTTGCTATTCTTCTGAGCTGACCCCTCCAATTCCCCATTCCTCTGAAACTGGCCTTCTTTTGATTATAATTTGTTATACATACATACACACACACACACACACACACACACACACACACACAGAGAGAGAGAGAGAGAGAGAGAGAGAGAGAGAGAGAGAGAGAGAGAGTTTAGTTTAGTTAATATGATATGTATTATGTACACAATTTTCAGGGTTGACTACTTTTAATTGGGGCTTACCCTTGGTAGATGCTACATCTCTCTTTCTCATAAGTCAGTAGTTGCCTTTAGTTCTTTATTTAGGGATGGTATCCAAAGAAATTTCACTAGAAATTACAACAAAGCCACATGCATGATACCTCAACAACACTCTGCCTAAAGAAATCTAGAGTAATAATTGGAGCATTGAATAGAAGAATTGATTCTTCGGGACTGTATCTCCATTATACTGTACATGGTAAGAATTCATCCTTGGATATACTCAGGAGAAAGAAATTTATGTGAAACTGAAACACTATTTAGTATTCAGCATAGTATGTCTAGAAAAGGCACTAACTCATCATAAGTGAAAATTCACCAGGCACTCCATAAAGTTTCAGTTCAGCTTGACTTTGTAGAAAATGTCCAGAAGTAAATTAAAGCATAAGTTTTACTCACTGAAATCGATGAATTAGACTTTCCTGTTGCAGTGATGTTCACTGATGTACTAGGAGGCATGCCTGGTAGGTTTAAGTGCACAGATATTTTCAATGTGTGTACAAGGATTTATTGCAATGATAGCATCCTGAAAACATTTCCTAAGCAGGGAAAGGGAACAACAATACTGGAGGCTTCAGTCATGGCTTCAGGCACCACGTGACTGTTTCATTTACTCCCTACAGTTTTCAGCTCTACTTGAAATGTTGATATATTAATTTAATCCTATTCTGTTTATTTTAATATATTATCTGGTCATAATTGGTAGACAATATGGAAATTAATATGAAGCACAGTAGCTGTACTACCCTAGAATGTTATAAGATTATTGTTGAGTCTTTATGACCCAATGCAGTCTTCCCTTGATTTTGTTAAACACACATATAACACTTTTTGTCTCAGTTGTTTGCCTCATACTCTAATGTCCATGCTTTCTGATGCTGTATTTGATCCATCTGTTTAGAGTTCAAAGAACCCATAATTAGGTTACAATAATTGATCTTTTTTGTGTGGGGCAATCATCCTCATCCATTCTCATGATCAACAGGATCAACTTTCCTAACAAGGATACAACTCTGATTTTCCTGTTGGTTATCAAACAGGAAGATCCAAGAATATCCAACTGGAATATAGATATTGAGTTTTATGATATTCCTGCCAATGTTGAAGAAGTATTCTTTGGTTAGGACGAAGGGTTTCAAGTTGCTATAAGCTGGAATTGAGATGTCAGAAAGTACAAAAAAAAAGTAATACTGAATGGGCCACGGCCAAGTCCACCCAATCACAGTTCCTTGATATATGTGCAGCAGCATTGGCAAAATTATGTACTGTATCTTAAGAAGAGATTGTCCTTGTAGGGTTTTTTTTTAAAAAAAAACTAATGCTTTAGCTGAATCATCAGGGAACTGGTTCCCTGACTATTAAATCAACAATTTGTCTAGCATAGTATATGATAGTATCCTCATAGGTTTTAAAGCATAATCATTTTCACAACTCTCTTGACATACAGTGAGGTACTTTGTTATAGATAATGCTACCCAAGATTCTTGTCAGTGACTATACTCTGTAAACATTCATATAGCAGTGCTGCTAAAGACATCAATAAAAGAAATCCACATTTGGGATATGCTCCAGTCACAATGCATCTTAGTAGTTTATTATAAAGAGTTTTACACAGTGGTTCAATATTTATCACTAATGCTGACACATCAAGCATTCAATACCAGTAGAACTAAGTAATATTGGTAATGGCAGATTAATGACATTGTATACTGACACAGTTTTTACCTCTTCTATAGCTTTAGAATTTCCCCATGTGTATAATTAAAACTGGAGTGAATTATATAGTTATATCTGTGATTTAATTTGTGCCTACATGTATATGTTCATTGTCTTATTACTTTTCCACATACTCCATAATATTTGGTCAAAAAAACCTAAGAAAACTCTAACTTTTGACCTGTACACTTTATCACTAGAGAGGTCATATCTAATTCATCTCAAGGAGGTTCTTGATTGACTGACTCATAGAAGCATGGGGAAGGAGGACAGGATAGAGGATTTCAAGGAGAGAAACCAGGAAAGTAGATAATATTTGAAATAAAAAAATCCAAGAAAAAATTCACAGTACAAAGATATCCCATGCATTTTGCATAACTCATAGCTATTCAGTAATTCAGCTAGATTGTAAGTATTCAAAGTGTTCCAGCAAAGCATTACTTTTGAATCTCTATGGAATCTAATGTTGTTTAGTTGTTCATTCTTTGGAAAGCCTTAAATTAGCAAGTGATTATTTCTTTGACCAGATAAGAAAAACAATGTGAAAATACGTGAGATACAAGAAGGTTGAACTCCCCAAGGAATTTTCATTGATACTTCATAAATTATTGAAAGAATAACAGTATTATGAAAATAAAATAGCAAATGTTTTAAATTATAATAATAATGATAACTGACTAAAATGAGAAAAGCAACACATTGTTCCAATACAGTGAAACAACTACAGAAATTATATAATATTAAAAATAATGTTAAATAACATTAAATAAAATAATTTAGTCACAGCAAAAGCAGGAATGAAAACTTTTAAATTTTACTTTAATAGTTAAAGTTAAAATGAGCACTGATCTTAAGTTTATTTTAAATTGGTTTTCTATTAATGGCATTTGCTAACATACAAGTAACTATGTTAAATGTTTAAAAAATATGTCATGCAGAAAAGAAAAATGATATTTTAAAAGTATAAATGGAAATAGAAGTCAAGGTCATTCTCTGGGTATATTCTAATTCTTTTTTTGGTATATTCTAATTCTTAATATTGTCATTCTTATTTAAGGAATTCTCATAAGACTGCTAAGTCCTTGGCAGGGATTCGATGGAGAGTTTCTCCAGACCCTTTTCCTCTTGTCCAATCTTCATGCTCCTGAGCCATAAACCAGATGAAGCCGCTGTACTGTCTGACAGTGAGGCAGGTTAAAATTTCACACATGCACACACACACACACACACACACACACACACACACACTCGCACATGCACACACACACACACACATGGATAGATAGATAGGTCAATAATTTGAAAGGGATTAGTAGGTATGGGGATGAGGAAGAAGATTTAGGCATGTAAATGGTAAAAAATGTAGTACTTCTTTACAAAATTCCCCAACATTTTAAGACAGAAATTGAAAAATTAATTTTGACTCAAATTAAATACAATTAAACTTTCTTTTCTTAAAATTTAAAATAATTGAAAATGTGGCCAAAAGGAAAAGATTAACAGTTTTTCCATTTTTCTTTTATTTTATTACTTTGCCAATTGCCCTTTCAATCAAATAAGATATATGATATTTAAATTTCCTAAAATTTGTGGTCCTGAGCATACATGTAACTCTAAAACTTAATAAGATAAAGTTGTGTTGCATATCATGTGAGATTTACAAATTGTGTCACTGTTTTATGTCTCAAAAAGTTCAGGTGCTAGTTCATCTAAATCTTTCCAAAATATCTATTGCACATTTAATACTAATATAATCTACTATTCTACTGTTTGAAATATTATTTGCCTTCTCTTTAACATATTCATGTTATAGAGAAAATAATGGTTGTTTTATCCAAGTGTTCTACTTTTCTGTTAGATTTATTCCAGGATGATTTTAAGGTTATTGGGAAAGGTGCTATTTTTCTCATTTTTTTCTCAGTATGTTTGATGTTATCATATAGGAAGGGTATTGGTGATTCTATGTTGATTCTTATGTATAGAAACATAGCATCTGCACATAAAGATAGTTTGATCCTCCCGTCTTATTTGTGTCTTCTTGTTCCCCTCCACTTCTCTTATTGCTCTAGCTAAGATTTCAAGCAGTATATTAAACATGAATAAGGAGAGTGGACACAATTAAAGATGGAAAAAGATCAGAAACAACTCGGGAAATCAATCTCGTGGTTTTTCAGAAAATCTGGAATAGTTCTACCTGAATACAGATCTATACCACTCCTGGGCATATACCTAAAAGATGAGCCCCCATAGTACGAGCACATGGGGGCCTTGACTTTGTAGATATTTTGAATGGATTTGGACAAACTAGTCCATGAACTTTCTGAGAAGAAAACAGTGACACATTTGTAGATCTCACAAGATGAGCAACACAACTATAGGTTATCACATTATAGAGTTGCATGAACACAGTTTTTCACAGTGTTCATAGTGGCAGTTGCTTTATTCTCAATAGTTAGAAACTTGAAACAAGCCAGATGTCTCTGAACCAAAGGAAATGTGGTTGATATTCCCTGGAATACCATACAGCTGTTAAAAACAAGGACATCATGAGTTTTGCAAGCAAATGCGTAGAACTAGAAAATATTAACCCGTGTGAGGTAACCCAGACCCAAATGAATAGGAATGGTATGTATTCACTGATGAGTGGATATTAGCCATAAAGCACAGACAAGGAAGTTAAATTAAGAAGGAAGGCCCATGTAAGGATGCTTGAATCACACTTAGAAGAGGAAACAAAATAGTCCTAGGAAGCAGAGAGAGGGAACTTAAGGGACAGGGGAGGGGAATGGGAAGGGGAAGGCAGGATCAGATGCTCAGAGAGATAGTAGAGAGGCTCAGTGAGCTAGAAGAATGAATGGAAATCTGTAGCTCTCTGGGGTGGTAGAGAGCAGAGAATCTCTAGAGAATCTCAGAGACCTGGGATAGGTGAGGCTTCCAGAAGTCAATGTATGCAACTTTAGCCTAGATGTCTAACAGCATGGACATTGAACCTGAAGAGACTATGTTCTGTAGCCAGGCAGGACCCCAGTGGAAATATAGGGCTACCAACCCACCCACTAAACTTTTGACCCCAATTTTGTTCCATCTAACAGAAATGCAGGAAAGGAAAGGTCAACCAATAACTGGCCCAACTCAAAACCCATTCCATGGGCAAACACCAATCCCTGACATCATTAATGATACTCTTTTGTGCTTGCCAACAGGAACCTGGCATAACTGTCTTCTGAGAGGCTCCACTCAGCAGCTGACTGAAACAGAAACAGATACCCAAAGCAAAACATTAGACAGCAGTCAGTGACACATACGGAAAATAAATGGGGATAGACTGAAAGCCCAGAAGTCCACAGGAAGTCCACAAGAAGACAAATAAAGTCAACAAATCTGGATCCCTGGGAGTTCTCAGAATCTGAGCCACCAACCAAAGAAGATGCATGGAACGTGGTCCCTTGGTACATATGCAGCAGACAGGAAGTTGACTTACTGGCTGCCTTGTATGGACTCAGTGCACCTAATCTGGAAGAGACTTGATGTGCCAGGATGGGGGGATAACCCAGGAGTGTTCTCATCCTCTCAGAGGAAAAGGGCAGGGGCAATGGGGGACAGACTCCATGTTGGAGAGATTAGGAGGGCAGCAGGGTTTGGAATGTATACTAATTAATTAATTAATTAATTAGACAAACAAATGCAATTGAACAGGCAGAATAACCTGGCATAGTTTTATGTTGGAGAAGTAGCCACTGATGTTTTGCTCTCAGTGGAACTAACAGATTTCCAAAGGAATGCAAACCAAAAGAGGTAAAAATGGCAAATAAAATATTTTAAAAATTTAAAATTTTTTTTTAAAAAAAATCCAAAGATACAGTAGAATGTCTGAGTTTTAGCATTCAGGCTCTGCAGGCAGTGAGCGCATTCTTGTCTCCATGGACAGTGCTTCATGAAGGACATGTTCATAAGCAGATGCGACAATCTGTCTTTGCTAAAGAATGTTCTCTTCAGGGAAAAAATAGGTTCTGTTTCAACACTCCACAAGTGATAAGTGAGACTTTTTCAAAAATAGAAGCTTCTAGATGTGTTGATGAGACAATATGTCATTGCTTTAAAAAAATAGAAAAATAAATTGGATTGAAAAGGCTAAATCTCTTCCTCCCCCACTGCCTGCTATTGAACAGTTTCCAGCTGTTTCAATTGGCATTCCTTATGGATCAGGGGGCGTAAGAACCTTGGCCCATATTCTTACGGTTTAAAGGTAATGCCTAGTCCTACAAAAATATAGGATTACTTTTCTTAGTTATGCAATAAAAGCAAATATCTTAAAGAGGGGCTCTGTACCACAACTTGTGAAGAAAAGACCCTCATGTAATGTAGGGATATGGATATAGCTTGGTAATACACTTTTCCCAAGGAGCAGGAAGCCTAGGGTTCAGTCTTCAGGACTTTAAGAAAACAAGTGTGCTCTAGTACTGGAAAAGCCAAGCAGAGACCACATGACAATCATCAGGCTTAATAAGGAGCTGGCTGCAGGTGTTCTGAGGCAGGTCTTGCTTGTTTGCATTTTCTTACCTAGGAGATTTTGAAAGTTAGAAAACATTCTCTACTAGGCTTCTCTAACTTTCAAAGTTTTGGTTGTTGATCCTCTGTTCAAAAAAATCTGTTTTTAGGCAAGTTTCCTATTATGTTCAAGAAGCATTTCATGGATATTTAAACTAATTCATATTCGTTACAACAAGTGTAGACAGATATCATACCTGCAAGGACTCATCCCATTCTCTGGGTTATTAGATCAATACTTTTACCATGAGCTCCCATCTCTTCCATTGTCCATATTCAGCACTGTGGAAGTCATCACAGAACTTCAGGTTAGAACACTAAGGTGAAAGATGGAAAGCTGAATTTTTCCTGTACTCAGCAAATGAATGACAAGGTGTCCCTAGTGTGATGGGTAGCACATCTGTTTTCACTTTCTTCACTGGGCCTAGTAAACACAAAAATTGTTTCCTAGTCATTAATGGCAATTGAAATAATGAATTGTAAACAACAAATCATTGTAAACAACAAATATATATATATATATATATATATATATATATATATATATACACACACACACATCCATATATATTCTAGCTATTAAACTAATCAGACAGAAAGCTTATGTAAACATAACCAAATTTAATCAAAACATTCATAAACACTCTAGAATGCTTTTCAGTGTTGCCACAATAATTGATTTATTTATTCTGTAGGAAAAAGTTGGAAGAAGCTGAGAAGGAGGGAGACCCTGTAGGAAGACCAGCAGTCACAATCAACCTGGACCTCTGAATTTCTCAAACACTGGACTACCAACCAGGCAGCATACACCAGCTGATGTGAGGCTTCCAACACATATACAGCAGAGGACTGCCAGGTCTGGGTTCAGCCAGAGAAGATGCACCTAAACATCAAGAGACTGGAGGCCCCAGGAAGTTTAGAGGGCTGGTGGAGTGCGAGGTGTGGGTAGGGACATCCTCGTGGAGACAGGGTGTGGGGAGGTGGTATGGGATGTGGAACAGTTGGAGGGTGGACCAGGAAGGGAATAAAACCTGAGGTGTAAATAAATAAATAAATAAATAAATAAATAAAGGATTATATAAAAAGAAAAATATAAAATAGATGATTTATTCTGGTAGAAAAATATACAAAAATACCTTCATATTATTTAATCAAAACTACATACTCGAGAAGATTATTTACCTCTATTTGTACTTTGCCCCACACAGTCCATTTATTCTGAATGTTTGCTGTTTCCCTTCCTGTACAGGTTCTAACAATAACATGCCTGTCTGCTGATTTGAACATATCTTTGTCTTCTCCTGGATATTGGGAAGTGCCTGGTGCTCTTTTACATTAAAACATGAAGAGCCTTCATTCATGGACTGTTCTAGAAATTTCTTAGGTACTTAATCAGCCAGCTCGCTCTAAGTAAATTTGACTCTATACAGAAATAGTTAGCAATGGCAGGTCTGTGAGCAGTCTACTTGATAACTTCAAGATAACTGTAAGGTCATCTTGAAATGGAAGCAATATTTGTCTTCTTAACTCTCAAACACCGAAAGTGGAACATGTCATATAAATGACAAATAAATCATATACAATGCCAGGCATGGAATAAATAAGCATGTCTTTCTCTTCATGAGACAAGGATTCATTCTATATTTTAAAAGATGTTATAAAATCAATAGCTTTCTTATTTCGATTGTCACTTTGAGTTGATGTATTAACATTGCTGTTATTGTCTTACTTGCCCTGACACCCCACAGCTAATGCAGAAAAACAACCTGTCCCTTTTCTAATGCATTATTGCTTATGTGCACTCAACCGCTGGAAATCAATGCTCTACTAACAATATATCCATTTATGCCTGCTATTTAGGTACATATAAAAAGTGGTTTATAGCATTAAATATTAACATACTGTTGATATGTGTAAAATATGGTATCATAAAACATACTTAAATAATTAAACAAATATCAAAACTATATATGTAGCTTCAATGTATAAACCATCGTAAAATTGTGAAATTATTACACATATTTATATATATTTGTAGTTCAGTATTTAAGAATACAATGTGTTCATTCATACAATATGAATGGGGTTAATAATAAAAAATCAGGATATATGAGTCAATCAAGTAGGGCACTGAGATAGCGTTTTACTTTCCTACTTTAAAATTATCTTAAGCAAATATACCAGAATAATAGAATTAATAAAATTGTATAAATAGTGAAAACAACAATAATTCACATGCAGACAAAAGTCAGCTGAAATTGACAGGCTGTCTTCTTTATAATTTTGGTTAAATGATTTGGAGTTACTAAATATCAGTTTCTTCAACTGCATTTAAGTCTCTTTTTGCAGTTTTCATTTCTTCTGAAAGATGATCACTGTTACAAGGGATATCATTATAGTAAACTACAGCTACTTAACAGTATATAAATTTCTTATCAAAATATAGTTTATTTCCCTTGTTTTTCTTTACTAGTCTCATAATGGTGCTAGGAAATCTAGTCATCAGGGAATAGGTTTTTTTTCTTTTTTGTTTGTTTGTTTGGTTTACTTTTTGTTTTGTTTGTTTATTGTATTAGTCTGTGACTGGGCATGATTGAATGTGTGTTAATTTGTGTGTGTGTTAATTTGTGTGGTGTGTGTGTGTGTGTGTGTGTGTGTATGTCAGTTTCACCTTGAATCCTCTGAGCTCTATCTCCAAGTATGTGATGTACTCATTCTTCAAGTGTTGGGGTATAAGAAAGGCAAGGTTAATAGTCTATATTGTTTTGAAAGTCTCTTTAATTTCCCTGAGCAATAATTCTAAAGGAACTCTGATTTTTTTTTGTTGTAGTCTATGACTCTTGATGGGAAGTATTATGATCCCAGGTGACATATAGTCATTAAAACTATCTATGCATATCTATCTATCTATCTATCTATCTATCTATCTATCTATCTATCTATCTATCATCTATCTATATCTATGATATATCATCCTTATATATCATCATATATCATCTATCTATAATCTATAATCTACCTATCTATATCTATCATCTCTACCTATCATCTATCTATATCTATGATATATCATCTCTTTTTATCATCATATATTATCTATCATCTATAATCTACCTATCTATATATCATATCTATCTATCTATCTATCTATCTATCTATCTATCTACCTATCTATCTACCTACCTACCTGACTGTCTGTCTCTATTCTATTATCTATATTTATAGCTATACCTATCTCTGTCTATCTATCTATCTATCTATCTATCTATCTATCTATCTATCATCTTTCTCTAATCTATTATCTATATCTATGGCTATACCTATATCTATCTATCTTTATCATCTAACTATCTACTATCTGTCAATCACCTATCTATCTACCTTTATCATCTTCTACTATCTGTCAATCATCTATCTATCTACCTTTCTGTCTGTCTGTGTGTCTAAACCATGTGTGCAAGTGTTTGTTCCTGTGCATGTACAGAGGTCACAAGAAGAAAAGGAGTTACTTGGTTTTGAAATTATAAGAACTTGTTGAATAATCATCTTTTTACATGGGTGCTGGGACCTGAACTTCTTTTTCTTATTGTTAATCATTACTTTTAACAGATGAGACATGCCCACCCCATATTTGCAAGTATTATATGTAAATCTTAATCTATTTTGAGTTGATAATTGCCCCAAATCAAACTCCAAATTGGTATACAAAGTTAGCATCACTAGTCTATCCCTTGTCAGTGAGGCATTTATTCACAGCGATGGAAACCAATGGATTCCATAATTTCCAAACCATTGCAATATACATATAAATGAAAACAAGGTCATAGATTGACTTAGCTTGATATATATTAATATGTACAAAGAAAGCACATTAATCATTTTTGGAGAAGAAGCATGGAGCCCCAGTATAGTATTATACTCATATTCAAAATATTATATCATAGGTGAAATAATATAAAGTTATTAATTCTTAAATTGTAGCTAATAATATCACTGTACCTTATGATACAGGTAGGTGATAAGACATGGAAGAAGTGCATATGTTAAATTAAAGCATTCATGCTCATTCATGTATGTTTCCTCATCTGTGCATGCACACATATGCACACACACATACACACACACACACACACACACACACACACACACACAGTGTAATAACGGGTATTTCAGTCCTAATTTCTGTAATCTGCACTATCATCTATTATTCACACACCACTGTATATACCTGTCTTACTTAGGGTTTCTATTCCTGTGAAGAGGCACCATACATCAGAAACTAATAGATAAAAGATTACTTAATTGGAATTGGCTTACAGGTTTAGAGGTTTCATCCATTATTGTCATGGTGGAAAGCATGGTGGCACATAGGGAGACATTGTGTTGAAGAAAGATCCTGATCAGCAGACAACAAAGATCAAAATCCTGGGCCTGGCTTTAGCATCTGAAATCTCAAAGCCTACATGGGTGACATACTTCCTCCAACAAGGCTACACCTACTCAGACAAGGTCACACCTAAAAGTGCCACACCCTGAGGAGCAAGCATTCAAATTTTGAAGGGCTAGTTAAACCATTAGAATTCTTTTTTCCCTAAGAAATCACCTCCAGTTGGTTTTCTTTTCCTTGTGGGGATATCTAAAATTTTGTTCATGTAAATAGTACTAGTATGAACTAGTATTAATCCTTACTGGACTAGAATTTTTATTTGTATTTTGACCATAAGATATGAAATCACAGTGGAAAACCATGGATTTTCTATTATCGAAGTGTACATTTGCCTTTCTCCACTGTGGAGAAGCAGCCAAATATTGCTTTGTCATTATGAATTAAGTACAATACCCAGCCATATAGTAGCTTTATTTTCCTATTTGCATAAAATTTTGAAATATCTGGGTATTTTCTTATCCAACTCAAAAGAATATTTTGTCTACTGGTAATTTAGAACACAAGATTGTGGTGACAGGTTAGTTTTAAACCTAATAAAAGACTGAAATGTTACTTGCAATGCCATTTTAATTTCTATTTTTGATTCTTAGATACATGAATCCTGCTTATGAAGAAGACCATGAAAAATAACATCCAGATTCAGAGTCAATGCACTTTCCTGAATAAATCCATCCTGGCCTGCAAGGTATTAGAATTCAAATGAAATCCAAAACTCTTTGATAATGGTTAATAGTGTGTGCGCAATACTGTGTGTAATGTACTAAATAAGCTTATTTTCCTTCTAAAATAAAACAAAGACTTTTGCAGTTCTCAAGCTGACAGTTTCATAATGACAGGAAGCATAATACTAGACAATTTCATGACCACAAGCCAAATGCTGCATTTATTTTGTTCATTTACTAAGGAGAGAAGTTGTTTGCTCAGAAACAAAGCTTCATGAACAAAGAAAAACCATCAGATGCATGAGACATTCTATATAATCATATATGGTAGTTCTAAATGAAACACTAAGGACAGAGACAGAAAATTTATTCACCTTATAAGGCATCAGAAAACTGGGCATGACACTTATAGAGGACCCTGATATACAATTCCTGGGCATATACCCTGAGGATTCTCCAGCATGCAATAAGGACACATGTTCCACTATGTTCATAGCAGCCTTATTTATAATAGCCAGAAGCTTGAAAGAACCCAGATATCCCTCAATGGAGGAATGGATACAGGAAATGTGGTATATTTACACAATGGAATACTACTCAACAATTAAAAACAATCAATTCATGAAATTCTTAGGCAAATGGTTGGAACTGGAAAATATCATTGTAAGTTAGGTAACTCATTCACAAAAGAACACACATGGAATACAGTCTCTGATAAGTGGATATTAGCTCAGAAGCTCTGAATATCCAAGACACAACTCACATTATTCTTACCTAACCCTAACCCTAACTCTAACCCTAACCCTAACCCTAACCCTAACCCTAACCCTAAACCTAACCCTAACCCTAACCCTAACCCTAACCCTAACTCTACCACTAACCCTAACCCCAACCCTTCCAAAGAAGAAGGAAAGAGAGGGCCACAGTCCTGGAAAGGCTTGATGTAGCAATGTAGGGAATTAACAGGACAGAGAAGTGGGAGGTGGTTGATTGGGGAATGGGTAGAGGGAAGAGAGCTTATGGGACTTAATGGGAAAGGGGGGAACCGGGAAAGGTAAAATCATTTGGAATGTAAACAAAGAATATAGAAAATAGAAAAGAAGGCATCATAAGAACAATAAACTGCTCTTTTTATGATAGAGGAAATTTAACTTATTCTGTCCACTATGTTATCCTACATACATACTTTCCATGATCAACCTAGGAAAAGTTTCATGTTAAGGACTCTGTGTTGAGCTGGTGGATCATGAGCATAGGAGAAGTGTAACAAGGCCAGTTTTGCTGGTAATTTAGACAAGTTCCTGAATGACATCTATCCCACAAACTATTGCTATTTTTCCCTGAGTCCACTTAACAATGACTGGAATTCAGAGGCCAATGCTGGCATCTGTTCATGTTCAATGCCACACATTTAGTTATTAGAGTCCTCCTGTGCTGATATCATCTAGTGGCAGTCATTAGTTTGGACCAAAAACATTCACTTTTGCTTATTACTTACTCAATCTGAGTTATCCCGTGTCTCCATGTATGGCTTTTATATGGGCACCGAGGAGCTATAATTATGAACTAATGCTTGAATAGCAGGCACTTGACCTACTGAGTCACTTCACTTACTCCCCAAAACTGATTCTGAAAAAAATAGTTGTCTGCAGAGGACTGCAGAGCTTTGTTCCAACGTCTTGAGAAGTTTGTGTCTGATTCTGCTGTGACCCGTTAAAGGCCTTAGCAACATTTTGGTCTGCTACTGGCACATAAAGCACAACTTGTCTTTTAGATCAAATGCACCTGTGGTGAATGATCTTCATAATGGTTTTCCTTATCTGAATCTTCGAAATTATCAGTTCACGTAGGAAATGGTCCAGAAAAACTCATAGACATGAGCACTACAAATTCTTCAAAACAAAACAAAATAGTTCTTTAAGCATTACTTGCCTACTTTAGTTATAGGAGAACACAACATAACAAGTTTTTCATCTCAGTAAAAGTAACTAAACATCCTCCAGACCACTGAATGCCTAAATATTTGACAAAAGTAGGTGTGATGGTTTGTATGTGCTTTTCCCAGGGAGTGACCCTATCAGGAGGTGTGGCCTTGTTGGAGTAGGTGTGTCACTGTGGGTGTGGGCTGAAGACCTTCACTCTAGTTGCTTGGAAGTCAGTCTTCCACTAGCAGCCTTCAGATGAAGATGTAGAACTCTCAGCTCCTCCTGTACCATATCTGCTTGTATGCTGCCATGTTTCTGCCTTGATGACAATGGACTGAACCTCTGAGCCTGTAAGCCAGCCCCAATTAAATGTTGTCTTTTATAAAACTTGCATTGGTCATGGTGTCTGTTCACAGCAGTGAAAATCTAAGACAGAATTTGGGACCAGGAGTGGGGTATTGCTGTGATAGGCCTGACCATGCTTTTGTTCGGAAGAATGTGGATTTTGGGACTTTGGGTTTGGAAAGCCACAGAATCCTTTAAGTGGGGCTTAATGGGCCAGACTAGTAGGAATATGGAAGACAGTGGTGCTGAGGGTCATTTGAACTGTGTAGGCCTGATGGCCCAAGAGGTTTCAATGGAGAAGAACTTTAATATGTGGCTGAGAGACTGTTTTTGTGATGTTTTTGTGAAGAACATGGCTGCTTTTTGCCATTGTCTAAAGAGACTGACCAAGGCTAAGGTAAAGAGATTTATATTAATTGCATCTGCAAAGGAAGTCTCAAAAAAGCCCAACAAAGACTTTGTTCTCTGGTTAAGTCTGATAAAGAGAATTTTGAACAAACATAGCAAGCTGAGAAAGGAAAACTACAAAATATAGTTTGAGTATTAAAGGGACTCCAGGAAGTGAAATGGAGCTGAATTCAAGGATACTAAATTGAATTAAGGGAGTGGTGACCTTGGGACAAGATTCCACCCAGCTAAATTTTGGTCCAGGCAGGTAGTACAAGCCTTTAATCCCAGGAGGTAAAGATAAGCAGATCTCTGAGTTCAAGGCCAGCCTAGAACAGAGCAAATTCTAGGTGAAGAAAAACTTTAATCAAGGCTTGGTAGATCACACCTTTAATCCCAGTGCTTAGGGGACAGGCATGCAGATCTCTTGAGTTCAAAGTCAGTCTAAGGAGCAAGATTTAGGACAGCCAACTTAGGCAGTGAAGGAGCTGGTAAAAAGCAAGCTAGTGATAATGTAGTAGAACAAGGGGGCCAATGTTCCAGCTCTTGCAAGCAGCAGAACTCAGCAGCTTCAGCCATCTATCTCTGGCTTTATATTCAAGAGGAGAGGGAGACTACTGGGACAATTGATGCTGGTTAGCTGGAGCTAAGAAATTAGTGGTGATTAAGAAAAGACCAGCATCACTGAGGTGAAATATGGGAAGTGTTTTCAGAGAACACAAAGAAGCTGAATTCCATAGCTAGCCAAGTGTTCCTCATGCTGGAGCTGTACTTGGTAACGTGTAAGAATCATCCAGGTGGTACTGGTTTTGGAAGGCATCATGAAGAACAGCTGAGTCTTGGTACTGTGAGAGGCCATGAAAGGCCATTGGTGAAAGTGTACCCTCAGTTGTAATTGACAGCCCAGAACTGAAGGGGTCATGCAAAGGAATGAAGCTTGGTACCGTGAAGAAAGCCTATGAGAGGCTTTGGTGAAGCATAGTTGCAGTGGAAGACCCTAGCATACTGGAGATGCCAGTACCATGGGATGACCACCAAGAACAGCAGTGGCAGTGGAGTGGATCAATCTGAACTTAGACTGCTACAAAGGGCAGAGCTGGAAAAGTGATACCAGCTCTTTGGAGACACACAGAAGATCATGTGTGGATCTCAGACATTGGAACAAGAAGCTGTGAAGCTGAAATTGACTTGGGGTACCCAAGATGTTAAAGATGCCAGAGCCACAGGATGCCTGCCAAGGAAAGCTGCTAACAGGGAGTGGAACAAGCCCAGGAGAAAGAACCTTGTTGAAGTCAACAAAGATGAAAAAGGAATTGGATAGCTGAAGACTACTTTGCCATCTAACATGGAGATACAGAGTTTGGACTTTGCCCAGCTGGTTTCCTGTCTTGCTTGGGGGATTACAGTGAAGTGATTGGGTGAATCTCAAAAGAGACCTTGAACTTTGGACTTTTAACACTGTTGAGACTGCTATAGACTAAAGGGACTTTTGAAGTTGGAGTAAATGTATTTTGCATTATACTATGTTTAAGTATGGCCCCTAAAGACTCATGTTTGAACAAGTCTATGGGGATCAGGGAGTGGAATGTGATGGTTTGTATGTGCTTTTCCGAGGGAGTGGCACTATTAGGAGGTGTGGCCTTATTGGAGTAGGTGTGTCACTGTGGGTGTGGGCTGAAGACCTTCACCCTAGTTGCCTGGAAGTCAGTCTTCCACTAGCAGCCTTCAGATGAAGATGTAGAACTCTCAGCTCCTCCTTCACCATGCCTGCCTGGATGCTGCCATGTTTCTGCCTTGATGACAATGGACTGAACCTCTGAGCCTGTAAGCCAGCCCCAATTAAATGTTGTCTTTTTTAAAACTTTCATTGGTCATGGTGTCTGTTCACAGCAGTGAAAACCTAACTAAGACAGTAGGATACTCACAAATGCATTTAAATTTATTTTGCTCCATAATATGGATGTCTTAGCAATAAAAAGAATATCTGACAATATAGTTTTTGCTTCTAATCAGAATGTATTTCCCGTGTAATAGACTGTCCATGATGTCAAAGAAAAAAATGCAATCAGGACTCCTGAAAGCACACATAGGATCTCACAATATAGACTATAAGCTCTCCTGGAATAGCAGAGTGAAAGTATATCACGAGTCTTAGAAAGAGACATAGAGAAAAAGACATTTGATAAGTCAGTATTTTATTAGATGGCATGTATGAAGTTGCTAAAACACTATAACTGTATCATATATCTAGCTTCAATTAAAGGCATTATCTGATGAACTATGGCAGTACATTACACTTCTGCAAAATCTGTTTTTTGGACTCTCATTTATGAGAGTTTTGTGGAGAATTTAAGAATCATCACCTCATACTTTCACACCAAATAAAGAAGCACAGCTGAAAGATCCTAGTAGGAAATTAAATCAAGCAAAGTTATAATGTAGCTACTAAAAAATGTGGGAAAGAAATCCAAAATCAGATGTAGATGGCAAGAAATAATAAAACTCAGAATAGAAATCAATGAAATAGAAACAAGGCATAAAGAATCCAAGAGTTGGTTCATTGAAAAGATAAACAAGATCGAAAGACCCTTGTTCCAACTGACTGCAGAAAGAGTTTTCTCAAAGTATCAGATCCAGAAAAGAGCAGGAGACATTAAAATAGACCACAAAGAAATATAGGCTATTACAGGGAATAGGTGAAAACCTGCACTCCATTAGTCTAGACATTTCAAAAGAAATTGTTAACATACCTCCAAAGTTAAAGCAAGAAGTGATTGATCAACAGACCGCATACAAAGGCATATGACAAATAGTGAAATTGGTTTGCAATTTCTTCCTACCCCTTTAGTATGTTAGTACTTACATTTACATAAAAATGCAGTTGTGAACTCCTACTCTTTTGTCACTAATTTTGTACACACACAGACACACACACACACACTCACTCACACAATTAGAGATCAAGGGAGGAGGAGGAGGAAGAGAAAATGAGGTAGAAGAGTTGCATAAAAATACAAAACAAAAGGACTGTAGTGATGGGAGTATTTATGCTGCCTTTGGGTTTGAGAAACTGCAGTTCACCATGCCAGGAGAAAAGTGTCAGGAGTGGGGTGCTGCTGATGACACCACATCTAGAGTCAGGAAGCAGAGTCAAGGATATTCCTGATCGTTTCACCCTTCTTATTAATTCTAATGCTGAAGATAAGCCTTCCCCTTCAATTAGCCTAGTTATGAAAGTCCTTCACAAACTTGCGCAGAGGCTGATGACAATACTGTCAAGTTGTCAATAAGTTTTAATAATCACTGTGGTGAAAAATATGTTTCATTTTATCACTATCAATCTTTCTTTAGAGACTCAGCTTTGTATTCCAGTCAGACTATGCTTAATCCTCCTGCTTCAACCTCTTTCAGGTAGAACTTACAGGCCTGTACCCTATTTTGTGCTCCCATTTGTCAACTTTTGTGCCATTAACATTTTATTATCACATTATGTTACACAATTATACGATATCACATTATGAAGATTTGTAAATTAATTAAATTAGTGGCAGTATGTAACCATTTGAGGTCTGATCAGTATATTCTTATTAATTATGAAGATGTTAATTCTCCACTCTAGGTTGTTTTATGCATGGTCAGAATAAACAATTTTAAATGTACCTAACATGTTTGTATTAGTCATTATTTTGTTTTCTTTAGTAATATATTTATGTTTATTTTAAAATTTTTATCAAAATCATACAGAGTAAATTCTTACAGGAGTAATTGAATTAAAGTCTGACTATATGTAAATCATTTACCTATATATAAATTTAGCTGATAACTAATAATGAAACCAAAATAAAAAGCTTTCTAAAAAAATGTTGAGGATTCATAGCAGAATTCTACCTGACCATCAACAACTAAAACTAATGCTCTAATTTTTATATTGAAAATATAAAAATATATTTTTATATAGATTTCTTTTTTATTAACTTATTTATTTATTCATTTGTTTATCTGTCTATTTACAGACTGATCACAGCCCTCCTTCCTCCTGTCCTCCCAGTCCTACCCTCCCACGTCCTCCCTCTATTCCTAGTTTCCTTATCCTTATGGAAGGAGAAATCACACCAGGGGTCTCACCCACATCCCAATCTCTGTACCCCACACAGCAAGTCACAGAAGCAGGATTGAGAGCAACTTCTACTGCAGAGTCCAGAAAAGTCAGCCTAAATAGGGAATCTGGATCCACAGGTAGGCAACAGAGTCATGAAACCCCTGCTCCAATTGTTAGGGGACCCATATATAGTACAAGCTCCACATCTGCCACATATGCATAGGGGGCCTAGGTCCAGCCTGTTCATGCTCTATGGTTAGGAATTCACTCTCTGTGAGTCCCATGAGAGACCCAGAGAATGTAAATTACAAGGTGGGCTCAAGGAAGGATGATTGAATCTCATTCAGAAAGGGAAACAAAACATTGAAAGGAAGTAGATGGAGGGAGGGAATGAAGTAGGAGACAAGGTAGGGAAAGGAACAGGGCATGGGGTTAGGTGTAGGAAAAGTGGGGAGGAGGGGGCTGGGATCCCAGGAGTTTATGGGGATGACCCTAGCTGAGACTCCTAGCAGCAGGGGAATCTAGAGCCTGAAGTGACTACCCCCTGTAGCCAGTCAGGACTGCAAGTGGAGGAAGGGGGACAGCAACTAATTCATAAAGCCTTTGTTCCCAAATTTTTCCTGCCTTCAAGAAGTGCAGGGACAAAGAGGAGCAGAGGCTGAGGGAATGGGTAACCAATAACTGGCCCAACTTCAGACCCACCTCATGGGAGAGAGCCAATCCTTGACACTGTTAATGACACTCTGCTATGCTTGTAGACAGGAGTGTCACATAGCTGTTTTCTGAGAGGCTTCACCCAGCAGGTGATGGAAACAGATGCTGAGGCACACTGACAAATAAAGGAAGTGCTTGGGCCATCTTGGGGAAGATTCAGAGGAAGCATTGAGAGAACTGAAGGGGTCAAGGATACCATAGGAATGTTCCTCTCTCTCCACATCCTTGTCAGCTCCTGCCTTCTCCTGAATTTTTAATCTTAGCCATTCTGACTGGTGTGAGGGGGAATCTCAGAGTTGTTTTGATTTGCATTTCCCTGATGACTAATGATGTTGAACATCTTTTAAGGTGTTTCTCGACCATCCGAATTTCTTCTGGTGAAAATTCTTTGTTTAGCTCTGTACCCCATTTTTTGGTAGGGTTATTTGGTTCTTTGGGGTCTAACTTCTTGAGTTCTTTGTATATATTGGATATTAGCCCTCTGTCGGATGTGGGGTTGGTGAAGATCTTTTCCCACTTTGTTGGTTGCCGTTTTGTCCTTCTGACAGTGTCCTTTGCTTTGCAGAAACTTTGTAATTTTATGAGGTCCCATTTGTCAATGCTTGATCTTAGATCATAAGCTATTGGGGTTCTGTTCAGGAACTTTCCCCCTGTGCCCATGACCTCCAGGGTCTTCCCCAGTTTCTTTTCTCCACTGTTGGTGGGATTGCAAGATGGTACAACTACTCTGGAAATCAGTCTGGCGGTTCCTCAGAAAATTGGGCATGACACTTCCAGAGGACACTGTCATAACACTCCTGGGCATATACCTAGAGGATTCCCCTGCATACAATAAAGACACATGCTCCACCATGTTCATAGCAGCCTTTTTATAATAGCCAGAAGTTGGAAGGAGTCCAGATGTCCCTCAAAGGAAGAATGGATACAGAAAATGTGGTATATTTATACAATGGAATCCTACTCAGCGATTAAAAATAATGAATTCATGCAATCTGTAGGCAAATGTTTGGATCTGGAAAATATCATCCTGAGTGAGTTAACCCAATCACAAAAGAATACACATAAAATGCAATCACTGATAAGTGGATATTAATGAGCCCAGAAGCTCTGAATACTCAAGGCACAATTAGCAAGTCAAATGATTCCCAAGAAGAAGAAAGGAGAGGACCCTGGGCCTGAAAAGATTGGATCCAGTTTTGTAGGGAGTACCAGAACAGAGAAAAGGTGTTTGTGTGTGGGTGATTGGGGAGTTTGGGGGGGGGAGAGGACTTATGGGACATATGGTGGTGGTGGGGTAACTGGGAAAGGGGAAAGCCTTTGGAATGTAAATAAAGAATATAGCATAAATAAAAAAGCAAATTAAAAAAAAAAGGATACCACAGGAAGACCTAAAGAGAAAATAGGTTTCTTTTTTATAATATCTTATAATTGTGGTTTCTTCTCTTTCAGCTTTTTCAAGATCCTCCCAACTCCCCTTCCTACCTCAACACTTTTTTTCTCTTTCTCATTACAAAAAAACAAGCCTTTAGGAGTAATTATAAAATAAAATAAGAATAAATGAATTGGAATAGCACAAAACAGAAGAAAACGAGCCAGAGAAAAAGTACAAAAATTACAAAAGTACAAAAAGTACAAGAAGTTTGCACACACAGACATCCAAAACAAAACAAAACAAAGAGGAACAGCAAAACAAATAAAATATATATACACATAAAAATCAAAGACTATAACATATTCTTGATAGACCTGTAAGGAAAAGAAAGAAACTCCAAAAATTGCCAATGTGTTCTTTGGATGGAGTACAACCAAGAAGCAAAAGCTTCTAAATAAGATACACACATAAAATCCATAGCAACATATGCAGGGCCTGCAGAGGACTAACCAGAAGGAGTCCCAGCACCGAGAGAGGATTGGACATAAGCCCCATCCCTAACCCAGAATCTGCCTCCAACTGATAATTATTCACAGATGGAAATGTTAGTTTTCTCTGTTGTAATCTCACTGGGCAAACCCACACCTTTTAAAACAAATACTTCTTAAATTATTAAAAAAAAATAGAAAAAAGAGTACTCCTTCTAAATTCAATCTACAAATCTAGTTTTACTCTAATACCAAAATTGAGTAAAGACATAAAACCCAAACCAAAACTACAGGTCAATATCCCTGATGAACATAGGTGCAAAGCTCGTCAGTAAAGTTCCAGTAAATCAAATACAAACATAAATCAAGAATTATAAATCATATAAATCGACTTAGAAACAAAACCCAGATGATCATTTCAAGAAATGCAGAAAAAGCCTTTGACAAAATCTGAAATACTTTCATAATAAAGGTTCCAGAAAGAGCAGGGCTCTTGAAAGGAACATACTTCAATAGAGTAGAGTCTGCAAGGGACAAAACTGTAACAAACATTAACCCAAAGGAGAAAAACTTGAAAGTATGTTTTTAAGACCAGAAATGAGTCAGAGTTGTCTCATAGTGCAGTCCTTTTCAACACAGGGCCAGAAGTACTTATAAACATAGCACTGGACTATACAGGAAATCAAAATAAGACCCTTAGAAAAATAAGATGTCAAATCATCACATTTACAAATGATTTGATATTATATATGATCTATCCCAACAATTCCACTAGAAAATGTCTAGAAACAATTAACAATTTCAATAACATGGCAGAGCACAAAACCAATGTGCAAATATCAATAGCCTTTCTTTACATCAAGAGCAAATATGCTGATAGAGAGGTCATAGACACTTTCCCATTTACATTAAAATATCAGAATAAACCTAACCAAGGAGGTAAAAACACAAGACTGAAACATAAGAAAAATAAGTAAAAATGACATATACATGGAATTTATTTATAATGCTCAATATATGCTAGTGGCTTTTGTAAGTGTTTGAAATATTCAATATTTGTTTACCCAACTTTACCAGACAGATGAAATTAATTCTCATTGATTGGATGAAAAATTTTATAGAGCTCTATTTTGCTGACTTAGTAAACACTACCATGTAGGAATTACCATCCATTTTTTAAAGTTTCCACAAATGTATTTAAGACTTCATTTAACAAATTGAATGTATTTATACTTCCTAAGCTGTAAACCAAATTAGGCTATTTATAGTAATTTTCCAAGCCTTTTTTTTTTTTTTTTTGCTTGCTTGTTTTAGTTTGCTTTAGTGGATGTCCTGGATTGAATTGCAAGTGTACTTTTGTGATTTAATTCACCATTTATAACTGTGCTAGTATTCCAGAGATGTCTACAATAAATAAAAGGATGAAGGATGAATCTGATATCATGGCTGTAAATTCTCCCAGCAGGCAACATTTTACTGTTGTATGGCCTGAATACCAGAAAGGTTTCCATGTGATAAATTTATCTATGTCTTTAAAAGCCATAAAATATGGGGCTTTTTGCCTTTTAAAATGTCGATTAATCATTGTTATTGAGGACTTTATATCACTGAAATTTTTTTCATTAATATTTGAGCCTTTGATAAAGTTTCAAAATGATGTAGTCTTCTCAGGTTACTGTAGTTGAAATCATTTCATCTATTAAGTTTTAGTAATTATAAGTAACACTTATATGCAGTAATTTTTACACTATTTTACTCCAGATTAATTTCTTTTAGATTCATTAGTGAAACATTAGCCAAATAAATACATATAGAAGTATTAAAACTACAGTACATGATAGAAAGTCTAATGTCCTTTAGATTTCCACAATCAATGCTAAAATATACATTTTAGCAAAGTAATGTGTGAGTTAATTTACTGCTTAAACAATTGTATATTAATGAGAAAATGTAAAAGGTTTTTGAAGATGTATACTGAATATAATATGCCAACTATAAAATATAAAGTCTCAATACTGAAAAACACTTATTACATATTCTTAAATGCCCTTAAAATTTTCAAGATATTGTGTTCATTTTCAAAATTCTAATATGAATGATCCTAAATTGTGACTTTTTATTTCATCAGTAGATCACAGAAAAGTTTTAGGGAAACTGATAATGCTATACTAATCTGTAACTATTTCATTACAGTCACCATTGTGCTGAGATGTATAAAATGAGAAAAATGTAAACTAGTCACTTGACAAATAATTTGAATTCTGAACATATTTAAAAACAAATAAAATCTTGGAGGAAAGTTGTAATTGAAATTATGCAAAAGATTTAAATAGACACATCTCAAAAGAAGATATTCTAATGGCAAATGAAATTATTAAAATTCATCAAAATTCATCATGATGGAAAAAAAGGTAGATAATGGTGATGATGGTGGTGGCAATGGTGGTGATGGTGGTGGCAATGGTGGTGATGGTGATGATAATGATGATTATTATTACTATTTACTTATTCACTTTGCATTCTGTTCACTACCTTGTTCTGGTCACCTTCTCAATCCTTTCTCCCCATCCCTTTTCCTTTCTCCTCCAAGGAGGTGGTACCCTCCTGGATATCTCCCCACACCCTGGAACATTCAGTCTCTGTGGAACTAGGTACATCCTTTTCCACTAAATCAGACAAGGCAGGCCAGCTAGAAGAACATATCCTATGTGCTGGCAACAACTTTTGAAATAGCCTCTGTTCTAGTTGTTTGGGATCTACATGAAGATCAAGCTGCACATCTGCTACATATGTGCAGGGAGGATTAGGTTCAGGCCACATATATTTTATGGTTGGTGATTCAGATTCTGAGATACCCAAGGGTACAGGTTAACTGGTGCTGTTTGTCTTCCTGTGGAGTTCCTATCCCCTTTGGGGACCTCAGTCTTTCCCCCAACTCTTCCATTGGAGTCGCCAACCTCCATCTAATGTTTGGCTATTGTTGCCAGCATTTGGCTGAGTCAGCTGCCTGGGAGAGTCGCTCAGAATACAGTCATGCTAGACTCTTGTCTGCAAGCATAACATAGTATCAATAGTGTCAGGGACTGGCGTTTGCCCACACGATGGGTTTCATGTCAAGTCAATTATTCATTAACTATTCCCCTACTCTCTGATCCATCCCCTGTCCCTGAATTTCTTTTAGAGAGAATATACCTTGGAACTAAAATATTGTGGATCAGTTTGTGTCTCTATCACTCAATTGAGATTCCTAAAAAGGCAGAATTTTTATGAGCTATATTATTTCACTAAAATTAGCTATTATGTAGAGGATAAAATAATAACTGTTCTTAAATACTTCAAGAAAAGGAAAGGCCATAGACTTTTGTGGATGCATAAATTAGAAAAATTACCGTGAAGAGCAGTTTGAGGACCATTAAGAAAACAAAAATAGGTTCATATTGATTTTCACTCACCCCTCTTCTGCATATAAATAAATGTATCAAAATATATCAAAGAAACACCTTTATAATGATGATACTGTGGTGACAGTGACAACTAAGATTGTAATAATAATTGACATATATAAATGAATACAACATAAAGATAAAGTACAAAGTGGGATATTATTTCATCATATAGAATATATAAAACTGCTAACATTTGTAACAAAATAAATATGAGTGGACTATAAAAGTTAAATAAATGTCCAATGAAAAAAGAACCACATATTCTATTTTATATGAAAACAATTAAAAAAATTTATGAAGAGTCAGAGATATGCACAAAATAAAGAGTATGGTGGGAGGTCAAATAATTGGTGTGTAAGGACAATTAGACTAAGACTTGGCTTCTAGTCCATGAAACAGAATTCAAGATATATCACGTTTTACCATTTTTGCCCTAATGTTAGTTGGTTCTGTGAAGAAAATTTTTCATAATAAGTAACTATATTTGTTTTCAAATACCATTCTACCTCTATAGTGATTATATATATGCATATCCAATCAAGTATATTGCATAAATCCAACAATTAGGAGGCAGAGGTAGGCAGATATCTGTAAGCTCTATGCCAGTCAGTTTGGTCCACAAAATGAGTCTTAAGACAACCTATTCTCAACACACACAGACACACACAGACACACACACACACACAGACACACACACACACACACACACACACACAGAGAGAGAGAGAGAGAGAGAGAGAGAGAGAGAGAGAGAGAGAGAAACACAGAGAAACACAAACACATATACTGAACTTTGTCCTGCCTTCGTCAAGCTCCCAGAAAAATGTCTCAGATTCAAAATATATTTACCTAGACTGTATAGCTAGGTTCTGCTCCTTGACTAGCCAATAATTTAAAATAACTCATTCATAGTAATCTACATTCTGCCACAGGGCTGTTACCTCTGCTCAGATACTGTGAGTCTGTCCTCATGCCTTTCTTGGGACTCTTGCTGAGCCTGATTCTGTCCCAGAATCCTTTCTGCCTATATGATCTCGCATATCTGTCTTCCCTCTCTGAGAGGCTGTATTATTTTTTTAATGGACATGTGATGGATCCAAACAATACCCAAGAAATACTTTTTACACACACACACACACACACACACACACACACACACACACACAATCTAGGGATTAAAAAGTAGCATAGTAATTAAGAATATGTTCTGATCTTGCAGGAGACTCCAATTTGGTTGCAAGTCCCCATGTTAGGTGGCTTACAATTTCTGTAACAGCAGCTTAGGGAATTCTGATGCCATCTTTGGTTTCTGAGAGTACTTGTACATAAGCACACACATAGGCAAGAAGATATACACAGACATTGAATTTGAAAATATGTGTGTATTCAATTATTATAAATATGTCTCTCTGTATATATGTGTATATATATATATATATATATTATGTGCGTGTTTGTACATATCAAAGCATCAATTGATCAAAGTATTCTCTTATTTTGTGGTGTAAATTATTAAGAAATAAATAAAAATTATGTATTAAAGAACTAAGTTTGAGATAAATGATAATATTTGAAACTGAAATGATTTTTATAAACTATTAAAGATAGACTGCTGTCTTAGGATATTATGTATATATATATATATGTATATATATATATATATATCCTATACACACACATATATATATGTATATATATATATATATATATATATACATATATATTTATATATTGAAACCAGCTCTTCTGTGAGGTAAAGTGCATGCACAGTTATAAAGGGATCTGTTATTCAAAAGGAGCTATATATTCAGAGAAAAGTCTATGTCAGACACAGAATAAGGTGTTGAACAGATAAAGGAATGACACACACACAAGCTGAATTAATGGATCTGGAAAGGAGGACAAGGTGACCCAGGTTAAGGACGCCTGGCACAAAGAATCCTAGTAGAGGTATGGAAGGCTACAGAAGTGGGGAGCTCATCAAACTGACCCAGGTAGAACATCTAGGTACAGATAGCTACATAAACTGATGATGTAGGAGGGGACCAATAGAGTATGCTGAACATTAATAATGAATGGTATTTCAGGTAGTAGTTGACTCCTAGAGGAAAAATGAGAGATGAGCCTAGAGCCCTGAATATCAGTTCCACAATGGAATATTACACTTCCCAACTACTATGAGTAAATACTATCTTAAAAATTGTAAGTGCCTCAATTAAAAAATAACTTGAATTTTAAGAAAGAATAAACAACCCAACCAAAAAAATCTCCAGATGTGCAAGTTGCAGCAGAAATAAAACAACAAGAGCAATTATGTATCTTACAGAGAGTAATAGCCTCTGGGAGGGGGATGATTTATGTGAACTTCAAGACAAAAAATTAAGGAAATTATTATAACTAACTTTAAAACATAAAGGAGATATGAATATGCTCCCAAGATAGCAAAAGAGCTAAAAGAAAATGAGGTTGTTAAATCAAGATAAAAATTAAAATTCAATGAAGATATATAATTAATGATGAAAATAAAATTAAAATTATGCAGGACATAAAAAGTGCAACAAGGTAAATAAAATACTCAGTGGAAAGCATTACCCATAGAATGGAGCATGCAGCTAACAGAAGCTCAGAATACAGTATAGGAATTATGTAATTCAATAAGAAAGTCAGTGATTAATTTCAAATTTTAATATGAAAAGCACAAACTGAGATTGCCTTGGTACAGTATTAAAAGAAAAATCTAATTATAGAGGTAGAAGAGAGGATCATCTCAGAAGCATAGAAGATATTTTTAATAAACAACAGAGTAGAAATTATGTCAAATCGAAAGAGATGTCAGGGCTATAGAAGAGGAAATAGGATAAGAGAAGACATCTCCATTACAAAATATAGTTAAAACAACAAAAAAACTTTTAGTCAAAAAAGATACTGAAAGCTGCAAGACTGAAGGGTCTATTATAATGTCAAGTAGAACTAAAATATCACTATGATGCTATTGTGACACATTATGGAAGTAACAAGTCACTTCTTATTAGATTTAAGGGAACTTATGACTAAAACTGCTGAAGTGTTCAAGAATCTGTGACTACATTGTTAATGGGCTTAGCGGAAAACCTGATACTATTACTTGGTTAAAGAAATGGCTCCTAATAATATATGGTGGTACCCATACCCATAGATCAGTATATCAGTCATCCCACATCAGAGAAGATTCCCTCTGTTGTATATGATAATTAACATAGAAACTCACCAGGGTACATTGTGTAGAAACTAAGTCTGAAGAACACTCAGTACTAAATGGGTTTTCTTCATCAAACCCCATCTTTAAGGTTCAGGGTTCTATATGGAAGAGGAGTAAAACGATTATAAGAGATAGAGGTGGTGGATAGTATAAAAGAAAGAAAACAGGGTCTGGTGCTAAACAAAACTGGTACAAATAGGAAATCAGAGGTATTGTGGCAGATAACACAATGCATTACCAGAATCAGTGCAGACACTGGAATAGAGAGAGAAAAAGACATGGAATCCCACCCTAACCAAGTAACTTTCTGCAACTAATAACCAAAAAACCAAGAAAATTTTGTAATTTACGATGGAGTATTACTGGATATATCAGTCACAATCCAGAGCAGAAACAATGCCTAGGAGGAGTTAGCCAGCCAATCATGTTTTATTTTTCAGTAGAGGGGTTTGGTTTTTGTTTTGCTTTTTTTTTCTTTTTGATCCTGGTTTTTTGTTGTTGTTGTTGTTTGAAAGAGAGAGAAGCAAAAATGGTATAAAATTGGAGAGTAGGGATGTAGGTAGGATCTGGATGGAGTTGTGTTTGAGGTAAAGCACAATCAATTAAACATATATTGTATAAAATAAATAAATAGCTTTTAAAAAGTATGGTAAAGGCTAAAGGAATTTATGATGACTAACCAACTCTTTAGAGAATACTGGAAGAAATTATGTGAGATCAGGATAATAGCAAAGTTCAAGAAGCCAAAAAAGAAAAATATGCAATATAGAATAGTGAATCAAAGGAGACCTAATACATTGACATACAATCAAGGAAATTACAAGAATGAATATCCATATTTCCATAATAACTGCTCTCAACAGCCCAATCAAATGTCAAAGACTATAATATCGAATTGGCAAAAAGGATTCATCTTGTTGTTTTCAAGAAATACATCTTACTATCAAAGATAATCACCATCTCAGCATGAAAGGACAAGTGCGAATGCAAGTAAGAACTAGTTTGTCTTGTGTTTTTTGACATAATAGATTTCAAGTAAACAAGCCAAGGGAAGCCTTTCTAGAGTTGATTTTTCTTCTACATTGGGTTCAGGGGCCAAGCAGATTACAGATTGCAGGTTTGTTTGACAACCACTTTTGCTTGATGACCATACTCACAAGCTTTTATTTTACTGTATTAAAAGGAGGATCTATCTATCTATCTATCTATCTATCTATCTATCTATCTATCTATCTATCTATCTATCTTCCTATCTATATATATAAATATAAATATATATTTCTGTTTGGTTTTTTTTGAATGTTGTTCAAAAATTAGTCGGAGTCTTACTTCCTCTTGTCCTAATACAGTTTTGTCCATCTCTATATTGCTTTATTTTGATTCTTCATATATTCTGTATGAAATACTTTATTGGATGAATTTCAAATTTCTTTAACCACTTTTTTGCTTGCTATGTCATTGCATTTTAATTAATGTTTTGAATTTTGATATACAACTATTGTATTTACATAATTTCTACATCTCTTTTGACTCCAACACTTTGTCTGTTCACCTTGAATTCAAGACCTCTTATTCTTTACTTATCATTATTAGCTTCCTTAGTTAATTTACTGTTGCTTAGGTATGCATGTTAATAACAGACTATTTATGATCCATTCAAAAATCTTGTGCCATTTTATCAGAGAGGTGGAGCCATTAATACACAAAGATTTTACTGAAAGGTGAATGTAGATTGCAGTCATTGAGTTGTTGATTTTTATATTGTGTGTAGTCTTGGGTACTTTTAGTTTCAGTTATTACAGACTCATTTACTATTTAGTCTTGTAGCTAAGTTCATACTTCTATTCTAAAATATTTATTCTTTTAATGTCTAACTTTGGTCATATACAAGTGTATATGCATGTATATGTTTGTATATGATGTATATGATGCATATGAATATGTATATGTATATGTATATGGATATGCATATGTGTATGGCCAAACTGTGTGCATTAGTCTAAGTTGACAGTGTGGTTCTCTTCAGACTTGGAATACATAGTTATAGGATCTTCTGAGTTTCAGCATTTCCACTGAGAAATTAGTTGCCATTTTGATGGGTTTTCCTTTTTATATGTTTTGTGATTTTTTTCACTTGCAGCTTTTAATATTCTTTATTTGTTCTGTATATTTACTCATTTAACTATGCCATAAGGTGCTTCCCCACCATCTTGGTCTTGTCTTTGATATTCTATGTATTTTTATTATTTTCAGGAACTTTGTTTCTATCATCTTTCTGAAGATGAGATCTATGCCCTGACAAGGTCCTATGGTCTCTCATCTATTTCTATTATTCACATTGTTGTTTCTTCACATTTTCCCACATTTCCTGCATGCTCCTTACCTGTGTTTTAAAATGATGTTTGTAGTCTTTGATTATCCCATCCAGATCCTCTACTTTAACTTTACTCATAGCATTCAGTCTTCTACATAATTCATTCTAGTTTCAAAGTTTTCTGGTTGGGGTGTTGGGTTTCTCAATTTCATCTTAATTTCAAGTTGAGTTTCTTTGGTGGTTTCATTTCTTCATTGGATTCTGTTTTCATCTTGGATATTCTTCATCAGTATCATGATCTTTATGCTTGTGTTTTCTTGTTCAACACCCAGGCATTTATTTTTTTTAATTTATTGAGCTGTATTTTTATGTCTTTTTATTGTTATTTGTTTGTTTTGTAGCTATATGGTCTCATCTTTTTAGGGTGCTTGCTCCACATTTTTTGCAGTTGCCTGTTGCAGGCCTTAGTAAAATTGATTGTCTTTTAAATAACTTGTAGAACATGGGTCTATTATTTGACTGATGTCACAATAAAATAATAATGGACTTAAAGGAAAGGCTGAAGGGTAGTCAGGAAATAACTATAGGGACCTGAATTTTACACAAACAATTTTTGTGTTTTCTTTACCACCCTGAATTCTATGATGAAGTTTATAGTTTTCATTTTAAATCCTTATAGTTAATCTGGGTAATTCTCATTGGTGAGCATTTCTATTGGACTGGTTGATACTTTTTGGAGGAACATACTGACTTGATATTATTTGTATTTATTGGATGAAATCTGGGCATTTGAGCTTCTTTTGTTACTTCTGTGCGTAAGGTTTACAGAGCAGGTTGGGGCTGAAAACAGCATGTGGGGACAAGTTTGAATCTAAGAGTTGGATATAGCTTCCAAAGAATAAAATTAGATAGATATAGTAGATTTGGCTAGTTTTCATGATGTGTGTTCTGGTTCAATCCTATAGTATAGAGGTTGTTCTGTGGATTGTGGAAAACAAATGGATCACTTACCTAATGATATTTTGTATAAAAAAAATGCAGAGCCTGGCTGAGCAGAGGGACTAGAACATGTGGATGAGGAGCCTGGAGGTTTGGGGCAGATGGGGTCATGTCTAGGCTAGAACCTGGAGTATGGGACCAAGCAAGTTGGGATGGCCAGATTAGGACAGAACACTGAATATGGGACCTAGCCTAGATCTGGTAAATAGAGATGGGTATGTGGAGAGAAGGTTCACATGGACTCATGCCAGACTAAAATTCTTTTTGAGTTGATTGCTTATTTCTTTGTATTATGAGACATGGATTGAATAGCTACAAGAGATATGTAGTTGCATTTAGTGCTTAAAATACACCTTTAAAATAAAAGTGGGTTAGCCTTAACTTATATTTATTTTTGTTTGATTTTGTTATATTTTTCTTTCTCTTTTTTCCCATTTATTCTCCATTTTCTTATTCATTTTATTCCAAGAAAATATACACATCATTGGTTGAAAATTTCCCAGAATAGGATGAATTCATTGCAGAATGCAAAATTGAAGCAATGTATACTGAAGTAGACAGTAGTGACTACTCACTTTTCTCTACTTGGTGATAAAAGCACCATGATTAAATAAAATGAAGACATGGTTTTTGTTTCCTAAAAAAATAAACTCATTTGGTTAACAAAAACAACAACAACAAACCTTTTGATGAATATTCGTATATGTACTCCACAATACTTTTAGCATATTTCTTTAGTAGCAGAATATAGCCATATCTGACATCAGTGGGAGGGCAGAACCATGGTCCTGTGAAAGCTGGATGCTCCAGTGTAGGAGAATGCTACGGCAGTGAGGCAGGAGTAGGTGGGTGAGTGGTGGAGCACTCTCATAGAAGCAGGGAGAGGAGGAATGGAAGACAGGGTTTCTGAAGTAGGAACCAGGAAAGGAGATAACCAGGAGCTAAACCACCAACCAAAGTGTACACATGGAGGGACCTATGCCTCGAGATGCATATGTAGCAGAGGATGGCCTCTTTAGACATAAAACGGAGGAGAGACCCTTGGTCCTGAGAAGGCTCAATGCCCTAGTGTAGGGGAATGCCAGAACAGGGAAGCAGGAGTGGGTGAATTGGTGAGCAGGCAGAGGGAGGATGGATTAGGGGATTTTCAGGGGCAGAGAAGTCAGAAAAGGGGACAACATTTGAAATGTAAATAAGGAATACTTCTAATAAAAATTGGGAAAAAATGTAAATAAATACAACAACCAATAAAAAACTCTTTTTAAAAAAAGGATATGTATTTAGAACAGTCTGAATACTGGTGAAGCTGCTTCCTGTGGTAACTTAGGATGATATATCTACATTTGGAATGATATTTTTAAAATTCCAGTTATAAAGCTTAAAAATTGTTCTTGGTGGAACTAAAGGGCTCTTTCCTAATGCAAGTAGAATTCAATGCACACTTGAGCTACATTCTAGCACAGCAAACAGGAGCAGCATCTCCACTGCTCAGCAGTGAGTCTGACAAATGCAGGAATGGCAGCAAGGGGTATTGACAGCATTTGTGACAACGGATGCAAACAGACTATTTCTATATTGTTTTTGTTGTTGTTTGTGGTTTTTTTTTTTTTTTAAAAAAACACTGACCGTAGTTTACATTTGTAGCTGTCTCATATCAGAAATGGGCTGAAACATGATTTGGCAGAAATAAGCAGTTTAGGAAGAAATATGTTCTTTTGGAAGAATTATTGATGCTTAGAAAAATAAGCGAGTTGGGGAAATTGATAAAATTAAGAAGTACATAATCCTCTCCTTCTTCTGCCAGTCGTCACTCAACCATCTGCTCTTCTGGATTCATGTGGAATATTTTAATAGAGGACATCTGGCTGATATGTTTAAAATATAGAAATACTCATTAGTATTTACATATATACACACATATACACAAGTGTCACTATGAAATGCTGTCAGTAGCAGTACAGAGCTACACTGGATTTCTTTTGTCTGTATGTATGTATGTGATATAATCTGGCATAATAACATTCAATGACTAAAATGTATCAAATTCAAAAATCTATATTTATGGAAACAATACTCTTTTTTGTTTCAATTGAAACAATTAATAATTTAAGATGGTGTTAAGATTATAAAGACTATCAGACAAATTAATAGGTATGCTATTTAATAATTCTGTTTAGTATAAGAAATGGGAAGGGGCAATGTGTGTTTACCAATCAACTTCTGAAGAGCCATGTAGTAGTTTCCGTGGAGTGGTCAAGCAAGGAGAATGTCAACACTATATATACATGTTAACTCAGTAGCCATATATCAAGCTTTCCTCATGTCTCCCTATTGCCTCTTCAGAGTCTGATAACCCCCATTCTTCAGCCACGTTTTATAAATTCAAATTTTGTGCATTACCTATGTTAGTGAGACCCTGGAGTGTTGTGCTTCCTCTGTTTGCTTTATGACATTTAACACAACTATCTCCAGCCCCATTCATACCTTGGCCACTGACTAATGTCCTTTATTGTTGTTGAATATTATTCTGCTGGACAAACCTACTTCCTTTTCTTTAGTCATTTGTCTCTGTTAGAATACTCAAATTAATCTAAGTTTTAAGGTCCTATGAATAGGATTGCAATAAAGATTGGGCTACAAATATCCCCTTGTGACAGTAATGGGGTATCTTTTTAGATAACCAAATATTTCAACAAATGCATTGTATGGCAACAATATAAATACTTTAATTTACTGGTTAAGGGGATATAGCTGCACATCTGGTCTTAAAAATTAAAAAGAGAGTAGGGCTTTTGAGAGCAAAGTTACTCCAAGGCCTTTTCAGAGGACCCAATGAAGGGCAAAAGGAACCTGCTTCAGTATCCTTGTCCAAGACTGACTTGGTAAGGCCAGTTCTGTGACTAGAGCCTGGGTCTCCAAGGAGTAAAGTTTCAGTTCCTGGGAAATTGGCTTTCTTTCCTAAAGAAAATGGTTATTAGTTTGAAAGCTGATGTGTGCCCACTAGGTGTAAATCCAGACTTAAGAACAGGTCACATGACTAGCAGTATATGGTGAAACAAACAAACATAATGGTATTTTTGAGAATTTATTTTCTTGCATTATTTCTAAGGGTAATTAATTAATTAATTAATTCATTCATTCATTCATTTTCCCTGTTACTCTTTCTTTTCTTGTACATTATTTTTTCACATTTGCATTTTTATGGGATTATGTGTGTTTGTCTCCATCTCTATGTAATTACTGCATTTTTGTTTTTTCTTTTATTTTTATTCTTTGGTTTTTAATTCTGTTTTCTTTTGCCTGTTTATTTCCTAAAGAGAGAGAGAATGAATGTATGGAATTGGAAGGGTAGGACATGGAGAAGATCTGGGAGGTGATGAGGGAGTGAGCCCATGATCAGACCATATCAACTATATTTAATTGAAAAAAGGACATACAAATTTATAATGAGATGCCAAATTTTATTATGTAAATGGTAGAATGATATGCATAGTATAAACATGCATTCGGGAGATGAACACATTCCTGTAAGCTTTCTTTTTCTAATTAATACACAATGTAAAATAGATTACTCTTAATTCTCAAATGTATAGGGGTCATTTACTTTGGTAAGCCTCATCTTAGAACTTCCAAATTTGAATATATTATAAAACCACAAAGATATGCATTTACTGCTTACATTATTAATCAATAATGGAAATATTATTAATCAATACCGAAATAACATCTCATTATTCAGAAAGAAAGCACATTTAATTAGTCTAGTTATTCAAAAAGAAGGCACAAACGTATGATAAAGGTGATTCAAACTAAATAAAAGTTAATAAATTATATTGAGACTTTTGGAATGGAGCACAGCTACAATTAAAAGAAAAGGTAAAGCTCATTGGGGTGGTAGCAAGTAGGACTGGGACTCTGGACACTGAAGAGATGGCTCAGAACATGAGAGGGTAAGAACAAGTAAAGGAATGGAGTTCACGTCTACAACAAACAAGCCAGAACCAGGTATGTCTATACAAACCCACAATTCTCTATTGCCATAGATACAGATAGACCCATGGATTTCACTGACCACCCCAAGCCTAGCAAAATGAAAACTTTCAGGTCCAATGAAAGATTCTCCCTGGAAAACTCAGATGGTGAACAACAGAAAAAGATACTGAGTTTTTCCATTGACCTCTGCTTGACTGCACATGCACACACATATGTGTCCATGAACCATGACACACATGCACAAGATATTTTGTCATTCTCTGTCAAGATTATTTATTTAACATTAAGTTCATGGATGGGATAATTTTATAAACTTTAATGTTGTCTGTGTGATATATTATTTACAAAACTAAAAATTTTACTTTAATCATGAAAGAATGAAACACTGAAGGAAAGGCTCATATACAAGTTATTTCAAAAGTCATGCTGAGAAGAGATGGTGGGGCACAATGGTAACACAGACAGATATTACTAAGTATGGAGATATTAAAGATACATAGATATTAATACAATTATACTCAATATTTTAAATGATAAGCATTAGTGAAAAACTGATAAAATATTCCAAGCATCTGTAGTTGTGACAGTAACATTGTAGCACTTGCAATTTCTTGATTTGGGGAATGTGTTTACTTCCATATGAAATAGTAACCCCAGGAAAACTGGCTGATATCTTCTCTAAGGACAATTGAGTACAAATATAAAATGAGTTCAAATTACATAATAAACATTTTAAAGCCTTAGAAAACCATATCTAGATTTTACCTCTTTATGGGCTGATGTTATTTTTAATATTAAAAAATACAGTTTCTTAAAAAGAATAAACTCACTTTCAACAATTCATAGAAATTAAATAAAACATATTACTCAGGAGTTCAGTTCTTTTGCCATTCTTTATCATTTTGATATACTATTAAGTTCATGGATGAGAAAATTTTATAGAGTTTAACATTTGGCACATGGTACATTTAATCATAGCTTCTTTATCTATCAGACGATCAAAGACCCAACAGTAAGTGGAAGTAAGGGTGAGTGAGAAGTCAAATATTTATGTAGAAGACAAATAGTCCAAAGAACTAAAACCACATGTTGCATTTAGCTGCCATGTGACTACCGAATTCCACAAATAAATACTTGCTAGAGTCTTAGTCTCGCATAATTTATATGACATTTTAATGTATGATTTTAAAGTGACTACATTTTCATTCTGGTAAAGCTATTACTCTAAAGGATTTATGATCTGATGAAATCCTCAGGTCAGTTACTTTTTATCAATCTTTCATTATGTATGATTTGGTGTATTATTGTTACTAAAGCATTTAGACAAGTTACACTGTAAACTGTGGTAGAAACAACCACTAAAGAGAATCGTGACCATAGGATGGGCCCTCTTTATCTGCAGAATCTGTGCATTCAGTAAGTTGTGGGTCCAAAGATTTGAAATTAATCCACCTTCATTTAACACATGCAGACTGTCCTTCTTTCTACCATCTCCTATGTAATGCAGAATACAGTGATGGTTTCCACACATTTATATTGTCAGTAACAATGATATGATTGTAGGCCATAGAAGGAAGTGCTGTAGTGATACATGATTATATATTTTGTAGCCTAGAGGCTGAGGCAAGAGGAGCATGAATTTGAGACCAGATTGGTTTTTAAAATGAGAATCTACTTCAAAGAAAAATTCCATTAAAAATTAATTTTAAATCCATGAATGCTTATTAATTCTAGTTAATAATTTTATTTTTATTATGTCATATTTTTTATTTCTTAAATCAATTTTTATTTATAATTTCATTTTGCTCATATTCTATCCTCTTTCAAGCTCTTCTAGATCCTTCGCCCTTCTCTATCATCACAACTTTATGTTCTTATTCATAAAACAAAACCAACAAATAAACAAAAACAAGCAATATGTCAAAATTCCTCGAGATCAAGAGAACAATAAAACCACACCCACTCATCCATTCACTCCCTCAGGAATCCAGGAAAACACTAAACTGGAAGACATAATATATACACAGAATATCTAGTGTGGACCATTGTAAGTCCTGTGTCAATTCCGCTTTAGGCTCCGAGTTCAGTTAAGCTTTATTCATGTGGATTGAAATGATACCATCCTGACAGCACCATCATGACTCAGCTTTTTAAGCTAAGCAGGATTGGGCCTGATTAAAAGATGGATGGGAAACAACACTTTTAAGCTCTAGTGAATATCATAGTAAACTGAACAGACAAATCCTGTTTGACCACAGTCATATTTTAGGTAACACAAGAGGGAAAACAAAGAGATAAGAAAATTGAATGCTACCTTCAACAAGACCTCTAATTATTAACAAAGATAAAGGAAAGCAAAATTAAAAACATAGGATTGATATTTTCACTTATCGGAAATTATGAAAGATTGGTGGTTGTGGGGTTAAATTTTTTATTCTTAAATAATTTGAATATTTACAATCTGTGACCTGAAAGTGTTCTAAGTAATTCTCATTGGAGAGCATTTATATAGGACTAGTATTTGGGAAGAAACACGTTGCCTTGGACTTTCATATTGTTTCTGTTTTGGGATGTGATCTGGGTATGTAAAATCTTTCATTTATAAAAAAATGTCTTTTGTATACAAATATCTTATTTTTATCAGTTGGGTATCATTTGTATACTACTATATTCAATCTCAGAAACCCTAGTCAGTCTTCCATAATATATCAGTTGCTTATCCACAATAGTCCTAGAGAGAGGGACTGTCTGTTCATACCACTGTCACATATTACCAGACTTCCTTCTTTCTTTTCTTCTTTCTTCCTTCCTTCTTTCTTTTTTTGAGACAGGATGTCTCTGTGTAGGCCTGACTTTTCTAAAACTCACTAAGTGGACCAGGTTGGCCTTAAATTACAGATTTACCTGCTTCTGTGTTCTGAGTGCTGGGATTAAAGATATAACCACCATTGCCCCACTGAGGTAATTTTTTCTTTTCTTTTTTTTCCTTTCCTTTCTTTTCTTTTATGTTCTGTTCCGCTCTTTTATTTCTTCTTTTTAAACATTTCTATCTCTTTTCTTTTTTTCAAATTATATTTTATTAGGTATTTTCTTTATTTACTTTTTAAATGTTTCCTCCTTTCCTGGTTTCCCCTCTGAAATGCTTTATCCCATCCCTCCTCCCCTTGCTTCTATGAGGGGTGTTTCCTCATTCATCCACCAACTCTTGCTTCCCTGTCCTGGTATTCCCCTACACAGTGATTCAAGCTATCACAAGACCAAGTTCCTCTGCTCCCATTGATGTCCAACAAGCCCATCTTCTGCTACATATGTAACTAGAGCCATGGGTCCCTCAATGTGTACTCTGGTTGGTGGTTTAGTCCTTGGGAGCTCTGGGGGATCTGGATGGTTCATATTGTTGCCACTTCTCTGGGCTGCAAACCCCTTCAGCTTTTTCAGTCTTTAACTTCTCCATTGTGGTCCCCTTGATCAGTTCAATAGTTGGCTGTGAGCATCCACCTCTATATTTGTCAGGGTCTGGCAGGACCTCTCAGAAGACAGCTATATCAGACTCCTGTCAGCAAGCACTTGTTGGTGTCCACAATAGTGTCTGGGTTTGGTAACTGTATATGGGATGGATCCCCAGGTGGGGCAGTCTATGGATGGCCTTTCCTTCATCTCTGTTCTACACTTTGTCTCTGTAGCTACTTCTATGGGTAATTTGTTCCCCCTTCTAAGGACAGAAGCACCAATATTTTGAACTTTACTCTTCCTGAGCTTCATTTGGTCTGTGAATTATATCTTGGATATTCCAAGTATCTCGGCTAATATCCACTTATCAGGGAGTACATACCATGTGTGTTCTTTTGTGATTGAGTTGCTTCACTCAGGATGATATTTTCTAGTTCCATCCATTTGCCGAAGAATTTCATGAATTCATTGTTTTTAGTATCTGAATAGTACTTCATTGTGTAAATGCACCACATTTTCTAAACCCATTCCTCTGTTGAAGGACACCTGGATTCTTTCCAGCTTCTGGCTATTATAAATAAGGCTGTTATGAAAATAGTGGACCATGTGTCCTTGTTATATGTTAAAACATCTTTTAGGTATATGACTAGGAGTGGTATAGCTGGGTCCTCAATGGTATTTTTTTTCTAATGTCTAGATGGAGTTCTGAAATCCTCAATGGTAGAGATTGAAGACTGCAGTGGCTCTTGTGTCATTTCATAAGCACATTCTCTGACCCCAGGACCTCATTACCTACAAAGGTCTGCCTTTTAATTTCTAGTACTGGGTTAGAAACTAATTTTAGATTCTAGATCTAGATTCTAAATCTAGAGTCATAGATTAAAAATCTAATCTATTAACACTGTATATTAGCATTTGTTTATTCATTTATTCATTCATTTATTATTAATTATTTTATTTATTTGCATACTGAATGCTATCTTCATTCTCCTTTGTAGAGTTCTTTGCCCATTCTCTCTATCCTTCACCTCTGAGAGGGTGGACTTACAAACACACATACACACGTGCTCTCTCTCTCTCTCTCTCTCTCTCTCTCTCTCCTCTCTCTCTCTCTCTCTCTCTCTCTCTCTCTCTCTCTCTCTCACACACACACACACACACACACACACACACACACACACACACACACACACACACCCCTATCCAACTTTTTATCCATTCCTTGGATATCAGCAGTTCAATGTGACATTGTGGGATAGTTGATTCATGGATTATTGTTAGGATTAGTTACTATTCAACTAATAGTATTAAATAAATAGTGATTTGTAATTGTTATCCTTTTTACCTAGAAAAGATCAAACTCTGCCAGTATTTTCAAGGATGTTCTCATTGCACACAGAATTCCATCAATGCTACAGTCCTTCACAGTACAGTGTTTCTTCATAACTTACCTACTTTCTCTTGTACAATTGCATTTATGTTTAATTTATTTTTAACTAAGAATTTTCTATGAATGAATATGTCCAACTTTTTATTCCATCAATTAACTTTTTGACTATGAATAACAACATCAACATTTCTGGAAAATTAAGGACTTAGAAAGATCAATAAAATGATCATAATTTTAAGGTTGCATTGTTTATTTTACAAATCTCAAGTTAAAGCTTTCATTAATATGAACTACTAATATTAAATACCTGCCTAAAATATCACAGTATTCTACTTGCAAAGTCTTTCTACTTTTTATTACTACAACACTAAGGACCCTCTAGACTTATCCATAAAAGAGCTTCATAAAATGTTTTTCATATTTTTAACCATCCAAGTTTCACTCATCTTTATTTATCATAGAACTCGAGCATATTTCTTACATCTGGTGATTTAGTGTCACACTAAACTATATGTTCAAACTACCAAGCTGTTGAAAAATTTAGAAACATCAACATCCAAATGCCAAATTATGGCTCCCAGAAAAGGTTATCTAAATGATGCCAAACACTCAGCGCATGCTCTTTATTTTTGTGAATGAGTTTATGGTTTCAGGTTGATGAATTCGCTCTTCCCTTACAAATACTTAGGAAGTGTTTGTAAAAATCTATGTAGTATGGAATCGGTAATTTTATAGCAACTGCAATTTCTACAATTTTCACTTTCCACTTTTTGATGAGACTGGATATCACCCAAACAAAACATAAGGACATTTCCATGCACATATGCACAAAAACTCCAAGACAGAATCTTCTTCCCACTTAAATTAGCATACAGAATCATTTTACATGCATAAATCCTATAAAACATCATCTCACAGAATGAATAGCATTTAATGATTTTCCCAAATCTGTTTCTCTATAAATTTTCAAGTGAATTCCTGGCAGGATATAATATTCCCTGTAGTACTAAACTACAGAATTTAATCAGAACCAATTTCCTTTGTCAAAATATAACTGATTATCAGGTTTATATGATTTTTTTGTGCCCCTTCTAAAACTCTTATTAGTGAATTATATATCAATGTTTTGGAAATAAATAGGACTCAATAATTTCTTCCCTCTTCAGCTTACTTTAGGAAGAAGCTAATCTTTGCCATTTTTTTGCAATCATATTAACTGTCATTTGGAAGATTTAATAATTTATCCATTTTTTAATATTTGTAAAGACTTATTTACCAATTTTCATTCCTGACAAATATATTTGGTATTATTTGTTTCTTCTATGAAAAATACATTATGCCTAAACACATATGTGTGTGTGCATGTGAATGCACACACACATACCATATACACTGAAATGAAGCCAATTTGTATAATAATTTTTAGTAAGGCACAAACTTTGTAATTGATAAAACATTTACAAGAGCATTAAGACTGAAATTTTATTATATTTACTTGTTCTGTGTGTATGTATAATTGCATCTGCATCTGTCCATGTGTGTATACACATATACATGTTATTGAAGCCATAGAAAAACTTGTGAGAGATGGTTTTCTTCTTCATCTAGGTCTGCCTTGGTAATCATGTTTGGAACAAGGTCCTTTGCTTATTAAACCCTCATGCAAGTCCTAAAATTCTGCATATTCAGTGATGTTAAATCTTTCAATTTGTCCCAAAATCTGTGGTGAAATATTAACTACTCTTCTATATCATTTGTAATCTCTCTCAGCATAATTATGTACATATGGTGAGAAAATGAATTATAATTGAAATATATCTAATAATAAGTAAATAAGTAGTTCAAATTATTTAATCAATTAATGTGTGAGGAGATAACTGGCACTTTGGAGAAAGATATTTCTGTTAAGACAAAGAGCCAACATTTTATAGATCTCATTGAAGAATTCTTAAGAAAAAAACCCAACTCTAGCCTTAATAAGTAGTAATGAATTCATACAAAACACATTTGAAGTCTTTGTCCATAATCACTTTTTAGTATAGCAAGTAAGAAATAATGCTGAGAGAATAAGCACAAAGCAATTAGAATATTTACATGCTTTGTAGAACATCATCTTTTGATAGATGGCATTTTGTCATAATAATTGATAGTATGATTTGTTTGAATATGAATAAAATGAGTAAATCAATAAGGTATAGTAAATATACTATTGTATGACTGTACTGGCTAGTTATGTGTGTCAAACTGACACAGGCTGGAGTTATCACAGATAAAGGAGCTTCAGTTGGGGAAGTGCTTCCATGAGATCCAGCTGTGGGGCATTTTCTCAGTTAGTGATCAACTGGGAGGGCTCCTTGTGGGTGGTGCCATCCCTGGGCTAATAGTCCTGGGTTCTATAGCAAGCAAGCCAGTAAGTGACATCCCCCCATGGCCTCTGCATCAGCTCCTGCATCCTGACCTGCTTGAGTTCCAGTCCTGACTTCCTTTGGTGATGAAGAGCTGTGTGCAAATTTCCTCCCCAACTTGCTTCTTGGTCATGTTTGTGCAGGAATATAAACCCTGACTAAGACAATAATCTATTTAAGTAACATTATTTAAGCTAACCAAAAGTTTGTTCAAATTTCTAACATCATAACAAGTTTAACAGACTTTCTTGTAAACCATATCTCTGGGATTCCAATTTAAATTAGACAGTACATGTCTTTTTTTTATTATTATTTTATTATTTTTAGTTATTGAATATCATCTTCATTTATATTGCCAATGGTAAACTCTTTCCTGATTTCCCCCTCCCCAAAGATCCCCAACCCCTCCTCCTACCCCCTGCCTCCACATATATGTCCCTCCACCCCATCCACTCCCACTCCCTCTCTCCACTTGATTTCCCTTTGTTGGAGCATCTATTGAGCATTCACCTGACCAAGGACCATTCCTCCGACTGATGTCCAAAAAGGAATTCTTCTGCCACATTTTTGTCTGGATCCATGTGTACCCCTTGGTTGATGGTTTAGTCCCTGGGAATCCTGGGGCATCTGGGTGGCCAAAATCATTGTACTTCCCATGGGGCTGTAAACCCCTTCAGCTCCTCCAGACCACCATCCAGCTCCTCCATTGGGAACCCTATGCCCAGACCAATGGTTGGTTGCTAGCATCTGCCTCTGTATTTGTAACACTCTGGCAGGGCCCCTCTGGAGACAACCATGGCATGCTCCTTTTAGTATACACTTCTTGTCGTCCATAGTAGTGTCAATGTTTGGTGACTGTTTATAGGATGAATACCCAGGTAGGGCAGTTTCTGCCTGGCCTTTACTTCAGTCTCTGTTCTACACTTTGTCTCCTTTATTGCTCCTGTGAGTATTTTGTTCCCTTTCTCAGAGGAACCAAAGCACCCTCACTTCAGTCCTCCTTCTTCTTGAGCTTCCTGTGCTGGGTGAATTGTAAGTTTTTTATTTTGAGCTTTTGGGCTAACAACATCCACTTAGCAGTGAGTGCATACCATGTGAGTTCTTTTGTGATTGGGTTACCTTGCTCAGAATGTCACTTTCTAGTTCCATCAATTTGCCTAAGAATTTCATGAATTCATTGTTTTTAATAGCTAAATAGTACTCCATTATGTATATATACCACAGTTTCTGTATCCATTCCTCTGTTTAAGGACATCTGGGTTCTTTCCAGCTTCTGGCTACTATAAATAAGGCAGCTATGAACGTAGTGGAGCATGTGTCCTTATTACATGTAGGAACATGTAATAATGACACATGCTATATATATAACATATATATTCTGGATATATGCCCAGGAGTAGCATAGCTGGGTCCTCAGGTAGTCATATGTCTAATTTTCTGAGGAATTGCCAAACTAATTTCCAGAGTGGTTTTTCCAGTTTGCAATCCCACCAACAATGGAGAACTGTTCCTTTTACTCCACATCCTCTCTAGCATCTGCTGTTCCCTAAGTTTTTCATCTTAGCCATTCTGACTGGTGTAAGGTGGAATCTCAGTGTTGTTTTGATTTGCATTTCCCTGATAACTAAGGATGCTGAACATTTCTTTAGGTGCTTTAGAGCCATTCAAGTTTCCTCAGTTGAGAATTCCCTGTTTATCTCTGTACCCAATTTTTAATAGGGTTATTTGACTCTCTGGAAACTAACTTCTTGAGTTCTTTGTATGTATTGAATATTAGCCATCTATTGGATGTAGGATTGGTAAAGATCTTTTTCCTGTTTATTGGTTGCCGTTTTGTCCTATTGACCATGTCCTTTGCTTTACAGAAGCTTTGCAGTTTTATGAGGTCCCATTTATTGATTCTTGTTCTTAGAGCATAAGCCATTAGTGTTCTGTCCAGGAACTTTTCCCCTGTGCTCATGTGTTCAAGATTCATCCCCATTTTCTCATCTATAAGCTTCAGAGTGTCTGGTTTTTTGTGTAGATCCTTGATCCACTTGGACTTGAGCTTTGTACAAGGAGAGAAGAATGGGTCAATTTTTCATTTTTCTACATGCTGACCTCCAGTTGATCCAGCACTATTTGTTAAAAATGCTGTCTTTTTTCCACTGGATGTTTTTACCTCCTTTGTCAAATATCAAGTGACCATACATGTGTGGGTTCTTTTCTGAGTCTTCAATTGTATTCCATTGATCTTCATGCCTATCTACATACCAATATATGCATACTTTTAACAGTATGTATACTTTTAACATTGTATAAAAGACTTTCTTGTAAATGATATCCAATTCCAATTTAAATTAGACAGTATGTGTCTTTAACAATTTCTTCTATGCCCTATATTTTTATTTTATTTGTAGGAAAAAAGTCTGCATGGAAAAATGTTTGCTTTTGACATCATATTCCATAAAGGTTAGAATCTGGTATAAAAGAAAAAAATGCCCTTCTTCAAAGTTTTAGTTATCATCATTTGGATATGTGTGGTTGTCAAGTTATGTACCATAAACTAGTGGAAGTCAGAGGATGGTTATAGGAAAGCTTCTAATTGTCCATCATTAGTAGGTTTCCTGGATCAAAAGCAGGCCTCAATCTTTTCAGCAAGTACTGTTTTGAAAGTGCATCTCCATAGTCCCCAAACAACCCTTTTAAACTATATCAAGTGAGTGTCATTCATTAGCCTAAAATAGAAACAGCCATCTTTAACTGAACACTGTAGAGCATGCTGTTCTTTGTTCCATCAGATTGTTCTCAAACTTTCAGTCTTGAAATCAAGGAAGAAATTAACTATATGAGAATTATAATGCCTTTGTTTCATTTCTGTTGCTTGTGATAAAAGATCCTGACAGAGTAACTTAGGGGAAGAAATGATTTGTAGCTGTTACTGTTTTATTCCATAACTCCAGATGGGATACATCTACATCATTGTAGTGTAGTAAGTCGGCCAAATCTTAACACAAATGGACACAGAACACTCACACTCATAAGCAGAGAGAGAATAAATGCAAACTTGCTCACTGTTCAGCTCATTTGCCCTGTTTACAACAACTAAATCATAGATCATAGCACCAATTTTTAATATGGAATACTTCACATTAAATAATGTAATAATAAAGATAATCTCACAGACATATTTGTAGATTAACTTAATTCTGGTGGTTCTTCATGAGGACTTTCTTCCCAGAGTGAAAACTAACCAATATAACTCCACAATTGTCTAAATTTCACAGAAACACATCATTGTTATTTAATGACCTTCCATCTGTTATCCTTCAAATTGTGTGTTTTATTTCACAGTTTAAAATATATACCAACTTGCCCAGCAAAGGTGCATACCTTTAATCCCAGCACTTGGGAGTAAGAGGCAGGTGGATTTCTGATTTCGTTCAAGGCCAGCCTGGTCTACAATGTGAGTTCAAGGATATCCAGGGCTACATAGAGAAACCCTGTCTCAAAAAATAAAAAAAAGTATATATATATATATATATATATATATATATATATATATGTGTGTGTGTGTGTGTGTGTGTGTGTGTGTATGTATACGTATATGTATACGTATACATATATACACACATATATATATACCAACTTTTATAGCTACCAAAATCTTTAAAAATTCTAAAATTAAAGGTCTAAATTATGTTCACTATGAACATTTATGAAATAAAGAACACTTTTTATACTTCTGGACTGTGACATAAGAAGGACTTTTATTTCAATGTCTTTTCATAAGGGATATTGGACTGTAGTCCTCCTTCTTTGTTGGATCTTTTTGTGGTTTTGGTGTAAGCATAATTGTGGCTTTGTAGAATGAGTTGGGTAGTGTTCCTTCTGTTTCTATTTTGTGGAGTAATTTGAAGAGTATTGGTGTTAGGTCTTCTTTGAAGGTCTGAATTCTGTACTACAACCATCTGGTCCTGTGCTTTTTATGGTTGGGAGACTTTCTATGAACACTTCTATTTCTTTAGGGGTTATGGGACTGCTTAGTTGATCTATTTGTTCCTGATTTAATTTTGGTATTTGGTATCTGTCTAGGAAATTGTCCATTTCCTCCAGATTTTCCAGTTGTGTTGAGTATAGACTTTTGTAGTAGGATGAGATGATTTTTTGAATTTCCTCCATTTCTGTTCTCATATCTTCCTTTTCATTTCTAATTTTGTTAATTTGGATACTGTCTCTGTGCCCTTTGGTTAGTCTGGCTAAGGTTTTATCTATCTTGTTAATTTTCTCAAAGAACCAGCTCCTGGTTTTGTTGATGCTTCCTATGGTTCTCTTTGTTTCAACTTGATTGATTTCAGCCCTGAGTTTGATGATTTCCTGTCGTCTACTCCTCCTGGGTGAAATAGCTTCTTTTTTTTCCCAGAGCTTTCAGGTGTGCCATTAAGTTGCTTGTATATGCTCTCTCCTGTTTCTTTTTGGAGGCACTCAGGGCTATGAGTTTTCCTCTTAGCACTGCCTTTATTGTGTCCCATAAATTTGGGTATGTTGTGCCTTCATTTTCATTAAATTCTAAAAAGTCTTTGATTTCTTTCTTTATTTCTTCTTTGGCCAAGGTATCATTGAGTAGAGCATTATTCAGCCTCCATGTGTATGTAGGCTTTCTGTTGTTTTTGTTGCTATTGAAGACCACTCTTATTCCATAATGATCTGATAGGAGGCATGGGATTATTTTGATGATCTTAAATATGTTGAGATCTGTCTTGTGACCAATTATATGTTCAATTTTGGAGAATGTAACATGGGGTGCTGAGAAAAAGGTATATTCTTTTGCTTTAGGATAAAATGTTCTGTGTATATCTGTTAAATCCAATATGTCCAATGCTTCAATTAGTTTCACTGTGTTCCTGTTTAGTTTCTGTTTTCCTGATCTGTCTATTGAGGAGAGTGGAGTGTTGAAGTCACCCACAATTATTGTTAGGTGTAATGTGTGCTTTGAGCATCAGTAAAGTTTTTTTTACGAATGATGGTGCCCTTGCATTTGGAGCATATATGCTCAGAATGGAGAGTTCTTCTTGATGGATTTTTCCTTTGACCAGTAAGAAGTGTCCTTCTGTTTCTCTTTTTATGACTTTAGGTTGAAAGTCAATTTTATCTGATATTAGGATGGCTACTCCGGCTTGTTTCCTAAGACCATTTGCTTGTAAAATTGTTTTCCAGCCTTTTACTCTGAGGTTGTTTTTGTCTTTAGCCCTGAGGTGAATTTCCTGTAAGCAGCAAAATGTAGGGTTCTGTTTATATATCCAGTCTGTTAGTCTATGTCTTTTTAATGGGGAATTGAGTCCATTGATGTTAAGAGATATTAAGGAGTATTGATTATTACTTCCTGCTAATTTTGAAGTTATTTTTATATTTGAGTGGTTATCTTCTTTTGGGCTTGATGAAAGAAGTTTCCTATCTTGCTTTTTCCTGGGTTTAGTTTCCGTCCTTGTATTGGTGTTTTATACCTATTATCCTTTCTAGGGCTGGGTTTGTGGAAAGATATTGTGTAAATTTGGTTTTATCATGGAATATATTGGTTTCTTCATCTATGGTGATTGAGAGTTTTGCTGGGTATAGTAATCTTGGCTGATATTTGTGTTCTCTTAGAGTCTATATGAGATCTGCCTAAGATCTTCTAGCTTTCATGGTCTCTGGTGAGAATCCGATGTAATGCTAATCTGTCTTCTTTCATATGTTACTTGGCCTTTTTCTCCTACTGCTCTTAATATTCTTTCTTTGTTTAGTACATTTGGGGTTTTGATTATTATGTGATGGGAGGTATTTCTGTTCTGGTCCAGTCTGTTTGGAGTTCTGTAGGCTTCTTGTATATTTATGGGCAACTCTCTCTTTAGGTTAGGGAAGTTTTCTTCCATAATTTTGTTTAAGATATTTGCTGGCCCTTTAAGTCTTATACCTTCACTCTCTTCTATACTTATAATCCTTAGGTTTGGTCTTCTAATTGTGTCCTGGATTTCCTGGATGTTTTGGGCTATAAGCTTTTTGCTTTTTGCATTTTCTTTCACTGTTGAGTCAATGGTTTCTACGGTATCTTCGGCACCTGAGATCCTTTCTTCTATCTCTTGTATTCTGTTGTTTATATTAGCATCTATGGCCCCTGATTTCTTCCCAGGGTTTTCCATCTCCAATTTTGTCTCCCTTTGTGATTTCTTAGTTGTTTCTACTTCTGTTTTTAGATCGTGGATGGTATTTCTCAGTTTTTTTCACTCATTTGTTTGTATTTTCTTGTATTTCTTTAAAAGATTTTTGTATTTCCTCTTTCATGACTTCTGCTTGTTGACTCAATTTCTCCTGCATTTCTTTAAGTGATTTTCACATTTCCTCTTTATTGGCTTCTATCTGTTGACCCATATTCTCCTGAATTTCTTTAAATGATTTTTGTGTTTCCATTGTAAGGGCATCTACCTTTTTCATGTTTCCCTGTATTTTTTAAGAGATTTATTTATGTCCTTTTTGTGTTCCTCTAATAGCATCATGACTAGTGATTTTAAATCTAAATCTTGTTTTTCTGGAGTGTTGATGTAACCAGGACTTGCTGTTGTTGGGGAATTGGGTTCAGATGCTTCCATATTGCCTTAATTTTTGTTACTAACGTTCCTGTGTTTGCCTTTTGCCATCTGTTTATCTCTGGTATTAGTTGGTCCTGTTGACACTGGCTGGTGATTGAACCTCCTGTGGGCCTGTAAGGCTATTTCCACACCACTGGATGACTGGGCTTGCCCTGGGACAGATTGCTGATGTGCTGCCCTACTCTTTCATGTGTTTGGAGTCCTAGTGTGCCTTGTCTGTCTAACCGTGGGACTCCCTGTAGATCAGGTGCTTCTCTGGTTGAACTGCAGGATTCAAGATGGTGGTGATCTCGGTCCACGGGGCTCCATCTATCTACAGGACTTCCTGCAGTTCAGATGCTGCCCTGTATGCCCAGGCAGCTTTAGAGCTCCCTGGCTCTCTGGTGCAGAAGACTGCCAGGCAGGCTGTGCCCTGGGCATTCCTTCACTCTGGTGCCCTCTGTATACCTGGTTGAGCTCCCATGTGGTGGTGGGTCGCCGGGCTCTGTCTAACCGCGGGATTTCCTGTAGGTCCACAGATTCCCTGGCTGTTGGAGCTTATACGGTGGGGATCTCCGTCTGCGGGGGTGGGGGGTAGGGGTGGGGGCTCTGTCTCGTTGAGCTGCTCTCACCAAGACGGTGGTTGAGAGAGGGGCTCTGACTTACCATGGGGCTCTTTGTAGATCAGGTGCTTCCCTGGTTGAATAGTGGGATCCAAAATGGTGGCCATCTCCATATTGGACATTGTCTTCACTCAATATAAGAATAACATATCTGTACATTTCACAATTTTGGAGCTTATCTGAGCGCACCTCACAACACCAAGAAGCAGGGCTTACACTGGCTCACACTGAACCTTCCAGGCCTGCTCAGCTACTGAGAGGAACCAGCCACATCTTCAATGTCTTTTCTAAACTTACTTAACAATCATTTCCACATTCCAGTCAAAAGCATTTCAAGTGTCATTAGAACAACATAATTATGTTTGTAATATTGGCAATCCCCCTCCAAAATATCAATTTATATCCTAGTTTCCAGAATATTCCTAGGATTAAAAACACTGTGATACCCTGCACTCTCCAAAATGTTCTATTTTTTCTATATTGTTTGTTTACATTCCTAAGGCTTTCTCCTTTCCAAGTTCCCCCCTCACCATATGTCCCATAAGTCCTCTCCCTCCCCACCTTCTGCCTATTCCCCAATCACCACGACAACATTTCTCTGTTCTGTTCTGGTAATCTCCTAAAAAACTGGATCCAGTCTTTCCAGGACCAGGGTCCTCTCCTTCCTTCTTCTTGGGAATCTTTTGATTTTCTAATTGTACCTTGAGTATTCAGAGCTTCTAGGCTCATTAATATCCACTTATCAGTGATTGCATTTCATGTGTATTTTTTTGTGATTGGGTTAACTCACTTAGGATGATATTTTCCAGATCCAACCATTTGCCTACAAATTGCATGAATTCATTATTTTTAATTGCTGAGTAGTATTCCATTGTATAAATATACCACATTTTCTGCATCCATTCCTCCTTTGAGTGACATCTGGGCTCCTTCCAACTTCTGACTATTATAAATAAGGCTGCTATGAACATAGTGGAGCATGTATCTTTATTGTATGTAGGGGAATCCTCTGGGTATATGCCCAGGAGTGGTATGGCAGGGTCTTCTGGAAATTCATGCCCAATTTTCTGAGGAACCACCAGACTGATTTCCAGAGCAGTTGTACCATCTTGCAGTCCCACCAACAGTGTAGGAGTGTTCCTCTTTTTCCACATTCTTGCCATCACCTGTTGTCTCTTGAGTTTTTAACTTAGCCATTCTGACTGGTGTGAGGTGGAATCTCAGGGTTGTTTTCATTTGCATTTCCCTGATGACTAATGATGTTGAACATCTCTTAAAGTGTTTCTTGGCCATCCAAATTTCTTCTGGTGAAAATTCTTTGTTTAGCTCTGTACCCCATTTTTTGATAGGGTTATTTGGTTCTTTGGGGTCTAACTTCTTGAGTTCTTTGTATATATTGGATATTATCCCCCTGTGGAATGTAGGGTTGGAGAAGATCTTTTCCCAATTTGTTGATGGCTGTTTTTTCCTTCTGACCATGTCCTTTGCCTTACAGAAACTTTGTAATTTTATGAGGTTCCATTTGTCAATTCTTGATCTTAGAGCATAAGCTATTGGTGTTCTGTTCAGAAACTTTTCCCCTGTGCCTATGTCCTCCAGGGTCTTCCCCAGTTTCTTTTCTATTAGGGTCAGTGTGCCTGGTTTAATGTGGAGGTCCTTGATCCACTTGGAATTGATCGTAGTACAAGGAGATAAGAGTGGGTCAATTCGCATTCTTCTGCATGTTGACCTCCAGTTGAACCAGCACCATTTGTTGAAAAGGCTATCTTTTTCCCCCTGGATGGTTGTAGTTCCTTTATCAATGATCAAGTGACCATAAGTCTGTGGGTTCATTTCTGAGTCTTCTATTCTATTCCACTGATCTACTTGCCTGTTGCTGAACAGTGCAGTTTTTTTTTTTTAACACAATTGCTCTGTAGTACAGCTAGAGGCCAGGGATATTGATTCCCCCAGAAGTCCATTTATTGTTGAGAATAATTTTAGCTATCCTGGGTTGTTTGTTATTCCAGAAGAATTTGAGAATTGCTCTTTCTAGATCTATGAAGAATTGATTTGGGATTTTAATGGGGATTGCATTGAATCTGTAGATTGCTTTTGGCAAGATGGCCATTTTTACTATATTGATCCTGCCAATCCAAGAGCATGAAATATTTTTCCATTTCTTGAGGTCTTCTTAGATTTCTTTCTTCAAGGACTTGAAGTTCCTGTCATACAGATTTTTCACTTGTTTGGTTGGAGTCATGCCAAGATACTTTATATTGTTTGTGGCTATTGTGAAGGGTGTTATTTCCCTAACTTCTTTCTCAGCCTGCTTGTCCTTAGACTACGGGAAGGCTACTGATTTGCTTGAGTTGATTTTATAACCAGCTATTTTGCTGAAGGTGTTTATCAGCTGTAGGAGTTCTCTGGTGGAGTTTTTTTGGGTCTCTTATATATAGTATCACGTCATCTTCAAATAGTGATAGTTTGACTTCTTCCTTTCCAATTTGACTTTGACTTCCTTATGTTTTCTAATTACTCTCGCTAGAACTTCAAGTACTATATTGAAAAGATATGGAGAGAGAGGGCAGCCTTGTCTAATCCCTGATTTTAGTGGTATTGCTTCAAGTTTCTTTCCATTTATTTTTATGTTGGCTACTGGTTTGCTGTATATTGCTTTTACTATATTTAGGTATGGGCCTTGAATTCCTGTTCTTTCCAGGACTTTTAGCATGAAAAGATGCTGAATTTTGTCAAATGCTTTTTCAGCATCTAATGAGATGACCATGTGGTTTTTTTCTTTTAGTTTTTTTTTTTTTTTATGTAGTGGATTACATTGATGGATTTCCGTATGTTGAACCATCCCTGCATCCCTGGGATGAAGCCTGCTTGATCATGGTGAATGATCATTTTGATGTCTTCTTGTATTCGAGTGGCAAGGATTTTATTTAGCATTTTTGCACCAATATTCATAAGGGAAACTGGCCTGTAGTTCTCTGTCTTTGTAAGATCTTTGTGTGTTTTTGGTATCAGCATAATTGTGGCTTCGTAGCATGAGTTGTGCAGTGTTCCTTCTGTTTCTATTTGGTGGAATAGTTTGAATAGTATTTGTGTTAGGTCTTCTTTGAAGGTCTGATAGAATTCTGCACTAAAGTCATCTGCTCCCGTACCTTTTTTGCTTGGGAGACTTTCTATAACCCTTTCTATTTCCCTAGGGGTTATGGGACTGTTTAGCTTATCTAATTGATCCTGGTTTAATTTTGGTATTTGGTATCTGTCTAGGAAATTGTCCATTTCCTCCAGTTTCTCCAGTTGTGTTGAGTATAGGCTTTTGTAGTAGGATCTGACGATTTTTTGAATTTCCTCAGTTTCTGTTGTTATGTCCCCCTTTTCATTTCTAATTTTGTTAATTTGGATACTGTCTCTGTGTCCTTTGGTTAGTCTGGATAAGGGTTTATCTATCTTGTTGATTTTCTCAATGAACCAGCTCTTGCTTTTGTTGATTCTTTGTATGGTTCTCTTCGTTTCTACATGATTGATTTCAGCCCTGAGTTTGATGATTTCCTGTCTTCTACTCCTCCTGGGTGAATTAGCTTCTTTTTGTTCCAGGGATTTCAGGTGTGCTATTAAGCTGCTAGTTTATGCTCTCTCCAGTTTCTTTTTGGAGGCACTCAGGGCTATGAGTTTTCTTCTTAGTACTGCTTTCATTGTGTCCCATAGATTTGGGTAGGTTGTACCTTCATTTTCTTTAAATTCTAAAAAGTCTTTGACTTCTTTTTTTATTTCTTCCTTGACTAAGGTGTCATTGAGTAGAGTATTGTTCACTTTCCATGTGTATGTGGGCTTTCTGTTGTTTTTGTTGCTATTGAAGACCACTCTTACTCCATGGTGATCTGATAGGAGGCATGGGATTAGCTCGATCTTCTTGTATTTGTTGACATCTGTCTTGTGACCGATTATATGGTCTATTTTGGAGAAGGTACCATGTGGTGCTGAGAAAAAGGTATATTCTTTTGCTTTAGGATGAAATGTTCTATATATATCTGTTAAGTCCAATTGGTCCAAAGTTTCAATTAGTTTCACTGTGTCCCTATTTAGTTTCTGCTTTCCTGATCGGTCCATTGAGGAGAGTGGGGTGTTGAAGTTGCCCAAAATTATTGTATTTGGTGCAATGTGTGCTTTAAGCTTAAGTAAAGTTTCTTTTATGAATGATGGTGCCCTTGCATTTGGAACATAGATGTTCAGTATTGAGAGTTCTTCTTGGTGGATTTTCCCTTTGACCAGCAAAAAGTGACCTTCTGGGTCTCTTTTGATGATTTTAGGTTGAAAGTCAATTTTATCTGATATTAGAATGGCTACTCCGGCATGTTTCCTGAAACCATTTGCTTGTAAAATTGTCTTCCAGCCTTTTATTCTAAGGTAATGTTTATTTTTGACATTGAGATGTGTTTCCTGTATGCAGCAAAATGTAGGGTCCTGTTTCCGTATCCAGTCTGTTAGTCTATGTCTTTTTATTGGGGAATTGAGTCCATTGATGTTATTAAGGAATAGTAATTATTACCTCTTGACATTTTTGAAATTATTTTTTATATTTGAGAGGTTATCTTCTTTTGGATTTGATGAGAGGACATTTCTATCTTGCTTCTTCCTGGGTGTAATTTCCCTCCTTGTGTTGGTGTTTTCCCCCTATGATCCTTTGTAGGGCTGGGTTTGTGGAAAGATATCGTGCAAATTTGGTTTTGTCATGGAATACCTTGGTTTCTCCATCTATGGCGATTGAGAGTTTTGCTGGGTATAGTACTTTTGGCTGAAATTTGTGTTCTCTTAGAGTCTGCATGTTATCTGCCCAGGATCATCTAGCTTTCATTGTCTCAGGTGAGAAGTCTGGTGTAATTCTGATAGGTCTTCCTTTATATGTTACTTGGCCTTTTTCTCTTACTGCCCTTAATATTCTTTCTTTGTTTAGTACATTTGGGGTTTTGATTATTGTGTGACGGGAGGTATTTCTGTTCTGGTTCTGTCTGGAGTTCTGTAGGGTTCTTGTATATTCATGGGCATCTCTCTCTTTAGGTTGGGGAAGTTTTCTTACATAATTTTGTAGAAGATATTTGCTGGCCATCTAAATTGCAAATCTTCACTCTCATCTATACCTATAATCCTTAGGTTTGGTCTTCTCATTGTATCTTGGATTTCCTGGATATTTGGGTTACAAGCTTTTTGCATTTAGCATTTTCTTTGACTATTGATCAACGGTTCCTATGGTATCTTTGGCATCTGAGATTCTTTCTTCTATCTCTTGTATTCTATTGTTGATATTTGCATCTATGGCCCCTGATTTCTTCTCAAGGTTTTCTATCTCCAAAGTTGTCTCCCTTTGTGATTTCTTTGTTGTTTCTACTTGTTTTTAGATTCTGGATGATTTTCTCAGATCTTTTGTTTGCTTGTTTGTGTTTTCATGTAATTCTTTAAGGGATTTTTGTGTTTCCTCTTTTATAACTTCTACTTGTTGGCCCACATTCTCTTGTATTTCTTTAAGTGATTTTGTGTTTCCTCCTTATTGGCTTCCATTTTTTGACCCATATTCTCCTGAATTTCTTTAAGTGTTTTTTTATTTGCCTTGTAAGTGCCTCTACCTTTTGATCCATTTTCTCCTGTATTTCTTTAAGGGATTTATCTATGTGTTCAGCTATCAGCATCCTGACCAGTAATTTTAGATCCAAATCTTCTTTTTCTGGTGTGTTGTGGTATCCAGGACTTCTTGTTGTCGGTGAACTGGGTTCAGATGCTGGCATGCCAACTTGATATTTGTTAGTAACGTTCCTACGTTTGCCTTTTGCCATCTGGTTCTCTCTGGCCTTAGTTGACTTTGTTGTCCCTGGCTGGTGTTTGAACCTCCCGTGAGGCTGGGCCTGCCTGTGAGTTCTCTCCTGATGACCAGGCGGCAGGATGGAGACAGCTGCTGAGAGTGCTAAGAGGACCTCAGAGTAGTTGGTTCCCAGCCGAGTTGGTACAAGGCCAGGTGGCCGTGGAGATGTCTCACTGGGCTGCCCAAGCACTGGCCACTAGCAAGAGCCTGGCAGAATTCCACCCAAGTGATGGTAGTAACAAAGTCTGCATCTCTAGCCATCTCTGCTAGTGACCTAGCGACAAGATGGAGACCATTATTGTAGGGGCCTGGGAGAACCACGGGGCAAGCAGCTCCCAGCCACACTGTGGAGATGATCCACCAATCTGTCCCGACTCTGGCTACTGGCCCAAGCCTGGCTGTTTCCCGCCCAAGCAATGGCAGGCCCCGATTAGGTCTGGATACCTGCACCTCTCTGCTGGTGACCCGGTGCAAGATGGAGACCTTTGGTGTAGGGGCCTGGGAGTCCAAGATGTTCTTAACAGACAGTTTTCCCTTTCAGTTTCATGTTACATTCTAGGTTTAAAGGTAGAAGTTTGAGGTAGCTGGTCACATCACATCTACAGTCATGATGAGAGAAGAGAGAATTCACAAATTTTAATCATCAGTTTATGTCCTCCTTTAAACACTCCAGCAGTCAAACTGAGAACTTTGACAACTTTCTGATGGGTATCCTCACATTACTCAAGGCAAGCAAGAAAATCCACCATAGCCTTGTTCACAAGCCAAACTTATCCATAGGATACATCACTCAGACTCTCTTCCCAGGTGATTCAAGAGTGTGTGATTACAACATTTCAAAATAACCATCAAACACATTGATGAGCATATAAGAAATATTATTATGGTATCAACAAAAAAGAATTGCATATATAACATTGAAATAGCTTGGAAGATTGTGTCTCAACCTTTCCTGTAGGCTGGAGTTGATGAAAATGCAAATCATAGACCTGGGGTTGATTCCCAACATTCACAGGAGAGTTCAGATTATAATATATTTGTAACTGTAGTCTTAAGGGCCCTATTACCCTCTTTTGGCCTCAACAAGCACCAGGCACACATGTGGTGCACAGATACACATCAAGCAAAATATCAATATACCCAATAAATAAGTAAATATTTAAAAGAGAAGAAATGACCTATTTTTGTTTGGAGAAATGTAGATTTTGGAACTTTGAATTTGGAAAGCAATGGAATGCTTTAAGTGGGGCTTAGTGTGCCATCCTAATAAGAATATGGAAGACATTGGTGTTGAGAGTGATCTGAACTTTGGGATCCTGAAGAGGTTTCAGAGGAGAAAAATATTAGTATGTGGCCTAGAGGTGGTTTTAGTGATATATTGGTGAAAAATGTATCTGCTTTTTGCCCTTGTCCAAAGAGTCTTCCTGAGGCTAAAATGAAGATATTTAGATTAATTTTATTAACAACGACAGTCTCTAAAAATCCTAGTTTAGACTATTCTGCCTTATGGTTGACTTATGTATATTAAATGGAATTAAGGGAGTGGTGACATCAGGGCAAGATCTACCCAGCTAAGCTTATTGTTTAATTACAGTTGAACAAGAGATAATGATTTCAAATTTTGTATTATTATGACCTGGTTATCGTTTTCATTTGAACACGAGGAGATATGATTATGTGTCAAATTGATAAGGGATAGATTGTGATAGCTTTTCTCAGTTGTCAACTTCACTATATCTGGAATGAAACGCAATCCAGAATTTATAAAGATATTGTGATAATGTAAAGAAAGGCTTAGGTACAAGCATGGTGCTACACAACCTTTATTCCTATGAAACAGGCAAACAGATTTTGGATTTCAAAGCCAGCCTAGTTCTCGCAAGTTTTGGTTAACAAAAGCTTAGGTTTAGAAGTAGTGAGACATGCCTTTATGAGCCAGGCATGAAGGTCTTTGAATCCAATGTCAGTATACAGAGAAAGTTCCAGGAAAACCAACCACAGGCAGGGAAATAAATCAATGAGAACAGAAAGCTGGTGAAGATATAATTTAAAAAGAGAGAGAGTGCCATGTTCCAGTCCCAGCAAGCAGCAGAATTTGGCAGCTTCAACCATGTGGCTCTGACTTTAGAGTCAAGAGTTTAATACTGGGACATTAATTACTGGGACAACTGATGATGGTTAGCTGAACCTAAGAAATTGGTGGTGACCGAGAAGAGACCAGCATCTTAATTAACAAAGGAGAAATCTTCTGGGAAATGTTTTCTGCAAGCTTAACAATGCTATGTTCCAGAGACAGACATTGTGCTGGCAGCTGGACTTTGTATTATGGAAGATTCGCCCAGGTGAAACTGATTTCTAAGGCATGAAGACTCATAAATTACAGCTGAGGCTTGGTACTGTGAGAGGCCATGAAAGGCCATTGTGAGGGACAGCCTCAGTTGCAGTAGACAGCCCAGGACTGACTGGATTATGCATAGAAGTTGAGTCTTGGTACCGTGAAGAGAGCCTCTGAGAGGCTATTAGTGAAGCTTTATTGCAATGGAAGGCACCAGCATTTTGGAGATAACAGTACCATGGGATGACCACCAAGAACAGGAACATCAAAGAGTGGAGTCAGACACAGCCTAGAGTGCTACAGAGGGTAGAGCTGGAAAAGTAACTCAAGCCCTTTGGAGGAGCCCAGAAGAAAATGGATTCCAGACATTGGAATAAGAAACTGTGAAGTTGAAGTTGACCCAATAATGTGAGAGATGCCAGAACTTCAGGATATCTGCCTAGGAAAGCTGCTAATGGAAAGTGGAACCAGACCAAGAAAAAGCAGTGTGCTGCAATCAACAAAGTATAAAAGAGTTGTATATCAGACATGGAGATTTCAAGTTTGTCCAGTTTTTTTTTTGTTTTTTTTTTTTGGTCTTGCTTTGGTCCAGTATTTCCTCACTATGACATTTTGTAATGGTAATGTATATCATGATATTGAAAGACGAGATTTGTTTGCTGATTTTGATTTTATAGAAGGTTATGGTTAAGGGATCACATGAATTTCAGACGATACTTTGAACTTTGGACTTTCAGTATTGCTGAAGCTGCTATAGATTATGAAAACGTTTGAAGTTGGACCAAATGCCTTTTGTATTATGCTATCACTATGTTTGACTCCCTTAAACTCATGTGTTTGAGCAAACCTATGGGACAAAGGAGTCTAATGTGGTGGTTTGAATATGCTTGGTCCATGGGTATCAGCACTATTAGGAGGTGTGGCCTTGTTGGAGTAGGTATGGAATTGTTGGGGGAAGTATGCCATTGTAGGATTGGATTTTGAGGTCCTAGGCTTAACCTCCACCCAGGATAGAAGAGACTGCTTTGAGATCAAGATGCAGATCTCTAAGCTTCTCCAGGACCATGTCTACCTTAACTTCTGAATCTGTAAGATAGCCCCAATTATTATTGTCCTTTATAAGAGTTGCCTTGATCATAATGTCTCTTCACTGCAATAAAATTCTAGCCAAGAGAGTTTGTTATTTTTAATTAATTTGTAATAGATTCATAATTATGTATGTATCTCAGAACATAGACTTTACAGATATTTCAATAGATATACCAATAGACATGAGAATTTGCCAAAATATTGAAGATTTGATTTGTGGTATAATCACACCACAAATTTATAGGTTCCTTGCTTTTTTAGTGATAAGCTTTGTCTCTTTAAAGCAATATTTTGGGAATAGCAAGCTAAACAACAACATAAGTGAGCTTATAATACAAAATTAGAATTATGATTTGATTAGATATATATTAAAATATATTCATTTCTTGGATTATTTCTTAAATCATAGAAAGTTGAACTAATTTACAACTAATTTACAAAAGCATATTTAGTATTACATCAAGTGAAAACATTCTGTGATAATTTTTAGGTTTGAGCATGTACTAGAAGGCACTATTTTTTGGCACCATTAATGAAAATGATGTCAATCCCCTAACACTTGATGCTTTGCATTAGACTTTATTTTCCTTGGAGAGGTTGTGGTTACAAGCAAGGAGCTGAGATCATTATCTGTATTCCAGTCAGTGCTCATGTATATCTGGGCAGGTTTAGTTCTGGTCTGTTCAATGAAAATTCTCCTGATACTGGGCTTTTGCAAAGTACTTCTGTATTAGTCTCTATTCCACTGATATAACATGTGATGACCATTTTATGTTACATAACAGAAATATTATTAAGAATTACATTTCAAAGGTCAAAATTCTTTGGTTGTGTCTCAAAATTTGTTTGACCTTCAATAACAGCTTTGTGACACATACATGAGAGTGGTGATATGCCTGTGAGATTGACCACATGCTGGGATAGGAAACCAGAAATGGAAGAGGTAGGTTTTCATCATTTATAAATGAAAATCTTCATGGAGATGAACTGAAATTCCAGAAGAACTATATTAACCCTTACCTGTGGCATACATATTTACCTTGAACTAAGGCATAACTTGAAGGTTTCACCATAGTCACCAAAGTAAAGGCCATGTCTCTGATATGTGAAGCATTAAGAATTTGCATTCAAAAGTATATCAAGTTGCTAGGTACATTTACTAAAATTATTTTTATTGGATATATTCTATATTTACATTTCATTTCCTTTTTTTTGTTTCCCCACCCCCCTAAGGTCCCACATGCCCTTTTCCCTCCCCCTGCTCCCTCATCCACCCCTTCCCACTTCCCTGTTCTGGAATTCCCCTACACTGATGCTTTGATCCTTTCCAGCACTAGTGTCCATTCCTTTCTTCTTGTCAGACATCATTTGGTATGTGAATTGTGTCTTTGGTGTCCCAAGATTCTAGGCTAATATCCACTTATCAGTGACTGCATACCATGGGTATTCTTTTGAGACTGGGCTACCTCACTTAGTATGATGTTCTCCAGCTCCATCCATTTCTCTAAGAATTTCATGAATTCATTGTTTCTAATGGCTGAATAGTATTCCATTGTGTATATATAGCACATTTTTTTGTATCCATTCCTCCGTTGAGGGACATCTGGGTTCTTTCCTGCTTCTGGCTATTATAAATAAGGCTGCTATGAACATAGTGGAGCGTGTATCCTTATTGCATGCTGGGGAGTCTTCTGGGTATATTCCCAGGAGTGGTATGGCTGGATCCTCCGGAAGTATCATGTCCAGTTTTCTGAGGAACCGCCAGACTGATTTCCAGAGTAGTTGTACCAGCTCGTAGTCCCACCAGCAGTGGAGGCGTGTTCCTTTTTCTCCACATTCTCGCCTGAACAGAACACCAATTGCTTATGCTCTAAGATCAAGAATAGACAAATGAGACCTCATAAAGTTACAAAGTTTCTGTAAGGCAAAAGACACTGTCAAAAGGACAAATCGGCAACCAACAAATTGGGAAAAGATCTTCACCAATTCCACATCCGACAGAGGGCTAATGTCCAATGTATACAAAGAAATCAAGAAGTTAGACCCCAGAAAACCAAATAACCCTATCCAAAAAGGGCACAGAGCTAAACGAAGACTTTCCACCTGAAGAAATTCGGATGGCTGAGAAACACCTTAAAAAGTATTCAATATCATTAGTCATTAGAGAAATGCAAATCAAAACAACCCTGAGATTTCACCTCACACCTGTCAGAATGGCTAGGATTAAAAACTAAGAAGACACTAAAATTATTTTTTTCAGAATTTTGACTAATGTAACTTTGTCCTCATTCTTCGACTGCCTTTCTACTCCTAGAGATATTTTCATTTTTCCTTCCAATCCTTTAGCTCATTAAAAGACCTACAAGACACCTTCACAGTGAAACAGTAGATTGTTTTTGTGTCATATTCACTAGACCTATATTTTGCTCTTCTAAAAAGTAAGAACACAGGGATAATTGCATGATAAATGTTTGAGTAATGATATTAGTTTAACTTGTAATCATAAGAGACTGTCCTCAAATCCAATCACCTGACTGTGACACCAGTGACAGTCGTTGCTGACCTTTTCTCAATATTTGAGACTGACTAGCTATTAAAATTTGTGGTAAAAGTCTAACTGGATTTTTCCATCCGGACATTTTTATGATTACTTGCAAACAATTAGGAAAATGTGATGAAAATTAAAAAAATTATTAAATAAATAATTTTGGATGATATGGAAACTTTCTAACAGTTCTGATAGACAAGAGGTTTTTTTTCTATAATCTATGTTTACATTCCAATGGCTTTCCCCTTTCCCAGTTCCCCAATCCCTATGTCCCATAGATCCTCTCCCCCCTAACTATTCCCCAATCATTCCCCCTCCCCCCACAGTTTCTCTACAAAACTGGATCCAATCTTTCCAGGCCCAGGGTCCTCTCCTTTCTTCTTGTGAATCATTTGACTTGCTAATTGTGCCTTGAGTATTTAGGGCTTCTGGGCTCATTAATATCCACTTATCAGTGATTGCATTTCATGTGTATTCTTTTGTGATTGGGTTAGCTCACTCAGGATGATATTTTCCAGGTCTAACCATTTACCTACAAATTGCATGAATTCATTATTTTTAATTGCTGAGTAGTACTCCATTGTATAAATATACCACATTTTCTGTATCCATTCCTCCTTTGAGGGATATTTGGGCACCTTCCAATTTCTGGCTATTATAAACAAGGCTGCTATAAACATAGTGGAGCATGTGTCTTTATTGTATGCAGGGGAATCCTCTGGGTATATGCCCAGGAGTGGTATGCCAGGGTCCTCTGGAAGGAACATGCCCAATTTTCTGAGGAACCACCACACTGATTTCCAGAGCGGTTTTAACATTTTGCAATCCCACCAACAGTGGAGGAGTGTTCCTCTTTCTCCACATCCTCGCCAGCATTTGTTGTCTCTTGAGTTTTTAATCTTAGCCATTCTGACTGGTGTGAGGTGGAATCTCAGGGTTGTTTTGATTTGCATTTCTCTGATGACTAACAATGTTGAACATCTCTTAAGGTGTTTCTCAGCCATCTGAATTTCTGGTGAAAATTCTTTGTTTAGCTCTCTGTACCCCATTTTTTGATAGGGTTATTTGGTTCTTTGGGGTCTAACTTCTTGAGTTCTTTGTATATATTGGATATTAGCCCTCTGTCAGATGTGGGGTTGGTGAAGATCTTTTCCCACTTTGTTGGTTGTCATTTTGTCCTTCTGACAGTGTCCTTTGCCTTGCAGAAACTTTGTAATTTTTTGAGGTCCCATTTGTCAATCCTTGATCTTAGTGCATAAGCTATTGGTGTTCTGTTCAGGAACTTTCCCCCTGTGCCTATGTCCTCCAGGGTCTTCCCAAGTTTCTTTCCTAATAGTTTCAGTGTGTCTGGTTTTATGTGGAGGTCCTTGATCCACTTGGAGTTGATCTTAGTGCAAGGAGATAAGAGTGGGTCAATTCGCATTCTTCTGCATGTTGACCTCCAGTTGAACCAGCACCATTTGTTGAAAAGACTATCTTTTTTCCACTGGATGGTTGTGGCTCCTTTATCAAAGATCAAGTGACCATAAGTCTGTGGGTTAATTTCTGGGTCTTCAATCCTATTCCATTGATCCACTTGCCTGTTGCTGTACCAATACCATGCAGTTTTTAACACAATTGCTCTGTAGTGCTGTTTAAGGTCAGGGATATTGATTCCCCCAGAAGTCCTTTTATTGTTGAGAATAGTTTTAGCTATCCTGGGTTTTTTCTTGCTCCAGATGAATTTGAGAATTGCTCTTTCTAGATCTATGAAGAATTGAGTTGGGATTTTGATGGGGATCGCATTGAATCTGTATATTGCTTTTGGCAAGATGGCCATTTTTACTATATTGATCCTGCCAAACAAGGAGCAAGAAATATTTTTCCATCTTCTGAGGTCTTCTTCGATTTCTTTCTTCAAGGACTTGAAGTTCCTGTTGTACAGATCTTTCGCTTGTTTGGTTAGAGTTACGCCTAGATACTTTATGTTGTTTGTGGCTATTGTGAAGGGTGTTATTTCCCTAACTTCTTTCTCAGCCTGCTTGTCCTTTGAGTACAAGAAGGCTACTGATTTGCTTGAGTTAATTTTATAACCAGCCACTTTGCTGAAGTTGTTTATCATCTGTAGAAGTTCTCTCGTGGAGTTTTTTGGGTCACTTAAGTAAACTATCATATCATCTGCAAATAATGATAGTTTCACTTCTTCAATTCCAATTTGTATCCCTTTGACTTTCTTATGTTGTCTAATTGCTCTCGCTAGAACTTCAAGTACTATATTGAAAAGATATAGAGAGAGAGGGCAGCCTTGTCTAGTCCCTGATTTTAGTGGGATTACTTCAAGTTTCTCTCCATTTATTTTGATGTTGGCTACTGGTTTGCTGTAGATTGCTTTTACTATGTTTAGGTAGGGCCTTGAATTCCTGCTCTTTCCAAGACTTTTAGCATAAAAGGATGCTGAATTTTGTCGAATGCTTTTTCAGCATCCAATGAGATGACCATGTGTTTTTTTTCTCTTAGTTTGTTTATGTAGTAGATTACATTGATGGATTTCCATATGTTGAACCATCCCTGCATCCCTGGGATGAAGCCTACTTGATCATTGTGAATGATCGTTTTGATGTGCTCTTGGATTCGGTTGGCAAGAATTTTATTTAGTATTTTTGCATCTATATTCATAAGAGAAATTGGCCTGTAGTTCTCTTTCTTTGTTGGATCTTTTTGTGGTTTAGGTATTAGCATAATTGTGGCTTCAAAGAATGAGTTGGGCAGTATCCCTTCTGTCTCTATTTTGTGGAATAGTTTGAAAAGTATTGGTGTTAAGTCTTCTTTGGAGGTCTGGTAGAATTCTGCACTAAAACCATCTGGTCCCGTACTTTTCTTGGTTGGGAGGCTTTCTATAACCCCTTCTATTTCTTTAGGGGTTATGGGACTATTTAGCTGGTCTATTTGATGCTGATTTACTTTTGGTATTTGGTATCTGTCTAGGAAATTGTCCATTTCCTCTAGATTCTCCAGTTGTTTTGAGTATAGACCTTTGTAGTAAGATCTGATGATCTTTTGAATTTCCTCAGTTTCTGTTGTTATGTCTCCCATTTCATTTCTAATTTTGTTAATTTGGATACTGTCTCTGTGTCCTTTGGTTAGTCTGGCTAGGGGTTTATCTATCTTGTTGATTTTCTCAAAGAACCAGCTCCTGGTCTTGTTGATTCTTTGTATGGTTCTCTTTGTTTCTATTTGATTGATTTCAGCCCTGAGTTTGATGATTTCTTGTCTTCTACTCCTGATGGGTGAATTAACTTGTTTTTCTTCAGGGCTTTAAGGTGTGCCATTAAGCTGCTAGTGTATGCTCTCTCCAGTTTCGTTTTTTATGCACTTAGAGCTATGAGTTTTCCTCTTAGCACTGCTTTCATTGTGTCCCTTAGATTTGGGGAGGTTGTACCTTCATTTTCATTGAATTCTAAAAAGTCTTTGATTTCTTTTTTTTATTTCTTCCTTGACCAAGGTGTCATTGAGTAGAGTATTGTTCAGTTTCCATGTGTATGTGGGCTTTCTGTTGTTTTTGTTGCTATTGAAGACCACTCTTACTCCATGGTGATCTGATAGGAGGCATGGGATTAGCTCGATCTTCTTGTATTTGTTGACATCTGTCTTGTGACCAATTATATGGTCTATTTTGGAGAAGGTACCATGTGGAGCTGAGAAAAAGTTATATTCTTTAGCTTTAGGATGAAATGTTCTATATATATATCTGTTAAATCCAATTGGTCCAGAGTTTCAATTAGTTTCACTGTGTCCCTGTTTATTTTCTGCTTTCCTGATCGGTCCATTGAGGAGAGTGGAGTGTTGAAGTCACCCACAATTATTGTGTTCGGTGTAATGTGTGCTTTAAGCTTTAGTAAGGTTTCTTTTATGAATGAGGGTGCCCTTGCATTTGGAGCATAGATGTTCAGTATTGAGAGCTCTTCTTGGTGGATTTTCCCTTTGGCCAGCAAGAAGTGACCTTCTGAGTCTCTTTTGATGATTTTAGGTTGGAAGTCAATTTTATCTGATATTAGAATGGCTACTCCAGCTTGTTTCCTGAGACCATTTGCTTGTAAAATTGTTTTCCAGCCTTTTACTCTAAGGCAGTGTTTGTCTTTAACACTGAGATGTGTTTCCTGTCTGCAGCAAAACGTAGGGTCCTCTTTCCGTATCCAGTCTGTTAATCTACGTCTTTTTATTGGGGAATTGAGTCCATTGATGTTAAGAGATATTAAGGAATAGTAATTATTACCTCCAGACATTTTTGAAATTATATTTATTTATTTTATTTTTTATATTTGAGAGGTTACCTTCTTTTGGGTTTGATGAGAGGAGGTTTCTATCTTGCTTCTTCCCGGGTGTAGTTTCCGTCCTTGTCTTGGTGCTTTCCCCTCATTATCCTTTGTAGGGCTGGATTTGTGGAAAGATATCGTGCAAATTTGGTTTTGTCATGGAATACCTTGATGTCTCCATCTATGGCGATTGAGAGCTTTGCTGGGTAAAGTAGTTTTGGCTGAAGTTTGTGTTCTCTTAGAGTTTGCATTATATCTGCCCAGGATCTTCTAGCTTTCATGGTCTCAGGTGAGAAGTCTGGTGTTATTCTGATAGGTCTTCCTTTATAAGTTACTTGGCCTTTTTCTCTTGCTGCCTTTAATATTCTTTCTTTGTTTAGTACATTTGGAGTTTTGATTATTATGTGACGGGATGTATTTCTGTTCTGATCCAGTCTGTTTGGGGTTCTGTATGCTTCTTGTATATTCATGGGCATCTCTCTCTTTAGGTTGGGGTAGTTTTCTTCCATAATTTTGTAGAAGATATTTGCTGGCCCTTTAACTTGTACATCTTCATTCTCGTCTATACCTATAATCCTTAGGTTTGGTCTTCTCATTGTGTCCTGGATTTCCTGGATGTATTGGGTTGCAGCCTTTTTGCATTTAGTATTTTCTTTGACTGTTGAATCAATGGTTCCTATGCTATCTTCGCCTTCTGATATTCTGTCTTCTATCTCTTGTATTTTATTGTTGATATTTGCATCTATGGCTCCTGATTTCTTCCCAAGGTTTTCTATCTCCAATGTTGTCTCCCTCTGCGATTTCTTAGTTGTTTCTACTTCTGTTTTTAGTACCTGGATGGATATGCTCAGATCTTTCACTTGCTTGATTGTGTTTTCATGTATTTCTTTAATAGATTTTTGTGTTTCCTCTTTCATAGCTTCTACTTCTTGGCCCACGTTCTTCTGTATTTCTTTAAGTGATATTTGTCTTTCTTCCTTATTGTCTTCTTCTTTTTGATCCATCTTCTCCTGCATTTCTTGAAGTGATTTTTGTATTTGCCTTGTAAAGGCTTCTAACTTTTGATCCATTTTCTCCTCTATTTCTTTATGAGATTTTTCTATGTGTTCAGCTACCAGCATCCTGACCAGTGATTTTATATCCAAGTCTTGTTTTTCTGGTGTTTTGGGGTATCCAGGGCTTCCTGTTGTTGGCGAACTGGGTTCAGATGCTGTCATGTTGCCTTGATTTCTGTTAGTGACGTTCCTTCGTTTACCTTTTGCCATCTGGTTATTTCTGGTGTTAGTTGACCTTGTTGTCACTGGCTGGTGTTTGAATCTCCTGTGAGGCTGGGCTTACCTGTTGTTTCTCTACTGGTGGTTATGCGTGATTGCTGCTCAATGGGATCATGAGCTGGCTGCCACCCGCTGACTTTGTGCAAGGCCTGAGGTCTCCGGGAAGTGTGGGGGAGTGCAGCAGAGCCTAGGCGGGGGCTGCTGGGCCTGCCTAGTAGCGAGAGCCTAGCAGATCCCCCCATGCGGTAGCCCCTGATGGAATCTGTCTACCTGTGCCTTTCCAGCTGTGTTCTGGTTGCAATATGGAGGCCTGCCACTATCGCTGGTCCGGGGTCCTGGGGAGCTGGGTGGCTCTGGCTGCCTTGGTGCACGGCCTAAGCTCGCAGGGACGTGCAGCAGAGCCTAGGTGCCCACCACTGGGCCCGCCTGGGGGCGAGAGCTTAGCAGATCTCCCTGCTCTAGCCCCAGAATGAGTCTGTGTACCTGCACCTTTCCAGCTGTGTCCTGGTTGCAATATGGAGGCCTGCCGCTATAGCTGGTCCAGGGTCCTGGGGAGCTGGGTGGCTCCGGCTGCCTCGGTAAGTGCAGCAGAGCCTAGGCGCCCACCACTGGGCCTGCCTGGGGGGCGAGAGCTTAGCAGATCTCCCTGCTCTAGCCCCAGAACGAGTCTGTGTACCTGCACCTTTCCATCTGTGTCCTGGTTGCAATATGGAGGCCTGCCACTATTGCTGGTCCCGATAGACAAGAGTTTAACAATTTTGTGAAAATACGAAAAAAAAAAACTTAGAACTAAAAGTTAAGATGTCCAGTCAATGTGCATACTAAGATTTGCAGGAATTCTAGTATTTTGGTAAATGAAAAGTATTAGGACCCAGGAAAGAAAGAAAATATAAGCCAGCAAAGTAGAAGATATCCACATTGAGTGGCATGAAAGCCAAAGAATCATTTCAAGAGTAATTCATTGATGCTCCTGAAGAAATTTAGTAACTTCTTATAAAACTATCTACTTCTCAATTAGCCAAGATGCAGGCATTAGAAGCCTTATGTGTCCTTCAAGAAAATGGTATTCAAATCAAAGAATCCCTGATGTTAATGAAATAACAGAAATTAAGTTGATGAGAAATGCCATTTATAACTCTTTAGAGGACCTTTGGTTATAATCAGAATAAAATGGGGAACTGTCTGAAGAAAGAAGTTCAGAATCCAGGGAGATTTATTTACATGGCACAAAAATGACCAACGATTAAGACTAGAGTACTAAATAAAAGAAAGAATAAAGAGATGGAAGAGGACAATAACTAAACTGTTATATGGGAAATGCCCATTTCTCCAGAGGAGATGAGATTTCTCATATAACAGGGGAACGTCAATATTTTCAACAAAGTGTAGCAAGAGGACATGTGCAGTAAACTCCCAGCATTGATACCTATAGCATGGAAAAACTCTTTTGTATGAATATATTTTCTCATAGAAATAAAAAGTATATCTTGAACTGAACATAGTATTAGAGAAAGAAAGACACAAAAGAACATTCACTATAATTCGACCAGAATAGAAAAAGGAATCAGCACTGCAGGGCATTGCACATCAGCTAAAATGTTTCAGCATTAATGCAAGGTGAGCATGTCAGGATACCTTAAAGGCTTACCCTCACCCACACTTGATCAATTGTGAGCACAGAGAATGCATTATCTTTTATTGTTTAAAAGATAATGCTAACTAATAATACAAACAACACCAAGAAATAATTTACTATATTGTTTGAAATTAAATATATTTTTATCATTAATTTTGAATTCATTTTAAGTATATGCAGATATAAATAACTTTTAAAGTAGAATGCATATTTCTATACATGTTAATATGTGTTATTACTCGATTACAAGGCTTGTCTCCCAATTTTACATATATTAAGATTCAGCCTAGAATTAAAGAAGCTGTTTAAGGAAAATCTGCTATGCTAATCAATATAAAATAAACTTAAGTTTAAATAATTTAATTCTGTTAATAAAATTAATTCACATGATTGATGTTAATAATATACTTGATCTTTTAAATAATTGCAAGTAATTGGGTATCTCTAATTATTGAAAACTATAAATAATTGTGATCCTTAAGGAATTATTTTAGAATATTTTAAAGAGCTCTCTAATTGCATATTCTTCATCAATATGAATGCAGAGTTAAATACTAAAAGTAGTATTAACAAGTGTAAACCATCATAGATGTGACAATATAAATATTGATAAGATGCCTTAATGTTTTAAGATGCATTAATTATAGACATTTTAATTTATTTTAATTAAAATTATTTCATATAGGAAAGTTGAAATATGGTTTTTAAAACATTCATTTTTTTAAGCCTAGGCTTTAACAGACAGATGGAAATACAGATATTCATAACCTCAAGTGGGCATACATTCCTGCAGTGACAGAGCCCCAAATAAACCCTAATAATATCTAAAGTTCAAAAAGTTTACTTGAGAAACTACAGCCTTTAATTTTAAAATTGGAAAGTATAATATATATGCTTTTAAACTATTGTTAAATTATATTTTCAGGACACTTTCACACAAAATTCCTTGTTATCTTTACAGTTGATATTTTCAGAAAAATAATCATCCATTTGAATTTGTGTTAATTATTTGTATTTAAAACAAATTATTGAACGTGATAAATTGAAGTATAAGAGAAATCATAATAACCTGAAGACAACCCTTTTATATATCTACTTTCATAAAGGGGAATGATTTTAATTGCTTTGTGAGTAGCAGAGAATTTAGTAATATTAACGATATTTTGGGTATTAGGTATATGAGTATTCATGGAGTCATACTTCTGCCAAAACTGTCAGCTTATGTAACTGCCTAGTGGCAAAGCCGATATTAATGGGCGAGAGTTATTAATGCCCTAGGGCTCTCCTCATTTGCTGAGACATGATAATCAGCTCTGCCAGGCTATATGGTTTAACCTCTGCCAATTCATAAATATATCACTCAAATGAGTGTCATAAATAGAAGTGTAAGTTGCTTCTGCCTTCAGAGCCTTCTGTCAGGAATTAGAATCAGGCTTGTTGGAAAGTGTAAGCTAAAGAGAAGCCTTGCTGATTTTGCTAAAAGAGACTGGTGAGTCTTGGAGATATAACCACTAAGCCACTATTAAGTTCCACATGGTTTTGCATCATAGGAAAAGAACTCTATTTAAAAAACATTGAAAATGTAAAAATTTATAGATGAGGATTAGTCCTCCAAGCTAGTTTTAGGAGGAGGTGGGCTCTGTTGTCATCCTATATCAGAATGAACAGTGTTTCTTATTTACTTGATGCTATTTTACTTTTAATGAGTGTTTCTCATAGATAAATGAAATAATACATATAGTAAAAAAACAGAACATGACAGTACAGTATTATGATGGTTATTTTAATTTTATTGTGATGTAAGAGTCATTACCAACCTCATGCTTACATATATGCTTGTAGCAACTTAATATATTTAGATTTAAAATTAAAACTGAATTTTAGACAACAAAGCCAAAAATATATTATGCTGTTATTAAAACAGTGTTGATATACATATTTCAGAATAGTGCTACATCTCTTCTGGTAAAGCTCACATTTCATGCCTCATTAGAGAAAAGACAAATATAATACTACAAGAAATTCTATGTTGTACTCAAGAAAACTTGTAAAATCGGTCAAAATTAACACAATTCCTTAATATACTCACGGTTTCTATAATTATGCCATGGATGGTGTATTTATTCTTTTTTATGAAATTGAATATAGGGTTTTAATTAGCACATTCAATTTTGTAGTAGCATGCTCACTTTATAGCATTTAATTGGTGCTGTTTAATTATGATTACAAAGCAAATTATTATGAAATGTTAAATTAATATCATTTTTATAAGGAAGACCTAAATCATCAAAGATTTCTTTCTAGTCAGAGAACTTAGTACAGGAGGTTGAAACTGTTGTTTAATAAACAGCCTTTATTCTGCCAGCAACTGTTGGGCAATCATTCATGACTAATATCCAGTGAGGAGCAAGGTCATGGCCAAGTCCATAATTAGAGTGTCAAACAGAACATCAATTTTCATCCAAGATTCCCTTTGGAAGCAGGATGCTTAGAAAAGTAAGACCTTTGTTTATTACTATTGCAGCCTTTAATACACTATCTTACTAATGAGTTCCTCCAAAGTTACTATGGATTTTCATGTTCAAATAACATATTACTTTCAAAACTGAATTTTGATAATTAAACTCTCACTTAAAATGAAAGTCTTGTATTTCTGGTTCTTTCATGAGGATTTTAAATAGAACATTTCAATCTTATTTTTACAAGAAATGCTGCAGAGAGAGGTTTTGTTTTGTATATTTTTATTTATTTTTCTTTTGAAAATAGAAATTTTTTACACTTTCCAATTTAGGCTTATTTCTCAATTCTGGCTCTAATTTCAAGAAGATATTTGTGCATGCAAAAATCTTCATATATTAAAAATGTTGGACTTGTCATGCTTTAGATCTATGTAAAGCAGACAAACTGATGCTCATATGGCTTAATTCCAAGCTGATGTTCTTCCTTGCTGAAGCTATAATTATTGATGTGTCTCCAAGAATGTAAACTTCTCACAAAAAGTCTGAATTAAAGACCAATTTTATATGCATACATTGCATTACTATCAATATTTATGTTTAATTATCATACACTTTCATATTAATTCAAAGATTTTTTTATCCCAATTCCTGTATTTTTCTGTGTGCTTTTAAAGATTTGTTTTTAATTAAGTTTAAACGTGTTTCTGTTATGGAAATGTGCATATGAGTATTGGCGTTGCAGAAGCTCAAAGCGTTTCTGGAGTGAAAGTTATTGACAGTTGTGAGCTAGCCAGCATGGTTGGCAGGAACTAAATATATCTTCTACAAGATCATACTGAGCTTTTAACACCTAAGCAAACACTGCGGCCTCTTTTCTAAATTCTTGATCAAATATCATAAAAATTTATCTCAACTATCTTTATGACAAAATAACATCTTAGAATGCTTTTCATTGTAATTGTGTGTGTGTGTATGTGTGTCTGCATGTGCAGACATCCAGCAATACTGTAAAATAGTATCTTGTTTATAAGTATATTTAGAGAATAGAAGTAATGTTCTTATTGCCAGAAGAAAAATAGCTATACATTGATGCTTAATCTGAGACAAAACTTCTCTTTTTACATAAATAATATATATTATATAAATAGCACAATTTATATAAATAGGACTGTATAAATAATAGAAAGACATATTTTGTAAGTGAGAGTTGATTTTTAAATTAGCATCATATGAAATTTAGGATCACATGGATTTTTCCATCTTAAATTATGTGAGCATGGCTGAGTAATTATATTTTATGTGGAATTTGATGATACTGCTCAAAATATTTTTCTAATGCATATAGTAAGTTATGTTTAACTGAGTTACTTTTAAAACATTTTTCAGATTATGTTAAAGCATTTAAAATAAAATAATTCACATTCATTTTTATAATTATGTTAAATATATTTACTATATCACAAATGGTGATGAATATATTCATATTTAACTTGAGAGCTATTGATTTTTGGGTGTTACATGGTAAAGCAAATGTGAGGTTACTTAAAGAAACATAAGTAGTTCAGGTTGAGAGGCTCAGTAATAATTCTCCCATTCTTCAGGAACTTTTACACTGGAGAGGATTCTCTGGAATTCTCTAACTTCCTGAGTTTCCTGAGCATTGCTAGTTTCCTTCGCTGCTATATGATGTTAGGAGCCTCTTCCCTCTTTTCAGAATGCAGTGTATCCATTCTCAAGAAGGAGCTAATTTGTTCCCTCGATGAAGAAATATTGAAAATAATTGCAAATGTGCTTTGGTATTCTTGTTTCTTTTGGTCACAATTACACAATTCCTATCTTCCCTTTCCTTTTTTTCAAATCCTCTCATACATCTCTTTTTGCTCATGATCAAATTCATGGTCTCTCTTTTCATTATTTGTAGTTGTATGTAGTTGTATATGTATGTATAGGTATAAGTATAGCGTATGCTGAATATGTATGTGTATTTTCTCCTAATAAAATTCATGGCTTCTCCTTCCTTTTTATTTGTTATGTTATATATGTGTGTATATTTATAAGTATATACTTATGCATATGCTGAATATGTATGTATATATGTGTATACACATCTATTTGTATTTGTATTTCTAAACTCAGAATGGATGGTTTTACTTATATATGTTTTGTTTTCTGGGATGATAATTTGATATTGGATAACCATGTGGAAGATTTGTAGTTCTTTGTATAGGCCTCTTATGGAGGCCTTTCTCCTATCTATAGTAGGTATTGTTTGATTCATGATAAGGTAGCCATATCAGTGAGATTTTAAGGATGTAGATTCAGACAATTAAAGTTCGTATAATCTCAGAGCAAATTCCCTGGTCTCCCTAGGTTTTATAAGCTTTCTATCCTCTCTTCCACATGTTCCCCAAGCCTTAAGGTTGAGAGAGTTCTGTAGACACTAGGTAATGGGCTCCACCATTCTGACTCTGCATTAATATTACCAGTATCAGAAAGAAATTATGATTAAAGAAATGTTAATTTATGTAAATGCAGGTCAATTCAAGAAATTTACACAGTAGCAATCAAATATGTGTTACTTTACACCTTAATTATGTCAACAAAGAAGCCATCTAAAGTCTTCAGGAAATATGCTGAACATACTTAAAATACACTAAATACTTTAACATAATTTGTAAATGCATTCATATTCTAAGCTTGTAAATTTATTAAATGTGTCAGATGGTTCAGTTTTTAAACATGTATCTGTCAGGTCATTTCACACTCAAAATAATTTCAAAATAAGTCCAAATAATTAATAAGAACTTTGTCAATATCTAAATAACACAAACCATCGTCTACAATATGGTAAAATTTTAGTGAAAAACTATTTCATCAATTTTATAAAACTAAGTAGAAGTGAATTGAATTATTTCTTAATGTTTTGAAGTATATATTTGATGCTTTTAGCTATGCTGATGATCAAAATTAACATTTAGAAATAAAATTAAGGAACTGATTAAGCCCTGAATCACATGTTTCATTACATTGTTGATTTTACTCTCTCTCTCTCTCTCTCTCTCTCTCTCTCTCTCTCTCTCTCTCTGTGTGTGTGTGTGTGTGTGTGTATGTGTGCGTGTGTGTGTGTGTGTGTGTGTGTGTGTGATGTGTATGTGATACCCATCTGTGTGGTATACATATGTGCATGTAACAGCAGGTTTGTAGGTGTGTTCCTACATGTGTATAGGCATGTGGGGACCAAAGGGTTAACTTTAGATGTTATTCATTAATTATTTCTAGCCTTATTCTTAGTACACATGATCTTCCACTGGCTTGAAAGTTATCAAGCAGTCTGGGCTGGATTCTAAGCCAACTCAATGGCTCAGTCTGTTTTCTTCCCAACTGCTGGGATCATAATTAAAAACCACTCTAACTGACTTTTTCACATTATTTCTGGAGGTGAAACTGAGGTCATAATATTTGCAAACATTCTGTGGAGAGGGAAGGAGCTTGTAGAATCCACCTGCAGTAGGAGGAAAGGGCATCAAGAGGAGGGATGGGGTTGCCATCCCACAGTCAGTAACTCTCACCCAGAATTGTTCCTGTTTGAAAGAACTGTAGGAACAAAAATGGAGAAGAGCCTGAGGAAAAGGAGGTCCAGGGACAGGCCCAAAGTGGGATCAAAGTCAAGGGGAGGCACCCAAATTCTGACACTGTTACTGTGGCTATGGAGCACTCCCAAAAAGGGGCCTATCATGACTGTCCTCCAAAAGACCCAATAAGCAGGTGAGTCAGATGCAGATATTTGCACCTAACTAATGGACGGAAGCTGCTGATCCCTGTGGTTGAATTAGGGAAAAGCTGAAAGAAGCTGAGGAGGAGGGTGACCCTATAAGAAGACCTGCACTCTCAACTAATCTGGACCCTCTGACATTTCTCAGACACCGAGCCATCAACCAGGTAGCATACACCAGCTTATTTGGGGTCCCCAACACATATACAACAGAGGGCAGCTGGGAATGGACTCAGTGAGAGAAGATGCACTTAACCCTGGAGAGACATGTGGCCCCAGGGAGTGGGGAGGTCTAGTGTGGAGGGGTGGAGGGGTTGGGGTTGGTAGAAGGGAAGGGTGGAGGCAGGGGAGGAGGTGTGGCGTGTGGAACAGTCAAAGGGAGGACTGGGAGGGGATAAAGTCTGGGTTGTAAAAAAGTTCAAATAAAAAACAAAGCAAAACAAAACAAACTATCAAAAAACAAACAAAAACAAAAACTAAAAGAACGAAAAATCTCCCTAACCAATATGATTGTTTTTACTTTTGTAATAAGTTTTATACATTTTTCTACTTTACAATTTTGAGACAGAAACATGCAGTTTGGTGAAGGAAGATATGAGAATGTCTCCTTGCCATCCAGGGCTTGCTCTTCTAGGTGTATTGGAGTGCTTTTATTGTTTCTAAGATTTTATTTAGTGAAGCTTACTGTCTACATGGATATCCTGAGCTTAATAATAAAACACAGCTAAAATTTTATTCCCTATATTCTATCAACAATTCATTCATTGTAAGTATACTGATTGTTACATTGTTAAAATTCTTAGACAAATATGAAACATTATTTTTAGTGTTTATTCTCACTCAAGAAAACACCAGTAAGTTTCAACTATGCAAAGAGAATAATTCTACTTGATATATCATTGCAAAAATTAGTTGCCCAAAACTTTCCTTTCTAAAATAAAATAATATTGAAGAAAACTAATACAGTGAAATATTTTAACTGCAGTTAATGTTAGGTTTACTCTTAATTTGCATGTGCATCATGTTTTCATGAAATGATATTTAGAGGATGGCTACGCAGTGGGGAGAGTACTATTAATCTCTCCAGCAAACTATGTTGATTCAAAATATTTCAGAAATATTTGCTGACTTCTTTGAATAAACGGAAGAACAAATAAGTTGGCTAAAGTATTTCAGGGTCTGCTCTGACAGAAGGGCTTATCGTGTTAGGTACTTGCTGGCAAGTGGGTGGTCTGAGCTCTTTTACTGGGAAGCACAAAGTAGAAGGAGAGGAGAGCACAAACTCTAAGGAGCAGTTCTCTGATATGAATGCAGGCCTATACACATATCACACACACACACACACACATACACACATACACATCTCTCTCACACACACACACAGACACACAGACACACACACACACTCACACACAGACACACACACACTAAATGTTACTTTAAAAACATAACATTAAATATTGAGTTGTTGATTTGGTTCCTACACAAATCTTTCACTACTATGTTTCAGTGTCTTTGATAAAGGAAGATGTTCTGCATGCTTTCAAAATAAAAACAGAAACATCAGTTCAGAAACGAGCCCTTTATCTATTGCCTACACTGGTATCACAAAGCTCGTGTGACTTAAGGCCCACTCCACAAGACATCAGACACTTCTTGGGTAACCAATAACCTGAGACTAGATTACCCAGGAACCTAGGGTAACATCAAAATATACTGGTATAAAAAAAAAGAAAAAAATTTAGAAATAAAATGACTCACTGACAATCTTTTATATATCAGGACCTTGTTCAACCATTATTAGAGAAGCTTCAGCATGCAGCATTTGAGAACAAATGTTATATAGAGACCCACATCTAGACATTATACAGAGAGTAAAAGACCTAGAAACACTGTATGGGATGTATTCATCAAGTGCTTCTCCTCAGAGCTCAAAAAAACCCTTAAGAGGCAGAAAGAATGTAGGAGCCAGAAGGGATAAAGGATACCAGTGTACTACAGTACTCATTCCTTTCTGAAATCCCATGAGTTGGGCTATCCCTGGCTGCATTTCTTTCATCTGTCTTGTCTTCCAAACTTCAACCACAATATATTAAGTTCTACTTAGTACATTATAGGGACTTGGTCATCCAAAGTACCAGACTCTTTCCCATGCCTCCCTCTCCTGTTCTAAATGCCTAAGAAACACATGGTTGTGTTCGTCATAGCCACACTTCTGTAATGATTACTCTATATCAGTGGTTCTTAACCTGTGGGTTGAGACCCTCACAACAGACACATATTATTGTGGATGGGCTTGGTGCTGTTCTTTTGAACCAATCCCCTAATGAATAAAGCAGCCAATCACTGGGCGGGTAGGTGGGACTTCCAGGTTGTTTGTAGGAAGAGAGAAAGCAGAAGGGAGTTACACCCTTCAGACGCTGGAAAGCAAACAGGTAAGATGTAGCTGCTATAGTTTTCCAGTATCATGACAGATCTGCAAGGTTCTGCCATGGAGGGATAAGATTTTAGTAAGGCTTACAAGATTAGGTTTTAGTTGTTGCACCCAGAGATTGAGTTACCATTGTTTCTGAACTAAGTTTGTGTAGCATTTCCTTCACATGGCGGCTCATCTGGTTTCAAGAGAAAAAGGTATGGTGGGCCAACATCAGTTTGCCCGAGGTGCTCCACAAAGGCCATGGGGGATTTGAAGCACAGGATTGACATTGTAGCAACCCACCATTGGGAACTTATCAAGCTGGGTGAAGATATTTTGGGAGCTCCAGTGCCAGTGAATCTCCAGGAGATAAAAAAGGTAGGCCATTGCCTGACAGTGCATGGCCAGCCAGGCAACAGGGGCAGAGGCACAAACACATAGGCTCTACTTTTCTAATATTTCACTCAACAACATTTCAGGAATCCTACCTATTAGATATATGCATTATTATTTGTAACAATAGCAGGATTTTAGTTTTGTAGTAACTATGTAATAATTTTACGTCTGGAGGTCACTATAACATGAAGAACTGTATTCAGGAGTCTCAGAATTATGAAGGTTGAGATTCACTACTATATATGTGATTTAACCAAACTAAGTTAAAGAAAAAAATGCTTTTTTCATTCACAGTTTCAAGGAACATCATGATTAAATGTGTTAATGTCAGGAATGTGTGGCAGTCAGTTATGTTTTATCCACGTTAAGAAAATAAAGGAACTGACTCTTGGTATGCTTTCTTGAGTCTTACCGCAGGATAGATCTACTCATCTTGATTCTCATGGTCCAGAATCAACTAGAATCATCATCACCTACATGTCCAAGGGTTGATTTCATGATGATCTTAAACCCTATAATTCTGATAATCAAGACTGTCTTAGTTAATATTTCTGTTTTGTGATAAAACACCATGTCCAAAAACAGCTAGAGAAAGAAACAGACCATTTCTACCTTGCAATTCTCTGTTCACATTATATTAATGAGATAAGTAAGCTCAGGAAATCAAGGCAAGGACATGGATGCAATCATTGATGTGGAGGAATGGTCCTTACAGTCCGGATGCCCACTGCTTCCCCAGTCTATATTGTTATACAACTCAAGACCATCTGCACAGGAATGACATTATACAAAATTAGCTGAGTTTCCTATAACAATCATTAATCAAGAAAATGCTTGCCTGTATGTAAATCTAATAGGGACATTCACTGAATTCATAGTCCCTCTTCCTCAATAACTCTAGCTATCTTCTGTCAGGATGCCAAAAGAAAACTAAAAAGAAAAAAATATCAACTATTAAAGAAGCACAAATAGGAGAAGACTATTCAATGGGGTGCAGAAATAAAACCTATATTTATTTTATGTATTTTTGAGATTATAATTACATTTCTCCCTTTTTCTTCCTTCATACCATTTCATACAGCTTTCCCTCTCCATCTTCAAATTCTTGATCTCTTTTCACTATTTGTTATTGCATGCATATGTGTATATGTACATACTTACATATTTCTAAATTCAACCTGTTCAACCCATATATTAGTACCTATACTTTCAGGGCTGACTCTTTGGCACTGGTCAACCAATGAGTGCACCCTTTCCTAGAGAGGATTATATTTCCCACACCTGGCTTCCTTCGGTTGCCTATAATTATGTGTGGAGGGTGTAGACCTTGTGGGATTTTTCCACCCACTTGGACATGTCCTCTGGTTTCAGCATTAAGTCACCTCCACTTGGCCTATCATGTTTATGATAATTTATTACTTCTGATATTACTAGAAGACAAAACCTCATATAGAAAACCTCCATATCCTCTAGCTCTTTCTATCTTTTTTCCCTCTCTTCCACAATTTTGCCAAGCATTAGGTGAGGAAATGTTTTGTATTGATTGGGATTGGATCCTTGACTCTGCATTTTGACTGGTAATGGTACATTTATTGTAAAGAGAAGCTTTCTGATTAGGGCAGAAGACTTCATTTCCTTGTGTGTTAGAAGGTAAATGTTAATGCACTGTTTAGGGATTATGCTCCTTTAATAGATAGGTGGTTACAGATTCTCCTCCAGCAACCAGGGATTCAGTGTCATTGAGTAGTTAGGAAGCGTTCTAGAATCTGCAAATTTAAATTAAGTGAGTGCTTCAAAATAAGTGTAACAAATATCACTAGTTAATGGTCATCACCAAAACTTCACAACAACAACAAAAAAACCTTAAACTGGAGGAAGATTACTAAAATCTGACACGTGCAAAAATATGAATTGAGTATGTACTATTCAAAAATTTGATGAAAATTATAATTGCTCAACTCAAGGTTTCTTAAAACTTCATTTTATTCACAGAATAAAATAATTCAAATGAAAATTCAATGTTTCTAAGGGTGGAGTATTGGAACAAAGGTGACACTAAATATTGGCAAAGGTTCAATAGATGCCCCAACAAAGGGAAATCGAGGCAGGGGAGGTGGGAGTGGGTTGGGAGGAGGGAAAAATACTTGGAGGCAGGGATGGGAGGAGGGCTTGCAGGTTTTGGGGATGGGGGAAACCGAGAAAGGTTTTGCCATTTGAAATGTAATGAAGATTATATTCAATAAAATAAAAAAAACTTAATTCCAGATGCTAAGTTCAATTCTCAAACACATAAACAACATGAATAAAAAAAATTACCCCCCTATTTATTTTCTTTTACAAAAGCAATTTAGTTGATATACAGAACAATGATTGCTCAAAAGAGCAATAGTAAATGTGGTCAAGAAAGTCAAAACTGACATAAAAAGAACCCAGAACCCTAAATTTAAATGAAATCATGACAGTAATTCAAGATATAAAAACAGAGTTTTAAAGGAGATACAGCATATCTACTAGATTTTAGAATGAAGAATTAACAAAAAGCTAAAGAAATATAAGATCCCAAAATATAACTTCTTGGTATATGAATAAAGGATTTCATGTCTTACTCCATGAACACTTGTCCAACCATGTTGGACAAGTTATGACCACTCTATAGAAAATAGAAAATAGAACCAACCTCTATATCCTCAGTTGACAATGAAAAAATAAAAATGTGGTACAGAAAAATTAAAACATGAAACTAGAAAATTTTAAATTGCGGTGAGCAGACTCAGAAAACAAATCCTGAATTTCTTGCAATTTTGTGATTCCTAAATCTAAAACGTACTAAAGATGCCTGAAAATGACATAAGAAATCATACTATTTATTTATCCAAAATACATGTAATTAAAACGAATCTGATTTTATAAATATTATATATAGTTTCAGTGAAGTTATGACATTTGGGCTAACAATGATTCACATAAAAGCCATTCACATCTAACAAAATCTCCATAATAATCTCATAAAAATCATGGAAGAGTCCTATATGTAAAAGGAACCCAGGAAAAGAAAGATTATAAGGAATGGATGAAAAAGTAGAAATTCAATAGGAAATGAGATACAACTAGATAAAACCAAATCAATGAATTATAGGCATAGCAGACATGCTCGACAGGAGGGAAATAATGTTTGACACTAGAAATCTAGCCAAATACCAGGGCTAATAAACTCACAGTTCTTGAATTATAGTATACAACTAACATTCTACTGAACAAGCAAAACTACTGATTATACTCTAAATACTTACTTTTATACGTACAGATAATTATAGTCCAGAGCCCTAGTCAACAAACCTTTTTTCCAACAGAGATTCTTACAGAAAACTATAACCAATCATAATGCAAAGTCATGTTGTCTAGTTCCAATGGATATATCAAATAAACAATTTCCCTACCTAAGATTCAGGGAATATTAAGGAAGAGTGGTAGCAAATATTTTAAGATCCAGTAGATCATGGAGTTTTTAATCAGACTGCAATGCCAGAAGCTAGATTCATAAGAGTCACACCAACATTACAGCCTAAACATAACCTGAAGAAGAGCAGTGATAAACTTGCAAAACTGTACCGAGGAAAGCACAGTGAGGCTCAGTCAAATACAAAGTAACTAAACACAACTAAACAATGCTGAGAGGTGGAGAGTCTTTCCCAGAAAAGAAGAAACCAATTAGTTACACAATACCAAATTGTCGGCTCTGAAAACATACATGTACGTTACATCTCACAGACAGATCTAGTTTTTATATTTGGGATTATACATGCATTAACATATATGCATGTAACAATCATTAATGAACAAAGAGTTATGATCTGAAGAATAAGCAAGGGTGGATGGGAAGGTTTTTAAGCTCAAAAAGGGAAGGAAGAAATACGATAATTATAATCACAAGAAAAAATTTTAAAATGTTTGATCAATGGTATCAGATATGCAGTATCTGAAATGTTACCTATAATAAAGAAAGCAAATAGTAAAAGCATTCTTTTTTGTATCTTTATGAGTGAACTTATCAAATTTCTTTTGAAGCCAAATCACAAATTCTGGGTTTCAAGTAAATACATCTCACCCTTTCAAAAATGATAAAGTTAGTCTTTATGTGTGAAACATGCATCAAATACAGAAAGATGTCATTCAGTGCAAGGAAAAAATTCAAATTCAGAACTCATGTAAACAGCAGCATCATAAAATAACACTTAAGACTGATCACTTGGTATTGGACAATCAGTATATACAGCAACTGAACAGCAGTTCTTTGACTCCCATCATCTTCTAGTTGCTCATAATTTCTTTGCAGGATTGAGGCCCTCAGAGATTTTCAAATTCCAAGTTAGTATGTCTATTAGGCCTTCATTTTCCTCTAATTTAAACAGCCATGTTGATGATATTTTATGTGTGTTGTTTCTGACAATTCTAGGACACACAGTCTCACAGCAAGCTTCCTGTTTCTATGGCTGCTGAATTCCTCTGCTGCCCTTACTCACAATGATCTCTGGTCCTTGACAAAAAAAATCTGTTGCAGATGTATCAGTTGAGACCAGAACTGGTTAAGGCACATTATTTTGTTTTCTGCCTTTTTATGGTTGTGGTTTTCTGTAATGGCCCCCTGTGTTGCAAATAGAAGTTTCTTTGGTAAGAAATGAGATCTACATTTATCTTATGTATAACAACAATAGACACAAAAGAGAGCATGAATTTAAGAATGAGCATATAGAAATCAAAAATTCAGTTTCAAAATTCCAATTAGTACCTTCTTTGTTGTATACACAAACACACACAACACATGTACACATAGTCTCAGATAATAGTTTCACATATTACACAGAATATGCCAAACATATTGTATGTAGGATTAACCATTTACATATGTGAATTAATTTGACACAGATATTTAAAATATACTATGGGCAATTTCATTATTATGACTAATAATCACACAATTTTTATGTGATTATTCTTTGCCTATTATTATTTACTTCTATTTTGGTCAGCAACTTCATAAACTAAGATGTGACTTTTCTTTACAATTTCATGATGCTTAGTGAGAGTTCCATGAATTCACAAAGCATGGAAAACTAAAACATGAATATTGCAAAGTATGAAAAACTTTTTCGGAGTAATTTAGAATGCTGTGGTAATGGCAAGTGGGAACAGATGGCGGCAGAGGCTCATCAATCACAGTTACTTAGGCTGAAATAAACTTCTCATATAAAGAAGAGTAATTCATCCAGATAGAAAAATATTCATTAAATCACTGTAGACCCCTCTGCCTGATTTTACATTCACAATGCAATTGCCGAGCTACGGGTGCTCCCATTTCATGAACCTGCTCTTACACAGGAGGGGGTCTTCTTCATGAGCAAGCGTTCATGTTTGTTCGGGCAGATATAAACCTTGGCTGAATAGCTCTGTCTACTATTCCTCATTCATTTATGCAATATGCTTACGACTCAAGAACTGAAAGTGATAAATTTATGAAACCAGACATAAAGAAATATGCAACAAGAATACTCTTAAAATATTACAATTAGCAAAAAAATTACCAGATAAAATACTAATAGTTTTCAAATGTATGTCCTTTTTCATTGAAATATACACACATATGTAACATCCATACCAGGGTTATTAGGGATTTCATATTAGAGGGAGGTAAAAGTGATTCTACGTTCAGCTGAAGAAAATACTAGAGGGCAGTTTGGATAGTAACTACCACATTACAGTTTCAAAACGTTTACTGGGTTCATTAACTACATTTCACTTGCATAACATCACATGCACAATGGTATTAGCCTGTTTGTGTCCCTTGCCCACATCCTTGGTCATGTGAATACTTTGCTAAGGACCATTGCTTGTAATGGAGCCTGTGCTTTAATTGAAGTTTTACATCCCTTTATGATACTTAAAAGGTTCAAACATTACATTTCCACATTCACAAGAATTTGCAAATACTGTCTTTCATAATTATTTTCATTCCTGGTAATATCATACCAGCATGAACATAACCAACATGGTATAAATATATTGTCAAAGTCTACAGAGGCTCTGTAATCATGTATCTCATCATTGGTAGCTTAAAATGTTCTCTAGAAAACTCATAAGTATTTCCAGATGAATAAAAAAAAATTCAAGAAGTTTTGGCTGATGAATTATAATTCAGAATTTAAATAAAATTGTATAAAATATGTCATTTGTGATTAAGTAGACTTATGTATGGACTAGTATATAAATATGAAAAACTTTACTAAAATGTAAAAGGTTAATAAATTGAACATTAATAGCACTCCTTAAAATAACTAGACCTATGTGTACTATCTGCCCAGATAATTACTTGTAAACAATGTAAGTGATCAGGAATGCAAATATACTTGTTAATAGTTTATACATTTATTCTTAATGTGTTATCTAGTACACAACCACAACAGAAAATATGACCTAGTTAGACTTTTTGTTCTTTATGAAATATCTTTCTAATCACTTCATATTTTAGTACACTTTTATAACAAACATTTAAAATATGTATTTTGTTACAATTTATTGGCTTCATATTTCCAAAATGGTTTTTTCCTTAATATTAAAATATATCTGTCAGCAGCTGAGGACAAAGCTACAATGGCCCACTATCTGGAAGGCCCCGGACTCCATGCCAAGAACACATGTATCCCCTGAAATATGCTTTCTCTAAGCAGATTTCAATTTTAAGATTTTTCTGCAGGAAAAATTTTAGGTCTTACTGAGAAGTTTAAGCTCATTTACAATGTCTCCAAACTATCCCTTGCTGTCAGGTTGCTTTAAATGTTTGCAGTTTAGATATCAAGACTGTAGTTTATTTTGAAGACTATACTATTCAGGAGTTTAAAAATGAAAATAATCTTTCAAAGTTGACAAATTTTCATGACCTCCAAATTGGAGCTATTTGACTTAACGTTAAAAGGAACAAATTAAAAATAATCTGTCTATAAACATTGTCTATGATGGTAAAAACAAAGGAATGGATGCAATACCAGCGCTAAATTTTCTCCTCTGATTTACAAAGGGCAGCTTGGCTCTTCTGTTTCATTTTCTCTTACTACTTTTTTTTAAAATTTAACTTATTTATACTTTATAAGTTCCACTTGCTAAACACAATTCCTAGTGTAATTATGAAGCTACCATTTTAGCATATTTAAGATGGCTGGCGCAATTCTGTGCTATCATCTGGAATTACTGAATTTATGATGATGAATGCTCTATGCCCATTTTGTAATATAAACCTGTCTGAAAACAAATGTTTCAGCTTCTAATTTTTGTCATTCAATATCTTCCTTCATTCTTGCTCTTAACAGTTACTCTGATTGTTACAGAATTCTATGCTGATAGTACTCTCTCTGATCTCCAGTGTTTCACCTTTGATGTCTTTAAGATTTTTCTTTTAATTTTTTGTCTTATTTATTTATTTATTTATTTACATTCCAGATTTTATTCCCCTCCATGTCCACCTTCCCATACCTCCTCCCCACCCATTGTCTCAATGAAGATGCCCTCACCCCCAAGCCCTTACTCAACCAGACCTCTAAACAACCGTGAGGCCTTCAGTCTCTTGAGGGTAAGGTGCATCTTCTCTGACTAAACACATATCTGACAGTCCCCTGCTTTTATGTGTTGGGGGCCTTTAATCAGCTGCACGGTTGGTGGTTCAGTGTTTGAGAGATCTCGAGGGTTAAGGTTAATTGAGACTGCTCGTCTTCATACAGGCTTGCCCTCCTTCTCAGCTTCTTCCAGCCTTTCCCTAATTCAACCACAGGGGTCAGCAGCTTCTGTCCATTGGTTGGGTGCAAATATCTGCATCTGACTCTTTCAGCTGCCTGTTTGGTCTTCCGGAGGGCAGTCATGCTAGGTCCCTTTATGTGATTGCTCCACAGCCTCAGTAATAGTGTCAGGCCTTGGAACCTCCCCTTGAGCTGGATCCCATTTTGGGCCTGTTGATGGACCTTCTTTTTCTCGGGCTCTATTAAGCTCCCTCTCCCTACTGAGAGGCATTTCATCTAAGGTCCCTCCCTTTGAGTCCTGAGAGTCTCTCACTCCAAGGTCTCTGGCGCATTCTGGAGGGTCCCCCCCACCCAGACCTCCTTTCTCCCGAGGTTGCCTGTTTCCATTCTTTCTGCTGGCCCTCAGGGCTTCAGTCTTTTTCCCTTCCCCACTGCCAGGTCAGGTTCCCCTCTATACCCCCTCTGACTCCCCACCCACTATCCCTCCCAGATTCTGCCCTCCCTCCCAACTTGTAACTACTTTTTTCTCCCTCCCAAGTGGGACTGAGGCATCCTCACTTGGACAAGTTCAGCTTGTTGAACTTTCTGAGTTTTGTGGACTATATCTTGGGTACTCTGCACTTTTTTTTTTTTTTGCTAATATCCACTTATTAGCGAGAACATACCATGCATGTCCTTTTGGGTCTAAGTTACCACACTCAGGATTATATTTCCTCGCTCAATCCACGTGTCTGAAAGACTCAGGATGCTCTCATTCTTAATAGCTGAGTAGTATTCCATTGTGTAAATGAACCACAATTTCTGTATCCATTCCTCTGTCATGGGACATCTGGGTTGTTTCTAGCTTCTGGCTATCAAAAATAAGGCTGATATGAACATAGTGGAACACATGTCCCTGTGGCATGGTGGGGCATCTTTTGGGTATATTCCCAAGATTGCTATTGCTGGGTCTTCGGGTAGATCTATTTCTAATTTTCTGAGGAACCTCCAGATTGATTTCCAGAGTTGCTGTACCAGTTTGCAATACAAACAGAAATGGAGGAGTGTTCCTCTTTCTTCATATCCTCATTAACATATGTTGTCACCTGAGGTTTTGATCTTAGCCATTTTGATTGGTGTAAGGTAGAATCTCTGGGTCATTTTGATTTGCATTTTTTTGATCACTAAGGACTTTGAACATTTCTTTAGGTGCTTCTCAGCTATTTGTGATTCCTCTGTTGTGAATTCTTGGTTTAGTTCTATACTCCATTTTTTGATTGGGTTGTTTGGTTTTTGGTGGTTAGCTTCTTGAATTCTTAATATATTTTTGATATTAGCCTTCTATGGGATGTGGGGTTAGTCTCTCTCTCTCTCTCTCTCTCTCTCTCTCTCTCTCTCTCTGTAATGGGATGGGACGGTGCTTAAAACTGCAATTACTTCCATTATGTCTTTCTATTGTCTCTGACTAATTTAGATCATAATTTATTTATATTTCATTGTTCTGACTGTGATACAACTTTTATTTGCATTGTACACATTAAATAGTTGTTCATTTCTGCTTTAATCTTGTTGACATGAAAGTTCTATCCTTTGTAGTATTCTTAGTGTTGTAATCCTTAGCTCTTCTTGGGTTTCTTCCACATTCCCTATTTTTAGCCTCTCATTCTGAGGTGCAGAATGCACATCTTTTTTTTTTTTTAATTTTATTTTCTATATTCTATGTTTACATTCCAAAAGCTTTCCCCTTTCCCAGTTCCCACCCACCATAGTTCCCATAGTTCCTCTCCCCCCCCATCTGTTCCCCAATAATTCCCCCTCCCCCCTCGGTTTCTTTACTAAACTGGAAGCAATCTTTACAGGCCCAGGGTCCTCTCCTTTCTTCTTCTTGGGAATCATTTGACTTGCTATTTGTGTCTTGAGTATTTAGGGCTTCTGGGCTCATTAATATCCACTTATCAGTGATTGCATTTCAGGTGCATTCTTTTGTGATTGGGTTAATTCACTCAGGATGATATTTTCCAGGTCTAACCATTTACCTACAAATTGCATGAATTCATTATTTTTAATTGCTGTGTAGTATTCCATTGTATAAATATACCACATTTTCTGTATCCATTCCTCCTTTGAGGGATATTTGGGCTGCTTCCAATTTCTGGCTATTATAAACAAGGCTGCTATAAACATAGTGGAGCATGTGTCCTTATTGCATGCAGGGGAATCCTCTGGGTATATGCCCAGGAGTGGTATGCCAGGGTCCTCTGGAAGTAACATGCCCAATTTTCTGAGGAACCGCCAAACTGATTTCCAGAGCGGTTTTACCATTTTGCAATCCCACCAACAGTGGAGGAGTGTTCCTCTTTCTCCACATCCTCGCCAGCACTTGTTGTCTCTTGAGTTTTTAATCTTAGCCATTCTGACTGGTGTGAGGTGGAATCTCAGGGTTGTTTTGATTTGCATTTCCCTGATGACTAATGATGTTGAACATCTTTTAAGGTGTTTCTCGGCCATCCGAATTTCTTCTGGTGAAAATTCTTTGTTTAGCTCTGTGCCCCATTTTTTGATAGGGTTATTTGGTTCTTTGCGGTCTAACTTCATCTTTTTTACCTTGACTAATGTCTATAGTCTTCAAGTCTCTTGGTTTTACTTTGTGATTTTCACTTCAGTCTTTAAAACTGACCCATATTTAAGTCACTAAACCACACTATTGTAAGTACAAAATAATTCAGTCATGTTAGATTTATGCAAACTCAATGTACTTCTCTACTGAAGTGCTTTAGAATTCATTGATTCTACCTAGATGTCTTCCATTTTCTTATATAATGTTGATCTTAAAGAACACATTTACTAACTCCTAGAACACAATCATCTGCTAATATATAGGTCATTTTTTTTTTGCTAACTGGTTCATACATTGTTCTGCTTAAATTTCTCTCACTCTGCCTGTCTTATAATTGCTTCTCCTTCCCATAGGATTTAGTAATAGAAGCACAGATATTGCAGAATTACTATTTTCACTAAAAGACCATCTCATCTGTTTTTCTATTTTTGCAGGATTTTTTATTTTGGCATGGACATAGCTGAGGTAACATGGTGCATGCCTTCTGTTTTAGTAAATGCTAAGTTCAAGCTTTAGGTCCTGAGTAAGCCCTGTCACATTTTCCATCAGATTTCTGTCTACTAGTGTTTAATTTTGGGTGACATTTGGATCTTCATTTTTCCTATTGCTTGATAAGTTTATACATGCATTGAAATGCACTTTGATCATATCCACCAGATTTTCTCCTCTCCTTTCATTGTTCCAGTGTTTATAATCTACTCTCCAGTTTCTTATGAATGCTCTACAAGAAAGAAAGAAAGAAAGAAAGAAAGAAAGAAAGAAAGAAAGAAAGAAAGAGAGGAAGGAAGGAAGGAAGAAAAAAGAAAGAGAGAGAGAGAGAGAGAGAGAGAGAGAGAGAGAGAAGCAGAGTTTTCAATAATGTGTCCCCATATAGTCATCCACACATTCCTTTGGTATCATTCTCTTAGTAAATTTTAATTTATTTTATTTTGTAATAAGAGTAATTTCTATCTTTTGTAGAATCATGAAGTATTCTATCCTTGGTTCCTTCCTGCCTTGCTTTCTTAGTTTCCTGCTCACTGCATGTGAAGGATGCTTGTCACAAGCTTTTCCCTCACTACTATGAATTCATATTCTGAAACTTCTGGAAAAAATTAATTTCTTCTCTCAGCCTATTCTGCCACTTGTTGGGTTCACAGTGACAGGAAAAGTAATTATGCCATGTATTTAACAAAAGAATAGTCAAACCATCAAGCACTGTTCGGAATGACCACTACAGCCTTAAATACATAGCATAGGTCCAGAATAAGTTCACAGGGATTTTCGACATATCAGGACACGGTCATAGGAAATATACATACATATCCTGAGAGGGACTGGAAGAAAATCAGTACAGAATATGACAGTTTCATTTTCTTTTAAAAGAACCCTTTTGTACAATGACACTATTCTTGAGGGGAAAAGGAATATGATTATACTTACTAAAATTAAATCTATTTACCTTGGTTGAGCTATTTTGTACAATTTTAATATGATGATTCCCAGATACCCTATAAAATATAAAATTGGACTCATTAGCTGGCACACTAGTTAGTTTATATAGTGATATTCACTGAAATGGTCTACTCTGAACAATTAAAATTAGCTTTAAGGAATTAATGAAAATAAATTTAATGATAATCAGAATGTAATGAAGACAACACTGATTCATACATTAATTTTATTATTACTCTCTGATTGTGTTTCTATTTAAATATGCCTTTTCTTACATGTTTGTTATTTTGTTGCTAACTTCAAAACTGTATAAAAATAATCTTATTTTTTGGTATAGAATAGTTTATTCAGGGCAGAGGATGAGAGTTAATGGGAAGTGGAGGCAGAGAGAGAGAGAAAGAGAGAGAGAGAGAGAGTGAGAGAGAGAGAGAGAGACAGAGACAGACAGAGAGAGACAGAGAGAGACAGAGAGAGACAGAGAAGTGGAGAAGTGGAGGAGTGGAGCTCAACCATGACCACGTGGAGAGAGGGGGAAGGGGAGGATAACCCAAGAGGGGCAGAGAGGTGAGAGTGCCAAGTGGCAAGAGTGATGAGATAAAAATAATCTTAATCAGTGGAATTGCTTAATATGACTTATGCATGTTTATTGGTGGTCAAAACTAGAACCTATTGGATATACTGATTGAGTAGGATTTTCATAAGAAAAATTAAATTACAAAGCAGTAATGTCTGGACTACTGCTATACTTAAGATTTTTCTTTACAACATAATATCTTATGTAATTCATATACTACAGCATTATCTGAGTAACTTGCTCTCTAACATGCGCACCTATCTCTAGTCAAATATTTATATATAAATATGGTCACCAAATGATGTCTTCTTCTGTAAGTTTGACACTTAAAGGCATCAGCTCCTGCATTGTACCTATTGTAACTGGTCTGGTATTTAATGGACAAATCTAGTCTGGTGCCTAATGTATCTTAACTGTGGCTGAAATTTTATGTCCTCATTAACTATCCCTATCAACCTGGGCATACAGTTGATGGATTTTCTCACTTAATTTTTTTAAATTAAAACTAAAGATTAATAGCATACATGTGAACCAAGATTGTCTGACTTACTGTTTTCCCAAAAGATAAGGCTGAACTCATCAAAGTGAAATGAAGACAATGTACCTCAGTGCTTTAAAGGACCCACCTGTGAGTGAGGATACCAGTGCTACCCTCTCTTTGAGTTCAGTAATAACCATCATGCTTTGCTTCTACTTCCCTAGTTACTAGAATTTGAAGTCTAAGGTCATGTGTTTCTATTCAGCATGTTTTCTCTCATCATGTATTTACATAATGTCTTTAGCCGGGTGTGGTGGCGCAGGCCTGTAATCCCATAAGCAGAGGGAGGCAGATTTCTGAGTTTGAGACCAGCCTAGTCTAGAGAGTGAGTTTCAAGACAGCCAGAACTGCACAGAGAAACCCTGTCTTAAAAACACAAAACAAAACAAAACAAAACAACAATCAAAAGCAAAATAATGTCTTGAACATCTGAAAACCTTCTCAAATACTGAACTGTGCTTTGTTTACTATCATAACTGGCAATATTAAAAAACTAAATTTACTTAAAATTTACAAAAAAAGAATTTTTGTAAATACATACAAAGTTTGAATAATTACATTAATAATATTTATTAATTAATTTAAATTACAATGTTGGTGAGTCCTATATGGAGAAATATTAATTAAACAAATAGTAATGTGAAATAAGAAAAATTACCTAAAGTCATCTAGTCGTTTTCCATATTCTATCTCCTCTAACAGGAGCAGTAGATATGGAAGCCATTTTTTTAAAGGAAGTATCTATTTCCTTTACATTAGAATAAAGTAAGTTATATTGTGACATATTTAAATAAATATAAATAATTTATATATAAATGATGGAGTTGCTCTTCAATACTGCTTATCTTGAGAAAAAATCTGATATTATGACACCAAAACATTATTAATTTAATGATCAATTGTTAAAAATAGAAGAGACAGTGTCTTGTTTTATCAGGATGGTCCTCTCTATGCTTTGAATATCATTATGCACATATGCAAACTTCTTAAAATAGCCATAGACATCTATACACAAAGCTATTCTTCCTTCGAATAAGAGTAAACAATAATCAGACCCTGCATGGAGAATGCAAGAGTATAAAGATTTTGTAAAGAATTCAAACATTATCATGAGTTCACCTCTTATTCCTATATCAGCTTAATACCAATATGTAGTGATAGATTTTATATAATTATTTGAAAATATCTGCTTTTTACATTTGTTAGAAATTTACTAATTCTTTTTTATTAGACATATTCTTTATTTACATTGCAAATGTTGTCTCCTTTCCTGGTTCCTCCCTCCCCCAAAAATCCCATAAGCCATTTCCCCTTCCCCAATGAACCCTCCCCCATTTCCCTGTCCTGGTATTCCTCTACAATATGGCATCAAGTCTTTCCAGGACGAACGGCCTCTCTTCCCTTTGGTGTCTAACCTCAGTGTCTAACCAGTCATCCTCTGTCCGGAGCCATGAGTAACTCCATGTGTACTTTTTTGGTTGATGGTTTTGTTCCTGGGAAATATGGAGTATTGGGTGACTCATATTGTTGTTCCTTCTGTTGCACTGCAAACCCCTTCAGCTTCTTGGGTTCTTTCTCTAGTTCCTCCATTGGGGACCCTGTGCTCAATTCTATGGCTGGCTGAGAGTGTCTTCCTCTGTATTTGTCATGCACTAGGAGAGTCTCCCAGGTGTCGATATCACTTGTTGAAGATCAAATGACCATAGGTGTGTGGATTCATTTCTGGGTCTTCAATCCTATTCCATTCCAGGCCACCTGCTTGTCACTGTATCAATGCCATGCAGTTTTTAACACTATTGCTCTGTAGTACTGCTTGAAGTTGGGGACACTGATTCCCCCAGAAGTTCTTATACTGTTGAGAATAGTTTTAGCTATCCTGAGTTTTTTGTTATTCTAGATGAATTTGAGAATTGCTCTTTGTAACTCAATGAAGAATTGAGTTGGGATTTTGATGGGGATTGCATTGAATCTGTATATTGCTTTTGGCAAGATGGCCAGTTTTACTATATTAATCCTGCCAATCCACAAGAATGGAAGATTTTTCCATCTTCTGAGGTCTTCTTCAATTTCTTTCTTCAGAGACTTGAAGTTCTTGTCATATAGGTCTTTCACTTATTTGGTTAGAGTTTCCGCAAGATCTTTTATATTATTTGTGGCTATGTGAAAGGTGTAGTTTCCCTAATTTCTTTCTCAGTCTGTTTATCATTTGTGTAAAGGAAAGCTCCTAATTTATTTGAGTTAATTTTTTATCTGGCCACTTTACTGAAGTTGTTTATCAGCTGTTGAAGTTCACTGGTTGAGTTTTTTTGGACTCACTTAAGTATACTATCATATCATCTGCAAATATTTTTAGTGCAAAATTCTATCAGACCTTCAAAGAAGACCTAACAGCAATACGTATCAAACTATTACACAAAATATAAACAGAAGGAATACTACCCAATTCATTCTATGAAGCCACAATTACACTGATACCAAAATCACACACACACACACAAATCCAACAAAGAACAAGAACTTCAGAACAATTTCTCTTATGAATATTGATGCAAAAATACTCAATGAAATTCTTGCCAACTAAATCCAAAAAACACATCAAAATGGTCATTTACCACGATCAAGTAGGCTTCATGCCAGGGATGCAGGGATGGTCCAATATACAGAAATCCATCAATGTAATCCACTACATAAACAAACTCCAATAGCTTATGCTCTAAGATCAAGAGTTGACAAATGGGACCTCATAAAATTACAAAGTTTCTGTAACACAAAGGACACCGTCAGAAGGACAAAACGGCAACCAACAAAGTGGAAAATGATCTTCACCAACCCCACATCCGACAGAGGGCTAATATCCAATATATACAAAGAACTCAAGAAGTTAGACCCCAAAGAACCAAATAACCCTATCAAAAAATGGGGTACAGAGCTAAACAAAGAATTTTCACCAGAAGAAATTCGGATGGCCGAGAAACACCTTAAGAGATGTTCAACATCATTAGTCATCAGGGAAATGCAAATCAAAACAACCCTGAGATTCCACCTCACACCAGTCAGAATGGCTAAGATTAAAAACTCAAGAGAGAACAAGTGCTGGCCAGGATGTGGAGAAAGAGGAACACTCCTCCACTGTTGGTGGGATTGCAAAATGGTAAAACCGCTCTGGAAATCAGTCTGGTGGTTCCTCAGAAAATTGGGCATGTCACTTCCAGAGGACCCTGGCATACCACTCCTGGGCATATACCCAAAGGATTCCCCTGTATACAATAAAGACACATGCTCCACTATGTTTATAGCAGCCTTGTTTATAATAGCCAGAAATTGGAAGGAGCCCAGATATCCCTCAAAAGAGGAATGGATACAGAAAATGTGGTATATTTATACAGTGGAGTACTACTCAGCAATTAAAAATAATCAACTCATGCAATTTGTAGGTAAATGGTTAGATCTGGAAAATATCATCCTAAGTGAGCTAACCCAATCACAAAAGAATACACATGAAATGCAATCACTGATAAGTGGATATTAATGAGCCCAGAAGCCCTAAATTCTCAAGGCACAATTAGCAAGTCAAATGACTCCCAAGAAGAAGAAAAGGAGAGGACCCTGGGCCTGGAAAGATTGGATCCAGTTTTGTAGACCCAGAACAGAGAAATCATGTGTGTGTGGGGGGGGAAATGATTGGGGAATAGCTGGGGGGGAGAGGAATTATGGGACATATGGTGGGGGGTAACTGGGAAAGGGGAAAAACCTTTGGAATGTAAACATAGAATATAGAAAATAAAAAGTAAATAAAAAAAGAAAGAAATCACATTCAAATATGTTTTGTTAAGGTTTATACTTGTTCCATTTATTAATAATTTTGTTAAAAAAAAAACAAACTCAAAGAAAAAACCCCAAGGTCATTTCTTTAGATGCTGAAAAAGCATTTGAAAAAATCCAGCATCCTTTCATGCTAAAAGTCTTGGAAAGATGTGGAATTCAAGGCCCATGTGTAAACATGGTAACAGCTATATACAGCAAACCAGTAGCTGACATCAAACTAAATGGTGAGAAACTTGAAGCAATTCCACTAAAATCACATTCTAGACAAGGCTGCCCCCTCTCTTCATATCTTTTCAATATAGTACTTCAATTTCTAGCTAGAACATTTAGACAACAAAAGGAGGTCAAAGGGAAACAAATTGGAAAGGAAGAAATTCACTAATTCTTACAGTGGACATCAGAGCAAAGTCAGGCCAGAAACAGGCAATTGCATGGATGTATATTAAACAAAGGAAAAACATCTAAGAGGAGGGCCTTTTCAGCCAGGGTATTAAAGCTAGAGGTGAGAGGACAAAATTTGCCAGAGCCAGAACTGACGCCATGACAGGCTGCAAATAGGCAGTTTGAGAGACTAGGCCTAAGTTTTTGTTTCCCAGAACTGGAAAAGTCCAAAACAAGTTATTTCGAGGGAAAAACACAGCTCTTGGGCAGCCAATCAGGAAGCTCCCCTATAGCCTTAACCAATCACAGAGGTAACAATATGCCTGGAGAAAGAGCCAACCAATCAGGGGAAAGAAAATTAAAAGTCACCCTACACCAAGATCCTTTAAATTGACTTTGCAAAGTCCACACCTCTGTTTTCAATCCTGAAGTATGGTAGACTCCTGCCCAGGTTCTCTGCAGAATAAACGTACTTTGCTATTGCATGCTGTTTGAGTCTGGGTATCATTCTTCACAAATCATGGACCCTTACAGAGGAAGCATCCTCATGTGATTGTGAACACTTATCTGGGGGGAAAGTTGTTAAAAATTTACAAGATTAACCAAACATTAAGACGGGATCTTTAAAGAAGTGAGAAAATTCAACATATTTTAATGAAGAAAAGCACTTACTTCTAAATAACTTACTTGAGTAGAGAGAAACACATTTCAGAATATGAGGTTTATCGGAAGCAAACTGAAAAGTAGATGAGTAAATTTCTAATAAGCAAACCATAGCAGAAGTCATCCTTAATATACAATCTTCAGAGTGAATATTGTGTTTTCATAGTGAAAATAAGCACAGTGTCAGATAATACATCCAACTGCTGCATACATTTAAGCATCTCGAGATGCACATAGAGAAATAACATTTAAGCCATTTTGTTTTAAATAATAAACACACATAACAAATAAATGTTATCAAACAAAACATTAATTGGACTAAAATTTATAATTTGGAAATTGAAAAAGTTTCTAGAGTTGAGGGATAAAGTTTTAGGAATAAAAAATATATTTATAACAAACAATTGTATCAGTATTTTATTTGTTCGTAAAATAATTAATAAATGGGACCTGTGTGTCTATACTTTAGCAGAAAGTCGTATCTAGAAAAAAATGAAAACTTCAATTTTCTCTTTCTTCAGTGGGGAAAGACTTCTGCTAATATCATACCTCACACTATCATTTAAATATTCATTCAGGAAAAAACAACTGTGAGCTAATCGTTACAATGGCCTGAATAGCTTAAATTTGTCACAGTTCTGTAAGCTGTTACTCAGTTATTTCCACGGCATGCAAGAGAACACATTATAACGTTGGAGAAAAAAACATTCAAAAGATTTGACATATCTAACCTTTTCTTACTAAATAATAACCAGCTTCTGCGGAACGTACAAATAGTCACACACACACACACACACACACACACACACACACTCACTCACACACAAATGACAAATACAGACATGCACACATACAAAAGATACATACCTAAAAAGACAGACAGACAGACAGACAGACAGACAGACACACACACACACACACACACACACACACACTGGGTATCTCCAAATTAAATTGAGAAAACAGTAGAATTCCTGTTTCCTCTTTGCACAGCCTTCGTAGATAATGGGCAAATGCTACCCTAGCTTTGATTGTAACACAGCTTTAAATATTTAAACATAACAATGTGCCCTGTTCAATCTTAGCCTGGATGGTCTGAGGATAACAGGTCATGAAATCATAAACAGTCTCATAAGGATCAAACCAGCTGTTTAAAAACCAGTTACAGTCAGGGACAGACATTAGCAGGGGATTAACTTTAAAAACAACTTGTTTTATTTATTTTTTATTTATCTTATTTTCTTTAATTAGATATAATTCATATCATCTTCATCAACTGTGCATTATTACTTTATTTTTTATGATTTCTTTTTTATTTTATTTTTTATTCAATATATTCTTGACAAATCTCTCAATCAGAGTAAAGAGGAAGGAATGAGGTGCAGTGGGGAGTGACTAAAAAGCAGTTATTTTTGGTGTAAGAGATTTGAGAACGTGCATGTAACAGGAGAATAGTTCATTTGAGACTATCTGATTGCATATTGAAGAGAAAGAATAGATAATAAGCAGTTGAGAGAGGAACTAGGGGAGAAGGAATACAAAACCCAAACCTATCCATTTTCCAGAGAATAAGAGGGCTGCATCTGCAGCAGTAGATACTTGGATGCAAGTCCATGTGGTTTTCTATTGGTGCTTACAAGCATTTCAAGTAATATCAGGAACAAGATGAGGGAGTTCATTATCCTTAGTATTATGCAATGTAACAATAATATATAATGACTATGTTATATGTGTATATCTTTGCCAGAAAAAAAGAGAGAAAAAAGATATAAAAGAAACAAATATACAAATTAGCCTCATATAGAGATGTTTGATTCTATACATAAGTGACCTTAAAGATTCCAAAGAAAATAAATTGTAACACACACAAGCACACACACACACACACACACACACACACACACACATATATATGTGGTTAGATAGATGATAAAGATAGATAGATATACAGATTTCTAATCATTCTGACAATCTTTCATCAAAATCAGTGATTTTACAAGTGCTATATTTTAAACAAAACCAATCTTGAGATACTAACACAATCTTGAGAAAAACAGTGACCTATATATCAAGTCCAAACAAAAGGCCATTTCACCAAATTCAAAAAGGCAGAAGGGCTCTCTATAGTGGATTTTAGCATATCAAGGCCTCCAGTCTCCCCCTGGCATGGCAAGAACCTTGTGCACATTTCAAAGTCCATGCGGATGTTTCGGCTCTCCTCATCTCTTCTGTTTTTTTATAGACTTCCCCAACTCAGGAGCTTCCCTGGCAGGATTGTCCTTAAAATTCTGCTGTTTCAGCTGTGCTGTCTAAATCCCTCCCCTCCGCTTTGTTTCCTGCTCCACTCCACCCCACCCCCAGTCTCTACTTGTCCTCCTGTCTCTGTCTCCCCTCCCCTTCTCTTGCATGTTCTTCCTCTCTCTGCGTTACTCTTTCTCTCTTTGCCCTGCTTCTGCTTCCCTCATGGCCAAACTCATTCTGCTGGTCAAGCTCAGTCTATTATTCTTCCCTCTGCTCTAGACACTTCCAGATGCCTCTGGCTGGTTTGTTCTCTCATATTTACAATAAAAACCTTAGCCTTAATCATACCATGGAATGATCATGTAGTTGGTTTATACAGCAAACATGTTGAATATGATATTCATCCTGAATTGATTTTTTTAATAGCATTAGAAAATTTGGTAAATTTTAAAAACTCAACATATACAAAAAATAAGCTCCAAATGTAATATAAGCAATTAGTGGAAGAATAAAATCAGTTTACTAAAAAAATTGAGCAAACATAAAAAATATTTGAACTAATACTCAACATAGTATAAGCATTTTATTTTGGAGATGTTCTTAATTTTTAATGTATTTTGTTTGTATTAATTGCTTCTTCCAAGATCCTCCTACATCCTCCTCCAACTCCCTAACTTCCCCTAACTTCCCAATTTCATGCTTCTCTTTGTCTCTCCACTTCAATTCCAATATGTATTTTTGAAAAACTCTGGATTGTGGAACTGCCTTTGAGCATGGTCAATTTACCACACGTCACATCATAAAAGAAAAATGGTTAATCTTCTAGGACCTATGACAGGCCAATACCTTCTCAACTCTTCTCATCCATGTTGACTTGCCTGAGCTTATTGCAGGGCTTTCTTTTCTACTTACTTTTTCACAGTGAACCCTGAGCTTTGAGGGGGTTGGTATGGTAGAGACAACCTATTCAGGACTGAGAAACTCATAATCCTTTATGTTCCGCATGTTGACCACTTCTGAATCTTTTCATTAATCACCATTGATCTAAATCAGAATGAAGCTTCAATGATAAGGTTAGAATGATAAGTATATCATTCTTTGTGGATAGAACAAAAAATTATTTTTAGTTGTTAAAGAAATAATAGTCATATAGAATAACAGTATCAGGTATTCCTCTAGGGCCTATAACCTATTTAACTACAAGGTTTCTTTGTTGTTTTTGCTTGTTTGTTTCATTGTTTTTCTCAGTAAAAATGCTTGGTATTGATTCAGTCTTTTGGAATAGGATTTACGTTTAATCAGTGTATGACTGTTCTCTTCCATAAAATTTGTGTTACTATTTCATCTTTGGGCATAATTTACCCAGACAGTCATTGTTGTAGTTTATAGAATCCATAGGTTGGATAGCATATTCCAGTATCTTGCAAGTTAGCTAGTGTTGTTTCTATGTCCACTTGATTTCCTTATGATTTATGAGCCAAGTATTTGACGGCTTCAGCAATAAGATGTTACTATTTTTTCTAGTGAGTAACCCAGAACATTGGGAATGACCAGTAATGTTTGGGAGAATCTATAAGATCCCACTAGACAACAACTAAAAATATAATAATACATTTACAATGATGAGGATTTTTTTGGTAGCATGTGGTGTCCCGTAGAATATTAAGTGGACAGGGGGGGCCACCAAACAGGCAGCATACACCAGCTGATATGGAGTTCCCAACAGACATACAGTAGAAGTAGAAAAAAAACTCACAAATAAGAAGTTACTCTTTTACCTTTTTATCTATTACCTGTAAATTGAGTAACTTTCTGTGATACTTACATAATTGGGTGGTTTGTTGATATGGTTTATGTCTCCAATATTTTCTCTTTAAAATACCAAGCTAAGGGCCAGGCAGTGGTGGCACACGCCTTTAATCCCAGCACTCGGGAGGCAGAGGCAGGCAGATTTCTGAGTTCGAGGCCAGTCTGGTCTACAGAGTGAGTTCCAGGACAGCCAGGGCTACACAGAGAAATCCTCTCTTGAAAAAAACCAAAAAACCAAAAAAAAAAAAAATACCAAGTTAAGGATTATGCTTATCATGATATCCTTGACCATTACATCTTTAAAGTTTGATGTGAAAATACTAAAGCCTTAATTTTACAACAAATAATATTTATTTTTTAAATTTATTTATTTTTATTCTTTAATACATTTTTTTATTGTATATATTCTATATTTACAATTCATTTCCCTTTTTCTGGTTCCCCACCCCCAAAGGTCCCACATGTCCTTTTCCCTCCCCCTGCTCCCGCATCCACCCCCTCCCACTTTACTGTTCTTGTACTCTCGCACAATGATGTTTTGGTCCATTCTAGCACCAGTGTCCACTCCTTTCTTCTTGTGAGACATCACTTGATATGTGATTTGTGTCTTTGGTGTTCTAAGCTTCTAGGCTAATATCCACTTATCAGTGACTGTATACCATGGGTATTCTTTTGAGACTGGGTCACCTCACTTAGTATGACATTCTCCAGCTCCATCCATTTCTCTAAGAATTTCATGAATTCATTGTTTCTAATGGCTGTATAGTACTCCATTGTGTATATATACCACATTTTTTGTATCCATTCTTCTGTTGAGGGACATCTGGGTTCTTTCCAGCTTCTGGCTATTATATATAAAGCTGCTATGAACATAGTGGAGCATGTATCCTTATTGCATGCTGGTGAATCTTCTGGGTATATTCCCAGGAGTGGTATGGCTGGGTCCTCCGGAAGTATCACGCCCAGTTTTCTGAGGAACCGCCATACTGATTTCCAGAGTGGTTGTACCAGCTTGCATTCCCACCAGCAGTGGAGGAGTGTTCCTCTTTCTCCACATCCTCGCCAACACCTGATGTCTTCTGAGTTTTTAATCTTAGCCATTCTGACTGGTGTGAGGTGAAATCTCAGGGTTGTTTTAATTTGCATTTCCCTAATGACTAGTGATGTTGAACATTTTTTAAGGTGTTTCTCAGCCATCCGAATTTCTTCAGGTGAAAAGACTCTGTTTAGCTCTGTACCCCATTTTTGGATAGGGTTATTTGGTTTTCTGGGGTCTAACCTCTTGAGTTCTTTGTATACATTGGAGATTAGCCCTCTGTCGGATGTGGGGTTGGTGAAGATTTTTTCCCAATTTGTTGGTTGCCGATTTATCCTTTTGACAGTGTCTTTTGCCTTACAGAAACTTTGTAGTTTTATGAGGTCCCATTTGTCTATTCTTGCTCTTAGAGCATAAGCAATTGGTGTTCTGTTCAGGAATTTTTCCCCTGAGCCAATGTCCTCAAGGGTCTTCCCCAGTTTCTTTTCTATTAGTTTTAGTGTGTCTGGTTTTATGTGGAGGTCTTTGATCCACTTGGAGTTGAGCTTAGTGCAAGGAGATAAGAGTGGATCAATTCTCATTCTTCTGCATGTTGACCTCCAGTTGAGCCAGCACCATCTGTTGAAAAGGCTATCTTTTTTCCACTGGATGTTTTCAGCTCCTTTGTCAAAGATCAATTGGCCATAGATGTGTGGGTTCAATTCTGGGTCTTCGATCCTATTCCATTGATCCGCTTCCCTGTCACTGAACCAATACCATGCAGTTTTTAATACCACTGCTCTGTAATATTGCTTGAGGTCCAGGATATTGATTCCCCCAGAAGTTCTTTTGCTGTTGATGATAGTTTTAGCTATTCTGGGTTTTTTGTTATTCCAGATGAATTTGAGAATTGCTCTTTCTAGCTCTATGAAAAACTGAGTTGGGATTTTGATGGGAATTGCATTGAATCTGTATATTGCTTTGGGCAAGATTGCCATTTTGACTATATTAGTCCTGCCAACCCACGAGCATGGAAGATTTTCCCATTTTCTGATGTCTTCTTCAATTTCCCTCTTCAGAGACCTGAAGTTTTTGTCGTATAAATCTTTCACATGTTTGGTTAGCGTCACTCCAAGATACTTTATATCAGTTGTGGCTATTGTGAAGGGTGTCATTTCCCTAATTTCTTTCTAGGCCTGCTTATCCTTCGCGTATAGGAAGGCTACTGATTTACTTGAGTTGATTTTATAGCCAGCCACTTTGCTGAAGTTGTTTATCAGTTGCAGGAGTTCTCTGGTGGAGGTTTTTGGGTCACTTAAGTAAACTATCATATCATCTGCAAATAATGATAGTTTGACTTCTTCCTTTCCGATTTGTATCCCTTTGACTTCCCTCTGTTGTCGAATTGCTCTAGCTAGTACCTCAAGTACTATATTGAAGAGATATGGCGAGAGGGGACAGCCTTGTCTAGTCCCTGATTTTAGAGGGATTGCTTCGAGTTTTTCTCCGTTTACCTTAATGTTGGCTACTGGTCTGCTGTATATTGCTTTTACTATGTTTAGATATGGGCCTTGAATTCCTGTTCTTTCTAGGACCTTTAGCATGAAAGGATGCTGAATTTTGTCAAATGCTTTTTCAGCATCTAATGAGATGACCATGTGGTTTTTTTCTTTGAGTTTGTTTATGTAGTGGATTACGTTGATGGATTTCCGTATATTGAACCATCCCTGCATCCCTGGGATGAAGCCAACTTGATCATGGTGAATGATCGTTTTGATGTGTTCTTGGATGCGGTTGGCAAGTATTTTGTTTAGTATTTTTGCATCGATATTCATAAGAGAAATTGGCCTGTAGTTCTCTTTCTTAGTTGGATCTTTGTGAGGTTTTGGTATCAGGGTAATTGTGGCTTCATAGAATGAGTTGGGTAGTGTTCCTTCAGTTTCTATTTTGTGGAATAATTTGAAGAGTATCGGTATCAGGACTTCTTTGAAGGTCTGATAGAATTCTGCACTAAAACCGTCTGGTCCTGTGCTCTTTTTGGTTGGAAGACTGCCTATGACCCCTTCTATTTCTTTGGGGGTTATGGGTCTGTTTAGACGATCTATTTGATCCTGGTTTAATTTTGGTATTTGGTAGCTGTCGAGGAAATTGTCCATTTCCTCCAGATCTTTAATACATTTTTTACAATCCAGACTTCATCCCTCCTCCTGGTCTGTCCCCTGATTGTTCCCCATCCCATAACTCCTTCCCCCCATCTTCAAAAGGATGTTCCTCCCATCCTCATGCCCCGAGGCCTCCATATTCCCTGGGGCCTCAAATCTCCTGAGGGCTAGGTGCATCTTCTCTCACTGAGGCCATACCAGACAGTCCTCAGCCATATATGTGTCAGGGGCCTCTGGTGTGTGCTGCCTGGTTGGTGGCTCAGTGTCTGAGAGATCTCGGGGTCCAGGTCAGTTGAGATTTCTGGTCTTCCCATGGGGTTGCCTTCCTCCTCAGCTTCTTCCAGCTTTTCTGCAATTCAACCATAGGGTCCCAGGCTTCTTCTGTCCTTTGGTTGGGTGCTAGTATCTGCATCTAACTCTTTCAGCTGCTTGTTGAACCTCCTAGAGGGCAGATATCCTAGTCCCCTGTGTGCAGGCACACTACAGCATCAGTAAGTGTCAGGGCCCCAGGCCACCCCTTGAACTGGATCCACATTTGGGCGTGTCACTAGACCTCCTTTCTCTGGTGCAATTCTCCATTTTTTGTCCCTGCAGTTCCTTCAGACAGGAGCAATTCAGAACTCAAAGGGAGGGACCTTGGATGAAGTATTCTATGGTGGGGGAGGGGAACTTGTAGAGTCCACCTCCAGTGGAGAGACAGAACATCAAGTAGAGGGACAGATTTGCCGTCCCACAGTCAAAATCTCTGGCCCAAATAAAATTTATTAATGATCATTTTTCATTTCCTCACCAAGTCTTATGTATAGTAACACATACTGATGTGAACTTCCCTGTCACAATGGTGCACACATGTAAACTCGGCACTGGCAGGAGGTTCTGAATTGAATGTGAGAGTGAACTACAGAGATCCTGTCTCAAAAAGTTTGAAGTTCTGGAACCTAGATGTAATATTGTCCACCAAGATCATCACCTTCCATATCCCTTTCCAAGCTGCTGTGTCCTCTTTAGTCCTGTATATTCCCTTTAACTTGCTACATCACCTCATAGTCACACTCTTTTCAGAGAAACCATCTTTAAAGTTTCCTTCCCAGACTTTATATCAAATTACATTTTTGTGACCTGATATGGACATAATATTTTAGATTTTAATTTCTTCTCTTAAGGAGCTTTTCTAGATTATACCTTAAATCTAAAAGTCTCCCCATGTAATTCAAGTGTTGAATGAACTGAGAATATTAGAAATTTACTATTCTTTACATTGATGTTTCAGTTATTATTTTCTAGTGTTTGCTTTCTGATCCAGCTAGTGTAATAAGTTGAGTTTATTGTGAGTGGTGGGAATGATAATAGCTGATGACATTTAATTGACTTAGTTTCGGTATATAACTAAATTGACTTAGTTTCAGTATTTGCTGTTTGTATCCCTGATATATGTCTATCTCTGCTTACATCCAGCACACACAGACGTGATATAATATAAAATACTTCTCTAAAGCAGGAGACTTCTTGCACAAGATAGAATTAACTCTGAAGTAGAAAGGAACTTAGCATACATATTACAAATAATGCTTGAAATGCATAAATAAAAAATTTGTCCTCTGCTCTCATACCATTACATGGTAATTTAAAAGTATTTATCACCTGGTAGAAAACTAAAATTCATTAAAAGTTAATATTAAATTGTTCTTGACATCACTGTTTTCCTTTAGCAGCAAATGGGTTAAATTCTTATTGCTTAGTTTAAACATCAATGAAGAAGCTACCATCAAAACAGTAAAATGCAAACATAGTCAAACAGCATAAATTCTTTTAGTAAGTCTGATTAAGAATTTTTTAAAAAGTGGAACTGGTGGAGAATCCTTTAAATATTGCAGGTGTTCATATAGAAATCTGTCATTCCTTCTACCTGGAAAATAACTATGCTGGAAGACTGTCATTGGTATAACTACCTTGCAATTCTGAAGCTCAAAACTTTCAGCTTCTAAAAAATGCTCATATAGTATACTGCTTTTCATCCCTTTCTGTGCATAGCACAAGCTGTCAATCAAACACATTTAGCTTCATAGCAGGGACCAATGTGCACAGTGCTTTAACAGATATAACACCGAATAGTCACACAAAAAATGATATTTTAGCTGCATTCTAGGACCCATAATAACAGTTTTGAACAAATTACCTAATAATAGATCATGTTTTCTTCTCTGGTACACATGGATCATTGGGCAAATGGTAGGTCATCAATAAGTATAAATTATTTCTATCATATAGATATCAGAAGTATTATGAGATTCACAGACTTGTTTGGAACATAAGACCATGGAAAAAGTTGACATATTAAGATATATGTGATATAGTAAGAGCAGTTCTAGGGTGAAAGGAAGAGAATATAGCAAGTAAATATTACTGCCTAAGATACTAAGTACAGGAAAATAAATACAAAATGTAGCAAACTCTTTATCAAGCCAGATCCCGTATATCGTTTCCCAGGATCTAACTTGATGACTCTCCATGAAGTGAAGTCTTTGATCTTGGAGGAGAAATACTATCTGTTCCTCCAACAAGAATAATCCCTAACTACATTCTAAATATTTGTTCTTATGCCTACAGATAGATGTAGCCCTTATCCCTCACCAAGGAAACATCTCTTTGCCTCAAACAGAGAAAAATTACAGAAATAAGAGAAATTACAGAAAACTGAAACTTAACAAAATGCATAGTGAAGCCCAGTCTTAGTAGATACATCTATAACACAACTCTTAACATCCAAGGCACAGGAACATAGAAGACAAAGGGGTGGAAAGATTTTAAGAGCAAGAGGATCAGTATGCTTGATATGAGATTATGTCACCTAAGAATATCCAAAGCTACCCCTTCCAATTCTCAAAATTGGAACTGATTATACATGAGCTGAATTAGAAAAACACTAATAGACATGCTAACTTGGATGAAGAAAAGCTTACAAGGCCTCAACCACACATAAAATCTACAGGTAAGTATGGAATACTAAAGTCTACAAAAACACTCCTCCCTAAGAAAGAGAATAACAATTGGTGTTCCAATACTGAATTGTGTATAGTAGCTTGAAATAGAACCACATTTTATGCAATAATTCAAATGAAAAACTTAATTTAAAACCCAAATTATTGAAAATCATTGGATAAAAAATACTAGCTATACATATTTGCTTACAAATGATGGAAAATTCTAGTAGCAAAAGAAATTGCCACAAGAATTAAAATATTAGACTAAAGTTGAAATAATTCTACACAATAAAACCAAAACAAAACCAACCTAACAAAAACCAAACCAAACAAGCAAAACAAACAAAAACTTTATCAGTAGAGTGAACTGCCTCCAGAATGGTAGAAAATATTTTCAATCTTTCAGAATCAAAGCTAACATTAAGAATTTTATTTAAAAATTAAGCACCAGGAAATAATCACTCAACTAAATCTGCCAAATTGACTAATAAAATAGGTAATTTTTGTAAAAACAGAACAAAACAAAATCCTTATGTGGATACATGTTTTCTTGGGTATCTTTCATTCATCACTATCCAGGAAATAAAACTTAAAACTACTTTGAGGTATCATCTGGCCCTGGCCACAATGACATTTTTTTAGAAAATTGAAGACAAAAATTCTGGTGAGGATATGAAAAGAGTTTGCAACAAGAATTCTTATTCTTGTTGGTGGGAGTTCAGACATTGTGGAGATCAATGTGTAAGTTTCACCAAACTTTTAAAAACACCGAACACATAAGCAAAGAACTGTATATCTTACTACATAGATGTTCTCTAATCTATGTTCATTGCTTTCTCATACCCATACACACATATACACACACATAGACATATATATGTATATGTACAGGTATATCATCTTTACTGTCTGCTCCTCACCACAATCTGAATTTACACCCCCTAAAACAGTGGAGCCAATGGCCAAAGAGGGAAACTTTGGGAAACAAAAACCAAATCTATTTTCTATCTTTTAAAATTTCTTACCTGAGGTGTTTTGCCACTTTGATGGAAGGTTATGAACACATATATCTTAAAAGACACTAGCAAATATTGATAATACTTAGTAACAATAAATTAAGACACTTAGTTGATGAAATGTTTAAAAATATTTGAGGAAAAAGCATGTATAATTCATACCTTTGTGTTGCTACAAGAAGATTATACTGGAATCAATAAGAATCTCAATGTAAATTCTTTTAAATTGTAAGTGCATTATCATTATATTGATTCATACTACTGAATATGCATGAAGTTGTATTAATAACATTTTTCAGATTACTTGAAGACTGTAAGAAATTGAGGATAGTCTTAAAATTTATTGTTCAGAGTGGATAATCAATTACATTTTATATTTGGCCTTTATAGTTTCTGTTTTCAGCAAATAATGCTGAATATCTACACTTTTACTTTTCACATTTATTCACATTTTATTCTAAAACAAATACTCATCAAAGATATATGTACCATATTATTCTTAAGTTGTATTGTGATTAAGGAATGTATTGGGGTATTATATGACACAAAGTACATTCAATAAAATACCAGCAACAAAATCATTTTTTCTTTACTTTGGTTTGACCTAACACTTACAAGTCAAAAATTAAATTAAAAAAGTTGTAGGATGATAAGATGACACAACATATAATATAATGGTACTTGCCAGAAAGCTTGCAGTCCTGAGTTCTTAAAGTTCCTGGTAGAAAGGAGAGAACTAATGGCTCCAAGTTGTCCATTCCCATGCATGCTTTGGAATACTTATGATACAGCATACAGTGGTGGTTTGAATGAGAATGGCCTCCCAAATGACAATGTTTGATTATTTAGTCACTATTTGATTTTTTTCTGATCTCTCACCAGGATTTGTGGACTATTTGTTTTATTTTATTTTTTATTGGATATATACTTTTTTATTGGATATACTCTTCATTTATATTTCATTTCCCTTTTCCTGGTTCCCCGCCCCTCAAAAGTCCCACATGTCCTTTTCTCTTCCCCTGTTCCCTTTTCCATCCCCTCCCAATTCCCTGTTCTGGTACTCCCCTACACTGATGCATTGAGCCTTTCCAGAACCAGGGTCCACTCCTTTCTTCTTCTTCTTTTTTTATTTTATTTTATTTTTTTTTAAATTTTTTTTTGTTTTCTATATTCTATGTTTACATTCCAAAGGCTTTCCCCTTTCCCAGTTCCCACCCACCATAGTTCCCATAGTTCCTCTCCCCCCCATCTGTTCCCCAATAATTCCCCCTCCCCCCTCGGTTTCCTTTCTTCTTATCGGACATCATTTGATATGTGGATTGTGTCTTTGGTGTTCCAAGATTCTAAGCTAATATTCACTTATCAGTGAGTGCATACCATGAGTATTCTTTTGAGACTGGGTTACCTCACTTAGTATGATGTTCTCCAGCTCCATCCATTTTTCTAAGAATTTCATGAACCCATTGTTTCTAATGGCTGAATAGTACTCCATTGTGTATATATACCTCATTTTTTTATCCATTGCCCTGTTGAGGGACATCTGGGTTCTTTCCAGCTTCTGGCTATTATAAATAAGACTGCTATGAACATAGTGGAGCATGTATCCTTATTGCATGCTGGGGAATCTTCTGGATATATGCCCAAGAGTGGTATGGCAGGCTCCTCTGGAAGTATCATGTCTAGTTTTCTGAGGAACCACCAGACTGATTTCCAGAGTGGTTGTACCAGCTTGCAATCCCACCAGCAGTGGAGGAGTGTTTGTCTTTCTCTACATCCTTGCCAACACCTGCTGTTTCCTGAGTTTTTAATCTCAGCCATTCTGACTGGTGTGAGGTGAAATCTCAGGGTTGTTTTGATTTGCATTTCCCTAATGACTAATGATGTTGAACATTTCTTAAGGTGCTTCTCAGCCATCTGAAGTTCTTCAGGTGAAAAGTCTTTGTTTAGCTCTGTACACCATTTATTTTTATTTTTATTTTCTATATTCTGTGTTTACATTCCAAAGGCTTTCCCCTTTTGTACACCATTTTTGATAGGGTTATTTGGTTTTCTTGGGTCTAACATCTCGAGTTCTTTGTATACATTGGATATTAACCCTCTGTCAGATGTAGGGTTGGTGAAGATCTTTTCCCAATTTGTTGGTTGCCAATTTGTCCTTTTGACAGTGTTGTTTGCCTTACAGAGACTTTGTAATTTCACTATTTGATTTAATTCTTCAGGAAGGATTAGGAAGTGTGGTCTTGGTGAAGGAGGTATGTACCTGGAGGTGGGCTCTGGAGCTTTAATTTTTCACACTATCCCTTGTTAGTTCTCTTTTTCTGTTTTCTGATCATGAATTAGATGTAAGCTTTCAGCTCCTCCTCCAAAGCTAGGCCTGAATGTTCATGGCCATCCTCCTTGCCATCATGGTCATTGATTTATGCTCTTGATCTATAAACAATTTCTTCTATAAGTTGTTGATCATGGAGCTTTGTCATAGCAGTAGAAAAGTAACTAGCAGACACACACACAGATGTAATTTAATAGGTTTTTTAAAAAGAAAATATCAACATGGCTTTGTTCTTGCATGACACAGTTACAGTTATATTTATGAAAACATAGAAACAGATATAAACACTATTTTTTGAGCTTCTGCTTTTCATTTGTGCTTGTAAGTACCCAGAACAAATTCAAATGCTCAGAATTATTAGAGCTTTTCTATACCGGGACAAATTGACTTGCTTTCAAAATCACAAGTGCATCAAGAACAGTAGGCCCATAGAACAGACCCTGACTGGGATTAAATGACAGGTGGACTGAATAATAAGATATGTAATTGAGTATAAAACATCTCTCTTATCTTATTAACATATTTCTCTAAAAATATAAGTATTGACCATATGAGCCTAGGGAATAGGCAAAGTGGATTTGAAGTGATCAGCAGAGGGAGGGGATAAAGGAGTTTTTCACAGTTCTACATTGCTTGCTTTAACTATCTAGGAATGGCATATATTTGAAGTAGGATTGTCTATATTTAGTTCATTTTTACATATTGTTTGTCCCACAGTGCGTAATAACTGGCTAAATGAAAGAAGCTAATATGAGAGTACATTTAAGTGGAAATGTCATCTTTCACACTTCCTATGACCCCATCAATAAAGATATCTTTACATTATAATGCAGTTTATAAAAGAAATCTGCAATGAAACTCACCAACTGCCAACCATCAACTTGTATTAAATAAATTTTGGATTGATTGAAGGTTTTTCTGAAACTATTCTACAACCATTGCAGGTGTTTTCAATAGACATAACTCATCCATCTGCAAATGCATGCACAGACCATAACTACAGATCCATAGATTCAAAACAGCTCAGTTCTTTGCACGCTTTGATCATGCATCAGCCTGTGTGATTAATTTTATATATAGCAGAGTTCCACTATGATATTCACAATGAAACAATGAGGCTCATGAGGATGCAGATGTCTGGGCTTTAGTAAATATGCTATTTTATAATTCAAAGGGACTTTTTGGAGGATTCTCGATAATCTCGGGCTGTAAATGCTACTGATTGCCTTTTGTATGGAGTTTCTCATTTAAAAGAAGCATCACTGAGTGGTAGATAACCACAGCCATGTCTTTACTGAAACCTACAATGATACTTTTCAATATCAGTAGATGAATCTGTAGTTTATATAAAAAGTACACACAAAGAAGGAAGGTTAGGCCCAGAGAAGATATTCTGTTTCCATGGTTCTCGTCTCTGATTCCAAATGAAATCATTATAGAAAAATATTAAATTATCACCTGTCAATATTAGGATATATATATACATATATATATATAATGTAGATATATCATGGATATGAAGAGATTATCTTTGTAATTCAATTTAACTTTCATATTTTTACAGGTAACTACAGGATATATTTACATAAGGATAGGAGAATAAGAGGAATTAAGGGAGAGAGGGGGGATAGATGAGAGAGAGATATATTCAATGCAGATAAATGTAAAGTTGTATTTCGAGGAAAGTATTTTATTAGTAACACCAACTATCACAGCCTAGACTGGAGGAAGAGTCTAGGAAACCAAGCGATTTCTCAGCTTGTAAGTTTTCCATGTATGGCAGGTGCTCTATTTGTGTTTGCGATTTGAAATTCAAAAAGACATTTGTAAAGAAGTGAAGACACTCAAAGTTGCCTTGCTCCTGGGTAACAGAGGTGAGGCTGGGTTTATTCGTTCCTGCAAAAGTGAGAAACAACATTCTTTAGCATATTGTTTCTAACAGTAGAGACTGAAGCTCCAAGAAATTGTGGTTAGATCTCTTCCTGGCTGCATTTTCTCTTAAGGTTGTCTTTTCTTAAAACACCAAGTCCTGCATACAGACAAAAAATTTTGCTCTAAAAAGAATATATAGAAACCATCTTTAAAGGATTATAAAATATACTAGATACAGTAAAATTCAGTTTGTAGCAGCTTTTCCCCCTTCCCAGTTACCAACAGGTACTCTTCTAAGACATTAGCTGGGGGTCCCCATGTAATAGACATTCTGGTGGTCTTGTGTGGTAAGCAAGTTTAAAGAGTGGGACACTCTCAGCCAGCCATTGAACTGAGCACTGGGTCCCCAATGGAGGAACTAGAGAAAGGACCCTAGGAGCTTAAGGGGTTTGCAGCGCCATAGGAGGAACAACAATATGAACCACCCAGTACCCCAGAGCTCCCAGGAACTAAATAAACCATCAAACAAAGAATACACATGGAGGGACCCATGGCTCCAGATGTATATGCAGCAGAGGATAGCCTTGTTGAACATCAAAGGGAGAAGAGGCCCTTGGTCTGAGAAGGCTAGATGATCCTGTATAGGGGAATGTCAGGATAGGGAAGGGGGAGTGGGTGGGTTGCTGAGCAGGGGACATGGGGATGGGTTAGGGGATTTTCGCAGTGGGGAACCAGGAAAGGGGACAACATTTGAAATGTAAATAAAAATATATATTAAAAAAAAGAAAGAGTGGGTATTGATGGTCATATATTCTGCTACCCACCCCATCACTGCTTTCTGTCCATGAACCAAAGAGCCTGGACTTTCTTCCAAGTTCCTGCTACATTGTCTGTCTATGTGTGCTGTAACTCTTCTAATGAACTCCTTACGCTCCAGCTACCTAGAGTCTTCTTTGAACTCTGCCTTCAAAACTTCTTCAGTGTAGCTGGAAATCTTCCCCCAAACACCTTTAACACACCACATAAAATTTTGAGAAAAGTAAGAGTAATCAAATGTAATATATATAATCAGTTAAAAAAGGATATCAAATCAGTTATGTATCAAGAAAATGGATGTTTTAACACTGGAGAAAGCTTTTATATTAAAATTCATAAGTGTATTTTAATTGTTCTGTTTCACATTTAAAACAATTTAAAGCAGAAAATGAAAAGGAACAGAAGACAGAAATAATATGAAACAAAACAAACTATAAAATAGTCTCAAAATATTGTAGTGATATGTATGCTTAAATGAAAGTCTAATTATTGATAGTCAGAAAAATAAGATTATTTAAATGTTCCTGTCATGTTTATTACAAGTCTAGGTAGAATTATGACAGAGAGAGTTTCAGTTCCTAGGCCCAGGAACTCTGTAGGCAATTTAGCTGTGACCTGTTAGATGTGAACCACTCTGTTTTCTTCTCTTGCCAGTGTCTGTTACAGAAGATACACACACACACACACACACACACACACACACACACACACATGTATGTGTATACATATATATATGTATATATATATGTATATATATATACATATATATATGTATACACATACGTACATGTAGGAACCCCAGAATTCACATAGCAACAGATTTTTCTTCTGTGCTAATCACCACACTATTACAAGCATAACAAGGCTAATTACTCCTAAAAGTTTTGGTGTCTATAATTCCATTTCTTTTATTTTTTTATTTTTTTTTACTGGATATATTCTATATTTACAATTCATTTCCCTTTTTCTGGTTCCCCACCCTCCAAAGGTCCCACATGCCATTTTCCCTCCCCCTGCTCCCTCTTCCACCCCTTCCCTCTTCCCTGTTCTTGTATTCCCCTACACTGATGCTTTGATCCTTTCCAGTACCAGTGTCCACTCCTTTCTTCTTGTCAGACATCATTTGGTACGTGAATTGTGTCTTTGGTGTTCCAAGATTCTAGGCTAATATCCACTTATCAGTGACTGCATACCATGGGTATTCTTTTGAGACTGGGTTACCTCACTTAGTATGATGTTCTCCAGTTCCATCCATTTCTCTAAGAATTTCATGAATTCATTGTTTCTAATGGCTGAATAGTACATCCAGTGGAAAAAACATAGCCTTTTCAACAAATGGTGCTGGCTCAACTGGAGGTGAACATGCAGAAGAATGAGAATTGATCCACTCTTATCTCCTTGCACTAATCTCAACTCCAAGTGGATCAAGGACCTCCACATAAATCCAGACACACTAAAACTAACAGAAAAGAAACTGGGGAAGATCCTTGAGGACATTGGCTCAGGGGGAAAGTTCCTGAACAGAACACCAATTGCTTATGCTCTAAGAGCAAGGATAGACAAATGGGACCTCATAAAATTACAAAGTTTCTGTAAGGCAAAAGACACTGTCAAAAGGACAAATCGGCAACCAAAAAATTGGGAAAAGATCTTCACCAACCCCACATCCGACAGAGAGCTAATATCCAATATATACAAAGAACTCAAGAAGTTAGACCCCAGAAAACCAAATAACCCTGTGCAAAAGTGGCTTACAGAGCTAAACAAAGACTTTTCACCTGAAGAAATTTGGATGGCTGAGAAACACCTTAAAAAATGTTCAACATCATTAGTCATTAGGGAAATGCAAATCAAAACAACCCTGAGGTTTCACCTCACACCAGTCAGAATGGCTAAGATCAAAAACTCAGAAGACATCAGGTGTTGGAGAGGATGTGGAGAAAGAGGAACACTCCTCCACTGCTGGTGGAACTGCAAGCTGGTACAACCACTCTGGAAATCAGTCTGACGGTTCCTCAGAAAACTGGACATGATACTTCCAGAGGACCCAGCCATACCACTCCTGGGCATATACCCACAAGATTCCCCAGCATGCAATAAGGATACATGTTCCACTATGTTCATAGCAGCCTTATTTATAATAGCCAGAAGCTGGAAAGAACCCAGATGTCCCTCAACAGAGAAATGGATACAAAAAATGTGGTATATATCATTCCTGTTCTTAAGAAAGCATATTTATGTTTCAGGAACTTATAGACTTGCTACTAGGCATGCTCTGGGGACCACATCTCTGTTGTATATTGCTATGAAAGAATATCTTAGACGAACTGAAAATTTTATATGAAAAATGGTTCATTTCTCCATGGTCTGTCAGCTTGGTAAACCAAGGCCAAGGTATTCATGTCTGTCAAGGCATGTATATATGAATCATCCCATGGCACCAGAATTTAAGATAGCTTAAAGGAGATATAGGAGAAGCAATAGGGGCTACACACTGCCTTTTTTTGGGAATATACTCCTTGCTACTCTATGATAAAGGCATTTATACAACTATATGCAATGAACTTTTGTGACTATACCTCTTAATAAAGACTTGATCAGTCCACAGTGTTTCATTTAGTTTATAGTTTTCAACATAGAAACTTTAAATGGTCCCATTAAACCAAGTGATCTCATAATGTTCATCCCTGTCAATGTCCCTACACTCCAGGCATTCTATGTTAGTACATTATAATACAACTTAAAGTAGCACCAACTAATACATCCACCGTTTAGAGACTCATCTGAATCAAATGAGTGATATTCAGGGGAGATACACCCAGAGATAAATTTCTCTCTAGCGTTATCCAGTGAAATCAACTAGATGCATGTGAAATACAGTGGTAGAGAAATATAAGATTCATTTTTTATCGGCAAGAAATATGCAATTAGAAAGGCCGACCCCCATCTCAGCTTCCAACCTAAAACACTCTTCCCATCCTCATCCTCAGAAGGGACTATTGAAGGCTTTAGGATGCCTTCCTAAAGTTTACTGTACCTGTCACTTATTAGCTTCCCAGGTTGGATTCACATCTTTGCTGTTTACTTGGACTGGAATTGCTTTTAAGGAGTTCTGCTCTAAATATATTAGACACCATGCTTTACAGCTTATGCCATCCAAAGATTGTCCAGAGGAAGTTGGAGAAAGTCTTGTTGGGATGTAGATAACAGTAGAGGAAGAAGACAGTAGTGGCAGAGACTGCTGAAGTGCATCCAATACTTCTCCATCACCTGAACTGAAAGTCCAAGCTTGTGTTAGTTTCTACAAAGCTTTGATTATTACTATTCTCTTCATGATCACCAGATCAAATAAGACTGTTATTAACTCATAAAATCTACATTGCAATATGAATCTGCCAGATTGGATTTTTGTTGCGATAAAACACCATGAATAGAACACCTTATAGGAAATTTAATTCAAGTTCCAAAAATGATCAGAGTTTGTCATGGTAGGGGAGCATGGCATATAGTGAAAGGCACTGCAGGCACTGGAAGTAGGAAGCTGAGGACTCGCATCAAAACCACAGTCACGAAGGAGAAAGAGGGATTTGGAGGTGATTCAAGGTTTTAAACCTCAAATCCCAGTTCACATACATCCACTGTCAAAGCCTTTCCTCCTGAATCTTCTCAAACTGCCACTAACTGGGCACTAAGTATTCAAATATCTGAGTCTGTTGAGCAGCTATTTAAACTACTTGATTTCATCCTTTGGCTCCCACTGGCTTCTTTCCATATTGTAATGTAAAATGAATTTAATCTCATTTGAAAAGTCCCCATACTCTTTCACAGTTCCAACACTTTAAAAGTCCAAAGTCTAAAACATCTCTTCTGAAATTCCAGGCAAGCTCCTAAATGTAAAACCCCTTCAAATAGAAGACTATGTATTTTCAGTATATAACTACACAGAATATATATTACATTCTAAAGGGGATGATTGGGTATAGTGAGGAAGTATTGAGACAGAGCAAAACCAAAATCCAGCAGGATCAACATAAAGTCTCATATCTTCGTGTCTTGTGTCAGAGAACTCAGATGCCTCTGCCTTGTAAGCCGTGATGCCTGAAACAAACCCTGGTCTGTTTCTACTCCAAGCATTCAGCCATCTTTAACAGATATTCCACTTATCTGGCATTTCCAGTGTCTCAAGGTATTTACTGAAACCAAGGCTTCACTCCTTATTGTCTACATCAGGAATATCTTGCCACACATTGGTCTCAGCAGGCCAATGGAACTATGTAGAAAGAATCCAGTTGTTCACTCATTTGGTTTGTTCACTAATGCTTACTCCTGGATACACATACCTGCCCGCACGTACACCAAGAGTAAGCATTAGTTAACAAGTCAAAAAAAAAAAACAATTCTACAGGCTCACACATACTCAAGGAAGTCTAGATATTCAAGAGCTCTGAGAGCATCAGTCTAATGTTAGCATTTTGCATGCCATTGTTTTCCCACGAGGTACTCTGGTCTTATAAGGTGGCTTCTCTGGCTGAGAAATTCATCTTTTTTTTTCTTTTGAGCTTAACTGCACCTATCATCAAATACTGTACATATTTTTATCTTTCTCTGTGGTATCATTATTTATAGAAGATATAACTAATAATTAAAATTAAGCAAAGAGCGAAATGGGAATTTAAAAGAAAAATCTCACTTATGTCAGCAGGGCACTGACAGAAGTAATAGCTCCTCAGAGGTTTGCAAAAGGAAGAGGTCATGCATTCAGCTCCTTTAGTTTCAGAGACACCTGGGAAATAGTTTAATTTTAAGAGATTTTGTGGTTAATGATGTTGTCTTTGCAGAGTCTGCTCTGCAATATAGACAAGCCACACATGTTAAAAAGAACATATTATAATTAATTTACAGTGTATAATTAATTTTCTTCCTCTTATAAAAGGTTCTCTTCCAGGGAATTTTAAATTTAATTTTTTTGTGATTGATTTATAGTTTCTAAAGATTAAGAACAACATTAATATAGTGTTCTGGTGATAATTTTAAGACATGTAAGAGAAACTTATGGCAAACACATCTAATATATATATATGCTGTTATTTTAACTAAAGAAAAATCATTAACTAACATATATTGCTATTATGCTAAAAATCTGATGTGTGACATGTTTTAAAAGACATTTCCTTTTTGTCTCTTAAGAAAATAATTCCAGATTAGACAGCATGGTATTAATTCCTACCTCTGAAAATTAACCAAACCAGCTTTACAAGAACTCTCCCAAGATAGGATTTGCTTCTCACTAATAAGCAGAAATTAAATTCATAACCATCTTAAGCAGTTTTGTGACTGAAGTGACAGGATCTAGAAAGGACAGGACACACAGGTAATGGTATATAGCTAGCAAAGAGAAGGGCTTTCCATTACCACACAAAATGCAAGATTTATTTTTGAAATTCATTATTTTGTAGAAGTAAAAGCATCCTTTACTTTTTTTAGTACCGTGAGCATGTTGGCTAAAATGCCAAAGTTAGGAGCAGGGATGAGAGGAGATTGGGAAGACATGAGAATTGGAACCAGGTAAGAACTTAAGGAGTGGAGTGTTAATGATCTGAATATATTTGATAGATATAAGAAATTGCCAAGTAATAAATCGAGTTCCTTTTATTAGGCGGGTGCTGGGGAATAGCTGTTCAGTCCTTTGGCTTGTCAAGTGGCTTTAAATTTTAAACTACGTTGCAGGCACATTAATGATTAGTTTGTGTGACTAAATTGGTTAGACTAATAAATCCTTAAGGTGTTATTAATTCAATAAAGCTGGTCATTAACAGTAAGAAGACATGTGATGGTAATAGTGTATGTGTGTGCATGTGTGTGTGTGTAAATGAGTATATATACTTGTGTGTAAGTTTGTAAGTTTATGTTTTGAGATCCATTAAATTATAAAATGTACATTTTCTGGTTATTAATTTAAATCATTTTACTTGACATCTGTGTCATTTTAGAAACATAAAATTTGAGTTGTTCTTTTAATTTATTTTTAGCTTTATTTATTATTTCTGTCATTTTAAAAGCAGAAAAGTTGTTGTTCTATGGCCTCCACAAATACAGCACCTGACTGTGCATACATGCATACATATATACACATATAAATGCATCAATTTTTTAAAATGAATCACTACATCTCTATATCTTAATGTTCTAGTTCTCATACTTTTATTTGAAAGTTGGGCAGTGTTTCACAAAAATGGTTGTATGAAAGTGAACTGCTTTCCTATGCTTATATTTGAAGATGGGTAGAACTGTTTGAGAAGGATTAGAAGGTGTAGCCTACAGGAACTGAGTCACTGGAAACAAGCTTTGAGATTCCTAAAGTCCAAGCCCTTCCCATTATCTCTCTACCTGGTGATATCAGCTACTGCCCCAGAACCTTACCTGTTTATTTACTGTAATGCTCGCTGCCTTACTTCTTTATGAATTAAATTGTAAACTTCTATAATTGCTAATTCAAAAATATTTTATCATTTTGTTTTTATTTCCAAAATCTTTTTTCAAGAACAGGTTTCATTTTTATTCCTACTTTATATTTTGCAAAGAATTTTTGTTTAAATGGTGGTCAATATCTAAAAGTATATTCTATGAACTAGTATTACAATTTTCTATTTTTTCCATATTTTAATTACTTTGCTCTCACTAATTTGCTATATTTTCATATATCTGTTTTTTGTTTTTACACCACATATGCATATTCTTTTTATTTTCTAAAATGTTTATTTATTATGTATGTATGTATATATATATATATATATATATATATATATATATACAGGCAAGCATGCATATTTGTGTCAGAATATGTCTATGGAGAAGTCAGAAGTAACTTGTAGAATTTGGTTCTCACCATCCTCCACATAGGTCTTGTGGGTGAAACTTAATTCATTAGTTTTGGCAGCAGGTGCCTAAAACCACATCTTCATTCCCTTTTATATGAATATCATTAAACATGCTTTCTCTACATGTTTTCTTTAACCTGTATGGTTTTATATGAGTGGCCTGCCATTCATGCATTTCTGTTGACATTGGTAAATATATTTTCTACTTCACTATTTCTTAACTGATAAGAAACCTCGTTGGTTTCTTTTTTTAAATTTAGCTGCAGAAATACTTTTCTTTAAATTCTGCTTTTTGTTATGTCTCCTCTTGTAAGCTTTATTTATTTTACTATATTATTCTTGTTTCATGTATGAAGCCCTTTGTATAAGATATGATCTGTGTAACCAATTTCATAAATATTGTACAAAGAACTAACAATGAGCACATCTGAATATATCTTAGCATATATTCTCTCTTTCTCTCTCTTTCTTCCTCCCTCCCTCCTTTCTTTCTCTCTCTCTTTCTCTCTCTTTCTTCCTTCCTTCCTTCCTTCCTTCCTTCCTTCCTTCCTTCCTTCCTTCCTTCCTCCCTTCCTTCCTCCCTCTCTTTCTTTCTTTTGCACTAAGAGCATAGAATACAAATAGCATCCCAATTTATTGCATCACCATTAACCTTAAAACATAAAGAGTTACATTTTGGGAAGAGCAGAAAGTTTCAACAGATTATTACAACAGCCACTGATACTACAAAGACAAGAGAAGTTGTGAGGAAACAAACTAAACCAAAGATGATTCTTTGAAAACTCATCATAATTTATGAGCAATCAGAAGGAGAAGAAATTCAAATTATATGTGGCAGATGTGAACATTGTCTTCACAGGATGTTCAAATGCTCCAATATTGAACGAGAGTGATTATGAACAATGTTATGGCAGTACACATGACAATGAGGACTGAAGTGGGAAAATCCTGAACAACAGGTAGTTTAACCAAATGCTTCTCAATAAAAACACTGCCATTAATAGTTGATATTGTGATAAGTATCATCACAGAATAAAAACAATCCATTCAAATCCAGGTATATTTTGGATGCCTATTATTTTGTCAGTCTATATTGTAGAAATCAAAAGTAAGAGTTGATAGGATTTCTTGTAAAAAACGAACATAAAATAGAATTCTAAATATAAGTAAATGTTATCTATTTTTGTCAGTTTATTAATTTTGAATATGTTAAATACTGAGAACATTGCATTATGCACACATGTATCTATACAGATTTGCAACTTAAATAAAGGGGATTTCATGTATTAGGTGTCTGGGGATAGAGATAATCAAAGAGAAGTTTAGTCCAAGTCATCCCAAAAGAAGAAAATAATAATGAAAGGTAGTTAAAGAGAAGTAAAATGAGCTTTTTAAAAAAAAGTGTCAGGACACTGTAATAGTATACTAAAACTACAGGTATTTATAAAATCAATTATTTACTTCAACATACAAATTGAAAATTCAAAAATTTTCTCCTTTGTACTTTCAGGAAACTAGAGTAGATGGGTGGGTGAGCAGAGGGAGGGGGATGGTATAGGGAGGTTTTGGAGGGGAAATGAGGAAAGGGGATAACATTTGAAATGCAAATAAAGAAAATGTCTAATAAAAATAATAATTTGGTTGTTTCTAGACTTCATAATTCTTTCCAAAGGCCACTATTTATTTCTTCTTCCATCATAGAAAATATTTTATCAGTTTTTGTTATTTTTGTTTGCTTGTTTTGTTTTGGTTTTTTTCTTTCTGTACTTCATTTCATTGGTTGTTTTGAGACAAGGTCTCACCATGTAGACTGGCTGTTCTAGACTCACACACCATGTTGGGCAAGTTGGCCTCTGCCTCTCATATCCAGTGATGGGTTTAAGAGCATGTGCTCCTGTAGCTATTGCACAGACACTATACATTTCTATATTACAAATCTTCTAAATTATATTTTTTCCACTTATTGTCTTGTGAACATTTAAAAATGGCAAAATATGTAAATATAAGTAAATTCAGTGTTTCATTTTTTTACATTATCATATAAATAATTAAATTTAGATGAAAAAAAACATTGTCTCCCTAGGTTTCAAAATTTTTATAGCAGGATACTTTGCCAGCTGTGTATGAGGATAAGATACATTTTTTTTTGCCCTAAATATATTTTTTTCCAATGAAAGGCATTACTTTGTAGCAAATTCAATTAATAACAAGACTCCAAATTTATAATTATTTTTCAGCTTATAAAACATGGTTTTATGAGATTTTAATTAAGACTTGTTTATTTTACAATAACATACAAATACAAATAACATAATATGTATTACATAAAATAGTTACATATATAACCATATGAAGAGTATACATTGAACATTATGATGTATTGCTGGAGCATGGTGAAAGAGTAGAGTTGGATGAGATTTCTGTATGCTTCTGGAAAAACTCCAAGAGGACAAGAGACTTGTTACTTCAGTTTCTTCAGAACACAGAACTGTTCTTAGAATGGGTTTTTGTACTCCTCCCAGGTGTAGTGGATAGGCGTGAGTTTACTTCAGCTGTTGTTATTCCTATGTCTCAGTAGGAAAAATCATGGTCTTGTCACGTGCGGCTTGTCCTTGTGATTGAATACCTTGTTTATGTGACTCCTGTTAACCCTCAGAGTATAATTGTCTGATGCTCCGAATAAAGTTGTCTATAGCATAAGAATTTAGTCCACCTCATTTGTAGGCACAGCTCTTCCAGTTTCACAAGGCCTACTAGCACAGAAAACAATGTATGTTCACCTTAGCGCAGTGAACTTAACTTTTTCAACCTGTCTTAAGTACTGAAGCTTTGCATCCATTTTAGAAGACCATGTTCTCAATTTCATATTTAAATATGTAAACATAAAATGTTAAATTTCTTTGATACATGTTTAACCTGATAATGATTTTAAAGTAAAACATACATATTCTCTCTCTCTTTCTCTCCCCCTCTATCCCCCCTCTGTCTTTGCATCTCTATCTCTCTTTCTCTGTGTGTGTCAGAGAGAGAGAGAGAGAGAGAGAGAGAGAGAGAGAGAGAGAGAGAGAGAGAGAGAGAGGTTATTGCTCGTGCTACTGAGCTGTGGGAAGGTCAAGTTTTGTGGCTAGTGTTCTCTTGTACCTTTATATAGGTTGTTGATACTGAACTCAGTTTGTTAGAAAGAGCTATCCTTGCAGAGCCATCTTGCTGACCACCTCCATAATGATTATTATTCAAACAGAGTAGAAAACATATGGAATAAGGAAATCATCTGGAAAACATGATTTGTAAAAATCAATACAATTTGTTGAATCAAGAAAATATAATTTAACCTGAAACTGTTTTAAAAATATTTTCAAGCCAAATATGTGGCTTGCCTTTTTATCCCAGCATTCAGAAAGTAAATTCAAGAGAATAGATACAAGATCTAGACTAACTTATTCATGACTCGCAGAGCAGCCTGGATTTCTCACATCAAAAGGCTCTCCAAAATTAAACAAGAGACTGAAGAAATAGTTCAGCAATTAAGAGCTCATGCTGTTGCTCTTCCAGAGGACCAAAGTCTGGTTCCTGGAAACCCATATCAGGTTGTTGACAATCCCTGATATTCAGCCACAGTGGGGCTAAAGGTCTCTCAGCCTCTCGGGAAACTTTTACATATATGCACATGTATACATAAAAATAAAAATAAATCATAAACAAATAATAATAAAACACTATCATAAATATCGGATATGAGATCTTAACAGGGTGTAAAATAGAATAAATTCTAAATTTCTGAATTGCTGAAGTTGACCAATTGATCTTGTACTTTAATTTTTGTCATTTAATAATAGACAGCAAATTTTAATACCTTCAATATATACTGAAACCTTAGTGTCAAGATGCACAGAGGTAGAGATGATCTGAGTGACTCTCCTAACTGACTGAGCAAGAGGAACATATTGGTATTAGTGAAGCCGCACTTTGCAAGAATAAGCAATTAAGCAAGCCTAGACTCTTCGCACCTGTGGCAGTACCAGTTCCAAATTCATTAAGCAAGCATCTGTATCCAGAAGGAAGTCTGTTAATTTTGTCTATGCCATCAACACCAAAACTCATTTGTGTTTTGCTACAGTAAACAGCAGAAGAACGATGTCAATGCCAAGTAGCTTTAGCTACTGGGTTTTCTTGTTCTTTTGGTTTTTAATTTCCCCTACTACATCCAGAACTCTGTTAGGTTAAGTGAAGCATTCTCCAACACCATACGCAGTTTTCACAGATGATCTACCAGCATTTATTTTTCAGGTTGATCTATTTGATGCTGATTCCAGATAGCAAAGTTTGTCTGAAAAAAAGTGAACGAGACAGAAGTTTCCTAATCAAGGACTGTCTAGCCTGCTCAACTGCCAGGGACACACGTAGCCTATCTGCCATCCCTGTCACGGCCACTCTTCCAGACACTGCTAACCCTATGGCATCTTGCTACAATCTTAATGTTCCCAAAACTCCTCTCCCTTCCAAAGGAAAGTGCCAGATCATGTACCCTAGCAGGAACTATCTAGCCAGCCAACCTGACTCAGACACCAGTAAACGACCTGTTCTGTCTTTCATATACACAATGCCTGACGCAATATATATTCTAGTGTCTCCACTCGTGCTTGAAACCAAATCTATCCTTCTGATTCATCCTGGCTTGCATACCATTGCTCTAGTCGAGCCTTTTAAGTTGGCCTGACTCTATGCTACCTTCTTCAACCCACAGTCCTACTCTGATCTCCACCAGGGTCCATCTGGTTGATCCTGTGTACACCTCCCCCACCCGCCAAGTTCCAGCTTGATGATACAATCTGTGTTCCAAGCCAACTCTCTGTGCTTATATCAGATACACAATCAAGAAAAGACATCCACAGACCCACATTTCATCCACAAAACAATACGATCAAGACAGTATGTTTCCACTCCCCAAATCCTTTAGTTTTATAGAAATGTTCTCAAAAATAATTATATAGATAAATCACAGAACACAGAATGTAAAAGATAATACAATTCATTAAGCAGTTAAAGGAGCTAAAGGCACTCCTAAGTAGCCCAAAGCTCACCAATTATACTAATACTATTTATTCCTACTCCTTTAACTTTTAGCTTTAATTCAACTATGACATGTCCTGGGGGTTCATTTTTTTAAATCTAAAAGTTCCATGTACCAAACTTGATTCATTTTTAGCAACAAATATCAGATTGGATGTGTGATGATATTCTTTGAGAAGCTGGCTCCTGCCCCAGTCAATTAACTCTCACTTTGCCCAACAGGTTTGAGTGATTTCATGATGGAAGTGATCAGCCATACTTAACCCTGTGTTGTTCTCTATTGCTTAAATTATTAACCATCATTTTTACTTCCATTCTCCTTTTATAGGATTTCTTAGTAACAGCTACACTTTGGTAACTGTAACTAAAGCTGTAACTAAAGACCTGAATACAAAAGTGTCTGTTTGGACATAAATTTTCATAGACTTTTGTAAATACCAAAGGCTATGATTACTCAAACATGTGATGATACAATGCTTAGTTTTAAAAAAAAACTGCCAAATTGTTTTAGACAACAATTTAAATATGTTTCAGCTCTGTTGGCAGTAATATGAATTCCAATTGGGTCACATGCCTTATAGGCATTCAGACATTCTAATCATTAATTGTCATATTATTTTTGGTAAGATAGTTATTTTTATGTTGGCAGTCTTACTAGTCCATGAGCATGGGAGGTCTTTTCAACTTCTTCAATTTCTTCCTTTAGTGACTTGAAGTTTATATCATACAAGTCTTTCACTTGTGTGGTTAAACAGACTCCAAGATATTTTATACTTTTTGAGTTAACTGTAAAAGGTATTGGTTCCCTTATTTCTTTATTAGAACTCTTATCATTTGTATGTTGAAGGGATACTATTGATTTTTAGCTACTTGGCTGAACATATTTATTAACTGTAAGAGTTTCCTGGTGGAGTTTTTAGAGTAACTCATGTGTATTGTCATATCAAGAAAGATAAAGATAATTTGACCCCCTTTCATTCCAATTTTGTATACTTTTGATATCCTTTGGCTGTCTTACTGTTCTAGCTAAGACTTCAAGTACTATATAGGATAGGTATGGAGTGGCCATCCTTTTCTTGATCCTGATTTTAGAGAAATTGCCTTGAGTTTCTTTTCATTTAAGTTGATATTTGTTAGTCTTGCTGTAAAGTGCCTTTATTATGCTAAGATGTCTCTGTATCCTGAATCTCCATAGGACTTTTGTCATAACAGTGTTGGATTTTTCCACAGGTCTTTTTTCCACATAGAGCTAAATCATGTGGTTCAACTAACCGTGCATGTCTGAGATGAAGCCTATTTGGTTATGATGGATAATCCTTTTGGAGAATTCCTGGATACAGCTTGAAATTTTTTCATTGAGTAATTTTCCATCTTTCATCATAAGAGAAGTTGTTCTGTAATTCTCTTTCTTAGTTGTAACTTTATGTAATCTGGGTCTCTCAGTTACTATAACCATGCAAAATGTTCCTTCTGTTTTTGTCTGATGGAATAATTTGAGAAGTATTGACATTATCTCTTCTTTGGAAATCAGATAGAATTCTGCACTAGAACCATCTGGGGGAGGTTAGGAATCTTTCAATTTCTACTGCTATTTTACTAGGCCTTACAGATCTCTTTGAGTTGTTTATCTGGTCTTGATTTAACTTTGGTGAGTGGTGTGTATCAGGAAAATTATCCAATTCTTTTATATTTTTCAACTGGTGGAATAAAAGTTTTAAAGTAGGTCCTTATGATTGTCTGTATTTTCTTGATATCTATTGTTATGTTCCTCTATATTTTTACTTCTATTAATTTTAATATATTCTCTATTTCTTTTTAGTTTGTTTTCTAAAAGTTTATTTATTTATTTATTTATTTATTTATTTATAGATTTATTTATTTTACGCTCCAGATTTTATTCCCCTCCTGGTCCACCCTCCAACTGTTCCACTTCGCATACCTCCTCCCCACACCCCTGTCTCCACGAGGATGTACCCACCACCACCACCACCCCACCCGGCCTCTAAACTCCCTGGGGCCTCCAGTCTGTTGAGGGTTAGGTGCATCTTCTCTGACTAAACCCACACCCAGCAAGCAGTCTTGTGTTGTACATGTGTTGGGGGACTCAGCTGCTATATGCTACCTGGTTGGTGTTCCAGTATCTGAGAGATCTTGTGGAGTGAAGATCCAGGTTAATTGAGACTATTGATCCTCCTACAGGGTTGCCCTCCTCCTCAGCTTCTTCTAGCCTTTCCCTAATTCAACCACAGAGGTCAGCAGCTTCTGTCCATTGGTTGGGTACAATATCTGCATCGGACTTTCAGCTGCTTGTTGGGCCTCTTGAAGGGCAGTCATGATAGGCCCATTTTTGTGAGCACTCCATATAGTTAACTTAGATAAGGGTTTGTATATCTTATTGATTTTCTCACCGAATCAACTATTGTTTCATTAATTCCTGATATTTTTGTCTTGCTTTATTGTTGTCCACTACTGTTTTGTAAATGTGGTTTCTTTTCTTTTTCTTTCTTTCTTTCTTTTTTTTTTTCTTTTGACAGTTTTTCTGGAGCTTTCTAGTGTTCCATTAAGTTGTTAGTATGAGATCTCTAATTTCTTTTCTTTTCTTAAAACTATAGCCACTTCGTGCTATGAGCTTGCTTCTTAGAACAGCATCCATTGTGCTCCATAAATTTATGCATGTTATATATTCATTTTTCATTCAGTTCTAAAATATTTTTGAATTCTTTCATAAATTGTCTTGATTCATTTTTGATTCAGAAGACAGTTGTTTAGTTTCCACGATACTGTAAGCTTTCTGTTGTTTTCATTGTTTATACCCAGTTGTAGTCTGCAATGGTCAGATAGGATAAAGGGTATTGTTTTGATTTTCTTGTATATGTCTGGTCTTGCTTTGTGTCCAACTATGTCATCAATTTTGAAGAATGTCCCATTCTGTAGTGAGCACAATATATAGTCTTTAGTGTTTTTGCAAAATATTTTATAAATATCATTACGTTTATTTGTCTTATAACTTCAGTTAACCATAATTGTCTTTTTCTAGATGAGCTGACTAGTGGCAAGAATTAGCTATTAAAGTCTTCTACTGTCAGTGTGTGTTGGAAGCATAAAAAGTAATGCAAACATGAAAAGAGGCAGATAATGAAGAATGAAGCAAAATGTAGTTGAATATAGCAATGTCTTACCCAGGATTTAGTATAAATCTAAGTAATGGATCTAATTTTCACTAAATTTTAATGCAGTGATGACAATGCAATCTACTGTGTATATTCATTCTTTAAACGGAAGAGAACAATATAAATCATATAAAATAGGGTGTGAAAAAGTCTTGCAAGGTAAAGAGCGAAGGCTGGCTTAAACTGATAGCAGAAAAGCTGTAGAAGGATTTTGGATCCTGTGTGGTCAATTCAAGTTGTCATGATACAAGTTCAGTTTAAAAAGCTTCAATAATTGAATCTTTTAGATCCTACATGAACAAATACCTCCTGAGATAAAAATGTCTATAAAATATATAGTGATGGAGAGCTTTTGTGTATTCTGTTGTGACAGATCTGTAAATCCTGCAAAACAGAAGCACAAAAACATTATTTTTACTTGATATATAAAGCACATTTGGCGTATATTATTGTCTATGATATATGTAAAAGTGTTACAAATCTTTCTTTTTTTCTGGGCTCTTTCTGTTGCTTAGTAACAGAGGAATGAGAGAAATGATAAAAATAGGTCACTGCTTAGTGAGGGATTTTCTTGCTTTTTTATATCAGGAAATATCATTTGAGGATAATAATAGACATAAATCATGGGTATTCTGTGCATGGCTTTGAAACAACACAAGATCTGTGAGTCTGAGTATTTTTTTTCTATCATCTTGAAACATTTTTTCCTTTGCCTGAAATGTTAAAAATAAAGTAATTTATGTATTACGTTTCCATAAATGTTCACAGTTTTTCTTAATAGCTAAGGAACACTTCATATTATATATGAAATGGAGCAGAGTCATTATGTAGTTAGTGGAACTGCCCATGTTTATGGCAGCAATAACTACGGAGGGACATAAGCTGTCAAAGGAGTAATTGTTTTTATGCAAACAAATCAGGAAATGCATTTTTTTGCTAAATATTTGATTTTATGCTAATTCTTAATGTAAATATTCAGGGAATTTCTTTCAGACTGATTTATGTAACCACTTTGCAGGTGTGCTACATTAATTATAATCATATTTATTTAGTAATATTCTAATCACTTGTTTGTTTATTTAACAGTCAAATCTAAAACAATTAGAATTTCTTTCCTTAATCCTTAGATAAAATCATCACTCTAACTTACTTTACTTAAGGAACATGAATGGTTCTACTTCATATACTTTCTTATTTGTAAAGACTACCTCTGAATATTTAGTTTTTGATTATATTACCAGAGATACAAAATATGGATGATAATGTTTCCCCTAAGAGTGTTAGGCTATCAAAGAAAAACTCTGATGGCCAAAATGGAATATCTATGTTTCTGTTGTTTGACTTCAAGAATGTCTTGATTCCACAGACTCCAAAGATAATATAGGCTACTGAGATTGTCCTTGATTGCTGAGATATTATGTCTAGATAGAGGGGAACAAGGATGTTTAGTGAAAGCAGATAAAGTTATCTTTGAATTTTGGACCCCCTGCCTCTAAAGGGGCTAATGGAACTGTTAGATGAATTCAGTATTAACAAATGTGTTTCTCAAGCATTACGAGACTAAATGGAGGGGCTAGCCTAGCTCTGGGCTCTGGAGAAGGGCAGTCCTGATCCTCGGTATAGATGGGTTTTTCAGAGCAAGTTTTGTGTTTTCCTAGGAAAGAGAATAAGTGTACACACTGCAAATGGTAAATAGACTGCCCTGGAGTGGACACTCATGTATCATACACAGATGATTCCCATTCATCTATAACATTAATTTCTCTTCTACTATTCTTTAAGAAATAGAATTTTCTTCACAAATTTTTAATTTAGCAATTGTCTTATGTTTATCTTTGAAACAAAAATCTTTAAGCAAAAATTAATTTATATTTATTTAATTAAGTATAAATTTATTTAATATACAAATATATTTATTTACAAACAAAGTTCAACTTAATATACAAATATATTTATTTACAAATAAAATTCAAATACATTTATTTAAAGTAAATGCATACTTTTATGTAAAATCTAAGTCCTTTATGCATATTATCTCCAAGTTCTCTGGACTGGAAAGGAAGAAAGTACATTTTTAAAGTCTTCCTTTTTTATTACATGTGTAAATGTATCTCTGTGTGGAGGAGACACGTGTGCATATGTGCAGTGCTCATTACATGTGTAAATTCTCCGAATCCTCTCAGATCTGCATTCTCTTCTGGACCTACCCAATGTTTTAAAAATTACATTTTTAAAAAGCTCACTAAGTTCATTTGAGCTGCTCAAACCTACCCAGTGTGTACTTTTCCAGTGGAATGTGATTAATTACCAGGGGTAAACAACTAGAGAAAACTGTTTCTCTCCCAGCAGCTAACAATCGCCAAGGCTCTACAGCTGAGGGAGAGATTTTATGCCCAGCTCTCCTCTACATGTTGGGATGTCTCCTGGCTTGATCTTGCACATGTCTTGTACATGCTGTCTCAACTGCTATGAGGTCATATGACGTGCTGTGCCCTGCTGTTTCCTGATTTCAGTCTTTCCTGTAGTCATCCACTCCCTTGTGCTCTCAGTTCTTCTTTGACTCTTCCTCTACAATAAGCCCTGAGCCCTGGGGAATGAGGATGAGGTACATTCACTTCATTTAAGGCTGGACTTTCCCCAAAATTTTATTTTCTGTACTTTGTCCAGCTGTAGCTCTCTGTGCTAATTGCTGTCTACCTTATGAAATGTTTTTACACTAATGACTTATGGGCAATGGATGTAGGTTATCCAATAGGATTAGAAATTCAATTTCATCTTATCTCACACTAAAAAAAAACCACTATTCAGTGCTATTTAAATCACCAATTCTTTTCCTACATTTGATGTAAGGCATAACAAAATATAATAACATACTTATAAAAATATCTTAATAAAACTTGTTTCTTCTTTACAAATACAATAGCACAAAGAAACCAAGAACTTAAAGCTAGAACCACAGATCTGGTATTTCTGCCACGGATGAAAAGATCACACATATGTAGGCCAGATTCTTGTATGTCAAGCTGATTTATCACCTGATATGATATTGTATGACAGATTAGTTGTGAGTATGTCTAATGGAATATATATTATGTTACAACAAATGTCTTTTTTTTTTTGGCCTATAATTCTGCTTCAAAAAAAAGTCCAGATTTTCTAGCTCCTGAAAACAATATTGAAATTTTTCATAGTATTACAATTGGACTGACTTCTTATTTAGAAATAACCCAGACATAGCAGATATAGGACACTGTTCATAATAATGTTGCAAACATGTATTCTGTTTTTACATCAACATAAGGAAACATAAGTTAGTACAGATTGTAACTACGTGTAACACAATTCTTTTGATCATAAAACTTTACTAATCAGCTTTAAAACTTTACAGAAACCTGTGTGCATTTGACTCGTTTGTCGAGGCCTTATTTCTTTGTCCCCTGAACAGGAAACCCTTCATGACAGAGCTTTGTCTTACTTTCAGCACAAAGTCCCTGAGAACTTTTGGCTGCATTATTCTAAGAGTGAACTACAGCAGCTCTTCTGTGGGCAGCGGCTTGTAATTCTGTAACAGAAGCTGATTAATAGTTTGATTGGAAATTGTTTGCATTTGCCGTTGGAGGAATGTAGAAACAAGATTAATGAGGCAGGGAGCAAACAATAGCATGAGGAAGATGACTAGAAAAGGCGTTACAAAAGGCAGTATCCATTTCCATATAGGGATTTCAAAAATCCCAGAACTGGAGGTCTCATGATCTCTGTAGTTCTTTATGTCTGACTGAAGCTCCTGGATTTTGTTTCTCACTCTCCCAGATTGGTTGACATAGAAACAGCATTCTTCTTGAAGGAACAAGCAAAGACCACCTTTCTCAGCTGTCAGGACATCTAGGCCCCGTCGGTTCTGAAGCACCACAGCTGCCAAAGAATCAATCTGTTTCTGGATAGTAAGCACAGTTTCAGTCATTCCCTAGAGATCGCTTTTAAACTAGGAAGTGAATGTATTGGGCCAGAGAAGTTATTCCTGCCCCACCAGTACCAATACCTAAGGCTATTCCTGTAGCAACCAAGAATGGCACAATCTGTACTGCCCTCTCACACGGAAGAGCCGCTGTCCACAGGGGTACCTGATGCCAAGGACCCTGATGGTGAAAGTCAGCTACACCCCCAAACTGACGACACCCCTAGACAGCAGGAAACAGTTTAAGAGACACGGCGCCCTCACTCCTTTTCACCATCGCCCCCCTTCTTTTTCTTTTCTTTTAATAACAGAAATGGAGGGATATTAGTACTGAGACCTGTGAAGTCATATAGGCAACAATCAGCCCTGTGACTATAGGCCTGTTACCAAGGCAACGGCCACCATATACCCAGAATTTAATGGGCCTACCTTTACCTGTGATTTACATCATCACTAATATATAAACGGGTAGTGTTTCTTCTTCGCTCTCTTTCTTTCTTTTCCTGCCTTCTTCCCACCCGCTGCACCTTTACCCCACCTTAAATAAAGCCCCACGTGGAACTGTTAAAAAAAAAAAACGTGAAAGCAACCATCAGTGCCTGTGTCTACAGCAGGGAGCTTTACTCACCAAGGCCATTTCAATTCTGCCAATTGTACTCAGCTGACTTCAGGTATTTTGAAGGAAGATGATATTGCAAGGGGCAGAGTAATGCCATTTGTGGACCTGAAAAGGCATGAACAGAGACAACTTTAGGGATCAGGCAGTTAGCACAGGGGAATATGAATCCTTTAGTCAAACCATAAGCTTGAACTTGTGACTTAATTCCCTCTCTTGTCCAAGCAAGGCTACATGTAGTGGAAGGCATAGTGAGTTCTTCAAAGACAGCATCTGAGATTGTGACCACGGGTAGGGATTGGAAGGTAGAACTAAAGCATGTTCATCGTATGTAAGCTTTTTGTTCCTGTTTTCCTTGTAGGAGTTTACAGTTGAAGGACGATGTTGGGCAAGGAATGCAGATTGAGTTCATATTTTAACTTTATTTCCATTTCATTCTAGATGTTCCTGTAATTTCAAACATATCTGTAAATTCTGTGTTCACATATAGTATTTGTAAAAAAAAATATTTTATTTGTTTATTTTCTTCCAAATAGTTGACATTATTTTGTTTCTTTGTTTAATTGGGATGAGTAGGTTCATGTCATGTTAAATATGCATTGGAATCTACTTTTAAATAAGTGAGTTTTAAAAAGACATCTGAGCATTATCTCATTTAGAATCAAATTTTTTCAACATATTGACATGTTAAGATGAAAAATTATATTTGTAAAAATTTTAACTCTATTCCACCCTCATAGGAGAGAGTAAATAGAGTTTGTTTGACTCTATGGTTACATATGATTCTTCAAATCACAAGAGGTTTAATTTGATCATTTTAAGTTTACAAAGAGTTCAACGCAATACTTATCCAAATGTGTCTTTGATTCTTTGTTTGGTTTTGTTATTATCTGTGTCTGATTCTATTGATATAAAATAAGAGTATGTTTCTAAACAAACATGTGAACAAAAAATGCAAAGTTTGAAGGGGGTGTTGAATCTAGGTAGGTTTGTAATATACAGTATTCCTCTGTTCACATACATAGTTGCTTAACTCCTGTTAAAGTTATTAAACATTTATAAACGCTTCTCATTAGTTTTGACACCTATTTCTCAAGTATTCTTGCTTTAAAATGGGCTTAGAGTTTTTGGGATGTTGTCAAGGCCTCTGCAGTGCATTGCACCTGTGCCTGCGTCTGAGCCTACCTCCATCTCCTCTTGTAAAACATGTGCTTCATTTCCTTCGTGCCACCAAAAGAAAATAAGCTACCTTTTTTCTCAGTAGAGATTTATGCACATTTTAATGCTAAAACCTCTACAAGAATGTGAGAGCAGAAATGTGGCATGAATTTTTATTTTCTACTACTCTCAAATCATATTTTCCAGTTCTTTATGAAATGCATGAAAATCAAGTTTGGCATTTAATTTCTTAGGAGCCATATATTGGGTTTAAAATATGTAGAGGACATTTGAAAGCACTTACAAAGAATAAGGGAAGACTACTAGATCCCTCTTTAAGTTTATGTTGGCACAAATAGAGAGTTAATATGAGTTAAATTACAATTAAAGATACAGTTCACTGGCTTCTTATTCCCCTTATATTCCTTATGAAAAGATAAATGGCCTGAAATACAACTACATGAGCTCAATTATATTTTTATACATTGTTTAATTTAGTGATATACTCATCCAATCAGACACATAATACAGTTATTGGGATTAAATCTGATCAGATAATTAAAAATATTTTATTAAAAATATTTTAATGAGTGATATAATTATGTCAGTTTTCTTTCTTTATTACACTATCCTGTCTAAGTACCAAGACAAATTTCAATAGCTTCTTGAGGAAAATATCATACTCAGGAAAATTCAACATATTATCACAATGCATTTCAGGCTTCCAAATAATTAACAAATGAAAGTTGAGGGAAAATAATGTGGGATTTTCACTTTTGCTGCACAGTCATTTATAGTATAAAATGATGTTGAAAAGAACATTGATAACAGATACCCTACAAATTCTGCCCTCTAGCCTGTAAACTGTATTATTCACATGCTTATTAAAATATTTTGTGTATGTAAATGTAACGAATACTTTATGTTTAAATGTTAAATTCTGTGCTATCTTATATTTTCATTTTTCAGGAAAACTGAAAAAAAAAGCTTCCCAGTTGCTTATTATCATATACACAAAAATAATAAGGAAAGCTACCTCTCTTTGAATGCACTTAGTTTTCGATGGATAATAGTAGCATCTCCCTACTGGTAAAAAGCAAAACTTTAAGACTTTTCAATAGTTTTAGCTTTAAAGGCTAATGTTTCTGATGAAAATTTAAATTAATGAAAGTTTGATTAATGGTTAAGTTCAAAATTGTTATTTAAAACACTAAGAGCAATACTTAAGGGAAATGTATCAGAATAGCACTTTACTTTTTTGTTTTGGTTTTAAAGATAGAAAACACTTGAAAAGAATATTTGAAAATGTATTGAATGCCTGGCCCATAGGGAGAGGCATTATTAGGAACTGTGGCCTTGTTGGAGGAGCTGTCGCTTTGTTAGAGGAAGTGTGTCACCATGGGCTGAGCTTTTTGATATCTGATGCTAAATCTAGGCCTCAATGGTTCAATCTTCCATCTGTTGACTGTGGAACCAGATGCTGAACTTGCACATCCTTCTCCAGCACCATGTCTACTGCATGCTGTCATGCGTCCCTCTGTAACAATAATGAATTAAGCCTCTTATACTGTAAGCCACGCCCAATTATTGTTTCCCTTACGAGAGTTTCTGTGGTCATGATGTCACTTCACAGCCATAAAATTCTAACTAACTCATGGACCATATTAGGTTATTTTATCTGCACTGTTAATTTAATCTAAATATTTTTTACAAGTTTAAATATCATGAATCAATAAATACAACTTGAGAGACATAAGATAAATTAATACTACCAAATAAACTATATTATAATAAGATTTTCTAAATATAAAATCAAAATCAATACATAGCTATGGGATAATTTTTTTAATTTAATCTAATTTTTTATTTATTCAATTTACATCCCTCTCACCGGTCACTCCTTTATACAACCCTCCCCCTATCCCCTATACCTTCCCCTCTGGGGCCCCCTGGGGTATCCCCACACCCTGGCTCTTCAAGTCTCTGTAAGACTGCTTGTTTATTCCCTCACTGAGGCTAGACAAAGCAGCCCGGCTAGAAGAACATATCCAAGGTATAGACGAGAGCTTTTGGGATAGCCCCTACTCCAGTTGTTCAAATCCACATGAAGACTAGGCCTAGGCCCTACCCCTGTATGTTCTTTGGTTGGTGGTTCAGACTCTGAATGCCCCAAGGTCCAGGATAGTTGACTCTGTTGGTCTTCCTGTAGAATTCCAATCTCCATTGGGGCCACAATCCTTCCCCCTATTCCATAAGAGTTCCCAAGCTCCAGTCACTATTTAGCTGTGGGTATCTACATCTGTCTGAGTCAGATGGGTGGAGTCTCTCAGAAGACAGCCATACTAGGTTCCTGTCTGAAAATATAACAGAGTATCATTAATGGTGTCAGGGATTGGTGCTTGCCCATGGGATGGGTCTCAAGTTGGGCAGGTTATTGTTTGGCCATTCCCTCAGACTCTACTCTCTCCCCCATGCCTGAATTTTTGTAGACAGGATAAATTTTAGGTTGAAAGTTTTGTGGGTGGGTTCTTGTCTCTATTGCTCCACTGGAGTTCCTGCCTGGCTACAGGAAGTAGTTTCTCCATGTTCCACATCCGCAATGCTGTGAGTCACAGCTAAGATCACCCCCATTGATTCTTGGGTGCCTCCCATATCCCAGGTCTCTGTCTTGTCCTAGAGGTGCCCCTCCATCCGCCACCCCCAGGATGAAAAATTTTAAACTTTAACATACAGGAAATATAACTTGCATTTCCTGATAAAAGAGTCTCCTTGACCATTTCTATTAATATGACAAGATCATTGAGAACTACAAAAATTATTCTAGCTTGGTCATCTACTGTATCAATTCAATTCACATTTATAATAACATCAATGTATCATATCAATTCACACAATAGCAATGAGAGCATGTAATATAAGCAACAGAAACCAGCAAGGGAAGTTACAATGAAAATGTCTTCAGACAATTTTTGCTATTCATAGTGTCAACTACACATTGTAGAAGTCATGTCAATATAGCTAAATATGAACTTTGCTTTATTACTATTAGTTCTCTAGTTTATTATTGCATAAGATACAGTAACTAAATCTAAGGAAATTAGATATAATATATGTATGAAATAGTTGCCAAACAGGTAAAGAGAAATATATAAATCTCAAATGCATGGGTTCAACTCTACATCATCCAAGATAGTTAGTTCATTTGAATTAGGACAGTTGTATATAGAGGCATTTGTATGTACAATAAAGCATGAAATGAACATAATACACATTCTGACATTCTTGGAAGCTTGAATAAAATGTATGCATTTGAAGAGTGAAATATTGAACTCGCAATTCTTGCCATCAATCCCGAGGAAATCCATGGAGCCTGCATGATAAATGGAAAGCAATAACACTCACATGTGTACAGAGGTAAACATATGCACATATACATAATTTATACACACAGTAAATAAATAGAAATTTATTTACTAATGGAAGTGTAAAATTAAAAGACAAGAAAATGAATAAGATTTTTATTTAGTATTGTAGCAAGAGAAAGTTCTTTGAGCCTGAATCTATCCTCTACTCTAAAGTGTGACAGACAGACAGATCTTAATGCGTCCTTGTGCACTTACTTTATAAATTGTCCTTGTTCTTGAATATGGGGGTTCTTATGACTGCTGTGTGGATGTGGCATGACATAAATTTATGCTGTGTGTGTATTCCGATCTATTACTATGGTATGAATTCAGTGACTCATTTCTATTTCTGAGCTTCCATTTTTTTGAATGAGATAATATTGAAGGTCTTATTCTAGGAAGCAGGTAACATAGTAGCACTCATAATGGATTTTTTTCTATTATCCAAAAATAAATTGAGAATTTATTTATTATAGTCAAAATCAAACCATTTTTGCCAATGGTCTAAGTAATCTTGGAAGGAGATTTTTTTCCTTTTATTGAAAATAGATTTTTTCTCACATAAATCTTATTAATTATTGTTTCCCTTTCTCTACTCTCCAACTTCCTCCCCACCTCTCCTCCCAATCAGATCCACCCCTTTACTGTCACACATTAGAAAATAAATAGGGTTCTAAGCTGTAGCAATGAAATAAAATAAGATAAAATGTAATAAAGCAAAACAAAAACTAACACATTAGAAGACGACAGAACAAACTGAAGGAGAAGAGCCCAAGAAAAGACATAGAAAACACATAGAAACAACAAGTCCCATCTGTTCTCATACTGAGGAATCCCATATAAACACTAAATAGACATATAGAGTGAAAGAAAGTACATATAATTAAAATTAAAAAATAAAAGCAAGATTGAAAAATAAGAAAAACAAGAAAATCCATGTGAGAATGTTATGGGACAAGAAACTTCTGTGGCCTAAGCAAAAGAATAATCTGATTCCCCAGTGAGATTATCTTGGTTTAAACTGAACTTTCATTTGTAGTGGTTATCAGTTGGAGGTTACTCCTGATTTAGGGATTTGATAGATATCCCATTTATGTAGGGCTGATTATTCCAAGCCTCCTACTCTTTGCACATTATATAGCTGTGGTTCTCTGTATTTGTTTCCATCAATGCAGGAGGGGACTTCACGGGATTTTCTCTGAAATCTTAAGGGAAACCCTCATGGTTCCTTAACATCGTTATATGTTTGCTAATTTAGCAGCATATGGATAATGACAGATTCAACTGGGGCTGCTGAATCTTCAGAAACATTTTCTAAGGCACAATTATATGAATAGTACACCCCAGAGGCATTTACTTCTTTAAATGAAAATCTGTTAAATGATTTCAGTTATACAACCTACATTTGTCCATTGATGGGGGTCTGCATAAAGCATACTTTTATGTCCCAAAGAAAGTATTTAGATTCTCTTTAATGAAATTATCATCTTTACATATATACTGCCACCATTTTTGATAGGGTCACATTTTGTAGTCAAATTTCCATTACTTTGTTTACTGAGATATTTTTGCATACAATATGATTAGAGCATGTTCTCTCATCTCCACAACCCTCCCTGATCCTCCCCGCTTTCTTGTTCACCCAAGTACATGTTCTCTTTGTTCTCTCTCCTAAAACAGAAGCACAGATGTCAAAAAAAATCAAGACAAAAATACTAAAATAAAGCAACACAAAAAGCACACACATACACACAGTACCACCACCACCACCATCACCACCACTACCACCACCACCAACAACAACAAGAATAACAACTTATAAACTACAAACAGTTTATTTTTTTCAGACTAACTGCTCCTGGCCATGGGGCATACCCTGGACTGTGACTGATGTACACAGTGCCATTACATTGAAGAAATCTGAGTTTTCCTTCTCCATAAGGAATCACAAATAGCTTCATGGTTTGGTGTAGCTCTTTGTACACATTTCCCTTTCTCTAATCTGTAACTATAGTGTGAACCGATGCAGGTTTTGTGCATGATGTCACTGTGTCTGTGAGCTTATATAGGTATCAGCAAAGTAGTTCCTTTATGATAGTGTTTTCTTGCCGTTTATTGCCTGTATGTCTTTACAGTCTCTCTGCCTCCCCTTCCACAGAGATTCCTGAGCCTTGAAATTTTGGGTTAGATAAAGACATATCATTCAGGGCTGAGTGATCTGAAGTCTTTCACTCTGCACATTGTTTCGTTGTGAGTCTCTGTGTTAACTATCATCTACTTTGACAAAAACTTCACTTATAAAGGTTGAATGATGTATTGATCTGGGTATAGTGATACACCATTAGAAGCCATTTTATTTCTGTATTCCTTTAGTAAAATAAAGAGTAGTAGGCTTTCCCTAGCGCTGGCGGTTATTTTTCCTCAGTCTGTTGGTCACTTAGTCGTGTCAGGTATGGGTTCTAGCTCACAGAGTAGGCCTTAAATCTAATCAAACCTGCTAGTTAGACTAAGAACATTTGTGCCCCTATTGCAGCAGTTTATCTTGCAGGCATGTTGCAGAGTGTGTAGTTGGGTAATAGGATTACTTTCCCCTTTGTGGTGTGTAAAGTACCTTCAAGCACCATAATGATGATTAGTGTAGGTGAATCTTCTGTTTGGGCACCAGATCAACTTCTTCATGCTTGATAGCATAAATACTTGGTCTCTTCAGCAAAAGGTTCTTACAGTCCAGTTGTGGAGGGTATTACATAGCCAGGGCAATCTCCAGGGCTTATGGGGTATATTTGGTCAATGATTCAACATTATGTTGCCCATTCCTGGAACTGGAGGTTTACTTGGTAATACAAGAACTAATTGGGATATTTTCTCCCCTATTCTATTTAATTTCCTTTTATATATGTATAGAATTTTGGAAATTTAGGAATAATTTTTCCTTTGATTTTTCAAAAGGCCTCTCCATATTTTCTCCTTTCCTTTGTCCTCTCATTTCTTATGCTGCCTAATCTTTCCATTCTTTTTCCTTTTATTTCTGTCTTTATATCACCATGCTCTATCGTCTTATATTTCTTGTGCATTTTAAATCCCGAGTCTTACATTAACACTAAAATAAGCTTGCAATAACTATTTCATAGCTTAAACACTATTATTTAACTTTGTTTGAAAGTTTTTTTCTTACTGATTAAATTAGTTCACTATTTTTAAATGTATAAAAAGTCAGATTATCAAAAATAGGTAAAATGTAGAGAAAATATTTGGTACACTATAATATGATTGATATCCAGTCCAATTTTTGAGATAGCCTGAGTTCCTATCCAAAACTTCTTAACCGTTCAGTCATCCTTGCATCCTTATTAAATGTCCACTAGAACTCCCCTTTATGCTCTGTTTATAGCATTTCCACACTTGTGTAATGTGCACTGTTAATTTGCTTTACCTTCCCCTTTCAAGATAATTTCCAAGACCTAAGCCCTACATGACGACGTTTAGATACCAGGACAATTGTGTTCTTGGTACCACTTTTCTGTATTAGTCCCACTCTCCACAGACCAAATAAACCTTCCTTGAACAGTTCAGATTCAAATGAACATATTGAACACAACACTGATGTTATGAGAATGCTACTCTATTAATGTATATATTATTGTTTGTTTTATTTAATACATAAGGTATTAAGTGTTCTTTGTGTTAGTTTCATTCCTGTTGTTGTAATAAAAGACCCTGACAGAAGCAATTCAAAGACAAAAGAGTTTGGTAGTCCAACCTAAACCAGACTTTTCTTCACCGATTCTGCTTTTCCAGATGGTTCCATATTGAGTTAAAAGGACAAATCAATCTACCTCATATTTCCCTATTGTACTAAATAATTTGCGTTAATCAAATTGGATAGTTTTAGTCTGTATTTATTTGACAATTTTGGGGAATTTTTCCACTGAGTTTAGTCTCTCTTTGCAGTGTTTGAACGCATTTCATCGCGACGCTGGCCACTGGAGACACACAGCTCAACAGCTGCGCCACATTTTGCTTAATGTTTTGTTTCATTGCTTGTGTTCCACAACTTGGTGATTTTTAAATCATTTCCCCCTTCCTTGGGAACATCTGGTATTCTTTCTTTTCATGTTCTAAAATGTATTAATTTGTCTGAGCAAGAGTTTTTCCTGGTCTGGAATACAGCCAAGTCTGAAGTTTATTTTAATTTGAAAACAGTGACTTGGAAACTATAGTTATTTATGATTAAATGTACTTTTGCAAGTTACCTCACATTCTGGGACAGGCAAAACAAGATTGCAAAGAAGTGTGATTATATTGGAGAATGAAATCTCTTAAAGTCACAGAGCAACTGCATGCTATTTCTCTAATTTTCCTCATGTACTGCAAAGTCTATGGGTAATATGTTTAAACCTATTATTAAGGTGCTTTTTATTGCTTGATTACTTCATGCATATATGTAGTATATTGTGACCAAATCCACTTGCTGTTTTCTCTACTCATGTTCCTCCCTTACTCTCTACCACTTTTCCCTTCTAAGATTGTATGTTCCTTTTTAAAACCGACTGTGTCTATTTACTATTGTCTATATGGGCCTGAGTGTAGAACCATCTACTGGATCATGGGTACCATCATATTTCTGATAAAAACAGACTCTCCACTCCCAGAAGCAAGATGTAAACAATTCTTAAACTGGGAGTAAATTTCATGGTCCCTTCCTTGATGCATGCTGAAATTTGGGCTGGCTTAGTATTGTTCAGGTCTTGGGCATGCTGTCCCAGCCCCTAGACTTGCATTTTAAATTTCATGATATTGACTATATATGCAATTTAAGCTGTTTTTAGAATTCTTAAAATGAAATTTTGGAAAAAATGCAATATTTCCAAAAGTCTTACTAAGGCAAATGTTTTAATGGTGTTGAATCTCAATGTGTTTTCATGATACTGTTAGAAGCTTGATAAATATGCACATATTCATTGTGCAATTCAAAATGACTATATATATATATGTATATATATATTTATATTAAAGTTTATTATTTTGTGACCATGTAAAAATAGCTTGGATCTGCATGAAAACCAGTAGTGAATATGCACAAGTAGATGCTCCCCTGGAGATACAGACATACATACATACATACATGTAAATAAAAATAAATAATAGACTGTCTAAGAAAATTAAAACACTGCATTTATTAAACTCTCTAATCAATTTGCTAGAAGGTACAATTGGAAATTGCTTGATACTAGTAAACATTTATTAATAAACTGTTTCAACGTAATGAAATAGAAATGGCAACATCACATTTTATTAATTAAAATTAAGAAATTTGATAACGATTATTAAGAGCTGTACAATAGACTGAATGTCAGGACAGGGAAGCAGGAGTAGGTGGGTTATTGGGCAGGGGGACTGGAGAGCAGGGAAGGGGCAGGGGGAAGGGAGTTTTCAGAGTGGAAACCAGGAAAGGGGATAAGATTTGAAATGCAAATAAAGTAAATATCTAATACAAAAGACTGATATATAGCTATACAAATTTAAACAATTGCATGATGTAACAGATAAATTGTTCATTATTTCAAAAAAATAGTGTTTTAACTTTATTACATTTTTTATGTTTTGTATCTTTGTTCATTCATAATGAATATATGAATTATACATTAAAATGGAGAATAAGATCACAACAGTCTTAATTTCGGTTTTCTATTTTATGTTTTCCTTTATTTTGAGTTTATAATATAATTGCATCATCTCCCATGCACACACACACACACTTTCTAACCTGAAAACTCTCCTATATACCCCTCCTTGTTCACTTTCACACTCGTGGTCTCTCAGTGTTGAGCCTTTAATACCTGCCACACCACTGGCTGATCCCCAGAGCTGATGGACAGAGCTGGTTGCCTGGTGGAAGTCTCCTCCTACCTCGCTTGTCCCCGCCCTCCCTCAGAGCACCATGAGCAGCTTCCCTGAAGCTGCGCATTTGGTTAGTCAAAGAGAACAAACCTTCACAGCTAGTATTGTTGTCACACAACTGCCTGTTGTCAGTGAAGGAGCAGGGTCTATGAGTAGCTGTGCTCCCCAGCTAGACTCTCTAAACAAGGCCATTTGTGTTTTATAATACTTTTAGATTAATAAGAATTAAGTGTAAATAAAATGCAAATCACATAATGTTACAATTAGAGGGTTTTGTCAATAGTAAAAAATATTGCATATGGGAGACCATAGAATACATAATTTACTTGGCCTTAATTTAACTAATTATGAAAAGAATTAAATGTCAAAAATTAAAATAATATAAAATAAAAATAACATATTGGGGTATAATAAATCAAATAATTCAATAATGTCAAGAATAGATAATATTAGTAAAATTTAGTCATTACTCTGTTAACTCTATATTTATTATCTCACAATCCTTCAACATAAAACAAATTACAATAGTGCATATAACATAAAAAGATAAAAGGGAACAGGATTAAAAACATGAAATAAATAATTAAATGTCAAATGATTAAAATTAAAGAGCAGAGGTGAAAACCATACATCTTGGAAACTAGGTCACTCAAGGCACATTTTGGAGGCCAACAAAGAAGTAGGAAAATTAAAATTCATAATATGTAAGACAAAAGACTGGGTTTAAATTACCATTAATAGTACAGGAAATGTGTGTGGCAGGAAAATTCTGTCAATTTAATTTCAATGGAACTGGACTTTCAGTGTTACGATGCAAACAGGAGTGAGTGAGGAAAGTCTGTAACAGTCTACAATTTAGGTTGTTGGAACAGCTATTCTTTAGATGCTAAGGAATAATTCCTCAAATATATATCCAAGAACAACTCAGAAGTGACTGAACTGGTACAGCTACAATCTTCTTACATTGACTGACAGTTTTGTTTTGTTTTGTTTTGTTTTATTATGTTTTATAAACCAAAGTTTCCTGAGAGGTTTTACCACCACCTGACCAATATAAAGGCAGATATTCACAGCCAACCACTGGACTGAGCCTGAACGACGTGTTCTTACACCATTGGCTCTTCTTGCTTGCCAAGCATGTTTACCTCCACTCACATACATTCCACAAGCAGAGCCAACTGTGCAATCCTTTCTCGCACAAGAGAACTGAGTGAACCTTCTGAGTTGTCAGCTTCCTTTCAATTGTTTTCAAAATGGTGTCTATAAAGACTACAAGGAAAAACCCGAAATCCCGCTCCAGGATCACAATAGGAGACCGCCCAGCAGCAGTAGCTGGCATTTTGCCAATCTCCTTAAGCAACATCGCTAACCCCTCATAATCTGCCATTTCTTTTACCATATTAGTAGCAGAGCTACTCATTATGTCTAAGCCACATTGGCACCGCCTGTAGTTGAGCTCAACCGTGCTACATAAGGTACATCGATGCATGCATGTTGTTAGTGAAGAATAGCAAGGCAGAGCAAACCAAACCAGTGCTCTGTGCTCTCTCCCACTGTCTGTGGGGTCATATTTATACTCCTTCATGTATCCTTTCACATATCTGCTGTATCAAAAAGTCCTTCCACTTATGTCCGTTTCAGGAAAACCTTCTTTCCTGTGTCTGCTTTAGCATGATATCCTTTCTTTCACCTGTGTGCCCCAGCAAAACATCATTTGACATAACTGACTTTACAAAAAAACTGGAAGTTTCCTTTTAAGCCTTCCTTTGATAGGTCAGTTACCAGTATGACTCCAAGGGCAAACGAAAGCAGTGCCCATATAGCACAGCAAACCCATGAACAGAAAACAGTACAGGTTTAGAGTGCAACCTGTGTTGATAGAGAAGAAATGGTACCAATCGTGGATTGTGAGATAGGATAAACTGAAAAGTCAACAGTTAATATAAATAGACTGCTTGTAAAATGATGAAGGGAGAAAGAAGCAACATGAAAAAGAGAAGAACATGAGGTCTATCCAGTGACAGAAAACAGTTACCCAAGGTAACTGTGATCAAAGAAATTAAAAATATCAAAAGAAAAAACTTTTTGTCATGATGAAGACATAGATGTGCTTGTCTTCCCCAGGACTGCCGATCTAAAGTGCATTTGGTGAACAAGAGAAAGGAGCAACTGAGACTTGTCCATTCTCAGACACAGATAGTGTTGTCCTGAGGCGGAGTCCGGCCTGTCCTTTCCACAGATTGGAGCCCCACCTGGGGAATCCATCCCATATACAGACACCAAACCCAGACACTATTGTGAATGCCAGAGTTTGCTGACAGGAGGAGCCTCATATAGTTGTCTCCTGAGAGGCTCTACTAGAGCCTGACAGATCCAGAAGTGGATGCTCACAGACAACCATTGCACTGAGCACAGGGTCCCCAATGGAGGAGCTAGAAAAAGGACTGAAAGCGCTGAAGGGGTTTGCAACCCATAGGAAGAATATTATCAACCAACCAGAACCCCTAGAGCTCCCAGAGACTAAACCACCAACCAAATAGTACACATACAGGGACCCATGACTCCAGCAGCATGTGTAGCAAAGGATGGCCTTATCTGGCATCAACGGGTGGAGAAGCTCTAAACTCCATCTAAGGCTCAATGCCCCAGAGTAAGGCAATGCGAAGGCAGGAAGGTGGAAGTGGATGAGTGGGTGGGTGGGTGAGCACCCTCATAGAAGCAAGAGAAGAGGGATGGGATAGGGGGTGTCTTGGAGGAAACCAGGAAAAAGGATAATATTTAAAATGTAAATAAATGATATAATAATAATAATAATAATAAAATAATAATAAATTCTAAGAGAGACTAACTTATTGAACAGACTGAAAATACATTCTTACCTTCTGTTCAGGGAGTCACCATCGTTGAATCTCTCCCAGTCGCTGTCTGGAAGACAGTCAAGGCTGATGCTTTCTTTCTGTCATCCATCTCAAGGAGCAGCTGTTTTCTACCTCCGTCTCATGCTTTGGAGAAGCTAGAAAACGTTGCATGCTTTAATACACAGTGTTGGTTCCTTTTATTTCTGCAATATAAGATTCTGTTGCCACAAATTCAGTGTTTTCCTACCTGAGAAACACTTTCCTCAGATCTAACATATCAACTAGAAAATCATTTTTCAGGAAGGCTTTTTGAATTTTGCACAGATTAAATCTATTTAATATGTGTCATGTAGATGTCTTCCATTTTTTAGGCAATATTAGTCTGTAATTATTTCAACTCTGTATTTTCCCCAGTAGCCTTCTTAGGAGCTAATATTATTCATGCTAAGTTTTTTTGTTGTTGTTGTTTTGTTTTGTTTTTCAAAACAGGGTTTCTCTGTGTAGCCTTGGCTGTCCTGGAACTAACTCTGTAGACCAGGCTGGCCTCGAACTCAGAAGTTCTCCTGCCTCTGCCTCCCAAGTTCTGGGATTACAGGCATGTGCCACCACACCTGGCTCATATTCATGCTAAGTTTATGCTGATATTTATTCTTCCTAGTATAGTAATATCACATAATAGCATCGAAACAATTTTAACTAATGAAAAGGTCATCATAGCAATATTATGTAAATATGTATTATATAGAATGTAAATGTTACTCATGTCTACAGAGCTTATTTTTGCAAAATATTATTAAATGATAACTATTCTACCTTTTGCATGTAATGTATTTAGCTAATTCCAATATTTTTGAAATTTTATTTAATTTCACAAATAGCCTTATTCCTCAATACAAATAACATTCCTTCCTTCAATCTCCAGGTCACTGCCAGACTTTATATTAAAGTAATTAACCGTATCTATTTTGTGTATTGCTATTTTTATATCCATCTTAATTTCCCTAATGAGACATCTACAAGAGGGTAATAAAGTAAGCACCACTGTGTAATTTTTAAAAAATGCTCATTCATTATTGGGAGAGTGATTATTGAACCACATCTATACCAATAGTTCTAAATTGTATATGGATACTCCAAGTGGTCAATGGGGCATTTAGTGAATAAATACTACAATTATTATAAGAAGTAATTAAATAAAATAGCAATATAATTATTTAGGTTTTCCCAAATAACTTGGATCCATTATTTGTCTCTGTAACTGAAGAAAGGCTCTTGGATCTTCCCTGTCTGTCAACTAATACCATGTGTTACTCAGTATATTTAACACATTTAAGTGAGCCTGATCAGAATGCTGGACATTTCTGCTTCCTCTTCATCAGTGTGAAATTAGTAGATGTAAGTCAAAGAGAAAGCTTCACATCTTCATAACACCCTGTCTTTATATGGCGAAGCAGAGATATCACAGTAGTTAATAGACCTTTTGATAGATTGTCACAAGGGAACAAACCCTTAATGGTTCTTTTAATATCAATAAAAGGGGTCATAGAATTGAAGACATAGAAATAGAGAAGACACAAATTTTCTCTGCTCTTGACAAACCAGGAGCTTCAGTGGCTACAGAAATTATTGCAGTTGTCCATCTTTGAGTGTTCCTTCATCCACAGATGTGTGCTTGTTTCCTGCTCATCGTTTGGGTCTGATCCAAGACAATGCTTCATATCTTCCCTTAAATCCTTTTCAAGTATCCCAAATCAATAAATCTTCAAAGGTTGTGTGTGAACAACATAAGCAAGTGAGGACAGCTGACTGAACGAATAAGTAGAAATACGAATGACATAGAAAGGAACTAAGAACCCTGGCACCTACAGTGAGTCATTTTAATAGGGCTCAGAACCTGACTCAGCAGCCCTTATGACTCTACAAGTAATTTATTTTTGCCCAGAGACATTTTGACTTATAATTACCTATGTTAGCATAAACCTTTCCCGTGAGAAATCATTATGTCATTTACTAGAGTTGTTAAGTTCACATGGAACAAGGAATTGCTAGGAGCTCTGAGGGATATGCTAACTAAAACACTTGTTAAAACCCAGCAACAGTGATGATTCCATTGAAGAAGCTGCACCTTGTTTAACATGGTCTACTGATGTTAATTCCTGTTTCCGTCTGGTGGGTCATGATGGTAAGACTGCATTCTGTTTTGTGGACGCCATGATAAACTAGCCCCTTCAAGCTACTATAACACCCAGAGAACTGGAAGACATACAAAATGGTTGTTCCAAGCAAAATATCTATGGAACTTTCCTCTCAATGTGGATTGACTGCAAATTCAAATAGTTTACTGCCTATTTAATTATTCATTTCATATATGAATAATTAAAACTCTTTCTGCCATTGTTTGATGGCTATCAACTAAATTACCTCTTGGTCCGTACTTACCTCAGAATGACCTTTGGACCGTTTGAAAGGTTTCTTCAACCTGAACTGGAAACTTTCATGCTTCCTTCTGTCACAACCTTTGGATGTTTCATTTTAGAATGTGAGAAAAATAAAATTCTGTGCTTGATTTTGTTCCTGCCATCACTCCACTAGAACTCTAAATTTCTCTCATTTGTTCAGTATTTTCTCCTGTATTTTCAGTCTGTTCAATAAGTTAGTCTCTCTTAGAATTATTATTATTATTGGATATTTCATTTATTTACATTTTAAATGTTATCCTTTTTCCTGGTTTCCTCCAAGACACCTCCTATCCCATCCCCCTTCTCTTGCTTCTATAAGGGTGCTCACCCACCCATCCACTCATCCACTTCCACCTCCCCACCCTCACATTGCCTTACTCTGGGGCATCGATCCTTAGATGGACTTTAGAGCTTCTCCACCCGTTGATATCAAATAAGGACATCATATGCTGCTTTGCTACATATACTGCTGGAGCCATGGGTCCCTGTATGTGTACTCTTTGGTTGGTGGTTTAGTCCCTGGGAGCTCTAGGGGTTCTGGTTGGTTGATAATATTCTTCCTATGGGTTGCAAACCCCTTCAGCTCCTTCAGTCCTTTCTCTTGTTCCTCCATTGGGGACCCTGTGCTCAGTCCAATTGTTGGCTGTGAGCATCCACTTCTAGATATATCAGGCTCTGGTAGAGCCTCTCAGGAGAGAACTATATGAGGCTCCTCCTGTCAGCAAGCTCTGGCATTCACAATAGTGTCTGGGTTTGGTGTCTGTATATGGGATGGATTCCCCAGGTGGGGCAGTCTTTAGATGGTCTTTCCTTCAGTCTCTGCTCCACACTTTGTTCCCGAATTTCCTTTAGACAGGAGCAATTCTGGGTTAAAAATTTGGAGATGAGTGGGGGGGGGCTTTGCCTAACCTCTGCATATGGTGTCTATAGGTTCTCTCTCCCTTTGTTGGTCATTTCAAGTAATCTTCTGTTGGATTCTGGGAGCTTCTTGCTTTCCTGCCATCTGGGACTTGCTGGTGGCTACCCCCATCCCCAATTGCTCCACACCTCTGTTCAAATTAACTGGTGTGTAAATGCTCTACACTTTTATAAATTTTGTTTATGATGTCTGAGCATATGATATTAAATATAAAGTTAGAGTCAGCATGTTAAAACAAGGTTCAGAAGGAAATTTTAAAAAACATGAAGCTAATATTACCATAACTTGTAAAGGTAACTCTAGATGACTAAGGAGCTGTTAGGGAAAATAAGTGGAAATTTAATGTGAATCTTTAGATCTACTATTAATTTTCTAGGAACTAGAATTATGAGATATCATTTGGAATGTAAGTGGTTCCTAGAGAAAAATTGGAAAATCTATCTCTGTACTTGTAAAAGGAGACAATATCTTCACTTATCCATACTAGTGCCTGGTTAAAGAATGATGCCCACTCTCTGAATATTCTTTGGTCTTTACATAGACAAATATCATTTTTGTGAATATAGTTTGCTACAGAGGCATAGCAATTGGTGTGGTCCTTGTGTTCATGTTGGTTGTTTCAGTCCTCTAGTTTATATCATGGATGTGTGACCTACTGTATTCTCTTTCAGTATTAGGAGCCAGAAGTATAAGAGACAGTTCTATTTCTGCCTTTCCCTCCATCTGACTAACTAGGCACACTGTCATTCCTTTTTAAAGTATAGCTATTCTATTTGATCAAAGCTGATGCTATAAGCCAGCATGACCAATAGAAAGAGAACTCATATTATATGACCATATTCACTCTCAGAACACCAGAATATTTTGGATAAAACACCTTATCTAGTAAAGGAACTATAATGAAACCACATGTTTGAAATGAAGGATATCCAATAAAGTTTAAAATCTTGTATTTATTTTGCAACTCAACTTTGCTAATATAGGGAAGTATTCTGAACTAGATAAAATGTGTATAGGGAATGGCAAATTTTTCTTTCTTTTTTTCTAAGTTCAGGAAGATAGGGAAGAGGGGGATAATTTAGACCAGAATGACAGCATTTGATTCCTTAGGTGAGAAGATAGCTGCCCCCAGATGGTTTTAAAAATCTCATTAGAAAGAAAAGGTGACAGGTGATTCCTACCTATTTTTAGGTAAAGCAGTTAGAGGAAGTTCACCTGCAGGAAAAAAAAAGTGAAAGTCTGTGGATCTTGCATTTGGATAAGGAAAAAACAAAATGCCACCTATGCATTATTATAAATTTTATAATATATTTGAGGCACTATATTTTCTTTGACTTGGAGCACCTATAAGAAAATAAGAGTACATGTGTTTATGATTTATGAAATTATAATATTATATGTAAGTTTCTATTTAGCCTCATCTAATACCATCTGATGCTGTCTGATAGTATGCTTGAAATGTGAAAAAAAATAAACATTGTCATTAAATGTCTCAAAATCAACTCTGAGTTTGAGAATCATGAGTCAATCTTAAGGTATATTTTCTCTATTACTTAGAAGAATAAAAAGATAAGTAATGATGAAAAGCAGTTTCCAATGTTTCTCATTGGAAAGGAAACACTGAGACATGAAATGGAAATAGCTAATTCTGGAGACCCTGACACACCATGGCTCCCAGTGTTGCTAGGGACATTATTAAAATATAAAAACACATTTGGGGCAGCAGTATAGTTCTTGGTGTACATAGGCAAGCAGAAATCAATAAATGGGTAAGTGGACTCTAGGTAAGCAGAGAAAATGAGTTTTACACAAGTATTCTAGACATGTATTTAAACCTACAGATTTTTGTTGTTGTTTGTTTGGTTGGTTGATTGGTTTTTCTGTCTTCAATGCAGGCACTAAGATTATAGTACATAGTTATCTTGGCTATTTCACTCCATGCTCATCACTTTTGGCTCCAGCCTAATGCTTCTCTTTCATTTTTTTGATTCTCTTGCAACTCAACCAATCATATGATGGAGAAGTCTTTGATTTTGTCATTGCATTTCTTAAAGTTGTATATCCTAGTAAGTTAATATAAATTCCAATTTCTCCGTGAGATAATTATGCTAGTGTCTAAAAATACCTTTCTATCATCTGTACCTCTACCTGAATGCTTAGCTAATATTTTTTAATTTTTATTTTCTATATTCTATGTTTACATTCCAAAGGCTTTCCCCTTTCCCAGTTCCCCCCTCCCTATGTTCCATAATTCCTCTCCCCCCAACTATTCCCCAATCATTCCCCCTCCCCCGACGGTTTCTCTACAAAACTGGATCCAATCTTTACAGGCTTAGCTAATATTTTAAACAAAGTTTCTCATTAGTTTAGCATATTCCCCAATGAAACTAGTTTTTATCCAAAATCGATACGTATGTCTTCTTAATCCTTACAGTCAAACAAATAAATAATTTAATTTCCACCATAATTTTCTATAGGCACCCAGTATATTTTGTAGGATAATTTTAAAGTAAAAAAACTTTTAGGCAATTTTAGAGTAAAAAAACATATAATGCTTTTGTGGGGATTTGAGTAGGAATAAGGCTCATGGATTCATGTATTTGAATACTTGGCCCATAGGGAGTGGCACTATTAGGAGGTGTGGTCTTGTTGGATTAGGTGTGGCCCTGGAGGAAGTGTGTAGCTTTGGGTGTGGGCTTTGATGTTATCCATGCTCAAGGTATGCCCTGTGTGGCACAGTTTAATTCTGCTGCCTGTGAATTAAAAAATAGAACACTTAGGCACCTCTCCAAAACCATGTCTTCCTCATGCCACCATGATTCCCACCATGATAATAATGGACAAAACTTCTGAAACTGTAAGCCAGGCTCAATTAATTTTTTTTTCTTTTTAAGAGTTGTTGCAGTTACGTGGTCTCTTCACAGCAATAGAAACACTAAAGCATCATCATATTGTAACAGGGATCTATTACATTCTGTATGACATTCTAATAAATCTAAATTTATTTTAATTATTTTCAGACTACTTGAGCAGAAATTTAGATAGTCACTTTAATTGTAGGTTTTCATTGTATTAATTTGATATAATTATTTTCAAAATCATTATGCTAAGTAACCACAATTTAAAATTTTTATATATGTTGCTCACTTAATCCTGTTACTCTGTTTGATTTTAAACTTAGAAATATTCCACTTCACCTTGGTAACATTTTGTGGAGTATTATTAGTTATTTTCATAAATTTAGGTGGCAACTATTAAGCTATAGAGGTTTTCAATTTATTCACACCATAAACATTTTAAGTGGTAAAAAACAAAATTAGACAGTGAGTACACTGAATTTATATATACAGAAATCATCCCAAACTGCATATAATTTTTCTTTACTAAATTAATGTGATACATTTTGATTACTGAGTAAGCAATTGTTCATAATTTTCACTAATAGAAGTTTTCATTAATTTCTATATATTAGTTTAATTGAACTAAATTTTAGTTCAATTAGTTTCCATATTTTTGCAAACCATAGTATCATGTACTGTGTATATATTACACATTACCACAAGACTAGATATAACAGCCCTAGAGGTTACTGCATCTACTGATATTCCTCTGTTTTTACAAAGACTTCAGATCATTCTGTTCTCTACATGATATTTGATTTTGCATTATTTCAAAAAAGTTGGAGTCAATCAGTCTTTAAATTTCATGATGGGCTTCTTAGAATTTGCAATGTGCTTTAAGGCTTTCCCAATAGACACAAAAGAAATCCATACTGTTATAAGAAAGGATGTAGAAACACCCTACTCCATTAACTTGAAAAATTTAGAAGAAATGGGTAAATTGCTTGATTCATTCAAATGACCAAAGTTAAACAAAGAAGAAAGCAACAATCTAAACAGACTCATAATGAAGGAGGAGACTTAAGCAGTGGTAAAAGGTCATCTAGCAGGAGAAGTCCAGGTCCCCACAGGATTCTACCAGACTTTCAAAGATGAAACACAACCAATCTTTCTGAAATTTTTGAAAATGAAATAGAAATAGAAGGATTATTTCCAATCTTGTTCTATGAACCTTGTATTACTCTAATACACAAACTGTGTAAAGACACAAGATCAAGAACATAGCAATAACAACCTACCCCACCCCCCAAGCTATAGAGTAAAATCCAAGATGAACATAGATGTAAAAATCCCTAGTTAATGACCTTTAAAGCATGCAATTTAATATGAATACACACTTCTCAGATTTGGGTCCTTAGTAGTAACTTCTGCTTGCAAATATGACAGATGCACATTAAATAGCTTCTCTGTATTTCCTAGAAAATGTTAGCAAGTCTCTTGCTCAAAAGTCTCTTGTTTTATAAAGATTGAATTATTTATGTGCATATGTGTGTGCATGAGTATATGAATGTGCAAGAAACGAGTGTCAGACTGCCTGGCCCTGTAGTTACAAGCCACTGTGAACTGCTCCATGGGGTGCTGGGAACTGCACACTGGTTCTCTGGGATAGCAAGTGCTCTTAGCAACCGAGTCATCACCCCAACCTTCACAATTCCCTTTTAAATGAAAAAACTCATCAATAAAAATTATTCCTTCTCACACAAAAAAATCCCTAGTTAAGTACTAGCACACCCGGTGCAAACATAAATGAAAAACATCATTCACCATAATCAAATGAACTTTTACAGTGCAGGGTTATTTCAAAGTAGGGTTGGTTGAGCTTACGCAGGTCAATAAATAATATAGACATAAACATAAGAGATCATTATAATAGATACCAAAGCCATTGACAATGTCCAAAATGCTTTTAGAACAAAAGACTTGGAGAGAATAGGATTGAAGGGCACGTACCTGCACATAATAAAGATGTTATATGATGTATCTTCAGCTTAAATGGAGAAAAACCCAAAATAATTCCATTAAAGTCATTAAGAGGAAAGGGCTTCCACAATACCCATTCATTTTCAATCCAATTCTGAAGAAATTATATGGATCAATAGAGCAGGAGAAGGAAATTAAATGAATATAAACATAAAAAGAAGTAAAACATTCTTATTTTTGGATGATATTATGATTACATTATTCATTAGATAATCTAAGCGTTGTAATAGAAAATGTTTAGAGCCACTCAGTTTCATTAAACTGGCAGAACCAAATTAACATACAAAATCAGCAAATTTATCAAAAATCATTAAAATCAACAAACACAAATAGAATTTATGAACAACACTCTTATTTACAATAGCAGAAGAAAAATGGGAGAGGGGCTCTAACTGGAGCAAAGGATGGATGACAGTCAGTGGGAGAAGAAAGGAAAATAACATCAAGGCTATATGGTAAATCATCAAAGATTCACATTGTTTTATATTTATTAAAAATAACATATAATGCATACCAAGTTTAAAAAGAGTTATGGCACTTAAGCTAATAATGGTCTTAATAAGAAAATACACTAACACACAACAACTTGAGGTATCTTCTTTTAAATATGTGGTCAGGAGAGTCAAAGTGACTCCCCAAAAATTGATGTAGCCTTTGGTTGACCCTCAAAGGTTGAAGTTAACCCTCTCTTGCTGTAGACATCACAGGAATTGGCTGGTTTGAGCTGGGTCTAACCTGAAGTCTATCATCCATAGTACCAGAAAATACTATGCAAACTGGCAAAAGAGTGCCATGCATATCAACTGGCAAGATTCTGTAAAGTTGCAAAAAATGGCAGGCACAGGTTGGTAATAGACAGCTGTCTAATTGGACTTAGGGTCAACTCAACAGAAGAGAAATCCTGCCTGGACTGAAAACTTAGCCAGACTCACAATGTAGAGCTAATGAGGCCATGTACATTTTGGTCACTTTGCCAATATTAATAGTGCATGTTTGTGTGGTTCTTTTCCTGGGAACTCTAGTCTAATCCATTGTATTGTTTATTTTATTTTATAATGCATAGTCTTATTCAGTGTGACATGGTATGTTTTTAAATTTATTTGTGCATGCCATCCATGAATGTTTTCCATACTAACATTCTCATATGCACATCAGATTCAGTTTCTAGGTGCTCACAAAGGAACTAGCTACACATTTAACTGATCACATTCAGAATGCAGACCAAGTTGGAAAGAATAGCTTTGTCATAAGTGCTCAATTTTCCTAAATTGACATAAGTTTTTCACTAATTGAGGACTGTATTTTTTTATTCAGGTTTTTACTTTTTGCTTATCATATGTAAATATTAGATTCTTATATATTCAATATTCACACTCAGAAAAATGGCAGATCTTGTGTGCTAACAATTAATCATTCATATTTAGTAGTTTGTTTAGTTTTTGTTTCCTTTTCTCCTATCATAAGTTTACTTGGGACTTGTCATAAAGGGAGTATTGAAGGGTAATATGTTTCTGACATTAAAGGGAACATTTTAATCTCACTGCAAAATACATCATTAACTGTAAATTTTGAATGCTTTTTTTTTATAAATCTCCATCAAAATGTTTTTCCTTATTTAATATTCTTAGTTTTCTGACTAGTTTTGTTTGATGTTCATTGGATTTTGTCAAATGATGATTTTTTAACTATTAAAATAATCGCATTTTCCCTTTACAGTGCTGATTACATCAATTAATATTCAAATGTCAAGCAGTCTCGAGTTTTTCAGACTTTGTTGTAATACATAATTCCTTTTACAATATATTTTAAGAGATTTTAAATTTTTTCTTCAGTCTTTATGAATACATGCATATGTAATTTTAATCTACATTTTCCTTTCTCATGATACCTTTGTCTTATTGTTGTCATTAGCATGGTATTTTTAAGATATGGCTAGCCTTATAGAATACAACATTAACTCTTCTTCTAAAATATATTTTCTGGAAGAGATTATAGAGGGGTAATGTAACTCTACCCTGTTTCAGAGAATCAAATCACAGACCTTTTCTGGATTGATGTTTCAATTTAGAAAAATTATTAATGCCTGGTCTCTCTCTCTCTCTCTCTCTCTCTCTCTCTCTCTCTCTCTCTCTCTCTCTCTCTCTCTCTCCATATATATATATATATATATATATATATATATACATATATATATTATAGATAGACTAGATAGATAAATAGAGAAAGAAAGAAAGAAAGAAAGAAAGAAGAAAGAAAGAAAGAAAGAAAGAAAGAAAGAAAGAAAGAAAGAAAGAAAAGATACATAGATACATATATGATTTGCCTATTTCTTCTAGTTTGATTTCAGAAGTCCATCCCTGGTTAAAAAAAAAAAAAAAAAAAAAACTTCTACCATTTCATTTTCATTTCTTGGCACTTTTAAATCCATGGGCATGAAGTTGAACATAATGGCACTTTGTCATTTGAGTGATGATCGTGTGCCCAGTGGGGCTGAGCTTTTCTTCTTTACTGATGTCATCTTCATGTTCTTTTCTCTCATTAGATTGACTACAGAAATATCAAATTGATTGACATTCACCTTTTAAGAAAACTGGTCTTTTTTTCTACTGATTTTTCACTATTGAACTGCCAATTTTCAACTCAAAACTTGTATACATTTTCCTTCATTTAATTAGTATCTAATTTGCACTTCTTTCTTTCTGGCTTCCTAAGGCGGAGTTTAGATTATTCACATTGTTTCTTCTTTATGACTATAAAAAATAGACATAGTAAGTCCCTCTAAGCTGTGATTTCACTACATCTTACAGTATGGATGTGCTGAATCTGCATTTTTATTTGATTCCGATTAATTTTTAATTCCTCTTGAGATTTTTTGCTTTAGGAGTATATAACATAATACCCATGTAGTTGAGAAATTTTTGCTGCTCTCCACTACTGATCTAATTTAATTTAACAGTGGTCCACAACAACATTTTTGACAATTTCTATTTCTTCAGTCTGCTAGGGTGTGTTTTATGACACACATGGGGTCTATATTAATGAGTGCTCCATTTCAAGTTAAGCATAATGTACATTCAGCTGTTGCAGTGTGAAGTAATCTATGGTATCAATTGGGCCTGTTGATTGATTATGCTGCTCAGTCTCACTTTATCCTATTTTCTTCCTCTTCAGCCTGCCAATTACTGAGAGTTATTGAAGTCCACAAATGTCATGGTATTTTTTGTCTCTTTTCTCTTGAAGTGCTATTAATATACTTCATTCATTTTCAAAGGTTGTTGTTGTTAGGCAAAAGCACATCAAGGTTGTCTATTGATGGAGAACTGTGGACTTTATAGAATATCCCTCTTATCACCCATACATTTTGTTTCTACAAAGATCATTGTTTTTTCTAAAATCAATACATTATTGTATCCTTGTGCTCCAATACATTACTTATGAAAGAGAACACATCTTTAGAACTAAAAAGACATGACACTGACTGTCTCACTAAGCCTAAACTGTTTTCTGCTTGATTTTTTTATAGACATAACTTGCTAATTTACCAGTAGGTGTTGTAAATTTTACATTCACCTCCAATTTAGCTTCCAACAAATGCTGAGAGGAAGATGTCAAAATACCCACCCATTTCCCCATCTGCATATGTGCCAAGCCACTATCATTATGAACATCACAGAGCAGAGCAGTGCTTTGGTTACTGATATGGAAAGTGCATTGAGTAATTGTAATCAACCCCAGACCATAGTCCACAGGGGTTCACCTCTAGTTTTACTTAAGATAAGTATTGGATATAGATATAGATATCAATATCGGTATCAATATAGATATAGGTATAGGTACAGATATAATATACATATATGCATGTATTTATGTATGACCTCACTGATAATCTTAACTGTCATGAAAGTTCTAAGTGTTTGGCTTCATCATCAAGTACCATTGCAACAATTTCTGGCAAGCTCTTTTTAATGTTGCTTCTGTCTATTTGACTTTTTCTGTCCTTTGTCTACTTACCCCAGATCATCATTTAGATGGAACAATATGTTGTGTAGCTTTTGCAGATTCTCTTCTTTCCCTTAGTAATGTGCATCCAGGCTTTCTTGTGTCTTTCCATCACTTCATCATTTCTTTTCCATGCTCCATAATAACTCTTTTGCATGTATCGCACTCCACTTGATTATTCACTTCCTGAAGCTCATCCCCACTGTGAATTCTGTCAACTATCAGTTATTCTGCTTTACTCGTCTAACTGCAGACTTTTTGTCTTTTAAAATTCTTTTGAAAACTACCAAAAAGAATTGATGGATTATCCGGTAAGATGACATTCAGTGTTGCAAAAACAAACAAATAAAATACCCCCAATAAACATTTTTAATGTTTCTGTGTTGTTCTATCAACCCTTTTCAGAAAATGGGTTTTAGTTACTTCCTATCCTTGCCAGGATTTGTTGTTTTCTCTTGTATCTTCTCTATTTTAAACAGTGTGATAAGTTTAGCATGGCAGTAATATTTCTCTACTTGCATTTACCTGATTATATAGGATATGGATATTCATTTCCTTATATGTCATATGCATGATTTCTTTATTGTGGTTTCTTGTTGTTAAATTAATCACTAAATTTAAGTTTGCCTATACATTAGTGAGCTTGTGTATTAAGGCTGTGTTCTTTACGGAACAGATTCATGTGCCGTGTCAGTAGCAGGGGAGCCTACAGGACAATAAAATGGTGTATTTTATTTCCCCAAAGTTCCTTAGTTCCCAAGAAAGTGTGAGTTGCTGAGGCTCTGGTGAACGAGCTTCCCATGAGGCAAAACTATTCTTAACAAGAACATTTCACTTCGGGCAGGTCTTCTGTGACCTTGAGTTTCTGAAGGCGCCTAGAGGAGATATTGATTTTCAGTTTGTTTAGCTGAAGATTCAGTTGGAACTTCCAAGCTCTTTGTGGTCATTTTAATTTTATATATTCCAATATTTACACAGATGTAGACAGAATTGGAAAAGGCCAATTTATTCTAAAAGTTAGGTGTCCACTGAGGCCTTTAGTTTTTCTGGAGAAGGGGGGCTACTTTCAACGTTTTATTAATTTTATTTTCTATGTTTGTCTCCATACTGTGTTTACCTGGTTTCTGCAAAAGTGTCCTTTTACAAAACATGACATAAAAATTTCCAATTATCCTTACATCAATCTATAATCATTACTTTCTTCATTCTCATGTTCAGTTACATTCTTTAATTACTATGTTGCATAATACAGCATGTCAATAAATACATATCAGCTATATACAATATATTTAACTTTGGCCCTTTGTGCTTCCACTTTGACTTTATTGCTCATGTCTCCTTCTGTTTATACTTAATATCAGTAGAAGTTTAAATATTTTTTAACGACTGTGTTTTATTAGTTTTATGTGCAAGCTACTATGTGCCAACTCTGGTCTGTTCTGCCATATTATATCACTAAAACTTTTGGAATAGATACCTGTATATTTAATGACACATTTGCTTGATATGTGCTGCTTAATTTTCATTCTATGATAGTGCCTTACTCAGAGTTTCAGAAATCTTGAGAATTATTATACAGTTTCATCTTTGTAGGATTGCAAAGCTTGACATGAACTTTTATGTCTTTATATCCCATATTATTATATTGGTATTTCCAGGGAGACTTGAGGTTACTTACATTTGATTCACTGGCAGTTAACTTTTCAGATAGTTCACTAGTACTGATTAGGATTTGAATCAGAGTCAGAGTCTAGATATCCCCTGAAAGAAAATGGATGCTATGATTATGAACATTTAGATCTCTGGCTTCTGGTTCCCAAGGAAAGAGCTAGAAAGTTGATATTCTACTTGAAAGGCAAAGAAAAAGCTAGGCATTCTGAATTATTAACACCACTTTTGAGATCAGGATTCAAGGCAAAAATGACTGTTCTCGGGACTACAAAGGTAGATAATATTGGAACTCTCTCATTTCTTAGAGTAGTCACCACAGAGCTGAAACTTCATGGAGAACATTTTCAGGTACGGTGTCCTGAGTTAGAGTCAATAATAGTGTGATTCTCATCAAAATAATTTCCCTAGGTTGGTCTCCTCCAGGGGGAACCACTTATGTCTGTAAGGGTGTTATCAAACTTAATAGAGCTTGGTATCAAATGCATATAACTCTAGGGAGTATAACCTTCCACAGATATAAAGGTAAAATTCTAATATGATCACATTTTTTGACCATTTTGTCCCAACTTAGGGAATAGAAAAACTTGAGAAACATTGACAAAGATTCTATGCCAGTATCATACATTCTTAACATGCCTGAAAGCTATGAATGGCAGTATCAGACACTTGTCCTTCACCCAATCTTTTACTGAGACGTTATTTAAAGTTTGATATAGGTCCTTTCACTAATTACATTATATTTTACCTGAAGGAAAATTATTAAGAAAAATGAAAAAGGGAGTTGTATTAAGAGAAGTGTTCAAAAGTTATGAAGATTCAGAAAAATAATAGAATATAAACACAATCTAAGACAATGGTAGACTGTCTGCTTGGTATACATAGATCTTGAGTTCATCCCCTCAGCTCTGCAAAGGAAAGTTATTGAGTTATTTAGTTTTTATTAAATTTAGTAAATATATAGAGCCAAAAGTTGAATGTATTTGATTTGAATTTTACCAACTCAATGACCAGCAGGATTATTTTCTCCTTTTATTATTTTATAAGTATAAATTAATATCGGGCTCTCCGATGCGCTTACTAAGTAGCTTCTCATTTTTCTGACCCACATTCCTCACAAGCATCCTATTGTCAGTGTCTGAATTATTTGTGATCCATATTGCTGAGCCTTGTTTATGAACATCTCTCTGGATAAATCTCTCTTTCCTTTGTCCACGTTCTTGTTTGTTCATTGCTCATAGATCTGACACACAAGTTTAATTCTTTTCTTTCTCTAAGTGGTATGTGGGCATGTGTATTCAGGTGCACATATGTATGTATAGATGTGACAGGTAGCAGTAGCTATAGGATGTCCTCCTTAATCACTTCTCTATCCTAATTTTTGAGACAGAGTCACTCACTGTATTTGAAAAATTATCTACCTAGCTGTACTAAATGATTAGAAAGCTGTAGGAAAACTCGCGATCTCCCAGTTCTAGGATTATAGGCACATGTGACTATGCCCCACTTTTACATAGTGTAAGAAAATCATCTGTAATCTTCCAGTTATGTGCAAGTATTATTTGAAACAAGCTATATCTCTCCAACCCATTAAAAGTTTAATTTTTATGGTCTTTATAATATTTTAGATATATCAAAAGTATTTGCAGAGAAGTACACTACATATTTTATAAAATATATTTAAGGAGAAAATAAACAATCATATAAACACATAATTTCATGCTGAAAACAATCAAAGTCCCTTGAAATCTTACAATACCATTAAGTATGAGACATGCATTTGAACTTAACCACCTATGGATATAATCATATATGTCACACGATTAATTTGGGGAACTGTGATGCTCAGTTTTATGCAGAGTTGACAAAAGCTAGAGGAGAGGAACCTCATTTGAGGAGTTGTCTCTCCCATGATTATGCTGTAGGCAAGCCTGTAGGGCATTTCCTTAATTAAGGATTGCTGGAGGAGGGCCCAGCTCATTGTTAGTGGTATTATTTATGGGATGGTATGATCCAGGGTTCTCTAAGAAAGTAGGCTGAGCAAGCCATAAGATGAAAGCCAGTAAGCGACACTTCTCCATGAGCTCATGCTTTCATGTTTCTGTCCGGAGTTCCTGCCCTGATTTATTTCACTGATGAACTTAGATGTGGTAGCATAAGCAAAATAAAACCTGTTCATACCAGTTTGCTTGTGATTATGGTGTTATCTCAGCAATAGAAACCCTAATCAAAGTGTGGGTGCTTCGGTTCTTCTGAGAAGGGGAACAAAATACTCACCAAAGCAAATAAGTAGATAAAGTGTAGAGTAGAGACTGAAGCAAATGCTATCCAGAGACTGTCCCACCTGGGGATTCATCCCATAAACAGTCACCCAAACACAACCCTATTGTGGATGCCAGGAAATGCTTGCTGCTTGTTAAAACGAGACTGATATGGCTGTCTCCTGAGTGGCCCTACCTTACAAACACAGAGGCAGGTGCTCATAGCCAACCATTAGACTGAGCACAGAGTCCCAAATGGAGGAATTAGAAAAAGGACTGAAGGAGTTTGCAACCCCATAGGAAGAACAACATCATCCAAACAGACACCCCAGATCTCCCAGGGATTAAGCCATTAGCCAAGGAGTACACATGCCTCTAGCTGCATATGTAGCAGAGGATTGCCTTGTCAGGCATCAATGGGAGGAGAGGTCCTTGGTCCTATGAAGGCTTAATTGATGCCCCAGCATAGGGAAATAAATGGTGGGGAGGTGAGAGTGGGTGGGTGGGTGGAAGAACACCCTCATAGAAGCAAGGGGAGGACAGATGGGATAGGGAGGTTCCAGGAGTGGGGGGGAAACCAGGAAAGTGGATAATATCAAATAAAAATGAAACCCTAATCAAAACATTGATTTTATCAGATTTTAATAATTAATATACAAGTTAAGCTGTTATCTTTCATATAAGAAATAAATGAGTGGAATTTGAAATTAATGATGTAATGTTTATGATAACACACCAAAATATTATCATTACAATTACAATAACATATATACTAAATTATAATGAAGGAAATAGTCAATTATCCAATTGTGTTCTTTTTTAAATATAAATAATTTTCATACAATAGATCTTTTTTTTAATTTTTATTTTCTATATTCAATGTTTACATTCCAAAGGCTTTCCCAGTTTCCCCCTCCCTATGTCCCATAGTTCCTCTCCCCCCCAACTATTCCCCAATCATTCCCCCTCCCCCCACAGTTTCTCTACAAAACTGGATCCAATCTTTCCAGGCCCAGGGTCCTCTCCTTTCTTCTTGGGAATCATTTGACTTGCTAATTGTGCCTTGAGTATTTAGGGTTTCTGGGCTCATTAATATCCACTTCTCAGTGATTGCATTTCATGTGTATTCTTTTGTGATTGGGTTAGCTCACTCCAGATGATATTTTCCAGGTCTAACCATTTACCTACAAATTGCATGAATTCATTATTTTTAATTGCTGAGTAGTATTCCATTGTATAAATATACCACATTTTCTGTATCCATTCTTCCTTTGAGGGATATTTGGGCTCCTTCCAATTTCTGGCTATTATAAACAAGGCTGCTATAAACATAGTGGAGCATGTGTCTTTATTGTATGCAGGGGAATCCTCTGGGTATATGCCCAGGAGTGGTATGCCAGGGTCCTCTGGAAGTGACATGCCCAATTTTCTGAGGAACCGCCACACTGATTTCCAGAGCGGTTTTACCATTTTGCAATCCCACCAACAGTGGAGGAGTATTCCTCTTTCTCCACATCCTCGCCAGTCTCTTGAGTTTTTAATCTTAGCCATTCTGTCTGGTGTGAGGTGGAATCTCAGGGTTGTTTTGATTTGCATTTCTCTGATGACTAATGATGTTGAACATCTCTGAAGGTGTTTCTCAGCCATCCGAATTTCTTCTGGTGAAAATTGTTTGTTTAGCTCTGTACCCCATTTTTTGATAGGGTTATTTGGTTCTTTGGGGTCTAACTTCTTGAGTTCTTTGTATATATTGGATATTAGCCCTCTGACGGATGTGGGGTTGGTGATCTTTTCCCACTTTGTTGGTTGTCGTTTTGTCCTTCTGACAGTGTCCTTTGCCTTGCAGAAACTTTGTAATTTTATGAGGTCCCATTTGTCAATTCTTGATCTTAGTGCATAAGCTATTGGTGTTCTGTTCAGGAACTTTCCCCCTGTGCCTATGTCCTCCAGGGTCTTCCCAAGTTACTTTCCTAATAGTTTCAGTGTGTCTGGTTTTATGTGGAGGTCCTTGATCCACTTGGAGTTGATCTTAGTGCAAGGAGATAAAAGTGGGTCAATTCGCATTCTTCTGCATGTTGACCTCCATTTGTTGAAAAGACTATCTTTTTTCCACTGGAGGGTTGTGGCTCCTTTATCAAAGATCAAGTGACCATAAGTCTGTGGGTTAATTTCTGGGTCTTCAATCCTATTCCATTGATCCACTTGCCTGTTGCTGTACCAATACCATGCAGTTATTAACACAATTGCTCTGTAGTACTGTTTAAGGTCAGGGATATTGATTCCCTCAGAAGTCCTTTTATTGTTGAGAATAGTTTTAGTTATCCTGGGTTTTTTGTTGCTCCAGATGAATTTGAGAATTGCTCTTTCTAGATCTATAAAGAATTGAGTTGGGATTTTGATGGGGATCGCATTGAATCTGTATATTGCTTTTGGTAAGATGGCCATTTTTACTATATTGATCCTGCCAATCCAGGAGCAAGAAATATTTTTTCCATCTTCTGAGGTTTTCTTCGATTTCTTTCTTCAAGGACTTGAAGTTCCTGTCATACAAATCTTTCGCTTTTTTGGTTAGAGTAAGTCAAGGTACTTTATGTTGTTTGTGGCTATTGTGAAGGGTGTTATTTCCCTAACTTCTTTCTCAGTCTGCTTCTTTTGAGTACAAGAAGGCTACTGATTTGCTTGAGTTAATTATATAACCAGGCACTTTGCTGAAGTTGTTTATCAGCTGTAGAAGTTCTCTGTTGGAGTTTTTTGGGTCACTTAAGTAAACTATCATATCATCTGCAAATAATGATAGTTTGACTTCTTCCTTTCCAATTGGTATCCCTTTGACTTCCTTATGTTGTCTAATTACTCTCGCTAGAACTTCAAGTACTATATTGAAAAGATATGGAGAGAGAGGGCAGCCTTGTCTAGTTCCTGATTTTAGTGGGATTGCTTCAAGTTTCTCTCCATTTATTTTGATGTTGGCTACTGGGTTGCTGTAGATTGCTTTTACTATGTTTAGGTATGGGCCTTGAATTCCTGCTCTTTCCAAGACTTTTAGCGTGAAAGGATGCTGAATTTTGTCGAATGCTTTTTCAGCATCTAATGAGATGATCATGTGGTTTTTTCCTTTTAGTTTGTTTATATAGTGGATTACATTGATGGATTTCTGTATGTTGAACCATCCCTGCATCCCTAGGATGAAGCCTACTTGATCATGGTGAATGATCGTTTTGATGTGCTCTTGGATTTGGTTGGCAAGAATTTTATTTAGTATTTTTGCATCGATATTCATAAGAGAAATTGGCCTGTAGTTCTCTTTCTCTGTTGGATCTTTTTGTGGTTTAGGTATTAGCGTAATTGTGGTTTCAAAGAATGAGTTGGGCAGTATCCCTTCTGTCTCTATTTTGTGGAATAGTTTGAAAAGTATTGGTGTTAAGTCTTCTTTGAAAGTCTGGTAGAATTCTGCACTAAAACCATCTGGTCCCGTACTTTTCTTGGTTGGGAGGCTTTCTATAACCCCTTCTATTTCTTTAGGGGTTATAGGACTATTTAGCTGATCTATTTGATGCTGATTTAATTTTGGTATTTGGTATCTGTCTAGGAAATTGTCCATTTCCTCTAGATTCTCCAGTTGTTTTGAGTATAGACCTTTGTAGTAGGATCTGATGATCTTTTGAATTTCCTCAGTTTCTGTTGTTATGTCTCCCTTTTCATTTCTAATTTTGTTAATTTGGATACTGTCTCTGTGTCCTTTGGTTAGTCTGGCTAGGGGTTTATCTAAATTGTTGATTTTCTCAAAGAACCAGCTCCTGATCTTGTTGATTCTTTGTATGGTTTTTCTTTGTTTCTATTTGATTGATTTCAGCCATGAGTTTAATGATTTCTTGTCTTCTACTCCTCCTGGGTGAATTAACTTGTTTTTCTTCCAGGGCTTTAAGATGTGCCATTAAGCTGCTAGTGTATGCTCTCTCCAATTTCTTTTTGGATGCACTTAGAGCTATGAGTTTTCCTCTTAGCACTGCTTTCATTGTGTCCCATAGATTTGGGTAGGTTGTACCTTCATTTTCATTGAATTCTAAAAAGTCTTTGATTTCTTTTTTTATTTCTTCCTTGACCAAGGTGTCATTGAGTAGAGTATTGTTCAGTTTCCATGTGTATGTGGGCTTTCTGTTGTTTTTGTTGCTATTGAAGACCACTCTTACTCCATGGTGATCTGATAGGAGGCGTATTTGTTGACATCTGTCTTGTGACCAATTATATGGTCTGTTTTGAAGAAGGTACCATGTGGTGCTGAGAAAAAGGTATATTCTTCAGCTTTAGGATGAAATGTTATATATATATATATATATATATATATATATATATATATATATATATATATCTGTTAAATCCAATTGTTCCAGAGTTTCAATTAGTTTCACTGTGTCCCTGTTTAGTTTCTGCTTTCCTGATCGGTCCATTGAGGAGAGTGGAGTGTTGAAGTCACCCACAATTATTGTGTTTGGTGTAATGTGTGCTTTAAGCTTTAGTAAGGTTTCTTTTACGAATGAAGCTGCCCTTGCATTTGCAGCATAGATGTTCAGTATTGAGAGCTCTTCTTGGTGGATTTTCCCTTTGGCCAGCAAGAAGTGACCTTCTGAGTCTCTTTTGATGATTTTAGGTTGGAAGTCAATTTTATCTGATATTAGAATGGCTACTCCAGCTTGTTTCCTGAGACCATTTGCTTATAAAATTGTCTTCCAGCCTTTTACTCTAAGGCAGTGTTTGTCTTTAACACTGAGATGTGTTTCCTGTATGGAGCAAAATGTAGGGTCCTGTTTCCGTATCCAGTCTGTTAATCTATGTCTTTTTATTGGGGAATTGAGTCCATTGATGTTAAGAGATATTAAGGAATAGTAATTATTTCCTCCAGACATTTTTGAAATTATATTTATTTATTTATTTATTTTCGAGAGCTTACCTTCTTTTGCGTTTGATGAGAGGAGGTTTCTATCTTGCATCTTCCCGGGTGTAGTTTCCATTCTTGTCTTGGTGTTTTCCCCCTATTATCCTTTGTAGGGCTGGATTTGTGGAAAGATATCGTGCAAATTTTGTTTTGTCATGGAATACCTTGATGTCTCCATCTATGGCGATTGAGAGCTTTGCTGGGTAAAGTAGTTTTGGCTGAAGTTTGTGTTCTCTTAGAGTTTGCATTATATCTGCCCAGGAGCTTCTAGCTTTCATGGTCTCAGGTGAGAAGTCTGGTGTTATTCTCATAGATCTTCCTTTATAAGTTACTTGGCCTTTTTCTCTTGCTACCTTTAATATTCTTTCTTTGTTTAATACATTTGGAGTTTTGATTATTATGTGACAGGATGTATTTCTGTTCTGATCCAGTCTGTTTGGGGTTCTATATACTTCTTGTATATTCATGGGCATCTCTCTAGGTTGGGGAAGTTTTCTTCCATAATTTTGTAGAAGATATTTGCTGGCCCTTTAACTTGTAAATCTTCACTCTCGTCTATACCTATAATCCTTAGGTTTGGTCTTCTCATTTTGTCCTGGATTTCCTGGATGTTTTGGGTTACAGCCTTTTTGCATTTAGTATTTTCTTTGACTGTTGAATCAATGGTTCCTATGGTATCTTCGGCTTCTGATATTCTGTCTTCTATCTCTTGTATTCTATTGTTGATATTTGCATCTATGGCCCCTGATTTCTTCCCAAGGTTTTCTATCTCCAATGTTGTCTCCCTCTGCGATTTCTTAGTTGTTTCTACTTCTGTTTTTAGTACCTGGATGGATGTGCTCAGATCTTTCGCTTGCTTGATTGTGTTTTCGTGTATTTCTTTAATAGATTTTTGTGTTTCTTCTTTCATAGCTCCTACTTGTTGGCCCACGTTCTTCTGTAGTTCTTTAAGTGATTTTTGTCTTTCTTCCTTATTGTCTTCTTCTTTTTGATCCATCTTCTCCTGCATTTCTTGAAGTGATTTTTGTATTTGCCTTGTAAAGGCTTCTAACTTTTGATCCATTTTCTCCTCTATTTCTTTACGAGATTTTTCTATGTGTTCAGCTACCAGCATCCTGACCAGTGATTTTATATCCAAGTCTTGTTTTTCTGGTGTTTTGGGGTATCCAGGGCTTCCTGTTGTTGGCGAACTGGGTTCAGATGCTGTCATGTTGCCTTGATTTCTGTTAGTGACGTTCCTTCGTTTACCTTTTGCCATCTGGTTATTTCTGGTGTTAGTTGACCTTGTTGTCACTGGCTGGTGTTTGAATCTCCTGTGAGGCTGGGCTTACCTGTTGTTTCTCTACTGGTGGTTATTTGTGATTGCTGCTCAAGGGGATCACAAGCTGGCTGCCACCCGCTGACTTTGTGCAAGGCCTGAGGTCTCGGGGAAGTGCGGGGGAGTGCAGCAGAGCCTTGGTGGGCGCTGCTGGGCCTGCCTAGTAGGGAGAGCCTAGCAGATCCCCCCACGCGGTAGCCCCTGATGGAATCTGTCTACCTGTGCCTTTCCAGCTGTGTCCTGGTTGCATTATGGAGGCCTGCCGCTATTGCTGGTCCAAGGTCCTGGGAACTGGTTGCCTCCGGCTGCCTGGGTGCACAGCCTAAGGTCGCTGGGAAGTGCAGCAGAGCCTAGGCAGGCACCTCTGGGCCTGCCTGGGTGCGAGAGCCTAGCAGATCTCCCTGCGAGGTAGCCCCAGATGGAGTCTGTGTACCTGCACCTTTCCAGCTGTGTCCTGGTTGCAATATGGAGGCCTGCAGCTATTGCTGGTCCGGGGTCCTGGGGAGCTGGGTGGCTCCGGCTGCCTGGGTGCATGTCCTAAGCTCGCAGGGACGTGCGGCAGAGCCTAGGCGCCCACCACTGGGCCCGCCTGCAATAGACCTTGATCATATTACTTTTCCTTCCCCACCAAATCCTAGCTCCCCTCCCCGCTTCCTTACCTTCCCAACTTCACGTTCTTCCAATTGTGTTCCTGTCTTGTCCTCCTTCCAAGAACAGTATGGGCAAAGAAATATCGGTGAACTTTTATTTTCCAGGAAGGATTAATAGTTGGAATGTGAGAGCAGAAAACTTGACCAGGAATGTAGAAACTTTGAGACTCCCTATTAGCTACAGAATGCTAACAACAGAGTTTGCATTATAGTCCTGTGCTCTAGTAGCCTTTCAGGTGCCAATAAAGAGACTGAAGCTAGTGTCAGAGCCCTAAACTCTAGGTCTGCTGGCATGACCCAAGCGAAGCTTCTTGCATCGCAAGTATGTATCAAACAGGTGCGTCATACAAGTGGTGGAGGCAGCATGTCCCACATCTTCCAGACCTTAACAGGCAGGGAAGAGCAGTAGATCTCAAAGCAGGAGCAGGAAGGAGCCCTATGACATGATCAAGGTCCCTGTATGGGAAGCAGGAGCAGTATCACTTGCAGCAGGAGAGGTGGTGACTCTGTGTTCCCTTTCACTTCACAGGTGGCACTCTCTCTCTGGTGAGTCCCAGGTGTGATCTTCATTTTCTTTCTTTTCTAAAGAGCAATGGAGGCTAATTCCCTAACCATACCTTGTTGAGAGCTGGATTCCGGCCTCTGCCAAACGGGCAAAAATGATGCATTGTTCTCTGGTAAAGTGAATCTAGGCTCCCTGGTCGGCTGGAAGTAAGCATATGCGAATCAGATGATGAATCTAACTAATCAGAAAAGATCTGCCCAACCTGAAGTTGGATGGGAAAAAAATTTGAGCTGGACAAAAGCATTCCAATTTGATTTGCCAGTTGCTGAAGCATTCATGTTTTGTTCCAGCTGCATCTACTGACTGCCAGGGCCTTCCAATCAGTCCTAATGCATCATGAGTTAAAATACTTCCAGCTTCCTGTTGTCCATGCTTGAGCTGTGACTGCCACAGGTCTCTGAATTAGATACCCTGAGCACCACCACCCCCATACCTCCACCAAGAGCAAACCTTTAAAATTCTTACAGAATAGGTAAAGTCATTAAACCGTGATGTTTCGTGTTCATGAATAAAAAACAAAATTCGACATCGTGAGATATTGAAGCCAACGGAAACTGTCAACATTGTGAGATATTGGTACATCTTTTTGACCTGTACACTTAACATTACCTCATTAATACATTAGGCAAATTATTTTTGAATATCAGTAAATTAATTCTAAATTAGATACAGAAATTAAAAGACCAAGAAAAGCAAATATAATATAGAAAAAGAATAAGCAGAAGGACTTTCGAATACACTATAATATAACAGGTTCCTATTCTGTTAGGAAACAGGCCAACAAGGCAGAGAGACAGAAGCCCACATGAAAGAGTTGACTAATATTTGACAAACAACTAAAAGCTGTAAAATTGAGGCAAAACAAAATTTCAATAATGGAACTGGAACAACAGGATTATTATAATTATGAACTGAACCTAGACACAGACCTAACACCTTTTTTTAAGGTAATAAAATTCAACTTTACATTGTGTCACAGGAGAATGTAGATTTGAAAACTGCTAAATACTAGATGAGGAGGTAAATGCCTCTGGGTTCTGGAATGACCTTTCCAAACTGATATCTAGAACATTCTTGCTCTATAAAGTAATTAATAAGCTGTAATTCACTAAAATTTTAGTTTTCTCTCTCCTAAAAAGGAATTATTAAAAGACAACTTCAGATTTTATCAAAAATGCTTGCAAAACATCTAGCAAATAGCATACTTTTATCCCCATATGTAAAAACAACAACAACAACAAAAAAAACCACTTAAAATGCAACAAGAGAGAAAACAACATCCTCAGTATGGAAGATGAAAAGACAAGGAATGGGAACATGAGGTCTACAACATGTCCTTGTGAACACAGCAATGAAAATAACTCTGATGGCTAGATGTAGCGGAATAGTAGAGGATTGCCTCACTTGTACCTGTCTCTAAGGTTATTTGTCATCTAGTACCAAAAATTAGCAAAAAGATAACAGCACATTACAACTACCACTACTTTGGAAAGGCTACAGAATTGGGTTGGAAACACATTGGCAACAATAGAAAACAATGGAAACTGTCAGTCTACGCTTCTGCTTCTGTGAATATGTGTCTGTAAATGTTCCAGATACTTTGCAGTATGACACTTCAGAGTACCAGGGTTCTTTGGTTTGTTTGTTTTTGTTTTTAAGATTTATTTATTATTATATGTAAGTAAGTACACTGTAGCTGCCTTCAGACTCACCAGCAGAGCGCATCAGATCTCATTACGGATGGCTGTGAGCCACCATGTGGTTGCTGGGATTTGAACTCTGGACCTTCGGAAGAGCAGTCAGTGCTCTTAACCGCTGAGCCATCTTTAAGTTATTTTATTTATTTATATTCTAGTTGTTGCTTCTTGGTCTCCCCTCCCATAGTTCTTCATCCCATTCCTCCTTCCCCTTGCCTCAAACCAGCTGCTCCACACCCAGGGATCACCCTCCCCTGGGACCTCAAGTCTCTAGTATTAAGAACACCTACTCCTACTGCAGCCAGACCAGGCAGACCTCTTCTATGAATGTGCCAGGAACCTAGCAACTGACTCCTGTATGCTCCTGGTTGGTGGTTCAAGACTTTGGGAGCACCCTGGGGTCTGAGTTAGTTGAGACTGCTGGTCATCCTATGGGGTCACTCTCCCCTTCAGCTTCTTCAGTCCTTCCCCTAATTCAACCTCAGGGGTCCCTGACTTTAATCCAGTGGTGAAGTGTAAGTATATGCCTCTGTCTCAGTCAGTTGCTGGTAATGCCTCTCAGAGGACAGCCACGCCAGGCTCCTGTCTGTAAGTACATCATAGCATCAGTAATAAATAGTGTCAGGTCTTGGCACCCCCTCACCTATGAGATGGATTCCCAAGTTTTTGGACCATCTTTCCTTCAGTCTCGTCTCCTTTTTTGTCTCTGAAGTTTTTTTAGACAGCCAGTTAAGGCCCTATCTATCTTCAAGATTCTTCTTTCTGTCTAATGTTGGGCATTTGGGCTAAGGTGACCCCAATAAGTCCTAAGAGTCTCTCACCTCCGAGATCTCTGGTACTTTCTAGAGGCTCTCCGTTCCCGACTCCCCCATGAGGCTGCTTATTTCCATTCATTCTCTTGGCCTTCTGGTCTTCTCTCTTGCCCCTCGCCCAATATCTTATCATGTTCACCTTTCCTCTCCCATTCCTGATACCATCCAGGTCTCTCCTTCTCTCCCTCTGTCTCCTGTGATTGTTTCCTTCCCCATTATAAGTAAGCCCATCCTCACTTGGCCTTTCTGCTTGTTACACTCTTATGATCTGTAGGTTGTATACTAGGTATTATGTACTTTTTGGCAAATGTCCACCAATTAGTTAGTAAATACCATGCATGTTCTTTCGGGTCTGGGTAACCTCATTCTGGATGATATTTTCTAGTTCCATTCATTTGCCTGCAAATTCATGATGCCCTCTTTTTTAATAGATGAATAGTATCCAATGGTGTAAATAAACCACATTTTGTGTATCTAGTCTTCATTTGAGGGACATCTGGGTTGCTTCCATCTTCTGGGTATTACAAACAAGGCTGCTGTGGAAATAGTAGAGGACTTTTTCTCATGGTACGGTGCTGCATAGCATCTATTTAGTATATGCCCAAGAATGGTATAGCTGGGTCTTCAGGTAGAATTATTTTCAATTTTCTTAGGATCCTCCAGATTGATTTCCAGAGTTGTTGTTCCAGCTTGCAATCTCACCAGCAATGGAGGAGTGTTCCTCTTTTTTTAAAAAAAAAAATAATTTATTTATTCACTTTACATCCTGGTAACAGTCCCATCCTTCCTCTTCTCCCAATCCTACCCCTGCAAATCCCTCCCCCATTAACCCCTTCCCTTCTTCTCAGAGAAAGTGAACCCCTCCCATGCTTGGGTATCCACATTCTCACCAGCATGTCATGTCACCTGAGTTTTTTTTTTTTTTTTTTATCTTAGCCATTCTGGTTGGTGTGAGGTGGTATCTCAGGGGTGTTTAGATTTGCATTTCACTGATGACTAAACATTCTGAACATTTCTTTAAGTGCTTCCCAGCCATGCTTCTAGTGTGAAGTCCCTGTTTAGTTCTGTGCTCCATTTTTAATTGGATTATTTGGTTTATGGAATTTAACTCCTTGAGTTCTTTATATATTTTGGATATTAGCCTTCTGTCCGATGTAGGGTTAGTGAAGAATATTTCCAGATTTGTAGGTTGCCAATTTGTCTTATTGATAATGTCTTTTGCCTTACAGAAGCTTTTCACTTTCACAAGGTCTCATTTATCAATTTTTGATCTTAGAGCCTATGCCATTTATGTTATCTACAGGAAATCTCCCCCTATGCCAATGAGTTTGAGGCTTTCAGGCTATGAGATCCCATTTTTTTCTTCTATTAGATTCAGTATATCTAGTTTTATGTGGCTATCTTTGATGTACTTGAGCTTTGGACTTGAGCTTTGTGCAAGATCTATTTTCATTCTTCTACATACAGACTGTCAGTTACACCAGAATCATTTATTGAAGATGCTTTCTTTTTTTGAATGTATGTTTTTGGCTTCTTTGTCAAAGTTCAAGGTATATGGGTTTACTACTGGGTCTTTCAATCTATTTCATTGATTGACCTGTCTTTCTCTGTACCATTAGAATGAGGTTTAACAATCCTGCCTCTACCCCTCTGTATAGGAGTCACAATTTCGATCAACATAAAACTTGTCCTTAGACACTATGGCTTGAAATCTCTGATTTAGTTGCCTGTGTTTAAGATCCAGTACATTGTCCATGTCTGGCTACAGCCTAAATATGCTTTCTGTATTTATCAACACTCCTTGAAGAAAATATTACAGATAAATGAGCTTTTTGTATAGCACTGATTCTCATCCGGAAGTCAATTGTATATATTATTGTTCAAACAAGTACTATTACTCTTTTAGTAGTATTAATACTAAAAGGCCTCCAGTTAAAGGACTTGGCTCAGCCATTGAGAGTGCTTGCAGCTCTGGCACAGGCCCCATGTTCTGTTTGTAGCACACAAGTGTCACAACTCAGAACTGCCAGTAACTCCAGTTTCAGGGGATCCAAACCCCTGATGTGGCCTCCAAATGAGGCCTCCACATGTATACACATGGTGCACATACAGACAAGCCACAATATTTTTTAAATAAATAAGATTATTATATGACATAAGTTTTCATTCATACATTAATAAGTACTGAAGTTGTTTGAGATAATATGGAAGAAAGAGTAAGGCTTCCAGGTTTTACTTAGTCCAGGGATTTAATTTTATATATCTTATTACCTTATCCTAGGAAGAATGCATGATGTAGATAATGTGTGACTGCTGTTATGTTATGGACTAGAATCTATAAGCACTGTATAGTCAACTAACTGTACTCTACATATTTAACTTACTCCCTAAGGGCTTTTGTATTTTATTTAACTTTTCTTTTTGCTGTTGTTATTTGTTTTCATTTTCTTCATATTGTTCCATTAAGTGAGGAAAAATATTATAGTACCAAAAGTAAGCAAATCATATCAACGAGGTCAGAGGAGAATGAAGCTAAAAATGCTATAAAACAAGCCCAGGGCAAGTTCAGCTCCACCCACCTTCCCTCCCTCTGCTGAGCCAGGTCTCTGATGGTATCTGTCATCCACCTCCTACCTTTTCCTCAGACTTTTTGGTTTTTTCCAGCTTTCTTTCTTCTGTTCATATTCTCTTTCTTTTCCACTTCCTCTCCCTTCCTTTCCCCTATTGTCTCTCCTCTCCTCTTTTCTTGTTTCCTTTATTTTATTTCCTTCTTCCTTGGTAGAAAGACCTGATAATCAATTCAACATTCCTGTCAAAGAGCATTTCTTCACATTAAGTAAAAAGTATTTCAAGCAATCAATATGCATATATAAGCATTCTATTTGGATAGTAATTAAAGCAATGGACTTGAGTTACATTAAAATACTTCCCAATTAGCAATAGAGAATACAAGTGCACCGGCAGTTTAATGACAGCATCAATATTTAGCAATGCCAGGTTCACCTTGTTAAACAAGACAGAAATGCTGTCATGATGGAAGCACTCTAACATTTCTATAATACATTTCCCTGTTAACAGTCTTGTACTAAAATTTGAATTATTATCCATGATGCTATACTTTTGACCGCAAGTCAATAGTCTTTAAAAACTTATACATGTATAATTTTACAGTGTTGTTTTGAAACAAGAACGTTTACAAATGAAAATATCAAGTTGAATATGTTAACTGCATCTTGATTTAGCCTAAGAAGTTGTGCATACAATATTGTTTATCTTCAGATTGCTTCCCATCTGGTGCACATGCATGCCTCCATTTGTGAATACCTTGCAATTTTCTGTGCTGAGTTAGCTCCTATTCAACATGACATTTTAGCAAATGGAAAAACATTAATGTTAATTTAAACTTACGAAACAATCACGGCTCCAAAAGAGAAAAAATAACTATAGGCGAATGCTTTAGAAACTTTAGCTCAGAATAAAACAATTAACTTCAAAAAGAGTAGACATTTAACCCCACCCATCAGGTTCCAGTTTCCATAAGTTCATGGCTAGAGATGATTTCATGTGTCTAAACCAAAGAGATGACAATATTAGAGGATCAAAGTCAAAAGAATGAAAATTATTTTAGGTGAAGAAACAAAAGGGAACTTTGGGAATAAGAAAAGATCAACAGGGCCTGGTGAGATGGCTTAGTGGTTAAGAACACTGACTGCTCTCCCAAAGGTCCTGAGTTCAAATCCCAGCAACCACATGGTGGCTCACAACCATCCATAATGAGATCTGATGCCCTCTTGTGGTGTGTCTGAAGACAGCTACAGTGTATTTATACATAATAATAAATAAATCTTTTTAAAAGAGATCAACAAAGAAATGTATTTTTATTATCCTTACAAATATTCAGGAGAGCAGATTTGTTCCATTGTGGAGTACACTCCAACCTACTGATGTAAAAAAATAAGGAAGTCTTCTTAGAATTGTATTTTTTTCACCAAGTTTGTATCATAACAAGCAGAAGACAATATATTTATGTTTTATGGTAAAGTTTATTAATAATGTTCAAAGACTTGAAGAGAGAAAAAAGTGAGAAAAAAATACCTGCTAATTTGTAAATAAAGAGGCTATCTTTAAGGACACTCTGACCAAAGGTTATAGATAAGAAAATATAATACCAAAAATAAGTTGAGTATTTTTACTCACTAGAATACAGATATTAAAATTGAGCCTCCTTACATGCAAATATTCCTTGAAGATATCATATAAATATGACAGAACTTAAGTTTTTTGCTTTAATAAACCAGTCTGTTGCATTGATAATAATATATGAGGCAATGAAATTTATGTGGAGGATTAACTTGGAAAGAAGGAAAACATATAAAATGTCATAGAATCTTAGACAATTGACTTCACAGAGCAGAGTAATTTTTATTTTGTTAAATTTTTGAAAATAAGCAGGTTTATGAAATTGAAATCTCTAAGGAACTTTAAGAATGAAGATAATATTTAATATTTCCATGCCCTCTAGAAATGTATTATAATATTAATTATGACTACTTACATTTAAGAATTATTCTTAATGCCATTACTCATGGCATTAATGTAATCTAAAACACAGAGGTATTTCATTTAAGCACACAATAGAAAATTGCATGGTATGTCTACCAAACCTGATCCTAAAGCAGAGCAAGCATGATCATTTGCCATAACTGAGATCAAGTTTAGAAGGGAAAGGAGGTCAGGGTTTCTATCTGTGGTTAATTGGACAATTATGGATTCAACAACTATATTATACTCTGGTGTGCACTCTATTTTAATCATGAAAATGAATTATATTATATTTAACCCAAGATGTGTAGTCACCAGTTTTGAAAATATATATGTGCTTAAATATAAATATTATATCCCAAAAGTCAATTTTACCTATAGCAAAATACCACATTAATTTAGAAGCTCAAAGTCTCTAAATGGACAAAGATAAATTGCTTTAATAAGATGTTGCTGGGGAGAAAAGCATGGAAAGTTTCTTTGAGGTTCATGATCTCAATAAATGAATATAATTATTTTAAATCCAAAACTCATTTTAAGTGATAATGGGTTGTCCCTGCCAACTTCTATCTAGCATACATTTTGTAAAGGCCAACTACATGAAGGCATAGTTTACTACTGAAATACAATGTCACAAAATATAAGAAATTGTCAAAATTTCAAGGATGCATTTATTATGGACAATTCTAATTTTTCTGTCATTCATTCCAGGAAACTGTTTATTAGACAAATGCTATACAGCTGAGATGAATTTGCAAACTCTACTCCCAGTGTGCTCATAATGATAAATGTATATATTATAGTAGACTTGCTGGTCACAAAATATCCAAAGACTTGTAAGCAAAGAAAAGCGACATTTTTAAATATAACTGTAAGTGATCATAAATATTCATGTTTGTTTAAAAAAATGAGTTACATAAAAAAAATGGGTGGATGTTCACCTTGGTAATCTGTGATCATTTTGTGATGTTGATGTTTGGCAATTTAAATAAGGTAATTACTTGCTAGTTTTATTGTGGTTCATAACAGTTCTATACTCTTTTCTTCATTAGAGCACTAATAGAAACATCCTAGGTATGTATTAATGTATTCTAAAGGTGAAGAACAATAAGCAGGTAAAGAGATTAGTAGAATATCAAAACACCCTACCTACTCTAGACACTGGTGAGAGCTTCAACAGTGCTCATAACAAAAGGGGACTTACTGGACAGGTTTTGTTCACAAGATCCTTGACGTCCTGAAAGTTTAGATGAAAGAAAAAGAGGAGTGTCCAGCCTTACAGAAAAAGTGTTTGCTTAAGCAAAGTTTAAGTGAATGATGACTTAGAAATGTGTGCAAGATCAAGGTAATAATACAGGTTGAAGCTGATGCTGAACAAGAATTCTACCTGCACATTTCCTTCAGGATGTCAATGATAATAGAAGCATTAATGATGCACTTATTGATGATTCTATTACTTAAGAGTGCGTTGGGAGATTGACTGATAAGTTTATAGGTTTTTGTTAAGTGAATAACCATAGAGTTCAGGATGATATGCGAATGTAGGGATCTAGTATTAAACAAAAGGCAGTAACTTTCAAACTGAAATCAATATAAAGATTATCCAACACATAAAATAAATTGAAATGAGATATTTGAATAGTGTCAGTCAGGGTTTCTATTCCTGCACAAACATCATGACCAAGAAGCTAGTTGGGCCTTACCTCCCATGAAATATGTGTCAGCTTACATCACTGTTCATCACTAAAGGAATTCAGAACTGGAACTGAAGCAGGAGCTGATGCAGAGGCCGTGGAGGGATGTTTCTTACTGGCTTGCTTCCCCTGGCTTGCTCAGCTTGATTTCTTATGGAACCCAAGACTACCAACCTAGGGATGGTACCACCCACAATGGGCCCTCACCCTTGATCAGCATCTGAGAAAATGCCCCACAGCTGGATCTCATGGAGGCACTTCCCCAGCTGAAGTTCCCTTCTCTGTGATAACTGCAGCCTATGCCAAGTTAACATACAAAATCAGCCAGTAAAAATAGTATATATTTGTCTAGAAGATAGAATAAAAATGTGTGTGTATATGTGTGTGTATTACTATAATCATAACAAGTTGATAGTAGTTAACATTTTTATTTAAAGTCACACATGAGTGAGTGTGAGCACACATACACACACATGTATCTCAACAAATGTGTAGACATCAGAGGACATAATCTGGCAAAGTTCTCTCTTTAAAATATATGAGTCCTGGAAATTGAAATAAGTGTGTCAGGCTTGGTAATAAGCAAGTTACCTGTTGAGTCAACTTGAAAGCCTATTAAGTATACTTTTATCAAGCTTACTTCCCATGAAATATATGTCAGGCAAAATTCCAAGTCCATTATAAATTTTAACTCATTTATACTTCATAGCACCATTTTTTAGACATTTAACGATACTGCAAAAGACAAGCAAGATTAAAGCTTTTTTAATGAGTAATATTCTATTTAATTATTTTCATGAAATGAAAAAGGTATATAGGCTTTAAGGCAAATTAGGGAGAACTACATCTAAAAATGTATATGTTGTAATGGTTTGCAACTACATATACACACATAAATATAAATTATCAATACAGTGTTCAACCTCAATAATACAACACTGGAAAATTAATTCAAGAATTATGTAAATTCTTCAATTTGTCCATTGTATTTGGGATATCTCATTTTATAATTCAACCTGGATTCAATTCATTGAATGCTTTTCATAGTTTTATAATTAACACATTACTAATTCATTTGAGAAATGGAGAGTTATGTGAGTTCAGTTATATTGAACTTCATTAATTGTATAGCTGGTGCTATTGATTTGATCTTTAAGGTATACTTCTTCCTTTCCTGGTCATTGGAACGTCAGTCCATTTTTCTCATCACTGTAGTGGCCAACCTCAAATAAGGATTCATTGGTTTAGAGTAAAGGTTCAGAGGAGGAAGCCACTGTGGAAAAAGAAGCACCAAGTCTCACACACTGAGGGCAGATTGCACATAGCTGGGTCACAGCTCAGAGGACTGAACCTGAAGCAAAGGAGGCCATACACCCAACCATGCTCAGTAGCCTACATACGTCACGTAGGGACAAATTCGAAAGCTTTTTGAACCTACAAGAATAAATCCAGTGGAGCAATTTGTACCTGTTGACAGCATAACTGCCTGTGACTTAAAGGATTAAGGTGATGTTTTAAATGAATGAGGAAGAGCATAGTTAATAAAAACATTGTGATCAGATGACTGCAAATACCACATATTTTCTTTATTCCCTATGCTGATCAAGTCTATCTAAGTAGCAGAAATGCATCACAATATTATAGCTGCAAAGCACCTTAATGATAATTCTGCTATCTATAGAGATAACAAGACTGGAAATCTAGCCATTGACACTCCCTTTATGCTCCCGTGTAGCGTTCTGCAATTTTACTTACTCTGAAAATCAAAGACTATGTTTTGTTTCCATATGTGGGCAAATGTATGTCAAGGCAAGAAAATCAATGTTTTTTATGTGGATTAAGGGCAGCAAAACTAAAGCCTCATGTTTCAAAGTAGACACATCATGGAAATGCCTCCCTGGTCTCCATCCTCAAATTCTAATTGGTAAAATAATCTACACTCTTATAAAATATGTAAAATAAGCTAAATTCTTAGTATTTCTTTGATGGATGCAAAATAACCATCATGGGAACATAGAAAGGAATTGCTATCCTAAAAGTTTATTTCAGAAAATCATGTTAGGCATTTTTTCCCTCTAAATATTTCTCTACATATAATATTGCTTAGTACCATTAAACGTTTAACACTTACTCCTGTCTAAACTACCTATTTTACCTTACACAGTATGGCATTTGTTCCTGCAATGAGCTAAGTATTTTCTGTCTCAAAAGATATTAAAGTGGTATTGTGGTTCATCCAATTAAATAGTAGTCTTTATATATCCCCAGCAAAAAGGCTGAGCCACAAGAAGTCTGAACTTAATTGAAGTTTTAGATGAAAGGCAAAGTGAAATTGAAAAGGTGATCCCATTTATACATTCTTAACAACTAGACATTTATAAATATACTATATATTTTAGAATCAAGTCAAAATGTATTCCATGAAACAGTATGGAGGTATTAGGAAAGCATAGAGACAGGACAACATTCAAAAGCTCTCAGGAGATAACTCAGAAACTGTATAAAATAAATATCAAGGGTATAAAACTAACAACAATGTGAAACAATGTAGTCCTTCTGATACCTAGGAAAGACTGTTCTCAATCACAGGGCCTTTGTATGATCCTGCAGATGTATTTTATATTCCATAATGAAACACTATCAGAATCTTCAGAGTGGGCAAAGCTCTGCTCATAAATTTGTCACAGTGCAATAAATCCAAATGGAGTGAATCAAGATATAAATATAAAACTTTGAAGTTTTCATCTACTTTGGCTCTTTGGGAGACTAGACTGGACTGGCAATGTCAATACAATAAACAACAGTGAAGGGCTTAGTGAATTCTTTGTGGGAAAAAATTATTATAGGAAAAGCAAGGTCATTTTCTTGTCACATAAGAATTTTAAGCATCAAACCTGGAAATAAAACATTTATATAGCATGCAATAAAATGCACTATTTAAGGTTTTAAATTTTTTTCTTGCTCTTTAAATGCATCTATTTAAGCAACTATGTCTTCAACATATGCAGTCCTGTAGATATTGTTTCTGAACGGAATTGGCATCCAATTGATTAGAGATAGTGTTGCAAAATTCTTAGCTTTTGCAGCTTTGTTTCAGTTAATTTCACAGTTACCATCTGGGCCTAGTTTCAATGATTTTCCATAAATGAGAAAACATATCAAATAATTTCAACAACAGATGTGAAGATGGAATAATTCATCATTATTAAAAGAAGCTTCTAAATACTGTTGATAGTTTTAGTCAATGCATACATAATTACATAGAATTAAAATCTCAGTATTTGTTAAATAAATAAATGCAAATAAAATAATGCAAACAGCACTTATTAAGATGTGTCCTTTGATATACTTGGGCTAGCATGTTAAGGATAGTGATACGAAAGAAGATAATAAGAAAACAAAGAAGGTTCCAGGCTGCTGTGTTTATTTTAATATATTCTTAAGATTAAGCAAAAAGCCATTGCTGGCAAAATGAGTAGATGTGTAAGAATAAATTAGAATAATATGTGGAAATGGAAGAACTATATTAAATCATGGGAAAAGTTGTATAGTTCAGGTCTCTGAGAGTTAAATGTTGGCATCTAAGCATAAATGAGAACAGGAGTCAGACAGGATGGTTCAAGTTGAGGCTTCAACCTTTGAGCACTTCTACTTGCTGACTGTGACTTACACCATTGAAGACATTCTGGTTCTTTGAAAAACAGCAAAGGCAGCCAATCAACAAACAGCTTTCTTCCCTCAAGGCTCCTCTGACTACAGTCCCTCCCCTTTGTAATTAAAGTTAAAACCCAAGAGCAAGAACTTGATAGAGAACACCAGAGTCTCAAGAATACAAACCTACATTCCTAGAGTGATCTGTTGTTTTTTACCCCTGTTAGATTCTTTTTATTTAATTGAAATAATTTTCTCTCCAACTACTTCCTGCTATCTCATTATTCCCTAACTGCAATTCTTTCCCAAATTTACTGCCTCCTTTTCTTTCATGATTGTTGCTAATTATACATTTAAATGGAAATACCACAATAAATGAAATCTACTGAGTTCATTCAGTGTTGCATGCACATATATGATACAAAGACTGATCATATTGAATTATATAGCCAATCAGGGAGCTCATTTCTGGGGAAAATTAACTCTTCATTTCCTATCAGTTAATTGCTTATGGTGTTCATACAGGGTTGAGTGTCCCATGCACACTGGGATGTCAACTAGTGTCAAAATTGTTCTTGTGTCATCTAGGCAAGCATATTGTTAAGATTTCACAGGTGGACCTTTCATGTCATAGTCAGAAGGGACACTACCACACAACAAACTTCCTACCCAATAAACTCTTAAAAATTTTTGAACTCCTATGATGTTTTGAGAGGAGCCTTAGGTTCAGCCATTGTTGAATAGAGGTGTGTGGTAGAAATGAAGAAATTAACCTAGTTTAGACCTGGAAGCTCCATTCCTCCTGGGTATCATTCATAGAATTAGAAGTGCTTAGCTATAACCCTTGCAAGCTACAATAATGACAGCCTTGCAAGTTATTTCTATAGTTCCAATACTGGCATGAACATCACGGAAGTAAGCGACCATTTTTGATTAGCCTTACAACCTAAAGTGATTTGATTTCATTCATGGAATGAAACCCATACCTGGAGCCATTGTTACAATAAGAACCTGTGGCTAGATAGGTAATACAGTATATGGGGTAAACCTATTGCAATTATACTGCCTATCAGACTTAGCATTAAGTCATTTCCTAATGGCTTATCACTATCTTCACAGACATTTCAACCCTCCTATGAGAAGCTTCCATTTACAATACATGGTGATTCACTCAGAAACCCACAAATGCTCAAGGAGTAAAAAAAATAAAAGATGTCAGAATTTTCAACCCTAAGGCAAACATTGATACCACACTTTATCCCTTAAGGACTCGGGGACCATTCCAGAAGAGAGGAAAGAATGTAGGAGCCTGAGGTGGTGCATACTTATAAGGAAATATTCACTTCTGGACACAGCTGGGAAGCTTCACAAAGGGCCTCATGTCAGTTGCGACAGAATGTAAAAAATCCTGTGTAAGAGAAAGGAAGATCAAATCTCAGCATGAGGCATGAGTTGGCCACTTAGTATCATTCTGAGATGTTGAACTATTGGGATATGTTATTTCCTGGGAGAGAGTGAGATGCCTTTATTTAAAGTTATAGCCCCTGGCAATTCAACAACACTCCAGGGGAACTACAAATCTCAGAGTCTTTGAGCAGCACAAATAGCTGTTGAAGGATTAAGAAAAAGAACACAAAACTGAATGTGTGGACTCTGTAGGGAAGATCTGGAGAAAGTTGGGGCAGAGAGAATATATATGTTCAAAACACATTGAGCCACAGTCTCAGAAAACTAAAACATAGATCAATAAATAAATATCCAGATGGAAGTTATATTTAAGGCACTTAATAAGAATGGATATAAGACTTTTGAAAGATAATTACATAAAGATTTTATATAGTTTAAATCCAGCCAAAATGTGCTAACTATAGAAGACAAAATGTGAGAGTGTAAGACTCTGGCAAGCCTCAGCTTACCAGGGACCTTCTGAGTAGGGAATCAATGCAAAAACCAAGAGGAATTTATTGTTCCAACATGTGGTGATTGCCATGCACATGGGAAGAGAGAATGACCATGCACAACCCATCCAGGGAGTCTTTATACACTCCTTAAGGCAGCAGCCATTAGGCACAATGTGATTGGCAGAACAGTGTGACTTTTAAAATGATTGGTCTAAAGGGAATGGTGTAGGAGGTCGAGGAAGCCCCCGAAGATGGCCAATGGTCAGTCCCTCCTTCCTTTGTTCTGAGGAATGTAATTAGTCCCTCCCTCCGGAGGGGAGGGGTGCCTATGTTCTTTATGACCTTTTTCTTTCAGGAGGGGAGGGGTCTGGTGGAACTTTCCAAAGTTTCTGAGTGCCTTCTTCAGGGGGACAAATTTCTAATTAAAGCACTCTCATATTAAGAGCTCATTGAAGAGACAACCTACTGGAACAAACCTGTAATGTCCATTTTTCTGTAGATTTAGGAAGGTAAAGTTCAGGGTCAGTATGTGTTATTGCATGAATTCAAGTCCAGTATATGTGCCCTTCCTCCAACCTTGAGTAGGCTAAACAGACCCACAACAGCTGGAGTCTTCTGGCCTTGCTGCAGCATTTGCAATTTCCAACAGGAGCTTTGAGGAGTAGACTGCCCACTGAGCTTGCTTTGCAACACAATCCAGCTGAAACAAAGGACAGGTCTGTAAGCTTTCCCTGTTTACACAGTGCTGGCCGGGTGGTGTTGGCACACTCCTTTAATCCCAGAGTTTGGGAGGCAGAGGCAGGCAGATTTCTGAGTTGAAGGCCTGCCTCTTGGAAAAACAAAACAAAGCAAAACAAAAATCAAAACAAAACAAAAAAACCCCACAGTGTTGAATATTAAACTTTGAGTTTTGATGAGACTAAACTTTGTCTTAGCTTCATCCTTCTCTCACATCTTGCCCTTTTTCATTTCCAACCCCCTTTCAGGTTATACTGAAAGGCTGCTGGATGGCTACAAATATAGATAACAGTGAAATGATATCTTAAAAGACAAAAAATAACAACAATTTTTCATGTGTAACTGCCCACAGTTACACATCAAATGGGTAACCTGGAAGGGAAGCTGGGGATGTAAGGAAAGACAGTGAAAAGAGATGGAGACCAAGACAACATTGCTGTTCAATGTCTTGAAGTTTAATGAAGAACTCCAAATATACAGGCAAGGGAAAACCCTTCCCCCAAGGCTGGAATCTTCTCAGCAGAATCGGTTTGGTTGCTCCACAGGTGGCTAGTGTTTCTCAGGAAACTGCAGGTCCTTGAAGAACAATGGGCTTCAACCTTGGTCCAGCACTCAAAGCTAGGTGGGGTGGATTATGGCTAACACAAAGGCTGGCAGAGGTACTTCACTTTGTTCAATTTCAAGTTCCTGCCAGCTAGCAGGGCACCTCAATAAGGCTCTCTACATTCATGAATTAATTAATGTATTTCCTTTACATATCAATAGCAGCTTTCTCTCCCTCTTTTCCTCCCAGTCTCACCCTCTCACCTCCATTCCCTCCCTTTCTCCTTATATAAAAGGGGAAGTCTCCCATGGCTATCAATCCATCTTGGCATATCAAGTTGCAGTAGGACTAGGTACATCTGTTGAGCCTAGACAATGCAGCTCAATTAGATGAAAGGATCCAAAGGGAGGCAGTGAGTCAGACACTGTCCCTGCTCTTGCTATTAGGGGACCCACATTAAGACCAAGCTGCATGTCTGTTACATATATTTAGGGGGTCTAGGTCTGTCCCATGCATGCTTTTTACTTGATAGTTCAGTCTCTTTTGAGCCCCACCATATGTTTTTTTTTTTTTATGTGTTGCTGAATTTTCTGACTCCTTCAATCCTTCCTCTATGTTCCACAAGATTAACTGAGCTATGTTTAATGTTTGGCTGTGCTCCTGTCTGCTAGCATAGCAGAATATGATTAATAGTGTCAACAATGGGCTCTCTCTAATAGCATGGGACCGAAGTTGGGATAGTCATTAGTTGGCCATTCCCACATTTTCTACTCTATCATTATCTCTGTATGTCTTGTAGATAGGAAAAATTGTAGATCAAAGGTTTTTGTGGCTAGGTTGCTGTCCCCATCCTTCCATTAGAATCCTTATCTGATTACAGGAAGTGGGTTCTTCAAGTTCCATATCAACTTAACTAGTGGTCCTATCTAGGGTCACCCTTATAGATTCCTGGGAATTTCCCTTGTCCTAGGTTTCTAGCTTAACCCAGAGATGCTCTCCACCCCTCATACATGATGAGTTTGAGAGAAATCTCTGTCTTCCCCAGACTTGAACTCTCCTGTTCATTCCCCACATCCTCTCCTACACTGTTTCCCCCATCCATCCACACCAGATGTCTTTTATTTCCTCTTTTCAGTGAGATTCAAGTATCCTCTCTTGGGCCCTCATTGTTACTCAGGTATTCAAACAAATATTTTTAAAGAGGACCAGATACTGGACATAACCAACTAGCAAAGGCCGTAAGTAGCATACAAGGACTCAAAGAGTCAGTACCCAGGAGAGGAAGGATGGGTAAGAATAATAAAGGTCTATTTGGGGAATAGAAATGCTGTTGAAATATGATGAAAAGGGGGACATCAGGCAGGGACAGGGAAGCTTTATCAGCTGTTGCTGAGTCAGTTCAGATTAGGCTCCATACTGGTTGCCTACAGTAAGCAATATACACATTAAAAACAGAATGACAAAAACCAAATAAGAAATGATGGTATACTAGAGAGCAATTTAGTTAACTTTGTGTAGACTTTATGACAGTGTCAAGCACAGATTATTCACAAGAGCAGAAATAGGATTCATTTTATTTTTTCCTAGAGGAGAAGAGAGTTCCTGAGGTTGTGCTAGATCTCAGTGGTTGAATGCTTTTCTACTCATAAGGTGCTGGGTTGGATGTCTAGTTCAGGAGTCTTACTATAAAGATAGTGGCTTATAATAAAGACAGGGAAGCCAGAATCATGGATTCTCAAAAATTTGGCTGTCTAAATGTACTAGCTGGTTTTGTGTGTTAATGTGACACAAGCTGGAAATATCATGGAGAAAGGAGCTTCAGTTGAGGAAATGCCTCCATGAGATCCAGCTGTAAGGCATTTTCTCAATTAGTGATCAAGGGGGGAGGGCCCATTGTTGGTGGTGCCATCCCTGGGCTGGTAGTCTTGGGTTCTATAAGAAACCAAACTGAGCAAGGCAGAGGAAGCAAGCCAGTATCATTCCTCCATGGCCTCTGTATCAGCTCCTGCTCTCTGAGCTGCTTGAGTTCCAGTTCTGACTTCCTTTGATGATAAACAGCAGTGTGGAAGAGTAAGCTGAATAAACCCTTTCCTCTGCAACTTGCTTCTTGATGTTTTGTGCAGGAATAGAAACCCTGACTAAGACTAAACAAGACTTACATAATGAAAACACCAATTGACATGTCAACATGAAGAAGAATCTCACATGGGGCCTACCCTCCAGATAAAGAGCTACAATAAATTAATAACCAGCACCCTGATAGGTTATCCAATCCCAAGAGGTTAACCCCAAGCAATATACACTATGTGTATGTAAATGAGTACCACTAAACAGACACAAAAAAGTATGGTGTATGTGTATGTATGTGCGTGTATGTGCATTTACATGTGTTGTGTGCACATGCAAAGCAATAACATATGAAGAAAAAGAACACATAAGGGAGGGAGTTATATATATATATTTGATGGTATAGATTTATACAATATAGGCTCCCAGTTGAGTTAACAAAAATATTTTATTTGAACATAAAGATTTAAAATGTGAATTTAGTAGCATAGTTCTCTCATTTTATGTATCATATGTACTCATTTTTTATTTGAACTTTATTAAGATAGAAGTTACCTCTTTGGATCAGAAAAGGTACTCAATTGCCCATTTCTCATTGCACTGTAAAAAATCTATACCTAAACTAGAATTATTTCCATTAAAGATGAAAATGTTTAAGAAGATATATACATTTGTGTTGGTGTATGTATGTATGTATCTGTATATTTGTATGTATATTGTATGTCTAGGTTGTATGTTTGTATGTCTAGGTTGCAAATTGACTTCTAATCCAGGAACAATATGACAAGAGTAAATTTGCAACCTAGACATATCTTTATGTAGCAGACATTCTCCTATTTCAGCCCTTAGTAGTTGCATTACAGGCTAGGGTCACCATATCTAGCTCAAATTCATTTTGAAATGTGATATTAGTAATAAAAACAAATGAATACAATGAATTTGAACATAAATTGCCATGACAGAGAATAACTGAATTTTATATACATAATACACACATATGTACATACATGTATGTAAATATGTACATAGTCGTGTAACTTATTAGGTACTTAGTGGTCATAAACATTAATGAGAAAGAGTGAAATACAATGTCCTGAATGTGAGAAAGGCAGGGTATTTATGACTCTTTTCTGTGACACAATAAAAACTGTGAGTGAAGTAAAAATGATTTGCAGTATGATCATGACTGGACTCTTTAAACTGTTGTACTTTACCCATCAATTTCATAGGGACAGTATTTATATCTCAGAGCTTAAGTCACTATTGAATAAAAGGCACTACTTAACCCTTTTTGGTGAAGCACTCTATATATGGTACCAAACCCAATGGGTCAGTAGTTAAATTTGACTGGTTGAAATCTCTCAGTTGTAATGCAAAAGTTATTTCTAACATTATTGCCTTTGTTCAAATAATCCAAGAAGCAGTTACATCACATTTAGTTGAAAGCTTTATTAAAGTATTTTTTCCTTGAAATAACCTCTTTATTCTCCTCCTAAGTCCAAGTGAATGAAACCTATCTTTAAATCACATCAATCTGCCTTCTCATTTTCCCCGTTCTCTTTCTATTGATCCAGCAACACCACTCTACTTAGAGAATTCTATTTCCTTTTGCTATGATTTATCTCTGATTAAAATCCTCTTCTAGGGTTGGGACATGGAGAAATGGCTCAACAGGTAAGAATACTGGATGCTTTCCAAAGGATTAGGGTTACACATGAAAGTTTACAACCATCTGTAACTCTAGTTCCAGGGGGATGTAATGCCCCCTTCTGGAGTCTGCAGACACAAGGCACACAGACATACAGAAATAGACCCATACTCATTTATTTTAATTATTTTCTAAAAACTTCTTTCTTGAACCCACCCTTGATTAGATTAATGTTTCTATTCAAGTCCTCATTAAAAATCACTGGTATTTGCTATTATTTCTTTCTTTCTTTCTTTCTTTCTTTCTTTTTTTTTTTTTTTTTTTTTTTTTTGTTTTTTTGAGACAGGGTTTCCCTGTGTAGCCTTGACTGTCCTGGAACTCACTCTGTAGACCAGGCTGGTCTCGAACTCAGGAATTTGCCTGTCTCTGCCTCCCAAGTGCTGGGATTACAGGCGTGCGCCACCACTGCCCGGCTATTATTTCTTATTATGACAAGAATGTGTAGATGTTACTTTAGCATCTTAGGGCAGTGACCAGATTATATTCACCACTGTATTCTCTAAGAGTAATGATGTCTACAAAAAAAAACAGTATTAGGAAAATGCTTGTATGCCATAAGTGAATGAACACATTCTTTGTCCCATAAGTCCTCTCCCATCTCCATTTCCCAATCACCACCCACCACCACCATTTCTCTGTTCTGGTACCGTTGGATCCAGTCTTTTCAGGACCAGGGTCCTCTCCTTCCTTCATCTTGGGAATCTTTTGATTTGCTAATTGTGCCTTGAGTAATCAGAGGTTCTTGGCTAATTAATACCCACTTATTAGTAATTGCATTTCATGTGTATTCTTTTGTGATAGGCTTAACTCACTTAGGATGATATTTTCCAGATCCAACCATTTGCCTACAAATTGCATGAATTCAGTATTTTTAATTGCTTAGTAGTATTCCATTGTATAAATATACCACATTTTGTGTATCCATTCCTCCTTTGAGGGACATCTGGGCTCCTTCCAACTTCTGGCTGTTATAAATAAAACTGCTATGAATATAGTAGAGCATGAGTCTTTATTGTAGGCAGGGGAATCCTCTGGGTATATGCCCAGGAGTGGTATGACAGTGTCCTCTGGAAGTGTGATGCCCAATTTTCTGAGGAACCGCCAGACTGATTTCCAGAGCAGTTACACCATCTTGCAATCTCACGAAAAGTGTAGGAGTGTTCCTCATTCTCCACATCCTCGCCAGGACCTGTTGTCTCTTGATTTTTAATCTGAGCCATTCTGACTGGTGTGAGGTGGAATCTCAGGGTTGTTTTGATTTGCATTTCCCTGATAACTAATGATGTTGAACATCTTTTAAGGTGTTTCTCGGCAATTTGAATTTCTTCTGGTGAAAATTTTTTGTTTAGCTCACTACCCCATTTTTGATAGGGTTATTTGTTTCTTTGGGGTCTAACTTCTTGAGTTCTTTGTATATATTGGATATTAGCCCTCTGTCAGATGTGGGGTTGGTGAAGATCTTTTCCCACTTTGTTGGTTGTCGTTTTGTCCTTCTGACAGTGTCCTTTGCCTTACAGAAGCTTTGTAATTTTATGAGGTCTCATTTGTCAATTCTTGATCTTAGAGCATAAGCTATTGGTGTTCTGTTCAGAAACTTTCCCCCTGTGCCCATGTCCTCCAGGGTCTTCCCCAATTTCTTTTCTATTAGTTTTAGAGTGTCTGGTTTTATGTGGCGGTCCTTAATCCATTTGGAGTTGATCTTCGTACAAGGAGATAAGAGTGGATCAATCCTCTTCTGCATGTTGACCTCCAGTTGAACAAGCACCATTTGATGAAAAGGCTATCGTTTTTCCACTGGATGGTTGTAGCTCCTTTATCAAAGATCAAGTGACCCAAAGATCTGTGGGTTCATTTCTAGGTCTTCAATTCTATTCCATTGATCTACTTGCCTGTTGCTGTACCAATACCATGCAGTTTTTAACACAATTGCTCTGTAGTACTGTTTAAGGTCAGGGATATTGTTTCCCCCAGAAGTCCTTTTATTGTTGAGAATAGATTTAGCTATCCTGGTTTTTTGTTACTCCAGATGAATTTGAGAATTGCTCTTTCTAGATCTATGAAGAATTGATTTGGTATTTTGATGGGGATTGCATTGAATCTGTAGATTGCTTTTGGCAAGATGGCCACTTTTACTATCTTGATCCTGCCAATCCAAGAGCATGAAATATTTTTTCATTTCCTGAGGTCTTCTTTGATTTCTTTCTTCAAGGACTTGACGTTCCTATCATCCAGATCTTCCACTTGTTTAGTTAGAGTCACACCAAGATAGTTTACATTATTTGTGGCTATTGTGAAGGGTGTTATTTCCCTAACTTCTTTCTCAGACTGCTTGTCCTTTGAGTACAGGAAGGCTACTGATTTGCTTGAGTTGATTTTATAACCAGCCACTTTGCTGAAGTTGTTTATCAGCTGTAGAAGTTCTCTGGTGGAGTTTTTTGGGTCACTTACATATACTATCATATCATCTGCAAATAGTGATAGTTTGAATTCTTCCTTTCTAATTTGTATCCCTTTGACTTCCTTATGTTGTCTAATTGCTCTCACTAGAACTTCAAGTACTATATTGAAAAGATATGGAGAGAGAGGGCAGCCTTGTCTAGTCCCCTGATTTTAGTGGGAATGTTTCAAGTTTCTCTCCATTTATTTTTATGTAGGCTACTGGTTTGCTGTATATTGCTTTTACTATGTTTAGGTATGGGCCTTGAATTCTTGTTCTTTCCAGAACTTTTAGCATGAAAGGATGCTGAATTTTGTCGAATGCTTTTTCAGCATCTAATGAGATGACCATGTGGTTTTTTTCTTTTAGTTTGTTTATGTAGTGGATTACATTGATGGATTTCCGTATATTGAACCATCCCTGCATCCCTGGGATGAAGCCTACTTGATCGTGGTGAATGATCGTTTTGATGTGCTCTTGGAATCGGTTGGCAAGAGTTTTATTTAGTATTTTTGCACCAATATTCATAAGGGAAATTGGTCTGCAGTTCTCTTTCTTTGTAGGATTTTTGTGTGGTTTTGGTATCAGTGTAACTGTGGCTTTGTAGAATGAGTTGGGCAGTATTCCTTCTGTTTCTATTTTGTGGAATATTTTGAAGAGTATTGGTGTTAGATCTTCTTTGAAGGTCTGATAGAATTCTGCACTAAAACCATCTGGTCCTGTACTTTTTTTGGTTGGGAGACTTTCTATAACCCCTTCTATTTCCCTAGGGGTTATAGGATGCTTTAGCTGATCTAATTGATCCTGATTTAATTTTGGTATTTGGTATCTCTCTAGGAAATTGTCCATTTCCTCCAGATTCTCCAGTTGTGCTGAGTATAGGCTTTTGTAGTAGGATCTGATGATTTTTTGAATTTCCTCAGTTTCTGTTGTTATATCTCCCTTTTCATTTATAATTTTGTTAATTTGGATACTGTCTATGTGCCCTTTGGTTAGTCTGGCTAAGGGTTTATCTATCTTGTTGATTTTCTCAAAGAACCAGCTCATGGTTTTCTTGATTCTTTCTATGGTTCTCTTTGTTTCTATTTGATTGATTTCAGCTCTGAGTTTGATGATTTCCTGTCTTCTACTCCTCCTGGGTGAATTAGCTTCTTTTTGTTCCAGGGCTTTCAGATGTGCTGTTAAGTTGCTAGTGTATGCTCTCTCCAGCTTCTTTTTGGAGGCACTCAGGGCTATGAGTTTTCCTCTTAGCACTGCTTTCATTGTGTCCCATGATTTGGGTAGGTGGTACCTTCATTTTCATTGAATTCTAAAAGTCTTTGATTTCTTTCTTTATTTCTTCCTTGACTAAGGTGTCATCGAGTAGAGTATTGTTCAGTTTCCATGTGTATGTGGACTTTCTGTTGTTTTTCCTGCTATTGAAGACCACTCTTACTCCATGGTGATCTGATAGGAGGCATGGAATTAGTTTGGTCTTCTTGTATTTTTTGACATCTGTCTTGTGACCAATTATATGATTGATTTTGGAGAAGGAACCATGTGGTGCTGAGAAAAAGGTATATTCTTTTGCTTTAGGATGAAATGTTCTATATATTCCTGTTAAATCCAATTGGTCCAAAGCTTCAATTAGTTTCACTGTGTCCCCGTTTAGTTTCTGGTTTCCTGATCGGTCCATTGAAGATAGTGGAGTGTTGAAGTCATACACAATTATTGTGTTAGTTGCAATGTGTGATTTGAGCTTTACTATAGTTTGTTTTACAAATGAGAGTTCCCTTGCATTTGGAACATAGATGTTCAGTATTGAGAATTCTTCTTGGTGGAATTTCCATTTAACCAGCAAGAAGTGACCATCCTTGTCTTTTTTGATGACGTTAGGTTGAAAGTCAATTTTATCTGATATTAGAATGGCTACTCCAGCTTGTTTCCTGAGACCATTTGCTTTTAAAATTATCTTCCAGCCTTTTACTCTAAGGTAGTGTTTATCTTTGACACTGAGAAGTGTTTCCTGTATGCAGCAAAATGTAGGGGCCTGTTTCAGTATCCAGTCTGATACTCTATGTCTTTTTATTGGGGAATTGAGTCCTTTGATGTTAAGAGATATTAAGGAATAGTAGTTATTACTTCCTGACATTTTTGAAGTTATTTTTTATATTTCAGTGATTATCTTTTGGGTTTGATGAGAGGCGGTTTCTATCTTGCTTCTTCTGGGGTGTGGTTTCCCTCCTTGTAGTGGTGTTTTTCTCCTATTTTCCTTTATAGGGCTGGGTTTGTGGATAGATATCATGCAAATTTGGTTTTGTCATGGAATACCTTGGTTTCCCCATCCATGGTGATTGAGAGTTTTGCTGGGTATAGTAGCTTTGGCTGAAATTTGTGTTCGCTTATAGTCTGCCTGAGATCTGCCAAGGATCTTCTAGCTTTCATGGTCTCAGGTGAGAAGTCTGGTGTAATTCTGATAGTTCTTCCTTTATATGTTACTTGGCCTTTTTCTCTTACTGCCTTTAATATTCTTTCTTTGTTTAGTTTATTTGGGGTTTTGATTATTATGTGACAGGATGTATTTCGGTTCTGGTCCAGTCTGTTTGGAGTTCTGTAGGCTTCTTGTATATTCATGGGCATCTCTTTCTTTAGGTTGGGGAAGTTTTCTTCCATAATTTTGTAGAAGATATTTGCTGGCCCTTTAAGGTGTAGATCTTCACTCTCATCTATACCTATAATCCTTAGGTTTGGACCTCTCATTGTGTCTTGGATTTCCTTAATGTTTTGGGTTACCAGCTTTTTGCATTTTGCATTTTCTTTAATTGTTGAATCCATGGTTCCTATGGTATCTTCAGCATTTGAGAATCTTTTTTCTATCTTTTGTATTCTGTTGTTGATATTTCCATCTATGACCCCTGATTTCTTCCCAAGGTTTTCTATCTCCAAAGTTGTCTCGCTTTGAACATCTTAGTTGTTTCTACTTCTGTTTTTAGATTCTGGATGGTTTTGCTCAGATCTTTCACTTGCTTGTTTGTGTTTTCATGTAATTCTTTAAGAGATTTTTGTGTTCCCTCTTTCATGACTTCTACTTGTTGACCCACGTTCTCCTGTATTTCTTTTTTTTTTTAATTTTTATTTTCTATATTCTATGTTTACATTCCAAAGGCTTTCCCCTTTCCCAGTTCCCCCCCTCACTATGTTCCATAATTCCTCTTCCCCCCAACTATTCCCCAATCATCCCCTCTCCCCCCACGGTTTCTCTACAAAACTGGATCCAATCTTTACAGGCCCAGGGTCCTCTCCTTTCTTCTTGGGAATCATTTGACTTGCTAATTGTGCCTTGAGTATTTAGGGCTTCTGGGCTCATTAATATCCACTTATCAGTGATTGCATTTCATGTGTATTCTTTTGTGATTGGGTTAGCTCACTCAGGATGATATTTTCCAGGTCTAACCATTTACCTACAAATTGCATGAATTCATTATTTTTAATTGTTGAGTAGTATTCCATTGTATAAATATACCACATTTTCTGTATCCATTCCTCCTTTGAGGGATATTTGGGCTCCTTCCAATTTCTGGCTATTATAAACAAGGCTGCTATAAACATAGTGGAGCATGTGTCTTTATTGAATGCAGGGGAATCCTCTGGGTATATGCCCAGAAGTGGTATGCCAGGGTCCTCTGGAAGGGACCTGCCCAATTTTCTGAGGAACCGCCACACTGATTTCCAGAGCAGTTTTACCATTTTGCAATCCCACGAACAGTGGAGGAGTGTTCCTCTTTCTCCACATCCTTGCCAGCATTTGTTGTCTCTTGAGTTTTTAATCTTAGCCATTCTGACTGGCGTGAGGTGGAATCTCAGGGTTGTTTTGATTTGCATTTCTCTGATGACTAATGATGTTGAACATCTCTTAAGGTGTTTCTCAGCCATCCGAATTTCTTCTGGTGAAAATTCTTTGTTTAGCTCTGTACCACCATTTTTTGATAGGGTTATTTGGTTCTTTGGGGTCTAACTTCTTGAGTTCTTTGTATATATTGGATATTAGCCCTCTGTTGGATGTGGGGTTAGTGAAGATCTTTTCCCACTTTGTTGGTTGTCGTTTTGTCCTTCTGACAGTGTCCTTTGCCTTGCAGAAACTTTGTAATTTTATGAGGTCCCATTTGTCAATTCTTGATCTTAGTGCATAAGGTATTGGTGTTCTGTTCAGGAACTTTCCCCCTGTGCCTATGTCCTCCAGGGTCTTCCCAAGTTTCTTTTCTAATAGTTTCAGTGTGTCTGGTTTTATGTGGAGGTCCTTGATCCACTTGGAGTTGATCTTAGTGCAAAGAGATAAGAGTGGGTCAATTCGTATTCTTCTGCATGTTGACCTCCAGTTGAACCAGCACCATTTGTTGAAGAGGCTATCTTTATTCCACTGGATGGTTGTGGCTCCTTTATCAAAGATCAAGTGACCATATCTCTGTGGGTTCATTTCTGGGTCTTCAATCCTATTCCATTGATCCACTTGCCTGTTGCTGTACCGATACCATGCAGTTTTTAACACAATTGCTCTGTAGTACTGTTTAAGGTCAGGGATATTGATTCCCCCAGAAGTCCTTTTATTGTTGAGAATAGTTTTAGCTATCCTGGGTTTTTTGTTGCTCCAGATGAATTTGAGAATTGCTCTTTCTAGATCTATAAAGAATTGAGTTGGGATTTTGAAGGGGATCGCATTGAATCTGTAGATTGCTTTTGGCAAGATGGCCATTTTTACTATATTGATCCTGCCAATCCAGGAGCAAGAAATATTTTTCCATCTTCTGAGGTCTTCTTCGATTTCTTTCTTCAAGGACTTGAAGTTCCTGTCATACAGATCTTTCTCTTGTTTGGTTAGAGTTACACCAAGGTACTTTATGTTGTTTGTGGCTATTGTGAAGGGTATTATTTCCCTAACTTCTTTCTCAGCCTGCTTGTCCTTTGAGTACAAGAAAGCTACTGATTTGCTTGAGTTAATTTTATAGCCAGCCACTTTGCTGAAGTTGTTTATCAGCTGTAGAAGTTCTCTGTTGGAGTTTTTTGGGTCACTTAAGTAAACTATATCATCTGCAAATAATGATAGTTTGACTTCTTCCTTTCCAATTGGTATCCCTTTGACTTCCTTATGTTGTCTAATTGCTCTCGCTAGAAGTTCAAGTACTATATTGAAAAGATATGGAGAGGGCAGCCTTGTCTAGTCCCTGATTTTAGTGGGATTGCTTCAAGTTTCTCTCCATTTATTTTGATGTTGGCTACTGGTTTGCTGTAGATTGCTTTTACTATGTTTAGGTATGGGCCTTGAATTCCTGCTCTTTCCAAGACTTTTAGCATGAAAGGATGCTGAATTTTGTCGAATGCTTTTTCAGCATCTAATGAGATGACCATGTGGTTTTTTTCTTTCAGTTTGTTTATGTAGTGGATTACATTGATGGATTTCCATATATTGAACCATCCCTGCATCCCTGGGATGAAGCCTACTTGATCATGGTTAATGATTGTTTTGATGTGCTCTTGGATTTGGTTGGCAAGAATTTTATTTAGTATTTTTGCATCGATATTCATAAGAGAAATTGGCCTGTAGTTTTCTTTCTTTGTTGGATCTTTTTGTGGTTTAGGTATTAGCGTAATTGTGGCTTCAAAGAATGAGTTGGACAGTATCCCTTCTGTCTCTATTTTGTGGAATAGTTTGAAAAGTATTGGTGTTAAGTCTTCTTTGAAGGTCTGGTAGAATTCTGCACTAAAACCATCTGGTCCCGTACATTTCTTGGTTGGGAGGCTTTCTATAACCCCTTTATTTCTTTAGGGGTTATGGGACTATTTAGCTGATCTATTTGATGCTGATTTAATTTTGGTATTTGGTATCTGTCTAGGAAATTGTCCATTTCCTCTAGATTCTCCAGTTGTTTTGAGTATAGACCTTTGTAGTAGAATCTTATGACCTTTTGAATTTCCTCAGTTTCTGCTGTTATGTCTCCCTTTTCATTTCTAATTTTGTTAATTTGTATACTGTCTCTGTGTCTTTTGGTTAGTCTGGCTAAGGGTTTATCTATCTTGTTGATTTTCTCAAAGAACCAGCTCCTGGTCTTGTTGATTCTTTGTATGGTTTTTCTTTGTTTCTATTTGATTGATTTCAGCCCTGAGTTTGATGATTTCTTGTCTTCTACTCCTCCTGCGTGAATTAACTTGTTTTTCTTCCAGGACTTTAAGATGTGCCATTAAGCTGCTAGTGTATGCTCTCTCCAATTTCTTTTTGGATGCACTTAGAGCTATGAGTTTTCCTCTTAGCACTGCTTTCATTGTGTCCCATAGATTTGGGTAGGTTGTACCTTCATTTTCATTGAATTCTAAAAAGTCTTTGATTTCTTTTTTTATTTCTTCCTTGACCAAGGTGTCATTGAGTAGAGTATTGTTCAGTTTCCATGTGTATGTGGGCTTTCTGTTGTTTTTGTTGCTATTGAAGACCACTCTTACTCCATGGTGATCTGATAGGAGGCATGGGATTAGCTCGATCTTCTTGTATTTGTTGACATCTGTCTTGTGACCAATTATATGGTCTATTTTGGAGAAGGTACCATTCAGTGCTGAGAAAAAGGTATATTCTTTAGCTTTAGGATGGAATGTTCTGTATATATCTGTTAAATCCAATTGGTCCAGAATTTCAATTAGTTTCACTGTGTCCCTGTTTAGTTTCTGCTTTCCTGATCGGTCCATTAAGGAGAGTGGAGTGTTGAAGTCACCCACAATTATTGTGTTTGGTGTAATGTGTGCTTTAAGCTTTAGTAAGGTTTCTTTTACAAATGAGGGTGCCCTTGCATTTGGAGCATAGATGTTCAGTATTGAGAGCTCTTCTTGGTGGATTTTCCCTTTGGTCAGCAAGAAGTGACCTTCTGAGTCTCTTTTGATGATTTTAGGTTGGAAGTCAATTTTATCTGATATTAGAATGGCTACTCCAGCTTGTTTCCTGAGACCATTTGCTTGTAAGATTGTCTTCTAGCCTTTTACTCTAAGGCAGTGTTTGTCTTTAACACTGAGATGTGTTTCCTGTATGCAGCAAATTGTAGGGTCCTGTTTCCATATCCAGTCTGTTAATCTATGTCTTTTTATTGGGGAATTGAATCCATTGATGTGAAGAGATATTAAGGAATAGTAATTATTACCTCCAGACATTTTTGAAATTATATTTATTTATTTTATTTATTTATTATATTCGAGAGGTTACCTTCTTTTGGGTTTGATGAGAGGAGGTTACTATCTTGCTTCTTCCCGGGTGTAGTTTCCGCCCTTGTCTTGGTGTTTTTCCCCTATTATCCTTTGTAGGGCTGGATTTGTGGAAAGATATCGTGCAAATTTGGTTTTGTCATGGAATACCTTGATGTCTCCATCTATGGCGATTGAGTGCTTTGCTGGGTAAAGTAGTTTTGGCTGAAGTTTGTGTTCTCTTAGAGTTTGCATTTTATATGCCCAGGATCTTCTAGCTTTCATGGTCTCAGGTGAGAAGTCTGGTGTTATTTTGATAGGTCTTCCTTTATAAGTTACTTGGCCTTTTTCTCTTGCTGCCTTTAATATTCTTTCTTTGTTTAGTACATTTGGAGTTTTGATTATTATGTGACGAGATGTATTTCTGTTCTGTTCCAGTCTGTTTGGGGTTCTATATGCTTCTTGTATATTCATGGGCATCTCTCTCTTTAGGTTGGGGAAGTTTTCTTCCATAATTTCGTAGAAGATATTTGCTGGCCCTTTAACTTGTAAATCTTCACTCTCGTCTATACCTATGATCCTTAGGTTTGGTCTTCTCATTGTGTCCTGGATTTCCTGGATGTTTTGGGTTACAGCCTTTTTGCATTTAGTATTTTCTTTGACTGTTGAATCAATGGTTCCTATGGTATCTTCGGCTTCTGATATTCTGTCTTTTATCTCTTGTATTCTATTGCTGATATTTGCATCTATGTCCGCTGATTTCTTCCCAAGGTTTTCTATCTCCAATGTTGTCTCCCTCTGCGATTTCTTAGTTGTTTCTACTTCTGTCTTTAGTACCTGGATGGATATACTCAGATCTTTCGCTTGCTTGATTGTGTTTTCGTGTATTTCTTTAATAGATTTTTGTGTTTCCTCTTTCATAGCTCCTACTTGTTGGCCCACGTTCTTCTGTATTTCTTTAAGTGATTTTTGTCTTTCTTCCTTATTGTCTTCTTCTTTTTGATCCATCTTCTCCTGCATTTCTTGAAGTGATTTTTGTATTTGCCTTGTAAAGGCTTCTAACTTTTGATCCATTTTCTCCTCTATTTCTTTATGAGATTTTTCTATGTGTTCAGCTACCAGCATCCTGACCAGTGATTTTATATCCAAGTCTTGTTTTTCTGGTGTTTTGGGGTATCCAGGGCTTCCTGTTGTTGGCGAACTGGGTTCAGATGCTGTCATGTTGCCTTGATTTCTGTTAGTGACGTTCCTTCGTTTACCTTTTGCCATCTGGTTATTTCTGGTGTTAGTTGACCTTGTTGTCACTGGCTGGTGTTTGAATGTCCCTTGAGGCTGGGCTCACCTGTTGTTTCTCTACTGGTGGTTATGTGTGATTGCTGCTCAACGGGATCATGAGCTGGCTGCCACCCGCTGCCTTGGTGCACGGCCTGAGGTCTGGGGAAGTGCGGGGGAGTGCAGCAGAGCCTCGGCAGGCGCTGCTGGGCCTGCCTAGTAGCTAGAGCCTAGCAGATCCTGCTATTGCTGGTCCAGGGTCCTGGGGAGCTGGGTGCCTCTGGCTGCCTCGGTGCATGGCCTAAGCTCGCCAGGAAGTGCAGCAGAGCCTAGGCAGGCACCTCTGGGCCTGCCTGTGGGCGAGAGCCTAGCAGATCTCCCTGCGCGGTAGTCCCAGATGGAGTCTGTCTACCTGCACCTTTCCAGCTGTGTCCTGGTTGCAATATCCAGGAATGGGGTTTCTCCTGTATTTCTTTAAGTGACTTTTGTATTTCTTCTTTATTTGCTTCTATTTTTTGATCCATATTCTCCTGAATTTCTTTAAGTAATTTTTGTGTTTGCCTTGTAAGGGCTTCTAACTTTTGAGCCATTTTCTCCTTTATTATTTTAAAGAGATTTATCTATGAATTTATCCTGAACCTCTGCTCCTTTATTAAAGTTTTTAATTTGATCAGCAAATATTTTTGTTTATTCTCAGAGCCTAAGTGTTTGGCTAAAGTGAATTTTCAAAGTTGCATTTAATTTAAAATGTATAGATATAAAACACTACCCATCTGACCTCACTTCTCAAAACATCACAGAGTCTCCATTTTGTAAAGAGATGCAGTAGGTTACCACTGAATTCAGCTCCACATTATATTTATAGAGTTTGTGTTATGAGTTATATAAAATAAGTGAAGGACCAGTGGAGACAACACTCAAGTGGACAACTTCTATCTCTTTAAGCCAATTGTGCTTACACCAGAACATCTACAACTGTGCTCCTGTGTTATCTCAAGCAATCATTTACTCTTAAAGTAGATTCTACCTTGACATATTTTTCAACAAGTACTCTGTCTCCCACTCTGTCTCTCTGTGTCTTTGTACCTCTATTTCTTTGCCTCTCTGTTTCTCTCTATATATTTATATATGTATATGTTATTTAGTTAGATTTTTTCATATTGGCTTTTATTATTTATTATTCATAATCTTATCCCTAGAAGACATCTGAGGAGTTCTCATAAATTCCATCATTTTATAGAACACTGGTTGTTTCTATACAGCAATGTGATGCAAGTGGCATGGAAGAAAATCCTCTAGGGGCAGCAGTGAAGGTCTGTTAGTGCACCAAACAGAAGTGAATATCCGTTTAAACATAGAAGAATGGCGCATCTCTACATTCTTTTATTCTCAAGAGGAGGTAGAAAAATATAGAAAGAATCCACCAAATGAAACAAACAACAAAGACTAACTATGTTTTTCCTCAGTGAAGGTATGCAGCACTTTCTAGATTCTCTTCTACACCACAAGCTGAAGATACCCTGCACGCCCAAGTGAGGGATGACTCTAAACTTGCAAGCTTTGCTTCCCTTGAAATTCAGTCTTCTGCATAGGTAAACATCCCTAGAGTTCTTGCACTCATTGTGAGGTTATAAATTAACTTGGGATCCAAGTGTTCACAGAAATATGTACAGAAAGTCCCACCTCTGCAGAAACACCAAAATATATATTTTGGTCCCACACACTATAAAATAATAGAATTAATTTATATTCACAGTTCTTTTTATTTTTATGAGAAACTACACCCACAAGGTTGGAACATCCAAGCATATAGAAATTCTCATCTCTGTCCTGTCCCTCACCTTCTGAGACTTCTTTTATTCCCCAAATTAATATGTATTTAGATTCTTACATTTGTTTATTTATTAAATAAAATTGTCAGTCTTTTAGTGATACAAAAACAAATGAGCACACAGTGTTTTGCAGATGTTATCAGCCCCATGGAACATGTGTGTCATTTATTATTGTGTAGTATAGGTTTCAGAAATTGTCCTCTTACGGTTCTATGACATGTGCCCAAGATCTTCTGGCTCTTAGAGTCTCTGTTGAGAAGTCTGGTGTAATTCTGATAGGTTTGCCTTTGTATGTTACTTCACCTTTCCCCCTTACTGCTTTTAAAGTATTCTTTCTTTGTTATGTGCACTTTGTGTTTCCTTCACTCATGGAGTTACTTTCTAGTCGAAAGATACCAATAGGAGTGGACCATTTGGCTCCCAGCTGTACCACTGAGCTTAAATTCTACAGTGTTGATGTTTTCTTCAAGGAAGCTTAGTCTATAATATTGGTGTTTTGACCTACCAGAGTTTCAGTTTCAAAGTTAAACTAGCATTACTTTTGTGACTCAGCCTCAGAAATGTGATTACACCCTAGTTATATTATTTCAGATCAAAACAGAAATGGAAGGACACACGGCGTAGTAATTATTGATATTTACAGAACTATTATGGAAAACCTAAACACCTAGCTGTGACAATGATAAATAATGCTTAGGAATACTACAGAGGGTGCACGCCTATGGAACTAATCCTTGCTTGCACATAAAGTCTTGTCATGCTTATTGCTTAAAAGTGAGTTACAAATCACCATATATGTGTATGTGTGTGTGCGTGTGTATGTGTGTATATACCACATGTTATATATACACACATTCACACACACACACAGACATATATATGAATGATTAGAAGATGAGTGAAGAATTTATGGTTAATTTCAAAACTCAATATTCACTTTAATCAAAATATGACATAAGTAAAAGAATATATCATGATTTTTTGCTAATAAATGATGTCATGCATATCCTCTTTATTTTAGGTTTATTCATTCTTTTTTATAGTTTAATAATGCTACATTAAATGAATGCCATGAGAAGTCTTTATTCAATGTGCATTCAATTTCTTATTAACATTTTGCTGAAAAGAGAAACAAGCTTTGAAATAAGAATAAATTTAATGCATTCCATAATTCTACCACTGGGGAAGATCACCAAAGTCAGTGATGCTAAAGTAAAAGATAAATGCATTTGATAACTGTGTTTGACTGAAGTATGTGAAATATATTTTGATTGTACATGCTAGCTTGTTCCCTATGAAGTAGCTCTGAAACATACTTCGTTTTCTGTTTTTCTATTAACATTAGTTTTAAATATTTTAATGATTTTTCAATCTAATATGAAAAGTTGTATTGAGTGAAGTTATTAAATGAATATATATCATACATAATATATGGTAAAGATTTACTTGCATTTAAAATAAATCATCTAGTGTTTCTGTGAAGGCAAATGTAGGTGTTAAAAAGTCCAGTAGAGATGCCATAGCTCCTGTAACTGGAGTTTCAGGTAATCATGAGCCTCCTGAAGTGGCTGCAGGAAACTGAACTTGGATCTTCTGGAAGAGCAGTGTGGTGATTATTCTTGGTTGTCAATTTGACTCCATCTAGAATTAACTTTAACCTAAGATGCTGGACAAACCTCTGAGGGAATATTTCTTAATGAAATCACTTTAAATAGGCAGGCTCACTTTCTTGTTGTTTTGATATGTTTTTGTTTGTTTGTTTGTTTTTCAATACAGGGTTTCTCTTTGTAGCCCTAGCTGTCCTGGAACTCATTCTGTAGACCAGGCTGGTCTCGAACTCAGAAATCCTCCTGCCTTTGTCTCCCATGTTTTGGGATTAAAGGCAGGCACCATGACTGCCTGGCTGAAGATTCACTTTTAATCCAGATCTTTTGAGGTAGGAAGATACACTGTTAATCTAGGCCACATCTTCTATTCCCAGGCTGTAAAAAGGATACGGAAAATGGAAGTTTTGATTCTTTGGCTGATTTCTCTCTGTTCCTTCACTAGCTAGAGTCTACTTTTGAATTATGCCACATACTAAGGACAAGATGAGACATCAGCATCATGGACTGAACATCACTGGCTCTTGAACCTACCAACTATGTTGGTTGATGTTTATTGTAGAATTATCTTGTCCTCAGGATCTGAGTCATTCTAATGCTTTATATATTTAACTGTGTGCGTGTGTGTGTGTGTGTGTGTGTGTCTGTGTGTCTGTGTGAGGATATCCTTTCCATTCTATTCCTATAGAGAACCCATGTTCTTAATCACTGAGACAGATCTAGAGCCATAGCATTATTTGTTTTTAAACCTCAAAATAATTATTTGTAGAGGACCGATTAATTTCCTTATTGGAACTGTACAACAAAAGCCATGAAACAGCAGAACACAACACTTTGTATAAAATAATTTTAACTTTTCCTGAACATTTTTGCTGTATTTAGATATCAAAACAAAATTGAAAACACTATCATGATATTTCCCTACAACACTTAATTCTATAAGAGGTTATTGGGCAAAAAAGGGAATAAATGACTACTTAGATGGCAGATTTTTAATTTTAGAGCATGAGTATGTATATTCTTGAATGTAAATGTGATACATGTAAATACAAATTACAACCACCATTCAGACTGAATGCAAGAAGGTAGGTAGTGATATGAGCAAACTTTGCCAATTCCAATCCTGTATCTATAATTTAATTCATCAATTATATAAAATTTTCATATTACAAACTTTTAACGATAAAGTATATTTTAAAAAGTAGTCTATTTTTGTCTTTTATTATTTACATGCACTGGAGTTAATATTGAATGGAACTTATTTTGAATCAGAAAAAAAAGAGGCTTCTGTAAATAGTTATTTTTAATTCCATGTTTTCTTACTCAGTGTTTGTAATATCTGTTATGATAAGGTAAAAATATCAAACATGCATTTTTATTTTCTTTTCCATTCCATCATTTAAATTTTTCTTTTCATTATAAATTGGGGGCTGAACTATGTGAATACTAGGGACAGTCTCTTCTCTGTAACTATATTCAACCTCAAGATCCTTATCTGTGCTTTACTTTTAGTTGACAAATAGCAATCCCACTTTATCTCTGGGACATAAAGTTCTATTTCAATGTATATAAAATGTAAATAAGTTATGTAAAGACTAAATCAGACTCATCAGTTTGCACATTATCTTAGCTGCTTATCATTAATGTGATAAGATTTTTAAGAAAACCACTCTTCATGCTATGTTGAAACATAGAACTAAAAATAGAAGCTATGCAAAACGGAACTGTAATTGCCTTCTAAACAAGAGAAATATCTGTCATTTGTAGCAACATAGATGGAAAGAGATAACAGTAAAAATAATCCTGGCACAGACAGACCTGCATGATTTAACAGTGCTTCTATGTGTAGTCTAAGTAGATACAGGCTTGATGGAGTCATAATACACTGCTGCAACTGATGAGTGGGATAGCCTCTTGCCTGTGACTATTGTTTCTGCCATCAAAGATATGACACTGTGTAATATAATATGATTATTTGTGGCTTGGTTTATGTGATTTTCAAAGTGATCTGCAATGCTAAATATATAAAAAGATTTTATAATTCAGAAGTCCACACAGAAAAATCTTTTTATTATTTATTAATGACCATTGAGTCATTTTCTTTTCTGTTTCAAATCATTCAAACATTAGCAAATTCAACTTTTCTAATAAGGAAAACCATCATGAGCATGCCATTTTCTCATAAAGTATGAATTCCATTAATCACGATAATTATTTAAGTGCATGACCTTTAGCATGCAGCTCTGACAAAGGGGGTTGATAATAGGTGGTACTGAGATACTTGGCATGCAATGGAAATGGTGCAATTTAATTAAAATGTAAGTTATTGTTAGGAGGAAAGGTCGTGCTAGGAAAATGTCACTTCAGAAGTATACTAGCAAGTACCCTCAGTGTTTGTTGCATTAAAATGTACAGTTAGTTCTTGACATTTAGAGAGAAAATTGGTGCACTTCATGACATGTACTTGAACATTTTTGTGTTCTTATGTTGAATTTACCTACTTCATTCACATTACAGTTTTCAGGAAGCAAATGATCACCTAACATAGCATACTTTTTGGTTATGAATAACATTCTATAAATTTATGATTTATTAAAATAGTTTGCAAACATAAAATGCATGTTTTATTCAATTAGTAATAAATACTTGATATAATATTATATTGAAGAAATTTATAAGTATAAGTCATTGTTTCTTTTCTTAGTAGTATGTAAAATAACTCTTGTGTCTACTTGGTAGCTAAACATTTGCAAAGATAAATGCTTTATGGTAACACTGGTGAGATGTGAGTTTCTACATGTAGACATTTTGTCTTTAGAAAATTAATGGAAGCAGGGAACTGTATTGATCTACCTCAAAACCCAGCTATCCCACTCAAAACCCAGCTAAACCTACCTAAAGGATATTCCATAATACCACAAAGACATTTGCTCAACTGTATTCATAGAGGGTTTATTCATAATAGCCAAAATCTTGAAACAAGATACATTTCCCTAACCTAAGAATGGATTTAAAAAAATGGTATATTTACAAATGAAATATTTCTCAGCTGTTAAAAAATAACATCATGAAAATATAGATGAAGCATATATATGCTGGGAGCAGATAGAGAGCTACAACCCAATATTAGGTGGAGAGAGAACCTGAATTGAATATTTCTATTGGGTCCCTCCCATTTTTGCTCCAGGAACCCTGCAGAGAAAGAGTAGGGAAGAATCCTAGGAGCCAGAGGGGTCAAGGACACCAGAAGAGCATGGCCTACAGAGTCAACTAAACAGGGCTCGTGGGGCTCACAGAGACTGAAACAACATTCATGGAGCCCGCATGTGTCTCCACTAGGTCCTCTGCATATACACTGTGATTGTTTAGTTCAGTGTTCTTGTGGGAGTCCTAAAAATGGAAGTAGGTGCTGTTGCTTACTCTTTTGCCTGCTCTTGGATCAGAAACTTTTTCCTCCTGATGGGTTGTCTTGCCCAGCTCTGATAGGAGGGTTTGTGCCTAGTCTTATTATAATTTGTTATGCTGTGTTTGGTTGGTATTTCTGGGAGGTCTGCTCTTTACTGAAGGGAAACAGAGGGGCAGCAGATCTGTGAAGAGTGTATGTGTGTGTGTGAGAGAGGGGGCATCTGGGGGAATTGGAGAGAGTAAAAACTCCAGTCACATTGTATTATAAGATATAAAAAATTACCGAAAAAGAAAGAAACAAGAAATGAAAGAATAAAGAAAGGAAGGAAAGAAGGAAGGAAGAAAGGTAGGAAGGAAAAAAGGAAGGAAGGGAAGTAAAATGAGTAGATAGATTCCCTGCAATCCTTATTTAGGGTGATATTTTTCAAACAAGATGTACTAAATAATTTTGAGAGCTAAGAAATCTAAATTATTCTATTTATTTTGACAAAAGAACAACACCTTTGTTTTATCACATCATTAAGTATAACATTGTGTGTGTTGGTTACATCACAGAGAATGTACCCTTGAACTTGATTCTGCTGGTTTTATGATACTCAGCTTCTTACAAACATTGCTTTGTTCTTCTATGCTTTTGGTTTTTAAAATATCGTCCATACTTATGAAGAATTGGATATTTCTGAGACAGTTTTCTCCCTTTTATAATTGAGTCTTGCTCTGTATATGTTGATTGTATATTATTATAACCCAAATATTCAAAATTTATTATACAATCGATAGATTTTGTAGACATTTTAACAATAACTTTAAAATATTATTTATTTTATTAACCAACATATTTTTATGAATACACCTTGGCAAATTTAATCTTGTGTCTCAAAAGAATATAAAATTCTTGTATTTCTTCTGTCTTTATTTTTTCATTTTTATGAACTTATGATTTATTATTAAGTCAAATGGAAAATTCAATAATATATCAAAATTTTACAATATTCTACATCAATTCTTGTATACTAATAGCAAATTTAGTTTATTTATTATATTTATTCTACAAATAAGTAGCATATATATGCTATCTCTGAAATATGAGCCAGTACATATTATTTTTCACATACGCTTTTTAATAAGAAATCTAATTTACCACTATTTAAATACCTCTAAAAGTTATTGAATAAAAGAATAGCAAATCTTGGTTGTTGGTTACAGAGTTCTATCAGAAAAATATGTAGCATTTTTCTAATATACAGAGTATATAGTGTAGAGTTTTGGTATAATAATCATGACCAGTTACTCATTTAATTATTATTTATTTTGTTTTGTTTAGTGAGTGAAGTCCTTAGTATTTTTAAACCTTAGAGCTCATCTGTCTAAATCAAGTACTCCAACTGAAAGGATGAGGGTGGCAGGCTGGGAATCCCCCGTGCCTGAGTCTTGGGTGACCCCAAAGGAGCAGAGGTTTGGCCCACTCTTTGTTGGCCTGGAAGTGTGCGTTCGTCACACCCACCTCCAGGGCCCGGCTTCGAGTGACTGTGGGGAGGACAAGCGTGGCTGGGCTGGCTGGATCACCGCGGGGGCTGCGGGCCTCATACCTGGCAGGCGCTCAGGTCCCCAACACCTACTGTTAGTGGGGGAGGGTGGGCTTTGGATACGTAATCCTGGCCCTGTAACAGGAAATGTATAACAGGAAATACGTGTGTGATGCTGTGCATAGCAGGAAATGTGTACGTGGCAACCACATAAGCGGAAATGACTTAACTAGTTTGTCCGGCCTTTATAGGAAACTGATTGGTTCTCAGACAGTGTGGACTCGGATAATTTAAACTGATTGGCTTGGAAGCTATGGAGTGGCTTGTGTAGGCAGGCTTTGCTGTAAATCTATAAAAGCAGTCCTGTTTCTGCACCCATTGTTCACTGTCATCTACCCCACGTGGGGGAATGGCCGTGACCCCAGAGCTCTGGAATAAAAATCCTCCTGCTATTTTCATCAAGACTGTTTCTTGTGAGTGATTGGGGTGACGGCTTCCAAGGCGTGGGGCACTGGGGTGCCCCCGTTTTTCTTTCGGGTCTTACACAATTATTGAACTACATTCTCAGTTTTTATAGACAGGTACATTTGGATTGAGATTATTGCTTCTATACAAAATCTATCTTCTATAAGCTAGAATTCAACTCTTTACATTATAATATCTGTTGAAAGCAATAACACAAAATGGTAGGTTATTTAGTCACTCCCTTAAGACAAAAGCAGATCCTACAAGAAGATAAGAAATAATTAGTGTTAAAATATGCTCAATGGAGAGATATTGACCTAATTTATTCACTTACAAAGAGTATAAATTCTCACTATCAAGGCCTTCTCACATTATTTTATAGGAATATAAGAAAATAATCTTTTAATGTCTACTCAAGAAGTCTTCACTTGACAAAAGCATTCTTCAATGCTTTTCCCACAGGGCTCGATGCTGCTACATCACAGGTTATGATTCCTGCTGTTCATTTTGCTTAGAATGACACAGGGATTGTGGCTTATTGCCTTTCTTTATGAGTTTAGAGCAGCTACATTGGTATCATCTGTTGAAAGACTGATTGTTCCATATTATCATTCTTTGTCTTGTCAAAAATCGGTTTCTCACAACTGTTTGAGAGGGTGGTAATTTTACCTGTTAAATATTTTAATCACTTTTAGTTTGTGAATTAATATTACTGATATAATATTATAGATATCATTTTGTGGGCAATATCCATATGTAGGTCCTCTCATATATGTCTTCCAAAGGTATTATTTGTTTCCCAGCTATGATGGGAATTTTATGACATAAAGCTATCTGAAGAATGTAATTTATTGGGAGCTTCCTTTCAAAAAGAATATTAATATATCAACTTCCCATTCTCCTGAAAAAGAGTCTTCCGTGACCACAAGACAGTGTAAAAACCTTACTACAGCAACTTGTTATTTCTATTATTCACTCATATAAATGGAATGCTAACAAACAGAATGGCTTGTGAGATTTTTGACTAGGAAAAAAAATGAAACTCAAGCATTGGGTAGCTTCCAAATCATAACTAATATATGGAATGTAAAAGTACCTACCTGTAACTGCCCACAGTTACATCAAACAGGTTACCTGGAAGGAAAGCTGGGGATGAAATAGAATGGGCTTGCAAGAGAAATGAGGAGCCAGGACAAGTTTTCTGATCAAGGCTCAAAGTTTTAATGTAGGGTCTCCAAATATATAGGTGGGAAGGGGGGCGGGAAGAAACCCTTCCCCCACAGGCAGGAAACTTGTCTGCAGAACCAGTTCAGCTGCTCAGCAGGTGGCTAGTGCCTCTCAGGAAACAAACTACAGGTCCTTGAATAACAATGGGCTAGAGCTGCACCCTAGGTGGGAAGTAGTGGCTAGCATCAAGGTCTGAAATACCTGCTCAGAGGCTGGGGGCAGTGCACACCTACCACAAAGCCTGGTTTTATCCTGTGTATTTAGTTTATGTGCAGAATGAAAAGCTATTTATTTCTAAGGCCTGCTATATCCTACTTTAAATATTTGTTGCTATTCCTTAATAATTTGAGACCAGTATTTGTTGATATTTACCCTCATTTCCCTCCTCCAACTCCTACTACACCACCTTATCCTCACAACTCTGTCCTCCTCCCATCTCCTAACCCACCAATTCCAATCAGCGCTGCTCATATCCACATAGGTGTAGCCTTTCCACAGGAATATGGTTGCCTCACATTGACTACAAGTAACTTTGTGCAAACCATCAACTGTCAATAGCTCTTCAGTTGGGGTGGGAGCTTGTGAAGCCCTTGTCTTTCAAGGTTGAAATGTTGACTCTCTTGACTTTGTGGAGATCCTGTGCTCTGAGTTTATGCATGCAGTAGTCTTTTCATTTTCAAAAGACTACATTTCCAGCATTGCTCCACAGCATATGGCTCTTACTATCATTCTGCCTCCTCTTCTGCATTGTTCCCAGAGTCCTGGAGAGGGGTAAGACACAGATGTTTCATTTATGGCTGATGACTACACAGTCATGCATTCTATCACCATAATATGCTTGTTTATTTTGTTGTTATAGGTAATGGTGGTCTTTCTTTCTTTCTTTCTTTCTTTCTTTCTTTCTTTCTTTCTCTCTCTCTTTCTTTTCTTTCTTTCTTTTTTCCTTTTTATTGATACTTTATGAGTTTCACATTTTCACATCCTGCACCCCAATTTCACTCAACTCCCATGCCTTCGTATCCACCCTCTAACTTTGCAATGTCTCACCCCACCCCAAAATAAAAATAATAATAAAATAATTAAACAAAACAAAAAATACATCTCTCATGGAAGGTATAACCTGACACAATGTATCATACAGTATACCCCTTAGTCCATACATCTTTACTTGAAAATGTTCAATTCAATGACTCATTGGTTTAGTATGAGGCCTTAAGATTCTGCTACATTTTCAATACTGGATCCTCAGTCAGAGTCCTCTTGAATATCCTGTTATTGCCCTATGCCCTGGAGATCCTATAGCTTTGCATATGTAGGACCTGCCCTTTGCCGTGCTCCAACATTTCATAGATAGGGTAGATGTATGTGTCAGGCAACTTAGAGCCCTGAATCTGGTCCTGCATAGTAGCCAAATTGGTCAGCCTATCAGTTCTCCTGGACCCACACCGGGAGGGCAAGCTCTCTAGCACAGCCCCAGATAGCTCACCCAATGCCTCAGTCAGCAAGGGGCAGGGCCAGCTTTCTGGTTCTCATTCCCTCAGGGGCAGGTCACCTGCATCTATGCTACCAGAACCAGCTTTAATGTGCTATCTAGTCAAAGTGCAGGACCTATTCTCCTATTGATGCAGCAGGAGAGAGGCAGAGACAGTTTTCCTGTTTTCATAACCCTGTGCCAGGTCTCCTGACATCCACAGGTGGCAAGGGACATGAGGCCGTCTCTTCTGCACCACTGGCACATGATGCCTCCTGGCAGACAAGTGGCAGAATCAGCTCTCCTGATGCTCACACCCTCAGGGTGGATCATTCCGTTCCTGCTGCCAAAGCCAGTTCTACTGTGCTGCCCAGGCAAGGTGTAGACCCTGCTCTCCTGAGTGCTGAAAGGGGCAGGGCCAGCTCTGCATAGCCCTTGGACACCAATGTGGTACAAGGTGACAGCTCAGACCAAGGACATCTTCAGTGGTAATATGAGCCACCACAGACATCAACGGAGGCTTCTGTTGCTGCATGGCCATAGATCAAAAAAATGGCTCTCAGCAGCAGCACAGGGTGGGATTTCACCATGGCTTCAGGGGCTATGCAAGGCAGGCTCTTCCTTTCCATCCTCATGTCTCCAGTTAAACCTCCATTCACAATGCTCAAACTCTTTTGCTTTTCTTTCTCTCCCTTAAGTCCACCACATCCTTCCACACCATATTGGCTTCTGCGGGCAGGCCACATGGCTAAAGGCCTCTGGATACCTACATCTACACCCAACCCATGCAGTGTAGTCAAGGGCTGGCCTCTCATTTCTTTTTAACTAAAGCTCCTAAATATTTCTTCAAAACAAGAGTCCCTGAAACAGCCTTGCAATGTGTACAGTTTATTACAAAAACTGTTCTAAATTGTTTTGCCCACCTGTAGCAGATGGTGTTCAAACAAGAAAAGGTCTTTAAGCATTTATTTGATAAGAATCAGTGATATTAGTTCCTGTTTGCTTAAGGAGATACAAGCCTTTGAAGACACTGTAAGACCCGAAAGAAAAATGGGGGCACCCCCGCACCCCACGCCTCAGAAGCTGGCACCCCCCACACACACACACACATGAGAAACAGACCTGATGCAATTTGCAAGAGAGATTATAATTTCCAGAGCTCTGGGGGTCACAGTCTAACCATGCAGGGTAAAAGAGGTGAGCCCCTCGGGCAGAATTGGATTGGCTTTTTATAGGCTTATAACAGAACCCACCTACCACAAGCTTCTAAGCCAATCAGTTCAAACCATCTGAACCCACACTCTCTGAGAACCTATCAGCCTCTCACAGAGGCCAGAAGAACTAGTTAAGTCATTTCCGCTTACGTGGTCACAATGCACAGGGTCGCGCCCACCCTCCTCCACTGGCATTAGGTGTTGGGGACCTAAGTGCCCCCCCCCCAGGCAGGAGTTCCGCAGCCCCCGCGGTGATTCTGCCAGCCCCCAGCCATGCTTGTCCTTGCCATAGCCACTCCGAGGAGGGAGATGGGAAAAGATGCCAGGGACACTCCCAGCCTGAGGCTTGCAGCCGGACTCTGGAGGAAAGAATGGGCCAAACCTCTGCTCCTTTGGGGTCACCCAAGACTCAGGCACGGGGGATTCCTAGCTTGCAACCTTATCCTTTCAACATCAGGAGGCAATGACTGGGGTGCTACAGATCCAAGAGGGTGACATCTCTGATAGTGTTAGGGAGGTAGTGATCTGTAGGCTTTTAAAGATCTCATTACATAATAAAGATCTCAATACATAAAGATCTTATTCAGTGTTAGAATCTAAATGTCCTCAAGCTGTCAGTCTTAAGACATCCACCAAGTATTATTCTCTCAAGCTAAAACAACAAATCAAACATAGAAAAAGATAACAACGCCCAACACTTTGAAAACTGTGACCAAAAAAAAAAAAAAATGTGTTTAGTAAAGGATAGGAAAGATTAGTAAAATCACTAGCTCATTACTATTTTTTATGAATAGAGAATAAGATCTAAGAATGTTACCCACTTAAAATTGTGAAATTATTTTCTGCAAATAAAACCAGCCAAATACAATGAATTTTTATTTCCTTGCATGATAAAATGGTGACAGGAAAGAGCCCTTGCCACTCTTATAGAGGAACCAAATTTAGTTCCTCTATAAACCAGAGCCGATGTTGGGTGGCTCACAACCATCTAGAACTTTTGTTCCTTGTAAACTGATACCTCTTTTATCTTTCATGTACAACTGCACACAAGTAACATTCTTACAGATACACATGGACACAAAAATAAAAGTAAAATAAATCTTAAAATGATAAAAATAAGTGCATCTGCCTTGCATGCTGATGGATGGAAATGGGTTCCAAGAGGTCTCTAAGCCTTGAAAGTAGCCTGACCTTCATATTATTAGGGAAATTTTCGTAATAAAGTATGTAATAATTTGAATAAATATTTAAGTGTTCTTTGTTACATAATAATGACAATATCTAAATCAAAAATACTGCTTACAAAGTTACTTTTATATGGAAATATTTTATTTAAATTAATACATGTTTTTAAAATGTTTCATGATTTCAATATATTTAAAATGTCTTGTGATCATATTCACCTCTCAGGGGTCTCTTCCAATCATTTTGTTCCCAATTGCTCCCTCTCAACCCCAGTACCTCCATGCTTTGTGTATGTGTTTACATCTTGTGAGATGGTTTATAAAATATTTTATTTTCATATTATTCGTATATTCTTAGTTTTGATGAACCCTCCTTCTGTTTTTCCTTTTCTTCAATTATCTGAGCCCCATCCCCAACTAAACCTTTTCACCCCTAGTATTTCTTCCTTGACATTTATGTCACATGCCACTATCCATTTCAACAGACACAACATACACATAAACGCACACAGTTAATCAAAGATCTCTAAGTAAGAACACTTTGAGCAGTATTGTTCAGAATGCCAGAACAAATTTCATCATAGCCATCACTACTCTCTTTAAGAACCTGCTACAATCAGACATAACCTTGAGGATGTGAACAGGATTAAAAATAAAAGATGTAAAGTATATTGTCATTGCAGGACAGCTGACTGCACATTCTTTTTATAGAAAAGTGCTTGTACACTTTAGGAGCATCAGGAAGGTGACTAAGGTTTTAAAAACCATTGTCTTTTCTGAATATCAAATGCATGCTAATGGGAACACAAGGACAGACTATCATCAACCATTTTAACCCAGAGAAAGAGCATCATAGTGGAAAGAAATTTACAAACTCATCATGTACTTGGTTTTAACCTGATTCACAGTTTTAGCAAGCAATATTAGTGCTTAGGATGCCAAACCTAGGAGAAAATCCAACTGCTCAATTTACAAATATATACAGAGAGGTCAAGTACATGCCCTGAAGGTAATGTACTACAAATCTGAAGGTTGTGACCCTTGTGGTTGTGAACGGGACTGTGAAGTTTCATCTATCCACTTCAGGGACTATGCATATTTCCTCTGGAATCTAATACATAATTTATCACCAACTAAATGATTATAAAATAACAGTGTATAAAATAAGAGTAAATTTAATTAAAGAATGGCCAACCAACTATCACTATACTTTCTTATAAAATTTGAATTCACAGATATATTTCATAGACATATGCCAATGTATACAATTAAATTAAACCTTCTTTGTGGAGTTCTGTGAGAGCTTTAACATCTTAAAACATGAAGCATATGTTAAAAACAATTTAGTTCTTTCTTAACAATCCAGAGTATTACTTTGCTCCTGCCTTAAAAATGGTAGAACACATTCTCTAAAATATTCACTGATGGTTTTTATAGACTTTACTTCAAAAATGCCCTTCTTCAGTAGGATAAAGCATTATTTTTATCCATGTCACATTATCATAAGAATATATTATTATTCCTAAAGTCATATTCTATTTAGTTTCTCTTATCATCAATTACAAATTGATAACATTTTAAACTATAAGTGAATTACTTTATAATATGAAAATGAACTTTAATTAATGAAATCAGTTTGTGAGGGTAAACAGAACATATGTGTTATGTTCATTGACTAGAATTGCCAAAATAAAGTGCTCCTACTGGTTGATTTCAACAGAGGAAACTGATTTTAAGGCCTAGAACACAAATTTGTGGAGCATCAGTCTAAGATGAGGATGAAAGAATGGAGGAAGCAGAGGACGAGGAATAAGTGAAAGAATGCATTTTCTTGACATGATCTAGCCTCAGACTGAGAGGGCCATAACAAAGCCTTCCTCCTTGAGTGAGAGATGGAGGGAAATAGTAAATCCCCTTTGGTCCTTTGTGTAGATGTTTATAGTATTTGTAGAAAAAGTCCATCATTGCTTCCCCAACACCAAGATGTTTACTGCCTGAAGACTGCTTTCCAATAAACTCTGCCCCTACTCAGAGTCATTAAACCTATCCCTTTAATACAGCCATATACTAGTGACCTGTCTCCTTGCTTATTTGAATTCAATAACCCTGGTTCCCTGTTCAACTCTATATAATAAACACACCGAGTTTCTAGAGTACTGATGTTTCTACATCAGAGAACCCATTTCCCTAGACCTGATCTTCATTCTTTGTATTTTATCATTTCCTCATTCCCTTTCTGGCCCCATAGCTGTGTTCAACAGACAGAGGCAGAAATATCTGAATCTGTTATAGACAGTTCTGGGTGGAAGGCAGTCATTATCATATTCATATGCCATTGGTCTTATTATGTGTGCTTTTCAAATTCCCTTTCATTTCCTAAGGAGACTAGGGTGGTTGGTTAATAACTATATTAATGACCTCCTTTTACGTGTTTCAAAGGACAAACTAATACAAAAAAAGGAGGAAACAAATATACTTCAATCCATAGCATGTTTTACATTGTAATTAGATTTGTTAAACATGACTCAGAGGTATTTAATGCTATGTGTAAGAAATGGAAACCAGAATGAACTTAAGTGGTTTTGTTGTTGTTGGTTGTTGTTTGTTTTTATCCTGCAGCAAAACTATAACTTGAATATATAAGCCTCAACAATAATGCAGTACAACCATGTCATTCCCTAAGAGAATGAGTGGTCTCAGTCGCAGGGCCCTCCATATCTCCCCCTCACAGCCTTTAGAACATTGCATTCTATGCATATGGACTTCAGGAAGGCTGTATTCTGTCTTGCAAGGGCTTGAGCCTTAAACATTCATATTGGTGAGGAAATAAAAATATGTTATCTGAATCTGAGACTATTGTGCCCCCTACGAGGTTCATTGTATTAGTGAGAATAGTCTGGAATATTCCATCTGTGCTCCTCCTACTAGGATATACAGTAGGCCAAGGGACAGAGCCTACCCCCACGTATCCCTAACCCTCTAGGATTCCTTCTCCACCTACCAACATCTCATTCTCTCCTACGTACTGGATCACTCGTTTTTTCTTTTATAGTTTCAATGCTTTATTATAAAGTAGAAAGATTAAAGGAGATAGAGAAGTAAAGCAAAAAAGAGAAGATAGAGGGATGAGAGCTGGCCATGACTGCATGAAAAGAGGGGAAATAATGGGGAGAGAGGGGAAACAGGGAGATGAAAGTAAGGAGGAGAGAAAAATGAGAGCGGCTCTGGATCACTCTGAATTGGGCACACAAAGACTGGTTGGACTAAGGAAATGTATGTGCTTCGACCCCACTCTTTATGAAGCATTGACATAAAATATCAAGGATTTCATACACCTGCGCATCATGTGCTCATGCTAACCTAGGAGGAAGAACATGATTGGGGAGGATTAGGGATGCTAAACTCTACTATTAATTTTAACACGTCCTCAGAAATTCTCCTAAAATACTGCAAGCCTACTTAGGTTTTACACTTAATAAAAATGAAAAGTGATAGGGTTAGGGTTAGGGTTAGGGTTAGGGTTAGGGTTAGGGTTAGGGCTAGGGTTAATAACTAAAGGGTTTTTTTTTTTTTTTTTTACTACTGAGGGTTCTTTTTTTTTCCTCTTATCTTCTTTCCACTAACAAGTACCTTCGTCATATGTGTCCCACAGTTTGCACAAAATAACTGAAAAATCTATGATGTGGGCAACATAGGAAAGAAAGACATCACAGTGGCTAAGAGCATAAACTGTTCCTGAAGAGGGTCCGAGTTTGGGTCCCAGCACCCATATCAAAACATTCAAAACCATTTCTCAAATGTTCATATACTTAATCTAAAACAACAATTTCCTCTTAGTTTCCAGTAGTTGTTACATTTTGCAGAATTCATCCCTATTATTTATAATTTTACTTATTGTTATAAAATTCTTACTGCTCCTTATTTATGAAAGACACCAATATTACTCTAATTGTACCTCTGTCCTTTGTTGGAAAAATCATTAGAATTTTATTTCTGTCCTCTGTTTAACCTGTTTGTTAAATCTTCTAAAAGATTTCATTTATATTCTATTTTGTTCTATATATAGTGAATATGATTCCTTAGTCTTTACTATTCCTTTTGTTATAATTATTTCATGGTCATTTTTAATGTTCATTTTCTACATCATTTGGTGAAAATTGGGAAAATTGCTGGATATTTCTTTTGCTTTAATGCAGATGAATGCACAATTTCTAATGGCTGTATTTCATCTTTGTTCAGTGCAAAACACATTCTAATGTTTAACGTTTCAGCAGCATTATTTCCAAATGCATTTATTATGTCTTAAATTACTATTCTTAAAATACTTTTTAAAAACATAACTTACAACAAATGGACATGATTATGGAAAACCATATCTGGTCAAAATGAAGAGAATACTGACTGTGGAGTGTCCAGTCCCAGTGGATATATCTACCATAGAACTCTTACACCTAAGGCTCAAGAAATGTATTTAAGTAGAGAGAGATTGTTCAAGTCAGAGGAGCAAGAAGTAAATACCCAAAGGATTTTGTATCTTTCTATAGACAATGGCTTATCAATGTGCTTTGTTGCTCTGTTTACAAAAGCCAGGAGAAAAAATATTTAGAATATTTTTAAATACTTTTTTTAAAAGGTTTAACTAAACTGAGTTTATAATAAGTGTTTTAGATGAGTGGCTTTTATTTAATCCAGATTAATATGGTGACCAGCTAATGGCACATCTAGGAAATTAAGCCACACAACATGAAGTAAAGTATTTATTTTCAGATGAAGGTTGAGTGAGCTACAAATAAAGTTTCTAAGTTTTTAAGAAAAACTTCAAGATTCATAATGATACCTTGTCTATAAATTTTGATGAGAATGTAATTCTCATCATGCTGACTTGTATTGACTCAAGGGCATATTAAACAGTCTGTATCTCCTGTTCATTTCTCTCAGTTTACTCTGGGTATTGAAAAACTGTATTCTATAGACAGACATCTAGAAGATTTTGCATTTTATTAGTTCATCACTTTATATAAATACATTCAACAGTTTCATTGTCATTGTAGTTATTATTTTCATGCTGCAAAATAACCTTTTAATGCTAAAGAAATTCTGAACTTTCATTTGATTATTATTAAAACTTTCATCAGTTTAAATTACATATTTAAGATACTTTGTTCTTAGAACATTTTATAAAGATTTGCATTTACTGTTAATACAGTTTCTAAGAGAAGGCATCTTAGCTTGTTCTGAGTTGTGTCCTGTCTGTCTTTGTTTCCTTCTGCCTCTCATGCTGCCTTCTTTAGGACTCTTAGTATCTCAGCAGTAACTACTTCTTCTCTTTCTGCATTGAAGGTGATAGCACCTAAAGAGTTCACACTCTAGATCTGAGAGATGCAACACCATTTTGCATACATTCTTAGTAATTGAGTATAGTTTACTTCCTTTGTAGTTTCTGTAATTTTGAAATTATTATCTGTCAAGAACATTATATGCTGCAGACTATAGATTTTTTCCTTTAAAGAAGTTAATGACATTGGCATGTGTTTAAAAGATGATTGGAAATCATTAGAAACTTAGAAATAGGTTTAAAAGATAAGAAAATGGGGAAGTGTTTCTAGTATCTACTACTTTCTTTTAACCTATTCTAGCAAAGTATTAGATATTATGAAATCTGCTTCAACTTTATTTTTTGAAAAAAGATTATAACATAGTTTCCAGTTTGGGTAGTAAGGTTCTTAAAGCTATGTAAAATTTTGTTATAGGCCATCTTCACATGTATTATTTGTTGCATAAAATAAATTAATTTGTTCATATTTATCTACCAGGTATAATAGTTCATTTGGATTTAGGAACTTATATTTCACTTTACATAGTTCATTTTATGATGTTGGATTGAGATTGACTTCATAATTATTTTCATTTTCTACTATTTAATTTGTGAGAGAATTAGGGTTATAAATTTATATCATACATTTTTATTTTAAACTATTTGCTGTTTTACTTTAAATAAAAATTTTGATATTTTTCTAATCAACATTCTATTTCCAGGACATAAAATGAACATAAAGTAAGATTTTCAAGCTGCCCCAACAGTTCAAAGCTGTGTTCACATTTTATTTCCCTAGATTTGCATTTATTTTGGACAAGAACATTGGCTTTGCATTAATGACAGGCCTTTTCGTCATTCTTTTTTTTAAAAGATTTATTTATTTATTATATGTAAGTACACTGTAGCTGTCTTCAGACATGAGAAGAGGGCATCAGATCTCTTTACGGATGGTTGTGAGCCACCATGTAGTTGCTGGGATTTGAACTCATGAGTTTTGGAAGAGCAGTCAGTGCTCTTACCCGCTGAACCATCTCACCAACCCCCTTTTCTTCATTCTTAATATTCTGTAATTAATATAAGCATGGAACATTATGCATACATATATACCTGAATACATTCACACACACACACACACACACACACACACAAACACAAGCACATTTCCTCCCTGAAGTAAATGTACTTTGATTTTACTTCACTATCATCCTATGAAAAGATGCATTCATTATTATGATCTCTTAAGGTGATTATTTTATGACAATTGCTGATCTTTTTGTTTCTTTTGATTGATGTTATGATTTTATGTTTTTAGGTTTCATATGTAATACATGTTTATCATAGATCAAAGAAGCAATTATCATAGGTTTAAGCAATTATCATAGGTTTAATTTTGCTCAAACACTGGGGAAAACTTCTAAATGATTTTAAATTTGCTTGAATTTCCAATGCAGTTTGTTGACAGAAATTACTTTTGACATTAACAGGTGGCTTTCATAGGTTTTTCTGTCATTAATTTGTTCTCCCTAAGGAACTGTAGTTATCAGTACTTTATATTCCATGTATCATCAAGATTTAAAAATAGACATGAGACAATATTAAATTTAGTCAGAGTTAAATAAGTTCTAATTACTCTATCTTGTTAGAATTGAGTAAGTAAAATTCTTGGGGTATCCTTCAGAAGTAATTTTTACCTCTTGAATAAATGTCAGTCCATTTCCTCATGCCTTTCTAGAAGAAGTGCTTTTGTGGCAGTTTCTGGTTGCAATTTAACTGTATTTCTCTTGAAAATATGGGTTCCTGAGCAAAGCTAAGTAGCAAGACTAGCTGAAATGGTGAGTTCTGTGTTTGAGAGTAAGACCTTGCCATGATCTAGAAGGTGAGAAATAATTAAGGAAGCCATCCATCATCATTTCTGGCATATGTATGTATAAACACATGTGTGTTCAACCATGCACACATACATCCACAAACTTGTGACCATACATGCACATACCACTGATAAATACACACACATGTTAATAATAGCATATGGAAAATAGTTACTAGAAATGAAACTTGAAATGCTTGCACCACAGAGCTGATTTTCTCTTGATTTGGTAAGGAAGCGTATTCCCCCGCAAACATCCATTATCAACACATAGTACTGATGTTCATCTGCACTCGCTGTTACTGCTTACTGGGTCCAACAAGTTCTTTGGAGATATCCTATGGTTTATGATTGTAAGAAATATCTAGCTATCCATACTTTTATATCCCATTATCAGTATATTTTATGATAGTATCAAGACTGTATATTTTTTTGTTACGTTATATTCTTAAAAATTTGGGAAATGACTTTCTAAAACACAGGGATAGGAAGAGAGCTGAAAAAGGACACCATTCCTCAAGCGAAAGGATAGATGAAGTAGGTAAAGGAATTATAGGTAGCCTTTGTCATTACGATCCTGTGGGTCCTATAACATCTGTGTGTGTATGTGTGTGTGTGTGTGTGTGTGTGTGTGTGTGTTTGTGATTTCTTTCAGAAGAAAGACAAATATGACAAAATAAAATAAAAGCACACAGTATGACATTATATTTGTAAAACTCTTCCCAAGTCGGAACTTTATGGATGTCAGATAAATTTGTTTTCTACTTCTATTTCCTGAAAGAATTTTTCAGAACCAAGAATATGCTAATTAAGTCATTACATTCCTTTAATTGTTAGGTGATCACATTTGAAAATTGCATACATTGGTCTAGCATATGTATTCTTTTTTAATTCTCCCATATGAAAATGTAATAAAGATAATTTTATTCCACCAGGCAATGGCAGTGTTTCTAGTAGAAGGTATATAGACATGAACAATTTTTTGAGTGTGACACTGTGTCAACTGTGTGTCAGCTCTGTGTCAAAAGTGCCGTGTTTGCAGCAGGCTCTAGTCAAGCCCATTTTCATTATGAGTTGATGAAAGTGTCTTCCTTGACAAGATGAAGCATGACTGTCAGAATTTGTGATGCCACCAGGAAGGAAAAACCCTCAGAGGAAATACTCCTTTCAATATTTGAAACAATAAAATGCATTTGCTAAGTTCCAAAACTATATCCTGTTTGCACTTTCCTGTGCAGAAATTAAGGTTATTTGGACCTGTCAGAAACATTGATTTTAGCTAATTACAAATATTTGCATCTGCTGTGCTAACATTTCATTGCAGGGCTGAGGTTTGGCACTTGGTCATCAGAATCTGATGATAAGAACTCATAGTAAGGATATACCATCCACATTTTCCAGAACATCCACAGCGAGCATCTCCTGAGTGAGGAGAAGCTCAAAACAGCAGTCAGTCTTCAGTTTCACCCTTGATGGAACAAAATTGTTCACACACATAAATAAAATCTGGTAAATATTTGGTTCAGGATTAAATAACCTTCACAAATCTATTCAGATAGGAAGCAATAATCTAAATAAAATTTAAATGTTTAAAATATAATATATGTACTAGAAATTTCTGGAAATTTTAACCAGGCCCTTTTGAAGAGTGAAAGAAAGAATCAAAGTTATAAAAGTGAAATACCTGGTTTTCATAGGTAGATTATGTGCAATCATTACTTTTCTGAAAATGTTCTTATTTGTAAATTTCCCATGGTTAAAAGTCAGCAGTCTACCATTCCTTATTTAACACAGTAGAACCTACTCCTTTGGTATAACTTAATTCCAATTATGATTGGCTGGTTTCTGAATGCCTTAAAGTTTAAGTTTGATATATATGGTTTCTTGTTTATTCCAAGTTCAGCTGGGATCACCTGTAAGGGCAACTGTGGCCAAGTGCAGCTCAATAATCATATACACAGTTTCATGCTTAGTCAAGTTTTGTGAATCAAAGAAGCCAAATAATAACTCTGTATCATTAGATTTTAAAACTTTTCTTACTCTTCACAGGAAATACCCTTCTTTCAGTATAAAAATATATAATTACTTTTAGTCCTTAGTGCTAACTTTCATTATATAATTGAAAGAATGGTACTAGAAAATATGAAAGGAACCAGCAGAAGTGTAATTTTACCCATCCCTGGTAACCTAATTCTCTGAGAATAGATATGCAATAATAAGATCTGTTCTTGACCAATCATGAGATAATACTGCCAGCTGTGAGTGATGCTTTACAATCTTCTTAAAAACTGAGGACCAAACTCTGTTTCAATGAGAAACATTGGTCCTGAATAATTCTGGAAAATGTATTAAGCCAGCATTACAGTCATGCTTCTAAGAAGGGAAGAGACATTGCAACCGGAATGGGTGGGGTTGCAGGTAAGATGGAGGCAAACTCGCAACTTTTGGATTTTAGCTTCAACTGAAAGAAAAACAAGAACTTTCGATTCAGACTTAAGATATTTAATGATGACTGGTTCATTTTAAATTGTCTAAACAGAATATGGTTATATTGAGAAAGACTCCAATAACAGAATAACAAAATGTTGCTCTTTTATTTTATTTTGTTATTTTTTTATGTTTTGTTTTAAGCTTCTTTGTCTTGTTTTGTGATAAATTAGAGAAACTGGCATCACTTATCTTTGCTCTTCTAATTTGTTTATAAGAAAGTGTGTGTGTGTGTGTGTGTGTGTGTGTGTGCATGTGTGTGTGTGTGTGTGTGTGTGTGTGTATGTGTGTGTGTATGTGTCTGTGTGTGTGTGGTCTACCACCCTCCCGTTCGGTTATAGAATTATTCATGCATTGCTTACTTCAAAGCTCATATTCTTCTTCATTATTTCTTAGTTTAATCAACTTACTCAATCATATGCTTTTTATTCTTCCCCTATCCTGCTGAATGTTTTCCTGGTATTTCATTGTACTAGTGTCAAACTTTACACTACAGCTTCCAGCACCCACCACCCACGTACCAGTCATTGTAGGCTTCCCCCTCTGTGCCGAAGACTAGTAACTGTAACAGGCTTTAAACTATCAATTTCCTCTGACTTCCTAGACTTTTGAGAACTTCAAGATTCCACTGAAATGAATCTTAATTAGGGAAAATGTTCAGCCCTGGTACTAGGTCATGATCTCCTCTAGAGATTCTGGAAAGCTGGTTAACATTTGTATTTGATGGAAATCATGTCTAAAGGTCGACTGATGTGGTTTACCTTGAGGAGTCAGTCTTCTATGAGGATAGGAGCCATGAGTGTCTTCCTGAATAATGAACTCCGACTCCACTGGTCCACATAAATAGCCATGAGGCATTCTGTTATTTTTGTTTATCAGGGAAGGTCACTATCTAGCCTTTATGTTGTTGACAGATTTAAAATCCTTAAAGTTTGTAAACTATAATTTTAAAATATGCAGTTTATCCATGAACATTACTTATAAAACTAACTGTGGAATCTTTGCTTTTTTAAATTAATGAGACAAATTACCTGATTTAAGTCTCTTGAGAAACAAGAATTTATTTTGACTGACAATTTGACTACTAAGCCCATCAATTTATTAGCCATGTGGTTATATAATATAAGGTTATATCCTTGTTCAAGAAGCTAAAGACCATGAATACTGTCAATCAAGTTGTTTTTCCTGTTAATTCATTTAACAGCTTAGCTCGAGGAATGCTGGCACCCATGTAGAGTATCCAAATCTAGAAGCAACTTCATGGACACGTCTAGAGGTGTATCTTTTAGGTGATCCTAAAACCAGTCACATTTGTAACTAACATTAACCCTCATACTAACCTACTCCATTTTTATGTATAAACACACCCATGTTTAAATGAAGAAGAACCAAAGACTTGTAAACTATTCTAGACCAAGATATTGAAGCAATATGGCCTTAATATATGCACTGTTGTAAATTATAATAAATATTTAATTATTTTTTAAAAAGGTTTGATAGAAGCTCTGAAGAGAACTAGGGTTTTTTGTTATTTTTTTTTTGTTTTTTTAAACTGGACATGTATCATTTTTCAAAAAAAATACTTTAAAATGGCATTATGACACTCAGAACTATTAAATCAAGAATATCCATTTGAACAAAATTCAGAATTTAAATAATTTCAAATGTAGTCCAAAACACCAGTAATAAAGGGTTGAGAATAAGAAATAATATACTCATATGATTATGCCCCTTTTCTGATGCCAGATTTTCACAAATGAATTCAGTTACCAAACAGTGAAATCATTTGGATTCATCTCTACATTTGAAGAAGTTCATAAGTTATGTTTACAACCTTACACTTGAGAACTCCTCTCCCTTGTGACAAAGAACCTTTGTCCTTTCAATAATGCTCATCACCACATCAGTGATAAATAAACAAAACATAAATGGACGAGATGTAAGTCAATGAATAATTTATGAGATATGGAAATTTGAAACTGCTTACTCATACAAGGACAGATTCTTCCCCCAATAAAATTCGTGGAAAATGACCTCCATAAAAATGTGCAGACATAAGCCATATATTCACACGAATACAAACTTGTGGCAATGTCAATAAGGTAGAATGCAATTATCATTGTTAACATTGTGTTAGAGTTGTGACAGTTGGCTCTTAAATGCAAAAACAAGTATTAATAAACTGAGAGTGATGTTTACGAGGCCGATCTACAGCCACCAGTGTGATAGGTACTAAATAACTCTTATTACTTAAGGGCACAAATCACCACTGGAATTAGAATATACTTTAATTTCTGCTCATGTGCAAAATTAATGTAATACCAAAAACCATGTTAAGTAAAGCCACAATAGCACTTTGTAAATCATATTGCAGAAACAAATAATAAAAAGAGAAAGCTTGAAATGCAGGACTTCTTAAATCAATGCCAAAGGATTTTACCAAGGAAAATTATATTACAAGCATTAACCTCCAAGAAGAGCAGGAATTTTCATGTACAGGGTAGATAGCTGACAGTGAACTAGGATAAAGAAGCACACCCTACCATTATTGTCTACAGAATTATTTTATTTGGCATAGCGAATATTAATATAAATTTGTTTTTTTGGAAGTCTTGTATTTGTTTTACTCAAAGATAAGATCAATCCCTGTTTCCAAAAAATTATCAGTAACACCCTCCTAACTTATCATTTATTAATCTCTTCACATTACTAAGTAACTTGAAAAATGCAAGAGCTTGAAAGTTAGGAGTTATATTCTTCCGTTAACATTCTCCCCAAATAAGCCAGGATATTGCTATATGGTAAATGCTTACTTAGCTAGGTTCAATCCACAAAGACCCTACAAAAATGTCCACACAAAATTTTATTTGTTAAAGTAATTTTCAACATATATAAATATTTTTAAGAAGTGTAAAAGTCACTTTAGGATATATTATACATAAATAAGATAATTTTTGTTGTTCATAGTCTTCCCTGATTCAGAAGACTTGATTATTTCCTTTCCTTGGCAGATTGTGTAGTCCTGTCTAGTACTGTAGAGGCTGGATAAAAGGAAAAAGACATTCAGGTTAGATCCTGCTCAAGTCATCTGAATCTTGAGACATAGTATGTGATATCTTCGGCAATTAAGACTTATCTCAATCACTGGGCAAAGAGCTGTAGCATATATTAGATAGTAACTTGGGTTACTGACCAAGAACTCAAATAGGTTTCTCTATCCTGGTACTATAGTTATTGCTAGAGAGTTTATAGGGAGGATTGACAGCTCAAATCTTATAATGTGTGTGTGTGTGTGTGTGTGTGTGTGTGTGTGTGTATTGTGTGTGCATGTATACTGTGTGTATATGTGTGCTTCTGTCTATCCATGTGTACATATACATATATATACATATATATACACATATATGCACACACGTGCACCCCCCCCTCTCTCTCACACACACACACACATTTTTCTTGGTGCTTTCTTAGACAGCCTTAATGTTAACTCTACAATACCACTCTGAACCCAAGTTCAGGAAAATTTCTAATACCACCCTAACCTAAGGTCAGGAGATAGAAAGATTGCAATAGCTATAGCCTGATAGAATTTTCTGTGCAATTGACTCTCCTAGAAATGACAAGAGAACTACACTCAGGATATCCATAGACATTCTAATGTAGAAAGAGAGAAATTTCAGGAGGTCCCATACCTAGACAAAGAACTACAAGCAACTGATGACTGCTGGGAGAGGGAGAATTAGCCTCTCCTAGTAATGAGCCAAAAATTGGCTATCCAATGCAAATCATACACATTAACAATAAAAATAGACACAGCAGGTCACATTTATGTTCTCTCTCTCTCTCTCTCTCTCTCTCTCTCTCCCTCTCTCTCTCTCTCTCTCTCTCTCTCTCTCTCTCTCTGTGTGTGTGTGTGTGTGTGTCTGTGTGTGTCTGTGTGTGTGGTGTAGCAACAATAATCAAATAAAAATAGGCCATTAATTCGAGGAGTAAGGTTAGGAGGTAAGGGTTGGAGAGGGGAGAATGGAAAAATATATGTAATTATATTTTAATGAAATTATATTTTTAAAGAGGACAATTTTAATAAAACTCGTTTCATTTTCTAACGTCTCCTGATTCCTTAGCCACTATAGTTTTCAATTTGTTCCTCAATATTGGTGACTGAATATGAAATAGTCACCTGCTTCCTTTATTTGTGATGCAGAAAAAGAGCTTTCAAATAAATACTCATTCCACAGGAATTTTAATAAATACCACCACACCATACTCAGAAGTTTATATAAGAGAAGCAAATCTGATAAGTCAGCAGATATTTAAAACTGTCCACAATTTTGACACTTAGGAATGGAGTATTTGACAAAAATTGACAGTTAAGAACATTGCAGTATAATATAGAATCCTATTTGAAATGCATAAAGAATTAATCCTTTGTATAACAGATGTACAAGAGTGTGTGGAATATTAACCTTTTTGTTCATCAGGCTATGCAACTCAGAGAGCAATTAGACTACTTAGCATGTGGCCATGATGCTCAAATATATGTATTTATACTATTTAGAGATTAAAACCATCTTTATAAAGTAAATATAATAGATCAGTATGCCATGATATTAACCACTCAGAGGAGTCAAACAGAACTGACTATTGCACTATTCACTATTGCACTCTTGAAATCTCCATATTGAACAGGGTAAAATGTTAGTCCTTGGGGAAAGTTAGATTAATTCAGGATTTGATTCATAGGCTTTTGAAGAGCCCATGAACCAGGACTCACTAATGGAATCTTCCCTGTTGAGATGTGTTCCTGTACCCTCATTTTTATTACTATTTGTCATTATTGTTTAGGAGTCCTATGATTTATCATAATGGCTGATTGCTTGGCACATTTGTAACTGTATCAGGGAATCAGTGATCTGAAAAATGGAACAATTGTCAATTCTAAATTTCCAAGGTCATTGAATTTAAGATCAAAACTTTCAAAATTTCTGTCCATCAACATGAAAATTTAACAGATGAACTTTCCTTCCATATAACTGGCCTAGTCCTAAGTTGAAAGAAAGAATAGTCAATACTCTTAACTTAAAACACATAGTTGAGAGATGGGGAACTTGTAGAAGATAAAAGAAAAGATAAGTAGTGATTGACTTATTCAACTATATTTTATGTAACTGAAATATTTTGAAAATATTAACTCAAACTATGCACATCGCATAGGTATGAAACAAGGTTATAAAATATATAAATTTGAATTAACTATATAATAAAGAAACTCATGAAAACTCATGGGGAAGGTCATGAAAAATGTTAGGAAAAATAAGTAGGAAATCAAAAAATGCAGATTTTAATATAAACTTCCATTTCAATGGGTGTGTAGTCCTTTGAGTAAGAATGGCCTCATTAACTAATATATTTGAATGCTAATTAAACAGGGAGTGCCACTATTTGAAAAGTTTTGAAGGATTAAGTGTTGGGGCCTTTTTGGAGGACTTATGCCACTGGTGATGGCCATTACACTTTCAAGCATCCAAGCCAAGTCCAGATCTAAATGTAGCTCTCAGCCACCATGCCAGGTCATGCCTCCATGCTGCCATGCTTCCTGGGATGATGGGAATACTAAACCTCTGAAACTGTAAGCAAACCATCCATTAAATGCTTTGACTTATAACAGTTGCCTTGGTCATGGTGTCTCTTCACTGTGAAAGAACAGTGTTTAAGAAAGGGTGTAACTACATAAAAATGTATATAAACAGAAGTAAAATTACAGAAGGAAGGGGTCATAATAAATGAACTTGTATAACATTTTATAGATATTAACCTACAGATGGTGGTATACAGCTGCGGTTCCAGCCAGCAACCAGGAGGTAGAGACTGTAAGACCAAAGGTTCAGGATCAGCATAAAACCTCAGAAGATTTGATGTATGTATGAATAAAAATAATGTGTTTATTATGTATGTTTTATTAATTGTATTTGGAATGGAAATATTTATGTTTACTTTATTGAGGAATTCTAACCTTGTAACTTTGATTTCATAGGATATATTACAGTTCATCAAGTTTATGTCCATAGTATGTTTCTATTTGCAATGTTCTCCTAGATATGTTACTTAGTATTAATTATTAATACTAAGTAACATATCTTAGTTATTAATATTAAGCCCTCATTTTCACATGAGCTACATTTATTCAATATCTGAGCATGACAGTTACATTAATGGACACTAATAAAAACTTTACTGTACAAGAGCAATGGCTATTCTTAATATGCAATATCTTTAATATATTCATGCTGTTGGCTAATCCAAGGAAAATCCCATTATGTCCACATGATACAAAGTATGTGCTTCATTTTTGTAAAAATCAGTATATATATATATATATATATATATATATATATATATATGATAGTAAGCAGCACTCTTAATGTGTTAATCACTGTTTTTTATGTTAGGATAAATGGAGTGATACAATGTTGAATTTCAAACGTTGAAAACGTTAAATACTTATTCATATTTTACTATGATTACAATTAAAATATTTCATTCAATAAAACTGCAAGACAATCTCCTAGTTGAGTGAAAACAATCCTTTGAATTGACCCTGAACCTTTGGTCTTACAGTCTCTACTTCCTGGTTGCTGGCTGGAACCACAGCTGTATACCACCATCTGTAGGTTAATATCTATAAAATATTATACAAGTTCATTTATTATGACCCCTTCCTTTACTTCTATAATGTCACTTCTGTTTATATACAATACAGTGAAATCCTTTGAATATAGTGATTCTGTAGAGCAGCATTTCTTTGAATATAGTGATTCTGTAGAGCAGCATTTCTTAACATGTGGATTGTGACCCACAAGGATGTCAGACATCCTGCATATTGTATATTTACAGTATGACTAACAACAGTAGGAGAAAAAATAATTTTATGGTTGGCATCACTACAACATGAGCAACTGTATCAAAATGTAGTAGCATAAGATTAAAAATTCAAGAGACAACAGGTGCTGGCAAGGATGTGGAGAAAGAGGAACACTCCTCCACTTTTGGTGGGATTGCAAGATGGTACAACTGCTCTGGAAATCAGTCTGGCAGTTCCTCAGAAAATTGGGCATGACACTTCCAGAGGACCCTATCATACCACTCCTGGGCATATACCCAGAGGATCCCCCTGCATGCAACAAAGACACATGCTCCACTATGTTCATAGCAGCCTTATTTATAATAGCCAGAAATTGGAAAGAGCCCAGATGTCCCTCAAAGGAGAAATGGATACAGAAAATGTGGTATATTTATACAATGGAATACTACTCAGCAGTTAAAAATAAAGAATTCACACAATTTGTAGGCAAATGGTTGGATCTGGAAAATATCATCCTAAGTGAGTTAAGCCAATCACAAAAGAATACACATGAAATGCATTCACTGATAAGTGGATATTAATGAGCCCAGAAGCTCTGAATACTCAAGGCACAATTAGAAAATTAAAAGATTCCCAAGAAGAAAGGAGATACTGGTCCCGAAAAGACTGGATCCAGTTTTGTAGGAGAGTACCAGAACAGAGAAATGGTGGTGGTGGGGGGTGGTGATTGGGAAATGGGCAGGGGGGAGGAGGACTTATCAGACATATGATGAGGGTTTGGAAACTGGGAAAGGGGAAAACCTTTGGAATGTAAACAAAGAATATAGAAAATTAAAGAAAAATTTTTAAAAAATTTAAAATGTAAATAAATTAATTTACAGCTAACATTTAAAATAAAGTTCTTGCTATATAAAAAAATGTAGTAGCATTAGGAAGGTAGGGAACAGCTGTTGCAAATTATATTTTTAAGATATTCTTATAAAGTTGTTTAAATTTTGCTTAATATACACTGGGAATCCATATTATGACACATTTAAAATACTGAACTGAATGTCTTTGCTTAGAGATAGATCTGTGAATTCCAAGTAATTCATGTGTGTGTGTGTGTGAGTGCTTCTTGGTGTGACTGTGAGAAAAAGTGGTTCTGGTCCTCAGCTATTTAGCCCTTGGAAGGATATTAAGACTATAATCAATAGATACTATAGTTTGGGAAAGGGGTGACAGTCTGCCAATATTTCAATTTGAGAATCTATAGTAACAAAAAAATTAATTAATTGTTTTCTGATTTATTGTCCTCTGACAGAGGAGTTACAATACTGATATCACTTACAGAGCACATTGGTGGAGAAATAAGAAATGCATGCTTAACTAGGTAATTTTTTTATAAAAAAATACTTGCCTATCTTGCCAGGGCTGCAATGTAAGTATTGTTATGTCAAAACACTCACAAATAACAAAATATAACATAAAACTGAATGTAACTTGCTGAAAATAGAAGCTTTTAGAAAGTATGTGATTTCTTTGAAAACATTTCACTTCATCCGGAATTTATATATTTTAATTTATTTATGAAGAAATATCTTCATTTTCATTTTAGTGGTTAATTTGAAGTAAGAGTCAGCCAGTATATTATTTACTTGTAAAGAGGACAACTCCTCAATTGGCTATACAGAAGAACATAAGCAACATAAAGAAATTGTTTGTTAAGAAAACTATGGATTTATGATTAAGATTTATCCCATTAGAAGAAGGTAAATAAAATAGACTGACCAGCAACCCAGATACAGAGGAATGAAGGAAGCAGGACCGGCATTGGATATTCTAATTTTAGAATGACCACATGGCTAGGAGCAGAAATATTACAGTAATGAGAGTTGGTGTGAATACTGTATTCAGTGGCTGGTGGAGCAGGCTGAGTTCAAGAATTAACTCTTAGGACCTTACTTCTGAAGGGTACTTTGAAAGACAATATACTCCTTGGCTTTTAAGTTTACCTTTTAGAGAACACAGCTTCTAATATTTCTTACTGACAAATGAGTCTTTAGAAAAATACATATAACAACATAGACATAGGAGACTGAAGTTGTGGTTTAGTTTAAGCTCCAACTATTTATGAATGTCAGGACTCTCAGTGGTATGCTAAAGATTCAAAATGAAAGTTTACCCCAATTATATATGCACACTAAAACCAGAAAGTATTGTGGATTTCAGGCAGCTCCATTCAGGAAGGTGGTTTGTAGCTGGGGTGTAGAGAGACTATTGACAGTCTTGACACACTAGAAGGAATGATAGTGTCCTGGCAAAAGGACACCTGCTCTTTGTGTGTATTTGTGTGCATTAGTTTCAGCTTCATCCCTGCAGGTACAGAGTTTGCCTAATCCTAATGCATTCACCTCTTCTCAGATAAGGATGTTTATCTCTTTCGCTCACCAAGATGAAAATCACAATGCTGGCAATTTCTCAAGGGCAGAATTTTCCAGAGGCAGATGGAAAAAAAAAAGAAGATAGTTTCAATTATATAATATTCTTGACTAAAATCCATAAGCTATTAGAAAGGTAAACTATTTCTTCTGCCAGGTAGAAGGAGTTATTTTCTTGTCCAAAGTATCATAAAAATATATTCAACATATTCAGAGAGTTTCTTTTTTGACTTTTTAAAAAATAAGTTATGTGTAAGATAGCAGTTATTTACATTTTAGCCATCTGAATCCGATCAGGTGAATGTTAGCAGATTATTAAGTGGAAATTAGTGAATAAAATAACATAATCTAGGCGAGCTCAGGGAAACGTGCCACTCCGTGACTTTTATCCAATCTCCTCCCATGTGAGCCACAGACTCTTACATTTTAAGTTCATTGTTATTCTAATTACCTTCATCAAATGATGAGGCCAATCTGTGAGCTTGCACAGGGGAGCAGCAGAGCTCTTTCATTATAAAGCAGAATTAGGACACATGCAGAGACTTAAGTTTCTTAATACCATCTTTAAAATAATCAAGTGGATGCTTATCTCACGGAGTCGAAAATTTCCTAACTTTATGGTGAACGTTATGATTTTCCTTTTTCTCCTTCAATGAAGCAACTCATAAACTCCGCTCATTGTCGTACTTGTAGTCCTGGTGGTTATGATGAATAAGCAAGGTCCTGTCTGGCCCCCGTGGCCACATTTGTAGAGTATTTGATCACCACTCAGCTCTGCATTTAGTCGGGTTACTGGCTTCCCCCTCAGAAAGCTCAGGATGACTTTCATCGCGGTGGGGGCATAGAGGCTGCTTATGATCTCTTTAGTGGGAAAAGTGATGCACAAGCTATGCTCTCTCCACACTCGGGGTCAGTGCTGTCCTCCCTGGTGATCTGTCTCCGTTATGAGGGCCTGAGGGGGAGAAAGACAGAGGCAGTCTGTTCTATTTGAGCTCTGAGTGGGAGCAGCAGGGTGCTATGCATATGGTACTTTTAAAGATTTAACGATTAGGATTTAGGTTCAGTCTGAGGGAGAGATTGATTGATTTTAACATATTGGTGAGCCCTTGCTTCAGGCTAGGAATAAAAACCTTACTTCTCAAGTCTGACGTTATTACTTTTCATTTGTTTTTATTGATTAGCTGTCAGTGATAAGATCTTGCCTCTCAAAATGAGACAGGTGCTGGTGGCCATTTTCCCTTTTTAAAAGCCTTTGTAGCAGCAACTCACAGAAAATAGAAATAACGGATATAGAAATGAGGAAAAATAACCATGCCATTTTGAAAGCAGAAGCTAGTGAACAAATATATTGAAATACTAGAACTTTATTGGCTGTATGTTAATTTAAAAGAAAATGATGAAATCCAGATTTTTGTTTCTCATATATAATGTACATTTTGTATAATGTATATGTGTGTGTGTGTGTGCATGTATGTGTCTCTGTGTGTGTTAATTGCTTGTATAATGTACACACATATGATAGGTATACCTATAGAAAGAGACAGAAAAAACATGACAGACAGACAGACAGACAGAGACAAAGACACAACTGTTCTCACCATTCTTACTCTATACTCTGTATTTCTCAGAGAAATGTGCAAACAGGACAATTTTCATACCTGTACATAAATTCATTTTAAACCAATCTTTCTAGTGATATTCATATAACAAGACTATTCTCAGAAAGCAACTTATTTATGCAAGAAAATATCATGTTAAAAACATGTTTCCTCAAGGTAACAAGAGGCCATTTTATTCAGGGGTTAAAAATGAATTATCATGGTCCAAGGACACAGCTTCAGGTTAACTCATATTCCATGTTTCAATATAGAAGCAATTCTATGAAATTTTATAGTAGCAAACAAATAAAATTATGAAACAAGGGACATGAGGTTTCATGATTGGGATAAAGCAAAAGCAGGAAAATATCAGAGGCCTCAGATGCCATCCGATGACATTCTTAGCACTGGTTGATGGAAACTAGGTCCTGATTAATTAATACCCTCTAAAATGTTTCACCTGAGAGTAATAAATATGTTAGGTCAGACACTGAGGTGAGCAAGAAATGGCTATTAAGGGGACAAAAGATAGCCCAAAATAAAATTTAATTAGGCTGGCCCTGTACCAATCTCACCTATTATATTCAGTGAGTCAACTCTGCTCAAGGTGTGTGATAAAATGGAGTTTCTGAGAATTTCCACCCACAGCAAATAGAGGGGAGAGGGCATGAAGTGCATCATTCAGCCAAGCTTACGTACAGTGGAACATAGTGAACGAATGAAATAACAAGAGTGAGCAGATTTGACCATAATATGTCAGGCAGCTGGAGCCTAAAAAGATAAGGAATTGCAAAAGTTAGAGGGTGAACAAGTTAAGCCACCATCTCGTGTGGCCGAGGAGCAGTCTGAGAAGAGCAAACAAGAAAATGTGGCCCTAGCTCTGAGACCTGAGGAAAAAATATCAGAGGAACATCATTAACTGAAAGTGGGTAATATAAGAAAGGAACATGAAGCAATATTTTTAGGCATTCTATTTGCAGAATAAAAATTATGACTCTTAACAATCCTTAGAATGACACTTCAAATTGCAGATACCTAAGCTCAAGTCTGATTTTGAGGATGGGAAATTATTTTATTATGGCATTGCCTGGGTGGTTATGATGTGAATTCTGTGAATAAAATCAAATAGAACTGTAGATGAATATTGATAGCCAAAAGGCAATATTCCATCTCTGAAAATTAGTGCTCATGTTTTGTTCTTCATTAGTTTATAATTGCTAAATTTGGGGATTTTGAATAAACAAAGAATTTTTTCATCTGTATTTATTGTTCTACTAGTCTCAGTAATTACTTGAAATAGTCTTCTTAATAATTTTCAATATTGAGCTTGTTTGAAACTAAATATATTTACCCTGAAATCTCTGTTTTCATTAGATAGTTGAAAAATATGAGTATTTGTTTATATAATTTCATAATGGTTTCTATTTTAATCAAATATAAGTGTTACACAATTAAAAAGTCACATGCAAGTCTATAGAAAAATTAAAATCTCCCCCCATTAAAAATATTTAAAGAGCTTAGAAAGTCAAGATGATATGGAGAAAATTTATAGGAACATTAACTTCTCAAAGTCTTAAAATATTACAGTGTGGGCTCAGAACATGTACTAGGAGGTCAATGGTTTTGTGTGTAATCTATAGTTGTTAGGACTGTTTTGCCAATATAACTACATTTGAATCCTATGATCTTATGTTTACTAACTTCAAGTCATGTAAATAGTAATGTGCTAATCACTTGCACTAAGTGATTACCCACTAAGTAAAGGTCAGGCCCAATGTTCTCATCTAAGTGACTTTCTGCTTTGCTTCTGCAATATATCTCCCCTCTAGATGCTTCATAGGACATGTATTGTATTTCTCCACCCCTTGTGGTCTTCTGAGGCCACAATGTCCCTTTCAGTTTGTAATAATGCACCTATAATTGACACAGGCATGCATTAGAGACCTAAAAGGGTAATTTAACATGATACAAGTAGGCAAACTAGGAATAATGAGAAGAGTAAAGGAAATAGAAGGAATCCAGAGAAATTACCAAAGTCATCCTTTAGTCTAAACAGGGACCTTCCTAGTGAAACTAAGAAAAATAATCCTCTGAGCACTGATATAGTCTCAGTGAGAATAAACCGAAGAGAACTCTTTGAAGAGTAAAACTTTCAAAGTTTATGCTGAACATAAAAAGCAAAGGATTTAAGTTCCCTTTAAGTAATCAGGATTCTAATTACTCACTCCTACAGAGAAAACATCTTCTTAAATTTAATATTAAAAGTAGATATATTGTATCCACAATCAACTTCTTTTGACCATTGAGACCTGGGGTCTTGACTGTGAGAAGTGATTTAGCTCTAGCTGTTGAGTCTAGGCTTCAGATTGGGAAGAAGAAGTGATTGTGTTAATTTGACCTGTGTTTTGTGTGGATCCAATGGTGTGGTGGTTTGAATAGGTTTGGCCCCTATAGATTCATATATTTGAATAGTTGGCCATAGGAAGTGGCTCTATTAGGAGGTGTGCCCTTATTCGTGGATGTGTGCCTTTATTGGAGGAAGTGCATCACTGTGTAGGCAGGCTTTGAGATTGCCTATGCTCAGTCTCTGCCCCTTGGCTGCCAATGGAAGACAGTCTTCTTACTGCCTGCAAAATTCAGTCTCATGTTGCCACCTTTGGATTAAGATGTAGAACTCTTGGATCCTCCAGCACCACATCTAGCTGCATGATGCCATGCTTCCTGCCATGATGACAACATACTAAACCTCTGAACTGTAAGATTTCACTGATTAAATGTTTGACCTTACAAGAGTTATCTTGGTCATGAAGTCTCTTCACAGCAATAAAACCCTATCTAGGACAAATGAGTTGTAAAGGTAGAAACAAAAAAATTACTATCAGTGAGTGAATGGATAAACAAATGTTTGTGTATATCTTTTATCTATAAATATATATACACCTAATTATTATACTGTATAAAATATGTATTATATAATATATAAAATTTATATAATACATGTAAATAAATATAAGTAGCTTTAAAGTACAAAATGTAGGGAATAATGTAGTCCTATATAGTAATGCAATATTGACATAGTAAAGTCATGTTTAAGAGAAATCATGGCCTCCTCCATGTATGAAACTGGAATGTTTGCTGAGGCAGGGGCTTTATCTAACTGAAGACCTTTGGCAAGAGAACATACTATGCAGAAGGCTTTGACCACCATTTCCACACTCCAAAGACTGGATAAGCAAGAGCTTATTGGAATATGTAGGACTGTTTTCACTGTGTATAGTCAACATGTTGAATATTAAAAGTATATGATAAATATGCTAAATATTTCATATAAATATTAAATACATGATGCAATGTCTCCACCTGGGCATGCAACCATCTGAACTGAGGGTTCCTCCTACTCTACCTTTTGTTTGTCTTTCTTAATCTCCCATTGATCCTTGTCAAGTCATCCAACATAGCCTCAGGCAGTGTACCAATATTCTTGAAAAGATTTTACAAACTGTAAGAATTTAAGAATCAGAGCAATAGGATGTTTGCTGTGAGACTGCAATTCAGAAGCTACACTCAGAAATGCTAAACAACATGACTGCCTAAACATGAGCTGTCATGTAAGTTATAAATAGACATGCTGAGATAGATAGAAGGATGGGTACTCACAAGGTCTCAACCGACACAACAAACCATAGGTAACTAAATAAAGCTGAGAGTGGGCAGAGTATTCTTCCTGATGGAAGATCCTACGAACCATTTAACCAATATTAATGGTCAGCTTTAGAAACATCTATATCCAAATAACATTATACAGACTGAGCACCTTACACACACACACACACACACACACACACACAACACACATAATTTAATGCAAAAACAGTTCATGTTTAAGAGGAATCGTGACCTTCTCCATGTTGGAAATGAATTTGAAAGTAGGGGTATTTGGAACAGTAAGAAAGTAACTATAATTTCAAAACTAAAAGAATCATTTTAAATGTTTTATTATTTTAATATGTATGTGTGAGTGTATATGTGTGTGTGTGTACAGTAGTTGTGGACATGCCATTAGAAGACAGGCACCAGAGTAGAATTTACAGATTATTTGAGCCATCTCATATAGGTGTAAGACAGGAACGTGGGTCCTCTTCAAGAGAAGTACCTGTTCTTAACTGCTAGAATATGTTTGGACCTCCTTCATTGATATTCTTATTAAAACAATATGAATGTGTATTTAATATAATTTAGTGATCAAAAGTCACTATATGCTAATCATAGTAGGACAACACTAATTCTATCACTCAGGAGAAAGAAACAAAATAAATCCTGAGCTTGAAGACAGTATGGGCTATACAATGACTTTTATAGAAAGACTATCTTAAGGAAACCCGCAGACAAAAGTGAAAGAGGCAGAATGGAAGAAAGGAAGGAAACAGCCTAAAATGGCATATGTTGTGGGTAGGGGGATGCAAGGAGTAGATCAGAGCAAGACACTGAGAGAACACATCTCCAACCAAAGAAAGTGAACTGGCAGTAGCATAAGGCTATATCCACTCAAAGCATGACCCAGTAATGTTCTTCCTTCAGTCACACTGTGCCACTTAAAGATTCCTCGACTTTTTGATCCAGAAGCACCAACCAGCAACCAAGTGCTCATATGTGCATGCCTAATGGGGAATATTCTTATTCAAACCATGGTAGGAAACTGGAGAAAAAAGACATAGATAGAAGAGAGAAGACACACACAGGCACACACACACATCCCACATGTACACATATATGCACATGGACACACACACCATACAAGCACATGCACACATGTACATGCAAACACACACATTCAGGTGAACATACACATACACACACATACACACACCACGCATGCATGCACATGTCTCTCTCTCAATATATATATATATATATATATATATATATATATACATATACATATTTATATATATTGTCACCACAGAAACACACTGAAGTGAAACTGATGTAGGACAAATATTTCCAAAACAATATCAAATGTAGACATAGTCAAGAAGTTTGTCCATACGAGTTTGTAGACATGGTGTCTGTGCCGGTACTTTGTTTTCCTACTTCTAGATTTTTACCACTCTGTTAGAAGCCTTTTCTATTTCTTCAAGCCCATCAAATAGTGATGCTGTAATACTGCATCCCAAGGCAATATAGATGTGGGTCTGATGCAGTAATCAATATAAACCTGTATGTTTAATGTCATTTCCTAGAATATGAAGAAACAATGTCATTTGTCTTTATCTATTGTTTTCAGATACTCACCAATAAAAGCTCTTTAGAGAGGTGATAGGTTCAGGAACACAAAACTAGTAAGATTATTAGTGCTCACCTTTTGATTGAAAGAAAGTGGTCACAAAAATCTTCACTGTGGTCAGGGTCTATCAAAGGGACACATAGTGTGGCTGAGTATGCTCTCAAACTGGCACAATGTGAACAAGCAAGTAAAGTTAAATGCATTTGCAATTAAAAATTTAGAATAAATAGGTAAGATGTCATGGTAATGTAAGAAATTGATTAAGCAAAGAAATGATAGGCAGTAGACCATCCTCCAATGCTGAAGAATTCCTACCTATTTCTATGAATGTGCTGTCCCAGAGCCTGACTTATCACCCTTTCCTCAATGGCTGTACACAGATGCTTCTACCTAAATGTCACACTGCAAAAAGAAACAACAGCAAAAAATATATTCATGAAATCCAGCTAAGCCAAGATTTGCTTCAACAGTGCTGTTATTTTGAGTGGCTGTATTATTGATAAGAAGTTATAGGAATAGCAATTTATATCTGTAGAGTTTTCCCCTCCAATCCTCCTAATACCGGAACAACCATGAAAAACATCAATGCAATCCCAAGAGAGATAATATATGAAACATCTCATCAGTATTTTTTACATATCTAAATATTGTCAAAGAATATACCTAACATATGAATGACTTTGGATTTCACTGCCTGTGTTTTGAAATGACTGCTTTTCTTATCTATCTATGGAACATACACTTAGGTTAGATATATTTGCTCAATCATTTACATGAAAACATCTACAAAGTGCTCCTTCTTTTGACTGGAAGTCTCAGAACAATCTGCATCAGAAATCTAGAAATGTTTCAGTAGTAAAATAGTATGGTAATCCCAACTCTATTTATTGTCCAAGAAGATGTAGTTCACAATAACTACAAACAAATCTGCAAAGTACTAGGAACAGATATTGTGTCTCTGTGTGTATATATGTAGACATACACAGATAGCAAACTCAATACACAAGTGTAAAATACATCACAGTGTTACATAAACATATAGGATCTAAACTGTACATGACATATTTTAAATATGTTGAACTTTGTGTATCTTTTATATTAGATAAAAGATAAAAATCTATTTGTGTTTTATCTCAAAACTAACATTGTGAAGTGAATGTTATTATCAATTATTCTTCAATGTTAATAGCAACACGAGGGCAAAAGTAATTTCAATTTTAATATTCAGATTTTCAAACCAGATGGAATTCAATGATCTTCAAGGATAAAAATTTAATCTCTTTGCTCATTCTCTTAGGCATTATTAAAGAATTCTTTAAAAAGAACAGCAAACATATTAATCTCAGCATTCAGTTCCCCAAAGATTTGTGCATTAGAAGACATACAATGCTAATATAATTTTTCTCACAATATTCAACAACCAAATATCATTCTGTTAAGTTACATATTTTAACATTCTATAGGAGTATCAAAGATAAAAAACAAAATGAAGCAAGATATCTTTTTAAGAAAGTACAAAACAAAAACCCAGAAATATGATGTAGATAATAACATTTATGCTGTACTAAGGGAGTGAGCACAAATGTAATACAACTCACAGGCTTAAGAAAACAATGCTATGTTCAGGACACCTTCTAAGTCATTATCTATAAAGAAGTATCATTTTGTAAACCTACGATGTTTTCACCTTTTGTGCACCCCAAATATCTAATCCAGCAAACAGCCTCTCGTCCCATTTCACCACTGAGAGCTCTTGAAAGGCAAAACAAAGAATCAAGACAATGCTTCCATTTCAACCTACAAGCGGAAGAATATAGACAGAACCCAAATGCAAAGGTACCATTAAAATATGCTGTTAATAAACATATTTGGATTCAAGGTTAGAGAGGGTAGAAATTCCTTGTAATCTTTGCCATCAGAAATCTAAGACAATGATAAAAATTGAAATAAACTTTCTATATCTTTCAGTCTGTAATTAAATATGAACAGATGTGTTTTTGTGATGCTTAGAAATTGCCACAATGAATACAATAATGCTTTTAAACTAATGAAAAGTATACAAAGACCATAGGTAGTTTTTATGTTGCTATTGGGCTTCCTATCAAGCAAGAAAACACACACCCACAGACACATACACACATGCACATACACACACACACACACACACACACACACACAGACATCTAAATCAGCTTGTTAACAAAATCACAATAGAAAAATATTTAAGAGGAAGGAGAAGAAAAATGTCAATTTGAAGAAGAGAAATTATTATAAATAAGCCAGGGAGATTATTGAGGTAGCTAGCCAGACAACCAGAATCAGTATGCTTCAGGTACCCTAAAGGTTCAGTAAGTATCATGTGTCCAAAATACAAAAATAACATGGAGAGCTACTGATGGAAACATCTAAAAACTAAAGTAAATTGTTAGCCTCTCTCTCTCTCTCTCTCTCTCTCTCTCTCTCTCTCTCTCTTTATTCTATCTATCTATCTATCTATCTATCTATCTATATCTATATATATATGCATACATATGTGTATAATATATAACATATATGAAACAATACATATTCATCACACATAAATATAAACACATATGTATATGTATATATGTGTAAATGTGTATATGTATATATGTATCCATATATGTATATAGGCATGTATATATGGATATGTGAATATGTGGATGTATGGATATATGGTGCAATGTGTATATATGTATGAACATATATAACTATAATGGATAACTATAGATAACTGTAGACTTTTTATTAAAGTTCTCCAGAAACTGGATGAATGTGTGAAATATTTTCCAAAATTTAAGCCACATAATCAAGTTGTGATGCTATGTTTAATTAAGGATAAATCAAAAGATATAAGACAAATTTGTTCTCAGCATAGCCAAGATTGACTAGAATATAAATGGATAAATTTATACACTAGGAAGTAAATTTATAACAAATATTTGAAAGATATGAGTTACGGAAATGCCATTCACTTGAGAGTGATATAGGGGTACTAGAACCCTTTGCCTTCCACTATTTGATGGAAACCAGTGTGAAAATCCTCCTTGACCCTCTGTGACCCAACATGATTCCTCTATGTTGTTCTGTGCTGACATTGTCCTTCATGAGGTGGTCAAATGATTATGTACTGAATTCTCTAAAATGGTGAGGCAAATTCAGTCAACATCTGTAAATGGCTATCTCAATTATTTCTGATATAATGCCCAAATCAGTGAATGGCACACATTCCAATGACAAAGAGTGTCCATTGTATACTGCAAGAAAAAAAACTCAAAGTTATTTGTATGTAAATACATATTGACTATTCTATTGAGGAAATTACTTCTTTTCTTTCTATAATTTTTATTCACATTACATTGCATCACACCTCTTCCCTCCTTTTTTCCCAAATTTGTCCCTTACAAATCCCTCGAGGATTACCCCCCCCCCGTTCTCTTCAGGGAGGGAGAAGTTCCAGGTACCACCCCATCTTGGGACATCTATTCCCAGCATGAGTAAGCACCTTCTCTTCCACTAAGATACAATCAGGTCCACTTATCAGTGACTGCATACCATGGGTATTCTTTTGAGACTGGGTCACCTCACTTAGTATGATGTTCTTCAGCTCCATCCATTTCTCTAAGAATTTCATGAATTCATTGTTTCTAATGGCTGAATAGTACTCCATTGTGTATATATACCACATTTTTTTGTATCCATTCTTCCGTTGAGGGACATCTGGGTTTTTTCCAGCTTCTGGCTATTATAAATAAGGCTGCTATGAACATAGTGGAGCATGTATCCTTATTGCATGCTGGGGAATCTTCTGGGTATATTCCCAGGAGTAGTATGGCTGGATCCTCCGGAAGTATCATGTCCAGTTTTCTGAGAAACCGCCATACTGATTTCCAGAGTGGTTGTACCAGCTTGCAGTCCCAGCAGCAGTGGAGGAGTGTTTCTCTTTCTCCACATCCTTGCCAACACCGGATGTCTCCTGAGTTTTTAATCCTAGCCATTCTGACAGGTGTGAGGTGAAATCTCAGGGTTGTTTTGATTTGCATTTCTCTAATGACTAAAGATGTTGAACATTTTTTAAGGTGTTTCTCAGCCATCCTGATTTCTTCAGGTGAAAAACCTTTGTTTAGCTCTGTACCCCATTTTTGGATAGGGTTATTTGGTTTTCTGGGGTCTAACTTCTTGAGTTCTTTGTATACATTGGATATTAGCCCTCTGTCGGATGTGGGGTTGGTGAAGATCTTTTCCCAATTTGCTGGTTGCTGATTTGTCCTTTTGACAGTGTCTTTTGCCTAACAGAAACTTCATAATTTTATGAGGTCTCATTTGTCTATTCTTGATCCTAGAGCATAAGCTATTGGTGTTCTGTTCAGGAATTTTCCCCCTGAGCCAATGTCCTCAAGGGTCTTCCCCAGTTTCTTTTCTATTAGTTTTAGTGTGTCTGGTTTTATGTGGAGGTCCTTGATCCACTTGGAGTTGAGCTTAGTGAAGGAGATAAGAGTGGATCAATTCTCATTCTTCTGCATGTTCTCCAGTTGAGCCAGCACCATTTGTTGAAAAGGCTATCTTTTTTCCACTGGATGTTTTCAGCTCCTTTGTCGAATATCAATTGGCCATATATGTGTGGGTTCAATTCTGGGTCTTCAATTCTATTCCATTGATCCACTTCCCTGTCACTGTACCAATACCATGAAGTTTTTAATACTACTGTTCTTTAATATTGCTTGAGGTCTGGGATATTGATTAGCCTAGAATCTTGGGACACCAAAGGCACAATTCACATACCAAATGATGTCTGACAAGAAGAAAGGAATGGACACTAGTGCTAGAAAGGATCAAAGCATCAGTGTAGGGGAATACCAGAACAGCGAAGTGGGAAGGGGTGGATGAGGGAGCAGGGGGAGGGAAAAGGGCATGTGGGACCTTAGGGGGGTGGGGAAACAAAAAAAAAGAAAGGAAATGTAAATATAGAATATATCCAATAAAAAAATTTTCTTTTGAAAAAAAACAATGAATATTGATATATGAGTACAGATTTTCTAATTTTGTACTTTTGATACTCTAAGATGTATCAAGGAGTCATTCAAGGATAATTGAGATATTTTAAATAAACTCTGTTACAATTACAAAAACAAAACAAAACAAAAAGATACAATCAGGTCATCCAGGTAAGGGAAGAGGATCAAATGGCAAGGAACAGAGTCAGAGACAGTCCCTGCTCCAATGGTTAGGAGACCCACATGAAGACCCAGCTGTGCATATGCTACAGATATGAGTAGGACCTAGGTCAAGCCCCTGTGTGCTTTTTTGTAGGAGGTTCAGTCTTAGTGAGCCCCCAAGGTCTCAAGTGAGTTGACTCTGTAGGTTTTCTTTTGGTGTCCTTGACTCCTCCAGCCTGTTCAATTCTATCCCCAAATTTTTCTTTTCTTTTCTTTTCTTTTCTTTTCTTTTCTTTTCTTTTCTTTTCTTTTCTTTTCTTTTCTTTTCTTTTCTTTTCTTTTCTTTTCCTTTCTTTTCTTTTCCTTTCCTTTCCTTTCCTTTCCTTTCCTTTCCTTTCCTTTCCTTTCCTTTCCTTTCCTTTCCTTTCCTTTCTTTTCTTTTCTTTTCTTTTCTTTTCTTTTCTTTTTTAGAGCACGCACCAAACTCTGCCCAATTTTTGGCAATGGGATTCTGCATCTGTTTTTATGCAGTGTGGAATCAAGCCTCTTAGGGAATGGTTATACTAGATACCTTGATGTAACTCTAACCAAGCAAGAGAAAGACCTGTATGATAAGGACTTCAAGATTCTGAAGAATCTACAGATTCAATGCAATTCCCATCAAAATTCTAATGCAAGTCTTTACAGAAGTTGATAGAACAATTCTCAACTTAATATGGAAAAAAATAAAAAACAACAGGATAGCTAAAACAATTATGAACAATAAAAGAACTTTTAGAGATATCACCATCTCTGATTTCAAGCTGCACTGCAGAGCAATAGTAACAAAAGCTGCATGGTCTTTGAATAAGAACAGAAGGATAATCACTAGAATTGAATCAAAGAGCCTGAAATAAATCCACACACCTACAGACATCTGACTTCTGACCATAAGTCAAAAGCAATGTAAAAAGAAAACACCTTCAATAGATGGTATTGTCTAACTGTCTGCATGTAGAAGAATGAAAATAGACCCATATTTATCACCCTGTATAAACCTCAAATCCAAGTGTATCAAAGACCTCAACACTGTATATATTAAATCTAATAAAACAGAATTTGGGGAATAGCCTTGAACACATTAGTACAGGAAACAGTTTCCTGAACAGACCATCAATGTCTCAGACATTAAGATCAACAATTGATAAATGGGACCTCATGAAATTGAAAAGGTTCTATAAGGCAAAGGACACTGTCAGTAGAAAAAAATAGCAGCTTACAAAATGTGAAAAGATCTTCAACAACTGCATCCAACAGAGAGCTAATATCTAAAATATATAAAGAACACAAGAAATTAGACACCAACAAACCAAATATCCTAATTAAAAAACAGGGTAAAAAGCTAAACAGAGAATTCTCAACAGAGGAATCTCTCATGCCTGAGAAGTACTTACATAAATGTTCAATGTCCTTAGTCATCATGGAAATGCAAATGAGGTGCTCAGGTAATGGTGAGGGCTTCTTTCTTTCTGTCAGAATCTCTCTCTCTCTCTCTCTCTCTCTCTCTCTCTCTCTCTCTCTCTGTGTGTGTGTGTGTGTGTCTCCCCCTCCCTCCCTCCCTCCCTCCCTCCCTCCCTCCCTCCCTCCCTCCCTTCCTTCCTTCCTTCCTTCCTTCCTTCCTTCCTTTCCTTCTTTCTCTCTCTCTCTCTCTTTCTTTCTTTGTTTCTCTCTTTCTTTGTTTCTTTCTTTCTTTCTCAAGTTTTATTATTATTTTTATTTGCATTCCTGTCATTTCCCCTCCTCCTGGTTCCCCCTCCAACATTTCCTTATCTCATTCCTCCTCCCTCTTGCCTCTGAGGGGGGTTTTCCCTCCCTTCACCAGAACTCCCTCTTCCCTGGGGCCTAAGTCTCCAGAGGATTAGGCACATCTTCTCTAACTGAAGCCAGTCCAGACAATTTTCAGCTATACATGTACCAGGGACCTTTGAGCAGGCCTTGTGTGCTGCTGAGTTAGTGACAGTCTCTGGGAGCTCCCTGGAATCTGGGTTGGTTGAGACTGCTGGTTTTCTTATGCGATCCCTCGCCCCTTCAGCTTCTTCAGTCCTTCCCTTAATTCAACTTTAGGGTCCCTGGCTTCAGTTCAATGGTTGGGTTTAAGTATCTGCTTTTGTCTCAGTCATCTGCTAGTATGGAACAGCCATGCCAGGCTCCCATCTGTAAGCACATGGTAGTATCAGTAATAGTGTCAGGCCTTGGTGCCTTTCCATGAGATGGATTCAAAGTTGGGCTGGTCATTAGACTGTTTCCCTCAGTATGTTCTTCATTTTATCCCTGCAGTTCAACAATTCGGGGTCAGAAAATTTGAGTGTGGATAGTAACACTGTTCCTCTGCTTGAGACCCTGTCTACCTACTGGAGGTGAGCTCTTTGAGTTCCCTCTCTTCAATGCTTGTCAGTTTGGTTAAGGTCACCTTCATTGAGTCCTGAGAGTTTCTAACAACCCAGGTCCCTGGTCCCTAGGACTTTCTAGATGGACCCCCAGTTCCCAGTTCTGTTTATCTCCATTCATTCTCTTGGCCCTCTGGATTTCTCTCCTACCTCTCCTACTTGATCTTTTTCCCCTTTCCCCTCCCTGTTCTCTCTTCCTCTCTCTGCCTCCTGTGATTATTTCCTTCCCCCTTCTAAGTAGGATTGAACCATCATCACTTGGGCCTTTCTACTTGTTATAATTCTTGAGGTCTGTAGGTTGTGTCCTAGGTACTGTGTACTTCTTGCCTAATATCTATTATCAGTGAGTTTATACCATGTATCATCCTGTGTGAGGTAACTCAGACCCAAAAGGAGGCTTTCTTTTAGTGAGTCTATACTTAAGGGGTGTCTAGTCGATAGGCAGTGCTATTTATATGATTTTTCTATTTATATTGATAACTTTGAATTATATTCAATTGTTTGTCCTTTGCATGTCACTAAAATTACATGAATATCTGATTATAAACAGACATGAAATGGTGAAAAGGAGTTTTACACAAAACATTGACTCAGAAGACAGCCTTCTTTACTCTACATATTCACCAAACTAGGCTATTCCAGATCATTCCTCTATGTTTCACGTTTTGTTGTATTCTACAATATATGTTGACATAGCATTTTACACAGAGAAGCTGCAGAGGAAGCTCATAGGTTGTCAAGGACATTGGGTTAAATATGTGTATAACCCAAATGGAGGTTCCAGTTTCCTGAGCTAGTCTCTGTGTTGCTTGTTTCAATACCATGTTAATATTTTGATAATTTTGTGTGTTCTGTTGTAGTTTATACTGGTAAAAAGCTATGGTTTTCAGAACTACATTGCTATCATAAACTAATGAAAGAAAATTTGGTGGTCAACAATAAATATAAACATAAAGATTCTAGTGGAGAGATTACTTTGAGTTCATGGTAAATAAGAAACTATGAAAATATGTTCTTTTTCATCTGTTTATGCTTTATGCATCAAGACAATTAGACATATGTTTTTTTGGATTTGAAATAAATAAAATTTGACTAATCAATTCAATATATAGTGAAAATAGTTTAAGTTCCCAACTATTGCTAGAAAATTGAAAGAGTATTATATAGCAGTGGATTAAAGTTAGTCTCTATATTATATTTAAAACAGAAAACATTTTAAAATATTTAAATATTATAAATTTAAGAATAAATTAATTGGAACTATTAGATATGATTAGCACCTGGAGTAGTTTAATTTTATTCATAAAAAGTCATGTGTGACACAAGATCAATTGTTTTATTTATACATATATATCAAACATACACATACAAATATATGCTGCATTACATTGTATATCATACATTTTATATGTAAAGCATATATTTATGCTAATAATATTGAATGTTCAATATGCATAAAACATTATATAAAACCCTGTTGTACTCTGGAAATCAGTCTGGCGGTTCCTCAGAAAATTGGACATGACACTTCCAGAGGAACTTGTCATACCACTCCTGGTCATATACCCAGAGGATTCCCCTGCATACAATAAAGACACATGCTCCACTATGTTCATAGCAGCCTTATTTATAATAACCAGAAGTTGGAAGGAGCAATGGATGCAGAAAATGTGGTATATTTACACAATGTAATACTACTCAGCAATTAAAAATAATGAATTCATGCAATTTGTAGGCAAATGGTTGGATCTGAAAAATATCATCCTAAGTGAGTTAATCCAATCACAAAAGAATACACATGAAATACAATCACTGATAAGTGGATATTAATGAGCCCAGAAGTTCTGAATACTCAAGGCACAATTAGCTAGTAAAAAGATTCCCAAGAAGAAGGAAGGAGAGGACCCTGGTCCTGAAAGGACTGGATCCAGTTTTGTAGGAGAGTACCAAAATAGAGCAGAGAAATGGTGTCATGATGATTGGGGAACAGGCAGGATGTGGGGTGGGGTGGAAGAGGACATATGGGACATATGGTGAGGGGGAAACGGGGAAAGGGGAAAGCCTTTGAAATGTAAACAAAGAATATAGAAAATAAAAAACAAACAAACAAAAAAACCCTGTGAGCTAAATATTTTTAACCTTAAACATTTCAAAATCTGTTTGATACATGATGGATTTCACTGCAGCATTTGTGTGATTACCATTCATCTGGAGGACCTTTCTACTGACAAGTTTAAGGTACTGAAGTCAATGACTATTTCTGTACTATGGTCTATAGTAATGTTAGCTGTAGTGGCATTGTGTTTTATTGTTATCATTGTTAATTTCAGTAGGCTTATGTTTGGTGTATAAGTCTTTAAAATACATATCTTTTGGTAGATTTTCTTTTAATGAGTATATATTATCTTTCTATATCTCTTCTGATGAATTTTGTTTTGAAGTCTTATGTCAGATGTTAAAAAATATCTGTCCCTGCCTGCTTCTTTGGTCCAGTTTTTTTTTTTTTTGAGTATTTTTTTTACATACTTTTACTACTTAAAATGATGCAAAGTCCAACCCTTAAGCAGTAATATGCTTGACATTGATACCTGCTGGGGAAAGAAAAATAAGTTTCTCCTATATCATATATCAACTATACTTCAGGTCTGGCCTTATGCTCAGGAGCAGTTGGTACTTAATTTTACTTGTTTTGTTTGATCTTTTTTTTTTCTTAATTTTTTTAAAATTTTCTATATTCTATGTTTACATTCCAAAGGTTTTCCCCTTTCCCAATTACCCCCCATCATATGTCCCATAATTCCTCTCCCCCCCTGCTATTCCCCACTCATCCCCCCCCCCACGATTTCTCTGTTCTGGGTCTACAATAATGGATACAATCTTTTTTTTTTTCGAGTATATTTTTTATTTTTTTTATTTTCTATATTCTATGTTTACATTCCAAAGGCTTTCCCCTTTCCCAGTTCCCCCCTCCCTATGTCCCATAGTTCCTCTCCCCCCAACTATTCCCCAATCATTCCCCCTCCCCCCACAGTTTCTCTACAAAACTGGATCCAATCTTTCCAGGCCCAGGGTCCTCTCCTTTCTTCTTCTTGAGAATCATTTGACTTGCTATTTTTGTCTTGAGTATTTAGGGCTTCTGGGCTCATTAATATCCACTTATCAGTGATTGCATTTCATGTGTATTCTTTTGTGATTGGGTTAGCTCACTCAGGATGATATTTTCCAGGTATAACCATTTACCTACAAATTGCATGAATTCATTATTTTTAATTGCTGAGTAGTATTCCATTGTATAAATATACATTTTCTGTATCCATTCCTCCTTTGAGGGATATTTGGGCTCCTTCCAATTTCTGGCTATTATAAACAAGGCTGCTATAAACATAGTGGAGCATGTGTCTTTATTGTATGCAGGGGAATCCTCTGGGTATATGCCCAGGAGTGGTATGCCAGGGTCCTCTGGAAGGAACATGCCCAATTTTCTGAGGAACCACCACACTGATTTCCAGAGCGGTTTTACCATTTTGCAATCCCACCGACAGTGGAGGAGTGTTCCTCTTTCTCCACATCCTCGCCAGCATTTGTCCTCTCTTGAGTTTTTAATCTTAGCCATTCTGACTGGTGTGAGGTGGAATCTCAGGGTTGTTTTGATTTGCATTTCTCTGATGGCTAAGGATGTTGAACATCTCTTAAGGTGTTTCTCAGCCAACTGGATACAATCTTTACAGGCCCAGGGTCCTCTCCGTTCTTCTTCTTGGGAGTCATTTGACTTGCTAATTGTGTCTTGAGTATTTAGGGCTTCTGGGCTCATTAATATCCACTTATCAGTGATTGCATTTTTTGTGTATTCTTTTGTGATTGGGTTAGCTCACTTAGGATGATATTTTCCAGATCTAACCATTTACCTACAAATTGCATGAGTTCATTATTTTTAATTGCTGAGTAGTACTCCATTGTATAAATATACCACATTTTCTGTATCCATTCCTCCTTTGAGGGATATCTGGGCTCTTTCCAATTTCTGGCTATTATAAACAAGGCTGCTATAAACATAGTGGAGCATGTGTCTTTATTGTATGCAAAGGAATCCTCTGGGTATATGTCCAGGAGTGGTATGCCAGGGTCCTCTGGAAGTAACATGCCCAATTTTCTGAGGAACCACCACACTGATCTCCAGAGTGGATTTACCATTTTGCAATCCCACCAGCAGTGGAGGAGTGTTCCTCTTTCTCCACATCCTTGCCAGCACCTGTTGTCTCTTGAGATTTTAATCTTAGCCATTCTGACTGGTGTGAGGTGGAATCTCAGGGTTGTTTTGATTTGCATTTCCCTGATGACTAATGATGTTGAACATCTCTTAAGGTGTTTCTCGGCCATCTGAATTTCTTCTGGTGAAAATTCTTTGTTTAGCTTTGTACCCCATTTTTTGATAGGGTTATTTGGTTCTTTGGGGTCTAACTTCTTGAGTTCTTTGTATATATTGGATATTAGCCCTCTGTCAGATGTGGGGTTGGTGAAGATCATTTCCCACTTTGTTGGTTGCTGTTTTGTCCTTCTGACAGTGTCCTTTGCCTTACAGAATCTTTGTAATTTTATGAGGTCCCATTTGTCAATTCTTGATCTTAGAGCATAAGCTATTGGTTTTCTGTTCAGGAACTTTACCCCTGTGCCCATGTCCTCCAGGGTCTTCCCAAGTTTCTTTTCTAATAGTTTCAGTGTGTCCGGCTTTATGTGGAGGTCCTTGATCCACTTGGAGTTGATCTTAGTACAAGGAGATAAGAGTGGGTCAATTCGCATTCTTCTGCATGTTGACCTCCAGTTGAACCAGCACCATTTGTTGAAAAGGCTATCTTTTTCCCACTGGATGGTTGTGGCTCCTTTATCAAAGATCAAGTGACCATAAGTCTGTGGGTTTGTTTCTGGGTCTTCAATCCTATTCCATTAATCTACCTGCCTGTTGCTGTACCAATACCATGCAGTTTTTAACACAATTGCTCTGTAGTACTGCTTGAGGTCAGGCATATTGATTCCCCCAGAAGTCCTTTTATTGTTGAGAATAGTTTTAGCTATCCTGGTTTTTTTGTTGATCCAGATGAATTTGAAAATTGCTCTTTCTAGATCTATGAAGAATTGATTTGGGATTTTGATGGGGATTGCATTGAATCTGTATATTGCTTTTGGCAAGATGGCCATTTTTATTATATTGATCCTGCCAATCCAGGAGTAAGAAATATTTTTCCAACTTCTGAGGTCTTCTTCGATTTCTTTCTTCAAGGACTTGAAGTTCCTGTCATACAGATCTTTTGCTTGTTTGGTTAGAGTTAGGCCAAGGTACTTTATGTTGTTTGTGGCTATTGTCAAGGGTGTTATTTCCTAACTTCTTTCTCAGCCTGCTTGTCCTTTGAGTACAAGAAGGCTACTGATTTGCTTGAGTTAATTTTATAACCAGCCACTTTGCTGAAGTTGTTTATCAGCTGTAGAAGTTCTCTGGTGGAGTTTTTTGGATCGCTTAAGTAGACTATCATATCGTCTGCAAATAGTGATAGTTTGACTTCTTCCTTTCCAATTTGTATCCCTTTTACTTCCTTATGTTGTCTAATTGCTCTCGCTAGAACTTCAAGTACTATATTGAAAAGCTATGGAGAGAGAGGGCAGCCTTGTCAAGTCCCTGATTTTAGTGGGATTGCTTCAAGTTTCTCTCCATTTATTTTGATGTTGGCTACTGGTTTGCTGTAGATTGCTTTTACTATGTTTAGGTATGGGCCTTGAATTCCTGCTCTTTCCAAGACTTTTAGCATGAAAGGATGCTGAATTTTGTCAAATGCTTTTTCAGCATCTAATGAGATGACCATGTGGTTTTTTTCTTTCAGTTTGTTTATGTAGTGGATTACATTGATGGATTTCTGTATATTGAACCATCCCTGCATCCCTGGAATGAAGCCTACTTGATCATGGTGAATGATCGTTTTGATATGCTCTTGGATTCGGTTGGCAAGAATTTTATTTAGTATTTTTGCGTCAATATTCATAAGAGAAATTGGCCTGTAGTTCTCTTTCTTTGTTGGATCTTTTTGTGGTTTAGGTATCAGCATAATTGTGGTTTCGAAGAACGAGTTGGGCAGTGTCCCTTCTGTCTATTTTGTGGAATAGTTTGAAGAGTATTGGTGTTAAGTCTTCTTTGAAGGTCTGGTAGAATTATTCACTAAAACCATCTGGTCCTGTACTTTTTTTGGTTGGGAGGCTTTCTATAACCCCTTCTATTTCTTTGGGGGTTATTGGACTGTTTAGCTGGTCTACTTGATGCTGATTTAATTTTGGTATTTGGTATCTGTCTAGGAAATTGTCCATTTCCTCCAGATTCTCCAGTTGTTTTGATTATAGGCTTTTGTAGTAGGATCTGATGATCTTTTGAATTTCCTCCATTTCTGTTGTTGTTATATCCCCCTTTTCATTTCTAATTTTGTTAATTTGGATACTGTCTCTGTGCCCTTTGGTTAGTCTAGCTAAGGGTTTATCTATCTTGTTGATTTTCTCGAAGAACCAGCTCTTGGTTTTGTTGATTCTTTGTATGGTTCTCTTTGTTTCTACTTGATTGATTTCAGCCCTTAGTTTGATGATTTCCTCTCTCCTACTCCTCCTGGGTGAGTTAGCTTCTTTTTGTTCCAGGGCCTTCAGGTGTGCTGTTAAGTTGCTAGTGTATGCTCTCTCCAGTTTCTATTTGGAGGTACTCAGGGCTATGAGTTTTCCTCTTAGCACTGCTTTCATTGTGTCCCAAAGATTTGGGTAGGTCGTACCTTCATTTTCATTGAAGTCTAAAAAGTCTTTGATTTCTTTCTTTATTTCTTCCTTGACCAAGGTGTCATTGAGTAGAGTATTGTTGAGTTTCCATGTGTATGTGGGCTTTCTGTTGTTCTTCTTGCTATTGAAGACCACTTTTACTCCATAGTGATCCGATAGGAGACATGGGATTAGTTCATTCTTCTTGTATTTGTTGAGGTCTGTCTTGAGACCAATTATATGATCAATTTTTGAGAAGGTACCGTGCGGTGCTGAGAAAAAGGTATATTCTTTTGCTTTAGGATGGAATGCTCTATATATATCTGTTAAATCCAATTGGTCCAAATCTTCAATTAGTTTCACTGTGTCTCGGTTTAGTTTCTGCTTTCCTGATCGGTCCATTGAGGAGAGTGGAGTGTTGAAGTCACCTACAATTATTATGTTAGGTGCGATGTGTGCTTTAAGCTTTAGTAAGGTTTCTTTTACAAATGAGGGTGCCCTTACATTTGGCGCATAGATGTTCATTATTGAGAATTCTTCTTGGTGGATTTTCCCTTTGACAAGCAGGAAGTGTCCTTCTGTGTCTCTTTTGATGACTTTAGTTTGAAAGTCAATTTTATCTGATATTAGAATGGCTACTCCGGCTTGTTTCCTGGGACCATTTGCTTGTAAAACTGTCTTCCAGCCTTTTACTCTAAGGTGGTGTTTGTCTTTGACACTGAGATGTGTTTCCTGTATGCAGCAAAATGTAGGGTCCTGTTTCCGTATCCAGTCTGTTAGTCTGTGTCTTTTTATTGGGGAATTGAGTCCATTGATATTAAGAGATATTAAGGAATAGTAATTATTACTTCCTGGCATTTTGGGCGTTATTTTTGTTTGTTTGTTTGTTTGTATTTGAGTGGTTCTCTTCTTTTGGGTTGGATGAGATGGGGTTTCTATCTTGTTTCTTCTGGGGTGTTGTTTCCCCCCTTGTGTTGGTATTTTTCCCCTATCATCCTTTGTAGGTCTGGGTTTGTAGATAAGTATCGTGCAAATTTGGTTTTGTCGTGGAATACCTTTTTTCCCCATCTATGGTGATTGAGAGTTTTGCTGGGTATAGTAGTTTTGGCTGAAGTTTGTGTTCTCTTAGGGTCTGCATGAGGTCTGCCCAGGATCTTCTAGCTTTCATGGTCTCAGGTGAGAAGTCTGCTGTAATTCTGATAGGTCTTCTTTATATGTTACTTGTCCTTTTTCTCTTGCTGCCTTTAATATTCTTTCTTTGTTTAGTACATTTGGGGTCTTGATTATTATGTGACGGGAAGTATTTCTGTTCTGGTCCAGTCTATTTGGGGTTCTATAGGCTTCTTGTATATTCATGGGTATCTCTTTCTTTAGGTTGGGGAAGTTTTCTTCCATAATTTTGTAGAAGATATTTGCTGGCTCTTTAAGTTGTAGATCTTCATTCTCATCTATCCCTATAATCCTTAGGTTTGGTCTTCTCATTGTGTCCTGGATTTCCTGAATGTTTTGGGTTACCAGCTTTTTGCATTTTGCATTTTCTTTAATTGTTGAATCCATGGTTTCTATGGTATCTTCAGCATCTGAGATTCTGTCTTCTATCTCTTGTATTCTATTGTTGATATTTGCATCTATGACTCCTGATTTCTTCCCCAGGTTTTCTATCTCCAATGTTGTCTCCCTTTGCGAATTCTTAGTTGTTTCTACTTCTGCTTTTAGATTCTGTATGGTTTTGCTCAGATCTTTCAGTTGCTTGTTTGTGTTTTCCTGTAATTCTTTAAGGGATTTTTGTGTTTCCTCTTTTATGACTTCTACTTGTTGACCCATGTTCTCTTGTATTTCTTTAAGTGATTTTTGTTTCTCCCCCTTATTGGGATTCATTTTTTGCTCTATATTCTCCTGGATTTCTTTAAGTGATTTTTGTGTCTGCCTTGTATGGGCTTCTAGCTTTGGATCTATTTTCTCCTCTATTACTTTAAGAAATTTATCTAAGTGATCCTCAATCTGCATCTTTACCAGTGATTTTAGATCTGAGTCTTGTTTTTCTGACTCAGATATCTGAGATATCTGAGATTTAATTGTGTTTGCCTTGTAAGGGCTTCTAGCTTTTGATCTATTTTCTCATGTATTACTTTAAGAGATTTATCTAAGTGTTCCTCTATTAGCAACCTGACCAGTGATTTTAGATCTGAGCCTTGTTTTTCTGGTGTTTCGGGGTATCTAAGATTTATTGCTGTCGGGGAACTGGGTTCAGATGCAGCCATACTGCCTTGATTCCTGTTAGTAACGATCTTACGTTTGCCTTTTGCCATCTGGTTAACTCTGGTGTTTGTTGGTCCTGTAGTTACTAGCTGGTGCTTGACCCTCCTGTGGGCTCGAAAGGCTATTTTCCAGTGTCTGGGACACCTGAACCACTGCCCTGTAGGGCTCCTGCTCACAGATTGCTGACAGGTGGCCTGAGTCTCCCCAGGTCTTAAACTCAGAATATCCCAGGTACTTGGTTCTGCCTGTTGGGCAGCTGCTCTGCACTGCTCCTGCTCAGGGTTTGCTGTCTGGTATCCTGTTTCCCCAGAAAGTTGGGATATCTCAGTTATCTGGTTCTGCCAGCTGGGTCTGAGCACCTGGCAAGCTGGTTGGGCCTGGCTTGCCTGCCACTGGCTGGATGGGAATCTGCAGGCAAGATGCGCTGCCTGCAGGGGGTTCGGGGTCTGGCCTGCGAGCGCAGAGCGCAGGCATGGCCGCTGTACCCCAAACCGCTACTCTGTGCGCAGCTCCCGCCCCAGACCTGAGTCCCTGAAGGTCTTAAACTCGGACTGTCTCGGGTACCTGGATCCGCCATCTGGGTCTGAGCACCTGGCAAGCTGGCTGGGTCTGGCTTCCCTGCCACCGGCTGGATGGGAAGCTGCAGGTAAGATCGTTTGGTTTGATCTTTAAGTTTAAGGTTTTTGTTTCTCTGTGTGAAAGACAACATAAAGTTGGGTGGATAGAGATGTGGGTAGGCTCTTGGCAGAGATGCAAAATATAAGAAAAACTAAAAGAGCATTTGTGTAAAAGCAACTCTAATTTATTAATATTCCACATTGAGTTTCAATCTCCATTATGAAGTATGATTATTTGTAAACAATTTTACAGAACACTACTCAGATTCATAAAAATCAAAACAACAAGTTGGGCAAACTAGCATTCATCCAGTGTTGATGAACTTTAATGAATCTGAAAAAATATGAAATTAAAATAGTGAAGAAGAATTCATGCCAACTAATTTTCTAAACAAATTAAGAGTATAAGGCATCTTAGAGTCGTAGTGTTGGCAATATTACAATAATTAAATAATTATAAAAGATGCTGTAGATCACATAGTCTAAAAATGTTGGCAGGGGCTGGATTCTACAGTGCCTGGCAACAGCCTCTTAAGCATGAAGTATGTATCAGGAGAGTGTGACTCATCTTTCTCCTGCTGTCATCATTCAGTCCCTACTTAGAAGACATATAAAAACATTCATCCAGTGCAAATCCTTCACAACCAATAAAAGATTAAAAAGAAAAGGATGAACCAGATATGGCCAACTTTTTGCCCAGTTATAATGCAGTATCTCACCTTGGTACCATTTTCTTTCTTCTCTGAGTTTTATATTCTCATTCCTTTAATTATTCGTCAAATTGGTAGGATTAAAAAAGCTGGTCAGTCATTATTTATTTCTGAATGAGAAATGATCAATGAAACCAGTGGACTCAGCATAAAAGACAATTTTCAATCTAAATAGACTAAAATTAGAAGAAATTAGGCATAATAAAAGACAATTTGATGGCTTTAGTCTCAAATACTCCAATTACATTTTAACTAAGTAAAAGATAACTATTATATCTCAAGCTACAAAATAGTTTTAAAAATTATAATATTAACTTGGTGCTTGGGCTCAAAGAGAACTTCTTTTTATGAGTTATCAATATATCTTTACAACATGGCTTTCAGAGTTCTTTTTTTTTTTTTTTTGGTTGGTTTTTCGAGACAGGGTTTCTCTGTATAGCCCTGGCTGTCCTGGAACTCACTCTGTAGACCAGGCTGGCCTCTAACTCAGAAATCAGCCTGCCTCTGCCTCCCAAGTGTTGGGATTACAGGTGAGCACAGCCTGGCAAAATTAGCAAGTCAAAAGGTTCCCAAGAAGAAGGAAGGAGAGGACCCTGGTCCTGAAAGGACTGGATCCAGTTTTGTAGGAAAGTACCAGAATAGAGCAGAGAAATGTTGGGGTGGTGATTGGGAAATAGGTGGGGGGTGGGGTGGGGTGGAAGAGGACATATGGGACATATGGTGAGGGGGGAACAGGGAAAGGGGAAAGCCTTCAGAATGTAAACAAAGAATATAGAAAATAAAAAAATTGTAAAAAAAAATCTTTATTTTAGGAAAGGAGTAAATATTGTCATTTTTGTTCTCGTGAATCAATGGTAAATGGAGTTTGTGGGGTAATATATATTATTGTAGTGCTGTTAATTTGTTTTTAATCTTTTACTTTGTATCTTTTATCTTTTATGTGGTGAATTTGATCATTTCAAAGTTATTTTCTGGTTACTTCCTAAGAGTAAAACCACCCTTAGCTAGGTGTCCATGTATTTTTTAAACATCAGCAGTATTTGAGGGTGTCTCAGTGGCCTAGGATTCAGGTTAAATGCACTTCACTGCCAGTTGACATATGACTTTCTTGGCTTTTAGGTATAAATTGTCCACTGTATCAGTTCCATAAGAAGAATAGAGATAGTTTTCAGTGTTTAAAAGATGTAAAGTGAACATCGTAGGGCCTATGGGATGTTAGATATTTCCTAAGGCCATACCACCTATCTGATTCCCAGTTTATCTGCAGGTTAATTTCTGTTTTAAGGCTGAGAACACGTGGTCATACCACCTATCTGATTCCTGTGTTATCTGAAGGTCAGAGCTACACAGGTTAGACTGTCTGTGTCCTACAGTCAAAAGTTCAAGGACCTCTGAATGATTTCAATGTAAAGAAATTGAGGCTAGAGAAGCCAAGATACATTGATGAGTCTTTGACATCTCTGAGTGGGGTACCTAGAGACGTCTGAGATTAGCTGTTCAGTTGCTTTACCAGATGTTAGAAGCAACAAGTCATAAGATATTTGGTGTTGCAGAAGTATGATCAAAGAAAGCAGTGCATAAATGACTATTTCTCCCAGGAAATGCAAATGTGATAATCCAACATACCTCTCAACTAGGGTTAGGGACTGTGAAGGTGGTAGGCTCCAAGAACAGAACACATGTGAATTGCTCTGTCATGAGTGGGGACAACTGGTAGATTCCAATTCCCCTTCTTCACCGAGCAGGTAGGTGTCTAGAGAGATGGGATGGTTGATATTGCAAGCTTATTTCTCTTCTTTACTTGGTATATCTTTAACCTCTGCAGTTGGTATATCTGTACTGTGGTCCAAGGAATTGCTTCAAATCCTTAGAGAAATAACTACTGCTTCTGCTCATTTGTGAAGCATGCTGTATATGACTGCAGGGAATCACCCTGTTCTCTATGCATTGCTGGGGTAGAGTGATTTGTTGTATTTTTGTTTTGCTTTGCTTTGCTCTTTTGCATTCAGAAACTAAATCACAATTCTTAATGTTTAACCTACATACTTTGTCATAAAGACTGTCTATGATTTTTAATGTTTGACCAATAAGGAAAAGAAGAAAAGGAAAGGAAAGGAAAGGAAGGAAAGGGAAGGGAAGGGAAGGGAAGGGAAGGGAAGGGAAGGGAAGGGAAGGGAAGGGAAGGAAAGGAAAGGAAAGGAAAGGAAAGGAAAGGAAAGGAAAGGAAAGGAAAGGAAAGGAAAGGAAAGGAAAGGAAAGGAAAGGAACAAAAAAAATAATAACAGGATTGTCCAGTGGGTAAAAGGACTTGCCACCAAACTTGATGACTCAGTTTACTTTATGGAACCCACAGAGTATGAGAACTAACAGAGTCATGCACAGGTACTGTGACACAAGAATCCCTACACATATACAAACAAATATTACACATACAGACACATAGACACGTGCACATGTGATAAATAAATAAGAGAAAAATAAATATAAAATTATAGAATACATTTTAAAGTGAAACAACAATATGCATATAGAAATAAAAAGTTTGTTTGATGAAAGCCAGGGACAGATTTTCTATCTGCTTTCATCTTGACCACAGAGCATCACAACCTATATGAGACATGAAACACCCCCCCCATAGAAGCATTTTTAAATATCTTCCTTTTTACACTTTATAGTCTGTATAGTCTGTCTTCATGAATTGCAGTGACAATTAAGCCCTGAAGGACAGCAGAAAGATTGGAACGAGGAAAGCTCAGGAGATAGGTGTTTGGGGAGACCCTTCAGAATGTATCAGAGATGGGGAGATGAGAGATTCTCAGTACTCAAAGCGAGGGACCTTGGATGAAATGCCCAACAGTTGGGAGAGGGAACTTAAAGAGCCCACCTCTAGCAGGAAGACAGGTCATCAAGTGAGGGAGGGCGTTGCCATCCCACAGTCAAAACTCTGATAATTATGCCTGTCTGAAAGAACTGAAGGGATGAAAATGGAGAGGAGCTTGAGAAGGTCCAGCAACAGGTCCAAAGTAGGATTCAGCTCAGAGCCAGGTCCCAAGACCTGACACTATTAATGAGGTTATGAAGTGCTCACAAAAGGGGACCTATCATGACCGCACTCCGAAATATTCAACAAGCAGCTGAAATAGTCAGATGTGCCCATTCAATGGACAGAAGCTGTGAACCCCTGTAGTTGAATTCGGGGAAGGCTGGAAGAAGCTGTGGAGGAAGGCAACCTTGTAGGAGGACCAGCAGTCTTAACCTGGACCCCCGAGATCTCTAATCACTGGACAATCAACCAGGCAGCATACACCAGCAGATTTCAGGCCTCCAACACATATATAGCATATATAGCAGAGGACTGCCAGGTCTGGGTTCATTCAGAGAAGATGCACCTAACTCTTAAGAGACTGGTAGGTCCAGGGAGTTTAGAGGTCTGGCTGGGTGGGGTATGGGGGGTGGGGACAGTCTCATGGAGACCGGGGTGTAGGGAGGAGGCATGGAATGTGAAACAGTCAGAAGGTGGACAGGGAGGGGAATAAAATCTGGATTGTAAAACAAACAAACAAACAGCAAAAAAAAAAAAAATCAAAAACACTTAAGTGGCATTTCCCCATAATAGTTCAGAAAAAAAAAAAGAAGAAATTCCAACTTGCATTTTCTATAATTAACATCTTCCTTGGAATGAGCATGCTGTCTACTGCTACAGAAGCCATGCAGAGCAAGATGTCAGGGAGCAAACCTGGAAGGGCAGTATAGGCACAGGGCTGTTCCTATGACAGAGATTTACTGGACGAGTCTGTGGTAGCTTGGGAAGACTTTAACAATATGTCTTCCCTTGGATAAAATGTTTTGTTAACTATGTTTTTTGCCTTTGTGACTCAAAACTGTATATACACCATTTAATCTTGTGGTGCCTTAGTCACTATAGTTTATATATCAAAAAGTTTTTACATTCAACTGCTAGTGCATTTGGAATCTTAAAGTAGAATTCACACAGATAAAGAGATTTAGAGGCATTTACAGCCACTATCTTTGGAAAAAAATTCATTGACTTTGAGCCTCAATTTTCCATCTCAAATATTTGTTTTCTGCTAGAGGACATTTTCTTCTTTTTCTTATATCTTCGAAGCAGCAGTACAATTTTATGAGGATATTTCAGATAAATGTATTATTAGCACCTTAAACTTCATATCACACAAGATATCTTTTCATCTCCCTATCTCCTTTCTTAATGCAAAAGTGTATAGCTTTCTTATGATCATTTATTATTACATCATCTTTTTATCAAAGATGATGAAATGCTTACAAAGCATTTCAATCAAAATTCTCAAGTAAAATGAAGATTAAATGGAAACTGGATTTTAATTGTTATTATTGTTGTGACATTCAAGTTAATTATTTTAGTTAAGAAAATGAACAAACGTCCTTTCATAAATGTCCCCCAAAGCCAAAAACAATTGCTAAACTGATATTCAAATGAAGAAGAGAAATCAATAGCAGGGACTATTAATCATGCTTCCAAGTTTCCATCCTACTAAATGCATTTGAATATTACACTGTAGCTTCTTTTCTAAAAGGAAGATATCTGGAGACAACTCAGGTTTCCCTGTGAAACTCCTTCCAGCTGCACTACACAATGGAAGTAGAGACAACCAGGAACTAGTGGACACTCTTGTACTTTACTGAGCCAAAAGGAGAAATTTCTGGGGACAAGGCTGTATTTTATCATATAGTCATGCTGAAGTACACTTTGAAGCACTGCCAAAGTAAATTGTAATACACCTAGATCAACTCTTAATTTTAAAATGTTTTTCTTCTGAGATCATATTTTAAAAATTCATATTTCTCATATGAATGAGATCAACATTATTTGTATTTTTGTGCCTGGCTTATTTTATATAGCATAATGTTCTTTAGGATTCTTTAGAAAGTACTGTTTTGATTAATAGAAGGTCATAGGATCTTTATCAGGGAAGAAAGCGTATATTTATCAAAGTATAGGAGGGATTTAAGTAGAGTCTTCACCCTTCATCAAGTAAGCTTCTTTTATTCATTAGACAGAGAGTCCATTATAGAAAACCACAAGCAATCAAAATGCAGAGCTGTAGAGCCCAGTTCCAGCAGATATATGAACAATATACTTCCACACCTAAGACTCAGGGACCATTACAGAAGAGGCAGCAGAAACATTGTAAGCACGAGAGGACCAAGGAGTTAATTATGAGGCTGTGTGTCCTAGTAAAGTCAGAAGCTACACCCATAAAATCACACCAGCATGATTGCACAAATAGGAGCTGCATAAGGAAGCCACCCATAGACATGTCTAAGTGGAATGGCAAAGTCCAGGGAGCTTCAAACCTACACAAAGAACTACAGGCAACTACAGAAATCTGAGAGGTGAGGAAATAGTATTCCCAGAGAAAAGCACACCAATTCACTATCCAATATTGGCTGATCATTCCTCAAAACATACATACTGGTAAAATTGTACAACTGAGCAGGTTATAGTTAGGAGCTGCTGTGCAAATATATTTATGTATATAATAACAATTAATGCAAACGAGTTCATGAATTCGAAAGGGAGCAATAATTGCACAACAGAACATTTTAGGAGTGGAATAGGAAGGAAAAGATTATAATTATAATGCATAAATGAAAACGGGCCCAGTATAGATTAACATAGACAAGTAAGTGACTATTAAATCTAGGGTTGGTCACACCAGTCAGAATGGCTAAGATTAAAAACTCAAGAGACAACAGGTGCTGGCTAGGATATGGACAAAGAGAAACACTCCTGCACTGTTGGTGGGATTGCAAGATGGTACAACCGCTCTGGAAATCAGTCTGGCAGTTCCTCAGAAAATTGGGCATGCCATTTCCAGAGGACCCAGTCATACCACTCCTGGGCATATGCCCAGAGAATTCCCCTGCATACAATAAAGACACATGTTCCACTAAATTCATAGCAGCCTTGTTTATAATAGCCAGAAGTTTGAAGAGGCCCAGATATCCCTCAAAGGAGGAATGGATACAGAAAATGTGGTATGTATATATATATATATATACACACAATGGAATACTACTCAGTAATTAAAAATAATGAATTCATGCAATTTGTAGGCAAATGGTTAGATCTGGAAAATATCATCCTAAGCGAGTTAACCCAATCACAAAAGAATACACATGAAATGCAATCACTGATAAGTGGATATTAATGAGCCTAGAAGCCCTAAATACTCAAGGCACAATTAGCGAGTCAAATGATTCCCAAGAAGAAGAAAAGAGAGGACCCTGGGCCTGAAAAGATTGGATCCAGTTTTGTAGGAGAGTACCAGAACAGAGAAATGGTGGGGGGGGTGATTGGGGAATAGTTGGGGGGGAGAGGACTTATGGGACGTATGGTGGGGGGGAACTGGGAAAGGGGTAAGCCTTTGGAATGTAAACAAAGAATATAGAATAAAAAAATAAAAAAAAATCTAGGGTTGGGATGGAGGTGCCATGATCTTGAGCATGCATAAAAAAGTAGTGACATCACATGCTATAGATGACAATGTAGTAAATTAATAAAGTGAGGGTCTTCCAAGTTCAGGATTTCACTAAATACTGAAGTACAGGTTAAAATCAGTTAGCTACATGACACGTGTGTATTGCATCTCAACAAATCTTGTTTTATAAAATTAATCTTAAATGTACTTTTGCCAAAAATCTATAACGATCCCTAAATGTCATACAACAATACAACTTCAACTGTGGTGTGAAATATAGCTTGGGTAGTAGTTATTGGTAGCACCTCATGCCAGAAGCAATGAGAGTTCATTACCTAGTTACTTGAATCTATAAGATAGCTATGGTATGATCATATTACATCTTTATTTCTTCAGAAAAAATATTAAACTTGATAAACACCCATTGAACCGAAATAAGGAATCAACCGAAAGATGTTATTGGCCAAATTGTGATGGTATTTTTCATTGAAATGTAATTACTATTTTGTCAAATATAATTAAATACATAATAAATTAAATATTAATACTATGTAGGAATATAAGCAAAATTATGCATTTCATAAACTTAAAGTTGATAATTGCATACATTTTCAAAATTTATTTTTGTGTACGTTTGTTATATTTGATAGAAAAAGTCAAAAGTTTTTCAAACTCACAATGTTTTACCTATTGCAATATCTAATTTCAGGATTTGACAATGTGAAATGGAGATGAACTACATTTTATAAATGAATTTATTGCTTTTGTGTGTTTCAGGCTTTCTTTTATAGAATCACAGATAATATATACCGTATTTTTAATTATCATGTTTAGACCAGTAGGGTAAGCAAAATGATTTTCTATTTCATGATTTGAATGAAATAATTTACAGAATGGAACTTCAATTTACATTTTAAATGAGTTGGAATATTTTATTGATTGTCCATGTTTTATTGAAAAATAGATTTTTCTCTCACACAATTCATCCCAACCGCAGTGTTCCCTTTCTTCTCCCCACCACTCATCTTTCGCAGACCCTCCAAGAGACAACATCCAAACATGACAAAATAAGATACAAAAATAAAAAGTAAAAGCCTGAATATCAAGAGGCTGTACAAAGAAACCCAGTAGGAGGAAAAGAGCCCCAAGTGCTATCAAAAGGGGTCAGAGACACACCTGCTCCCACTGTTCAGAGCACCACAAAAACACCAAGTGAAATGCCATAACAAATATGCAGAAGAACTTGTGTACACCCATGCAGGCCCCATGCTTTTCTATTCAGTCTCTGTTAGCCCATGTGTGCCCTGCTCAGTTGATTGACTGGGCCACGTTCTCCTGCTGTCCTCCATCTCCTTTGATGCTTATATATTTTCTTCACCCATTTCTGCAACGTTTCCCCAATCTCCAGACGAGGTACCTGATATAATCCTCTAATTTAGATTCACACTTTCCCTCAAATATATATATAATAACTTTAATAAGATTTTGTTTTGAGATGTATTTGTTCTATTGTAATTTGGTCAGTTTGCACTAACATGAATAGAGCTATGCATATTCCAAAGGCATAATCTACATCAGGCATAATCACCTAAGTCCTAGTATATAAGATTGTTGTCATGTTGATATTAATTAGAGATCTTAGGTGGCGAAAACTTTCAGAGGAAGCCAAGAAAAGTCTGATGCATCAAACTTGATTTTCTTTGTACTTTTATGTTGGGCATGCACATCTGGTTCAGAAAAATACATCAAGTTTATATGTAAAGTTTATGGAATTTTATGCATATTAGTGAGGACTTAAATTATGAGATATATGCAATACATGTCTTGAGAATTTGTTTACTTTCTGTGACATTATTTGGAAATCTTAGAGATTTTCTGTTTATTTGCTGAAAAAATTATTATAGCCAGGATAACGTTACAAAGAATGTAGTAGGTAAGCTTCTCCTTAAAAACATACCATTAGTTTACTTGCCAAAGGTGTGAGAAAAACATGTTTACTTTCTCTGGGAATAGAAATTAAAGGTAGTAAAACAAATAAATAAATAATAGGTCAGCTACTTTAATCCTATATGTCCCCCACAAATAGCAATCTAAAGGTAAGGAATAGTTTATTTTATCTCTACTTAATTATATAAATTATCTAAGTTAAAAAATTGAAAGTTGTAAAATAGAAAAATCTGGTAATATAAAAATACAAAGATGAATTAGGAGCCAGCAAAGTATTACTTCCCAATGACCTTTCTTCACAGACTTATCACCATGCACAAAATTCAACTTTGAATAAGGTCAGAAACACTAAATATGATAGAAGAGAGAGCAAGGAATAAGGCTTGAACTTATTAGCACATCAAAAATGCTTTCTAAATAGGACACAAATAGTAAAGTCACTCAGTGGAGAAATTAACAATTAAGATCATGCTGACCATATACAATTGATATGATCAATGGCATGATTAAGATTTCATCTATTATGTCCCATTCATTTGATGAGAATGTTATTTCATATAGAAAATATTGCTAAACTGTGCAGAATATCTGTAAATACATGTTAAAAACAGAAGTATGATAAATTATTTACTACCTAAAGAACTCAAAATAAAAATACAGAGATAAAATTTAATTTCTATGAGAATAAATTTTAAAATAGTGTATATGTATCACATGTATACTTTATTATATAATAGATTCAGAGAATGCCAATGAATATCAATAGAATTAAATAGGCTTTTAGAATTGTTGATTAGTATTTCATTAACCATCAAGATACATAATTTACCATTTTTATTGGTATTAAAATACCTCCACTTGACATCCTGTCACTCATGGTGATGAACTGAAAATGCAATTGCATGGCAATCAACTAATGAGCAATGAAATTTAAGAAAACACTTAAAATATTTAAACATTGATAGATTATCTATGTAGAAGACAAATATAAGAAGAGTCACAAATACATGTATACAAACTTCATGTGTTTAAGAAAATACCATGTAAAATAAATCATGAACAATAATATGAAGTAAAACGTATTGTATTTATGCTTTTAAATGCTTCTAAAGCTATCCTAGGGTTATGTGCATTAAGCATTGTAAATCTTGTAGCTACCCCTCAAAGGCCATATTTTTCTAGCTATGGCTGAAACTGAAGTACTAAATAATCTACACAGTGCCAAATAAAATACTTCTTAAGTATGTTTCTCCTTGCAGAAACAAAGTAACTAATAGAAACTACTTAATTGAGAAGGGGTTTATTATGACAGACGAGAGGGTGGAGTCCCTCAAGATGGGAGAGCAAGGTGGTAGTTTGTCAAGCTGGGTCTGCTTCTGCCCTCAGAATATCCGGGTACCATTATGTACTGGGCTAGATTGGAAGGAACGAAGCTACCCCGGCAAATAGGTTAGCAGGATCTCAGTTGATGTGGATGTAAAAGAAATAGCCTCTTGAGCCTGTTTTCAGGGAAATAGTTATCTTTATTGTGGGTGAACAAGAGCTGTATAAACTTTGAAGTGTTGGAAGAGGTTTTCAAGATCATTGGCTGGAATAAGGATACATGCTCCACTATGTTCATAGCAGCCTTTTATATAATAGCCAGAAGCTGGAAAGAACCCAGATGTCCCTCAACAGAGGAATGGATACAAAAACTGTGGTATATATACACAATGGAGTACTATTCAGCCATTAGAAACAATGAATTCATGAAATTCTTCGAGAAATAGATGGAGCTGGAGAATGTCATACTAAGTGAGGTGACCCAGTCTCAAAAGAATACCCATGGTATGCAGTCACTGATAAGTGGATATTAGCCTAGAATCCTGGAACACCAAAGACATAAATCACATACCAAGTGATGACTGACAAGAAGAAAGGAGTGGGCACTGGTGCTAGAATGGACCAAAGCATCATTGTGGGGGAGTACAAGAACAGTGAGGTGGGAGGAGGTGGATGAGGGAGTAGGGGGAGGGAAAGGGGCATGTGGGACCCTTGGGGGTGGGGAACCAGAAAAAGGGAAATGAATTGTAAATATAGAATATATCCAATAAAAAAATGAGAAAAAAAAAGATCATTGGCTGGAGCTCAGGAGCTGGGAATGCTTCATTTCCATGAAGAGGAATTCCAGGTGTTTACTGGGCATGTCCTTATAGGGAGAAGGAGAATTTAACCTTTTATTTGGCTACATTTTATGTGATTCCTTCAAGGGTGGTGGAGGTGGGGTGGTAAGGCTTATATGCAGTGCGATAGACATTTATGCCCAGAGCATAGAGGAAATAATCTTACTCCTGCTGATCTCAAGATGAAATTTTTAGGGTTTGAACATGAATTGACTTTACTTTTTCTTCACCATGTCTCCTCCAATCACACAGTTTTCTTGCTCCACAATAGTTTGATATGTACAGATACCTAACGTGAGTTATATGAACCTAACCAAAGAGCAGAGACCAAAAAATGTGGGTAGCTAATAACCCTGCATGTTAATATAATAACATGTGGGGTCCATCTTCCAGTGAAGACCCAGATCCAAATTATGTCACCTACTAAAATAGCTGGGGACCAAGTGTTCTAATACATGCTTCTTGTTGTTTCTGGAAGGTTTATATAATAGCATATGAAGAATACCCTCCCCATATGCTTATCAGGTAGAAGGACAAACGAGGTAAGGATATGATTTTGGGATATGAAATCCTGTAAAGTTTAAGTGATAGTTTCAATGTACAGAAATAATAAATAAAAACCTATTACCTTTGATATACAAGTAAAAATTACAAAGCATACCATGCCAGGAAAAAAATAAAATAAAACTGAGGTCATGGAACCTGATATCAAGACCTGATTAATTGAACAATGTCATGGAAAAGAATTACAGATGGCTGAGTTTCTGTATAAAGATATAGATCATGTGATTCAAGTCAGAAAGTGACTAAATGTTGGCTCATAATGTAATGGAAAACAATCTGGACAAGCAAAACAAAATATTGTATATACTGACAGTAATGATATAGAGGGAAAAGGCTGTGTTTTGAAATTTTCTTAATGTGATATTTTCAAATAATAAAAGGAAATGATAGGGAGAGACAGAATGAATGACAGAAGAGAGACAAAGTCCTATGGATTTTATCAAGCTGGGTCTCATCTGTCAATCTCAATGTGTTTAGCAGTCATCTAGTTTCTGAACCCATCCTTCATCCAGAACTATTTCTGTTTCTATACTTCACATTCTTACTCAAATCTCTTCATAGCAACATGTACTTTAGTGCTTTGGATATTCTACACTTAAATAATATATTTGAGTGATTCCAGACTCCCTTGATCACATATGCAATCTTTCATTACAACACTCCCACATACCACCTATTTTTCACTGTTAGGAAGAACTTAAATGTAAAAAAAAAAGCTCAAATATACTCACTACACTGGAGATTTAAGTTGCAATATAGTTAAAGACATCTGTTGTAATGCAGTGAAAACATGATTTTAAACATGCTCAAAATTCAAAATGAGTCAGGCCAAAAACTATTCTAATTTAGTAAGAAAAGTTCAGGAAAAACATGTAAGGTTAGTAGTGTCTAAATTGAGAAAGACAGATAAAATACACAGAAGTCAGAAATTGTCCTATTTAGTTTATAGGTTTCATGTAAGTATTGTAAGACCGGTTATATGTAAGTAAAAAAGAATAAGCATGATCTAAAGAGAGAAAATGCAATAAAGGATGTACGCTAATCTACTTGAACATTAGACGGAAAGCTTTGGGAACTCAGGAATTCTGGGCAGTAGAGTGTCATGATCAAATTCACTGTTTAGGAAGGTTATTCTAGAATTAGTGTGGGAAATAGATACTACAGGAGGATGAAGCTCAGTAGAAGTGTTGATGAAGACTGAGATGTAGAACTCATACTGAGACTAAAATCAGAAGTAAGACTGTGGAGATAGATTGAGAAAAAACAAAAGATTTGTGATATAACGTTCTATACATCCTTTGGCATGATCCAACTTGTAATTAAATAATACTCTGCAAGATTGTGATATGTAAAATGAATTGCAGTTCATATCTAGAACAGACAAAAATGAGGTGTGCCATGTGTTCAGAGGGAGACAAATAGTTTGAAGTGTAAAATAATACATTTGTCATATAGATAGGAATTGAAGTTGTTAAAATTCAAGCCTTTGATAAGTTTCATAGACAACTTTGTTCCCTGAAACTACACTATATTTTCTCTATGATAGATAATACTTGCAAGGAAATGTAATGAACACATAAATGCCCATTAGAATGATTTTGAATAAATACAGAAAATTTCCTATAGCTTTCTAATTGCATCTGGCTGCTAAGAAGAGGGTAAAAATTAGATGTACTTAAGATATACTATGTTATATCAAAAAAGCAAAGGATCCTGGCGATGATAGTACAAGTCTGGCTAGCAGAAAGCTGAAGAGGAATATTACAGGATGAAGGCAAAACCATACAGATCTGTGGTATACAAACTGAAAGATAAGAGGCTCATTAAAGAAGACTCCAGGAGAAGCAGCAATAATGTTGTATTTATTTAGTGATGTGTCCATAAAAGAGCAACATGTCTTCTCGATTGACATAGAATAAATTCAGAAATTCATCAACAATAGGTCCATTGATTTCTGTAGTGTCTTTTGTTGTTGTGGAATAACAATCTATGATGAGTGCTATAAGAAATATATACAGTCATATAAATTATGGAATCAGGCATGTGTAGGATGCTGAAACAGAAACAGCATTGATAAAATATAAAAAGTAAGAAATGGAGGATAGAAAAGAACTGGTTGTAGTGATCAAACTGGTCAAAATAACAGCACATAATCCCAACACCTGGGAAGCTGAAGCAAGAAAATCCAGAATTCAAAAGAGAAGTTGAGCAATATTGCGTGATGATATTTAAATAACAATACCAGCAACAATGTTCCAGGCTGAAGTACAGCAGACATAATATTCAAACCTGGGGTATGCATGTTGAGCAACATCAGGAGCTTTGGAGTCCTTAATACAACAACACAAATTCTGTATTTTCTGATTTTCATCTGTGTGTAGGATTAAAATTGATATATTACCATTCCAGATGAACTTTAGGTTTTAGTTTTGTACCTGTTAGCTTATACTTCTTAAAACCTAGTTTAATAAGGGTACTTAAATCATTTAACCCATCACCCACCAGAAGTAGTGGATATAGAAAGGACAAAAGAGAATGTGAACCTGTTTAGAAATAGTTCTTTGGAGTGATTTTAATCTCTGCTGTCAGGATAGTAGCGGTTAAGTTTATATGAATCAATAACAGTAGCTAGGTTTATTGCCAACACTGAAAATACCTTTACAAATCAGCCAGAGCAGTTCAATCCAGGAGAAACCACAAGGATCTATCTACTGGTCTGGGTCCACCATAGTTGAACACTGCCAGAAGTTTTTTGGTGTGTTTCTCTCTATGAGATAATCAATGATCAGTGGAGAAAGCAAACCAAACCAATGTCACAGTGTCAGCAATGTCCAATGAAGACCAACAAAGAGTAGCAAGGTGAACCAATGCTACACAGTGTTTTCTATCTGTTCGGTTATATTTATAACCTTTTCAACCATCAAGTTTTTTCTCAAGCATCTGCTCTAGCAAAATATTTCATGCCAATTTTCCAGGTCCTTTCATGTGTCTGTTTTCAGCAAAACAACATCTCATGTATTTAACATCCTCACATAAGACATTTTTCCAGGAAAATATCACATGACCCTGAGTTCCCAAAGAAATCAGAAATTTTTTCTGTATGTACCAACTATAACACATAATAGAATAATATCAAAAACAAAGTATACATTGAAAATAAAATGTTTGTTTAATTCAAGTGTGTAGAACTTTCTTATAATACATTCTAGAAAAAATTAAACCCGAACAACAGCCCATGTCTTCTTGGATTCTACTTATTAGATATGATATGAAAAGAAGAAGGAATTAACAAGTGCCAGTTCACACTGTGAATTTTATTTGTCTGAGACTGTTCCTCATAGCCCTTCCCATGGATGAGTGATGAAATCAGTGGCAAAAGGAAGAAAACCTTATGATGGATGACTTACCCATGTCATCACCTAGGATTTGGCATGGGATTGTTTCTCCTCTGATTTCTCTCTTTACCTTATTAATTTCTCTTCCTTCCTTCCTATATATACTTCTACAAGCTACCTCTGGATTGGGTTCCACAGAAGCCATTCTCTCCCTCTCTCCAGGGGAAAACACTGGGGAATTCCTTCCCATGGATCCTGAGATCCAGTGTCTTATGAGAGTGAAGAATCAATTTTCTCACCACCAATTCTCATGGTTACAGTGTTAAAAGACAACATTGCAGTGGTGTGGATACAAATGGATATCTTTGTGTTACTGTAAGAAACATCTTCCTGGGAATGATGTCTATTTTATTACATGAGGTCTCTAAAATTTGTCTCAGTTCTGAAAGCTATACTTTGTGCTTCTCATATCTTCAATTATTATTAGACATTAGTAGATTTCTGAGTGCGTTATTTACATTGAAAGAACATATTTGAGAAGATGCTTTTCAAATGGCATACAATCTAAAGCCAGGACATAAGTCAGGTGTAAAATTATAAGCCTTTTTTAGTTAGGAGAGGTGACAATGTTCTAATTTATTGACAAAAATGATGGACTGAAAATGTTAGGTCTATCTTGTACTTTATAAATTACAAAATGGTATTTTAAGAGAAAAGGGGTTTTTTATTATTATTTAGACAGAAAGAGTGATATGTGGCAGGATTTTCCCGGTCCAATTAGTTTAAATATTAGTGCAGTGGGAGGCCTGTGATTGGACAGGGAAAAGGGAGGCAGAGCTAAGAGTTGCAGAGACAGGACAGAGGAAGGAGAGAGAAGAAAGGAAGATGGAGGGAGCAGAAGAAGATTCAGATTCTGTGTGATGTTAAATAACCACAGGTAGATATGATATCATAAAGGGTAGAATAATTGTAACAACTTGTCTAATCTAGGCGGGCAGCTTTTATTATTATCAACTGTCGCTGAAATTATTGTATGGGCATCTTGTGAATTGAGAATTTATTAATACATACATCTCACTTTTTAATTATAAGTTTCACGAGTTTTGTTTTACTGGGTTACTTGAATCTGGAACCGCTGACCACGGGGGGGGGGGCGGTCTATGTCTGAGAAGTTATGGGCAGCTATGAGACAAGCAAGCAGGTGCTGGGAAGACCATGATTAGTCACTGCTGAGGCTAATCTAGAGGCAGAGGCCAGGGCAGAGAGTAACATGGCAAGTGCAGGAACTTGATAGTCCTATTTAATATTTCCCTCAGCATGAGGCTAACTTAGCCCTTTCTGCTACACAAAACAGAGAAAACAGTGGTCTAGAGTTGAGTTAGTGTAATTATAAAACACATATTAGTCTTATTTGAGGCTTTTATATAAGCAGGTCTATTTTGTATGGCAATCTAAATTGTCTTTTGTTGGTTTCTTCTACTCTGACTACTGTTTCTGTTTGTTCTGTTTTGTTTTGTTTTATTGTTTTTATTTTGCTTTAACCTTGCTGCTTTAATGTGATACCACTTTTATGTTAGAATCTTTATTTCTGTTTGTTAAAAACAAAATTCTCAGTATGTGTTTTGAGACATATCCAAGTTCACTTTAAACATGTCTTTTTTCCATGGCTTTTCCACAACAATTCACCCCATCTGTGTATTCTGATAATAGCCTGCAGCCTGTCGGAGGAGGACATGAACAGCCTGTCTGGGTAGGCTGTCCAGAAGCTCAGACGTCTGACATATACATGGGCTTTCAGGACTTACTATATGCATTTTTCCTTTTGCACACTAAGGTAATGGCGAATTACTTATATTTTTTTCAACTGGAGAAAGGACCCAGGAGCTGAAGAGGTTTGCAGCCCCATAGGAGGAACAATAATATGTACCAACCAGTAACCCCAGGGCTCCCAGGGACTAAACCATCAACCAAAGAGTACACATGGAGGAACCCATGGCTCTAGCTACATATGTAACAGAGGATGACCTTTTCAGACATCAATGAGAGGAGAGGCCATTGGTCCTGTGAAGGCTTGATGCATTAGTGTAGGGGAATACCAGGTCAGGAAAGTGGGAGTGGGGTTTGGAGGTTGGTAAGTAAGGGGAGGTGGTAGGATAGGGGGTTTTCAGAAGGGTAATGAGGAAAGGGGCTTACATTTGAAATGTAAATATCTAATAAAAAGAAAATATCTAATTAAAAGAAACAAGCAAAAAACAAACCTGTCATATAGCAGAAATAGAAAAATAAGATATCTGTTGCTTAGCTTTAGGGTACTCCTTTAAATTTGTAGTGATTAATCTTTACCTACTTGGCTATAATAGAAAAAAAATAAATATGACATACAGAAAATAAATGAAAATTATGTTTAATATATGACATTCTCGAACAATTGAAAATAAAGTAGACAAATAACCCAATTTAATCCTAACAAAATATATTTTGGTGACTTTTTCATTAAAATCATGTGGAAGGTTTCCTGCTGATTTAAAACAATAGGTTAAAAGTGACTTCTAAGTTAGGAGTATAGTGCAAATATACTCTCTCCTTATCAAAGTAACAGCAAAAAATGTTTTGTGGGCATTGTTGTTGTTGAAGACAATGATGATGATGATGATGATGATGATAATGATGATGATAAATTGCTACCAAGAGAGTGAAGTAGCAGGTACACACACCACTATGACATTCAGTCATAAAGTTTTATCTTTGAGTCAAAGCTCAAACCCACCTTTGGGTTTTAAACACTTTTAAGCACATTGTTTTTTCATCTATTTCACTTCATTAATATTTATTTATTTTCTCTGGTTTGTTTAAACTGATTCTCTGAATTAATTTCATGATTAGATATTGAACAGTTTATAGGGGACTTTAATAAACTCAAACTTCATCTGTGACAGAGATGTTAAAATGGTTATATTTCGGTAGTATCACATGTGACTCAAAACAAAGGAAGCTGTTGCTAGTCACAACAAACTCGTTCCCAATGATCTTTGCAAGTTTCATGTTTAACCAGAGTGAAAGTTCCAGAGTACCAGGGACTGTGGAAGCGATTCTGCGATGCCCAGTCCTAGTATGCATCCCTTTGACGACGTTTGGCTGAAAGATCCAGCATCTGTTTCCTTTTACCTCTACCTCAAGATGCGGGACTCAAAGCATGCTTGTGATACAAAAAAAACCTGTCTTCAATTTTTTCAGAACAGTGTGCCATAAAAATAAAACAATAAAACAACATCTATTTTGAGTACTTCTTCTAAAGTTAAACACTATAGTATATTACCTTTAAAAAGCATTTTACTCAAATCTCCCCATGTTCAAAGTAACATTCAAATCATTTCTGTTTATATTCCACATAGAAACAGGTTCTTGGACAGAATGAGAAGTAAGCTTATGATACAGCACCTCTTGGGGTTTTAAACAGAACCAAACATTTTGCCCCAAATATGAGATTTTTGATGGTTTTAGCCATGTCAAACACTCTACCCAGAATTGGCAAATGTGATAGTTTTAAAATGGACTAAAATAATTTACAAAACTCATCACCTATATAAATATATTTGCAAGAGAATTCCAATTACTTAATTAATTGTTTATATCTAAGATGACAAAAAACAAAAGCAGATCCAAAATATTATATGAGAAGGAAATATAGTTATATTTTTACTTATTAGAAATATGTTCTATACGTTCACTAATTACAACACAAATACAGCACATATACCTAAAATATGAGTATGTCAATTTGCATAACAATTTTATAATCTTATGACTATTGCTTAAATTTGAATGGCTTGTAGTTTTAAGGCAAAGATTAGAAAAGAACAAAATTTACATTCTCCACATGAATTAATATTATTTTGGAACAGCAACTAGAAAATACCAATTTAATAAGATCACTACTCCCTTGAATATATGTAAGTGAATAAAATTTTCAGTATAGCAACCATGTTTGCTTCACAAAACTACATAGAATAATGCTTTGCTGACTAATAGATTCAAAATGTCAGTAAACCCTAATGAGCCCGATTGCTCCTACATTCTTTTATCAATGAGAGTCTGAAATTCACTTTAATAATTACTAAGTAATAAAATAATTAACTAAGTTATTCTTATAGCATAGCAAAATGTCCCTGAACTAGGGAAAATGAAAGCCTGTACTGTCTTAATTGTATGATATAATCATTATTAGAGAAATAAGCCTTTAAATGCTATAATGTCTTAACATATAAAATATACAAAACTATTGTAACAGATTTTATTAACTAATAGTCCCATTTAAATATACATTAAATTTCTGTGCAAACTCTCTAACAACATACAAACCAAGAGCTCCTTTGCACAGTAAATTATTAAGCTTATGACATGGAATGGAAAAAACTAAAATAGAAAAACTCTTATCAGACATTTTATTATATCATATAAATCAGAGTAGGAAACATACATTTTGGTTCTTATTGAGTTAAGAAAAAACAATGGAAACTCAGGAATAAAGGGCTGTACATCTTATTATTCAGAGGTGAAAGGACAAGACAGTAAACAAAGAAGGAAATTCTCAACATTTCCTCAGTTTTTTGTTAGTTTTACAAAGGAAATATTTAACTTATAATGTTCACAGCATCCCATTCTCTGTGATGAGGGTTGACTCTCTTTCAAGGTATGTACGGACAATATATCAATGCTGTGTAGCAGCTGTCTTAAATGGTCCATATTAAAGAAATTCCCTATGAAGCCACATTAGAATTACAGACTTGTAATCTGTATCTTCATAAACTCTAAAAATAAAATAAAATAAAATAAAATAAAATAAAATAAAATAAAATAAAATAAAGTAAAATAAAATGAAATAAAATAGCTCTCTAGGTTTCCATCACTTCTGAAGCATAAACTAACTGCTAACCTATATTTGATACATGGTCATGTGAACTCAAGTAACAGTGTAAGAGAAGACAATGCAATGGGAGCAAGCTCAGTTCTTAGCATCTGACTTAGAGCATTTGTGCACTGTCACAATTAACATTCACCCACTGGTGGTATCTCCTATCAACTAATACAAAAGTATCTGAAATGCAGTGTCTACATGCAGCACAATGTTAAAAAATGGGTATGCAGGTTTTCACAAGTTTTGAACTCTAGACTAAAGCAAGAGTGCATGGTAATAATAATATGAAAAAAACTACATTACTTGTACTCATCTGTTGGAGTAAAATTGTGCTATAAATTCAAAGTGAAGAAAAGAAGATAAATTTAGATTTGAGTCATGAAATTGCTCTCTGTTCCCTAGTTTTCTCATATTTATCACTTTTAATTTTCTCTTTATTGTGTAGATAACAAGATGTCTTACTCAGGGCAGTGAATCTAAAAAATAACTAAGTATTTGATATTAACAAGAAAATATATTGTTAAAGTAGGGAGAGGAAAGGAATATAACATTTAAAATTTAGGACATGAAGAGAGTAACATGATAAATGAGAAGAGACACTGCAGATATTTGAATTGAATGTCTTTGTAAATGCTTTATTTATATTAAAATTAGGCAAAAATTATATATTCATTTGCGAGAGATCATCTATCTGGGAGGTTTCACTATATTATTGAAAGTGTCATTACAAATAAACAAATAATGCCACAATAAACTCTCACTATAATATAGGCAGTTGGGAAAAGTCTGCTCACCATGAGGCAAAAGTAGCCTGAGGAAGAAATAGGATAGTGATAAAAATTATTTTCCTAGTGTCTGAGTAGCAAATATTGGATGTACTTAGACTGGCCTACTCTCGTTCCCTCTCTCTCTGTCTGAATCTGTCTCTGTCTCTTTCTGTGTCTGTCTCACTCTGTCTCTTTCTCTCGTCTTAAAAATGTAGAACTTGGAAACTAGAAAGATTGCTAATAATGCTACCATGATGAATTACTTGGGTGTAAACCATGTTTTCAAGTATATAAAAAAACATGGTACCTGATACAACATTAATGAATGTAGTAATCAAAACTTCATGGCATTGACATAAAAACAGACATGTTCATCAGTGAAATCAAATCAAACACTCAGAAATAATCCCACACAACTATTTACACTTGATTTATGACAAGGAAGCCAAAACTATACAATGGAGAAAATAAAGCATCTTCAACAAATGGTGCTGGTCTAATGGGATGTCGACATATAGAAGAATGCAAGTAGATCCATATTTATTACTTTGCACAAACCCAAATCCAAGTGGATCAAAGACTGCAACATAAAAAGTTATGCTCACGCCTGTGATTCCAGGACTTGGGAGGCAGAAGCAGGTGGATTTCTGAGTTCGAGGCCAGCCTGGTCTACAGAGTGAGTTCCAGGACAACCAGGGCTCTACAGAGAAACCCTATCTCAAAAAAAAAAATCAAATCCAAAAAAAAAACCCCAAAAAACAAAACAAAACAAAACAAAACAAAACAAAACAAAACAAAAAAACCAGTTATGCTAAATCTGTAGAAGAGAAAATGGGGAATAATCTTGAATGCAGGAGACAACTTCCTAAACAGAAGAGCAACTGCTTAAGTATATGATCAACAATTAATAAATGAAACTTCACAAAACTGAAAACCTTATGCAAGGCAAAAGGCACTTTAAGTAGGACAACACAGCATTCCACAGAATGGAAAAGATCTTTTCCAACCTACATGTAACAGAGGGCTGACATCCAAAGTGCATACCTAACTCAAGAGATTAGACATCAACAAACCAAATAACTCAATTTTAAAATGGGGTACAGATCTAAACAGAATTATCAACAGAAGACTCTCTAATGGCTGAGAAGCACTCAAAGAAATGTTCAACATCTTTAGTCACCAGGGACATGCAAATCAATATGACTCTGAGTTTCAATTTCCCACCGTTCAGAATGGTTAAGATCAAAAAATCAAGTGACAGTACACACTGGAGAGGATAGGAACAAGAGGAACACTCCTACATTGGTGGTGGGAGTGCAAACTTGTTCAACCCCTTTGGACATCACTTTGGCAGTTTCTCAGAAAATCAGGAATAGTACTGCTTCAAGACCCAGCTATACCACTCCTGAGTATCTTCAAAAGATGTTCAACCACACCAGAAGTGTACTTGATCAACTATGCCCATAGCAGCTTTATTCATAATAGCCAGAAACTGGAAACAACTGAGATGGCCCTCAGCTGAAGAAAGTATAAAGAAAATGTAGAGCAGTTATGCAATGGAATGCTATGTAAAAACAAGGATACCTTGATATTTATAGGCAGATGACTGGAACTTGAAAAGATCATCCTGAGTGTAGTAACTCAGAGCCAGACAGACACACATGGTATGTATTTAATTTTAAGTGTATAGTAGCCATAAATTACAGTATAACCATGCTACAATCTATAGTACCAAAGAGAAGCTGAATAAGGAGGGATCAAGGAAGGTTGCTTGAGTCTCATTGATAAGGGGAAATAAACAATGGGGCTGGATGTAGAGAGGGAACATGATAGAATGGAGGGGCATAGGAGGTATCATGTATGGGGACAATAGAAGGAGAAAGAATGGGGATTTGTGGAAGTGAGGAATTTCTCGGAAAAACTAGAAACCTAGGACAATAGAAACTCCAAGGAACCATTGAGGGGGAACTTAGCCAAGATGCCCAGCAATAGGGAATATGAAACCTGAAATGGCCACATCCCATAATTAGGTAAGACTTCCAATGGAGGGATGGAGACATCAATTCACCCACAAAACCTTACACTCAAAATTATTCCTACATGTGCAGGGATAAAGATGGAGTCAAAATTGAGGGAATGACTAACCAATGACTGGCCCAACTTGAGACCCATCCCTTGAGAGAGAAAGCTTATCCCAGACACTATTAGTGATACTATCCCATACCACAGAAAAGAATCTAGCATAACTGTCATCTGACAGGTTTCTCCCAGCCACTGACAGAAACAGATTCAGAGACGCACAGCCAAACATTAGGCAGAATGTGGGGAATCTTGTGGAAGATGGGGAAAAGTTTTGACGGAGCCAGAGGGGCAAAAGCATCATAAGAAAACCTATAGAATGGACTAATCAAGGGCCATAGGGTACCATAGAGACTCAAATACTAACCAAAGAGCATGTATGGGATAAACCTAGTACCCATATATACAAGTAACGGAAATGAAGCTTGGTCTTTATGTGAGACCCCTGACCACTAGAGCAGGGGTTGCCTTTGACTATTGCTTGCTTTTGGAGCCTTTTCCCCTAACTGGTTTGCCTTGTCTGCCCTCAATAGGAGTAGATGCACCTACTCCTACTGCAACTTGATATGGTAAGGAGTATGATATCCTTGGGAGTTCTCTCCTTCTCTGAGGAGAAACGACATGGGGGGATGTGAGGTGAGAGAGAGAGAGGGAGTGGGAGGAGAGGAAGAAATGTAAATAAATTAATGAAAAATATGGAAAAGTTGCTGAAAGTAAATTTGTAGACAAACTTGAGACATATAAACAAAATATGGTATTACAATAATTTCAGTGATTGAGTGATTTTGTCAAATTATTCTTCATGGATAACTTTTTAAAATGTGTGTGTATTAAATGAACATAAACGAGATCTCTGCAATGAACCAATAAGCAGGTGGATTTTCATTAGTAACATAAACAAGGATCTAATCAAATGGTAAAGTCGATCCAAAGAAAACAACTTCTCAAAAGTGATATAAAAAGAGGTCATTTAACTTTGTGTGTGTGTGTGTGTGTGTGTGTGTGTGTGTGTGTGTGTGTGTGTGTGTGATATTTTCAGTTTGGTGTCACATCAAGTGTGCTTACCAGACAGTATAACCTGATTCAAGATTAAACTCTTCAGAGGAAAGTTTTGCAATAATATCTGGGATTAATGTTCTCTCAATTTGTGATTCTGGGGCAATTTTAAGTGTTGGAAAGTAAAAATTGCTGAATACAAATTTAAGACAAAAACAAAGTTAAATTAATGGGATGTGGAACCGAGGTTCTGAGTCCTTTAATATTAGAAGAATTCCATTAATCTGAGAGGATATTCCTGAGGTCACCCCAATGTATTTTATGTTTTGAAAAGATAGGGAAGTAAATGACCTGAAAGCAAATGTGCTGGGTATTTTAATGTCAACTTGACACAAGCTAAAGTTTTCAAAGTAGAGGAAAACTTAGTTAAGAAAATGCTTAACTATGATAGGACTATTGAGAGACGACAGGTCATTTTCTTAAGAGATGATTGATGGGAAAGGCCAGACAATTGTAAGCCACGCAATCCCTAGGCTGGTGATTCTAGGTTCTATGAAAAAGCAGGCTGAGTAAGCCGTGAGGAACAAGCTGGTAAGCAGCACTTCTTTGTGGCCTATGCATCAGCTCCTGCCTGTAGGAACTATTAGAGTTCCTGTCCTGACTTCCTTAAATGATGAACTATGCTCTGGAGATTAAGCCAATAAGCCCTTTCTTTTAGTTGTAGTGGTTTATCAGAGCAAGTACAACCCCAAGACAGCAAGTACTAATTTTATACCAAATAAAATATTACTTGTAACCAGTAAGAAAAATCTCTTAAAGTTTTATCTAATAAAGTTGCAAAGACAAATTATCACAACATTTATCTGACTATAATTATAGAAAGCAGACAAAGTTATAGGTATGCAATTTATCTGTATACTCAAATATATATATATATATATATATATATATATATATTTGTATAATAAGGTGAACAGAGTCAATGTTAAGAGTGTTTTCAAAGTAAATGCTATCAAAATGTTAGTTCAACTGAAATCCTTGTAGAAGCCAATATCTGGATATACACATTCCCCAGCTCTATTTCAAGAAATAAGTACAAGCAAAAAAGGAAGAAAAATGAAAAAAAATATTAAGTACACGTTGGTTAAACTCTAGATTTATCAAACATGTGGGTAACATAAAGTGCCCTTCCTGTCAGTTTCAAATACAGGAACATTTGAGATGTCTTTCCAGGATACAATATTTAAGTCACCAGAACCAACAATTTAAGTGAGACTGTCCATGTAAATAGAAGTCCTCACAGCCATGGTATCATGGTAACAGAAACCCAGTACCCAGACTCACATCTGCATCATAAAGAATATGACGTGGCCAGTAAGTATGTTCTTTAAATCCAGCTGGACAAAACCATCTTCTAATGTGAATCATAAGAATCGAAAAATCACATACCAAAGGTTAGATGGAGTCAATCCTGGTTCCTGGATTCTTCAGAGAAATTCAATACTAGTTCACATAGATGCTTGGTTCAGTATTTTACAGAAGAAGCTATGCAATTTATCATCAAACCTATCCAAATCTCTTTATTTTTCACATGTGAAATTTTATCTATCATCACTTTTTAATCATTCAATATAAAACTAACTATACAGTAGGTAGAAAGTAATCTTTTTTCTTGAGTGCATCCTTCATACTCTAATATTGAAAATACTTGCAAACATAAGCCATAGAGTATGAAAACAGAAACAAAAAAGCATTTCTGTAGCAATTGGCAATGTGTATGAGAGGTCATTGTGTAAACCAGCAATCCAGTTGACAAAAGAATATTATTTCCATACAGATATTCTGTTTAAATTTCAAAATATCAGTGATATTTTATCAATCAATTTAATTAATTATTCCAGCAATTACTTTATCTAAAGTAGTAGGTCCTATTCCAGTTACCATTAGGAATTGAAATAAAATTCCTTAGTCTTGTGTTGATTATGTATTGGTAACAACAGGCTCACAAATTAGAAATAATAGAAATGTACCATAAAGGTAGGTGCTGAATAATAAAAGTGGGGCGGTTTTACTCCAGATAGACAGTTAGGAACTTTTATCAACACCAAGAGTAGGCCATTGGGCATTGGATAATCAATTAGTGTACTTTTCCATGAAGAGGACTACATTTTCTGCATTTAAAAATATTTAAATAGTGTGTGTATGCCGGGGGTGTGTGGGTGGGTGTGGGTGTGTAGGTGTATGTGCACATGACTGCATGCATTCATATGTGTGTACATTAATGCATGTGCCAATGGAGGCCAAAGCTGTGAGATTCCTCTGGAGTAGGAACTACAGGCAGTTGGTGCTGGCATGGTTGCTGAGAACCAAACTTTGTCCCATGAGAGAGTAGCACACCATCTTAACCACTGATCTATCTCTTCAGCCCTGCCTGACACATTATATCTCTGTTTCTCATTTATAGTGGTAGTTTGAGTCAACATGTAGAAGAATATTATTTCTGCAAGAAAAATAGTAATCATGAGTGAAATTTGCTTCTTGTACATTCATAGTGGGAAGACAAGCAACTCAAAGTTTAACATTATTAGAACAAGATCTTTAAATTAAATGAAACTGCATAAATTGGCCATGCCCAATGTAATTGTTGCTGTAGTGAAAGGAAGAAATTTGGATATATAGAGAGATACTGGGATACGTGTGAACAGAGAATAGATCACAGAGGTTCAGTAAGAAGGCAGCCAAATGAAGTCAATTATCAAGCCATCAGAAGAGATAGTGTTCTGACGGTCTAATAATCTTAAAGCCCAGTGGCTAGTAAGTTTCTTTGTGTTTGAGCTATTCCATCTGGTCTACTTGTCATGGAGGCCCTGAAAAACTAATATGAAAAGTAATAGATATATGAGACACAAATGCGAAAATGGTTGCTTTAGAGTCTATGTCTGAATGATAACATAGTCAAAAAGAAGTGGTAAATGGAAATATTTAAATAATACTGACAATGTGTATATGGTTCTTGAATAAGACAAGACCCTATATCAAATCTATATAAAAGGAAGAGTAATACCAAAGAGTTCTGTCTACATTTCATTATGATTCCAGGTTGATAATAAGATAATATTCTGATCCAAGGTAGATTATAGTATATCAAGCATATACAAGATATAGTATATCAAGTATATCTTGTTCATTTATTTAATTTTTTAAGAGGTGTCTTTCATTATGACAAATATACATTACATAATAGATACTAAAATAGGCTAAATTTAGTTACTCTTATCTTTTCTCAGGCAAGCCATTACCTTGGTTGGAATTATATTCATTGAATGACAGTATGGCAAGTTTCTTTTCAGTGTTGAATAGTTTGGATGAATTCCAGAGATCAATGTAGAAATTAATTGCTAAACTTCCTGGCACGAGTCTTCTCATCAGCACCGATTTCTTTGAGCAGCCATCGAAACGGGCATTGCTTGCCAAGGTAAGAGTTTGACAGTTTTGCAATTAGAAAGGACGGGACATGATTCATTTCTCCTAGGAGTCAATACTTACACTGTACAAATTACACACACAGGCGAATTAACCACAGTGTTTTAAACAGGATTGTTTAATATTTCATCATTTAACATTACTGTCACTCATTTTTCTCCCATAAGGGACACACTTGAAAATAATTAGACTTAAGTATTTCACAACTTAGTGATTTTTATATGCAACTCACAAAATGGTACTTGTAATTTAATCATTCCAGAGATTATGGAAAATTGATTTCTATGAAAATAAGGCATCTGGTGACATACATAATGTTTGAAAATTTGAGTAATTTATAGCACCCAAGGCATTGAATATGCTGAACTTTTACTGACTGTGGTCAGGACAAACATCACCTTGCCCTCTACACATTTTAGAAAGTGCCCTCTACATATTTTAAAAATGCTGTGGGAATCAATGACAGATTTTATGTGTTTAATATCATATTTGAAATATGAATTAAATATTAATTTTACTACCTCATTATTCCAGATAAACTTTCAGTTTTTCTATAACTATTGATAATAAAATCTAATGACACTGTAAGTCTCACATCACATATTATTTTACTAATAGTTATTTTTGTTTAATTTGTGTTGTCTCACATATACATAAACAAATTTTTGAAATTTTAGTCCTAACTACCATAATCATTATTGACTGTTATCATTTATCCTGTAATATGCCTGTATGTTTTATTTTAATCTTATTCCAATTAAAATAAAAAAAAATTAACCTTAGGTCATTGGATAGTTATCTATTTTTACTAGAGTTGAAGGAAAATTATGGAATTTTATAAACAGGAATCATGTAGGATCCCAGTCTAATTGTTCATGTACATGTTTCCACACACTGAGATGCAACCTTCCATCTTAGTCCTTCCCTCCACACCCTGAGATACATTATTCCATGTGTAAAGTTGCCTCCACCCAGTACAAGGCACCATCTATATGAGTATTTGCTTGCGAACACTGAGATGCAATCTTCCATCTGTACACTTGCCTCCACCCACTGAGAAGCATTCTCTATCCATGTCCTTGCCTCTACCCGTTGATATGCATCCTTCCCTTGATGTATTTGACTCCACACCGAGAGGCTCCATGCCTTCTTTGTACTTTTCCACTCATTTAGATGCAGCATTCTGTACTTGTCTCAAGTTTGTAAAAGTGAGCATACTCTTACTCTCGTTAAAATAGCTTAGATCCAACCACTCCTTTCACATACTTTATATGATATTTGAGAAATGCTATAAATTTTTCATTGTACTAGTTTTTTTAAAATATATAAGAATGCCTTTATTGCTAGATGACTAAGTTTACAGGTGACACTTAGAACATTTTTGCTCCATATTTATGGAGAGGAGGATGCAAATTTCTGTGTTTCACCTGAGAACCCATGGGGAAGATACATGCCACTGTGTAAAGGCTGCTCTGTGCTTTGTGTTCCCTCTTGTCTTATTTAGAGAAAATTTTATTGGTTTCTTAAGGAAGTCTTGATACTTCACGAATCCTTAAGTATGTATTAACTCTGTGAACTGAATCCCTGCAATAGCCTCAGTTCAATGAAATCAAAAGACTATTTTCGCATTATGTTTTAATTGGTTATTTATCTCCTTCCTATAAAAGACAGAACACTGGTTCCCTGAATGCTAGTAGCAGAGAAGGAATGCACAGAATACCCATAAAGGGAAATCAGAATGAAAACGAAGTACTGAGCAAAAGTGTGTGAAAATTCCAAAACACATGGACATTGGAAAGACATAAATGTCCTTGGAAACTTTCAACATCAGATTGGTTTAAAGTAGTTAAAATAAACATAGGAAGTTAAATATAAAATTTTATGTATAACTACTCACTTGAAAATAAGTGATACAGTTAGGAAAAATATTCCTATATTAGTTGACTCACATTATAACTAAATATATTAAATATGAAGATATTTTAAAATATTTTAAATTAAAATTGAAATAAATAACTCCCCCCAGTCTTTTTTCTCTCGAGCCCCTACAAGCAACTCATCCTCCAGCAACTTTCTACTTTTCTAGAATCTCAAGCAACTTTTCTTTGATTATTATTGTACATGTATGTATACATATACACAAATACATTCATTTATCTCTTTGTGTGCATTTGTTTTCAGGACTGACCACTACTTATTGGATAACCAACAAAAGGACTCATCCTCCAGAGAATCACTGCTTCTTCTTGCAGAGGTTATTGCTTGCCTACAGCTCTTGGTCTGTAAGGATGACCCCATAATTTTTCACACTTGCAAATAAATTTGTTCATATCAATATGTTCATTAATATTGACACTATTTTAGTTTTGTTTATGCAGATATAAACTATTATAATGAGAGACTATTTCAGAGAAGACTTCCCTGTTTCCTGGCTCTTGCAATCTTTCTTTCCCTCTTATGAAATGTTCTCTGGGCCATAGATGCAACAGCTATGATGGAAATGTAATTATGGGGGCTGGTCTTCCTACAACCATTGATATCTGATTTGTGTGTAGTTTCATTTTCCATAATGCTTGCCATTTGCTGTAATGCAGGGTTGTATTTTTCAAAACCAACTTTAATTATGATTCCTTAAGGCTTCGACATTTCTTCTAGCCCACCATATTCCAGAGGTAGTGGAAAAGAAAAGTTAATAGGAAATGGGGTTTTCTTGACTTGCTTAGCAATAGTTCTTTGAGACAATTTCAATCGTTCTCATCAGCTGTCCAGTCAAAAACAGCAAATGTGAATTGGTAGCATCAGATCAATCCAGACAGAAGAAACTGTGAGGTTCCACTGATTGGCACAAATCTGTCAAAGTGGCAAGAAATAGACATAATACCACCAGAAGTCCTTTGGTGCATTTCTCTCTATGAAGTCATGACAAGCAAAGATCAGTGAAGAAAGAAAGGTGAACCAATGCAAGAATGTCATCCACTCTCTGTTGCATTATACTTATACAATTTCCAAACTTCACAACATCTGCTCCAATAAAACATCACATTCCCTTTCGCCAGGAAACTTCCAGAAAAACACCACATATCCATTCTCAGCAAAACATCCTCTCATTTGTCTGATTCAGCAAAACATCCTCTCATAAGACAGTTTCCAGAAAAGCATCACATGACACAACGGAGTCTCTAACAAAACTAGAATTTCCCACCTCACTGTTAAGAAAGGCTTCTTTGGTGATGGGTGATATCAAATGAAGTTAACAGGTACATGGATGGTCCTAAAAAGATTGTGTTGACTGAAGTACCCAAACCCCAAAAGATAAAAGCTATATTTTCTCTCTTATCTCTGTTTTCTAGCTCCAAATCCTTGAATGTAAGTGTACAACAAGGAGCATCTACTTAAACCAGAAATATATAAAGGGACAGGAGACATGGGACAGGGGGCTTGAAAAGAAACTTGCAGGATATAGGTAAAATGATATGGAAAACAGAAAAATGGAAAGGGTTTCCAACTGTGGAGGACAGATGGAACTCAATATATACAAAGAAGTTCTGCTGGTGTTCAAATAACATTAAGATTACTTGATAAAGCCTTGAAGAAGCATATTTTATATTTTATGTAAAATTACATAATATATTATATACATATATATAAAACTAGATACAGACATATATTTATATATGTATATATATATATATCGAGAATCCTACATGCACATACACATATATATGTGTGTTATATACATATACATACACACATGCACACAAACATATACATATACATATACACATCTATACATCTACACATCTACACATCTATACAACTATACATCTATAATATATACATATATACATATATACTTATATACTTATATACACATATACACATATACACATATGCAAATATGTACATATACACATTTGCACACATATATACATATACACATATATAAATGCACACATGTACACATGTAATACATACACATATACATACATACATACATGCATACATACATACATATATACATAGATACACATACATACATATACGTGTGTGTGTGTGTGTGTGTGTAATTTACATTACATAGATTGAGAAAGCTCCCCACTAGAAATACAGCCTAACCAAACCTCAGTACCAGGAACAAAAAAAATCTTCCTTTGAATGGTTCATCAGGGTAGTCCAAGTGACTCCCCAAACATTCTAGACTATAAATGCCATCTTTAGTTGCCTCTTAGGAATTGAGGGTGGGCCCTATTTTGTAAAACATGACACACTTAGGACACAAGACTTGGATGAATGGATCTGGATTTGCCTTTAAGCTTCTTACCTGAACTCCAACCTCTATGGAGTTAAGAGAGAGAAACAAGTAAACAGTTCTATCAAGTTAAAACATCTATGAATCAAAATGACCAACATAACAAGATACCTATGAAGGTAAAAAATGATACTTCCCTTTCAGGGATAGCCTATATCTGTGTAATAGGACTTAAGGTCTGCTTAATTGAAGAAAATCATGTGTGGTCTATTATTATTCAGGGTTCTCTACAGTAATGAACCTTTTAGAATTGACTAAATATACAAAAAAACTTCTGCTGACCAACAGAAGTTGCAAGGGTCCAGTGCAATGGTTGTTCAGTACGCAAGACTGGATGTCTCAGCTGGTCTTCTGTATACTCCAAAATCCTGAAGAAATAGGGTCTAATGTCAATGAAAGAAATAAATTTACCAGTGCAAGAGTAAGCAGCAAAAGACCAAAAGTACCCATCCTCCATGTTCTTTATATAGTCTGTACCAGAAGGTAAGATGCAGATTAACGTGGATCTTCCCACCTCAAAAAAAAAAGATATGGATTAAAAGTGGGTGTTCCCATTTTAAATGATATATTAAGCAAATTCTTTACAGGTGTACCCAGTCACTTAGGTTTCAATTAATTCCACATTTAGTCTTAGTTGAGAACCAAGAATATCCATCACACCTGGTACTGAGAACATAGCCATTTTCCTGGGTTTGATAAGGTCATTCACATTAGAAAATAATCTACTCCTGTCTCTTTGCTGGAACCATATCATTCTTTACTATATTATAATTCCTATCCCTAAATTCACATCCAATCCAACATTTCTCATCAGAGAAGCTTTTTCTCACAAAATATGGTAATCATCACATAAAATATTTCAACAATGCTTTGATGAAATTATTTTAAAGTTTTTTCTTTACTTATGGAATACACACACACACACACACACACACACACACACATACAAATATACCCATGTACACATACACACATTAAATATTGTGGATCAATAAATTATGGATTTGAGCTGACAAAAACATAGAATGCCCAAGCAACTTTGAGGATCAGATTAGAACTAAATGCAGAAATTAAAATTTCCTGTTCTATTGTTCAAAAGAGCACCAGTTTTCATACAGCATGACTGGCCTCAATTTGGCTATACTAAAGATGCTGAACTTCAAATGACCTACCTCCCAGCATATCTAAACATCACAGCTGGTCTATGTGGTCCTGGGTAATGAGCTCAGAGCTGATGTATGCTAGAAAAGCATTCAGCCAACTAAACTGTGTCTCCAGCCTCAAGAAAACAAATTGTTGGCGAATATAATACTAATTACCTATCACAGAATCATGAGAGTACAATACATTTGGTTTTAGTTTTAATTACTATCCAAACAATAAAACCTTACACTGAAATATAATTATTGTCTCCGTAGTCGCTACAGAATGTTGACTCTTAAATATTTCTATGATATGTCTCAAGTGAGATGATGTACAATGTTCTTGACTGGAATTTAGTAAAGCTTTTCTCTAAGGAGGATTAGAAGAACTACTTATTGTAGACTGATCATAATGTATTTACACTAACTGCTTTTTTCCATTAATTCCAACTGAAATTCTTCCATTATTAAGAAAGAAATAACTTTACTACAAGTAGTGAAGTATGTCAAGACAGACAGCTAAGCAGTAAAGATTATGTGTCATACTTCCTGGGAATCTGAACTTGCTTCCCAGAGTCTGGGTCTGGCAAGTTGCAGCAACCTGTAACCTCAGACTCAGGGCATGTGACTCCACATTAACATACATACATAAGAAAAGTAAAATAATATTTAAAAGTAAATGAAAAGTTTCCAAACCTTCAGAAAAATAATTTCTTATTATTCAAAATAATGTTTTCATGTATAGATGAAGAAAAAAGATTGTCAATAATATTTGGGTTGTATAAAGTCAGTTAAAACAGTGTAACATAAAAGATGATATTCTACCCAATGAAAATAATCTTTAAGAGAGAATAAGGAGAGCTGGCATGTCAGCCATTCTGTCTTTCTCTCATCTTTTGTCTGTGATTGAACCTTTACTGTTTCTTCTTTGTACTTTAGGAATTCAGTGGCATAGTAAAGTTATCTTTCATCTTTCCTGGTTTCTTTGTACTGCTGCTGCCTATTCCCCTAAAAGTTAACTCTAACAGATATTATAACCTTTCACAATGCAGAAAACACTTTGTAAGTTTTAAATATTTCATTAAACCCTCAAGGCTATAACAATGTGGTTTTTTTTTTTTACCACTAAAAGACTTTATTTACATCAATGAAACAAAACAAAACAAAACAAAACAAAGAAACGTGAAACCTTCTACACTGCTGAGACAATCATAGAGCCAAACCAATGTCTGAACAAATATGATCAAGTCAAGTCAACATCTTTGATTTCATTTCAAGTCTAGTATCTCAACGCCCCCCTCTATCTCTCTCTGTATACCTGACCTCAACTTTCAATAATGACCATGCATTCCACATATTTGAAATTCTAGATTCATATGGCATATATTTACACCATTGTTCTATTGTCTCAGGGGAATGTTTCTTTCAATTATCCATAATAATAAACCTATGTTCTTCCTTAAAATATAGGGGAGCTTACTCATTTGTCTTTGTAACCAGATGTCTGAAAGATGAAAACTTTATACATATGAGCTTCATGCCCTTATACGAGGGATTGTGGACATGGGTATTGTGTGTGTATGTTAACACAAAAACAGGGACACTATTTTATCATATGATTTATTCAATTTAAGACTCACAAGTCCACAAAAAAAAGATCTAATAAAGAGTTATCCTGTGGAAACATTTTCCAGAAATATATGGAGCTTTTCAAAAAGTTCAATTTTATAATTGGTTTTTAAAATTAAGAAGCTTTATTCTTTTAAGATTCTTATTCATTGTAAAACAGTACTAAATATACTTTTGAAAGATATGTTATTGTAATATCAATTTTGGCAATAAATATTTAATTATTATCTTGGTAGATTAGTATGAAAATATTTCAGATGCATCTTTTGGAAAAAGATATCACAAGAATGTATTTGTGAATGCTAGGATACTGGTAATGTATTATAACTTTAATTTTTTAAAACCTTGTTTTTAATGATGGTTTTCAAATGTTTTCACCTCTTTTTAGGCCATCACCAACAAGAGGCAGTGGGAAAGAAAGGATATAGGAGAAGTGTACCTGTTTAGAAAGGTTCTTTGGAGCAACTCTTGTCTGTGTTGTCTGAAAATTGGCAGTTCAGTTCACATGTCAGTAGCAACAGTTTGACCTACTTAAAAACACTTTGCAGATATACCAGTAGTGCAGTTTGGTGAAGTCAGGATAGCAATCATGAATCATCAGGAGTGGCACTACCTAACAGAGACATACAGGCTTTAGCCTCAGCATGTGTCAGCAAGAGGAATCAGGCAGAAGGCCAGGAGATGTTCTTGATTTTGCCCCTCTCAGATAATTGAAGATCAGCACATCAACAAGCTTACACAGCTAGCTCTATAAGCACGCCAAGCTCAGCCTCCTCTGTAACTGTCCATCAAGTCCTATTTTATAGCCTCTAAACATTCCATGTTTTCTATAGGTCTTGTCTCAGCACTGGTACCTGTCTCAGCTGTCACTCTATCAATTGGCTGAGTACGTGGAAGTGCCAATAAACTATAACATGCCACCAGAAGTTTTATTCATGCATTTCTCTCCATGGAGTCTCAACAAATACAGCTCAACTATACAATGTAAGGCAATATAGGTGTGTTGTTTACAAAGGATCTTTCACCACATCTTTCACAGTTTGCTTTAGCAGAACATCTTTTCACCTGTGTGTGTTTTGGTTATACATTTCTTCATAAGTCTGTCTTACACTTTCACTTGTGTCCACTACAGCTAAATATTCCTTCAAGTGTTTTCCTCCAACAAAACACCATCCCACCAACTTTCCAAGGAAATCTTGAGTTTTTACTCTAGTATACATAAACGTTAGAGGGAATTGGGTCTGTTCTTATACCATGTGATTCTCAGAGATAGAACTCAGAGCACCAAGCTTGTTGACAAGTGCTATTACATGGAGAGTAAGTGATTTGGTGAAGATGCATCATTTGAAAGCCTAAAATATGCAAGCAAATATAGTCATGTTTCTAAGACAGTGTGAACGTGTTTGTCATGACATTCATCCATATTGTCATCAAGTATTGTCTTCAGGTTACCATTATAATTTCTTTTGAACTCCACTCCAAAAGATGTTGGTGTAGTGATTCTTTCTTTTTTTATTCATTTTTATTGGCTAATATTATCCCCATTCTGAGTTTTCCTTCTGAAACCCAATGTCCTCTCCCACCTCCCCTTTCCCCTATGAGAGTGATCCCCCACCTACCCTCCCATTCTGACCTCACTGTCCTAGCATTCCCCTGGGTCATTGAGCCTCCACAGAACCAAGGAGATCCCCTCCCATTGATGCCCTATAAGGCCATCCTCTGCTACATATCCAGGTGGAGCCATAGGTCTGCCCCCCATGTGTACTCTTGTTGGTAATTTAGTCCCTGGGAGCTCTGGGGGGTCTGGTTGGTTGATATTGTTGTTCTTCCTATGGCATTGCAAACCCCTTTAGCTTCTTCAGTGTTTGCCCTAACTTCTCCATCGGGGTTCCTGTGTTCAGTCTAATATTTGGCTGTGTGCATCCACATCTGTATTGGTCAGCCTTTGATAGAGCCTCTCAGGAGATATCCATTTCAGGCTCCTAATAGCAAGCACTTCTTGGCATCAGCAATAGTGTCTGGGTTTGGTATATGCAGATAGGATGGATCCCTAGATGGGGCAGTCTCAGGATGGCCTTTTCTTCAGTCTCTGCTCCAGTCTTTGTCCTTGCATTTCCTTTTGACAGGAAGAATTCTGGATTAATTTTTTTGAGGTTGGTGGGTGGTCCTATCCCTCAACCGGAGCCATGCCTATCTATAGGATATGGTCTCTACAGGTTCAATCTCCACTCCTGGGCATATACCCAGAATATTCTCCAACATATAACAAGGGCAAATGCTCCACTATATTAATAGCAACCGTATTTATAATAGTCAGAAGCTGGCAAGAATCCAGATGACCCTCAACAGAGGAATAGATACAGAAAATATTGTATATTTACATAATGGAGTACTAATCAGCTACTAAAAACAATGACTTCATGAAATTCATAGGCAAATGGATGGAACTTGAAAATATCCTGAGTGAGGTAACCCAGTTACAAAAGATCACAGATGGTATGTATTCACCGATAAGTAGATATTAGCCAAAAAGGAGCTCAGAATACCCATGTTACAACTCACAGACCACATGAAACCCAAGAAGAAAGAAGACCACACCAAAGTGTGGATGCTACATACCAATTCAGAAGAGGGAAGAAAATAATCTTGGGAAGCAGAAGGAGAGAGGGATCATAAAGCGAGATAGGAGGGGAAGGGAAAAGGGGCAGTTCAGATACAGAAGGTGATGGGGGAAAAGTACAGAGGGTCAGGAATTTGAAAGGAAGTGCGTAGCAGTAGGGGAGGGGGAACAGGTGGTAGCCACTAGAAAGTCTCAGATGCCAGGTACCCAAGAGGTTGCCAGGACCTAACAGGGAGGACATTATCTGAAATACCCAACAAAGGGAAGATAAAACCTGGTGTAGTGATTCTTAATTTACCAATCCCTTCATTAAATAATGAATACTGTTCAGTGTTATTTTATTATGTTATTATATAACTCAGCAATAGTATTCTAGTATCTAATCAGGTCTGGAATGAGTTTCTCATGCTGACACTTAATAGTCTCCAAATTTGGATCTCTATATAATATAATCCCTTTTCCCTAAAGATGTACTGACAGTTTCCAACTTTAAATTCCTCAACAAATGTGATCATACTTACGTCTCTAACCAGAGAAAGTGCTCTTGTTTATGAACTTCAAGGCGTTCCCAACAAATTGTTTCAGATCGCATCTAATTCACCTACCCTTGCCACATAAATGCTGAGGAATATTTTCTTTTATTGTAAAACATAGCACGTCTTCCTAACTTCTTTACATAGTATCTGAAATAGTCTATATTTCCTATAGTTTCCTTTAGCTAGATTAAAAAATGGTTTTATATTATTTTTAACTTAAATATATCTATAGCTGTTGAGTTCTGTTGAGTTCAATGTTTCCCCTAAAGTGACACATTTATTTCTTAATTGTGCTTTTTCCCCATAGTGGAGTTAATGTTTTCCCTCTGTGTATATTCATTTCTCTCTCTGTCTCTGTCTCTGTCTCTCTGTCTCTGTCTCTGTCTCTGTCTCTGTCTCTCTCTGTCTCTCTGTCTCTCTGTCTCTCTGTCTCTCTGTCTGTCTCTCTCTCTCTCTCATGTGTGTGTGTGTGTGTGTGTGTGTGTGTGTGGTATTTCAATCGCCTGTTCTTTTTTTTTAATTTTTATTTTCTATATTCTATGTTTACATTCCAAAGGCTTTCCCCTTTCCCAGTTCCCCCCACCATACGTCCCATAATTCCTCTCCCCCCCAACTATTCCCCAGTCATTCCCCCTCCCCCCACGGTTTCTCTGCTCTGGGTCTACAAAACTAGATCCAATCTTTACAGGCCCAGGGTCCTCTCCTTTCTTCTTCTTGGGAATCATTTGACTTGCTAATTGTACCTTGAGTATTTAGGGCTTCTGGGCTCATTAATATCCACTTATCAGTGATTGCATTTCATGTGCCTGTTCTTTTAAATTAGAGCCACATATATTTTTCCTTGGATTTTTAGAGAATTTGCTGTGAATCCCATTCACAATTGATACTTTGTAGGATATTTTCCAGGTATAGTCTTTGTAATGATCTTTAAAGTCTTTGAATTTCTTATAAGATCACAAATATATAGTCTTATATTCTTTCTACTCTTCCTTGAAATAAATGTCATAAGACATAGCCACCCTATACAAATGTGTATGTACTTCCTTATCATTTTGTTTAGCAACATCTTAAGAAAAGGAATTTAAAACAAAAGCTATAAAGTGCCAATGGAAATAAACTCAGCAAAGATCTGACTCCAGATAATTAGAAACATCCATAAAAACAACACTCAAAGGTTAGAAAACCAATAGATCTTCTATTTGGAAAAATAGCAAATCAATTTCCAACCTCATATAGATTTTATAATTTTGGAGAATGACGGCAGGAATTAATATAAGGTGTCTATGTTAATCCCTCTCTGCCTTAATTTTTGAGGCGGCTTCTCTACAAAAACCCAAGCTCACTACCATTCGCAGTCAATATATAGAATATGCAGTTTCCTAAACCATACTCTTGATTTTAATTCATGAAAAGCACCCTCATATCTATGTGACATGTTCACACATATAGCCACATAGTTCAAATACTGAGAAACACATGTGGAAGTGTATTCAATTGCATTTTTCTCATGCATAACTTAGCCACTTTCTATAACTAATGTTTAATTCCATACAGGTGACATTAACATCAGTGTTTGAATTGGAACTATATAAATTACTAAAATAAACTGGAACTAATCTACTAAAATAATGACTGAATATCCTCACCCTTGACCCACAGGCTTTCTTTCATAAGTGAAAGTAAAATGCCCTATTTTTCTCAGGCTTGACCTCTGTGCCATCCTTGTTTTATATAAGAAACGTTATTAATTCTCATTTTTTTCAAAATCATTATGAAATATATTTGGAGTGTGTGTCCTACTTCCCTTTAAAATTTTATTGCACATGTGTGATCTTTTTGACCACTTAAAAAGTCTGATAGGAAGTTTGCATGATTTCAATGGAAAAAATGGAAGAGATACTCGACTAACCTAACATTCTCCTAGTTAGATACCTGAAGAAAATATGTTTGCCTTTAATTATTGCAAAGAGAGTCTAGTATTTCATTTTTCCCTTTCATACTTCCCATGAAAGTTAATAGTGAAATGACATCTCAGAGTTTTCATTGTTATTGGATTCACTAGAATTATTTTGTAACATTCTTGGCAAAGTTGTTTACACAATAGTTAAACACAATTTAAGATGGATGGGAGAGCACAGAGTGAATTTATACCCAAAGAGTGTACTTAGCTGTGTAATTAATATATCTTGATTTCATACATTTTAATGGCTTTGCTATTGACTGCTTAACTGTTCTTCAGGTCACAGAGAACAATATCCCTTAAACTTTTCCATGGACTAATTACCTATGGATTTGTTTTCATTTTAACTGCTGAATCAGATTCCATTAGTTTTGGAGACATCTGCAGTTCTACATTTTAAACAAGCTGTGCAGAGAAACCAATAGGAGGGGTCCTCAGAACACTGTAAATATCAAGGCCATCAGATACCGAGGGACAGTGGTTAATGACTGTTCCTCAGACTAACACAATGAAGAGTGATACTTACTTTATGTGCTGCTGATTGTTTTTCAATGAGAACAGCCACCTCATTCTTGATTAGTGAATTCTTGGAATGAATTAGCAAAATACTTGTAGTTAAAAAGGGGAGATGTAGCTAAATTCTCCCTGTTTTTATGTTTATAGGGAAATGCAAAACTCATGTCATCTGATGCACAAAAATATATACAGTTTCTACTTTTATATTTCTTCCTATAGCTTACAGGAAAGGTCTCTAATCTGCTTAGGGAAAGGTCAAGACATTCATTACCTACCACATAATAAATTGGAGTTGTTTTGCTTCATTCGTCTATTCCACTGAATAATGCTATGCCTTTCATTGTGTGCTTTAGAAATAGCTAGCAATAGTAGTAACAGTAATTGCAGTAGTAATAGTAGTAGTAGTAGTAGTAGTAGTAGTAGTAGTAGTAGTAGTAGTTGTACCAATGGGAATATATCTCTTTTATTTACTTCTAAAACATAAAAGACACAGTAGGATATAAACACCCACTTTCTGCTCCATAGGCGTTTCCACATAAAGCATAGTGTAAATTCCATTTGTGCTCTGTGTAGTCCTGGATGCTATGATTATGAAGGCCCATACTTAAGGACACTTACTTTCCTTTTATTGTAAAGAACATAGAACAGTCATATCATAAATACTTTGTTTACAAAAGACATGGTAAAGAAGATACCTCAAGACTTTTCTGTTGCAATTTACTAAAGAGGGGATGTAACTAGGAGGGGTAGACCAACTAAGATTTGAAATTCCTCAGTGAATGTGTCATTACTTCCCCAAGCAATGTTAACTGACAGAAAGAGCCAGAGACTCTTGAGGCTGAAATATATCAAACCCCACAGTAACAACTAATAATATTGCTTCAAAACATACACATGTTAAAAAAATAGTACATTAGAAATATGTTAGTACATAACATTGGTATACCTTTGGATGACCTAGTTTTCATAGTTAGAATCTTATAGAAGACCATTGAGTTGTTGTAGAGTTGAGAATTGCATTTACCTTATTAAATATTATTATATACCAAGATTGGTGATATACTGTTTAAATTTCAGCACTTTAGGAGAATTCAAGCATTCACCTCTACAAAGTAAGGTTCAGTTCAAACAAACTGATATCCTGTCTCATAAACAAGGGCCAATAAACAAACTGAAAACAAACCCAAAATCAATATTACAAATTATTTTCATTAACAAATAATTGTCTCAAATATTTCAGTTCCCTAGGACAGAAAGCTATTTCAACAAATTCTACAATGCTAGCATGCCATCAACTGTGACTTATTGCATTTTACTGCGATGTAGACAGATGTACATTAAAGGAAAATTGAGTTGCCTGTGATCTTTTTCTCCAAAAGTTCTTTAAGAGGGTATTGATACACCTAGGATGTTAAATCTAAGTTTATAATACTTCAGTGCTCATTTGATGTCAGCTCATGTAGGTGTTCAGAAAAAATGGGAAACACAATTTAAATATTAAGTAATAATTAGAACTAGATGTTCAAATATTTCAACTGTTCATTTGTTCTATATTTATATGTACCAAAAATTCTATGACAAAATAATATTTGAACTGAAAGTAATTTTTATTATGCTTTTTCCTAAGCATTCTTAATAGAAAATCTAATAAATTTCTACTAAGAAATAGAACAATTTGACTAAAAATATTTTTTAATTTCTATTGCTTTATTGTAAAGATAACAGCCTTTTTAGTTTTGACAGTTTCTTCTTCACTCTAACAGTACTACAAGACATTAAAATTACAGAGTAGTAAAAGGGGAAAATATGTCTTACAGAAGAAAGAAATGACATGAAGAAAGTGTCATTAAAGACTTGTCCTATTTTATAGGAACAAATAGCCATACAAAGAGCAAGCTGTAAGAAGGATTAAAATAAATTGAATTTATTTCTAATCATGAAACTATCAATAATATGCTATGACATACTTCTCTTATCACAATTCCATCTAAAATCACCATTGGAAACCGCCTTTTCTGGGTAGAACCAGACAGTTGCAAAATAAATGTCCTAATCTATCCTGCAAAATACTTTCTCTATAGCCATGTATACTAAAATTCAAAACACTCTAACCCATGGTCTTTAGGTATCTAGAGCAAATTCATCTAGAACAGAGAAAACAAAACGTTATTCGGAATGTCACATAAATGTTGAAAATGTAGTTTGATTATTACTTACAAATTTCTTACAATGCACCCCAGCACATATGCTTCCTATTTCTCCGAGGTCCACCCTCCCAACCCTGTGCCCTCTTGCCCCTCACCAAAAAACCCACCACCACCACTAGCAACAACAACAATGAAACAACATCAAGTCTAATTCATGCTGTCCTTAACTCACTAGAACATGGGCAAGCTGGCAGTGGTCAAACCCTTAAAAAATGAGTCTTCCCCATCCCCCACTCCACAAGAAGCCATCAATTGTAAGGAGCTACACTTCAGCATCCTTATCAAAAATTTTAAGGACCTCTTCAGTAGCTTCCTGTCTAGACAGCCTCTTTTGGGAGAAAGCAGGGAGAGGTTGTCATAAAAGTCTTCAGAGTCTCTTATTATCAGTTATGAGTCTACAGTTACAGATAACATTGCAAAACTTGCTTACCCCTAGCAACCAGCATTAGCATAGATATATATGGGTGGTTGCAAGAGGGGAGGGGCATGTGTTAAAGAAGACATAATAGAGTTAGAAGGAGAAATGAGTAAGAGATATGATTATATTTCCTTTTATATCACTATTAATTTCTAAAATAATACTTTTTAAAAATAAAAATATATACCAAAAATGACTAAAATAAATGCAATGTGAAAAAATCAACCTTAAAACATCTTAATACAGTCTTGTGGGGGGGGCGGTGGTGGTGGTGGTGGTGGTGGCGGTGGTGGTGTGTGTGTGTGTAATATAGACTTTAATTTATCAGTTCTAAGTTCATAGCAAAACTAAATATAAGATGTAGAGATATATAAGATACACACACACACACACACACACACACACACACACATATATATATATATATATATATATATATATATATTTGCCCAATATACATACAACTTCCAGGATTGCAAACATGCCCATACAGTGGTGCACCATTTATAATTGATGTCCCTTCCCAAAAATATAATACTCATGTGTATTCATTATAAAGTAAGAAAAATATACAAGTGAATATAGATTCAACATAAAGGACAGCAAAAATCAAAAAGCATTAATTTTAAAATCAGGTAGAATGCCTAGAATAGGAGTATGCATGGTATCTGCACCAGTCTTCAATATAAATGTTGTTCTTTTTTAGTCCTATACATAAACATCATGAAGAATGCAAATTTCTTCCCAACATCAGCCAAACCTCAATGACTTTGGATTATGTTTCTCTCTCTGAAGTTTGGTGATTTAGTCTACATGTGCCTGTGTCTGTTGCTATCTCATCAATTTCATATCCTGAAAGCTGATGAAATAAAGAAATTACTATTTCTTCTATTTTTTTGCCTACCAAATATTTTGCACATCTTTTCTAATATCTTATCAGAATTTTTCTCTTGTTTGCTCCCCTTCATACCAAGGTAAATATGAGATAAGAATATCATCAATATGACAGATTTTCTCTCCAATATGTGCACCAATGTAATTTTTTATTATGAAAGATTGTGTTTTAGCATTTAAGATGTGGTTTTATGGGGACTGGAGAGATAGCTCATAAATTGAGAGCACTGACTGTTTTTCCAGAGTTCCTGAGTTCAATTCCCAGCAACCTCGTGATGGCTCAAAAACATCTGTAATGCGATCTGACTCTCTCTTCTGGTGTGTCTGAAGACAGTAACAGTGTACTTATTTTTTTTAAATAAAAATCTTTAAAATTGCCAGAAATTCTTCATCTTTGCCTACTACATACTGTTTTATGCAAAGGCATCACCATTTCTACTTTCATGTCTATATCTGTATTTCATCTGAAATTATTTCAAATAATGTGAGGTGGTGGTCAAGATTCATTTTTAACATGAATACAACTGAATGAGCTACAAATATTGAAAATGTATTTTTACTGTTATAACATATTCATTTGTCAAAAATCACAGAATCATAATATTAAATTCCTATAATTTCTTTTATGTTCATTACACTGCTTTTTTATATATCCATGTTAAAGTTATATTTGGGTGTTATTCTGTTAGAACTGTTAAATATTTGGTGTACTTACTGCTTCATGGGAACAATTACTAAAATGAAAGCATACTTTGATTTCAAAATGATAAACAACTTTGGTAACTAACAATATGCTAAACAAAAATTCTACTCAAGCACTTGAGAGATAGCTTTGTTGTTAAGAGCACATTCTGTTCTTGCAGACAACTTGAGTTCTGTTTCCAGTATCCACACTAGGAAACTACAACCACCTGTAACCTCAGCTAAAGGAGATAGATGCCCTTTTTTTCACTCCTGTGGAAGCCTGCAGTAGCATGCACATTCCCACATACATTGGAACTCAAGTGCACATACACATATATTCATACAAATATAATCTACTCAATTATCAGAAGTTTTCGGTAGCCTTAGAGTTTTTAAAAACCCTTCTTTTAATAAGTGCTCTTAACTTATTGTTTTAAACTCCCTTCTAGTCCACCACCCTCCAGAAGTGGTAAAAAGTAAAGGTTAATAGAGCAAAAGAGGATGAGGACTTGTCTAAAAATAATTCTGTGTAGCAAATTCAAACTGCGTTGTCAGGATATCAGAAGTTCACCTCACATGCATCAGTAGAAATCAGTAGCAACAGCTCTATCCACTCACAAACACCATTCTCATATCAGCAATGACAGGCCATTCCAGAATAAATCTTTTTTTTTTTTTAGTTATTTTTATTTTCTATATTCTATGTTTACATTTCAAAGGCTTTCCCCTTTCCCAGTTCCCACCCACCATAGTTCCCATAGTTCTTCTCCCCCCCAACTATTCCCCAATCATTCCCCCTCCCCCCTCGGTTTCTTTACTAAACTGGATGCAATCTTTACATGCCCAGGGTCCTCTCCTTCCTTCTTCTTGGGAATCATTTGACTTGCTATTTGTGTCTTGAGTATTTAGTGCTTCTGGGCTCATTAATATCCACTTATCAGTGATTGCATTTCATGTGCATTCTTTTGTGATTGGGTTAGCTCACTCAGGATGATATTTTCCAGGTCTAACCATTTACCTACAAATTGCATGAATTCATTATTTTTAATTGCTGAGTAGTATTCCATTGTATAAATATACCACATTTTCTGTATCCATTCCTCCTTTGAGGGATATTTGGGCTCCTTCCAATTTCTGGCTATTATAAACAAGGCTGCTATAAACATAGTGGAGCATGTGTCTTTATTGCATGTAGGGGAATCCTCTGGGTATATGCCCAGGAGTGGTATGGCAGGGTCCTCTGGAAGTGACATGCCCAATTTTCTGAGGAACCGCCAAACTGATTTCCAGAGTGGTTTTACCATTTTGCAATCCCACCAACAGTGGAGGAGTGTTCCTCTTTCTCCACATCCTCGCCAGCACTTGTTGTCTCTTGAGTTTTTAATCTTAGCCATTCTGACTGGTGTGAGGTGGAATCTCAGGGTTGTTTTGATTTGCATTTCCCTGATGACTAATGATGTTGAACATCTCTTAAGGTGTTTCTCGGCCATCCGAATTTCTTCTGGTGAAAATTCTTTGTTTAGCTCTGTGCCCCATTTTTTGATAGGGTTATTTGTTTCTTTGCGGTCTAACTTCTTGAGTTCTTTGTATATATTGGATATTAGCCCTCTGTCGGATGTGGGGTTGGTAAAGATCTTTTCCCACTTTGTTGGTTGCCGTTTTGTCCTTCGGACAGTGTCCTCTGTCAAAGAGCCCAAGTCAGCAGAAGTGATAAGAAGCAACAAGAACATCTCCAGAAGTTTTTGGTGGTGTTTCTCTCTCATGAAAAACAATGACCTGCAAAGAATGGCAAGGTGAACCAATACTGTACAGCATCATCAGCAAAGACTAGCATCAGCAAAAGCCAGTTAGTGAGCAGCAAAGAACCACACAGCATCATCCACTCTGTTGAGTTATACTTATATCCTTTCCAAACATCTTGTGTTTTTTCAAGCTCTAGCAAAATATCACATACCCTCTTTCCAGCTAATTCCACAAAAACACCATATCTTTTTCTCAGGGAAACATCCTCCCATATGGCTGCTTCAACAAAAACATCCTCTCATAATACAGTTTCCAGAAAAAACATCACATGAAACAATGGAACCTCCAAAGAAACCAGAAATTTCCACTTCAGCTTTCCATTTTTCCGTTTCCTTTCTCAGCTGAGGCGCACTTGACAAATACCATGTTTTACACACACCATTATCTTCTTTATGTTTTAAGAGTTAAAAATTTTATTTATGTATATGACTATGTGAGTGTCTTGGAATGTATGTGCACATATGTATCAAAATTGGCAAAGGCCAGAAAAAAGTATCAGATATATTGGACTAGCATTTTAGGTTTTCATAAGACTCCCAAAAGGGGTTGTGGCGATCAAACCATGGTCTTGCATATGTGAAACAAACAAATATGATATTTGGAAGGAAAATCCAGGGAGAAAACAAGGGAATAGGAGAGAAAATGGAGGAAAGAAAGTGAGGTGGATTGATGAAAACACATTTAATGCATTACATAATTCATAAACAATAAAAAAATAGCAAATCGGGAGCTTTAAGGGCTTCAGCAATTGGAGAGATAAAAACTGAAAAATTGTCCACGTTAACGGTTTGGGGCTTGAAAAGGGCAGCATCCACTGAAAGAGTCAGCTGTTGGTTGAATCCCTTACCCTCTTCAGGATGACATTAGAATGTAGGACATTTGCTTGAAAATTTGGGTTTAAAAGAATAGTAAGGTGAGAACAATGACAAGGTAGAAGTCTGTGCTGTAAGTGGATAAAGACTGGAGCTCTCTTAAGGTGCTTCTCAGCCATCTGAATTTCTCCTGGTGAAAATTCCTTGTTTAGCTCTGCACCCCATTTTTAATAGGGTTATTTGGTTCTTTGGGGTCTAACTTCTTGAGTTCTTTGTATATATTGGATATTAGCCCTTTGCCGGATGTGGGGTTGGTGAAGATCTTTACCCAATTTGTAGGTTGTTGTTTTGTCTTTCTGACAGTGTCTTGCCTTACAGAAACTTTGTAATTTTATGAGGTCCCATTTGTCAATTCTTGATCTTAGAGCATAAGCTATTGGTGTTCTGTTCAGGAACTTTCCCCATGTCCTCCAGGGTCTTCCCCAGTTTCTTTTCTATTAGTTTCAGTGTGTCTGGTTTTATGTGGAGGTCCTTGATCCACTTGGAGTTGATCTTAGTACAAGGAGATAAGAGTGGGTCAATTCGCATTCTTCTGCATGGCGACCTCCAGTTGAACCAGCACCATTTGTTGAAAAGTCTATCTTTTTTCCACTGGATGATTGTAGCTCCTTTATCAAAGATCAAGTGACCATAACTCTGTGGGTTCATTTCTGGATCTTCAATTCTATTCCATTGATCTACTTGCCTGTTGCTGTACCAATACCATGCAGTTTTTAACACAATTACTCTGTAGTACTGCTTGAGGTCCGGGATATTGATTCCACCAGAAGTCCTTTTATTGTTAAGAATAGTTTTAGCTATCCTGGGTTTTTTGTTACTCCAAATGAATTTGAGAATTGCTCATTCTAGATCTATGAAACAACCTTGAGATTACACCTCACACCAGTCAGAATGGCTAAGATTAAAAACTCAAGAGACAACAGGTGCTGGCATGGATGTGGAGAAAGAGGATCACTCCTCCATTGTTGGTGGGATTGCAAGATGGTACAACCACTCTGGAAATAAGTATGGTGGTTCCTCAGAAAATTGGGCATGACACTTCAGAAGACCCTGTCATACCACTCCTGGGCATCTACCCAGAGGATTCCCCTGCATGCAATAAAGACACATGCTCCACTATGTTCATAGCAGCCTTATTTATAATAGCCAGAAGCTGGAAAGAACCCAGATGTCCCTCAATGGAGGAATGGATACAGAAAATGTGGTATATTTATACAATGGAATACTACTCAGAAATTAAAAATAATGAATTCATGCAATTTGTAGGCAAATGGTTGGATCTGGAAAATATCATCCTAAGTGAGTCAACCCAATCACAAAAGAATACACATGAATTGCAATCACTGATAAGTGGATATTAATGAGCCCAGAAGCTCTGAATACTCAAGACACAATTAGCTAAGCAAAAGATTCCCAAGAAAATGGATTAAAAAGGACCCTGGTCCGGAAAAGACTAAATCCAGTTTTGTAGGAGAGTACCAGAACAGAGAAATGGTGGGGAGGGGGGAGATTGGGGAATGGGGGGGGGAAAGAGGACTTATGGGACATATGGTGAGGGGGGGAGCTGGAAAGGGGAAAGCCTTCGAAATGTAAACAAAGAATATAGAAAATAATAAAAAAAGAAAAAAAAGACTGGAGCTCACTGCCTAAGTCTGGGGAAGTGGATGGAAATAAAATAAAGCATGTCAAGTATTTCATACAGTAGACTTCCAATTTGATGCGAATTACACTTTGAATATTTTCTAAGCAGAGATTGGCATGATTTGATCTTACCATCATAGTATATCTCTAGCTGTATTGACTAAGCTGCAGGTGGCTTCAGGAAAAAAAAATAGGAGGCACTGAATACTGCCTTCAGGTGATACTAACTTGGATCAGATTGAGTAGCATAATCACAGGGTAGAAAGTGAAAGAAATCAGAGTTGTTCTAGGAATTGAGAAAGGGGAGTGAAGCAGCCCTGTGTGAATGTGTAAAAAGAAAAGTCTTAAATGGATGTATATTGTTGGGATGGATGCACGTGCCCATATCAAGGGTCAGGGCCTCAGAACTATGGAAATATAGCAAAGCCTTCGTCCAGCCGTTAGGTTTAGAGGAAACCGGGAAAGCCTAATTTTGGTCCAAGCACTACTATTGATTGGTAAATGTTTGGGAAATCTAGTAACTCCAGATCCCGCCTCCTAGATATTTAAAGCCTGAGGCTGTTGGCCTACTGAGAATCTCAGATAGATGTCTCAGTATAATACTATACTCTCCCCCTCCTCTCTCTCTGCCCTCCCCATCCCCTCTTCCTTTCCCTCTCACTGTCCCCCTCCTCCTCCTTTTCTCCCCTTCCCCTCCCTCATCCCTCTCTCTCTCTCCAAGTTCTAGTAGTCTCAGTAGCTGACAGGAGCTATCATATGTCTGTGTGATGTCATCTCTTTAGTGTCTTCCCTGCCCTTTCTTTATTCCTCCATCTATATCTATATTTTAATCTGGAATGGATTTTTGGACATTCACACAGAGGTGATAATTAAGATAATTAAGAGTTCAACTTTTAAGATGAAATTCAAAAGCAATGTATATAAGGAAAACATGAATGTGAAGTTATGGTTGACATATTCTTTGATTTCTTGTGACAAATTCTTCTATGAGGGGAGTGATACAAAGGAATCCAAATGGAACTTTGTTTGACAAAGCAAAATTTATAGTACTGTTTAGGAATTCTTGTTGTTGTGTTGTTGTTTTTTTTGCTACTGCTGCTGCTATTTGTTTTGTTTTTGTGTTATATGAAAAAAAGAAATGTTACAAAAGAGGCAAATATAGTTGTTTCTCTAGTCTAAAGGTTTCAATTTCTTTTGGATATAATTCTGTAAGTCCTTGTTAAATGATTTCTTCAGAGTGAAATTGACCAATGAGCACTTTGGTCTCATGAATGATTTATGTAATCCTAGAAAGGCTTCAACATTATCAGCTCTGTGTAGAATTTTATAATTGCTAGTCACATTGCTGATATAGAACACTTTCAATATTTCTATTAATGTCATTTTAAGTAGAATAATAGCATATTTGGAAAAAAATAAAAATGTTTATTGTTCTGCTCTATTAATGAACAATAACAGGTATTAAGGTTTGTATTGTGCATTATGTGTGTTTCAGGCAGCATTTAGGAAGAGAGGTTAGCTTCCTGTAAACAACAAATGTACCCGCTGTTTGGTCAAGCAAAAGTGCCATGTGGTTTGTGTGTTAAGGTGCTCCATGTAAATGAGGCATCACAGCCAATAGTGCAAAAGAGGAGTTGGCCCCGTGGTTTACCTCTACTTAGAGTCTTGCAGTTCCATGGTTACTCTATTTACAGCAACACACAAATGATGCTTCAGAACACTCTCCTAATGTACTCTAGTGACATTTTACAATGTAACACATTTACAAAGTGTTTGCTTTATAAAATTAATCACTTTACCATGTAATTAGATTTTATTCTTAAAGTGCTTTTAATTCATTATTTACAATGCCATGTTTTAAATTCCTGGACCAATTTATTTTATGTGTGAAATTTTGCTAATTTCTGAAAATAAGTGCTTCATGATGAATAATTTATAAAACACAAAAAGAAAAATAAAACTCTAATAGATAATGTTCCACTGTATTGTGCCTCTCTATAAACTTGCTATGAATTACAGCATTCTTATTAAATGTTGGAGAGGTTTTAAATGAAATAATTTTTGCTGGATAATTTGCTCAACTTGTAAACTCTAGAAAAATAAAAGCAATATTTCAACACAGGAATATATACATTTTAATTGATTCTTGTAATGTGTTAATAAAATCTTTAGCTGCTATATATTTTAAAGAAACATACTTTCATAAAACAAAGTGGCATTTATTTCTAATTTGGTAAAGCCATTGGGATTGTTTTATCATTTTATATTTTAATCCATATCACCAAACTTCTGAAAAAAAAAAGAATGTGAAAGCATTATAAATCAGGATCTCTAGATGTTTACCCTTTTTATAAAACTGGAAAAAAAACATTTCTTAATTCTTGATTGTAAGATCATTAAATGATTCCAATGGAAACACTCCTACTTCCCTCAGAGAAGCAAAAAGGCAAGGTTATGCAAATCCTGTCAAAAAGACATGGGTCGAGTAAGTGGGAAAGAAAGGAGGGCCATGAATAGGGTGGGCCTAAAGGAAGGGAGAGTGGTTGAGAATATTCAGTTCATTATGCAGTTATGAACTTGTCGAAGAAAAGATTTGATTAATAAAAACTGCAAAACCAAATGCTGACAGTAGAGGAAAAGGTGTTGTCTCTCATAGGATTCAGGTTGCCAAGGGAAGCAAATGTCATATGAAAATAATGTCACATGTATGAACTCACTGTTCATTTATCTTACTAACTAAGGAGAGACTCCCTTTCAGTAAAGAGAAAGTGGAATCAATGAGAAAAGGTATCAGTCATAAATCCTAAAAAAAAATGTTCTAAATACACACTATTCGCAGATGATATGATAGTATACTTAAGTGACCCAAAAAAACTCCACCAGAGAACTCCTACAGCTGATAAACAACTTCAGCAAAGTGGCTGGTTATAAAATCAACTCAAGCAAATCAGTAGCCTTCCTATACTCAAAGGATAAGCAGGCCAAGAACAAAATTAGGGAAATGACACCCTTCACAATAGCCACAACAATATAAAGTATCTTGGTGTGACTCTAACCAAACAAGTGAAAGATTTATATGACAAAAACTTCAGGTCTCTGAAGAATGAAATTGAAGAAGACATCAGAAAATGGAAAAATCTTCCATGCTCGTGGGTTGGCAGGATTAATATAGTTAAAATGGCAATCTTGCCAAAAGCAATATACAGATTCAACGCAATCCCCATCAAAATCCCAACTCAGTTCTTTATAGAGTTAGAAAGAGGAATTCTCAAATTCATCTGGAATAACAAAAAACCCAGGATAGCTAAAACTATCATCAACAGCAAAAGAACTTCTGGGGGAATCAATATCCCAGACCTCAAGCAATACTACAGAGCAGTAGTGTTAAAAACTGCATGGTACTGGTACACTGACGGGGAGGCGGATCAATGGAATAGGATCAAAGACCCAGAATTGAACCCACACATTTATGGCCAATTGATCTTCGACAAAGGAGCTGAAAACATCCAGTGGAAAAAAGATAGCCTTTTCAACAAATGGTGCTGGCTCAACTGGAGGTCAACATGCAGAAGAATGAGAATTGATCCACTCTTATCTCTTTGCACTAAGCTCAACTCCAAGTGGATCAAGGACCTCCACATAAAACCAGACACACTAAAACTAATAGAAAAGAAACTGGGGAAGACCCTTGAGGACATTGGCTCAGGGGAAAAATTCCTGAACAGAACACCAATTGCTTATGCTCTAAGAGCAAGAATAGACAAATGGGACCTCATAAAATTACAAAGTTTCTGTAAGGCAAAAGACACTGTCAAAAGGACAAATGGGGAACCAATAAATTGGGAAAAGATCTTCACCAACCCCACATCCGACAGAGGGCCAATATCCAATGTATACAAAGAACTCAAAAAGTTAGACCCCAGAAAACCAAATAACCCTATCCAAAAATGGGGTACAGAGCTAAACAAAGACTTTTCACCTAAAGAAATTCGGATGGCTGAGAAACACCTTAAAAAATGTTCAACATCATTAGTCATTAGAGAAATGCAAATAAAAAACAACCCTGAGATTTCACCTCACACCAGTCAGAATGGCTAAGATTAAAAACTCAGAAGTCATCAGGTGTTGGCAAGGATGTGGAGAAAGAAGAACACTCCTCCACTGCTGGTGGGACTGCAAGCTGGTACAACCACTCTGGAAATCAGTTTGGCAGTTCCTCAGAAAACTGGACATGATACTTCCGGAGGACCAAGCCATACCACTCCTGGGAATATACCCAGAAGATTCCCCAGCATGCAATAAGGATACATGCTTCACTATGTTCATAGCAGCCTTATATATAATAGCCAGAAGCTGGAAAGAACCCAGATGTCCCTCAACGGAGGAATGAATACAAAAAAATGTAGTATATATACACAATGGAGTACTATTCAGCCATTAGAAACAATGAATTCATGAAATTCTTAGAGAAATGGATGGAGCTAAAGAACATCATACTAAGTGAGGTAACCCAGTCTCAAAAGAATACCCATGGTATGCAGTCACTGATAAGTGGATATTAGCCTAGAATCTTGGAACACCAAAGACACAATTCACATACCAAATGATGTCTGACAAGAAGAAAGGAGTGGACACTGGTGCTGGAAAGGAGCAAAGCATCAGTGTAGGGGAATACAAGAACAGGGAAGAGGGAAGGGGTGGAAGAGGGAGCAGGGGGAAGGAAAAGGGCATGTGGGACCTTTGGGGGCTGGGGAACCAGAAAAAGGGAAATGAATTGTAAATATAGAATATATCCAATAAAAAATTTCCAAAAAGAAATACACACTAATTTGGTTTTCATTTCCATAGTGTATTAATCTTATATCAAACTTTCCATTGAAGCTTGGTTATTTTCTTTTAATATAGTCATGTTGCTGTTAATCCTAAGATTCAACTGAGAAAAACCAGTTTCAACATTTTGGACAAATTTCAAGCAAGCTTTATTAAATACATACTAAGATATGCTATGGTCAGTCCCATTCCCCGGGATCATAGAACTGGATCACTCTGAGACACTGGATTGTAGGGATTTTTATGCATAAAACCTATTAACCTATTCTTATGAGCCTTTGGCTGTTTTCCAAGAACTACAACTCCCAGCATTCTGAAAGTTACCTGGCCCTTAGATGATTGGTACTTATAGGTATTTCAGTTGCATGTATCACAATTGACCATGTTTCCTCTCAGCATTCATTAGATGCCTATAGTTGATTTTCTATGGTAGAAACTGATGAAAATTTCCCCTTCAACCCTGCATGTAATTGCTATTGTACTTCTTCAAGTTATTGTTTAGAGAGGAACATTGGTGATATTTGATGAATTAACCTGTCATTTCTGAGAGAGATGAAGTAACAGCAAATTTTCTGGTACCCTGACTCTTACAATCTTTCTGTTCCATCATGCCATTATACACTAAGCCTTATGTGTTGAAGTTGCTTTGTCATTGTATTAATTGAAACTGTGAACTCCATCATCACTTTTTCTTTCCATTTGAACTAATGACAAACTACAGAACTAATTTTCTGTAACTGGCTCCACCATTTGCAAAGAGATCTGTGATGAGTGGTGAGAACAATACCTGTAGATATAAAGATAAATACTTTAGAATGTAATTAGAAATACTGCATTGGTTTAGCAAAGTGGCAGCTGTTCCTTTCTAACATCCATGTCTCACTAGTCCTGGGAAGCTGGGTAGGTTACCTGTGACAGGTGGGATTTCTCTCCTGTGTAATACGCCTTAATTTCAATCAAAGAACTTCTGTTTACCACCAAATAGAGTGAATTATCACACCCTTGAGATTTTCTTGAATTGCTGTTGATCAGTGATTCACAGGTTTCACTCCAGGGTAGGTCTTTAGGTCTCTGTCCTCTCGAAGGCATCTCCTGCTACTATGAAAGTTAAATCCTAGATTTTTAGTAGTGCATAGAAGAAGGCTTTCTAGTCACATTCAGTTCAGGTTCTCTGGACATCTGTCTGTAGTATGAGGTGTTTTCAGCAATAGAAATTTGCCGTCAATCTTTAGCAACCAAGGACAACATCTATAGTCTATGATTTTTGGGAGTCTCTTGGACTCTCATGACCAACAACCCATGAGTGAGGGATTTCTCAGGCCTGGTATTGGATTTTGTTTTGATAATCTATGTCACTTTGAGGAGCATTGCAAGCCCAAGTGGGATAACATCATTTGAACAGAATAGTTGTGTTTATCATCAACATATATGTGTTATATGTAGCTTTATGGAAACTAACAATAATATTATTATTACAGCATTTTTTCAGACATCCTCTATAAATTATGCTCCCATCCCATCTCCTTTTATATTTACCTCCTTCCCATTGTCCAACTATCTTCCCCTCTGCCCAGTTTTACTCATGTATTCCTTTGAATCACGTGAATCACATGTCCTTCTATCCCCCACTCTATTGTCCTCTGCTTTCTCCTAACTCCACGGTCCCTTTCTCCTTTCCTGATTTTCCAGTTACCCCAGGTTCTCTGCTCACAGCTGAAGAATTTGAATCTAGGAACCAAGTATGAGAGAAAGCATGTAAAGTTTTCTTTTCTTTGAATTCACTCAAAATATTCTTTTCTAGAGTCATCCATTTCAGTACAATTTTTATTATTCTGGTTTTCTTTACACCTGCATAGTATCCCAATGTATGTATGTGTCACCTCCTCATCATGCATTTGTCGGTTAAGGAACATTAAGGTTATTCTATGTCCTACCTGTTGTTACTAAAGCAGCAATGAATATGGCTGAGCAAGTATCTGTGTAGTAGAATGCTGAGTGTTTGATAGCAGGATCGTATGATGGATTGACTTTCAGGTTTTCGAGAATTCCCCACATGTATATCTAGAGTAGCTGTGCTGTTCTGTACACTTACTAACAAAAATGAGGATTCCCTTTTTCCCAAATCCTAGGCAGCGTTTGTGATCAACTGTTTTCTTACCTTAGTGTCGCAGACTGGGGAAAGATGATATCATTTACATTTCCATAACTGCAATGAGCATTTTTGAGATATTTCTTAGTCACTTTCTTTCTTCTTTAGAAAATGTTTGGTTCATATCCATAACAATTTCTTCAATGGGTTATTTGCTAATTTTAGTGTTTTTTTATATATTGGATATTAATCCTATTCTAAACACTCACTGAACCTTTTATTTTACTGTGGTTTTCATACATGGGAGCTATAATGACATCACTTCTTTACCACATTTTCACCTCTCCAAAGTCCAAAGCCCTCTCAATTTCATGACATATTCTTCAATAATTATTGTCACACACACACACACACACACACACACACACACACACACTCACATACACACAGACAGAGGAAGACAAACAGACACACAGCAAGATAGAAAGTATGAGAGAGCTTTAGAAATTACATATATATATATACATATATATATATATATATATATATACACAACATATGTCCATTTTGCATTGCTTTATGTCCACATATTTTAGGATGACCACTTGGAATTAGATTAACCTATCAGGGGCTTGCTGCTGGAGAAAAGTCCTTCTTTTCTCTTAAAACTGATTGATTGCCTATATTTCTTCATATAAGGAGGAGCCTTGTGATATTTATTTTCTCTAAATTGTTATCACAACTAATATTTTAACTGTGCAGACTGTGTTTATACAGACATAGTGTATAGGTTTAATAGAGGCAGCTGTTCCATCACGGATACAAGACACTATGTCATAGCTCATATTCATGCCCTTTTCTCCATATCTCCTTTTCAGTGAGGTTCTCTGAGCCCTATGGATTGTATGGTACATATACCTTTTGAATAAGGGTAGGTAACAGTCTGTATGTACACTGCATTTTGATCAATTATGATTTCTGTGGTGTTCCCTGTCTGATGCAAAAATTATAGAACTTTGTATCTCGAAGTTAACCAATAGCTTATTGCCGCAGACCGCGGCTGCTCTTGGCAGCTTTGGTTGCAGCCTTCTGCAAGCCGTAGCTCCTCGTGGGAGTTCGGTTGCAGGGGAGACCAAGATCCCGGGGTCAGGAAGGCACGAATCGGCGAGAATGACGACACAGACGCAGGATACTTTATATTATAGAAATATCTATATTTCCTCTAATGAGGAGCCCTGTTTTATGGCTCCCTACTCAGAGCATCAGATTCTGACAATTACATAGTAAAAATGAGGCACGCTAGCTTACATAGGTAGCGCCCTTAGGTTATAAGCTAAAACATTTTAAGCCATTTCTGTCTAAACTAGAGATCTTGCCTAAGTTAGCAAGATTCTTCTCTGAACTAGCAAGCTTTCCTCAGAGCCAGGCATCTTGCCTGGCCCTGGGAATCTTGCTCTCTCGACTAAATCATTTTCTCACTAACTAACTCATGTTCCCACCAACTAAGAAGCTCTCTTCAGAGCCAGGCATATTGCCTGGCCCTGGGACCTTTGCTTTCTAGACTAACTCATCTTTTTTCTAACTAACTCTTCTCTAAGTCTTATGTCTTGTCTGCTCAGAGGAAATCTCTGCACTCCGTAGACAATTGCTTGACATTAACATAGTAAAGGATGTAGCTAGCTAAGCAGGGATAATTTACATGACCATACCTTACAGTCTCCTATGTTGGGAAGGCCTGGACTTGTTTTCCTCTTAGCCTCATTAATAATTCATGAGTCTCACCTGGGACCGAGGACTATAGGTGTCTGAATAGCCGGTGAATACCTTGGCTTAGCAAGACAAAGGATGGCAGCTCAGAAGCTGTTTTTGAGGAAGTCTGGGCTTAGGGACACTACTTCTTATGTAGATATACAACAAGCTCGAGGACTAGGCAGGATCTGAATTATAGCATATTATGAGAGCTATGAAATACTTTCCTTAAATTTTACATGGTCGTGGCTACCAGAAATAAACAGGTTAGAAAAGGTGCTAAAGGAACATTTATGGCTTCCTGTAGTAGGGTTTATGCGTAGCAGCTTATTTAACTTGACATGATCAATTGGAGGAAATTCCTGCCCACACTGTTAACCCAACAAGTTCCTGTGGATGGTGAAGCCATGAACCCTAGAGGAGAGCCAACTACACCACATTCCTAAGTTATCATAATTCCAATGGCATTATATATACAAGAGTAGCTCTTAGGTCTCATATAAAACTGTTAGAATAGGTCAAATTAACTCTTGAGAAATTTTTGGTCTTGTACAAATCAATATTTTTGTAAATGCATGCCTTCCTTTATGGCATTGGTTTCTGTAAGTACTGGTAGTATAATCCTCTTTATAAGAAATGCATAGGCTAGTTTTAATAACAATCATCATTTGTGGGTCTATTGAAATAAATTTTTATTTCATTATTTATTAAGATTTTAGATAGCCTTATAAGAAGCCCAGTGTGTGCTTAATTTGACAATAATCCTCCGGTCTTAACTTCCCAAGTTCTGAGATATAGGAATTAACCATCACATCTGAAATGCCTCTCTGTGGTTTTTAATAGAATTTCATAGGAAATTTGAGAGTGGCAAATAACTTTAACGAATTGTCCATATCGATTTGAGACACCAAAATTAAAAAATAACAATATTATAAACTAAAAGAATGTATATATAACAAGTTAATAGAAATATAAATTGTAGGTAGTATTTAAAAGAAGTAATTTAAATATAACAGAAATGTTGGTAATTGGAGTACTATTTGATTTCTGAAAAACTAGCTCAAATGGAGCCATCTGCCCCCTGGGTCTCTCTGGAAACAAAAAAAATAGGGAAAGAAAATGAATACAGACTTTTTCCCCCTTTAAATTCATCAAGTGAAGCTTAGGTTTCTGTGTAAAAAGTCTAGCCTTAAATGTAAATAAAAATACTATAGCTTTCATTTTTACAGTATCATCAAAAAGTTTAGAAAAATTTTACTTTACTATGTATGCAGTTACAAGTCAGAGACAACCTCTTAACTTCGGTCTGTTCTTCATCACTTCACTCACATGAGAACTATAATACATGGTTCCAAAGACTAATCTTTCAGTATATCTTGGATGTTTATGGTGGGAAATGAATCCATACCTCCCCATATAGACACAAAGTTCACAAGTATTTTGTTAGGTCACGTGAATTATTCATGTTAACTCTTAATTGTATCAATTTTTCTTTCTGTTCTATGGAAGACATAGATTCTATTGTTTTTCTAGAACTATCACATACTATAATTTGATGAAATTTTAATCTTTTATATAGTATTTTATAATATATAAATATATATATAACATAATATATAATGTAATATATATTTTTATGTCATTATATAATTTATTATATTCTTTTTTTTCAGAGTCATTCATTTATTCAGTAGAATGTTCTAGATAGTACATACTGAGCTAGTTGTTTATCCAGCCCCCGCACCACGTCTGTTTCAGTTTGTTTTTAATTTTTATTTTCTATATTCTATGTTTACATTCCAAAGGCTTTCCCCTTTCCCAGTTCTAACCCACCATAGTTCCCATAGTTCCTCTTCCCCCCAACTATTCCCCAATCATTCCCGTCTCCCCTCGGTTTCTTTATTAAACTGGATGCAATCTTTACAGGCCCAGGGTCTTCTCCTTTCTTCTTCTTGTGAATCATTTGACTTGCTATTTGTGTCTTGAGTATTTAGTGCTTCTGGGCTCATTAATATCCACTTATCAGTGATTGCATTTCATGTGCATTCTTTTGTGATTGGGTTAGCTCACTCAGGATGATATTTTCCAGGTCTAACCATTTACCTACAAATTGCATGAATTCATTATTTTTAATTGCTGAGTAGTATTCCATTGTATAAATATACCACATTTTCTGTATCCATTCCTCCTTTGAGGGATATTTGGGCTCCTTCCAATTTCTGGCTATTATAAACAAGGCTGCTATAAACATAGTGGAGCATGTGTCTTTATTGCATGCAGGGGAATCCCCTGGGTATATGCCCAGGAGTGGTATGCCAGGGTCCTCTGGAAGTGATATGCCCAATTTTCTGAGGAACCACCAAACTGATTTCCAGAGCAGTTTTACCATTTTGCAATCCCACCAACAGTGGAGGAGTGTTCCTCTTTCTCCACATCCTCGCCAGCACTTGTTGTCTCTTGAGTTTTTAATCTTAGCCATTCTGACTGGTGTGAGGTGGAATCTCAGGGTTGTTTTGATTTGCATTTCCCTGATGACTAATGATGTTGAACATCTCTTAAGGTGTTTCTCGGCCATCCGAATTTCTTCTGGTGAACATTCTTTGTTTAGCTCTGTGCCCCAATTTTTTATAGGGTTATTTGGTTCTTTGCAGTCTAACTTCTTGAGTTCTTGGTATATATTGGATATTAGCCCTCTGTCGGATGTGGGGTTGGTGAAGATGTTTTCCCACTTTTTTGGTTGCCGTTTTGTCCTTCTGACAGTGTCCTTTGCTTTGCAGAAACTTTGTAATTTTATGAGGTCCCATTTGTGGATTCTTGATCTTAGTGTGTAAGCTATTGGTGTTCTGTTCAGGAACTTTTCCCCTGTGCCCAAGTCCTCCAGGGTCTTCCCAAGTTTCTTTTCTAATAGTTTCAGTGTTTCTGGTTTTATGTGGAGGTCCTTGATCCACTTGGAGTTGATCTTAGTGCAAAGAGATAAGAGTGGGTCAATTCGCATTCTTCTGCATGTTGACCTCCAGTTGAACCAGCACCATTTGTTGAAAAGGCTATCTTTATTCCACCGGATGGTTGTGGCTCCTTTATCAAAGATCAAGTGACCATAAGTCTGTGGGTTAATTTCTGGGTCTTCAATTCTGTTCCATTGATCTGCTTGCCTGTTGCTATACCAATACCATGCAGTTTTTAACACAACTGCTCTGTAGTACTGCTTGAGGTCAGGGATATTGATTCCCCCAGAAGTCCTTTTATTGTTGAGAATAGTTTTAGCTATCCTGGGTTTTTTGTTGCTCCAGATGAATTTGAGAATTGCTCTTTCTAGATCTATGAAGAATTGAGTTGGGATTTTGATGGGGATCGCATTGAATCTGTATATTGCTTTTGGCAAGATGGCCATTTTTACTATATTGATCCTGCCAATCCAGGAGCAAGAAATATTTTTCCATCTTCTGAGGTCTTCTTCGATTTCTTTCTTCAAGGACTTGAAGTTCCTGTTGTACAGATCTTTCGCTTGTTTGGTAGGAGTTACGCCAAGATACTTTATGTTGTTTGTGGCTAATGTGAAGGGTGTTATTTCCCTAATTTCTTTCTCAGCCTGCTTGTCCTTTGAGTACAAGAAGACCACTGACTTGCTTGAGTTAATTTTATAACCTGCCACTTTGCTGAAGTTGTTTATCAGCTGTAGAAGTTCTCTGGTGGAGTTTTTTGGGTCGCTTAGTAAACTATCATATCGTCTGCAAATAATGATAGTTTCACTTCTTCCTTTCCAATTTGTATCCCTTTGACTTCCTTATGTTGTCTGATTGCACTTGCTAGAACTTCGAGTACTATATTGAAAAGATATGGAGAGAGAGGGCAGTCTTGTCTAGTCCCTGATTTTAGTGGGAATGCTTCAAGTTTCTCTCCATTTATTTTGATGTTGGCTACTGGTTTGCTGTAGATTGCTTTTACTATGTTTAGGTATGGGCCTTGAATTCCTGCTCTTTCCAAGACTTTTAGCATGAAAGGATGCTGAATTTTGTCGAATGCTTTTTCAGCATCTAATGAGATGACCATGTGGTTTTTTTTTCTTTCAGTTTGTTTATGTAGTGGATTACATTGATGGATTTCCGTATATTGAACCATCCCTGCATCCCTGGGATGAAGCCTACTTGATCATGGTGGATGATCGTTTTGATGTGCTCTTGGATTCGGTTAGCAAGAGTTTTATTTAGTATTTTTGCATCTATATTCATAAGAGAAATTGGCCTGTAGTTCTCTTTCTTTGTTGGATCTTTTTGTGGTTTAGGTATTAGCGTAATTGTGGCTTCGAAGAATGAGTTGGGCAGTGTCCCTTCTGTCTCTATTTTGTGGAATATTTTGAAGAATATTGGTGTTAAGTCTTCTTTGAAGGTCTGGTAGAATTCTGCACTAAAACCATCTGGTCCCCTACTTTTTTTGGTTGGGAGGCTTTCTATAACCCCTTCTATTTCTTTAGGGGTTATGGGACTATTTAGCTGGTCTACTTGATGCTGATTTAAGTTTGGTATTTGACATCTGTCTAGGAAATTGTCCATTTCCTCCAGATTCTCCAGTTGTTTTGATTATAGACCTTTGTAGTAGGATCTGATGATCTTTTGAATTTCCTCAGTTTCTGTTGTTATGTCTCCCTTTTCATTTCTAATTTTGTTAATTTGTATACTGTCTCTGTGTCCTTTGGTTAGTCTGGCTAAGAGTTTATCTATCTTGATTTTCTCAAAGAACCAGCTGCTGTTCTTGTTGATTCTTTGTATGGTTCTCTTTGTTTCTATTTGATTGATTTCAGCCCCGAGTTTGATGATTTCTTGTCTTCTACTCCTCCTGGGTGAATTAACTTGTTTTTCTTCCAGGGCTTTAAGGTGTGCTGTTATGCTGTTAGTGTATGCTCTCTCCAGTTTCTTTTTGGATGCACTTAGAGCTATGAGTTTTCCTCTTAGCACTGCTTTCATTGTGTCCCATAGATTTGGGTAGGTTGTACCTTCATTTTCATTGAATTCTAAAAAGTCTTTGATTTCTTTTTTTATTTCTTCCTTGACCAAGGTGTCATTGAGTAGAGTATTGTTCAGTTTCCATGTGTATGTGGGCTTTCTGTTGTTTTGTTGCTATTGAAGACTACTCTTACTCCATGGTGATCTGATAGGAGGCATGGGATTAGCTCGATCTTCTTGTATTTGTTGACATCTGTCTTGTGACCAATTATATGGCCTATTTTGGAGAGGGTACCATGCGGTGCTGAGAAAAAGGTATATTATTTAGCTTTAGGATGAAATTTTCTATATATATCTGTTAAATCCAATTGGTCCAGAGTTTCAATTAGTTTCACTGTGTCCCTGTTTAGTTTCTGCTTTCCTGATCGGTCCATTGAGGAGAGTGGAGTGTTGAAGTCACCCACAATTATTGTGTTAGGTGTAATGTGTGCTTTAAGCTTTAGTAAGGTTTCTTTTACAAATGAGGGTGCCCTTGCATTTGGAGCATAGATGTTCAGTATTGAGAGCTCTTCTTGGTGGATTTTCCCTTTGGCCAGCATACTTCTGAGTCTCTTTTGATGATTTTAGGTTGGAAGTCAATTTTATCTGATATTAGAATGGCTACTCCAGCTTGTTTCCTGAGACCATTTGCTTGTAAAATTGTCTTCCAGCCTTTTACTCTAAGGCAGTGTTTGTCTTTAACACTGAGATGTGTTTCCTGTACGCAGCAAAATGTAGGGTCCTGTTTCCGTATCCAGTCTGTTAATCTATGTCTTTTTATTGGGGAATTGAGTCCATTGATGTTAAGAGATATTAAGGAATAGTAATTATTACCTCCAGACATTTTTGAAATTATATTTATTTATCTTATTTATTTTTTATATTCGAGAGGTTATCTTCTTTTGGGTTTGTTGAGAGAAGGTTTCTATCTTGCTTCGTCCCGGGTGTAGTTTCCGTCCTTGTCTTGGTGTTTTCCCCCTACTATCCTTTGTAGGGCTGGATTTGTGGAAAGATATCTTGCAAATTTGGTTTTGTCATGGAATACCTTGATGTCTCCATCAATGGCGATTGAGATTTTTGCTGGGTAAAGTAGTTTTGTCTGAAGTTTGTGTTCTCTTAGAGTTTGCATGATATCTGCCCAGGATCTTCTAGCTTTCATGGTCTCAGGTGAGAAGTCTGGTGTTATTCTGATAGGTCTTCCTTTATATGTTACTTGGCCTTTTTCTCTTGCTGCCTTTAGTATTCTTTCTTTGTTTATTACATTTGGAGTTTTGATTATTATGTGACGGGATGTATTTCTGTTCTGGTCCAGGCTGTTTGGGGTTCTATAGGCTTCTTGTATATTCATGGGCATCTCTCTCCTTAGGTTGGGGAAGTTTTCTTTCATAATTTTATAGAAGATATTAGCTGGCCCTTTAACTTGTAAATCTTCACTCTCGTCTATACCTATAATCCTTAGGTTTGGTCTTCTCATAGTGTCTTGGATTTCCTGGATGTTTTGGGTTACCACCTTTTTGCATTTAGTATTTTCTTTGACTGTTGAAACAATGGTTTCTATGGTATCTTCGGCTTCTGAGATTCTGTCTTCTATCTCTTGTATTCTATTGTTGATACTTGCATCTATGGCCCCTGATTTCTTCCCAAGGTTTTCTATCTCCAATGTTGTCACTCTCTGTGATTTCTTAGTTGTTTCTACTTCTGTTTTTAGTATCTGGATGTATGTGCTCAGATCTTTAGCTTGCTTGATTGTGTTTTCATGAATTTCTTTAATAGATTTTTGTGCTTCCTCTTTTATAGCTTCTACTTGTTGGCCCACGTTCTTCTGTAGTTCTTTAAGTGACTTTTGTCTTTCTTCCTTATTGTCTTCTTCTTTTTGATCCATCTTCTCCTGAATTTCTTGAAGTGATTTTTGTATTTGCCTCGTAAATGCTTCTAACTTTTGATGTATTTTCTCCTCTATTTCTTTACGAGATTTTTCTATGTGTTCAGCTACCAGCATCCTGACCAGTGATTTTATATCCAAGTCTTGTTTTTCTGGTGTTTTGGGGTATCCAGGGCTTCCTGTTGTTGGAGAACTGGGTTCAGATGCTGTCATGTTGCCTTGATTTTTGTTAGTAACGTTCCTTCATTTTCCTTTTGCTATCTGGTTATTTCTGGTGTTAGTTGGCCTTGTTGTCAGTGGCTGGTGTTTGAATTTCCTGTGAGGCTGGGCTTACCTGTTGTTTCTCTACTGGTGAATATGTGTGACTGCTGCTTTAAGGGATCATAAGCTGGCTGCCACCCATGGGATTGTAGCCCCTGTTGGAGTCTGTCTACCTGGGCTTCTCCAGCTGTGTTGTGGTTGCAAGGAACTCGGCCTGCTTGGCTCCGAGAGCCTAGCAGATCCCCTGTGAGGGTAGCCCTGGAAGGGGTGTCTACCTGGGCCTTTCCAGCTGTGTCCTGGTTGCAATATGGAGGCCTGCCGCTATCTCTGGTCCAGGGGCCGGCGAGTTGGTTGCAGAACGCAGCCTTGGTGCACGGCCAGAGGTTGCGGGGATGTCCCACAGAGCCTAGGTGGAACTCGGCCTGCTTGGCTCCGAGACCCTAGCAGATCCCCCTGTGAGGGTAGCCCTGGAAGGGGTGTCTACCTGGGCCTTTCCAGCTGTGTCCTGGTTGCAATATGGAGGCCCGCTGCTATCGCTGGTCCAGGGGCCGACAACCTGGTTGCAGAATGCAGCCTCGGTGCAGGGCCAGAGGGCGTGGGAATGTCCTAATGTAATATATTTTATATATTATTTTAGAATCTACTTTCTCTTTATTACTGTGGGTTGAAAATGAATGGCCACTATAAGTTCATATATTTGAATGTTTGGTCCTTATTTGGTAAAACTGTTTAGAAAGGATTAAGGAGAAGGTCTGGCCTTCTTAAAAGTGGAATGTCACTTGGAGTGGACTTTGCCTTTTCCAGAGTCTTCTCTTCCTCTCCCTCTCTCCCTCTTCCTCTCCCTCTCTCACTCCCTTCCCTCCCCCTTGTCTCCCTCTCCCTCCCCTCCCCCTTCATCTCCCTCTCCCTCCTCTTCCCCCTCCCCCTCTCCGTCCCCCTCTCCTCTCCTTTTCCTCCTCCCTTTCTCCTCTCTCCCTCTCCTTCCCCCCTCCCCCTCGCTCTCCCTCTCCCTCCCTCTTCCTCTCCTTCTGTCTTTCTTGCCCCCTCCATCCTACCTTCCCTATGCCCTGTGTTTGTTATGTCAACATGTGGAAGCTCTCAGCTACTTCTCCAATGTTATTTCTGCTACCCCAACCCACACAAACACACACACACACACACACACACACACACACACAGACACACACACACACAGAGAGAGAGAGAGAGAGAGAGAGAGAGAGAGATCATTGAGAGTCTTTCAAAACTTCAAAGCCTTCTCCTAGTGACACACCTCCCCCATCAAGGACATACCCTCTAATCCTTCTCAAATAATCCCAATAACTTCTGTGCTGCCTTCTGGTCTATCTTCCTAACTCCGACTTCCTACCTTGAATAACTTCTTGTTAACCTATAATGAGGGAATGATTTTTTTGAAACTGCTGTGTAGTTGGGAGGTCTACCTAACTTCAAATATATAGATCTATTGACATAATTCTCAAACAATCCACAATAAGCTTGTTCTCATACCAAAGGCTAATTGGGCTCCTCTGTGACTACTGCTGTTTGTATGGCTAGATGGGCCTGCTATTTCTCTTTCCATAGAATCACTAGTCTCTCCAGCCTAGTGTCCAAAGATAGGGCAGTCATTCTCTTCCCATAGGCTAGCTTGGTTCTAACAGAAGGTCCTTCTTCTATATATCAGCTGGTCCCTTCCTACTTGGTAACTTCCAATTTTTACACTAGTTTCTTGTAGTCCTCCTAAGTACTTCACAGGGCTACCCTGGTCTTTCACGACCTGCCTGCCCAGCCCCACAGAAAAGCTCAACTACTTTACATACTGTAGGCATTCCTCCTGCTCTGTGAGCTCAATTCTCTAAACAGCTGGGCACTAATGGCTCTACTTCATCTCACAGTTCTCCTGACCTCTTCACACTTTCATTCCAAGTAGTGGTTGACATCTTGGTTTCTTCTATATCTCCTATACCCACTCTTGATCTCCCGTACTCACTATTTAGAGTAGCATACTTCTCACCAGATTCCTTATATGGATAATAAGAATGATGTTATCCAGGGTCTTGATTCTCAGCAGTTCCAGGTAGCCAATCATATAAGTTTCCTGACTACACATCATTTTCAAGTACTCTTCCCCTAGTTACAGGTTGACAAGATGCTATTCAAGGTATGAAAGTCAATGTTAGAAAGATATACCAGAATAACATCAAAGAACAGCAAGCATGTGTTAGCTGCTTAACGGTTGTTCTAAGGACAGCAGCAAACTCAAAAGAAGTTGGTGAAATGTTGGGTTTGATGTTTCTTATTGTTAAGCAATTATATAACGTGTGTGTGTGTGTGTGTGTGTGTGTGTGTGTGTGAGAGAGAGAGAGAGAGAGAGAGAGAGAGAGAGAGAGAGCAATATCTGCTTCCCAGCATTTGTCAAATGTAATAATGCAACAGGATGACAAGAACTTTGGGACTTTAATGTATTATGCATACCTTCTATATTTATAGTATGGATAGAAACAAGATCAAAATATGGTAACCAGAGAAGCCATAATAATCAAATATGCAGCACACATAAATAAACAGATATTCAAGAAATAGTTATAGTAAAATAAAATACCATGCATTTCATTCCATTCAGATTCTGTTCAATATCAACCTGAATCAATATCTACCTCATGGGCATTTGAGAAAAATAACGAATCTTCTACTCTGGTACATTAGTCACATATGATGTTGGCTAAACTGTTAAATCTAAAGTCAAAAAAAGAAATAGTCTTACACTTACCAGGTAATCACATAGTCTGACTACAGATCATCGCCTGTCCTTCTCTTTCTCCAAATCCAGTCTCCAAGTCTCATCTACAGCTCTAAAGTAGAACATCTGTTTCAGGTTCTCCTTACTCTACCTCTATTATTAGATCTTCCTTTCCTAAAAAAATTGTCCTCCTTCACCTATAATTGCTTGGTTAAATGACAGCCGATCAGCCTATAGCTGGGCAAGAGAGTTAGGCTGAACTTCCAATCCCAAAGAGAGGATCCCAGGGGAAGAGAGAAAACTCAGCTTGCCCTGAGCAGGGTGTCCTGAATGAGTTATCATAAAGATATTGCTGGAGCAGGGGCAGCCAGGGTAAGACCAACATGACATGTCTTGTGGCTAGGAAGTAGCCAGCATAGTTGGTTTAGCATAGATCAGTAGCTGCCTAGTTATAGAGCAAGAAGTTTGTAATAAATATAGAAAGGTCTTTATGTCATTACTTGGGAAGAAGGGAAGCAAAGAAAGGCAAATAACACTACTTTTACACATTACCTTAGGGTAAAGGGTGGAAAAGAGTGTTCTAAGCAAACGGAGCCAAGAAGAAAGCTGATGCAGCCACTTCAATTTCTAACAGAAAAGATTCAAATCAGAACAATTCAGAAGATATAGGAAAAGATACTATCAAAAAACACAAACCACAAAAATGATATTTCAATTTTTAACCTTATTACCCCAAACACAAGAATAACCAAGTTTGTACAAGAAACACTACAAGAGTTTAAATCACGTATTGACACTCATACACAGATATTGGAAGACTTCCATACTTTATTCTAACCAATAGTCTTATCACCCAGAGAAATGCTAGAGATAAGATACTATAAAATAAATAAACCTAGCAGACACATATACAGCCTTTCATCCAAAACAAATAATGTTCATTTTCTCTCCACCTCATGGAACTTTATATAAACCTGAACATATACTTGGACACAAAGCAAGTCTTAACAGAAACAAAACTTGAAATAACTCCCTGCATTCTATCAGACTACCACTCATTAAAGCTGGGTATAAACAAGTCAAACAACAAAACGTTTACAAACTCCTGAAAACTAAGTAAGTCTCCATGTCTTCAATGAATGAAAAATGGGTCAAGATAGAAACAAAGAATGTAAAAACTTTCTAGAATTTAATATAAATATACATCATACCCAAACTTATGGGACATCGTAAAAGCAGTTCTAATAGGAAAGTTTATAACATTAAATGTGTGTGTGTTTGTGTGTGTGTGTGTGTGTGTGTGTATGTGTGTGTATGTGTGTGTGTACTGGGTAGGTCTCATACTATAAACTTAAAAGAACATCAAAAATTTATATAAGAGAAAGTAGATATCACACTAAAGAGTAGTAAATTGCAAAATATAATAAAACTCAGGATCAAAATCCGTAATATAGAAATAAAGAGAACAGTACAAAAATATCAATGAAACAGTTTGTTCTTTGAGAAAATTAGTAAGATTGATAAATTCTCATCCAAATTAACTAAAAGTCAGAGAAAGAACATCCAAATTATCAGAATCAGAAGTGAAAGTGTGTGTAACACAAGATACCAGAGAAATACTCTTGTGCCAGGAAGCATTGGTGAACCTCCAAAGATCACCAAGGAGCCAATGCAGTCATTTTAGGGTATCTTTACATAAGCTCAAGATTGGGCCATTCCACTGTCTGGGAGGATGCAGACCTATGCCTCATTTCAGGCAAGCATTTATAGAGGCAAGAAGGGGATATCTAGCTTAGCACATATCTGATGGGGATGGGCATGATAGCTTTTCACGTTATTGGCTGGTGCTGGGAGCCAAACCATAATCTTAACTTTTGCTTTTCTCCTGGTTGGTGGTCATTAAGAAGTAAAGTGTCAGGGTCAGGCTTATAACTGGTGCAAACTTGTTGGAGAGTAACCTGGAAAGTGGTGTTAGGTGCCAGTTGGTTAGTTAACTGGAGCTCAACCTGCAGTCGGTCAGGTTCTTTAAGATGGAATCTGAACCCAAAGGATGGTCTCAATACCATCATAAAGACATACTTTAAGAACTCATATATAACCAAATTGGAAAATCTAAAAAACATTTAGTGCAACAGGTAGCACTTACAAATCAATCTAAAGATCAGGTAAACACTTTACAGAGATCTATTAACTTTAGTGAAATAAAAACCATCATTACCCCTGCAAAAGCACAAGAGTTTTAGAACAAAAAGTTTCAAAAAAGAATTAATGCCAATTCTCCTCAAATTACTTCACAAAATAGATATAGACGGAATATTGTCTAATTCAGCAGTTAATCCTGGTACATAAATGACATAAACCCTCAGGAAAAAAAGGAAAATTTCAGGCCAGTTTTCTCTATGAAAATAGATGCAAAACTACTTAGTAAAATACTTTCAAACCAATCTAAGATAAAAGAAAGCATGTTCAATAAATAGTGCTGGCCTAACTGGCAGTATGTATGGACAAGATTGAAAATAGATCCATTTAAACCACCAACCAAAAAGTACAAATGGAGGAACCCATGGCTCCAGATGCATTTGCAACAGAGGATGGCCTTGTTGGACACCAAAGAGAGGAGAGGCCCTTGGTCCTGAGAAGGCTAGATGCCTTAGTGTAGGGGAACGCCAGGACAGGGAAGCAGAAGTGGGTGGAATGGTGAGCAGGGGGAGGGGGGATGGGTTAGGGGATTGGGGGGAGACCAGGAAAGGGGACATTTGAAATTAAATAAAGAATTTATCTAATAAAAAAGATAGACTGAATCTAATAGAAGAGAAACTGGGAAAGAGCCTTGAACTCATTGGCGCAGGGGGAAATTTCCTGAAAAGAACTCCAATGGTTCAGGCTTTAAGATCAACAATTACTAAATGCTACCTCATGAAACTGTAAGGCAATGCCCACCATCAATAGGACAAATTGACAACTTACAGATTGGGGAAAAATTATCACTAGCCCTACATCTGATAGATGGTTAATAACCAAAATACATTAAGAACTCAAGAAGTTAACCTCAAAAATCCAAATAACCCAAATAAAAATGGGGTACAAAGCTAAACAGAATTGACAACAGAAGAATTTCTATTGGTGGAAAAGCACATAAAGAAATGTTCAAAGTCCTTAGTGACAGGGAAATGTGGATCAAAACAATCCTGATATTCCATCTTAAACCAATCAGACTAGCTAAGACCAAAAACTCAAATGACAGTACATGCTGGTGAGGATGTGGAGATATGAACACTCCTTCATTGCCTGTGAGATGGCAAACTGGTATAACCACTCTGGAAATCAATCTGGAGGTTTCTCAGAAAATTGGAAATAGTTTTACCTGAAGAATCAGATATACCATTCTTGGGCATATACCCAAAAGATGCCCCACCATACCACCAGGACACATGCTCCTCTATGTTCATAGAAGCTTTATTTGTAATATCCAGAAGCTGGAAACAAGCCAGATGTCCCTCAGCCAAAAAATGGATACAGAAAAATATAGTTCATTTCCACAATGGAGTACTATTCATCTATTAAGAACAAGGACATTAGGCATCTTGTAGGAAAATGGGCAGAACTAGAAAATTTCATCCTGAAGTGATGAGTTAACTCATATCCAAAAAGACATGTGTGGTATGTACTCACTGACAAGTGAATATTAGCCAAAAAGTATAGAATACTTAGAATATAACCCACAGACCTTAAGTTTAAGGAAACGCTCAAGTGAGGATGCTTCAATACCAATTAGAAAGGGGAATAAAATAGTCACGGGAAGCAGAGGGAGAGAAGAATATGAGTGAAAGAGGAGAGCAGGGGAAAAAGGAGAACAGGATCAGACATGAGGGGTTGAACAGGAGAGAAGCCCAGAGGGCCTGAATAATATTCAAGAAATATTCAGCCTCTGGAGTTGGGAGTTTGGGGGACCCTCTGGAAAGTAGCAGATACCTGGAGATTTGAGTCTTTAAGGACTCAATGGGGGTGGCCTTTGCCAAAATAACCAAAAATGGAGAGAAGGAATTCAGAGTCTGACTCCAGTAGATAGATAGGGCCTCAGGTAGAGGGAAGGGGTTGCCAACCCACAGTCCAAATTTCTGACCCAGAATTATTCCTATCTAAAAGAACCTCAGGAACAAATATGAAGAGACTGAAGCAAAGGATGTCCAGTGACCAGCTCAACTTGGGATCCATCTCACAGGGGTTAGGGGTTGGGGCTGAGCACCAAGGCATGACACTATTACTAGTGCTATGATATACTTACAGATAGGACTCTAGAATGGAATGGCTGTCATCTGAGAGGCCCTAACTGACTGAAGACCAATAGTCTCAAATAACCTGGACCCAGGGAGCTCCCAGAGACTGAGTCACCAACCAGGCAGCACACAAGGGCTGGTCAGAGATCCCTGGCACATGTATAGCTGAGGTCTGACTGGTCTGGCCTCAGAGTGAGATGTGCCTAATTCGAGAGACTTGGGGCCAAAGGATAGGGGAGGTCTGGTGAGGGCAGGGAGCACCCTCTCAGACACAAGGGAGAGGAGGAATGGTATAAAACACTGTGGGAGTCAGGACAGGAATAGTGTGTCAACAGCTGTAATGTAAATTTAAAAAAGGTTATCCACCAAGATCAAGTAGTTTGAATCTCATAGATGCAAGAATGCAAGCTCCAATATATGAAAATGAATTCATTTAATCCACCATATAAATAAACTGAATGAAAGAAAAACAAACCAAAACACAGGGTTATCTCATTGGATATAGAAACGTCCTGTGTCAAAATTCAACATCCCATATCACTGCAGGATAGAAGTCCTGGGGACATCCCTAAACAAAATAAAGACAGATTAGAGCAAGCTGATAATCAACATCACCCAAAATAGAGCAATTCCATTATAATCAGAAATAAAACAAGGTGGTCCACTTTCTCTATTCAATACTGTATTTGAACTCTTAGCTAGAGTAAAGGACATCTAAAGGAGATCAAAAGAATACAAATTGGAAAGAAGAAAGTAAAAGTAATTTCTTTGCAGATGATATGATAGCATATATAAGTGACCTTAAAAATTCTACCAGGAAAGTCATATATATGATAAATCAGCCAAGTACAAAATTTGGTTACAAAATTAAATCACAAAAATTACTAGCCTTCCCATACACAAAAGACAAAACCTGAGAAGGAAATCAAGGAAGTAAAATGTTTCATAATAGCCTCAAATGACATAAAAATATCGTGGCTTATCTTCAACCAAGCATGTATAAGACTTGTATGATAGGAATGTCACGTTACTGAAGAAAAAAATTGAAGAGTATATCAGAAGATGGAAAGATCCCACATGATTATGGAGCAGAAGAATTAACAGTAAAATTGACTGTCTTCTCCAAACAACCCAGCCTCTTAAGTGAGGTTTTACAATCTCAGAATGAAAAACATGTTTCCCCAATATGTGGAGTCTGGAAAGAAATATATGCATACATGTTAATACATGTGTGCATGAATGCTTTGCCTGCACATGTGTATGTGGATGTCTATTAGAACCTCTGGAACTGGGTTTATAGACCTACCACAAGGATGCTGGAAGTTGAATACAGATCTTTGAAAGAGCAACAAGTGCTGGGAGTCACAGAGCAATCTCTCTAGCCCTTGTTTATTTCTGTATCTCCTCCTTTTTTCTTACAGGAATGTACAGAGAGTGGCCGGAGCAAGGACAGGGAGGTATCCCAAAAGAGCAAGCCTCAGGCTTGGGAAGTGCTGACTCAGCACTGCGTGTGTGGCCACAGCAGACTCCCAGAAGCTCTGCCGACACATGAAGGACAGCCAGCAAGAAATGGAAATAAAACATAGATTAATGGGGGCAGGGGTGGCTACACTATACTTGTAGAAATGAAAACAAGAAAAACCCACTATTAGAGGGTGGAGAAAGATTGAATTCAGATAACAGGCATGGCTTTTGAAAGCGGTTATAAAGCTAATTGCTTACTCAAATCCAACACTTTAATGTTTATTTTTTAGTAGTAGATAAGCACACAAAATGCATTTGATAGTGAAATGTAAGATCCAGTTTAAAGCTACAGTAGTATGCCAAGAGGCTCTTTCAAGTGTATTGATGACTTCTGTGATATACAGATGTTGAGTCTTATTAATTTGGTATGCATGGATTAATTAATCTTTTTATTTATTAGTTTTTTATAATAAATTTTGCAGTATTTTAAGGACTCTTATTTCTAAGTAAATAAATATTAACAAACAGAATTTGTATATTCATTAATGCATCAACAATAATATTTTAATTTATCCTTTTATATACCAGAATATATTTGTCTTCCAGTCTGGTAAGATAAATACTCTCCCCAACTATACGGGGAGAATGACATGTGCATAAACTGGCCGTTACTATGACAATAGGTTGCTCCAAAAACTGACAGCAAGACTCCGTTGCTAAGAACAACACCCATGAAGAGGAAGACTTGGTGCTACATAGAATGTTTACTCCTATGCTCAAGTGTCTTTAATACGTGAAACTACTCCGAAGGCTACCTAAAGAGAAATAAATACTTAAGTCAACCACCAAACCTTTGATCTACACTGATGTCCTGTCTGTAATATATTCTAGGACAGGTGTGACACAAAACTTGGGTGAGTAGCCAACCAATAGCTGATTCAACTTAAGGCCACTGTACAAGATGCAACCTATTATTGACATTCCTTATGTGACCAGGAACCAGAGCCTCTACATAGCCTAGAGACCTAAGGTAAAAAATAAATACAAGTAGTTTTTTATTAAAGGAATATAGCTGTCTCCTGAGATGTTCTGCCAGTGCCTGACAAATACAGAGGTTGATGCTCACAGACAACCAATGGACTGAGCACAGGGTCCCCACTGGAGGAGCTAGAGAAAGGATCCATGGAGCTGAAAGGATTTGTAGTCCCATAGGAGGAACAATAATATGAACCCCCAGAGTTCCCAGGGACTAATGGAGGGACCCATGGCTCCAGCTACATATGTAGCAGAGGCTGGCCTTTGGTCCTGTGAAGGCTCAATGCCCCAGTGTAAGGGAATTCCAGGACAGGAAAGTGGCAGTGGGTGGGTTGGTGAGCAGGAGGATGGGGATGGGATAGTGGATTTTTGGAGGGAAAAAGAGGAAATGGGATAACATTTGAAATGTAAATAAAGCAAATATCTAATAAAAAAGAAAAATTAGGATAAAATGACTCATATTTATATCTGTGATTGTCATTGATCAGTCAGTGCCTTATTTAGACTATACTAGACACACTTTATCCTGCACCAAATGGAAAAAAATACAAATGTCCACAGTTAGACATGAGAGAGAGAGAGAGAGAGAGAGAGAGAGAGAGAGAGAGAGAAATGCATATAGAATACAGATATAAATGAGTTGTCTCCATCAAATCCCTTCCCTCTATCCCCTCAGATCTCAGGGAATCTTGCAGAAGAGGAGGAAAAAAGAGAACAAGAGCCAGAGAGAATAGAGAACACCAAGGCCAAGGAAACAAGACCTTCTAACTCCAGCAAGACCAACACACATATGAACTCACAGAGACCCCTAAAGCCACATGCACAGGGCTGCCCCAGATCCTCAGCTACACATATATGTACATTATGGCTTCCAGCTTAGTGATTTTATACTATCCCTGAGTGAATGAGTGTGTGGGTCTCTCATTCTTATGCCTACTCCTGGGCTCTCTTCTTTCCGTTGATTTGCACTGTTCAACTTCAATATTATGGTTTAGGTGTTATCCTACTATGTTTTATTGTAAATTTAGTTGTTTCCTCTTTTAAAAAGGTAGAAAAAATTGATAGAAAAGAAAAATAGAAAAATGTAGTCTAAAATTGAACTGCTTACAACTCCCATTTAGAGCATGTACTACACATTGGAATATGTTTAAGATTTATTTACTTCATAATTCACTATATGTCTATATTATTTCTGAATAATATATGTTTAAACTTATATTTAAACAAATATACTTTATTGATACATATTAGAATAATTTACCATAGCAATAAAAACAATATAGAGTGTTTTATTTAGAAAAACTTCCTTTTTATTTGGAAGCAGAAAAAGGAGCTTTATTCAGTATGGTAGCTTTTCAAAGATGGGTTTTACTAGTGATGGTTTTCCACTTTATTTCAATTTTTAAATCTACAAAATTAACTTTATGCTTAATAAAATGTGAAGGTTATAAACTCCATTAAATCTTCTAAATAGATTTCACACTGTTTAAAATATCATTAAATATATGCAAAATAAATTTTAATATTGGATTAAAAAATTTTTTTACTTAACTTTAGATTGTGTATCACTGTGTCTGAACTTGTGTACAGATGTCATGTAAACTGATAGAGGTGTCAGGTGATCTAGAACTGGGCTTATGGGTCATTGTAAGACACCTGATGTGGGTACTATGATCCATCATTAGGTCCTCTGGAAAACAGCTCAGGTACCTAACAACTAAGCCATACTCCAACACTAGGCACAATTTAATTAAATAAATCTTTTATAGAGTATATTTTTAGTTTCATTACATTTTGTCCTGTTTTATGTGTAGATTTATATAAAATATCAATGTGGTTATATTTTAATCACAAAGTACATTAAAAAGTACTTGACATTTTGTCATTTTCTGTTCTAAAATTACTATTTTTATGTCTCTATCATCGATAACTTTCTGTGCAAAACCCACAATGATTACTTATGTCAAGTGAAATATATATATATATATATATATATATGATTACTTATGTCAAGTGAAGTATATATATATATATATATATATATATATATATATATACACATATATTCCTGCATTGCTCTAAAATATATTTTAATTTAAACTATGATTCACTTATTCCGAGCTGACATAAAAAATTGAATGACTTGATGTGTCCCTCACAGGTGAGATTTCGTTGATTGTTTTATTGGCCACTCTTGAAAACACTTTCTACAGCAAGGAATTTTACATAAAAATGTTATCTTGAGATAATTTGATTTATAGCTGTCTTGTGAGTCTCTTATTGAATAAATATTGTCAATTTCTATCAACTTAGTATCCATTAGTAATTTTTCCTAAAATCATTATTGAATTGTGGAAAAATATGAATAAAGAGACATTAGAATATAATGCATTTTATTTTATGAGGTTTTACTCTTCTCCTGAGAAATCCATGATAAGAAATGCAGAGATAAAGAAGTAAAATAAAATGGAAACTCTAGTATTTAATCACAGGTAAAAATGAAATAAATCTCTTCTCCTGTAAGCCATAGAAATATGCATACAATTTTGTGTATTCACTGTTTCTGATTAACAACAACAAAAAATTCAGACTTTGAGTCTTATAATCCTTTATATAACACAATACTATAATATACATGGTAAGTTAAAGAAAGCATCAAAAGGCATTAAGAGGACATAAATTTCAAAATATCTAACAGACTATATATTTTCCACATACCTTATTGTATTGTTTATATCATACTTTCAAAACGGAAGTCAGATTAAACAATATGTATGTGTAAGCATGTGTGTGTGTGTGTGTGTGTGTGTGTGCGCGCGCGCGCGTGCGCGCATATTCTTTTTTTTGAGGGGGGTGCAGCAAACCTTATTTATGGTATTCAATAGAGTAGGGCTCCCTAGGCCCCTCCTGTTACTATGGGGTTTGGGGATGGAAATTGTGAGGGAGATTCTCAGTGTTGGGGGTCAAGTTGGGACAGGGACTCCTCAGCAACCGAGGGCCTCTTTCTTGCTCTCAGTGTCCTTGCTGGGGTGGATGGTCCAGGGTTTCTTCTCCTCAGAGGCCATGGAGTCCATGAAGTCCACCACCCTGTTGTTGTAGCTATATTCATTATCATACCAGGAAATGAGTTTTACAAGGTTGTCATTGAGAGCAATGCCAGCTCCAGCATCAAAGGTGGAAGACTAAGACTTGCTGTTAATGTCACAGGAAACAACCTAGTCCTCAGTGTAGCCCAGGATACCCTTTGGTGGGCTTAGATGTCTGCTTCACCACCTTCTTGACGTCATCATACTTGGTGTGTTTCTCCAGGCAGCATGTTAGATCCACAATGGATGGGTTTAGGAACACTGAAGGCCATGCCAGTGAGCTTCCAGTTCAGCTCTAGGATGACCTTGCCCACAACCTCGTCAGTACTAGTGGATACAGGGATGCCATCAACAGTCTTCTGAATGGCAGTCATGGCATGGACAGTGGTCATGAGTCCTTCCACGATGTGGAAGTTATCATGGATGACCTTGGCCAGGGACCTAAGCAGTTGGTTGTGCAGGATGCATTGCTGACAATCTTGAGCGAGTTGTCATATTTCTTGTGGTTCACACCCATCACAAACATGAGGACATTAGCAGAACAGGTAGAGATGATGACCCTTTTGGTCCCACACTTCAAGTGGGCTTCACCATGGTGGTAAAGATGCCAATAGACTCTACAACATACTCAGTACCAGCATCACCCAATTTGATGTTAGCAGTATCTCACTCCTGGAAGATGGTGATGGGCTGCCCATTAATGACAAGCTTCCCATTCTCAGCCTTGACTGTGATGCTGAATTTGCCACAGGTGGAATCATACGGACCATCTAGATAATGTAGCTGAGGTCAATGAAGGGATTGCCGATGGCAACAATTTCCACTTTACCAGATGCAAAGCAAAAGGCAGCCCTGGGAACTAGGTGCCCAATATGGCCAAATCTGTTCACATCAGCCTTCACCATCTTTTCAATGGGATGAGGTTGGCACTCAGCAAGAAGATGCAGCTGTCTCTGGAATAAGGAGGAACAGACAGTGTGTGTATATTCTATGAAACATATGTGTGTGTGTTTGTATATGTGTGTATTGTATATGAATGTGTGTTTCTGTGTAAGTTTGAACATGTGATAAATGCACACATATAGGTATATTATATGTATAGTCATGTGCTGGCTGATGTAGCTTATGAGGATCATAATTTTAGTTGTGTCAAAGGATTGGAACCAATAATATAAAACACCCTTCAGAAAGATATGTTACAGAAGTATAAATAATCTTAACTTAGTGATTTTTTGCTTGTCACACACATCATTATTCAAAGCACATCATGCTCTAGTCAGATTCTATTATGTTCTATTCTTAACCATAAATGAGTATTTAAATAATACAACAGTAGTGACCATTTAATAAAAACTCTATTTTAATCCAGTCCTCGAGGGTGTCTGAAATAGAGAGCACATTACTTCTCTTATCCTCCACAGATGAGTTATTTCTTCAAGTTCACACAGTGTTTCACTGATATGGAACTTATTTTCACAGACATCAACTTGCATAGTGTGTTTGTCTGTTGCTAAGTAAAGCAAGTCTAATGTGAGGATGTAAAACGCTGAGAAATTTTCATCTGAAGCTCTAAGTGAAACAAAATGTGCTCAAATGCTACTTTAAGATTATTTGCTTGTAGACTGCCCAAGGATGCCCAAGAAAATAGTTTATTTCTTTGTTAACCATTAATTCAGAGTCCTCAAAGATACTTCTGTATTAAATTGTGAACAAATCTAAAATTATTTTCTCCTGGGAGATACAAATGTTTGTTCTCAATAAGAAAAATAATTTCAAATATTTATAACTTTTTAGACAGTAGTAGGTTTATATAGAGTAAAGCAAGCCTATTCTATAAAATCTTATTAAACTGAGTGAAATGGTTAGCTTTTTGTAAACTTGACAGAACATAGAAACATCTGTAAAAGGAAACACTCAATTGCAAAAATAATTACATCTGAATGGTCTATAAGCAAGTGTGCAGAACATTTTTAATTTATAATTCATGTGGTATGGCTGAGCCAACTGTGGGTAGTTCTAGTCTTGGACTGCTGGTCTTGGAATTTAAAGAAGGTAAGCTAAGTTAACCATGGAATCAAGCAAGTTAGCAGCCCTATTCTATGGCCTCTGTTTCTGTTTCTGCCTCAGGCACTTGCCTTGAGTCCTTGCTCTGTCTTCCTGATGAACTATAAACCATAAAAAATATGGTCTGGAGGCGGCTTTGAAAGTTTAGGGCTTCACCATATGCCCAGGTTGTCCTTTCGCTTTCAGGCTTGCAATTCAAGATGTGATCCTAAAGCCCCTGTTCTAGGAGCCCAGGCATGCTATACAGTACGATTCTTTCTCACCATAATAGATTTCTTAACTTTCTGGGACTGTAAGCCCAAATTAATTCTCTACCCTTTAAGTTGCATTGCTTTATCACAGTAATAGAAATGTACCCAATACAGCCCATAAATATATTTGTTATCAGATATTTATTGAGCTATTTAAAGTATTGCCTTTATCACTTCATTAATGCATGTTACAATAGAACATACATAATTGTTCATTTTACGTATGTAGGTGCAATCACTTTCATAGTGGACATTTACTCTACTTGGGCCAATATTAATAACTCACTATAAGAGCTGTTCATTTATTGTTAATAAATTTTAACTGAATACTTACTTGATCTAAGCCCACTTGGTCAAATTGTGAATAATACACACACGCACATTAATGAACAACTCATATTTCTTTTTTTACATCCCTGTGTTACTGCTGCTTTATACACTATATCAAAAGTTGGAATCAATATGGATCAACCTAAATAGTCACAAATAGTTGAGTGAATATTAAAAATTGTATATACATATATAATTTAGCTATACTGAAATTTAACTATAATGAAAATGTAACAATTTTCTCAAAAATTGTTATCTACACTGTATAGTCTTAAGTTAGGGTATACAATCTCAGAAAGACAAACCTCATATGTTCTCTCTAAATGTGGAATCTGGCAAGTAGTATATGTATATGTGTAAACAAATGTACATGTGACTACAATATAACATGTAGAAATGAGAAGAAGAAAATACCACTATTAGGTGTTGGAGAAAGACTGAACTCAGTTAACAGACATGATTTATGAAAGAAGATATAAAGCTAATTACTTACCCAGATATAACTCTTTAAAGTTTATTTTTTAGTAGCAGATAAGTGCATAAAATACATTTGATAGTGAAATGTAAAATCCAGTTTAAAGCTACAATGTCTCCATGCCAAAAGCTCTTCCACTTATTAGTCTACTGTGATGTATAGACATTGAGTTTTACTAATTTGGTGTGTGTGGTATCTTTTTATTTATTTGGATTTTATAATAAATTTTACACATTTTCAGAGCTCTTATTCCTAACTGCATAATATTAAGAAACAGTTGTTATGTATTTGTTTAATACCTTTACAATAATATTTTAATTTCTCCTCTTTTTTAAAATTTTTTATATTGTATATATTCTATATTTACAATTCATTTCCCTTTTTCTGGTTCCCCACCCCCAAAGGTCCCACATGTCCTTTTCCCTCCCCCTGCTCCCGTATCCACCCCCTCCCACTTTACTGTTCTTGTACTCTCCTACAATGATGTTTTGGTCCATTCTAGCACCAGTGTCCACTCCTTTCTTCTTGTGAGACATCACTTGATATGTGATTTGTGTCTTTGGTGTTCCAAGCTTCTAGGCTAATATCCACTTATCAGTGACTGTATACCATGGGTATTCTTTTGAGACTGGGTCACCTCACTTAGTATGACATTCTCCAGCTCCATCCATTTCTCTAAGAATTTCATGAATTCATTGTTTCTAATGGCTGAATAGTACTCCATTGTGTATATATACCACATTTTTTTGTATCCATTCCTCTGTTGAGGGACATCTGGGTTCTTTCCAGCTTCTGGCTATTATATATAAGGCTGCTATGAACATAGTGGAGCATGTATCCTTATTGCATGCTGGTGAATCTTCTGGGTATATTCCCAGGAGTGGTATGGATAGAGCTAGAAAGAGCAATTCTCAAATTCATCTGGAATAACAAAAAACCCAGGATAGCTAAAACTATCATCAACAGCAAAAGAACTTCTGGGGGAATCAATATCCTGGACCTCAAGCAATATTACAGAGCAGTGGTATTAAAAACTGCATGGTATTGGTTCAGTGACGGGGAAGCGGATCAATGGAATAGGATCGAAGACCCAGAATTGAACCCACACATCTATGGCCAATTGATCTTTGACAAAGGAGCTGAAAACATCCAGTGGAAAAAAGATAGCCTTTTCAACAGATGGTGCTGGCTCAACTGGAAGTCAACATGCAGAAGAATGAGAATTGATCCACTCTTATCTCCTTGCACTAAACTCAACTCCAAGTGGATCAAGGATCTCCACATAAAACCAGACACACTAAAACTAATAGAAAAGAAACTGGGGAAGACCCTTGAAGACATCGGCTCAGGGGAAAAATTCCTGAACAGAACCCCAATTGCTTATACTCTAAGAACAAGAATAGACAAATGGGACCTCATAAAACTACAAAGTTTCTGTAAGGCAAAAGACACTGTCAAAAGGATAAATCGGCAACCAACAAATTGGGAAAAAATCTTCACCAACCCCACATCCGACAGAGGGCTAATCTCCAATGTATACAAAGAACTCAAGAGGTTAGACCCCAGAAAACCAAATAACCCTATCCAAAAATGGGGTACAGAGCTAAACAGAGACTTCTCACCTGAAGAAATTCGGATGGCTGAGAAACACCTTAAAAAATGTTCAACATCACTAGTCATTAGGGAAATGCAAATTAAAACAACCCTGAGATTTCACCTCACACCAGTCAGAATGGCTAAGATTAAAAACTCAGAAGACATCAGGTGTTGGCGAGGATGTGGAGAAAGAGGAACACTCCTCCACTGCTGGTGGGAATGCAAGCTGGTACAACCACTCTGGAAATCAGTATGGCGGTTCCTCAGAAAACTGGGCGTGATACTTCCGGAGGACCCAGCCATACCACTCCTGGGAATAAATTTTTTTTTTATTTTCTATATTTTTTGTTTACATTCCAAAGGCTTTTCCCTTTCCCAGATCCCCCCACCATATGTACCATAAGTCCTCCCCTCCCCAACTATTCCCCAATCATCCCCCCACCATTTCTCTGTTTTGGATCTACAAAACTGGATCCAATCTTTTCAGGCCCAAGGTTCTCTCCTTTCATCTTCTTGTGAATCATTTGAATTGCTAATTGTGCCTTGAGTATTTAGGGCTTCTGGGCTCATTAATATCAACTTATCAGTGATTGCATTTCATGTGAATTCTTTTGTGATTGGGTTAACTCGCTTAGGATGATATTTACCAGATCTAAACATTTAGCTACAAATTGCATGAATTCATTATTTTTAATTGCTGAGTAGTATTCCATTGTATAAATATACCACATTTTCTGTATCCATTCCTCCTTTGAGGGATATCTGGGCTCCTTCCAATTTCTGGCTATTATAAACAAGGCTGCTATGAACATAGTGGAGCATGTGTCTTTATTGTATGCAGGGGAATCCTCTGGGTATATGCCTAGGAGTGGTATGCCAGGCTCCTCTGGAAGTGACATGTCCAATTTTCTGAGGAACCGCCAAACTGATCTCCAGAGCGGTTTTACCATTTTGCAATCCCACCAACAGTGGAGGAGTGTTCCTCTCTCCACATCCTCACCAGCACTTGTTGTCTTTTTTTTTATTTTCTATATTCTATGTTTACATTCCAAAGGCTTTCCCCTTTCCCAGTTCCCACCCACCATAGTTCCCATAGTTCCTCTCCCCCCCATCTGTTCCCCAATAATTCCCCCTCCCCCCTCAGTTTCTTTACTAAACTGGATGCAATCTTTACAAGCCCAGGGTCCTCTCCTTTCTTTTTGAGTTTTCAATCTTAGCCATTCTGACTGGTATGAGGTGGAATCTCAGGGTTGTTTTGCTCAGGGAGATGCAAATCTAATTTCTCCTTGTATAACCAGAATGCATTTCTTTTCCAGCCTGCTAAGATAAATACCCTAACTGTACGGGAGAATGAGCATGTGCATAAACTGGCCCCCATAATAGGGATCATAGGAACTCAGTTTTCATTATCCATGACTCAGACACATTGCTATGTATATACACTTCACATTGAAACTACAACGGCCCATGGTGATAGGGTATACTTGGAATCAGTGTAAGTCTAGAATGTTGTTCCTTTGCTGTGCATTGAATCCTATGCCTTGCTTCCTATGTGTAGTTGTGTTTCAATCTCCTACAAAGCCCAATCTATATGATAGAAATCCACTGAGTTTGGTTATAGCCTTGCTGCTCTAGAGTTAATGTACCTTCTCATAAAAAGTGATCACCCCACTAATCACCCATTATCCTCACCAAGGAACAAGAGACAAAGAGTACAAGCAAAACAGTTTCTTTTGCTTATTTTATTTTGTTTCTTAATCTGAAAATCAGTATAGATTCCATGAGTACCAAATTAATAAGGCATGATACAATCTGATAACATTAGATCTTACCTTCCCTAGAGAAGCTAAATCGAGATAATTCTCAAAAGATATGAGAAGTAGGAAGCAAATTAATATGCCAAGAGAAACATATGCACTATATACTAAAGACTCTTTAAACCACATTTGTTTATAATAAACAAAAACATACCATACAAAATGAAACATTAATTAAATACTCAAAATAATTGGTCTTAAGACTAAAAGCTGAGGCCAGGTGGTGGTGTTGCATGCCTTTAATCCCAGCATTTGGGAGGCAGAGGCAGGTGGATTTCTGAGTTCGAGGCCAGCCTGGTCTACAGAGTGAGTTCCAGGACAGCCAGGACTACACAGAGAAACCCTGTCTCAAAAAAGACAAAAAAAGACAAAAAAAAAAAAAAAAAAGACTGAAAGCTGGTGAAATTCTCAGTATTGAGTTATTGTGTTTATTTTCAATAACTATGATTATAGTTGAAAGATCCAGATAAATAATTATGAAACATTTGGTTAATATAAAGAGAATGCAATTCCTAGAAAAACCTCAAATGCAGACAACATAAAATAATGTAGCACAAATGAAGAGTATATTTGATTGGTTAACCATATCATAGAGTATCACCAAAGAAAATGACATAAAGAAAAACTTCTTGAACTGAAATTGGGGGAGAAAAATAGAATGAAAACCAAGTAGAAAATCTACAATTATGAATGCTTACATACATATAGTGTGTATGTAAGTAGAAAAAGGAAAGAACCAAAATGAGATTACTTTCATGTCAACAGCTATCAATGAGTTAAAGACACAAAACCAGAAATACAAAAAGATCAGAAAATGCATAAATTGAATAATGTCAAAACTATACCCAGGTACTTGCTGTTTAATCTGCATAAAAGGATATGTGAGAAAATTGAGAGAAAAGGTTTATCTGGAGAATACTAACAAAAATATGTCACCATTGTAAAAATCACAGTGAAAACTAAGCACAAAATAAATGATCTTTTACCTAAATAATAACAGCATAATTTCCATTCCATTTTGCTTTGCTTTGCTTTGCTTCATTTTCCTATTTTTGTTTTTCAAAACTGGATTTATCTGTACAGCCCTGGCTAATGTGGACCTCATTTTGTAGACCAGGCTGGCCTTGAACTCAGAGATCTGCCGTCCTCTGCCTCCCAAGTGCTGGGATTAAAGGTATGCACCATAATACCTGGCAAATGTGGAATTTCTAAAAGTAAAACCTGATTCTGAACTCTCAATAGCTCATATAATGGAATTATAAAGTAAGTTCTTATAAAACAATTTACTTTTTCTATAATATGCCAACACTGGTGGGCTTAATGTTGTATTAGACTTTAAAATAACCTCTGTTTTTTTTTTTTATTTCAAACTAATATAAGTACTACCTCCAGTACTCCTATTGTCCATGCCTTAGATGCACATTTAAAACAGAAATCGGGTTCTTTACCAGTATTGAACTGAAGGGATTCTCACTCTGAGATTAAAAAAATAATAATTATTTTGAATATTTCCACATCTTCATCCTCCTCCACCATACCAATGTGCATACATAGATATGCATGTGACTGTGTGCACACACACACACACACACACACACACACACATACATACACACAGAGAAACACACACATACCAACACACAAACATACGATCTTTTATGACAGCATTTTATAACAGGATCCTGAATATCATGGATTCCACTTCCTCTAATCCTATATACATTCATTCTGGGGCCCCTCTTTATTAGACTCAGAACGTCAGCATCTATTTCCTTGTCTTTCATATCCTTATTGATTTTCTGCTCATGAATGAAATTATTACATAAAATTTGGGCAAGACCTAGCCAAAGGGTGCCATTAGCTTACTCCTTTAATTGGAAACATAAAGTCTACTTGTATAATAAAACACTTGAGACAAATAGGGCTCACACAGTACTTGGAACAGTGTCCATTTTTATTTAGGTACCCTGAAATTCTTTTTCAGCCCTGAGAACAAAAGAAATTAACACAATCAGGTTTTCCATTACATCCATATTCATCTGGCTAGCAGAGGCATATGCTCAGAGAATTTCAAAGCTGATAAGATTGAAAGGGTTATTGACTCTAAACCCCTTATTTCACACATGAAGAAACAAAGCCTCAAAGAAGTTAAAGGGCTTCTCAAGTTCAAAAATAAGTTTACTCTAGAAACTTCCTCCTGGTGAAATCCCTCTCTTAGATCAGTTCATTCATTTTTTTTTTATTTCATTTACTGAATATCATTATACAAGCCAGTCAAATCCACTGTAGGCATTTATTATTATTCAAATTATGAAGCTAAGTCAAATCAAGATAGAACATTAACATAAGATGATATTAATATGACTTGGTATTTTTCTAAAAATCTACACTATTAAGATGCACAGAGATTGATTTTCAGAGTATGTTATTCCTACAAAAGCTAAATATCAAATATTCAGAATTTCAATATTCTCTTATTTAGGTTCTTTTACTGAATTCAAATAGAACAAAAAAGTTCATACTTCGGTTATGTGCAAGACATACTAAAAGATATTAATATTTCAGCAATTCATGTAATATCTGCTATAACTATGGTTATTATGTCAAAATCATTTGCATGGCAAGACTATGGTGATATCCCCCATCTAATCTTCAGAGAACAGCTCAATTTTTCCAAACTTTGTCCTTTTTTTTTTTTGGTTTTTCAGCACTATGCTATTTCTTACTTTCTGTTTATCATTAGAACTATCTATATAGAATCATCTACATCTATAACTGTATCTCTCTCTATTACTACCTATCTAATTTTGTGTATATATATATATATATATATATATATATACATATATTACATATGTATGTATATATATTATAACTTTGACTTACATGTATGTTTCTGTGTGAGTAAACTCTACATTTGTTTGAGTACCCATGGAAATTAGAAAAGAGGATGTTAGTTTTCCTGGATCTAGAGTGACAGGCAGTTGTAAATGCTGTCATCTATAGATGCTAGGAAATAACTTGGGTCCTCTAGAAGAACAGTAAGTACTCTTAACAACTGAACTATCTCTGTAGTTCCACAAACTGTTATTCATACAAAGAAGCCTACATGATTACTTCCAAATTCCTATGTATAATAGACCAGCTGCTATCATTAATATTGAAGATAATCTTGCTACAATAAACATAATTTCAACCACGATAAATCTAATTTCAAATTATCAATCATTTATTTCAGAAACCTTTCTTTCTTTCTTTTCTTTTCTTTTCCTTTCTTTTTTCTTTTCTTTTTGACTAAAATCAAAGAGTTCAAACCAACCATAAGAAGTAGGGCAGCTGTTGGTGGCTGTCACTTTTAAGAAAGATGAGGAATGTCATGGGAATAATAAACCAATCTGAAAAGCAGTAATGAAGAAGTGCAATCAGTAAAACAGCCCATCTTCACCAATCTTCAGAAAGTCTTTTGTAGAGAGAAATGAAATTGGAACTTCCCAGTCAGCTGTCACTATAGGGGAATATCCCTGCTTTTACAACCTTTTAATATCTGTGATGAGTTAGAAGTCTAGTGCAATGGAAACTCCCAGGAATCTAATGGAGAAAATCCTAGTAATGGGTGGTATACAGAACTGCCAATCTCCTGTAACCAAGCAAGACTTCCAGTGGTAAGACTGGGAGACCTTCCTAGTGATAAAACCTTCTGCCTATAATTTATCCTGCCTTCAAGATGTCTTGGAGTAAAGGTGTCATAGAAATTGTGGCAGTGGACAGCCACTGGTCAAGTTTGAAAGGGAGAGAGGGAGCCCAGCCCTGACACTGCCTGTAGTGGATACATACAACAAGGGTTGGATAGTTTAATAATTCCTAAAGATGTTTTGCTATACTCATAGATTGGTGCCTAGTTCAGTGATCATCAGAGATAGTTCCTCCAGCAATTGATGGAAATAGAAATAAAAATCCACAGAGGAACATAAGGCAGAGCTTGGGGAATGCTGCAAAAGAGCGGGAGGAAGGGTTGTAGGAGCTAGAGGCAACAAGGACAACACAAGAAAATGCACAGAATGAACCTTGGCTCATAAAGGCTCACATAATAGGAAAAGGGAAACTGTGGTAATCAACTACCTTCCCAAGCCATTTCGCAGGGCTTTATCCTTGATAGTCACCCTTCTTTTATCTACCCTTTTTCTATATAAAAATAATAAAAGGAAAGATGTCTTGATAATCTGTATTAGCTGCAAAATCCTCTGTGACTTCTGTGATATAATCTCTGAAATAGACTTTCTTGTCTTTTGGAGAAACAGCCTATGTAGGAAATAAATTATCTGCTCAGGAAAATTTACTGGAAAAGGGATCAGAGAGGCTTGAGGGAGAAGACTGTATTTCACATTGAAAAGGCTTCTTTATCATATATTGTATTGTATAACTTAAGTGTATGTAAATGAATAAATTCTAACTTCTATTGGCAATAATGGTATGCTAATAGCTGTAGACTGAAACTCTCTTATTGTATGGGACATTCTATTTGATTTTCCTGATGCATTCTTACTAACATTTTTTAAAAAAATAATTGTGCATGGTGGTAAGTTCAAAGTGTACTTATTTGGCTCAACTTGTGATTTTAAATCCTACCATGGTAATATTAATATTATTTAGAAAGAAAGTTGTCATGAATATGTAAGAATGTCTTCATTATCTTTATGGCAAAAATGGTTTTCTTTTATCTGTGTACTTTGTTAAAGTAAAAAAATAACAAATATAAACATTGCAATAAGATCCATTCTAATAATAATTAACCTGATAATTATGAATATCTAATAATTAATCCTCATGAGGTAGTCTGTGGAAAGTAAAATAAAAGGTCAAGTACAATTAATCCAAACCACATTTCAGTGTTGAGTCCTACATTTCCTCGATCAGAAGGAAATGATATTTTACATCAATTAGTAATATTTAAAAACTGGACGGGAAAATAGTTTAAAAGTTAGATATCACTAAGCTGTGTTATTAGCTTCTGTCTTTTCATGTAGGTTTATTGCATGACTAAGTATCAAACTGACAGTGAACAATGTTATCTTATAGCTCCAGGCAATATCCTATTTTCAAACCAATAGTGACTTCAGATCAAGTAAATTACCACCAAAGCAGAAACTTGTACACTGAACAACCTAACAGCACCTAATTTAACCATTGGAGCCTTTGTTAGATTTTTAAATATCTTACACAATAATTTATGCCAGAAGGTGGCACCAAAAGACTCAACTTCCAAAATCATCTATTAATAAGTACGTAAGATTATTCTAAATTTAGAGTTCCAAGTGTAGAGAAGCAAAGTTAGCAAGGTGGACTCTCATGAGAAGAACATACTGTCCATTTGAAAGTGAGCAAAATGCAGGTAAACAATATTCTTTTATTTTTTTATTTAAGTTCTGTCACTGAAGACCTTGTAATTGAGTTCTCAATGTTAGGACTCTAGATGTTGACATGAATTTCAGGACCCTATAAAGTTGTTATTTAGTAAGTCAAGTGATACACCACCAGTCAAGGGCCTGTGAACATCTCCCTCCTATGAGACATCTGTCCAACATCAAGCACTTAACCTTTACATTGTGAAAGATTAGTTTGTTCTATCAGTGTAAGAGCAAGAAGAGAAACTGAGATGCTGAGGAATAAGTCAGTGGAGAAGAAAAGGTCACATGAAAAAAGCAGGAAAGAGGTTAACGTTGGTAGGATAAGGAGGCAGCAGGGATGGGGAGTAAAACAATCTTTTAAAAAATCAGGGAAACAAGATAACCAAATGTGGGAGCCGTGAGAAGAGAATTGGTTCAGGTGGTGGAGACACTTTTTTCCAAGTCTGATAAGTTTACAAACGTTACAGAGTCGGAAAGGGACAAGAAGAAGAAAGAAAGAAAAAAATCTGAATTTTTAAAATTGTAAATTTTCCATTTGCCTTAAGAAATTTACATTTTAAAGAGGTTTATCGAAATTATCCTGGTTAGGTTTTTTTTTGTTTGTTTTTGTTTTTGTTTTAGTTTAGTTTTGCTTTGTTTTGTTTTGTTAGCTTAACACAACCTGCAGTCCTGTGAGAAGAGAAACTAGACTTAGAAAAATGCCTCCATCAGATTGTAGGCAAGTCTGGCATTTTTCTAATTAATGATTGATGTGGTTGGTCCTAACTCCACTCAAGGCAGTGCCACTCATGGGCAAGGGATCCACAGTTGTATAATCAGACCAAGCAGCCCATAGGAAATGGAGAGCAAGCAAGGCAGCAGCATTCCTCCATGGTCTCCGCTTCAGTTCCTGTTTCCACATTCTCACTTTACCTGATGCTAGATGGTAATTTGTATGGCAAATAAACCCTTCCCCCCCCCCCGCACAATTTGCTTTTGTTCTGTGTTTTTATCACAATAACAGAAGCAAAGTAGGCTACAACCTAAAGAGGAAAAATACATATGGTGTCAGTAAAAAATGCAAAAGCAAGTACATTTTTAAATTCTCTTGGATAATTATTTCCTAAATGTTTTATGCAACTGTTAATCTCACTGGCATTGTTTCTATTTAACTTAAACTTTTCACTCAGAAATGCTTATTTTAATTTTTCACCAATAAATGCATATTTTAATTTTGAGTTGAAGTCAGTAAATTAAGACTTTTTCAACAACTTCAACTTTCTCGTCCTAGAAATTTCAGAACATTTTCTTTTGATAAATAGAGGAAAAAAGGAGGAAACTTACTAGACTGTAAATTATGAGGTTTTTCTCAAATTCTGGCATTGGGACAAATACAGTAAAATATGTACCTTGGACAAATTTGGAATGTTTGCAGAGCACCAGCGATAATGGGGTTTGGCTTTAAGGGAGATGGACGTGAAAGATCAGCTCTGAACTTTTCTCAACTACACACTACCAGATACCAGAATGTCCCACACAGCTGCTCACTATGATCATGCCAACTTACATTTGTAAAACAAGAGCTGCATCAGGGTACCAATCACTATCTTATGATGACATTCATCAGAAACAACTGAAAGCATTTTGCCATGAAATAAACATGGTTGTAAGTATTACTTTGCAGCCTATGTCTGATTATGTCTGTTTGCCAAGAGGAGCCGGCAAGAGGAAGGCGGGTGTTTTTGTTTTCACGTGGCTTTATTTTCACATTGCTAATAACTTTAAAATTTCTAAATGCCCATAAAAATTTTTGCTTAAAATTTTTGAGAAGCAAAATTTGCATTCATTGGTATAGTTAAAATACTTTAGAGTCACTCATATTATTTTTCAGTATTTCATATAAATGCACATGTTGAAATTATAATAATACATAATGTATCATTCTATATAGGTTATAATAAGAAATGCCCATTTCAATTCAAATCAGAATAATAGGCTCTTGAATAATGAGCATGGCCAATTTAAAATGACCTTTATAGAAAATGATTTTAGGTAATCAATAGTAATTTGGGAAAATAATTCCATTTATGCCTCTCACAAGAAAATGTTCATGTTAGCCTTTATTATTTTGGCTTACTGTTGTTACCAAGGAAATAATGTGAAAAGAATATATTTTCTTCTACAAAATGTATAATTATTGAAATTGCTGTAATTGTATTTATCTTTTTAGTCTTTGTGCCTTGGTTCTAAGATAAGTAAACTGGACAAAAATATATAATTAAATTACATAATTAGTATATGTGTGGGTGTTTTAATTTAAATTTTAAAATAACACTTACTTTATGATTTTTATTGTTCTGCATCTTTTATGTATTTTATATCCTTTCAAGCTGTATTAGAAATAAACATAAAACTCATTTTAAGACATTGGAAAGTTCAAACAAGTAGTTTCAATATTTTTAATTCTCCTGGGAGGGAGTAGACTGTGGAGCAGCACCAGCCTGACCTATACTATCCCAATGAATGTCTCCAGTCCCTGAGCAGCTAGATGCTGGTCACCTAACATTCAAAACCACTTTCATTTCTGTGACTAGTGTCCCTCTGCCTGAGAGTGACCATGAGACTTAAATTATTCAGGAGACCATGAATCTGCAAAGGAAACACTGTGGGGTGAGAGAGAATCTGAGTACAATAAAGAGCAAGATGGGACTGGGAAGAAGGAAGAGAGAAAATTAAAATATTTAAGGAAGGTATATTAATCTCACCCCATTACCGGTTTCACTAATTCATCAAATCATTTTTGTGATAATACTGAAATTGATTGAAAATGCTAATAAAGCAGAGTTTAATAAAATTTATTAGGAAATGAAATTCAAGCAAGAGAAAACAACGTTAAAATGATTTTCCTTTATATTTCAGAATAAATCCCGTCAATTCAGTGGAAATTCAATTCCCTGGTGAGGCCAGACCTGCCTAACAGCATTAAACAAAGGAGCCTGAAAGTAAGTGGTTGGTCTATTACTTAAAAAGAGGGGAGGAGGGGGCCGGGTGGGTGAGCAGGAGGCAGGCATTCATTCTTGTGCTCCATCTCTCTCTAAGGTTTTGTGAAATCAGCATCAAGTCCAGTGACATGACATATGCAGAGTGACTGCTTGCTGGCATTGACTGGTCCTTAGGCCTGCTGAGTTAATCTCAAAATGTCCATCCACTACCCTTTCACCATAGCAACAAAGTATTCTACTATTTTGATAAGTGGGTAGTCATGCACTCAAATCTATTGCTCAGTTTCTCACATTTTAGTTATGGCCATCGCCACTTTATTTCAGCTTTCAGTAGCTGGTTTTACCCATATTTCCATTTCTTTCTTTCTTTCTTTCTTTCTTTTTTTCTTTCTTTCTTTCTTTCTTTCTTTCTCTCTCTCTCTCTCTCTCTCTCTCTCTCTCTCTCTCTCTCTTTCTCTCTTTCTCTTCCTTTCTTCCTTTCCAGAATAGGATGTTATGTGAAGAATTCTGCTTAAAAAGATGTCATAGAAAATTAATTGAAAAGTTTACTGAGAATCTAAGTTCAGAGAAACTTGAAAATGTCTCATTCTGCTGGCCAGCCTTTATCTGCTTTTCATTTTCCGTGAAATGTTCCTTTGTGATTCTAGTATGCATTCAAAATTGTGACTCATTTCAAGCTCAGAAACACCGAATGTCATTGCTCAGAGCTGGTTTGAGAGGTGGCAACAGAATGTGCAGGCCGATTGTTAGTACAACGGGCAAAATAGGAAACTTTTGTGTGGATCATTCACTTGAGTGGTACTTTATTCTTATAAATTGATGTGTCGGACACAGGACTTTTAATGGCAAAGAGGTTCCATTTCCTTAGTGTGCATTTTAATTTAATAGCTATGGTCACATATTGTATTATAAGTATATTCAGACATTGCTGTAGGAGTTATGATTACATTTCTTAAAGCAGACTTTCTTTTTGGATAAAGCAGTCATGTTATGCCACCATTTCTAAGATTCTCCAAATCTGTTCCTAATAGGATGACAGTAATTGCATTGTTATCCTTAATTATTAAAATTTAAAAACTTTAAAATAAGGTTGACCTGTACTGTCAGTTAAATCACCTTTGTTTTCATGACAACTATTATGTAAAAACAAGACAAAATAAAAATGTATTGTATGATATTCCTTGCACACTGGGCCTTTAGATAAAGGAGTTTCTTTCAAAGACAATAAATGGTGTAAACAAAATAGTCTACAATACGCCACCCCCTTTTTGTGTTCTCAAGTGTTTTCAGGCTATCATAGCAATAGCTAATCACAAATGGAATTAGTGCTTCTTTGAGAGCCATATTTTCTACTCAGAGAAAGTTAAATAAACACTCACTTCTCAGACTTTTTAGCAAATAACACCATATTTGAAGGCATGACAAGATCATTTGAGCTACAAGAGAGTCCATTAATTTGTATTCTGTACTAATGTATAAGCTTTTATAGCATCAAATATGTCTTAATAGAACATATTATTTATGTGTTCGTCACATATAAAAAGTTAGACTGGAGACAAAAGAACACTACTATATAAATATTCTTTCCTCAAAGGAGTATATTTTAAAGCAATGATTAGTCTGTGAAATCCAAGCATTTGCATGCCTCTGTCTAGCCTCTGGCTCTCCTCAGAGTTCTTGCCTGCACTCACATTATGGCCAAGATTCTCAGTCTCGGTCTCAGTATCTGAACATGATAAGCACCCAGGGATCTCTTAAAAATCATGAAACCAATTAAATCTCTATCTTTGGGGAAATTACCCATGAGGCAGTGTTTATAAAGCCTCCCAGGTGATTGTAATAGGCAAGCAGATTAGAAAATGACTATATTATAAAATGCTCTAAAAGGATTGTAACCAGCCTTTCTGCTCTAGCTTCTCCCAAAGCAGATAATTTCTTCTACTGAGTACATCATTGGAGAATTCTAAAAGAAGGACAGTAGGGTAAAATGCATCAACTTCCTTTCTCATGAGCTCAGAACCATCCCTCCATAGGGTTAGAACTTGCAGCCATTTTCTTTTTAATGAAATTCCATAGACTCTTAGTTTTAAGAAATATTCTCTAAGTTTTATAGAACATATTATTTAGTGCATAGTTATTTCATGCCCACCTAAAATTGTCTGTACTCTGGTAGATGTAATTTAATGTTTATATCTCCACAAGACTATAGTTGCTTTTAATGTGGGCATTAGTATTATACATATATATTTAGTAGTATAGTATACTGGTGAGTATAATCTTTACTGTAGAATGATATTGACTCTGGAGTAAGACAGGTATTATTCAGTATCTCACCATGTCACTCTATTGTCTCATATAAATTATTTTAAATAAACTCTAATTATGAAAACATATGAAAAATTCCTTCACTTAAAGCTAAGGAATTATATTCGGTTTCAAATGTAAGTATCTCACTGCTAAAATTACATTTTTACATCTATCATCTATCTATTATCTATAGATATCATTTATATCTATCATATACCTATCTATCACACATATATATTATATGTATGTACATACATATATACATATGTAATATGTATATGTATGTATATATATATTTATATATATATATATAAATATTTGAGTGTCTAGTATGGAAAAGTCACTTTACTAGATGCTAAAATTTCAGTCTCACCCCTCACAGTGATTATTATAGATTTTCCAGAGAGACAAGTTTTATATGACCTACAGAAAATAGGAATAGACAAATGAGTGAGAATTTAGCTGAAGTGACTAACATTAACATGGAGAAGAATACGTTTCAAAATAAGCCATCTTCAAGTTGGAGACTGTTCCAGGCCAGCAGCACAGGAGAGTAAGGGACCCCAAAGTTTATGGTAAATCTCAGTCTCATTCCAATGCCATGAGAATATAGGAATGAACAGAGTAAGACACAAAGCTCTCGTTCCAAATATCTGGAGATTTAATGGAGTACTCTGAAGGTAAGCAATTGAAGTAGTCTTTTCTTTCCCTTTTGGGTGAAAGGACTTTCAGCTGAGTAGTTGGTGCTTGCACACTTTGAGGCAAAGTTGTCCTTACCCACTGCATAAACACAGACGTCAGCATTTTCAGGAAATGCCCTTGCAGACATACTTCGGTATAATTTCATGCCGGATATCTAGATATTTCTTAATCTACTAAAAGGGACAATACAATATTAAGGACTTCAGTGCTCAAATTCTATGACAGTGAATGACAATGTCCATCATTATTCACATGAAAAATTAAGACAAGGTGAAATACATATTTTGTGTAGGAGCTTGAGGCAAGAACATTTGAATAAATCCAAAGAAGCAAAGTTGGAGTTAACACAAGAATATGCATAAGAACAGGGTCTTATAAATAAACACAAGTTATTTGAATCACATCTAGAATTTCAATAAAAAGAGTTCTGATAAAATTACTCTTATGCATGCTGTTGAAGGAGAAATGTATTTACCATTTTTATCAGTTCGAAACATTCTGAGCTACAATAATAACTGCTGTGGCAAGGCATGCCTTCTTGTGCAATAATGAGCACCAACACCATGTATGAGAACCAAGCACTTTCTGATTGAATGCAAGTCCAGTTCCACAAGAAGAAACTATCTCTGACACCAATATTGGGCCAAGAATATATAGTAGACAAGTCATAGGTTCTGGGGGAGAACCTGATAGTCTCCTAAGTGAGAATGGTATTGATCATTTACTTATCATTATACCATTTATCATTATACCAACAGATTAATGCATCTCACCGCCCTTCTATTGAAGCAGAGGTTTACTAACACGGAGACCTGTAACTGGCTGTAGTACAGGGAAAAATACTGTACAGTGCTCAGATCTAAATGAATCATGTACACCACATACCTTCTTTAAAGGTTGGGGATCAATATGAAAGATGAGCAGCAAGAATACAAGAACAAATGACTGTGGACAACATGAAAACAGTGGCTTCTGGACACTGCAGGAGATGTGTCTAATATGTTCTCAATAAAATTACTGTGAATGATTTTCACAGCCCAATTATTTAACAAAGTTAGTAATAATGAGTTATATCAACAGAAAAGACTTTTCTTACTGTTGCTTTTTTGGAGATGGAAGTTCAAAAGCAGAAGTATTCAGATATTTGCAAATCAGGGGAATTGTCTGTATCTGAATCATTTCACTAACAATGATTTGATGTTTGTTAAGCAAACCTCATTTCAGACGTATGGTCTCTAGAAAGCAAGGTAATGAATGTGTTTATTTTTAATTTATTTTTATTTTTTTGCTTTTGGGTTTTTTTTTTGTTTGTTGTTGCTGTTGGTTTTTAAATCTTATTTCAATTATTTTATTTATCTACATTCCAAAAGTTGCACCTCTTCCTGATTCTCCCTCCCCAAGTTCTTCACACTATAGTGGTAAATAATTAATAAATTGGTACCTGCCTCATGGCTGTCTTGTTACAGTTGTAGTAATTCACAGAAGGTCAATTTCTTCTTTGACTCCAAGACAGGTAAGCTCTCAGGAGCAGACTTAGTCTCACAAACAAGTATATAAGTAACATTAAACGTCACATTCTGTGGATTTCTGATGTTTTTGAAAACAAACTATCTATGTAAAGTAATGTGGACTGTTGTCCATTAACTACTTTCAGCTGTTTTGATTAAAATCTTGGAAACATCCTAACAATAAACTCAGAGCCTTATATTTCTAGTTGGCCCTAAACTCACAGGCTTAAACATCTCAGATCTGTTATAGTAACAGCAAAGAATGACTGGGTCTAAGCCCTGTAGTTTCAAATTTTTAGTATCAATAGAAAAAATTTATAGCAATGAAAACCTCGATTTTGTATCAAAATAAATTCTGTACTAAATGAGAACTTATGACTTGAACTTAACAACAATTATATTTTTACCAAATGAAATTATGTCTATATAGTCAATTCTATTTCCTCCCTGTTCCAAATATGACCATTTCTATATTCCCTAGAAAGACAACTTAATAATAATAACCCTCTCCATCCCCAAATCCCAGGGAATTGGGTTGACGACTTTTTGTAACTTCTTCAAGTTGAATATGGGCATTGAGATAGTATGAAAGGGGATGAGGAAGGGTAGGAAAACAAGACCAATTAGTCTCTGTTGTCTCTGTCTTGATTGGATCTAGCTGAAGTTCAGAACCTCAGGAGTTCAAGCAGGTCAGTTCAGCATGTTTGATGAGGAGGAGACTCAACCTAGATGTATTTTCTGTAATATATATATATATATATATATATATATATATATATATATAAATCTCAAAACAAAATTTTAGTATCACAAAGATAGAGTTTTGTTTGTTTGTTTGTTTGTTTGTTTGTTTGTTTGATATTCTGGAATTTAGTCCTCTGGCCGTTTTTCTCTATCATTTCTGGATCCAAATATCTCTGGAAGATGTATAGAGTCTAACCACCCTTTCTTTCTTTTTTTGGGGGGTGGGTGGGTGGTTTTTTTATTTTTTATTTTTTTAATTTGATTTTCTATATTCTTTGTTTACATTCCAAAGGTTTTCCCCTTTCTCAGTTCCCCCCCCACCATACGTCCCATAAGACCTCTACCCCCCAACTATTCCCCAATCACCCCCCCCACCATTTCTCTGTTATGGATCTACAAAACTAGATCCAATCTTTTCAGGCCTAGGGTCCTCTCCTTTCTTCTTCTTGGGAATCATTTGACTTGCTTATTGTGCCTTGAGTATTTAGGGCTTCTAGGCTCATTAATATCCACTTATCAGTGATTGCATTTCATGTGTATTCTTTTGTGATTGGGTTAACTCGCTTAGGATGATATTTTCCAGATCTATCCATTTGCCTACAAATTGCATGAATTCATTATTTTTAATTGCTGAGTAGTATTCCATTGTATAAATATACCACATTTTCTGTATCCATTCCTCCTTTGAGGAATATCTGGGCTTCTTCCAACTTCTGGCTATTATAAACAAGGCTGCTATGAACATAGTGGAGCATGTGTCTCTATTGTATGCAGGGGAATCCTCTGGGTATATGCCCAGGAGTGGTATGCCAGGGTCCTCTGGAAGTGACATGCCCAATTTTCTGAGGAACCACCAAACTGATTTCCAGAGTGGTTTTACCATTTTGCAATTGCACCAACAGTGGAGGAGTGTTTCTTTTTCTCCACATCCTTGCCAGCACCTATTGTTGCTTGAGTTTTTAATCTTAGCCATTCTGACTGGTGTGAGGTGGAATCTCAGGGTTGTTTTGATTTGCATTTCCCTAATGACTAATGATGTTGAACATCTCTTAAGGTGTTTCTAGGCCATCCGAATTTCTTCTGGTGAAAATTCTTTGTTTAGTTCTGTACCCCATTTTTTGATAGGCTAACCACCCTTTCTAAAAACAAAGATAAAACCTTTTTCCCAAATTAGCATATCTTTGATCTAGTAACCAGAAAAATCTTCATTTTAACCTCTTTCTCAGAGGAATAATACCATCCACCATTCCTTCTTCCCCAAATCTAAGAAGGTGCTCCCCTACCCACCCACCCACTTACCCCACCTTACCCTTTTCAGCATCCCACTTAAGCACATCCTCTCCCACTGAGGCTAAACAAAGCCTGCTACACAAGTGCCTGGATGACAAATCAACCTACTTATGCTCCTTAGTTTTGGGCTTAATCTCTGTGAGCTCTAATGGATCCTGGTTAGTTGACACTATTGTTCTTCCTGAGGTGTTGAAATCCCTTTCAGTTCCTCGAGTCCTTTCCCCAAACTCCTCCATATTGATTCTTGACCTTAGTCCAATGGTTGGCCAGAAGTATCTGCATCTGTCTCAGTCAGCTGCTGGTAGACTTCAATAACAAAAGCAAACAAAACAAAACTAAACAAGAAAAACATAAAACCCACACATACTCATGGAATCTGTACAACTCTTTATTCAATGATAACTTGGTAAGGGAAGAAAGAAATTAAAGACTTTCTAGAATTAAATGAAAATGAAGGCTGAGCATACCCAAACTTATGGAAATCAATAAAAGCAGTGCTAATATGAAAATTCATAGGTGCACTCAAAAAGAAATTGAAGAGATCCTACACTAGTAACTTAACAGTGCACATGAAATCCCTAGAACAAAATGAAGCAAACAAAACCAAGAGGAGTAGATCTTGGTTGAAATAGTTGAACTAAGGGCTGAAATCTACCAATTAGATAAAAGGAGAACAAGGTCCTTATTTCTTTTATACATATATCCTGGCTAGTTTTATGTCAACTAATACAAGCTAAAGTAATCTGAAAGTAGAAATAGGCATCCACAATATGTGGTTGTTGGTAGGCATACTTGTAGGCCTTTTTTTTCCTTTTATTTTTTTTTTGGGGGGGGGCTTCTATTAAATATTACTCAACTACTCTTAATCATGAGGTCTGTCTACCCTGAAGTGGTTGATGTAGCCAGTATCATTCCTTTGGAGGAATCTAACTTTCCCTCTCCCAGCAGGTATAAATGGCAGTTCAGTTGTTAACCTTTACAATAATGGCTTGGTTTTCACCCATCCTTCATCCATTCATTTTTCTTAACCATAACAAAAGAAAATATAGTACGATAAAAGAAATAAAAAACCCATCATGTCATCCACTCAGGAGTCTGTAAACTCAATAAACCGGAACCCTTAATATATATACAGATGACCTGCTACAGACCTCTGAAGGCCCTACCATTCTGCTTCTGAGTTCATATGAGCTTGCCTCATGTAGGTTTAGAGGGCCTTGTCTTTTGGTGACTTCCATCCTAGTTGCCTTTTACATTCTTCTATGGGTTCTCTGAGCTCTGAGGGGAGTGGTTTGATGAAGATAGCCCATTTAGAGAAGAGTGCTTTAAGGGCTCTCACTCTCTGTGTAATGTCTGGTTGTTGATTTCCATATTTGTTCCCAGGAGCAAGCTTCTCCTGGCTGTTGGCTGTACAAGGCACTGATCTATGACTAAATCATTAGCAATTATTTGTTTCCCTTTTTTTTCTATTTTTTAAGACCAACATTGGTTTTACCCTATATCCCTGGGCTAGCTAGTATCAAGTTATTAGTAAACCAAGCAGTGTCAGTTCTGTTTCATCTCATGTAGTAGGCATTAAGTTAAAGCGAATGCTGATTGTTTATCCTACAAATGTTTGCCACCATTGTCTTAATATATCTTACAGGAAGTACACCATTGCAGCTAAAGGGTTTTGAGCTGCTTGGTGTTTATTTTTCCCTTTTGATAGAGTAGAGGACACAAAACTTCTACATATTACTTCATCATTGAAGCTTCAGCACTGGCTAAATGAAATCCTTGAATGATTGACTTAATAAAATGCTCAAAAATTTGTGTTTAGCTAGTATTCTATATGTAAAGACCAGATTTGTCTATGATAACACCAGAAATCAGAATATGTGTGTATGTGTGTGTGTGTGTGTGTGTGTGTGTGTGTGTGAATGATCATGTCACTGAACAACTTCATGTTTATTTCTTCATTGTTCAGATGTTGTTTGTATTCCTTTTTTTTTGTTTTACTTGTTTTGTTTTTTGAGATTCATCATGTAGTTTAGGCTGACTGGTTTAACAAGAGACTGAATTCTCCTTATCTCTGCCTCACTTCCAATACTGGGATTTCAAGAGGAAGTTACCATAAATTTCTTAATGAATTCTAGGAATTCTCTATTGACTTCTAGTATAAGTACTGACCAAGCTATTCTTGATCCCTTTAGATACATAGTAGATAATTTTGCTTCCTTCATTTAAAAATCAACATTAATAACTACAGTGAAATTGTGCATAAACAAAACATACTTGGAAACATGTTTTGAAATAGAAATTTCAGTATTAAAAGAAAACCTCACTAATGGCACAGTATTGAAAATGGAGTATTTAGTGGTACAAAATAGACTTAAAATAAATGAGCAACGTATTTGACGTAAGTAAATCAAAGTGTAATAAACTGTGACTTATTTACTATAGGGTGAAATAGGAAAAACATAACAATCTACATCTGTGCTTGTAGACTTGTCTGTTTGTTTCTACTGAGTTATTTACTCATGATGTGCTCAACTTAGAATTAAAAAATAATGATTCATTTAAGAATAGCAAGGGAGCTACAAGATGAGTCAGCATTTAAAATTACTTTCTAATTATTCAGAGGACCTGAGTTTGTTTCCCATACAAACACGCTAAAATGCAACACCACGCCCTAAAATTTCCACCACAATCCTGGTGATCACTGTAATGTGTCATATTCTGTCATGCATACATTCTGTCTCTGACTGAAATTTAACAATCCCCTTATAGCATTTCTGATGCCACACACAGTATATTCACCTCAACAACACTGGCCTATCAAAGATAATGTGGGCTTTGATCTCTTATTTAAGGCTGTATCCTTGAGGTTTCTCTGATGTTAGATAACATTTTCATTAGTTGCTGTCCACACTCAATTGGACTGTAGTAAAACTACATCTCCTGTAGAGAATTTATGCCTGGAAAATTTTTTAAAATGACTTCAGTATGGTTGGGAAGATATTGTGGGAGACTGTTAAAATATCCAGTTTCTTAATAATGTATTTGGCTTTCTTATACAAATAATATCTGGCAAAGTGAGATAGTTTTATTTCTCTCTAGGTATTTTATTTCTTCTGAATGTATTATAATTGCTAAATTTGGGGAAAATACTACTCTGTAGTTGTCAGAAGGGTCCTTTTACCTTCTTTGACTTAGAAAGGAAGCATACAGTCCATTCATCATAATGATAAATACATTTCTTTATAGATGTCGGTTGTTAGGATACAGGACTTCACATATTGTCTTTATTTTTTTGAGAGTTTTTAATCGTGAATTGATCATGCATTTTACTAATGTGATTTTCTTCCACTGACTATTACCTCATTACCTTCCTTATTTAACATATTCACGTAATGAATCACATTGATTTTCAAGTAGTGGCTCAGCTTTACAGTCTTTAAAAAAGTATTTGGCCTTGTCTATAATTTTGTTCAATTCAATTTTTTGTTCTGGCAATAATGTAAAGACCATAAAACATGATTAATGTTCCATACTTATATTTCTAGAATTTTTGAAGATATAGGACCATTCAGATTGCATATATTCTTGAATGTTGCTTTGTGTATTTCACATTTTAATTCATCCATTTAAGTTACTTTGTTGAATTTGTTATTATAGAATTCTTAAAGGTATTTACTTATGTTTTTGTCATTGAGATCAATAGTAATTTCTCTTTCTCCAATTCTGTATTGTTTTGTGGGTCTTTCAAAAAGCCCTAGTATGAAATGTATCAATTATATTGATATCTTCACATAAAAGACCTTTGGTTCATTAATTTTTGCTATTTTCTTTTTTCAAATATATTATTTTACAATAATTACCATTTCTCACTTTTTATATTCAATTTCCACTGCTGGAATGATGTTTTGATCCATATTCCTTAGATTAGAAGGAGTTAATAGTTTAATATTTACTTTTAAATATAAGCATATAGTATACATATCCATATAATCATTATACATTTTTTATTCATAAGGGATTATTGAGGCAGGATCATATCCTAAACGTGCTTGGAACTTTCTAAGTCATTGATGTTGTCCATCAATGACTTAGACTTGGACTCACCATCTTTAGGTATCCACATAGCAAATAATGGGAGGGTTTCCATTGCTGTGAAGAGATGGCATGCCCAACATAACTCTTATAAATGACAACATTTAATTGGGGCTGGCTTACAGCTTAAGAGATTCAGTTCATTATCATCATGATGGGAAGTATGAATTAATACAGAAAGGCATGGTGTTGGGGAAGCAAAGAGCTCTAGTCTTGATCTGAAGGCAGCCAGTAAAAGAGTCTCTTCTAATGGCAGCTAGGAGGAAGGCCTTTTCTGTTCTAGGTTGAATTTGAGCACTAGGACCTCAAAGCCTACCCCATAGTGATATACTTTCTCCAAGAAGACCATACCTCCCAAGAGGGCCACTTCACGGGCCAAGCATATTCAACCCACCGCACTAGTGTTTCAGGTCATTGTACGAATGAGTGTAAGAGAGACTCCACATATTATTGTAGGTTAAATGATTAAAAACTTTTCTTTTGAAACCTTCTATATAACTTAACTTATTCAGAAACACATTGTATTTCAAAGCCTTCAGGTGATTTTTTTTTGCATTTTTGTTAGATTTTGTTTGATTTTGTGACTTGAAAATATACTTTTCAAATATATTCATTTATGGAAGTTAAAACACCACACTTTTCAAAATTAGACTTGGTGAATACTAGCTTAACTGTATCTAGAATCCTCCCACTGAGGACAAGCTCTTGGAACTTCAACAGATGCAAATTGCTAAAAAAAAAAAGAAAAGTCAATAGCTTTACATATATACTAAGCATGAACACCACAACAATGACCAGAAAAGTAAAGTGTTATTAACGGTGCAATTGTGGTACTTAGGAATAACCAATACTTGTCTAATTGAACTTAAGGTTCACTTGATAGAAGGATACCTAGCACTATAAACCTAACCAAATACCTATTGATTCTATGAAAGAACCTGCTGATATATTCTCAAGCCAATATAATTTCTAACAACATTCTAAATAATTTTTTATATTCAAAGCTAATTATAAGATTTGATGAGAGCTACTTATAGCTCTCATCAAGGAATATATTTTCTGCAGTAGACAGAGACCATTACAGAAAGCTTTAATTGATGAATATACAAAGAACAATATACCATGGGTTGGCCAAACCCAACTGATACATTTACAACATAATCCACTACATCTAATGCTCCTGGAACATTATAGACAAAGGAGAAGAAAGATGTAGGAGCCAGAGGACCAGAAGGTTTACTGTGAGATAGCCTTTTTTATTATCATGTAAAAAATTCACCCAGGAAAAGTAAAGAATATGGTCATCTCAAGAAGAATGGACCAATGATAGAATAAGTTGAGATGCCAATGTGGAAGACATATTGTCCACTCCTAGGTGAAAAACTATAGACAATTAATAGATGCTAAGAGAAGGAATCTGTCTGTCCTCTCAGCTGTAAACAAATATAAAGTAACATTGTATGGACTCAACAGATTACCTATATCTATATTATATTATCTATACCTATGATCTATCTATCATCTACCTTCCTACCTGCCAACTTATTTTTCTTCATATGCAATAACAATTAAAGACTAAGAAACTATCAATTTCAAAGGACTGGCAAGTCATGGGAGGAGAAGATGGAGTTGTCAAAATTATGTAAATAGAGTAGTAATGCACAATATTCTCAAGATAAGTGAATTTAAACTTAAAAATAGATATGGTTAAAGACACATATTCATATATAGGTACATTTTGCAACTTTAGGCTTTTTCTCACATGCATGTGTGGTATGTGTGTGAATTCATGCATGCTTGTGTGTGTGGGATGGGCTGGTTGTGGGTGTGGATGTGGGTGGTGTCTATTAGTGTATTTGTAGACCAGAGGCATTTACTTTATTTCTGTCTAACATATTTTCGGTCTCTCCCTTAACCTGGAGTTGATTGGTTTAGCAAGATTTGCTGTCTAGTGAACTTCAGACTGCCTATCATTCGTCTCACTGCTGGAATTATAGGCACATACCAGTATATCTGGGATCTGCATGGTGGTGGGATTTGAAGCACAGATATGCATGTTCATATAATAAACACCTTGTGCTTCATCTACTTTCTCAAAGTGTGTCTCTTTTCATTCACCTAATTCATTAACATCTGAAACTGTGGAATTTTCTATTTGCTTTCATATCAAGAAGGTTTAAATACACAGTTCCAGTTAGGCAAAAAATGAATGTAAAGTTGTTATATCTTCTTGGATAATTCTTCCTTTTACTAGTGAGTAGTTCTCTTATTTATTCTTAACACTGTTCCATAGGGAGCAAATGAAGTCTTGAATCAATGAATGTGTATCATTTGACTTGTGCATAATCATTTCAAGGAAATGAACCTCAGTCCCTGGAAATGGAAAAATCTTTTGTGGGGTAGAACTCTGAGGAGTAGAAATTCCTTCCTCTGGTTTGAATGAAAATGTGCAGTGTGTGAAAAATATCCAAGGTAGCTTTCTGCTGTGGACATTTCCAACCTGTACACTGCTTCCTTGCATTTGCTGTCCCTATCAAGATTAGCTAACCCTGCTTGCTTGTTCAGCTATATACAGTAACATGGTTTCATGTTTATCTGTATGCAGTAACCCCGATTTCTTGTCTTGCCATATACCATAGTCCCTCCCCCTTTTGCTGCATGTAATAACATGCTCACCTGTACACTCTAGTTCCTCACTCAGAGTGATGCTATCCCACCCAATTCCTGATTAATTTTGTAGGAATGCCTCTCCTTCATTCCCTATCCATGCAAAGTAGCACCCAAACAGGTAACTAAATATGCACCCTGACCACTAGGAATAGACATTAAAAACTCAGGGGACTCCTCCTGAGTAAAGTACGCTAAGAAAGGAAATGGGAGAAATAAAGGGAAAGAAGTAATTAAAAGTAAAGAAAGACACAAGGAAATAGAAACAATTAAAGGGATACAAGGGAGCACATTTTAATGTGTTGGTTGTAAAAAAAGCAAGTTTGGCTACCAGAGGAAAATAATAATAGACAGGAGAAAATTGATGTAAAGATGTGTGCACTAGAGATCTGAGCATACTTTCAAAAATGGAAGTATGCTCCATGCTTCGTTTTAACTGCTTTCATGTTACAGTTTGGAGGTGGCAGATGAATGGTGGTGGAAATCCAGGCAAGATGAGGGTCAACCTAAGTGCTTGGCTATTTGAACTATGAGCAGACACTCAGAGAACTGGCCTTTTCCAATGGCCAGCACAGACAGCCTGTCCAGCTGAAGCCTAGAAGGCATGAGGGGAAAAGGGTGACCTCAGCACCCTAGTCTCAGCAGAGCTGTCTCTGTACCAAGAAAAGGCTGAAAAGGGTTGCCAATAATAACAGAGCATGAGTTCACAGAAGGAGGACACATGTAGCAGAAGGGGAAATTTTGGTGGCTTTAAATGCTACCCAAGTTCTTGAATACCTTACCCTAATAACACAGAGTCTGTATTTCTGGTACGTCTTATTATTATATCTATACAAGCAGAACCAGTCAGGAAAAAACGATTATTGGGGCTGTTCTTTTTAATCCATCTTTACATACCTGTTTACACTAATGACTCCAGTAGGCTCCATTCAACTTCTCAGGGCAGGTTACAGCCTTCTTATTGAGACAGGATTTAAGGATTCCAGATTGCCCAGCACATCTGTGTGATAACTCTCTTTAAGATGAAAGTCTATCTAATCAGTCATTAATTGGGACAAACCTGCTTTGTGGTTGTACCCACAATAATGGTAGTGTGGTTGTAGCCCGATGAAGTCAGCACATCCTAGAAAAGCAAAAGATTTATGAGAAGCTTAGTTTCTTCTGATATTCTTTCAAATGTTTCTTCAATGAGCTTTGAGGCTTTAATCCTGTTAACTTGCTAAAAACTTTTATTTGATTATGTTGGCCACAGGGGTAACTCCGATCTTACTTCTTATCATCTTTACATGCTGGGGTCAATAGTCAACTCCCCAAAGACTAACTGTGAAGATATTTCCTGATCATGTAAGACATAAGACAGCAGGGGATACAAGGAAACAATGAAGTACTCGAGAAGGAGCATGGCCATGACAAGGACCGCAGCCCATTGGGAATGGCAAAGCTTTCCCTAGGTGATGCTCAACAGAGTGGTAATTCTGTCCCCAAATCTGAGTGAGAATGTTAACAATGTACATAAAAAAGTGCACCATCGCTTTCTGTCCCAGATATTTACAGCCAAAAATTTGCATGCATAGGGACAGTTTATATCTACATTAGCTAAACCTGCCTCTTGTTCTTCTGTATACCCTGACTCCCTCTTCAACTGTGCATTATAAACATGTTGAACTTCCAGAATTAAGTGACTTCTCTGAGATCTCAATAGACAGAAATACCAGTCTCTCTTCTGTTATTTCTTTATTTCCTCATAGACCATAATTGAATTTTCAAGACCCAAACCAATATGAACGTGTCACTGTTTCTTATTCCCAGGTTTATACAAGCATGATACTTATGCACACACAGACACACACACACACACACACACACACACACACACACAGACTTACATAACATTCTTCCTGCCTAATGAAATTATTTTAATGCTTCCTATTCATATCAGAATACCACCTTTAAGGAAAATATTGTTGTTCAAATTTGTTAGCAGTCTTTTGTTTTTTTTCCCCTTATCTCATTAGATATGCAGTTTCAAAAAGAAAATATATTGTCATTGTTTTAGTCATTTTAAAATTATAATTTACATAAATAGAGATAATTAGACCTATAGTTTTAAATATAGATGTAGATACACAGACAAATTAGTGATTACTATTTTACCTTTCCGAAAGTTCCTAGAGGTCTGCAATTACTCAACCTACAGGATTTTCCATATATTTCTAAAATCCTCTTTCTTGGATAACATCTGATGGCATCTGTCCTAAGTACACAGAGGCTCAGTACTTCATTTCTTCTCTGGGTCTTTGCTGGTGCTTTATCCAATGATCTTAGTTCTTTGTGGATTTCATGGAAGCTGTGAATTCATTTTCTCCTTGCTTATGGCTTGGAGCTGTGTCTAGCTTTCCACATTTGTAAATTAAAACTGTGTGACACTCTTGGGAATTTTGGTTTTGTTTTGCTCAACCAGTACTAATCTTGAAAATATTCAAATGACTTTCTTGGTTTTAAAGGCAACATCTGTTTAAGAAGACATTTCCTGATTTTATAGAGGTTAGAGGCTGGGGATGTGGAGTTCTTATGTCGGCTGCCTCAGTCAAGAGAACTAATTGTGAAGCCTGCTCTGTGACTTTCATGCTTACATAATCTTTAAATTAAGTTGCCAAAACACAATTATTGCTAATGCAATTTTAAAATTTCTGTTCCAGAAATTAATTTAGAAGCTCACATAAAAGGCGTATGGAACAAATCCTTCCCATTAGCAAATTCCTACTCTGGAAGATTTTACCATCCTGCTTATTTTCAAATATGTACAGGCAAGCCAGAGGGCCCAGTGATTCCAAATGCTCAATTGCTCATTTCCAAATGGTCTCAAGAAAGATCTTATGTGGCTGCTTTTTTTTTCTTTTGGTATTACAGGATAGAACCCTGAGGTCCTTCTTCATGCTTGGCAGATTCTGCCACAGCGTATCTGCCTTCCTGATACTGATACTTCAAATCTGGACAGTGAGACTGATGGGATAGAGCAGTAAAGAACAATAAACTTGTAGTCATTGCTTCTTGCACCTTGTAGTCATTGCACCTTGTAGTCTTCCTGGGATGGACATAGGGATTTTAGAACCCCTACCCTGTATGAGCAGAGAATGATCTGAGAGAATGCATTCAATGGTTTTGAGTCTCATTTGTTTTGCATAAAATAAAATATGGGGTGATAGGGATAGTTTGGGGATAAAGAGACTTTATTCTTCTTCCAGAGGAACCAAGCTGGAATCGCATCACCAATATCAGGCAGTTCACACCTATTTGTGACTTGCATTCCAGCAAATAAACTTCTCTCTTCAGCAGAGACAACTACAGAAAACCACAGCCTATCAAAATGAAGAGAACATGAAGTATTGTGGTTCACATTTTCAATCTCTATATATACTTGGGACATAATTCCTGCCTTTAAGGCTCATGAGTCATTGTTGAAGAGTTGCATATAAAGTTTGTAAGGTTTAAAGAAACAGGGAATTTGTATATCCTAGAATGTCAGAGAGGCAACACCCTGGGATTCTCAATAACATGCCTTCCTAAATAAACCTGAACAAGGATTACAGCAATGAGCAGGCTAACAGGAGTGGTGGAAGGCCCAGAGAGCTTCAATCTTAGACAAAGGTCTTCAGGCAACTAGAAAGGCTGAAAATGGGAGAACTGGTCTTCCCAGGAAAGAATTCAACAATTCATAAAGAAATGCTTGTCAAAATCTAAGTGAACAATCATGACCTCATATATATACATTGTATATATACAAGTATCTGTATATATACAAGTATCTCTATACAGAGACAGATTGTTTTATTTATGTGTTTAGGTTATAAAGGATGTGAACTTGAGAGAGAGAGAGAGAGAGAGAGAGAGAGAAAGAGAGAGAGAGAAATAGAAGGGTTGGTGAAAGGAAACCAATGGGAAGAAATTATATAGTTATATTATAAATATAAAAGTAAAATAGAGAATTAGCAATTAATATCATCTATACTCATTGTATTCACTTAGCAAAGAACACAATTAATAAAAAAATATCTGAATGAAAATATTAATGAAAACATGCATATATAGCTTAAAAGATATATGACAGAATAAATCTCTCTTTTGATTTCACATTTTTGAAATGATGTTTTATGGAAATATGTTTGTCTAGAAACTTGTTACATCTTGAACTTATCAACCTCCAGCACCAACATGCACAGTGCTAAGTTTACAATTCTGTGACAGTATGCCTTTTTTAATACACTTCCTTTAGACAATACATCACAAAATCCCTACAGGTATTCATACATACATCTGCATATATGAGTATTAAGTGTGTCAGATAACAGATAATGAGAAATTTTGGACTAATCAGAAATCTTATCTAAAGAGTCTAGACATTTGAATTTAATATGCTAGCCTATTCAGTTGTAGCAAAAGGTTTTAATCAAGGGAATACAGTGTGGAAAGCAATGTTTAAAAAGTATTAGTCTAGGAACAGTGTAGATATTACTTGTATGATAAATGCAAATATAAAAAAGGAGAGATTGGAGAATCTTGTCATGGCAGGTCAAATAGACAGAAGAAAATGAACCAGAGAGTCATTAACAGAGAAAAGTTGAAAAAAAAATCTGATAGGAGATTAAGCAGTGGTAGCAGTCAAATTAATTCTAACATCATGACCCAATTATATTGGAAAGAATGTTAAGGATGTTGATAGAATTGTGAATTTAGAAAGCAGAGCAGGCTGAGAGGGCAGATGTAAAGCAAGACATCTGAACAGCTGGTGTTTTTCATTTCAAGTGAAGGCAAAAGAAATCCTCTCACATTGCATCAGCACATAGCTGGATTCACTGAGGCATAGATGAGGAGAACAGAGATGCAGTAGAAGCAAACAGACCTGCATGCTGAATACTCCAACAGGGATTAAATGCTCCTTCTGAGTAACGACTGAGTTCGCCAGGGTGGCCAATGCTGCCAAATTACTGCTACTAACACTGCAATGTTCAAAAAATAAATTCAGAGAGCAAGAAAACTTCAGGGGAACATATGGATATAATGAAAAATATCTTTTTTTTCTGATAAAGTAACAAGATGATTAGAGTTAATTCATTGTAATGAGGCATCTCTATGTTGGACAAAATCTTCCCTTTAGTTTCTTTGGACGCTATCTCCATACTTTCTGTAAATGACATAAAATGGAAAATTAGACTTGAGAGTCACTCCTCTTTTCCTTTGAGACAAAGAATGATTTCAATGCACCATGCCCACTGTGTTGAATTCTGTCCTATTCAGTGGACAAGATTTTTCCTTCCTGCTACCACTCCACATAGGCTGTTCCAACATTCTTGCCTAAATTGTTGGTTTAATTCAAGAGATAAAGAAGTACATAAATATCTTATACTCTTTTTTTTTTTTTGGTTTTTCAAGACAGGGTTTCTCTGTGTAGCCCTGGCTGTCCTGGAACTCACTTTGTAGACCAGGCTGGCCTCGAACTCAGAAATCCACCTGCCTCTGCCTCCCAAGTGCTGGGATTAAAGGCGTGTGCCACCACCGCCCGGCAATATCTTATACTCTTAAGGATCAGAATCCCTTCATATAAACGTAAAAGGAGTGTCTGTCTTAGTCTAGTCATTACCCATAAGAAAATGCCATAAATAGTATGTATCAGAACTATTTATCATAGTTCCTGAGGCTGATGATAGACGATAATGTTGCAGGAAAGGTAGTTTCTAGCTTAACGTCACCTTCTTAGGTATAATATGGTCTCTGTGCCTTTCTAGACAGAGTAGAGCAAGAACAATCTTTTAGGTAGCTTTTATACAGACAAGGATCCCATCAGTAAGACTTCTTTCAAACACAGATAATCACTTTCAAAGACTTCATCTCTTAATAGCACATCTTATGGGTTAGAATTTCAACACATGAACTTGGGAGGAACACTTACTTGTAGACCATATCACACTGCATGCATTGTTTGTATTTATCTAGAATCCATAGTGGCTACGCTAAGGCACTGCATGATGTTTATCTCTATGTGAAGCCCTTCTTTCTTTTTAGTATAGCCAGATGCTTGTTTCTTTTTCTTCTTTCATGTTAAACAGTTATTTTCTCTGCAAACAGATAATTTTGTTGCTTAGGGCTTTGCAATTTTTGAAATTTCATTTTTTAATTAAAGCAAAATACTAAAATGATAAAATAAAGGATATTGTTATTAAGATTGAATAGCCAATTTTAAATGGCTTTCAGTAGGTTGGCCAAACATTCATCTGATCAAAATAAATAAACTAAAATAGATTTCAAAACATAAACCCATCTACACAAAAAGTAAATAAAAAGTATGCTTTTTTCATGGGGTTTTTTCATTTATTATTTGAAAATTTTGTGAGTACTGTATTTACATTCTTTCATCTACCCTTTATTCCATCACCTCTTGTATTCCCCTTCTTTTTTCAATTTATTTTTTTCTGATTCATTAGTTATTACTTTTTAACATATATGTATCTACACAAAAATATATATAATCAAATTTAAACTTGTAAAGTGAAAAGAAATGGCACACATAAAGAAAAATCCACCACAATAATAGTTGTTATTCCAAAGGAAACTTTAAAAGTTAGAGAGCTTGGAAAATATAATTTGATATCTAAAATATCTGCACTGCTATAAAGAATCAAGAGGTTAGGAGAAATCCCATAGAATGAAGAGAATCATAGTTACCTATACATCTGACTGAGAATCCAGAATTTATAGAGAACTAAAAACAAACAAACAAACAAATAAATAAAACAATGTAATGAATGACCCATTCAAAAACAGGCTCAGGAACTTTACAGAGACTTCTAAAATGTAGAAAAATCTCTAATAATTGTCTCAAAAGTGTTTATCATCTCCAACCAGTAGAAAAGTAGATATCAAAACAATTTTGAGATTTCATTTCACCCTAGGCAGAAGGCAAGATCAACAAAACAACTGACAAAAAACTCAGGAGAAAAGGAAACTCTTATTCACCGTGAGATCCCAAAATGGTGTAGGTACTATGGAAATCAGGATGGAGAATTCTCAAAAATCTAAAAATAAATCTACCTTATGACCCATTCCTTGGCATATATCCAAAAGAATCAAAATAGTACACCATGGGTACTTGTTCTGCCTCATTCACTGCTGTTCTATCCACAATAGTAGCTCATAACAGTTCTATTCACATTAAGGAATGGAAACAACTTACATGTCATACAACAGGAGAATGAATCATGAAAACATGGTATACATACCCCATGGTTGACATTTAAGTTGTGAAGAAAAAATGAAATGTTTGAAATGAAATTTGCAGGTAAATGGATGAAAGTAGAAAAGATAACATAAGAACAATAAACACTCAAAGTTATTTCTAATCAGAGGCCCCTAGCTTCAAATCTTTAGATGAGAGTATATACCATCAATTATGTGCAGCACACAGGAAAGTAAAAATGCACCATTGCTGATGTAGCCATGTTAGGGAAACACAGGAAATAGAATAGAGGAGTACAAGTGATCTAATGAAGAAAACAGGAAAGAATGGGAAGGGAACTAAGTACAGAAGGAAGATGGAAGGCAAAATGTCAGTAAAGATATTTCAAAAATTCAAAGACTCATATTATTAACTATTCACCTAAAGAAAAAAATCCATAAAAACATAAATGGTACACATCTCTGTTTCTCTGCCTCTCTCTGTCTCTCTTAGTCTCTGTCTCTATTTCTATTTCTCTCTCCCACATCCCCACACCCCCACACTCACACTCTCTCTCTCTCTCTCTCTCTCTCTCTCTCTCTCTCTCTCTCTCTCTCTGTGTGTGTGTGTGTGTGTGTGTGTGTGTGTGTGTGTGTGTCGTGTGTCACATAGTTTAAGTGAACTTTTCTCATCTAGGCTGACAATGTTCCCTCCAAGAGCCAAACCCACCTAAACAAATGCCAACCGCAGGCATAGGAAGATGCCTTGTTAAAGGGTTGCCCCATAGAATCCCAAACATCCATGCTCTTTCTACTCATCAGTTGCTTCCTAGCTGTATAAGGCAAGTGCTTAATGTAGAAGACACAATGTGTTTCAAGCACAGAGCTCTCCCTTAAGCTGGACCTGCCTATTACCTGTGAACTGGTCCCAAAAAGTGTTTTGCAAGCTTCCAAAGGAGGAAACAGCCAACAGTCCTATCTAGTCTATGAACTACAGCAGTGAGTAGCATAGCATAATAACTAAGGATGCAGTAGTAATGTTCATTCTTGAATAAACAGCTCCCTAATTGGATACAAATCACACTCAATACAAGGGAAATAATGTGTGTTGATATAAACAATGGTATGTGGGAGCTAACTACATAAAACTAATAAAGTCATGTATCTTGGGGAAGAACCTACACCAACCCCTTTACATAATTCATAACTACATTCTCATATCCACAGCAAGGATAATCCTCAATCCATATCAAGAGAATATTCTACAAGAGACATGGTTACAAAAATACTACTACTGAAAAGAAAGCAGAGTTCTGGGACGCATTCCCATATGAGACATCTGCAAAAGAACTCCTGCATCTAAGACTCAGGGTTAATTGTTGAAGAGCAAGCAGAAAGATTTTAAGAAGATGAGGAACAGGGAGGGTGCCTGAGACTGTTTCTCCTAGAATGTCAGAAGCTAAACCCATAAAGTTTCAACAGTATGACTGCCAAAATAGGACCTTATCAAGGAAGACACTGAAGACATTTTCTCAGGAGACCTCAATCTAAGACAAAGAACTACAGAAAACTAAGAAGTGTTGAGAGCTGGGGAAATAGTCTTAACTAGGGAAGAACACACTAATTGCTTTTCCAATACCAGATAGTCATCCCTGAAAACATACATATAAGTAATGCTATATGTATTGCTTGGACTGAACAGGTTGTATTTATGTATTAATAAGTTTCCTTCAAAGCATAAAAGAAAACACTTTTTTCCCTTAAAACCTAAAGCACTTTTCCAAAATCTACCACATATTAGAATAAAAGATAAGTCTCAATAAACTTACAAAACCTGAAATAATATCTTTCATACTATCTGAACATGAAGGTGAAATTGGACATTAACAATAACAGCAATACCAACAACAAAATAATTTAGTCAGACTTATGGAGGCTAACAAAAGATAACTGGATGTTAATTGGGTCAACCAATAAGGCTATTGTATATTGTGTATTACATATTATACATTACAAATTACCTATTTCTTATTACCTATTACCTGTTATATATATAGTTTTATAATATAAAATTATTTCTACTATTTAAATATATGATATAGTAAAATATTAATATATTATTATATTCAGTAGTGTTAGTAATGAATGAAAATTGAGACACAGCTTAACAAATTTATGTGCCATAAAAACAATAGTTCCAGCAGTCATCTATGACATTAACTGCCTATGTGAAAACAGTGGAGAAATCTTAGTTAAACAACACAATGCAGCATTTGAAGCCTTAGGTCAAAAAGCACAAACAGGGGCTGGAGAGATGGCTCAGCAGTGAAGAGCACCAACTGCTCTTCCAAAGGTTCTGAGTTCAAATCCCAGCAAACACATGGTGGCTCACAACCATCCAAAACAAGGTCTGTTGCCCTCTTCTGGTGTGTCTGAAGACAGCTATGGTGTACTTTCATATAATAAATAAATTATTTATTTATTATATGAACAAACATCCGAAAAGAACAGATGGGAAGAGACAATAAAAGTCAGGCCTGGTGTTAATGAAATGGAAACAGATGAACAAGCAAAAAGCAAACAAAAGATACAATGAAATTATAAGTTAGTTCTTTGAAAAGATTTTTAAAAATTGAGACACCTTTATCTCACATAACCAAAAGATAAAGACCCAAACTAATGACATACAAGATGACATAGAAGCATTAGGACAGGCACTAAAAAAAGTCAGAAAGCTGAAGCAAGTCATTTAAAAATTCTCTACTCCAGTGGTTGGCTGTAAATATCTGCATCTGTCTCAGTCAGCTGCTGGTATAGCCTCTCAGAGGACAGCCATGCAATGCTCCTTTCTGCAAGTACAAAATGGCATTAGTAATAGTGTCGGGGTTTGGTGACCAGGATAGGGGTCAACATTTGAAATGCAACAAAATTTTATACTCCACTAAACTGGAAAATACCAATGAAATTAATAATTTCTAAGAGAATGTGACCTACCAAAAATAAAAATAATGTAGTAAATAATTTAAATATAACCAAACAGACAATAAGATATATACATTCACTAATATTTTAGCATAAAATAACTTCTGGGTATAACTCAGAATTCTGACAAAGGGTTATAATATACCAAGAACAAAAAAAAAAAATTGAAAGAAAAGTAAAACAGTTAACATAAGAAAAACAAACAACTAAATGAAGGGTTAATTTTTTTTTTAAAAAAAGAGTTTTTAAAAGATGAAAGACACATGGCTATGAACTATTTTTAAATGTTCAGAATCTTTCAACATCAAGGAAGTACAAATTAAAACTACTTCATGATTCATCTTACCACAGTGAAAATGATTCAAAGTCAAAAGAAAATTGAAAGGAAGTAAGGGAGGGAGAGAGAGTGAAGGAGGAAGGGAGGGAAGGAAGGAAGAAGAAGGGAGGAAGGGAGGAGGGAAGGGAATGAAACAACAGATTCTGGTGTGGATATAGGAAAATAAGGAATAAGAGACAATCCATTTGAGAGGATGTGAGGGGGTATGGAAGACATTGGTGTGAAGAAACGCTGGGATAAAAAATGATTTAAATAGTGTATACGTGAATGAAATAATTAAGAATAATAAAATAAATGCAAATTATATGAGACATTTTTTGTTTTTGTTTTTGTTTTTTTATTTAATTTTTATTTTCTATATTCTATATGAGACATTTTTTACTCTTCTTTAAATTTCCTTATTCCCTGCTCTTCACATTAAAGAAAGAACTACATTTGCCTTTTAGGGGTTTCCACAACTCAATAGATTGGCCTGAGATTTCTGGAAGATCCATAAGACACAATTCCTGTCTAATGAGTACCATTTCTGTTGTTTATCAAATATTGATCCTGGAGCTTCTTCGAGGCAGCTTGTATTCTTTTAAGTGCTTGGCACTTCTGTAAGATAGCCCATCTAATTAACTGACAGGAACTTTCCCTGGGTTTAAGACACATTCTTTTTTTAAATTTTTTATTAGATAATTGTTTTATTTGCATTTCTAATGTTATGCCCTTTCCTCATTTCTCCTCCAAACACCCCCTACTCATCCCCCTCCTCTTGCTTACCAACTTTCCCTCCAGCTTTCCTGACCTAGCATTCCCCTTCACTGGGGCATCGAGCTTTCGCAGAACCAGTGGTCTGTCCTCTCACTGATGTCTAAAAAGGCCATCCTCTGCTACATATGAAGCTGGAGACATGGGTCCCTCCATGTGTACTCGTTGGTTAGTGGTTTAGTCCCTGGGAGCTCTGGGCATGCTTGTTGGTACATATTATTGTTCCTCCTATGAGACTGCAAACCTTTGCAGCTCCTTGGGTCCTTTCCCTACTACTTCCTCCAAGGGGAATCTATGCTCCATCCATTGGTTGGCTGTGAGCCATGGGTATTTTTGTCCCCCTTCTAAGAAGGACCATTCTTTAAGCAAAACTGGCTGAATTTTTGTCCACTAAAACACATCAAACAATGCAGATGCCCACTGAAATCCAGCTTTAGTTGCTAGATATCATGAAAATTGCTCACTTTGTAAAGTCCATTCCAAAAAGTATGTTTTGGTCAATCTAAGTTTTTCAGCAAAGACATTATGATGTTTTGTATAAATGTGTATACCAAATATATTTTTTATATTTTCTACTGACAAATAAGTTCTATAGATACAACACTATTAATCAAACTGAATATTTGCTATGTATTGAATGTCTGTTGATGACCGATTCATTGTTAATGAAATTTCAGTAGCCCTTTACTGAATGTCAATTTGAAGAAAATATCAAGAAAGTTTATCCTTTTGAAAAACAGTAATATTAGCAAAAAAAAGTAAATAATTTTAGGGAAAAGTATGTGGTATTAATTTTTTAACAACTCTGTTAGTATAGTCCCTGAACAGCTAATTATAGTTTTGTAAATCCTTTAACAAACATAATTGTAATGATAATGTAGTTAATTAGCACATTTAATAATGTGGTAACAAATATGATGTGAAAAATTATAAGTGGTGTATTAGACATTCACTGCAGAATGAATAAGGAAAGGATGATAATTCATTAAATGTATGCTCTTGAAATAACAAACAAAAGTTCCCCCAAAGTACAATGCATGAACCTAATCCATTGGCACAAGCGTTAGTCCCCAACCTTCATAACATAAGTGCCTGTTATTGGGCCTCATTTTTCAGCACTTTTATTTTTGCTGTTGTGTATGAAATTTACAGCAAGTTGTTGAAAGAACAGCAACTTGTAAATTATAGTATATATAGTATTTTGGTGATGATTTATGGTTGAATGTATTTTATGAAACACTCATTATTGATATGTCTCTCATCTGTCATTGTGTTGTGCTTAGATCATACTGTGATGTCAATTTCCAGGTGATATATTACATATCTTTTGTATTTTTATGAAATTGATTTCACTAATGGGAGCTTCAATGATATAAGAAAATGATGTACAGTTTTGGGTTCTCTGTTTACAATCTTTGAAAAGTACTTTCCAAAGAAGCCTAGACAATTGGCCATACCCCTTCTTTGTCCATTCATTCAAGAACTATCAACTAGTGCCCACTTTTTTGAAGGGGCCTCGTTATTCTAAGCTCCAACCAGAGATTCAAATAAAATAATATCTATTTATCTAATGAACTTTGTATTATTTTCTTTTTCTCATAATTAAAAAGTAGCATAAATATAACATTGTATGTAAAATTATGCTGCTAGTTTCATATAGAGAGAAATTGAAAACACAGCTGAATCTAAAGTCATTAGTCTGACAGTTATTTAAATATACACAGAAAACTAAATGGAGAAACATGTTTAGCTTCTAAGTAAAATGATCATTTCATTTTTCTTGTCAAGAGATACCATTCTTTCTTTTACACTTCACTAACTGTATAAAATATTGTTTAAACTGTTAAAAAATGTCAGTATTTTAAAACGTGGGTGCATTCTTGTTCAGTTAAATACAAATCTGTATGGGCAAAAATCACCTAATAAAAATTTCTCTAAAGTGAAATCTGTTTGAAAATACAGTCACATATTGTGCCCTTGGTGAGTATAACCACCACATAGAATTTATACTTTTTGAGTTGTTAAGGGACAATTTTAACATTTCATTTTCAAATGCACTATAATATATATTTTAATTAGTATAATTACTTTCTCAAGATAAATAACATGTATAGAAAATAGTTGCATATTCCTAGGAAATGGAGAGAAAACATTGAATACCCTCATTTATTCCTGGTTAGGAAAGCTACCACATATGAATTTAATTAAGAGCTACTTTTGCCCCATTTACCACTCAATGGGCTAGAACAGGTTTGGAAGAGCTACAGCAACTTTTTCTGATTTATTATAACATTTACATTAATGTGGCACATCTATTAGATTATAAAACATCTCAGTAGCAATTTTTTGTGTGAGAAAATGTAGCATCATATTAGCCTTTGTGTCCCTCAGAGACAGTCATCATTGGATTTCTTTTGTGAAAAACAGGATATATTACATGAACATAACAGTTGGCATGTTCTAAATTATCATGAATGTCAAATATTGAATCTCTTTATTTAACATTTTTAATTTATACTAAAATGAAGATCATGAAGAAGGTAATTATTTTATTTTAAATTGTTATAGGAGAATTTCAAATCTACACAGTGAAATAAGATCATGTCCATCACTTCCATGCACTCTCTTTTTCTCTCTATGGATCTCCCTGCAAAACCTTCCTGTTTCAACTTCATATCCCTTTCTCCATTTTAATAACTCCCTCATTCCAGATAGTGATGTCCATATAAGGATGGGTGAGATGACATTTGCAGGATCATGGGCAGCATACTATTGGCTAGGCTCCCAAAGAAAAATGATCCTCCTTCCTTCACAACCTATTGACTGCTTTTAGCTACTTAGGAAAAGGAGGGGAGCTCTTATCAACCCCATAGCAAGACTCAGCATGGCCGAAGAAGACACAGAAAGGATGTAAAATATTCTTCATGCCATTCCTCCCCTGCAAAGAGGAGGGGGAATGGGATGAAGAGCACTGAGAGGGGAGACTGAGAAGTGGGGCAACATTTGGAATGTAATAAAATAATTTAATTTAAAAAACAAAAAAGATTGTAAAATACAATGGGCCATGAGCAGTGGTTTAAAATGTGAACTCCCATCAGCTATGGTCACCTGAATAATACCCATATAAGATCAAACCAAGCAAATTCCCAGCATATAATATACATGGTCTCTTTAAGCTCATCTGTGTAAAACCAGAGATAATACACAATGTATTCCAGATACACTAATCAATCCTTACGATTTACTTTTCATCTTAGAAAACAATTTCATGATAAAAATTAAGGTTATCTAGTAAACTTGGGATTAAGACAACTTTAATATATATCAGGTAAGGAAAATTATTTCCAAGCTAAATAAAATGCTTGAATTTGTCATAATATAACAAAAATTTAAACAAATGATGATTACCATGAAAATATGTGAGCTGGCACATTTGCGGGTGCTTGATGGGATGCTGCAGTGGTGACAAACAAGATCAGTTTGCCATCTGTGTGATAGACACCTGGTCCTCAAAAGTCTTTGTTGATTATGCAAAACACTTGGCTGTACAGTGGAGACATTTTTGCTGTTTTATGACTTGAGATTATCAAGTTATTTTGGTACAGTTTTTACAGATGGAGCAAAACTTTGTGTCTGTACACATTCTTCCTGAAAATAACTTAATTCTGTTATTTTGTTACTTGGAAAATATAAGGCAAAATTATTTAATGGTTCTTGTTTGTTTTAAACTTTTGTATCTCCATATGTGTTTCTGTCCTCTTATTCATTTTTCATTACTCAAAACATATGAGGCAGTCCAAACATAATGTAAAAATGCATAATACATTGGGCATCTTCCCTTTCTCCCCCCTTAACATGTACCACTCTGTCCAGCACCTTCATGGCTGTCCATAATAATTTGTAACTTCAGTTCCAAGAGACAAGGTTCCCTCTTCTTACCTCTGCAGGCAATGGTAGCTTATATCGTGCATTTGCATTTATGCAGAAAACCACTCAAAACATAAAATTGAAAACAACTCTTAAAATGGCATTGGCCATCAAAGTACATGTTGAGCCAATATATTTTCATTTTCAAAAGTGCTTACTGTGATGAACCTAATTTGTATTATTATCTTCCTATATAGACAGTATATGACTAATATATTCAGTATAGCCTTACATATGCTTATTACTAAGTTTGATAATAATTCATTTTCTTTCTATATTCTTTTAAATGTGTCTTTTATGGAACAATAAACTATTTTATCAGTCCAGCATTTTCAAATTTTCTACAAAATTGGTAGTAGGATATTTTTCTAAAACCAGATACACTGAAACTAATGGAAAAGAAAGTGGGGAAGAGCCTCGAGCACATGGGCACAGGGGAAAAATTCCTCAACAGAACACCAATAGCTTATGTTCTAATTGACAAATGGGATCTCATAAAACTGAAAAGCTTCTGTAAGGCAAAGGACACTGTCAATAGGACAAAATGTCAACCAACAGATTGGAAAAAATATCTTTAACAATCCTACATCCAATAGAAGACTAATATCCAATATATACAAAGAACTCAAGGAGTTAGACTCCAGAGAGCCAAATAAGCCTATTAAAAATGGAGTGGAGTGCTAAACAAAGAATTCTCAACTAGGAATACAGAATGGCTGAGAAGCACCTAAAGAAATGTTCAACATCCTTAGTCATCAGGGAACTAAAAATCAAGACGACCTTGAGATTCCACCTCACACCAGTCAGAATGGTTGAGATCAAAAAGCAGGTGACAGCAGATGCTGTTGAGGTTGTGGAGAAAGAGGAACATTCTTACATTGCTGGTGAGATTACAAACTGATAAAACCACTCTGTAAATCAGTCTGGCACTTCCTCACAAAATTGGACATAGTACCTCCTGAGGTTGTATGATATTTTAATATAAATTCTAAAAGGTAGTTTTTAATTTTTAAGAACTTCATGGGGCTGGATAGATGACTCAGTGGTTAAGAGCATTGGCTGAAATTCTAGAGGACCTAGGTTCAGTTCCCAACAGACATGTGTCTACTCAAAATATGTGTCTATAACTCCAGTTCCAGGGAATCTGAAGCCCTCCTTTTGGTCTCTACCACACATTCACAGAGTACACACACATACATGCAGGCAAAACATCCATATGCATAAAATGAATAAAAGTATTATAAAAATAGAACTTTATATATGAATATTATTTTACAACATCTCAACACAAATCCCTTTCCCCTACAACAATTACCATGTCTCCCTGACTATCTAATCAGTACTCTATGAAATTAAAAAGCTGTTTACTTTCATATATATATGTATACATATATATATATATATATATATATATATATCCATGTATTGTTGCTTGTACATATATGTGCTTTACAATGACTTAGAATTAGGTAAACTATCAGGGGTTCATCCTTTTCAAAAACTGATAATTCCTCTATCTGGAGAAATTCATTGCTTTTAACAAATCTTCTACAGTGAGGTCTTATGAGATGTTGGCAGGCCAACTGGTGTTATCATTACAGAAGTCTTTTTTTAGGTGACCTTATTGTTCATATTTTGATGGTTCTGCTTCTTCACATACTGAAGTAACCATTTCAAAACTGACATCTTGCTTCTTACAATGTTTCTGCCCTATCTTTAATGTTTTTTAACCCATAGGTATAGCAATAATAGTTCTAGCTTTACAAATATTGATCCTCTTCCATTAACATTAATTTATATTATATTAAATTATATTAAAATGAAGAAGAATATCATAAAGAATATAATTATTTTATTTAAATTGTTATAGGAGAATTTCAAATCTATACAAAGAAATAAGATCATGTCCATCCCCTCCATATACCTTCTTTTTCTCTATATGGATATCCTTGCAAAACCTTCCTCTTTCAATTTCATACCCTATCTTCCTTTTAATTAATTAATAGAATTCCTTTCTATTGAGTAGACCCTAAGTTCAAGTAGGGGACAATTGGCTACCACTGAGATATAGGTTCCATTGTTACTTCATGGAGAGTATCTTTCCATGCTTGTTATTGTTGTAGTTCATAGGCTTTTTACACCAAGAACACAAGGAATATGAAGTAGTTCAAAGGGTCTCTCTAATTTTTCTTGTCTGTTTCATTACATCTAAGCATTTTCATTAACATATAGAGAAAGAAAAGGGATATGCAGAAACATAAAAAGCATGACCAATGGTTATTTACCAACTATTTCTATCTGATTACCTTTTGTTGTTGTTGTTTGGTTGGTTGTTGAATGACCAGCTGTTTATCCTTCCTTTTATTCTATAGTAGCATCACTTCATAGTAATCTAACCAGTCTCTAGACACTTTGAATACTCAGCATCTTTAGTATCTACTCATGCTACTCCCAGCACCTGCTCTAAGCATTGATGTACACAATATTTGAACTAAACAAAGAGAGAATTTGAAGAATATTTATTAGAATTGAGTGTGCTGATCTATGGAGATATTCCTGAATTCATGTCTAAATATTGAATGCCTCCTACTTTTTCTAATAAAGACAACACAAAATAGAAGCATAAAACTCAAGATGACTTCAAGGTTGTGATACGCACAAGAAACATCTGCTAAGGTTAGAAAAAGCATGCCCAGTTGGTACTGGAAGTGAATAGCAGTAGAGTTCTATTTAATATGGAAGTGTGTTTATTTTAAAGTAAAATGATTTGGGGGGCTACACAACATCTCGTGACTTTTCCTGAAGCAATGTGTTTAATATTTTTAATGAAAACATATACCTTATACAATAGTTTAAATAATCAATACTATAATTCTCAACTTCACATGAGTATAAGCTGGTCAACAAAGAAGTAAGAAGCAGCAAAACAAACAAGCAAACAACACTTGAGGAAAAGATCTCTTTCTATTTTCATAATTGCCTCATATTCTCAGAACAGTTAAGTGGTCAATCCAGAAGTCATATACATACAAACAACATCAAAACATCTGAGCAAGTTGTATTCGTATATTTATTCATATGCAAGGCACGATCAAAGAATAAGATGCCATGAATTTGAGAAAAACATAAGATGTGAAATAGGAAGGTTGAAGGGAGAAGACATGCCCCAGGTGGGAGGAGAAAGGCCAGGAGGAAAAATGAGACAGCTTAGTAAAAATGAAAAGAACATAAAAATAAATAAAAATAGAAATTCTTTGTATATTTTTTGTAGCTAGAATCTTGGCTAGAGCCCATTTTTCCCTAACTCCTTCTTCAAGGAATGGGAATCTCTTTCATGCAATCACAGCTGCACAAATGAAGATGCTAACAGGTATTATGCTCAATGGTCAGCATCACATAGCATAGAAACCCACCCTCAATGAATTTGTATTACTCTTGTTACCATCAATGAATGGCTATCTAAGCATCTGTCAATACTTTTAATCTTTCCTGGTCTTTGATATAGTGTAATGGGGCATGTCTGATTGATTGCTAAGAAGTGAACATTGCTATTTTTCAACTTTCCAGTCTTTTAACCACTTTAGTTTGTATAGCAATGCAATATAGGACTGCTTAGAAGCAACACAAGGTGGTTCTACATGCTTAGGGACACAATGTACAAAGTAGCATGAAATAAAATACAAGAAGAGGATGTGATCATAAGTATGAAAAATGGAACTCATCTGGAGTATTACAATAGAATAATCATGGAGACCTTTATATAGATAGGTTTATTTTATAAAGAAATAAATAGTATAGTATAATCAATACCTCAAACAAACATTAAGAATCAACTACTGCATATGCACAAATTAGAATGGGTCATAATTTATTCTGTATCACCACAGGTTAGCTTCTACCAGCACTAAGAAAAACATATGGCTAATGTATACACTACGAAGTCACAGAGCATCTCTAAGTAATAAGTATACTTCAGCTGTAGCCACACAATAATTTTATGAGATTTCTATGCTTTTAGGCAGTCCATCACTGATGAAAATTTCCTTATTGGGTATATAAACATGAATGAAATTATCTAAGAAAATAGCATTTAATGGGAGGGTTAGCAAACAAAATTGTCCTAAAAATATCATGTTTGAACAGGAGAGGAAGTTAGATAAAAAATCAAATCTGGGGAGCTATGGTTAAATTTCTCTTTAAAATTTAATGCATTGCATATACAATCTCCATTAATTGCTTGCTGTAGAAAATTAGGATGGAAACTATGTGGGAGCTTAAGGACATGTCTAATAATCAAATAAGAATGGCACAAAAAACTTAATGTTTTAGGAAAAAAGATATTAGAACAGTATTATTGATGTGTTATTAAAAATATAGTAAAATTTTCAGTCTTCTAAGACAAGGCCAGTAAGTGTTAATGAGTGAACAGTCCTTCCAGGCCATATGTGATTAAAACAGAGCAGACAGCATCAGAAGAAAAGGAAATGTCAAAATATAAATAAAAACTAAAGATTACCAAGGGAGGAGATAAGCGTGAAGTCAGAATGTAAGTATGAAATAAAAGGGATCATTCATAGAAGGTCTCCCAACCAAGAAGAGTACAGGACTAGATGGTTTTTGTGCAGAATTCTATCAGACCTTCAAAGAAGACCTAACACCAATACTCTTCAAACTATTCCACAAAATAGAAACAGAAGGAACACTGCCTAACTCGTTCTACGAAGCCACAATAACCCTGATACCAAAAGCATACAAAGATCCTACAAAGAAAGAGAACTACAGGCCAATTTCCCTTATGAATATTGATGCAAAAATACTAAATAAAATTCTTGCCAACCGAATCAAAGAGCACATCAAAACGATCATCACCATGATCAAGTAGGCTTTATCCCAGGGATGCAGGGATGGCTCAATATACGGAAATCCATCAATGTAATCGACTACATAAACAAACTAAAAGAAAAAAAACCACATGATCATCTCATTAGATGCTGAAAAAGCATTTGACAAAATTCAGCATCCTTTCATGCTAAAAGTCCTGGAAAGAACAGGAATTCAAGGCCAATACCTAAATATAGTAAAAGCAATATATAGCAAACCAGTAGCCAACAAAAAATAAATGGAGAGAAACTTGAAGCAATCCCACTAAAATCAGGGACTAGACAAGGCTGTCCTCTCTCTCCATATCTTTTCAATATAGTACTTGAAGTTCTAGTGAGAGCAATTAGACAACATAAGGAAGTCAAAGGGATTCAAATTCAAAAGGAAGAAGTCAAATTATCACTTTTTGCAGATGATATGATAGTATATGTAAGTGACCCAAAAAACTCCACCAGAGAACTCCTACAGCTGATAAACAACTTCAGCAAAGTGGCTGGTTATAAAATGAACTCAAGCAAATCAGTAGCCTTCTTGTACTCAAAGGATAAGCAGGCTGAGAAAGAAATTAGGGAAATAACACCCGTCACAATAGCCACAAACAATTTAAAGTATCTTGGTGTGACTTAAACCAAAAAAGTGAAAGATCTGTATAACAGGAACTTCAAGTCTTTGAAGAAAGAAATCGAAGAAGACCTCAGGAGATGGAAAAATATTCCATGCTCTTGGATTGGCAGGATCAATATAGTAAAAATGACCATCTTGCCAAAAGCAATCTACAGATTCAATGCAATCCCCATCAAATTCCCAAATCAATTCTTCCTAGATCTAGAAAGAGCAATTCTCAAATTCATCTGGAGTAACAAAAAACCCGGGATAGCTAAAACTATTCTCAACAATAAAAGGACTTCTGGGGGAATCAATATCCCTGACCTCAAACAGTACTACAGAGTAATTGTGCTAAAAACTGCATGGTATTGGTACAGCAGCAGGCACGTAGATCAATGGAATAGAATTGAAGACCCAGAAATGAAACCAAAGTCACTTGATCTTTGATAAAGGAGCTACAACCATACAGTGGAAAAAAAGACAGCCTTTTCAACAAATGGTGCTGGTTCAACTGGAGGTCAACATGCAGAAGAATGCGAATTGACCCACTCTTATCTCCTTGTACTAAGATCAACTCCAAGTGGATCAAGGACCTCCACATAAATCCAGACACAATGAAACTAATAGAAAAGTAACTGGGGAAGACCCTGGAGGACATGGGCAAGGGGGAAAGTTCCTGAACAGAACATCAATAGCTTATGCTCTAAGATCAAGAATTGACAAATGGGACCTCATAAAATTACAAAGTTTCTGTAAGGCAAAGGACACTTTCAGAAGGACAAAACAGCAACCAACAAAGTGGGAAAAGATCTTCACCAACCCCACATCTGACAGAGGGCTAATATCCAATATATACAAAGAGCTCAAGAAGGTAGAACCCAAAGAAACAAATAACCCCATCAAAAAATGGGGTACAGAGCTAAACAAAGAATTTTTACCAGAAGAAATTCAGATGGCTGAGAAGCACCTTAAGAGATATTCAACATCATTAGTCATCAGGGAAATGCAAATCAAAACAACCCTGAGATTCTACCTCACACCAGTCAGAATGGCTAAGATTAAAAACTCAAGGGACAACAGGTTCTGGTGAGGATGTGGAGAAAAAGGAACACTCCTCCACTGTTGGTGGGATTGCAAGATGGTACAATAGCTCTGGAAATAAGTCTGGCAGTTGTTCAGAAAATTGGGCATGACACTCCCAGAGGACCCTGTCATTCTACTCCTGGGCATATACTCAGCGGAATCCCCTGCATACAATAAAGACACATGCTCCACTATGTTCATAGCAGCCTTATTTATAATAGCCAGAAGTTGGAAGGAGCCCAGATGTCCCTCAAAGGAGGAATGGATACAGAAAATGTGGTATATTTATACAATGAAATACAACTCAGCATTAAAAATAATCAATTGAGTCAGGGGCTTGGACTGAGAGATAGCATAGTCCAGCACAGACAACACCGCCAGAAGAGATCGGCAGAGCAGGGTACCAACAGCTCAGCCAAGGTCATGCTGTGCTTTCAGCGGGGCGCCATCTTGCCTCAGGACACCATGCAATAAAGGCACGAACTGTGGGCACAGTGAGCGGCTGGAGTCAGGTGCGTGGACAGAGATACAGTTTAGCTTAGCTCTACAGGAGATCTGGGCACAGACAGATCAGCTGCGGGTGCAGACCACCTCGGCCGGCTCTCCAGGTGGGCTGGCAGCAAGGGGCCATCTTGCCTCAGGACACAGCTCGGAATTCTAGCAGCTGGAGTCAGGGGCTTGGACTGAGAGCTAGTGTAGTCAAGCACAGACAACACTGCCAGGCTCTGGCCCGCACCCAGAGCCAGAAGAGATCTACAGATCCAGGTACCAACTGCTCACCCAAGGTCACTGTCTCCTGGGGACAGGCATGCTGTGCTTTCAGCAGGGCTGCCATCTACAATAAGACCAACTAACTCCAGAGATAAAGAGATGGCAAAAGGCAAATATAGGAACACTATTAACAGAAATCAAGGCAATATGGCACCATCTGAACCCAATTTGCCAGCCACAGCAAGTCCTGGATACCCCAGCACACCAGAAAAACAAGAGTTAGATATAAAAGCACAGGTCATGATGCTCCTAGAGGAACACAAAAAAGACATAAACAAATCTCTTAAAGAAATGCAGGGGAACATCAATAGGGTAGAAGCTCTTACAATCCAAACACAAAAAACACTTGAACTCCAGGAGAATATGGGCCATCAGACAGAAACCAATAAAGAGGAAATGAGAAAATTAGTTAAAGAAATGTAGGAGAACTTGAAACAACAGGCAGAAGTCATGAAAAAGGGAGCACAAAAATATATTAAAGAATTACATGAAAACACAAACAAACAATTGAAGGAACTGAACAAAACCATCCAAGATCTGAAAACAGAGGTAGAAACAACTAAGAAATCACAAAAGGAGGCAACTTTGGAGATAGAAAAACTTGGGAAGAAATCAGGGGTTATAGATGCAAACATCAACAACAGAATACAAGAGATAGAAATAAGAATCTCAGATGCTGAAGATAACATAGTAACCATTGAATCCACAGTCAAAGAAAACGCAAAATCCAAAAGGTTTGTAACCCAAAACATCCAGGAAATCCAGGACACAATGAGAAGACCAAACCTAAGGATTATAGGGATAGATGAGAGTGAAGATCTACAACTTAAAGGGCCAGCAAATATCTTTAACAAAATTATGGAAGAAAACTTCCCTAACTTAAAGAAAGAGATGCCCCTGAATATACAAGAAGCCTACAGAACTCCAAACAGACTGGACCAGAACAGAAACACCTCCAGTCACATAATAATCAAAACCCCAAATGTACTAAACAAAGAAAGAATATTAAAGGCAGTAAGAGAAAAAGGCCAAGTAACATATAAAGGAAGACCTATCAGAATCACACCAGACTTCTCTCCAGAAACCATGAAAGCTAGAAGATCCTGGGCAGGCCTCATGCAGACCCTAAGAGAACACAAATGTCAGCCAAGACTACTATACCCAGCAAAACTCTCAATCAACATAGATGGAGAAATCAAAATATTCCATGACAGGACCAAATTTACACAATATCTTTCTACTAACCCAGCTCTACAAAGGATAATAGGAGGGAAACTCCAATACAAGGAAGGGAACTGCACCCAAGAAAAAGAAAGACAGTAACCTTCTTCCATCAAACTGAAAGGAAGATAACTACTCAAAAACAAAAATAACATCAAAAATGTCAGGAAGTAATAATCTCTATTGCTTAATATCTCTTAACATCAATGGACTCAATTCCCCAATAAAAAGACATAGACTAACAGACTGGATACAGAAACAGAACCCTACATTTTGCTGCTTACAGGAAACACACCTAAGAGGCAAAGACAAACACTACCTTAGAGTAAAAGGATGGAAGACAATTTTGCAAGCAAATGGTCACAGGAAGCAAGCTGGAATAGCCATTTAATTATCAGATAAAATTGACTTTCAACCCAAAGTCATCAAAAGAGACACAGAAGGTCACTTCTTGCTAGTCAAAGGAAGAATCCACCAAGAAGAACTCACAATTCTAAACATCTACGCTCCAAATGTAAGGGCACCCACATTCGTAAAAGAAACTTTACTAAAGCTCAAAGCACACATTGCACCTAACACAATGATTGTGGGGGACCTCAATACTCCACTATCCACAGTGGACCTACCAGGAAAAGAGAAACTAAACAGAGACACGGAGAAACTCATCAAAACTTTGGACCAATTGGATATATATATAGAACATTTCATCCTAAAGCAAAAGACTATACCTTTTTCTCAGCCCCTCATGGTACCTTTTCCAAAATCGACCATATAATTGGACACAAGACAGATCTCAACAAATATAAAAAGATCGAACTAATCCCATGCCTCTTATCAGATTACCATGGAGTAAGAGTGTTCTTCAATAGCAACAAAAACAACAGAAAATCCTCATACACGTGGAGGCTGAACAATATTCTACTCAATGATACCTTAGTCCAGGAAGAAATAAAGAAAGAAATCAAAGATTTCTTAGAATTTAATGAAAATGAAGGCACAACATACCCAAATCTATGGGACACAATGAAAGCAGTGCTTAGAGGAAAACTCATAGCCCTGAGTGTCTACAAAAAGAAACAGGAGAGAGCATATACTAGCAACTTAATGGCACACTTGAAAGCTCTGGAACAAAAAGAAGCAATTTGACCCAGGAGGAGTAGAAGACAGGAAATCATCAAACTCAGGGCTGAAATCAATCAAGTTGAAACAAAGAGAACCATACAAAGAATCAACAAAACCAGGAGCTGGTTCTTTGAGAAAATCAACAAGATAGATAAATCCTTAGCCAGACAAATCAGAGGGCACAGAGACAGTATCCAAATTAACAAAATTAGAAATGAAAAGGGCGATATAACAACAGAAACTGAGGAAATTAAAAAAATCATCAGATCCTACTACAAAAACCTATACTCTACACAACTGGAGAATCTGGAGGAAATGGACAATTTTCTAGACAGTTACCAAATACCAAAATTAAACCAGGATCAAATAGATCGTCTAAACAGACCCATAACCCCCAAAGAAATAGAAGGGGTCATAGACAGTCTTCCAACCAAAAAGAGCACAGGACCAGACGGTTTTAGTGCAGAATTCTATCAGACCTTTAAAGAAGTCCTGATACCAATACTCTTCAAACTATACCACAAAATAGAAACAGAAGGAACACTACCGAACTCATTCTATGAAGCCACAATTACCCTGATACCAAAACCACACAAAGATCCAACTAAGAAAGAGAACTACAGGCCAATTTCTCTTATGAATATCGATGCAAAAATACTAAACAAAATACTTGCCAACCGAATCCAGGAACACATCAAAAAGATCATTCACCATGATCAAGTTGGATTCATCCCAGGGATGCAGGGATGGTTCAATATATGGAAATCCATCAACGTAATCCACTACATAAACAAACTCAAAGAAAAAAAACCACATGGTCATCTCATTAGATGCTGAAAAAGCATTTGACAAAATTCAGCATCCTTTTATGCTAAAGGTCTTAGAAAGAGCAGGAATTCAAGCCCATATCTAAAAATAGTAAAAGCAATATATAGCAAACCAGTAGCCAACACCAAGGTAAACGGAGAAAAACTTGAAGCAATCCCACTAAAATCAGGGACTAGACAAGGCTGCCTCCTCTCACCATATCTCTTCAATATAGTACTTGAGGTACTAGCTAGAGCAATTCGACAACAGAGGGAAGTCAAAAGGATAGAAATCGGAAAGGAAGAAGTCAAACTATCACTATTTGCAGATGATATGATAGTATACTTAAGTGACCCAAAAACCTCCACCAGAGAACTCCTGCAACTGATAAACAACTTCAGCAAAGTGGCTGGCTATAAAATCAACTCAAGCAAATCAGTAGCCTTCCTATATGTGAAGGATAAGCAGGCCGAGAAAGAAATTAGGAAAATGACACCCTTCACAATAGCCACAAATGATATAAAGTACCTTGGAGTGACACTAACCAAACAAGTGAAAGATTTATATGACAAAAACTTCAGGTCTCTGAAGAGAGAAATTGAAGAAGACATCAGAAAATGGGAAAATCTTCCATGCTCGTGGGTTGGCAGGACTAATATAGTCAAAATGACAATCTTGCCCAAAGCAATATACAGATTCAACGCAATCCCCATCAAAATCCCAACTCAGTTCTTCATAGAGTTAGAAAGAGCAATTCTCAAATTTATCTGGAATAAAAAAAAAACCCAGGATAGCTAAAACTATTATCAACAGCAAAAGAACTTCTGGGGAATCCCGGACCTCAAGCAATATTACAGAGCAGTAGTATTAAAAATTGCATGGTATTGGTTCAGTGACAGGGAGGCGGATCAATGCAATAGGATCGAAGACCCAGAATTGAACCCACACATCTATGGCCAATTGATCATTCAGTGGAAAAAAGATAGCCTTTTCAAGAAATGGTGCTGGCTCAACTGGAGGTCAACATGCAGAAGAATGAGAATTGATCCACTCTTATCTCCTTGCACTAAGCTCAACTCCAAGTGGATCAAGGACCTCCACATAAAACCAGACACACTAAAACTAATAGAAAAGAAACTGGGGAAGACCCTTGAGGACATTGGCTCAGGGGAAAAAATCCTAAACAGAACACCAATTGCTTATGCTCTAAGAGCAAGAATAGACAAATGGGACCTCATAAAATTATAAAGTTTCTGTAAGGCAAAAGACACTGTCAAAAGGATAAATCAGCAACCAACAAATTGGGAAAAAATCATCACCAACCCCACATCCGACAGAGGGCTAATATCCAATGTATACAAAGAACTCAAGAGGTTAGACCCCAGAAAACCAAATAACCCTATCCAAAAATGGGGTACAGAGCTAAACAGAGACTTTTCACCTGAAGAAATTCGGATGGCTGAGAAACACCTTAAAAAATGTTCAACATCATTAGTCATTAGAAAAATGTAAATCAAAACAATCCTGAGATTTCACCTCACACCAGTCAGAATGGCTAATATTAAAAACTCAGAAGACATCAGGTGTTGGCCAGGATGTGGAGAAAAAGGAAAACTCCTCCACTGCTGGTGGGAATGCAAGCTGGTACAACCACTCTGGAAATCAGTATGGCGGTTCCTCAGAAGATACTTCCTGAGGACCCAGCCATACCACTCCTGGGAATATACCCAGAAGTTTCCCCAGCATGCAATAAGGATACATGCTCCACTATGTTCATAGCAGCCTTATATATAATAGCCAGAAGCTGGAAAGAACCCAGATGTCCCTCAACAGAGGAATGGATACAAAAAAAATGTGGTATATATACACAATGGAGTACTATTAAGCCATTAGAAACAATGAATTCATGAAATTCTTAGAGAAATGGATGGAGCTGGAGAACGTCATACTAAGTGAGGTGACCCAGTCTCAAAAGAATACCCATGGTATACAGTCACTGATAAGTGGATATTAGCCTAGAAGCTTGGAACACCAAAGACATAAATCACATATCAAGTGATGTCTCACAAGAAGAAAGGATTGGACAATGGTGCTAGAATGGACCAAAACATCATTGTGGGGGAGTACAAGAACAGTGAGGTGGGAGGGGGTGAATGAGGGAGCAGGGGGAGTGAAAAGGGCATGTGGGACCTTTGGGGGTGGGGAACCAGAAAAAGGGAAATGAATTGTAAATATAGAATATATCCAACAAAAAAAAATAATCAATTCATGCAATTTGTAGGCAAATGGTTGGATCTAGAAAATATCATCCTAAATGAGTTAACCCAATCACAAAAGAATACACATGAAATGCAATCACTGATAAGTGGATATTAATGAGCCCAAAAGTTCTGCATACTCAAGGCACAATTAGCAAATCAAAAGATTCCCAAGAAGAAAGAAGGAAAGGACCCTGGTCCTGAAAAGACTGGATCCAGATTTGTAGGAGAGTATCAGAACAGAGAAATGGAGGGGGGGGTGATTGGGGAATGGGTGGAACTGAGAAGACTTATGAGACATATGGTGAAGGGGGAACTGGCAAAGGGGAAAGCCTTTGGAATGTAAACAAAGAATATAGAAAATAAAGAAAAATAATAATAATAAAAGAAAAAAGAAAAAAAAGAAAAAAGGGATCATTCAAAAATGTAAACTATAGGACAAAAATAAAATAAGTAAGTTCTATATTAATTCCAATGATAGTGAGAAAAATAAGAAAACAAACCCACACTTTCACCCTAATATTAAAGCAAAGTGATTAGTTTTTGGAATTATTTCTAAAATTTCTGCCAATAATTTAGTATGGAAAAACCAAACTTTATTATTATATATCAATAACACTTGATATGTACCTAAATAATGTATTTTATATTTTAACCATTTATAAATTAAAAACTTTTTTCATAAAGTAAAAATTATCATAAGCTATGAATTAAAAAACCAACATAATCTCTTCCTTAAATCTGTAGCATACTGCTAAATACATGTCAATTTTGATTTTAGTTAAATATGACTTAATACAGTAACAATTACGGAGTTGAAAAAATGAGAAAATCATGAGAATGAGAAATACTTAGGTAGCTTAGACAGTGGTAATAGTCCAAATGATAAAGTTTTGTTTATTTAAATGGAAGCAGAAAACTGATTATGATGAGCTTTATTCCCAGCTTTACTCAACCTAAAGTATCATTTTCTTAGAGCATAAAAGAATGATAGATATTCATGTGTTACTATTTTTTGAAGTTTTTGGCTTTTATAAAAATCCCTTATATATTGCATCTCTCTAAAAATTTATTGTCATATATACACCTATGTTGCCCTTGCACAATTGCTATAATAATGTGACAGAATAATTCAGATGTGTAATGAAAATTAGATGTTTATTTTTCCCAGGTGTAATGATGTCAGTGCCAAATGATCACATGACCATGGAGGATCACATAACCTCTCCACTGTGTTTGGTGCCAGCCTCCAGAGTGTTTCATTTGCATGGATGAAATAGTTCCACATGTGTTTTAGAATTCTATCTGGGAAGAAACAATTAAGGGAGAAAATTTTAGACTAAGTGCAGTAGTGCACGTGACTGCTCATTTCCTATCAGAGAGAAGTAACATGTCGATCCTGACGTCTCATGAATACTGGACATTTCACCAGTAGTCAGCACACCCCAGCTGCTGGTAATTAGCAGCAAACACAGTGGACAGACTTTGATACCTTAGCATCCCTAAAACTCATCTAGAATAGAAATATCCATGGTGCTTAACATTTTCTAATGCTTATAGTGTTTCAAGTAACATAGTTATTTATCATCATCTTGAAATAGGTAAAGCCCTTATCTATATTCTGTCTTAGATCAGAAAGTAATATTCTCTGTTGATGATATCACTTAACATTGGGAAGATGAGAAAATGAACAATATAAAATTCAGGAATAAAGCACAGCGGCTTCACATGAGGTGTATGTAATACAATTTTCTAAAACAATGGAATTCATGAAGGGAACGCTGTTTATCAGACTATATAAGCTGCGCAGAGCTCGTAAAACAGAGTTCTTCCTGTTTCAAAGGCCATGCCACAGAATGTGAATTACCAAAATATTTGGAGCTAATATTAAACTTCTGAAAGATTAATGATAACCTAGTTTTAAAAATAAAGAAAAAATAAACAAGCAAAAGGTAGTGTATCCAGGCTAGTCTTTGTCCATGCATTGGCATTGTGTTTTTTGGGCTTCCATGCAGCACTAACTGAATAGAACAATACTTCCTGATTCTGAAGATTACTGGATGTAATATTTAAGGTGGAGTGATGTATTCCTGATTTACAAACAATAATGATTATTTAATTTAATCAGAATATTTTGAGAATTATCCTATAGCTTATGGGGAAACTATTTTGAGTTTCGATAGAACTTTTATTCTACTACACTGAAAATGTTTTCTATCATCCATATTGTAATATAATGGACAACCAGGGAACATATGCAATTCATATGGTGGTATACTACTTCCTGAGGCATGCTACTAGCAGCGCAACATTTTCTTATTAGATATTTTCTTTATTTACATTTCAAATGTTATCTGTTTTCCTGGGTTCCCCACTGAAACCCGCTATCCCATTCCCCCTCCCTCTGCTCACCAACCCACCCACTCCCACTTCCCTCTCCTGGCATTCCCCTACACTGGGGCATCCAGCATTCACAGGACCAAGGACCTCTCCTATCACTGATGCCCAACAAGGCCATCCTCTGCTACATATTTGGCTGGAGCCACGGGTCCCCCCATGTGTACTCTTCGGTTGGTAGTTTAGTCACTGGAAGCTCTGTGGGTACTGGGTGGTTCATATTTTTGTTCAGCCTATAGAGCTGCAAAACCCTTCAGCTCCTTCAGTCCTTTCTCTAGCTCCTCCATTGAGGACCCTTTGCTCAGTCCAATGGTTGACTGTGAGAATCCACTCTATATTTGTCAGGCACTGGCAGAGCCTCTCAGGGGACAGCTATATCAGGCTCTTGTCAGCAAGCACTTGTTGGCATCCACAATAGTATCTGGGTTTGATAACTGTATGTGGGATGGATCCCCAGGTGGGGCAGTCTCTTGATGGTCTTTCCTTCAGTCTCTGATCCACACTTTGTGCCTGTACCTTCTCCCATGGGTATTTTGTTCCCCCTTCTAAGAAGGACCAAAGTATCCACACTTTGGTGTTCCTTCTTCTTGAACTTCATGTGGTCAGTGAATTATATCTTGTGTATATTAGCTTTGGGGCTAATAAATACTTATCAGTGAGTACATACCATGTGTGGTTTTTTGTGAATGGGTTATCACACTCTGGATTTTATTTTCTAGTTCCATCCATTTGCCTAAGAATTCCATGAATTCATTGTTTTTATAGCTGAGTAGTACTTCATTGTGTAAATGTACCACAGTTTCTGTATCCATTCCTCTGTTGAGGGACATCTGGGCCGTTTCCAGCTTCTGGCTATTATAAATAAGGCTGCTATAAACATAGTGGAACATGTTTCCTTGTTATATGTTGGAGCATCTTCTGGGTATATGCCTAGGAATGGTTTAGCTGAGTTCTCAGGTAGTGCTATGTCCAATTTTCTGAGTGGCAGAAAATTTCAGTGCCAGATTGATTTCCAGAGTGGTTTTACCAGTTTGCAATCCCACCAACAATGGAGGAATGTTTCTCTTTCTCCACATGCTTGCCAGCATCTGCTGTCACCTGAGTTTTTGATCTTAGCCATTCTGACTGGTGTGAGATGAAATCTCAAGGTTGTTTTGATTTGCATTTTTCTGATTACTAAGGCTGTTGAACATTACTTTAGGTGCTTCTGAGCCAAATGGATCAACGACCACATAAAACCAGATACACTGAAACTAATGTAAGAGAAAGTGGGGAAGGGCCTTGAACACATGGGCACTGGGGAAAATTTCCTGAACAGAACACCAATAACTTATGCTCTAAGATCAAGAATTGACAAATGGAACCTCATAAAATTGCATAGCTTCTGTGAGGCAAAGGACACAAACAGCAACTAACACATTGGGAAAAGATCTTTACCAACCTTACATCTGATTGAGGACTAATATCCAATATATACAAAGAATTCAAGAAGTTAGACTCAAGAGAACCAAATAACCCTATTTTAAAATGGGGTATGGAGCCAAACAGAGAATTCTCAACTGAGGAATCCCGAATGGCTGAGAAGTACCTAAAGAAATGTTCAACTTTCTTTTTGAACTTGAGACATCAGTATAAGTTATTCTCTTGGGTCTCATCCGTTTACTTTCCTAAGAATTATCCGTTTTTGTTTGTTTGTTTTCTGCTTTAAATGTGTAACAGGCATTAAGAGCTTAATTAGGGCATCTTAGCAATGGAAAATCAGCAATCATAGCAATACTTCCCCCACTACAACACGGCAAGCCAGAAGCAACACCCACAACAGAGTGAAAATCCAGGTTCTACTTCTTTATCTGTCTCACATAGTGCTACCAGGAAAAGGTCCAGTGTGCCTTGTAAAGGTGTGAGTTGTCTTCTCTTTACCAGAAATCTTCAGTGAAGCTTGCATTCCTTTCCATGGAAAACTACAGTCAGACACCCAAGCTGGAATGCAGTGAATCATAGGCAAGTCTGCATGTCTCTTCACCATCCCTCAGCTAGGAATCTAGCAAAAACCTGTCTGATTTGCTGCTGACTCAACATTCAGGTGTGCAAAAATATCTTCCACTTGCTGAAAATATGAACTCTTCTAGCCTCCCTACAGTATAATCTAGGCATAGAATATTTTTAGACTCTGAAACCTGCTGCTGAATAAGTTCACTCTTTCTTACTCTTTCTGAACTTCAGCTGGGCTAGTTCAACTCAGCTATTCTGGCTCAAACTCCTTTCCCAGCTGACTTATTCAAACCGGCTTCTCTCTGGGCCTCTGAATTGATCTGCTTGGCCTCAAACTAATTCTAGAAATCTTTTCTAATCTTCTAGCTCCTTCTAATTCTTCTGCTCATTCTGTCCTAATCTGTGTCTAGCTTATTCTCTCTGTAAATCTGTCTCTGTAAAACTATCCCAGTAAGACTGCCTCCTTTTCCTTCTGAGCTGCTCTATTCTCCCTCTCAACTCTACTGTACAGCTTTCCACAAACTCTACTCTATCCTATACCATACTCTCTTCCTCCTACACTGCCTGCTCTCCTTTAAATAACTTCCATTTCCTCTCTTGTGAGATTTAAGCATGTCCTATTCTGGCAAATCTTTATCTGTCACTTTTTCTGCCACTCAATTAAGCATCACTTTCAAACATGGGTGTTTCCTTCTATATACTAACTTTACCTTTATTGTTTGGGATTAAATGTGAGAACTAAGGGAGTGCCTGTTATCCAGCTAGAGGGATTAAAGTTGTGTGCTAAAGGCTGAGCCACACCCATCTAAAAACAGGTAGAAAAGTGTTGTAACCCAGGAAGCTGTAGGCTACCAGCTCCTTTGTCAATTTTAGCTTTATTCTATTGATCAATGTGTCTAATTTTGTGCAGATGACATTCTGTTATTACTACACCTCACTAGTATAACTTGGAATCTAGGTCAAGTCAGTGTCATGGCTGTTCTTGGTCATCAACTTGACTTCATCTGGATCTGAAAGTAAAAAAAATGGAGAGATGCAAATGAGAATTTTTTTCTCTTAATTTGAAGTAGGAAGGTGCAATTGTAACCTGTATCTTTGAGTTAGAAAGACATGTGCCTTTAATTCAGATTTTTTTTGAGCTAAGAGAAGATGCATTTTAATGCAAATCTCAATATGGGAAGAAAAAAACACCCCTTTAGTCTGGGCTACACCTTCTGCTGGAAACCTGTATAAGGGCGTAGAAGAAGGAAGGTTTTGCTCTTTGTCTACTTACTCTCACTTTGCTACCCTATCCATTCCTACCCTGGCATTAAAGCCCACTTTTGGGGGATTCTACCTATACCAAAGATCAGTTGAGACATCCAGCCTTATGGACTAAGCAACTACTAGATTCTTAGACTTTTTAATCACAATCCACCACTGTTAGATTAAATCATTACAATCAGGCATTGCCATGGAGTTTGAGGGTGACTGTGATAATCCTGTAAGACACTTTTGGTAAGATGGTTGTTCTCACAACAATATTAATCTCACTAATGGATGAATGTGGACACTCTTTCCATCTTTTGGTACCATCAACATTGAGGATAACAATGAATAAATGGAACCTCAAGAAAATAAAAAGCTTACATACAGAAAAGGAAACCATTATACAAGATGAAGCTTATGGAATGGAAAAGATTCTTAACTTCTGTGTATCAGACAGAAAGTTAGTATCTACAATAAATCCTGAGATTAAGAATGAAGAAAACAAGGCTATTTAGAAATAGGACATGTACCTAAAGAAAGATTTTGCAAGTAATAAATACTAACAAATAAGAAACATTTTTTGAAAAAAAATGTAACATTTTTGGACATCAGGAAACATGTTAATTAAAACTATGTTGGGATTCCATCTTAGCAAAGTCAGAATGATCAAGATAAACACATGAAAGAAGGCAAATGCTGGCATGACAGTGAGGAAAGAAACCCTTATTCCATGTTGGTGGGTGTGCCTTTTGGTGTAGTCCCTATGGAAATCATCTTGCAGGTTCCTCAGAAAGCAGAAAATAGACCCCACTCTAAGAAAACTGACAGTCCACATTCATTACTAACATATCAATAATAATCAGGAAATGGAAACAAATGAGCTGTACATGAACTGATGAATGAATATTAACAGGAAGGTATTTTGCACTTACCAGGCCAAGATCACCTGATATGGTTGCAAGAAATTAATCATGGTAGTTCGAAGGTTCCGGCACAACTGAGGCTATGACAATTTTTTGAATGCAACCATGCTTTTATACCTTTATCAGAAACAGAATATAATAGCTATTGTCACGTTCAATACAGTTGTACTTCCTATGACACAATGGCTTTGCAAGTTATACAGGATACACAAAATTAATGTCTAAGGCCACTTGTCCTGTCAGACTTTGATTTTGACTAAGAGAACATACAGAGAGACAGGAAGTGACCTGAACACTTCACTGCCTGAGGGAGTACATTACTATCCCAAGAACTCAAAGCCATGTTGTTGTCCTGGAGCCATGGTCTCTAACCTGAGAAAACTATGTAGCATTCCTCTCAAATCAGTTAGCTCCAGCCAACTTCATGAATACTGTTTACACAATGGAATCTTACACAGTAATAAGAAGTCTATGATATTCACAGGTAATTGAATAAAGTTAGAAATAATCAGTTTAGGTGAAGTAATACAGATGTAGAAAAACAAATATCACATCTCATATTTCTTCTCATTTCTTCACATTAATGTTGAAACTTTAAATATGTGTGGTTAATTTGGAATACCCGTTCAGATCAAGAATTTAGTACAGGGCTGTGGCCTGGATTTCAGGTGAAGGGAGAGAGAACCCACTTTAAAATGATAAAGAGAAAATAGTAGAACAAGAAGAGATAGCCTGGAGTTGGGCAGGGGAGGGCAGAGTATATGAGAAAATTCCAGGAGCAATAATAACATAGAAACCTTTATAAAAATGATATTTGTAAAACTGCTGCTTGGAAGAATTGAGATTGGAAGGATAATGTGTTCAAAGCATGTTGCCAAAACTTCTTAAGGAATTTTTTAAAAAATCATTAAAATTATGTGTGTGTGTGTGTGTGTGTGTGTGTGTGAACATTTCAAAGACTACAAAACGTGACTCAGTGGTTCAAAGTACTTGTAGCTCTTTCAGATGAGAGACTCAGCATCCAAACACCACATGGTAAGCCCACAGATTTCTGTGATACAATTCCAGGATAGCCAACTCTTCTCCAGGCAATAGGTCCACAAATAAATCTTTTTTTCTTTTTTCTTTTATTCAATATATTCTTTATTTACATTTCAAATAATTTCCCCTTTACTGGATCCCCCTTCCCGGAAAGTCCCATAAGCCCTCTTCCCTCCCCCTGTTCCCCAACCCACCCCTTTCTGTTTCCCTGTCTTGGTATTCCCCTACACTGCTGCACTGAGCCTTTCCAGGACCAGAGGTCTCTCCTTCCTTCTTCTTGGACATCATTTGATATGTCAATTGTGTCTTGGGTATTCCAAGCTTCTAGGCTAATATCCACTTATCAGTGAGTGCATACCATGAGTGTTCTTTTATGATTGGGTTACTTCACTCTGAATGATATTCTCCAGTTCCATCCATTTGTCTAAGAATTTCATGAATTTGTTGTTTTTAATGGTTGAATAGTACTTCAGAGTAAAAGGCTGGCAAACTGTTGTTTTTCTTTCTTTTTTTTTCTTTTTTTTCTTTTTTCTTTTTTAAGAACTATTTTAGCAGTATGTTGGGATTGATTGATGATTTGGTTGGTGAGGTTTTCAATGTGATTCATCAGAAATATTTTATATATTCTCTCTGTTGCCAACACTGTATCATCCCTCTCTTTAGTGTTATAATACTATTATGGATACTGCTTAATATGTCCTATAAACATTTTTATGCCTATTTCTTAATATTTTAGTAATCTTTTTCCTCACATTTCACATGCCAAATTGTTACTTATATATGCTAATATTTTACATGGTTAATGATGTAGAGGAAATGAAGGCAGAAAGGTAAAGTCAAGAACAAAACCATCATTTATTGACATAAATCCTAGACAAGGCTATGCTGGATATTCAAGCTCTGTATATTTTCTTTCCTGCTACAAGTGATAGGCAATCTTTCTTCCCTCCTCACATAAGTAGCTCAAAGGACCATGACATGTAAAAAACTTCAGTTATTCAAGACACAGTCTTTTCTTTTGTTTCTAAGTGTCAAGTTATTCTAACAAAGTCTTAATTTTTCCAGCTAAGATATGCTCAAGCTGTGAAATTACAATGTCTGGTGGTTTTGCAGTTCTTCAGTTCACAATATGAGCTTTGGGCTGAGGAAATGTTTCAGTTGGTAAAGTGCTAGCCATGCAAGCAGGAGTACTTGAATTCAATTACCAGAAGTGATGCTTAAAAAAACACAGTCCAACAAAGAAGAAAGGCTTAGGATATATTCTTTAAAACCCGGCACTGTGGAGGTAGAAACAGGAGGAAGCTTGGATTTATCAATCAGGGAGTCAGGACAAATAAATAAATAAATAAATAAATAAATATAAATAAATAAATAGGAGAGAGAAAAAATAATAAAAAATAAAAGAAAGAAAGAAAGAAAGAAAGAAAGAAAGAAGGAAAGAAAGAAGGAAAGAAAGAAAGACTGGGTGCTGGAGAGATGGCTCACCGGTTAAGAGGGGTTAATAGACTGTTCTTCCAGAAGTCCTGAGTTCAATTCTCAGCAGCCACATGGTGGCTCACAACCACCTGTAATGCTGTAATTGAATCTGATATACTCCTCTGGTGTGTGTCTGAAGACAGCTTCAGTGTATTCATATAATTAAAAATAAATAAATCTTTATAAATGAATGACTGTATATCTATGTAAATTACTTAAATGGTAGCTAGGATTGAGAAAGAGAGAGAGAGAGAGAGAGAGAGAGAGAGAGAGAGAACATAGAGAGACAGAGACAGAGAGAAAGGCAGAGAGAATTAAAACTTAGGGTTTTGTTTAATACGATCTAAATTTCCATCGACAAAGAAGAAAATCTTTTCAATTTTTTCCATGAAAAGTTTATGCCTGTAGTATGCAGTAAGCTGGTAGTTGATTGAACTGAGTCAACCATTATTTTCCTTCAAAATTCTGAGACCAGTACAGGAGATGTAGCCATTTCCAAACCTTGTACACAGATGATTGCTGAGATGTGTTCTGAGTACAAGAGGTATTGTAGGGATCACCACTTCCTCATTTGGTTTTTCAATGACAGGAGTCTAAGGAGTTGTTGTCTTTCAGTATGACATGTGTTACCAGCCAATTTTCAGTCACCAATGGGACATACCCTCTGACTCATTTCCATATTTCATTAGAATAACTACATTGTCACTTTCTAAATATAGATTTCTTTAAAATTAAACTTTGATTAAAGCTCAATATGCAAGTCCTTCATTCATTCCATAATTACAGAACACTAAAGTAAAAATAGCGGGAGAGCTAGGCAGGGAGGACACAGCCTAAGAGTGTATACGAGCTGTGCTGGAACTTGAGGATCCCAATGGAAGGCTTGCATTCAGATTGAAGCACCGACTTTGGCATTTTGAAACAATAATGTCTGATTACAAATATTCTAAATGTTTAGTGATTGCAGTATAATTGAATGATGGCACCTACCTTGAGCAGAAGCAATGTGAGCTATGTGCGAGTCCAGTCCCCTTTACTATCCCCCACATACAGCATTCATTACATCACACAAGTGAAACATGCCCTTACTGCTAGAGTCTAATCAGATAATACATCACCTAAAGTCCAGGAATAAAACAAAATAAGCAGCAGACTTGGGAATGTGAAGGGAAGAGGGACCATTACCAACTCAAGGGTGGAGAAAATGCACAGATGAAGGGTAACATGCAGCAAAGATGAATACATAGGTCAGGAAAACAAAAGCAGGATACTTAAAAACTCTGTCACAAATACAGAGAAAAATGAGGAGCTGAGATTGAAGGAAAGGCAATCCAGAGACTGCCATACCTGGAGATCTATCCCATATACAGTCATAAAACCTAGACACTATTGTGGGTGCCAACAAGTGCATGCTGACAGGAGCCTGATATAGCTGTCTCCTGGGTGGCTCTGCTAGAGCCTGACAAATACAGAGGCAGATGCTCACATTCACCATTAGACTGAGTACAGAGTCCCCAATGGGGTCCCCAATGGAGATGTTAGAGAAAGGACTGAAAAACTGAAGGGGTTTGCAACCCCAAAGGAAAAACAATAATATTAACCAACCAGACGCCCCCACCCACCACAGAGCTCCCAGGGACTAAACCACCAACCAAGGAGTATACATGGAGGGACCTATGGCTCCAGCTGCATATGTAGCAGAGGATGGCCTTGTTGGGCATCAATGAGAGGAGAGGCCCTTGTCCTGTGAACACTTGATGCCCCAGTGTATGGAAATTCGAGGGCAAGGAGGTGGGAGTGGGTGGGTGCGTGGGTTGGTAAACACCCTCATAGAAGCAGGGGAAAGGGAATGGGATAGCAGGTTTGGGAGGGGGGAACCTGGAAAGGGGATAACACTTCAAATATAAATAAAGAAAATATCCAATAAAATCAAAATTAATAAAAAAGAACTTTGTCACAAATATTGGTTTAAAAAAATTATTTTATTTTGTTTTGACCACTACATTTTTTTTTTACTATATTTGCCCTCCTCCCCTCAGCCTCTGACAGGGTGTTTCCTTTCCCTACTGCCTCTGCCTTCTCTAGGTACATCCTCTCCCACTGAGGCCAGACAAGTCAGGCCTCTGGTATATATGTGCTTGGTCCTCAGATCACCCATGGATACCCCATTATGTTAAATGTCTGTTTTCTGATATTTCCTGTCATTTATTATTAGTTATTCAGTAATGTGGAAGAAGTTGAGTAATGAATTAAGTGGTAAACTCTGAAGGATGTTCAAGGAAAATTATCATCTTCAGATATGTAAAATTTAATTAAAATTACATAAAGGTCATTGAGGAAACTCCAAACAATAACACTGTATTTTCACCACATTTTTGATGACTATCATAAAAACAGTAGCAACTAGATATGAAGATAAGGCAAATATCTAGATGATGAAATTATCTTAACTAAAGTAGCAAAATAATAACTGAGCTTGAGATCAAAATAATATTAACTATACATAGTGTTTACATTTTTATTGGTTATATTGGTTATTTTATTTATTTGCATTTCAAATGTTTTTCCTCCACAAACCTCCTATCCCATCCCTCCTCCTTCTTGCTTCTATGAGGGTGCTCCCCTACCCACTAACCCACTTCTGTCTCACAACCCTAGCATTCCCCTACACTGGGCACTGGGCCTCCACAAGAAGGCCTCCCCTCCCAATGATGCCAGATAAAGCCATCCTCTGCTGTATATGCAGCTGCAGCCATGGGTCCCTCCATGTGTACTCTTTGGTTGGTGTTGTAGTCTATGGGAGGTCTGGGGATGGGGTTGTCTGGTTGGTTGATATTGTTCTTCTTATGGGGTTGTAAACCCCTTCAACTCCGTCAGTTCTCCTCTAACTCCTCCACTGGGGTCCCCATGCTCTGTATGATGGTTGGTTGCAAGCATCTATATCCATGTTCATCAGGCTCTGGTAGAGCCTGAAGGAAGGATTCACTTGGATTCTGAAAAATGCAGGAGTAGTTTAAACAAACATATTATGAATATACATATGTATATATGTATATATATATATATGTATATATGTCACAGTCAACCACATTACATTAATAAAAATAAAAGAAAAGTAACAAATTTTTAAGGAAGTAATCAATTTCAACACTGTGGCACAATGTCCCTCAAAGCCTTGTTGTATGTCTGGTAGTTTGAAACTAGTACCAATAGGGAGCTAAGACATGTTTTGGCCCCTGTGTTTGCCTCTGGTCCCTGGGTAGGTTTTGATTTTTCAGATAATAATATGACTTTCAGGTCATATTATTGTATTTAATGTTTTATCTGTCAGACACTTTTCTGTGATTATGTCGTAGAGATACTAGTTCCTGTTAAGTAACAGCTTCTGGAGCCATATTATTTCAGTTCAGAACAGTTATCAGTGTTACTGATCTGAACTCTTTCCCCCCTTTTACAAAATGGGAAGGTTAAAAATACTACTACTTCTTGAAAGGCAGGATGTTAGTGGATGGGAACTGACTAATACTGGAGTAAGTGTAATTTAAATGATAACGAGTAATCAGTTAATTCTATTATTATAATTCATGCTTACTTGCTTTTCTTTTCTTTTCTTTTTACTTTTTTATTTCTTTGGAGACAGACTACCACTTGATAACCCTGGCGGGACTGGGTCCTGGATTATATGGATCACGGTGGCCTAGAGCTCATGGCAGATCTGCCTCACCCTCACAAGCATTGGGGTTATAAGCATAAGGAACCCATTCCTTTTATAAACCATCCTTGCAAATGTGCTGCAGGTCTGCCTCTTCCATTGTTGACATTTTTGTTCGACTATTTTACATTTATTGCACAATGCAGTTACATAGTAACACAAAATATTCAATTTATGTCTTTTATGTGTATGTGTAGTTTATTGTTCAGAAAATTGTTCCCTCCCAGACAAGATGGATAAAATGGAAATCATTAAATTAGTTGTTGATTTCGCTGTTTCTTTTGATATTATTATAAGTTGGGCCAGCATGCACCATCTGGGTAAAGTCTGTCCTTGCATCTGCTATGGCTGAGGGAGGATCTAGCATAAGATTCTTTACCTATATGTCTCTAAACTGCAGATATGGGATGTAGATCCTGGGATTTTGCTGTCTTAGCATCTAGAAGTCAAAGTTTGATTTCTGATGCTATAACAAGAACCAGAGGAGTTGTGAGGGGGGAACAAGCCCTATACAAGCCAGACTTGGCTTCTACCTCATCTGATAACTGGATATAGTCAAGGGCAAGGGTAATCAGGAGTGCACCAGAGTTCAGTTCACAAAATAAGTAGGATGTGGTTAGATAGAGTTATGGTTAGGTCTGGAACCCAGAACTCCAGTTTTCTTTTACAATTTCCATAATAGAAATAATGTAAACAAATGCCAATCTCTTCTTCCTCCCAAATCCCAAATATGGTTTACGATAATTCTAAGTGAAACTACTGTGACATAAAATAAGTTCTTTTATATAATATATAATATAGTGTCTAAATAATTTTTCAATAATATTTTAATGTGTACAATTTTGATAGTTATTTAAGTTGGCCAAAAATGAATATAGCATCCTTTAGTAATTCTCAAATTGTTTTCCTTAGTGATAGCTTTGGCCATATCTATTATAAAATCTATTGAATTCTTATAATTGAACCACATTTCACCGTGATTGCTTCCATTTTCTTACTCCTGGATCTCAGTGATAAAATGTCTGTACTTAATTTAAGTGTGTGGAGAATCATGCCAGGAACTCTGTAATAGAAGCCACACATTATGTAATGGGTCAGTGTGTGTGTGTGTGTGTGTGTGTGTGTGTAACATACCTAGGTTGTACATATTGCCCATAAGGCATATATCTGGCATGTTAAGCAGAGGTTTCTATTACCTCTATTACTTTCTATTTCTATGAGCATCTGGAAATGTTAACAATGAGACTGGCAGCAATATTCAACTGAATGCTATCGAGTCTTCAAAAAGAAAGCAAAGTCCTTTGTTACACAGTGACAACAAAATTTGCTATGACTGCAATAATTGTATCTTAAACCCTAGTGTTTATTCAGTTTATATAAAATTACTATAATTTTTAAATAACCATGTTGTTATGTGAAACCTTTCACCTTCTTAAAGTCCTCAGGAAGAATATGGATGCTAGGTGCCTTTAATTTTCCTAACCTGATTTTTTAAAAACTTAATTGTGTGTGTGTGTGTGTGTGTGTGTGTATGTATGTGTGTGTGTTCCTGATTAGATGTGTACCATGTTCATGCATGAGTCACAATAGCTGTCCCATAACCTAGAACTGGAGTTACAGATGGTTGTTAGCTGTCATGTGGGTGCTAAGTATTGATTTCATATCCTCTGCAAAAGCACTTGGTGCTTTTAATCACTGATCAATCTCTACAGTCTCATAGTCTGATTTTTAAGTAATATAAAATTTATATCTACTTATGTGGAATTTATTCATATTTTAAAAGGCTAGAAAATAAAAATAATATACTTCTAATGGCTCTATAGTATACTCGTATGGAATCTGCAATATAATATATGCATATTTGTTGGAAACAAAGCCTTAGGTAAAATATTTCAAGAAGAAAGTTAAGTAATTTGCCTTTTCTCAACAATGTGTTACTGTAATTCGATTTTGTGACAGGAGGTTTAGTATACTGAAATATTTCTTTTGAAGTCTTGCACTCTCTTCATTGTACAGGACAGAGAAATTTAGACAGGCACAGGCATAAACATGAGGAGAAGGAATGAGGAGTGATTAATCTAACCCAAACAATACTGTCATTTCAGTTGTGACCTAATATAACTAACATTTCCAATGAAGCCAATGTAGATATTTGTTTACACCACAGAGAATAAGCATATAATAAAGATAACTGGTGTAGTTGTAATCAAATTCCTACTAGATTCATTTGCTCTCTTTCATATAAAATTCACATGGTATCACTGACCATCTGCATTCACTGTGGAGGGCAGTGAAATGTGGACACATCTTTTCTCTGGCAAAACACAATGACAGATACTGATGCTAGAATAGAAGAAAATGACTGCAACAAAGTTTTTAGAGAATCAAATAGAAACTCTGACTGCTTCATACATTGTTGAAATTGTATATTCCTTTCTGTATTGAGATTGAAATAGATTTCCCAAACAGAAATGCTGATGAATTCATTTTAAATACATCTATTTGAAATCCTCAGAGATTTACCTTACTTGGTAGCAAGTTGTGATCAGTCAAAAACAAGGAAAGGGAAGTTAAAAAGAACTAGATCAGCATTTATGCATTTGTAGATACGTCTCAAAGTTATTCTATTTGTCTCTAAGCCATCTGCTCTGATAATGACTCTTGTCTATTGAGAGTGCTTGCAAATCTGCTTTAACCAATATTCTAAACTTCCCTAATTAATTTCTCCATTTCCCACAGCCTCCTTTCTCTTCATCTGGATTTCCACATGTTAATGCCCATGGCTTCCGAGTTGATGCATGCCTACATACTATCTAATAAAACCTGGATGTGTAAAAGATTGTCCCATCCGTAATTGATATTTGGAGACAGGGATTTTCTAGAGAAATAAGAAGAAAAATTGCAGTATCAAGAACTTTGAATTTATTGAGGCAATAGAAGTTATCAAATATATTCACAAAAATTTATTTGCATATTGTCTTAGTCAGGGTTTCTATTCCTGCACAAACATCATGACTAAGAAGGAAGTTGGGGAGAAAAGGGTTTATTCAGCTTACATTTCTACATTGTTATTCATCACTAAAGGAAGTCAAAACTAGAACTCAAGCAGATCAGGAAGCAGGAGCTGATGCAGAGGCCATGGAGGAGTGTTACTTACTGGCTTGCTTCCCCAGGCTTGCTCAGCTTGCTTTCTTATAGAACCCAAGACTAGCAGCCCAGGGATGACACCACCCACAATGGGCCCTCCCCTTTTGATAACCAGCTGAGAAAATGCCCCACAGCTGGATCTTATGGAGGTACGTCCCCAACTGAAGCTCCTTTCTCTTTGATAACTTCAACCTCTGTCAAGTTGACACACAAAACCAGCCAGTACACATATTAATCTCCCATGAATTTAGTTATATTTTCTTAATTGTTACTCTTATTTTGAGATGAGGAATCCTACAAGACTTAATTAATGTGCCAAAGGACCCACAAGAATTAACATGGCTTATTTTTAGAGTAAGTCATTTTCATAAATGACTGTTCATAATTTTGTTTCTTTCTACATATGTGAAAATCAAAAGTGAAGCAAGAACACAACGTGAAAGAAAGGAAATGACTCTAGGGAAAGAATAAGTACACTTATCTTCCCTAGTTAAAGGTCGAAGATGGACAGTATACACACACACACACACACACACACACACACACATATATATATATATATATAAAGTTCCCAGATGCTCTTTAAAACTTATTCGCACATATAAGGCTATATATAGGTATATATAGCCATATATGTGCGAATAAGTCTTCATATGCTAAGAGTTTATTCAACAGGACAGAATGCCATCCTGAAAGCCATGATAAACTTCAATTCATTTTAAAAATTGACAATCAGATAATTAAACACCATACTTTGCAAGTGATTAAATATTTTCACAAAGTAAAAACCAAACAAAATAAAACAGAAAGAATATAGAAAACAGTACAAAGAGGTGAAAAAGATCCAAGTGCATTGTTGTTAACATTGGTTAAATGACTGATTTAAAAACAATTTAAGTGCTCGCTTCGGCAGCACATATACTAAAATTGGAACGATACAGAGAAGATTAGCATGGCCCATGCACAAGGATGACATGCAAATTCTTGAAGCGTTCCATATTTTTTAATCAAAACCCCAAATGTACTAAACAAAGAAAGAATATTAAAGGCAGTAAGAGAAAAAGGACAAGTAATATATAAAGGAAGACCTATCAGAATTACACCAGACTTCTCACCTGAGACCATGAAAGCTAGAAGATCCTGGGCAGACCTCATGCAGACCCTAAGAGAACACAAACTTCAGCCAAAACTACTATACCCAGCAAAACTCTCAATTGCCATAGATGGGGAAACCAAGTTATTCCACGACAAAACAAAATTTGCACGATAGTTATCTACAAACCCAGCCCTACAAAGGATAATAGGGGAAAAATACCAACACAAGGGAGAAAACTACACCCCAAAAGAAACGAGATAGAAACCCCATCTCATCCAACCCAAAAAAAGAGAACCACTCAACTACACACACAAAAAAAAAATAACGCCCAAAATGTCATGAAGTAATAATTACTATTCCTTAATATCTCTTAACATCAATGGACTCAATTCCCCAATAAAAAGACACAGACTAACTGACTGAATACGGAAACAGGACCCTACATTTTGCTGCATACAGGAAACACATCTCAGTGTCAAAGACAAACACTACCTTAGAGTGAAACGCTGGAAGACAGTTTTACAAGCAAATGTTCTCAGGAAACAAGCCGGAGTAGCCATCCTAATATCAGATAAAATTGACTTTCAACCTAAAGTCATCAAAAGAGACTCAGAAAGTCACTTCTTGCTTGTCAAAGGGAAAATCCACCAAGAAGAATTCTCAATACTGAACATCTATGCACCAAATGTAAGGGCACCCTCATTTGTAAAAGAAACTTTACTAAAGCTTAAAGCACACACAGCACCAAACACAATAATTGTAGGCGACTTCAACACACCACTCTCCTCAATGGACCGATCAGGAAAGCAGAAACTAAACAGGGACACAGTGAAACTAATTGAAGCTTTGGACCAATTGGATTTAACAGATATATATATAGAACATTCCATCCTAAAGCAAAAGAGTATACCTTTTTCTCAGAACCGCATGGGACCTTCTCAAAAATTGATCATATAATTGGTCACAAGACAGACCTCAACAAATACAAGAAGACTGAACTAATCCCATGTCTCCTATCGGATCACTATGGAGTAAAAGTGGTCTTCAATGGCAAGAAGAACAACAGAAAGCCCACATACACATGGAAACTGAACAATACTCTACTCAATGACACTTGGTCAAGGAAGAAAGAAAGAAAGAAAGAAATCAAAGACTTTTTAGACTTCAATGAAAATGAAGGTACGACCTACCCAAATCTTTGGGACACAATGGAAACAGTGCTAAGAGGAAAACTCATAGCCCTGAGTGCCTCCAAAAAGAAACTAGAGAGAGCATACAATAGCAACCTAACAGCACACCTGAAGGCCCTGGAACAAAAAGAAGCTAAGGGCTGAAATCAATCAAGTAGAAACAAAGAGAACCATACAAAGAATCAACAAAACCAAGAGCTGGTTCTTCGAGAAAATCAACAAGATAGATAAACCCTTAGCTAGACTAAACAAAGGGCACAGAGACAGTATCCAAATTAACAAGAATTAGAAATGAAAAGGAGGAGATAACAACAGAAACTGAGGAAATTCAAAAGATCATCAGATCCTACTACAAAGGCCTATACTCAACTGGAGAATCTGGAGGAAATGGACAATTTCCAAGACAGATACCAAATAACAAAATTAAATCAGCATCAAGTAGATCAGCTAAACAGTCCCATAACCCCTAAAGAAATAGAAGGGGTTATAGAAAGCCTCCCAACCAAAAAAAGTACGGGACCAGATGGTCTTAGTGCAGAATTCTACCAGACCTTCAAAGAAGATTTAACACCAATACTCTTCAAACTATTCCACAAAATAGAGACAAAAGGAACACTGCCCAACTCATTCTTTGAAACCACAATTAACGCTGATACCTAAACCACAAAAAGATCCAACAAAGAAAGACAACTACAGGCCAATTTCTCTTATGAATATTGATGCAAAAATACTAAATAAAACTCTTGCCAACCGAATCCAAATCATTCACCATGATCAAGTAGGCTTCATTCCAGGGATGCAGGGATGGTTCAATATACGGAAATCCATCAATGTAATCCACTACATAAACAAACTAAAAGAAAAAAAACCACATGGTCATCTCATTAGATGCTGAAAAAGCATTCGAAAAATTCAGCATCCTTTCATGCTAAAACTCTTGGAAAGAGCAGGAATTCAAGGCCCATACCTAAACATAGTAAAAGCAATCTACAGCAAACCAGTAGCCAACATCAAAATAAATGGAGAGAAACTTGAAGCAATCCCACTAAAATCAGGGACTAGACAAGGCTGCCCTCTCTCTCCATATCTTTTCAATATAGTACTTGAAGAGCAATTAGACAACATAAGGAAGACACAGGGATACAAATTGGAAAGGAAGAAGTCAAAGTATCATTATTTGCAGACAATATGATAGTCTACTTTAGCGACCCAAAAAACTCCACCAGAAAACTTCTACAGCTGATAAACAACTTCAGCAAAGTGGCTGGTTATAAAATTAACTCAAGCAAATCAGTAGCCTTCTTGTACTCAAAGGACAAGCAGGCTGAGAAAGAAGTTAGGGAAACAACACCCTTCACAATAGCCACAAACAACATAAAGTACCTTGGCGTAACTCTGACCAAACAAGCAAAAGATCTCTATGACAGGAACTTCAAGTCCTTGAAGAAAGAAATCGAAGAAGACCTCAGAATACGGAAAAATATTTCTTGCTCCTGGATTGGCAGGATCAATATAGTAAAAATGGCCATCTTGCCAAAAGCAATCTACAGATTCAATGCAAATCGCATCAAAATCCCAAATCAAATTTTCAGAGATCTAGAAAGAGCAATTCTCAAATTCATCTGGAGCAACAAAAAACCTAGGATAGCTAAAACTATTCTCAACAATAAAAGGACTTCTGGGGGAATCAATATCCCTGACCTCAAGCAGTACTACAGAGCAATTGTGTTAAAAACTGCATGGTATTGTTACAGCAACAGGCAGGTAGATCAATGGAATAGGATTGAAGACCCAGAAATGAACTCACAGACTTATGGTCACTTGATCTTTGATAAAGGAGCCACAACCATCCAGTGGAAAAAAGATAGCCTTTTCAACAAATGGTGCTGGTTCAACTGGAGGTCAACATGCAGAAGAATGCGAATTGACCCACTCTTATCTCCTTGTACTAAGATCAACTCCATGTGGATCAAGGACCTCCACATAAAAGCAGACACACTGAAACTATTAGAAAAGAAACTCTGGAAGACCCTGGAGGACATTGGCACAGGGGGAAAGTTCCTGAACAGAACACCAATAGCTTATGCTCTAAGATCAAGAATTGACAAATGGGACCTCATAAAATTACAAAGTTTCTGTAAGGCAAAGGACACTGTCAGAAGGACAAAACTGCAACCAATAAAGTGGGAAATGATCTTCACCAACCCCACATCCGACAGAGGGCTAATATCCAATATATACAAAGAACTCAAGAAGTTAGACCCCAAAGAACCAAATAACCCTATCAAAAAATGGGGTACAGAGCTAAACAAAGCATTTTCACCAGAATTTTGGATGGCCAAGAAACACATTAAGAGATGTTCAACATCATTAGTCATCAGGGAAATGCAAATCAAAACAACCCTGAGATTCCACCTCACACCAGTCAGAATGGCTAAGATTAAAAACTCAAGAGACAACAAGTGCTGGTGAGGATGTGGAGAAAGAGGAACACTCCTCCACTGTTGGTGGGATTGCAAAATGGTAAAACCGCTCTGGAAATCAGTGTGGTGGTTCCTCAGAAAATTGGGCATGTCACTTCCAGAGGACCCTGGCATACCACTCCTGGGCATATACCCAGAGGATTCCCCTACATACAATAAAGACACATGCTCCACTATGTTTATAGCAGCCTTGTTTATAATATCCAGAAATTGGAAGGAGCCCAGGTATCCCTCAAAAGAGGAATGGATACAGAAAATGTGGTGTATTTATACAATGGAGTACTACTCAGCAATTAAAAATAATGAACTCATGCAATTTGTAGGTAAATGGTTAGATCTGGAAAATATCATCCTAAGTGAGCTAACCCAATCACAAAAGAATACACATGAAATGCAATCACTGATAAGTGGATATTAATGAGCCCAGAAGCCCTAAAAGCTCAAGGCACAATTAGCAAGTCAAATGACTCCCAAGAAGAAGAAAGGAGAGGACCCTGGGCCTGTAAAGATTGGATCCAGTTTTGTAGACCCAGAACAGAGAAATCCTGGGGGGGGGGATGATTGGGGACTAGCTTGGAGGGAGAGGAATTATGGGACATATGGTGGGGGGGAACTGGGAAAGGGGAAAGCCTTTGGAATGTAAACATAGAATATAGAAAATAAAAATTAAATAAAAAAAAGAAAAAAAAAAAGAAAGTCGCTTGTGACTGGGAATGTTGTAAACAGAAAAAAAAATTTAAAACACCAAACACAATAGTAAAGAATTCTTCAGTTATTCTATAGCAAGCACCACTTCTTTATATCCTGTTGTTTGGTTATTGCTAACCACTGGTGACACTAATCCCATGCTCTATTTGTTAAAAATATTCCCCTAACAATTATCTATTAAATGTTACTAAAATTCTTGAGAAATATTCTATTAATATCTTTCTGCCTTTAACTTTGGTATAAGTAAACTATACTTGAAAAACAAGCATCTTCACTGAATTTAGGGGGCTGAAAGCAAGGGACACAAAAGACGAATTTTTCGTTCTGAGAAGAACTCAGCAAGAATAACTCCTTAGTCACGTTACACTAGTTTATACCACAATTTTTTTAGACAGTTTTACTATGTAACCAGTCAGGAACTCACAATATAGACCAGATATGTTTGCCTCTCACTCTCAACAGCTGACTGAAGACCCACAATGCCTGACTATGCATTATACTTTCAAATGATTATCTTAATAAAGAGTCACTATTATTCTGCTAAGTGGTTATAGTATTAAGCAGACTCCTAATGACCTATCATTATATCCATAGAGAAAGAGGTTAGTGTATCTGCCCATTGTCATCACAGAAGCTAATTTTTCCCCTTCAGCAATTAGTGCAACTAGTCAAGTATCAGAGAATAAGAGATTATAGAATAGTCAGGTCTAGGTGCTCTATCTGTGTCACACCACTGTCATAGAAGACTTAGAAGATGAACAGAAAGCATCTAAGACCCAGACGTGCTATATGACAACAAGAAAACTGTGCTTTCTGGACACTATAAGACAGTTGGGCATATGAATTCACAACATTTGAAACACCAAGCAGAAAACCTGCCTAAGCCCAAGACAGAGAAATCCCCAAATGGAAAGTATAGGAGAATTTCCTCTGCTAGAGTATGCATTTAAATTAGGACCATTGATTTCAACAGTGAAAAAAAAAGTGCAACAATTTACAGAATGTCAGTGACATTACTGCATATGAGACCCAATTAGATAATTGAATAATAGCAAAATAAATAAATTATATATGTATATATAATTTGTTTAACATGAAAGTCCTGCATTTAAGGTACTATGATCTGCTGACATATAATTTAAAAACGAATACATTAAATTGGTGTCAACCTTCACACTGCAGTTTATATTAAATCAGATGTTAGAATTGTCCATGGTGAGATGTGTTATCCCTAGACCCATGGGATTTTTCACAATGAACTCAGCATAAGGAATTTGAGAACTTGTCTGAAACAATGTTTTGCAGAATTAAGTTGGGTTACTTAAAATATATGTGTGTTTTCTATTCATTTTAATAATTTAAAATTTATATATGGTTGATTTAGAAATTTTATACACATAAATAAAATATACTTTATTTAGTTTTGTTAAAGTTCTCAGTTAATTTTTTGAACATATTATATTTTCAAATAAACCAACTTTCACATGAAATCTAATAAATATAAATTAAGAATAATATATATTTATATATAATAAATGTATATGACTATAAATATGAAATATATTCTTGAGTCATGAAATCAATAATATTCACTTTACTGCATATAGAACATTGCAAATTGTAAAAGCTGATATTTATGACAGCTAAGAAATTTATATCCTAAATTTTATTACTATGCTAATATACAGCTCTCCCTCAATATGATATTTCAACTCTGTTCCAAACTTTTTCAAGTTTTCAAGGTATTTTTCAAAGACTGTGAATGAATAATCAAGAAAGTATGTTGTATTAAAAATACATTGCTTTAAGTTGGACATGCATCTTATAATGAAGTATGTTTCTTTTTCAAGGATCCCATGCTACTTTATTTTATCATGCTACTTCTCTTGTATTTTGGTATTGTATTCTCTTCTTCCTGGTATTACTAATCATTATCGTTTTAAGTCTGATATTGAAAACTAAGCTTCTGACATTACAGTGGGTATCTGTTTAGAGGAAATGTTTTCAAAAGGAAACATACTTTCAGTAGATTTCTAGGTTCTGTGGTTTATAGCAAGAAATGTATTCCTCTCTTCATAGGCAAAGTCCTAAGATTAAGGACTTGGGACCCATCTCAGTTATGAGTTCAGAGTCAACTAGACTACCTGAGGCCCTTGTTAAAAATGAAGCTAAAATGAGAGAGTTCTAAATTCACTCTGATAATTTTAAACTTATTTGCCAATTACTTTTCTGTTACTCTGAGAAAGTACCATGATCAAATGCAACTTAAGGAATATATATATATATGTATGTATATATATATATATATATATACATACATATATATGTATATATATATACATACATATATATATACATACATATATGCGTGTATATATATACTTACACATATACATACATACACATATACATATATACATACATACATATAGACATACACATATACATATACATATATGCATATATACATACATATATGCATATATACATACATATATACATATACACATAAATACATATATGCATATAAATACATATATACAAATAAATACATGTACATATATACATATATGCATATATACACATATACACATATACATATATACATATATTACAGTTCTAGAAGGCTTTACTTTTGTGGATGAAATGTTATGGTTTCAGGAGATAAAACTGGCTAATCACATTTTATCCCCTCATGAGGGGCAGAGAGAAGGAATAAGAAGGAAAACAAGGCTATAAAACTTCAAAACCTGTTCCCAGGGACACACTTTCTCCAGCATGTCTCTGTCTGCTAATGATCCCAAGACTTCCCCAAATAATGCCATCAATTAGAATCCAAGTGTTCAAATGCATAAGCCTATAGGGGAAGTTTTTTATTAAATACTATACATCTTCTTGCAAACTAACAGTGTAGCTATGATACAGGAAAAATTATTCTCTGTGCTGGTACAGTCATTTGCTGGACAAAATATAGAGAACATGGACTGATTGCTCTATCTGTTCTCTTTGACTACAAAATCAAGGATGATGTGAAATGACCTAGGTGCAATTTGTGCACATGATAAACTTATTTCAGTCCTGTGTAATCCCAAGCTAGATGGTCGAAATATTAAAACTAAACTATGAGTAAAGGCACCTATCATTTCCCAGGAAGGACACATTATCTCCATTAGCTTCAAAGGGAAATAAACTTACATTCTGTCTTGTGGATTAGACTACTGACTATAAACCTAAAATGTCTTCAACATAGATAAACTTGAAAACATGTTCCAGAAAATGATAACTTTCCTCCTGAGAACAGCAGGTACACTAGACATTTCTGAAGGTTTTTTCAAACATTAACCACCGAGAGTTCATAGAAATTTTACCTCGAGAATACTTGTCCTTTAGCTACTTCAATTCAATACGAACTGCAGCAAAATCTGATACCTTTTCCCCTAAAGGTCTAAATAAAGTGGATGCCAACAGGCCTCCAAGAAGTCTAGGGAGGTCATGCTTCAGAACAGGTTCAACTCTGTTCTGTTCCCTCTAAAGAACATTTATTATAGTGTATATGGCTCTCATAAAAAGGCACTTGTTCTTAGACACTAAATACAATGTATTTGTTTACATTCAGTCTTGAATTTGTAGAAGATTTTAATCCAGCAAAATGGGTCTCTGGAAGGGACCATACTCCCTAGATTACAGCATGATCTGGCTGGAGTACAGACACACCCTTACTACACACCTGAAATTCCTAACAATGAAGATAAAGTTAGTGTATAGAAGGAAGCAGCCATGTTTTAAAGTGACATCTAATTGAGGGGCACACAAAGTGCTGAATCAGAGAAAGATTTGGCAGAATAAGTCAGAGATAAGATATACCAACTCTCACAAGAATACTACAGGGAAAAGAAGCTGATTATAAGCAGAGAGAGAGAGAAAAATAAAAGGGTTGTGGTTTGTGGTAAGTGGTATGTGTATATGACACCTTGACAGAGACAGGTTACAGAGAAAACAAGTTGAGGTCTTCACAAGGTAAAGACAGAACAATCCAGAGAATGAGAATGAGCCAGAAGATTAGAACATATTGTCAAAGTTAGAATAAGTCCAGGCAGAGAAATTCAGTTATAAACCAAGAAAAGCTAGATTTAGTTGGTCAGATTGGAAAATCAGATTGCATAGAGGCTAGAAGCTTCTAAGCCTAGGTCTAGGAATAGTTAGAACAATGAAAGACGTGCTCTAGGCTCATCCCACACCATGCATTTGTACAGCTTGGGGAAGGCTCTCATTTTGTCATGCCATCTGGGCAATAAAAATAACATCTATATCTGGTGATTTATGTGATGTAGAAGTAGAAAGCCCACCAACATTGTAGAAAGCAGAGGACATCTGAAAGAAATGTCATTGATGAAAGAAGTCATCTGACAGAAAACCATACAGAAAAAATTTGCCTGAATCATCTCCATAGAATGTATTAGTTCTTCAACTCTAAAGTTGCAGGAGCCTCTGAGACAACAAATTACAATAAGCCACCCCTAAAAAGAGTTTTAATTATATGGACATTCTCTTATACTTTAAACGGGAAAAATTCCTAATAACTAATGATGTTGAGCATTTCTTAAGGTGCTTTTCAGTCACCTGAAGTTCTTCAGGTGAAAATTCTTTGTTTAGCTCTGAACCCCATTTTTAATAGGGTTATTTGATTCTCTGGGGTCTAATTTCTTGAGTTCTTTGTATATAATGGATATTAGACCTCTGTCTGATATAGGGTTGGTGAAGATATTTTCCCAATTTGTTGGTTGCCATTTTGTCCTTTTGACAGTGTCCTTTATCTTACAGAAACTATGTAATTTTATGAGGTCCCATTTGTCAATTCTTGATCTTAGAACATAAACTATTGGTGTTCTGTTCAAGAACTTTTCCCCTGTACCCATGTCCTCCAGGGTCTTCCCCAGTTTCTTTTCTATTAGTTTCAGTGTGTGTGGTTTTATGTGAAGGTCCTTGATCCACTAGGAGTTGAGCTTAGTACAAGGAGATAAGAATGGATCAATTTGTATTCTTCTGCGTGCTGACCTCCAGTTGGACCAGCACCATTTGTTGAAAAGGCTATCTTTTTTTCTCTGGATGTTTTCAGCTCCTTTTTTGAAGATCAAGTGACCATAGGTATGTGGGTTAATTTCTGGGTCTTCAATCCTATTCCATTGATGTACCTTCCTGTCACTGTACCAATACCATGCAGTTTTTAACACAATTGCTCTGTGGTATTGCTTGAGATCCAGGATACTGATTGCCCCAGAAGTTCTTTTACTGTTGGGAATAGTTTTAACTATCCTGGCTGAGAGTTCACCTCACACCAGTCAGAATGGCTAAGATTAAAAACTCAGGAGACAGCAGGTGTTGGCGAGGATGTGGAGAAAGAGGAGTACTCCACTTCCACTGCTGGAGGGAATGCAAGTTGGTACAACCACTCTGGAAATCAGTCTGGTGGTTCTTCAGAATGTGGAGAGCGGGTGTGGAGGCAGGCCCAAGATGGCGCTTGGGACTCTGGCCAAGTCTCATGACTAACACCTGATTTCCTCCTGCTCCCGAGTTTGCCACACCTTTCCAGATGTACTGCGCAGGTGCACCCGATAATGCAGTATCAGACCATGTTATGTGGACCTATCCACAGAGACAATGTAAAGTGGACTGATGGGGTGGAGCTAGAGGAGATAAAAGGATGTGCTGGGGGGGGCTGAGAAAGGGGGAAACCCTTTTTCCTGCATTCATGCTGTAAGGATCCTGAATAAACCGCTTTGAGAAGAACACTGTGTTGTCGCTCTTTTATGTGGGGCGGAGATAGTAGCGACATCAGAAAACTGGGCATGTTCTGTAGTACTGCTTGAGGTCGGGGATATTGATTCCCCCAGAAGTCCTTTTATTGTTGAGAATAGTTTTAGATATCCTGGGTTTTTTGTTACTCCAAATGAATTTGAGAATTGCTCGTTCTAGATCTATGAAACAACCCTGAGATTACACCTCACACCAGTCAGAATGGCTAAGATTAAAAACTCAAGAGACAATAGGTGCTGGCTTGGATGTGGAGAAAGAGTATCATTCCTCCATTGTTGGTGGGATTGCAAGATGGTACAACCACTCTGGAAATCAGTATGGCGGATCCTCAGAAAATTGGGCATGACACTCCCAGAGGACCCTGTCATACCACTCCTGGGCATATACCCAGAGAATTCCCTGGCATGCAATAAGGACACATGCTCCACTATTTTCATAGCAGCCTTATTTATAATAGCCAGAAGCTGGAAAGAACCCAGATGTCCCTCAATGGAGGAATGGATGCAGACAATGTGGAATATTTACTCAATGGAATACTAACTACTCAGAAATTAAAAAAAAAATGAATTCATGAAATTCTTAGGCAAATGGTTGGAACTGGAAAATATCATCCTAAGTAAGGTAACTCATTCACAAAAGAACACACATGGAATGCAGTCACTGATAAGTGGATATTAGCCCAGAATCTCTGAATACCCAAGACACAACTCACATATCAAATCATTCCCAAGAAGAAGGAAGAAGAGGGCCCTGGTCCTGGAAAGGCTTGATGAAGCATTGTAGAGGATTGCCAGGACAGAGAAGTGGGAGGGGGTTGATTGGGGAATTGGTGGAGGGAAGAGGGCTTATGGGACTTATGGGGAGGAAGAACTGGGAAGGGGAAAATCATTTGGAATTTAAACAAAGAATATAGAAAATTAAAAAAAAGGGGGTGGGACTCCATTTCAAATTCCTTGAGAGCAAGGGTAGGGCTTGAGGGAATAAAAACCTTACTTGAATAATCCATCACAGTCCTTATTGCAACTATAACCACTGGAGTAAACCCATCCTTACTTTCAATTGTAATCTTTATATACTTTCTCTCAAAAAAAAAGATTTAAAAATAGCTGTATATAAAGAAAAGAATAGCTACAAATGACAGTAAACTGGCTTAAGAGACAGAAGACAAAGGGAAAGAACAAAAAAGTGATTAATTGTGAACCCATGGTACCTAATGAAATTGAGGCTAAAAATGAACAATAGCCCATTGAACATACATCACCCCCACTTAATGAAATTTTGAGGAAATGTGCCCACTTCTATTAGCTTTATCAATTAGTCAAAAACAAATACCAGAAAATGGTGAAAACTCACAAAATGAAAAACTAATTTGGAATTCTGTTACGATCCATGACCTTAAACATTTTAAAGACTTAAAAACAATATATGGAACATACTCAACCTATGTTAGTGAGATGTTAAATATCTGAGATAACCAACACAGGATTATCCCCCAAGACTGCAAAGATTTAGCAGCTGTTGTACTGGAAGCTGGTTCTCACTTACAATGGCTGACATGGTGGCAAGAAGAAGTTATATTTGTGGAAAATCATAATAGGTCTAAAAGTATTAATATCATGAAAGATATTATTAGGTAGTCAATCTGCTGATTTACAAAAGCAGATGCAATTTGATGGCTCTACTATTATTCAATGTACTTCAGTGTCTGTAAGAGCCTGGGATAAAGTGGAGGAATAGTGAAAAGGATCTGTCATTCACAAAGATTATGCAAAGCCCCAGAGAGACTTTTACTGATGTTTTTACATAGGTTAATATCCAATATAACAGGGTAAGATCTGATCCAGATGGGAGACAGGCATTAGTTTAAACTTTAGCTTTCCACAATACAAATTGAGACCATAAAAAAGTTCTTACATCTTTAAAATCTTGATAAGCTCCCATGGTTGTTTGGATTAAAACTACTGTTAATATTAACCATAATGACTTTAATTGGATAAGCAATGACCAATAATCCTTAGATATCAAAATGTCCTTTGTTTTACCTGTGCGAGATGAGGTTGTTTGAAAAGAGATTTTAGGCAAGGTTTTCCTAGAAACTTCTCTAGAAGACATCAGACTTCCAGGATTTGTAGAAAGTAGGGGTAGGCTCTGAACTAGTGAATGCAAATAAGCAAGAGATATTCAAGGTAATCTCTTATGCAAGGTAATTCTTTTCTGATACTCAAAGGTATCCCTTTGAGATAATTCCATTAATATGGAAAATATTACCTCCAAGGAAATGCTCTAGGCTCAACCCAAACCTTGAAATTGCACAGCTTGGGTAGAGCTCTCATCTCACTTCATCTGAGAAAAAAAATCAACTTTTACATGAAGAAAGCTAAAGGTAAATTATTTATCCATTGTTGTTATTCTATAATGGAATAAGGCTACATAACCTTCTTCAATGCCTATATTTTCTCATTGTGTCCTGGATTTTCTGGATGTTTTGGGTTACAAGATTTTTGCATTTTGCCTTTGCTTTGACTGTTAAGTAAATGTTTTTATGGTACCTTCAGCACCTGAGATTTTCTTTTCTATCTCTCTTTTTTAATTGAATATATTCTTTATTTACATTTGATTTCCTTTTTCCTGGTTCTCCTCCCTGCAAAGGTCCCACATGCCCTTTTCTCTCCCCCTGTTCCCCCATCCACCCCTTCCCACTTCCCTGTTCTGGTACTCCCCTACACTGATGCATTGAGCATTTCCAGAACCAGGGTCCAATCCTTCCTTCTTGTAGGACATCATTTGGTATGTGGATTGTGTTTTTGGTGATCCAAGATTGTAGGCTAATATCCACTTACCAGTAAGTTCATACCATGGTATTCTTGTGAGACTATGTTACCTCACTTAGTATGATGTTCTCCAGCTCCATCCATTTCTCTAAGAATTTCATGAATTCATTGTTTCTAATGGCTGAATAGTACTTCATTGTGTATATATACCATATTTTTTTTGTATCCATTCCTCCGTTGAGGGACATTTGGGTTCTTTCCAGCTTCTGGCTATTATAAATAAGGCTGCCAAGAACATAGTGGAGCATGTATCCTTATTGCATGTTGGGGAATCTTCCGGGTATATGCCTAGGAGGGGTATGGCAGGGTCCTCTGGAAGTATTGTGTCTAGTTTTCTGAGGAACCGCCAGACTGATTTCCAGAGTAGTTGTACCAGCTTGCAATCCCACCAGCAGTGTAGGAGAGTTCCTCTTTCTCCACATCCTCCCCAACACCTGCTATCTTCTGAGTTTTTAATCTTAACCATTCTGACTGGTGTGAGGTGAAATCTCAGGGTTGTTTTGATTTGCATTTCTCTAATGACTAATGATGTTGAACATTTTTTTATGTTGCTTCTCAGCCATCCCAATTTCTTCAGGTGAAAAGTCTTTAGCTCTGTACCCCATTTTTTGATGCGGTTATTTGGTTTTCTGGGGTCTAACTCCTTGAGTTCTTTATATACATTGGATATTAGCCCTCTGTCAGATGTAGGGTTGGTGAAGATCTTTTCCCAATTTGTTGGTTGCTGATTTGTCCTTTTGACAGTGTCTTTTGACTTACAGAAACTTTGTAATTTTATGAGGTCCCATTTGTCTATTCTTGATCCTAGAGCATAAGCTCTTATATTCTGTTGTTGATGCTTGCTCGCATCTATGACTCTTGATTTCTTTCCAAAGTTTTCTAACTCCAGAGTTGTCTTCCTTTGTAATTTCTTTATTGTACCTACTTCCATTTTTAGATCCTGGATGGTTTTGTTCAGTTTTTTCACTTGTTTGTTTTTGTTTTCCTGTAATTCTTCAAGGGAATTTTGTGTTTCCTCCTTAAGGGCTTCTACCTGTTAACCCATATTCTTCTGTATTTCTTTAAGGGGGTTATTTATGTCCTTTAAATCCTCTATCAGCCTCATGAGCTGTGATTTTAAATCCAGTTCTTGCTTTTCCAGTGTGTTGGGGTATCTAGGACTTCCTGTTGTGGGATAATTGGGTTTGGATGGTACCATGTTGCATTGGTTTCTGTTGGTAATGGGCTTGTTTTGCCTTTTGACATCTGGTTATCTCTGGTGTTAGTTGGTCCTGCTGTCTCTGGCTGGAGCTTGTCACTTTGTGGTCCTGGAAGCTTGTCTCCGCGTCCATGGGAGACCAGCTCTTCCCTGGCACAGAGGGCTGTGGCTCAGCCCAGTTCCTGGGTTCAGATGCAGCCTGGAAAGACCCTGTCCTAGCTGTTCTGCCACTCCTGTGTTCCTTGTGCTCCTGGCTGTACAAGCCTGCACAGTCACTGGAGAGAAAATTGTGGTCTTAACTTCAAACCCGGGTTTCCCTCACTGTTCCTTAATAGTATACTCTACCATGTCCATATAGTTCCTCTGGGCTCTGTTCAGCTGAAGTTATTAATTGTCCAGCTGATGAAGGACTCTTTTCTTAGTGAGGTCTTCCTTTTCTCTGCCTGATCTGTAGAGAATGATCACAAATCTTCTACGAGAAAGATGTCACATTGTCCTTGGAAAACCTACAAGCTCAATATTCTCTTTCCAGATGATAAGAACCTGCCCAGTAAGTACCTGGTATTCATTTGAATGCCTCTCCATGTAAATGAGGCATTCACAGAACTTTAAACTCCAACTAGTACTTTTTTCAATAAATTATTTTTAATTCTCTTTACATCATTCCTCCCTCCTCTTGCCCCAATACCATCATCACAAATCCCTCTGCCAATTATCCCTCTCCTTCTCAGAGAAGGACGAGATCTCCTTGACTTCTATCCCACCCAGGGACATCTAGTTCCAGAAGGTATATCCTCTCCTACTGAGGCCCAAACAGGTAGTCTAGGAACCAGGCAGGGAAAGGAGAACAAGAGAGATCCACTCCAATTGTTAGGGGACCTACATGAAGACCAAGCTGCACATTTGTTACAAATGTGTAGGGGGACTTGGTGCAACCCCTGCCTGATCCCTGGTTGGTGGCCCAGTCTCTGCAAGCCCCCATAGCCTCAGGATAGTTGACTCTGTAGGTCACTTTGTAATGTCCTATACCCTATCAGGCTTGCTCAGTTCTATACTCCATTCTTCCACAAGAATCCCTGAGCTCTACCTGATGTTTAACTGTGGGTCCCTGTATCTGCTTTCATCCATGCTAGATGAAACCTCTCAGATGACAGTTATGCAAGTTTCCTGGTTGCAAGCATAGCAGAGTACCATTAATAGTGTCAAGGGGTTGCCTCTCTTGCATAGAATGGATCTGATATTGGTGCAGTCATTTGCTTTTCAGCTGATGAATTTACATATACCTTGAAAACTCCTTCCCACTCTTCAAGGTTCATATATAGTGCTTGGTCACTCCGAGTAAAGTGGATGCATACAAGCCTATAAAGGTGTGTGTATAGGCCAAGATAACCTAAGAGAGCTTTTTCATTAAAGTCCTTGTAAAAGGCCTTTTTCCCACCTGACACTCCATTCCCAGCCAGACTAGGATCTTGTAGACCCCACCCATTCCAGACTCTGTTTCATCCTCCCAGTCTGTTGTGCAGTGTTGCCTGGATACCCTGAGGGAAGGAGCATACACACACACACACACACACACACACACACACACACGCAGATCACAAAACTGCTTAAAATAAATGTTTTATGGAAGATTAATAAACATCTAGATTTTAGACAAATATTACATTTATGTATTTGTGTTGAGGAATACACAAGAAGCTATTGTCTTTAATATTCTTCTGAAGATGAGTCATTTGATTTCTTGTTTGTTTGCATAACAGTTAGAATAATGGAAATAGGAAATGTTTAAATGTAAGTTACCAATCACTGTATGAGATCAGCTGCTTTTTGTCAAAACAGTATCAACTATAAACTTCTTATTTTTTTCACAGTGTGTTCAAGTAGTGAGATTTTTTTTTCATGGTCAAGTGTTAAATTGACTTTTTCCAATGTCATCAGCCTATAATGAAAAATGTTTCCTAGTCAAGATCTGTGCCAGTATGTTGCAAATATACTTCATAAAACTTTGGGGCTCTCATGCAGGTGAAAAGTACTGCTTTTTCTTACAAGTTTTACTCATCTTGGAGATGAAAACCTCTGCATGGCCATACAAGAGTAAACTGGGAATCTTTTAGTTAATTAAAAAATTATGAAAAGTAAAATATTATAGAAGTATTCTGTTGTATTTATATTTATTGGAAGTTTTAAGGTATTTTCATGTTTGATTGAGCTTCTGCTATTACATGGCCTTTTGTAGAGAAAACACACAGTACCATTATTTGTATCTTGAGCCAATGTATGAATCACATCATTTTGATTATTTCTCTTGTATTATGTTTTCCTATGATGTTCACTGTTTGCCTAGGTAGATTATAAAACATTATCCTATTCTTCATTAGTTTATAAATCTAGTGACATAAATAAAACCACATGTTCTCCTTTGCAAGGTGTTCTTCCTAGACTTGAGAATATATGTTTTAATAAAAGAGAATTACTCGAACCAATGTACGGAGGGCATAGAAAACATGATTATTATTTTTCTCTTCTAAATTTGTGTCTTAAATATGAGTTCCTGGCTGTAACGTTTTTTCCAAACCTTTTTGAAAATGAATACAGCACTCTAATCCCACAATGCCATGTAGTTTTACAATTAAAAGTCAAGGTAAAACAAGAAAGAATGTAAAAGAGCAGTTTGAAAATATGAAAAGAATTGGAGGCCGATTAGAAATGTATAATGAACCATTCTCAATTCTTCCCAATGTGTGTGATTTCCAGCCAAAAGTTGCATAGTTAAACACAGGAGATGATTTTGTAGCATATAGTAGATATTTTGTAGCATATAGTCATAAAGTCATTTGCAAATTAAGAGGGAAAATACAATAAGGAATATATTGAAGTCATACTTGGGCAAGAGTGATTACTAGATAATCTATTTTTTTTCTTTCTAGTAGCAAACTGCTCTAAATCTAACAAACTCACTTCTGTGGGATCATGTGATTTTTATTGGGTTTAGAAGCCTTGGCTATTGATTTATTACTACACAATAATACATACTCTTTAAAATTAGAAAACTACTTTTTTTTAAAAAAAGGATTTATTTTTATTATTGTTATTTTTGTATATGTGGGTTTGAGTTATGTGGTGTGCACATGTCTGTGTAGACCAGAATAGAGTATAAGGTCTCCTGAACTTGAATTACAGGTGTTTGTGAAATGCTCACTTTGGTCCTAGGAACAGAACTGAGGACCTCTGGAAGAGTAGCAAATGCACTTAACAATTTGAACCAGCTCGGCAGCCTGAGGATTACCTTTAATTTTATTCAACTGATTTATTAATTGATATTGTTGTCTCTAAAGGTAAACATTATTTCAAGACTAATTCAATAAAAGGGACTTATTTACATTGTTTTATTTGAGAATTAAATTAGTTTTATGCACATCTGGTTTGGCTCTCTAATCTCTATAGTAAAAACTAAATTTGCTGCTAAATTGTTATCCTAAAGACAAAATTATAGCATAAAGATTTGGAGAAGGGCTCGGGAAGTAAAATGCTTGCTGCATGGGCTTAAAGACCTCTTGTTGGATATTCAGAACTAATGCAAAGCCAGATGAAGAAGTGCATAATGCTTACTTAAAAACTGGGAAGGCAGACAGATGCAAATTCCTACAACCTGCTTGCCAGCCATTGAAATTGCTAGTGGAATCGATAAGGCCTTATCCAGTTAGTGACCTTGTCTGACGAGAAGCTGGAGGATGCAGGGAGATGGCTCAGCAATGAGTATCACTGCTCTTCCACAGATCTGGATTCAGCTCCCAGCATCAACATGATAGCTCTCAACCACCTGTGATTCCAGTTCTAGGGGACATGATTCCCTCTTCTGGCCTCCACAGACACCATCCACATTCATGATGCATACATTCACACACAGACAAAACACAAATACATATAATTTTAATAGATTATGCATTAAGGAAACTGTTTACCATTTAGGGCTGGCCTACATGTGTACATACAAGCTTGTGCACTATTGTGTACATGTGAAAACACAACACTAGACATACTAATATTCCACACACAAAAATAATTAAAGCCTATTCAATACCTGAGATGCTAAAATAATTTAAAACATAAAATTAAGTGCTAAGAGAACCTTATTGCTTAAAGTATGGTCACAACAGAAAAACACATATTCCCAATAAATGTCTGCTAGTTGTTGATAGTGGTACATACTTAATATTGGGGATGGTTGCAATAATAGTTGTTTCTAGGTGATGTTTTAGGTGGCAGAGACTTTGTTACACATATTGTTAATGTTACAAAAAGAAATACAACAATTAAACAAGAAGATCTCAAATGTTAGTCATCTGAAAATTCACTGTTATGTTGAATGAATTTAAGTGACAAAGGCTTTTGTTCCACCAGGGGACATATCTATCTATCTAGGAAGCCCTTGCTTTTTCACATGTGCATGTGAACCACTTTATTTCTGCATGTGTACCACTTTATTTCATGAGCCGAAGACCAGTCCATATGGAGCAAGAACTGATTTAATCTATTTTGCATTACATTGTCTTTCTTCCTTTTCTAAAGAATCAAATTAAGAGTCAGTAGTGCTGATTTTGAATCAATCTGCTACACTTTTTTCCTTTGGAAAGGAGTTAGTTAGCAGTGTGCGTGTAACAGTACATCACTAATGTAGCCAAACTACCCAGCTGAGAGATTGCCCCTCATTATAGTGTTCAGGGCTTTTACCCACTTCTCTTCTTCCTCCTGTACCTAGCACTATGTCTGTGCCTGCAATAGAAATTTAAATATCTTTAGCTTTATTTTTGTCTTACTTAAAATTAAATACATAATACGGTTACATAGAACAATGTGTATCACAGAACAGAACCTCACTCTGTTTTAGAAGTAAAATATCACTGTAAGCAAAGAGCATCTGCCCTTTGCCTTTTGATTACTGGTAAAAATATTTTTTTTCAGAAAAAAACATGATTGTTAATACAATTGTTATGTAAAAAGTAACAGGCTTATATGTTAAACATTATTGTAAAGAATGAAGTATTAACATTGTGGATGTGTGCACTATCTACTGCATTATGTGTAGTTCATATGTAGCATAATATTCATGAGATGAAGAGCATGCACACACATACACAGACACACAAACACACACACATGCATATGGCTCTCAGCAGCATCAAGTCTGAGAATTCCACCTGTGCTGGTTTCTCACTGCTCAACAGAATGAATTTATCAACATTTCATTGCAGGGCAACTTTGGACACTTGCCTTTATTAGTCATTGGACTTATGCATTGTTGTTGTCCGCATGTCGACTGAATATTAGTAGCCATTTGTATTTTTATATAACCAGTGTTAAAAGACACAAAAACCCTTGCAGGATAAGTCATGTCAGATAGGTAATTTATTAAATTTTACATGTGAGCCAGCACTTGATCAAAATAGACAGTTTTGTGGGGATTTCTTTTGTTTTGTGTATGTGTGTGCATTTTTTTTGTTTGTTTGTTTGTTTTTGCTTTACTCTCCATTCTTGTACATCTGTTTGGTTCTTCTCTATAACACGCTCATCTCCAATTATGAATTGAGTTGAGCCCTTTCTCAGAAAGTTAGCACCCAGGATGCATACTCATCATTGAGCCTAACATTGCTTTTTGCCCTGTTTTCAATAATCTCTGTCTTTCACGTTATGTACTGAGACCTGTCCCTTAAATACTCTGAAAAAAGTAAAAATATTAAAATGAGATTGTGTTCTTGATTCTTGCTTTTCACTTTTTAATGTGCTCTAGTAAATTAAAAATGAAAATTGCACACAGATAATTAAAATCTTTATTTCACAACATATTAAGTTTTGTCACAAGTACAGTGATACATTTTTGCAAAGGTATGAGCCATAATTTAGTCTGTGATATAAACTAAGCAATATCATAAGTACATAATCTTTACTCAGTAGAAGGCCATAGTTTTAGCCATTAACAAATATTTTGACTACAAATGAAACTTTAAAAGTTCAGAAATTGTTTCTCTTCTTGTACCTTTTTATTTATATTTTGCAACTGATGTATGTAAAAATTAATTATATGGCTTATAACATGTACAGAAATATTGCAAAATTTACTTTGTAAGACTTGTAGCATAGTGAAATATTAGAATACAACAACATCATAGTGCATGAAAGTAACAAGAGGAAAAAAATTATGTAACTTTTGGATTGAAACTAAGGGAGAAAAAGCTATCAAGAATCATCCAATGGGCCCAGCTGGCGGTGGGGAAGCCGGAGGGTCACCCAGCGTGCCAGGTGCTCAGAACCATCCGGCGGCGGCGGCAGAACCAGGTACCCCAGACAGCCCAAGCTTAAGACCTTCGGGGACTCAGGCCTGGAGTGGGAGTTGGGCACAGAATAGCGGGTGCACTCTGCACTCGCGCGCGGTGCGGACCCCGAGCTCCCTGCAGGCAGCTGCCATATTGCCTGCAGCTTCCCGCCCAGCTGGCAGTGGGGAAGCCGGAGGGTCACCCAGCGTGCCAGGTGCTCAGAACCATCCGGCGGCGGCGGCAGAACCAGGCACCCCAGACAGCCCAAGCTTAAGACCTTCGGGGACTCAGGCCTGGAGTGGGAGTTGGGCACAGAATAGCGGGTGCACTCTGCACTCGCGCGCGCGCGCGGGGCGGACCCTGAGCTCCCTGCAGGCAGCTGCCATATTGCCTGCAGCTTCCCGCCCAGCTGGCGGTGGGGAAGCCGGAGGGTCACCCAGCGTGCCAGGTGCTCAGAACCATCCGGCGGCGGCGGCAGAACCAGGTACCCCAGACAGCCCAAGCTTAAGACCTTCGGGGACTCAGGCCTGGAGTGGGAGTTGGGCACAGAATAGCGGGTGAACTCTGCACTCGCGCGCGGTGCGGACCCCGAGCTCCCTGCAGGCAGCTGCCATATTGCCTGCAGCTTCCCGCCCAGCTGGCGGTGGGGAAGCCGGAGGGTCACCCAGCGTGCCAGGTGCTCAGAACCATCCGGCGGCGGCGGCAGAACCAGGTACCCGAGACAGCCCAAGCTTAAGACCTTCGGGGACTCAGGCCTGGAGTGGGAATTGGGCACAGAATAGCGGGTGCACTCTGCACTCGCGCGCGGGGCGGACCCCGAGCTCCCTGCAGGCAGCTGCCATATTGCCTGCAGCTTCCCGTCCAGCTGGTGGTGAGGAAGCCAGAGTCAGCCAGTGTGCCAGGTACCCAGACCCAGCCGGAGGCCGAACCAGCCTCCCATCCAGCCAGTGGCAGGGAAGCTGGAAACCGGACCCAGCCAGCTTCCCAGCAGCTTGGGACCAGCAGGCTGAACCAGATAACTGAGATATCCCAACTTTAAGACCCCTGGGGAAACAGGATATCAGACAGCGAACCCTGAGCAGGAGCAGTGCAGAGCAGCCGCCCAACAGGCGGAACCAAATACCTGGGATATCCTGAGGTTAAGACCTCGGGGGACTCAGGCCACCTGTCAGCAATCTGTGAGCAAGACCCCCGCAGGACAGTGATTCAGGTATCCCAGTCACTGGGAAATAGCCTTACAACCCCACAGGAGGGTCAAGCACCAGCTAGTATCTACAGGACCAACTAACACCAGAGTTAACCAGATGGCAAAAGGCAAACGTAAGATCGCTACTAACAAAAATCAAGGCAATATGGCGGCATCCGAACCCAGTTCCCCAACAGCAATAAATATTGGATACCCCGAAACACCAGAAAAACAAGACTCAGATCTAAAATCACTGGTCAGGATGCTGATAGAGGAACACTTAGATAAATCTCTTAAAGTAATACATGAGAAAATAGATCAAAAGCTAGAAGCCATTGCAAGACAAACACAATTAAATCCCAGATATCTCAACACACCAGAAAAACAAGACTCAGATCTAAAATCACTGGTAAAGATGCAGATTGAAGATCACTTAGATAAATTTCTTAAAGTAATAGAGGAGAAAATAGATCAAAAACTAGAAGCCCATACAAGGCAGACACAAAAATCACTTAAAGAAATCCAGGAGAATATAGAGCAAAAAGTGAATCCCAATAAGGGGGAGAAACAAAAATCACCCAAAGAAATACAAGAGAACATGGGTCAACGAGTAGAAGTCATAAAGGAGGAAACACAAAAATCCCTTAAAGAATTACAGGAAAACACAAACAAGCAACTGAAAGATCTGAGCAAAACCATACAAAATCTAAAAACAGAAGTAGAAACAACTAAGCAATCGCAAAGGGAGACAATGTTGGAGATAGAAAACCTGGGGAAGAAATCAGGAGTCATAGATGCAAATATCAACAATAGAATACAAGAGATAGAAGACAGAATCTCAGATGCTGAAGATACCATAGGAACCATGGATTCAACAATTAAAGAAAATGCAAAATGCAAAAAGCTGGTAACCCAAAACATTCAGGAAATCCAGGACACAATGAGAAGACCAAACCTAAGGATTATAGGGATAGATGAGAATGAAGATCTACAACTTAAAGGGCCAGCAAATATCTTCTACAAAATTATGGAAGAAAATTTCCCCAACCTAAAGAGAGAGATGCCCATGAATATACAAGAAGCCTATAGAACCCCAAATAGACTGGACCAGAACAGAAATACTTCCCGTCACATAATAGTCAAAACCCCAAATGTACTAAACAAAGAAAGAATATTAAAGGCAGTAAGAGAAAAAGGACAAGTGACATATAAAGGAAGACCTATCAGAATTACACCAGACTTCTCACCTGAGACCATGAAAGCTAGAAGATCCTGGGCAGACCTTATGCAGACCCTAAGAGAACACAAACTTCAGCCAAGACTACTATACCCAGCGAAACTCTCAATTGCCATAGATGGGGAAACCAAGATATTCCACGACAAAACCAAATTTGCAAGATACTTATCTACAAACCCAGCCCTACAAAGGATAATAGGGGAAAAATACCAACACAAGGGGGGAAACAACGCCCCAGAAGAAACAAGATAGAAACCCCATCTCATCCAACCCAAAGGAAGAGAACCACTCAAATACAAATAATAATAACAATTCCCAAAATGTCGGGAAGTAATAATTACTATTCCTTGATATCTCTTAATATCAATGGACTCAATTCCCCAATCAAAAGACACAGACTAACAGACTGGATACGGAAACAGGACCCTACATTTTGCTGCATACAGGAAACACATCTCAGTGTCAAAGACAAACACCACCTTAGAGTAAAAGGCTGGAAGACAGTTCTACAAGCAAATGGTCCCAGGAAACAAGCTGGAGTAGCCATTCTAATATCAGATAAAATCGACTTTCAACCAAAAGTCATCAAAAGAGACACAGAAGGTCACTTCCTGCTTGTCAAAGGGAAAATCCACCAAGAAGAATTCTCAATACTGAACATCTATGCACCAAATGCAAGGGCACCCTCATTCGTAAAAGAAACTTTACTAAAGCTTAAAGCACACATCGCACCTAACACAATGATTGTAGGTGACTTCAACACTCCACTCTCCTCAATGGACCGATCAGGAAAGCAGAAACTAAACAGGGACACAGTGAAACTAATTGAAGCTTTGGACCAATTGGATTTAACAGATATATATAGAACATTCCATCCTAAAACAAAAGAGTATACATTTTTCTCAGCACCGCACGGTACCTTCTCAAAAATTGATCATATAATTGGTCACAAGACAGACCTCAACAAATACAAGAAGACCGAACTAATCCCATGTCTCCTATCGGATCACTATGGAGTAAAAGTGGTCTTCAATAGCAAGAAGAACTACAGAAAGCCCACATACACATGGAAACTGAACAATACTCTACTCAATGACACCCTGGTCAAGGAAGAAATAAAGAAAGAAATCAAAGACTTTTTAGACTTCAATGAAAATGAAGGTACGACCTACCCAAATCTCTGGGATACAATGAAAGCAGTGCTAAGAGGAAAACTCATAGCCCTGAGTGCCTCCAAAAAGAAACTGGAAAGAGCATACACTAGCAACTTAACAGCACACCTGAAGGCGCTGGAACAAAAAGAAGCTAACTCACCCAGGAGGAGTAGAAGAGAGGAAATCATCAAACTAAGGGCTGAAATCAATCAAGCAGAAACAAAGAGAACCATACAAAGAATCAACAAAACCAAGAGCTTGTTCTTCGAGAAAATCAACAAGATAGATAAGCCCTTAGCTAGACTAACCAAAGGGCACAGAGATAGTATCCAAATTAACAAAATTAAAAATGAAAAGGGGGATATAACAACAGAAACAGAGGAAATTCAAAAGATCATCAGATCCTACTACAAAGGCCTATACTCAAAACAACTGGAGAATCTGGAGGAAATGGACAATTTCCTAGACAGATACCAAATACCAAAATTAAATCAGCATCAAGTAGACCAGCTAAACAGTCCCATAACCCTTAAAGAAATAGAAGGGGTTATAGAAAGCCTCCCAACCAAAAAAAGTACGGGACCAGATGGTTTTAGTGCAGAATTCTACCAGACCTTCAAAGAAGACTTAACACCAATACTCTTCAAACTATTCCACAAAATAGAGACAGAAGGGACACTGCCCAACTCATTCTTCGAAACCACAATTACGCTGATACCTAAACCACAAAAAGATCCAACAAAGAAAGAGAACTACAGGCCAATTTCTCTTATGAATATAGATGCAAAAATACTAAATAAAATTCTTGCCAACCGAATCCAAGAGCATATCAAAACGATCATTCACCATGATCAAGTAGGCTTCATTCCAGGAATGCAGGGATGGTTCAATATACGGAAATCCATCAATGTAATCCACTACATAAACAAACTAAAAGAAAAAAACCACATGGTCATCTCATTAGATGCTGAAAAAGCATTTGACAAAATTCAGCATCCTTTCATGCTAAAAGTCTTGGAAAGAGCAGGAATTCAAGGCCCATACCTAAACATAGTAAAAGCAATCTACAGCAAACCAGTAGCCAACATCAAAATAAATGGAGAGAAACTTGAAGCAATTCCACTAAAATCAGGGACTAGACAAGGCTGTCCTCTCTCTCCATATCTTTTCAATATAGTACTTGAAGTTCTAGCGAGAGCAATCAGACAACATAAGGAAGTCAAAGGGATACAAATTGGAAAGGAAGAAGTCAAAGTATCATTATTTGCAGATGATATGATAGTCTACTTAAGCGATCCAAAAAACTCCACCAGAGAACTTCTACAGCTGATAAACAACTTCAGCAACGTGGCTGGTTATAAAATTAACTCAAGCAAATCAGTAGCCTTCTTGTACTCAAAGGACAAGCAGGCTGAGAAAGAAGTTAGGGAAATAACACCCTTCACAATAGCCACAAACAACATAAAGTACCTTGGCATAACTCTAACCAAACAAGTGAAAGATCTGTATGACAGGAACTTCAAGTCCCTGAAGAAAGAAATCGAAGAAGACCTCAGGAGATGGAAAAATATTTCTTGCTCCTGGATTGGCAGGATCAATATAGTAAAAATGGCCATCTTGCCAAAAGCAATCTACAGATTCAATGCAATCCCCATCAAAATCCCAAATCAATTCTTCATAGATCTAGAAAGAGCAATTCTCAAATTCATCTGGAGCAACAAAAAACCCAGGATAGCTAAAACTATTCTCAACAATAAAAGGACTTCTGGGGGAATCAATATCCCTGACCTCAAGCAGTACTACAGAGCAATTGTGTTAAAAACTGCATGGTATTGGTACAGCAACAGGCAGGTAGATCAATGGAATAGGATTGAAGACCCAGAAATTAACCCACAGACTTATGGTCACTTGATCTTTGATAAAGGAGCCACAACCATCCAGTGGAAAAAAGATAGCCTTTTCAACAAATGGTGCTGGTTCAACTGGAGGTCAACATGCAGAAGAATGCGAATTGACCCACTCTTATCTCCTTGTACTAAGATCAACTCCAAGTGGATCAAGGACCTCCACATAAAACCAGACACACTGAAACTATTAGAAAAGAAACTTGGGAAGACCCTGGAGGACTTGGGCACAGGGGAAAAGTTCCTGAACAGAACACCAATAGCTTATGCTCTAAGATCAAGAATCGACAAATGGGACCTCATAAAATTACAAAGTTTCTGCAAAGCAAAGGACACTGTCAGAAGGACAAAACGGCAACCAACAAAGTGGGAAAAGATCTTCACCAACCCCACATCCGACAGAGGGCTAATATCCAATATATACAAAGAACTCAAGAAGTTAGACCGCAAAGAACCAAATAACCCTATCAAAAAATGGGGCACAGAGCTAAACAAAGAATTCTCACCAGAAGAAATTCGGATGGCCGAGAAACACCTTAAAAGATGTTCAACATCATTAGTCATCAGGGAAATGCAAATCAAAACAACCCTGAGATTCCACCTCACACCAGTCAGAATGGCTAAGATTAAAAACTCAAGAGACAACAAGTGCTGGCGAGGATGTGGAGAAAGAGGAACACTCCTCCACTGTTGGTGGGATTGCAAAATGGTAAAACCGCTCTGGAAATCAGTTTGGCGGTTCCTCAGAAAATTGGGCATGTTACTTCCAGAGGACCCTGGCATACCACTCCTGGGCATATACCCAGAGGATTCCCCTGCATGCAATAAGGACACATGCTCCACTATGTTTATAGCAGCCTTGTTTATAATAGCCAGAAATTGGAAGCAGCCCAAATATCCCTCAAAGGAGGAATGGATACAGAAAATGTGGTATATTTATACAATGGAATACTACACAGCAATTAAAAATAATGAATTCATGCAATTTGTAGGTAAATGGTTAGACCTGGAAAATATCATCCTGAGTGAATTAACCCAATCACAAAAGAATGCACCTGAAATGCAATCACTGATAAGTGGATATTAATGAGCCCAGAAGCCCTAAATACTCAAGACACAAATAGCAAGTCAAATGATTCCCAAGAAGAAGAAAGGAGAGGACCCTGGGCCTGTAAAGATTGCTTCCAGTTTAGTAAAGAAACCGAGGGGGGAGGGGGAATTATTGGGGAACAGATGGGGGGGAGAGGAACTATGGGAACTATGGTGGGTGGGAACTGGGAAAGGGGAAAGCCTTTGGAATGTAAACATAGAATATAGAAAATAAAATTAAAAAAAAAAACTGAAAAAAAAAATCATCCAATGGTAAAACAAAACAAAAAAAACAAAAAAGCATGTTGATGAGGTATAATTATCCATATTTTAGATATATTTTATGCACCTTAATGAAAGAAAAAGAATTATGAGTGAAATATGTATGAATTAAGGGCTTTAGTAAAAGGTATTATTTATGCATGCAGTGGAATAAAATATTAAAATCAATAAATGAGTTACTTCTTATTCCATTTGAGGCTTAAAAATTTGTAATGAATCCTTGATTAATGTACATTTAAAAAAATCACATAAAATGGCAACCAAAGATCAATCAAACTGACCTGTCCCCTTTGCCTCATTTTTTCCTTCTTCTTTCACAAATAAATGGAACCAGGTGATGTAGAGTACACCTGTAACCCCAAGAGTGGAAGCAGGAAGTCAAAAGTTCAAGGTTATGCTTGACTACATAATGAGCTCAAAGTAGCTTGGCATCCATAAGCCCCTGTCTCAAAAAAAGTAAACAAAAATTTAAAAAAGAGAAACAGTGTGTACTACTTATGTTATTTCTATAATTGGACATTGTGTATGTTTTGTGGATATGTACATCTGTAGCTATTTGCAATTATAGTTTAAATATAAGTTTGAACATAGCTCAAACATATGCCCACATCAACCCTTAACTTGAAATAAAATTAAAGAATATTACTTTTGATTTAAATAAACACAAATTTGGTTTGTGGCTCGAAGTAAGGTAGAGGCATTGTCAAGTAAACATTTACAGTTTTCTGGAACATAACCATTTCATGGAGACATGATTTTGTACTACAGGGTTTGGGTTGGGCATATAATTGGGAAATAAGAAACTGATTGATGGCCTGATTATGGTCAGTGCAATACCTCAGGTATTGGAATCTCTGGGCAACAAATATAAAATTAAAGAATGTTATGTTTTCAACAAATAGAATGGCTTATGATAACATACTATTAGCTCAGCAGCATTTTAATTCCCATGGTTAATATGTTACCTTCTCAGCCCTGACAGTTCTCCACAGATTGCATAAAGGCCAAGAGGACTGTGGATCCAGGAGGGGAACCTGAGAGTTTAATGCTTTCAGTCATTTCCTATTGCTCTTTCTTGTTCCTGAAACTTTCTATATCCCCCTTAGAACACAAGCACTCGGAAATCAAATTCTAAAAAGATCTGCTTTGGCTATTATGTCTTATAGTTCCTAAGGAAACGCACAGATGACTAATAAAAAAAGGGGGCTGTATTTAGGAAGAAAATAATACTTTTAAAATCTCTGAACAGTGTTTGCAGCCTGAAATGAACACACTTCATCATTTATGGAAGGGATTACAGTACTTCCCAAATGTTATTACACTGTCAACCTAACTCTGCCTAGTGAGTTCTGGAACCAAGCCAGCTCAATCAGTTCTGCAAAGGGTATTCTGACTGCCGGGAGGACAGTAAGCCTATTTGCATATAGGTTTGGTATGCTTTATATAACTAACATTATTCATCTACTTGATATCTTATTGAAGCTAAATTCATTTGGACAACAGCACATCCTTCCCTCCAACCCATTTATGCAGTTAGATGTCTAGAAGTTCATGTTTAATATCTCACTGAGTTGAATGTGTCTGGTTTATTTTGCTATTTTTGTTTTAGAAAGCAGAAGCCTTATTTTTCCTAGTCAGGATGCCATTGTGACATTTGGAATCTTTTGACTCCAGTGGGATCATTTAATTATTGGATGTCATGTCCCTGCCAGGACTAATAAAGGTCACTTACCAAAAATCCAATTAAAACTTAAACTTCGTGTTAATAATCTGTTACAAAGAAATTCCAAAATTTTCAAAGTTACTTTTGTCAAGTCAGGTAGCAGAACATCCAGATAATTAACAAGCAGGAAATACAACTTCAATTAATGAGATTTTCTTTCCCTTTTGGCTCCCTGCACTCTCCCCCATGACACCTCTCTTAATTGTGCCCCCTTTGTGAACCAACAGAGATGATGAATTAGAACCAAGGAGGAACTTTTCTAATTCTCTCAAACAATGTGAACAATTCCTTGTGGAATTTGAATTGAATGTGATGCCCCGCAGTGGTGGTATCTTCACTGAAGGATGCTTAAGTAAAAATTGAAACAGGTCCAGGAGTGAACAAATGCAAAGGTCTCATTTAACTATAAACAAAACATTGGAAAAAAAGAGGGAACAATAATTTGGGGATTTTTTTTTCTGAGAGGTCAATGTAGATGTTTTCATTAGCAGAAGGTATAATCATGGATATCTTTGGTGGTTTGAATAGGAATGACCCCACCCCATAGACTCATGTGTTTAAATTACTGGCCCATAGGGACCATGAAAGATGTGGCCTTGTTGGAGAAAGTGTACCACTGTGGAGGCAAGCTTTGGGTCTCATACACTCAAGTTAGCCCCAGTTTCTCTCTTCCTGCTGCCTACAGATCAAGGCAGAGAACTCTCTGCTCCTTCTCCAGCATCATGTCTGCCTGCATGATGTCCTGTTTCCTGCCATTACAATTATGGAAACCTCTGAAACAGTAAGCCAGCCACAGTTAAATATTTTTCTTTGTAAGAGTTGCTATGGTCATGGTGTCTCCTTACAGAAATAGAAAACCTGAGATTGAAGTTGGTACCAGGAGTAAGGTATTGCTGTGGGGTAGGCCTGATCATGCTTTTATTTAGAAGAATGTGGACTTTGGGACTTTGGATTAAGAAAGCAATTGAATGATTTAAATGGTGCCTAATGGGCCACCCCATAAAGAAACATGGAAGATAGTGGTACCAAGGGTGATTTAACTGTGGGTGTCTGCCACAAGAGATTGCAGAGGAAAACTTTAGTGTATGGCCTAGACTGTTTTGTGATATTTTGGAGAAAGAATCTGGGTGCCTTTTGCCCTTCTTCCAAAAAAGTCTCTCTACAGCTGAATTGAAGAGTTTTGAATTAATTGCATTAGCAGAGACAATCTCAAAACAGCTTTTATTGACTCCATCCTGTGGTTATTAGAATTCACTGTTACGAAGATCTATAGTGAAAAGGAACAAGCTGAACAAGGACAAGTAAAAATGTACAGTTTGAGGAGAAAAGGATCACCAGGAAACAGAATGGAGCTAAGCCTTATACTCAAGGAGATAACTAGGTTAAAGATATTAAATGGAGTAAAAGGAATGGTGGCTTCAGGGAAAGATTCCACCCAAATCAACTTCCAAATTGTAAAGAAAAGAAAAAAAGAGAGGAATCAAAGAAAAACTTAGGGCCAGGGGTGGTGGTGCACACCTTTAATTCTAGCACTTGGAAGACAGAGATTGGCAGATATTTGAGTTTGAGGCCATCCTGGTCTACAGAGCAATTTCCAAGACATCCAAGATTAGGCAGTGAGGGTAAACATCAAAAACAAAGTTGACGAAGATCCAGTTGAATGAGTGGGCCATGTTCCAACCCCAGAAAGCAGCAGACTTGGCAGGTTTGGCCAAGTTTCTGGTTTTAGACTCATGGACAGAAGAAAAATATCATGGAATTTCTCTCAGAGAATAAGAAAAGCTACTGAGGCCAAGGATGTCCCTTCATGGAAGCCTGGGGAGCCATTGTGTGAAACTGTGAATGTGAAGGCTGGATTCCCTTGAAGAGCATAACATATGAGAGTTGCCAGAGAAGTAAGAGGAGTTTAGCATCAGACACAGAGATGGAACTCTTGGAGTTTGCCTGGCTAGTTTTCAGGAGAACTTTGGTCCAATCTTTCCTCATTATGTTCCTTGTTCTGCCATTTATAATCCTATCCTTGATTTGTTGAAAGTATGTGATCTGATTCTTTTATTAATTTTGAATTAATTATTTTATTTATTTATGTCCCAAATTTTGTTCCCCACCTATTAGCCCTCCAAGAATTCCTTTGCACATCCCCTTCCTCTCTGAGAGGGTGCCCCCTCCCCCACCCAGGCATCCCCATTCCCTGGGGGATCAAATCTACACAGGATTAGGTTAATCCTCTCCCACTGAGGCCCTACAAGTCAGTCCTCTTCTACATATGTGCTAGGAGCCTGGGAACAGCCCATGTATGCTCTTTGGTTTGTGGTTTAGTCTCTGGAAGCTGCCAGGAGTGTCAGGTTATTTTACACTCTTAGTCTTCCTATGGGGTTGGGTGCCATCCCCTTCAGGTCCTTCAATCCTTCCCCTAACTCTTCTATAGAGGTCCCTTACCTCAGTCCAGTGCTTTGCTGTGAGTGTCTGCATCTGTCTCAATCAGCAGCTGGTAGAGCCTCTCAGAGGACAGCCATGCTAAGCTATTGCCTGTAAGCACAACATACCATCAGTAATAGTGCCTGCCCATTGGATACTCTCAAGTTGGACAGGTCACTGAACAGCTTTTACTTCATATTATGCTCCATTCTTGTCCATGCAATTTTTTTAGACAGGAACAATTCTGGATCTAGGATTTTAAGAGTGGGTTGATGACCCCCATTCCGATCGTGGGGACCCTGTTTATCTACTAGAGGTGGCCTCTTCAGGTTCCAATTCCCCACTGTTGGGCATATTGGTGAAGGTCACCCCCATTGAATCTTGGATACCTCTCACAATCCAGATCTCTGGGACTTTCTAGAGGGTCACACTATTCCACCTTCAGCAGCTACATATTTCCATTCATTCTGCTAGTCCTCTGTTCTTCTATCTTGTCTACCCCATATATACCTAATCCTGTCCACCTTTTCTCCTCCTCATCCCCTCTCCTACCCTCTTCCTTCACTTCTTCTGCCTCCTGTGATTATTTTGTTTCTTCTTCTAAGAGGAATTGAAGCATCCACACTTAAGCCTTTCTTCTTATTAAACTTTTAGTGTCCGTGTAGTGTCATGGGTATACTGTGCATTTTGGCTAATACCCACTGTACTGGCTGGTTTTGTGTGTCAACTTGACACAGGCTGGAGTTATCATAGGAAAAGGAACTTCAGTTGGGGAAGTGCCTCCATGAGATCCAGCTGTGGGGCATTTTTCTCAATTAGTGATTGTGACGGTTTGTATATGATTGGCCCAGGAAGTGACCCTATTAGGAGGTGTTGCCTTGTTGGAGTAGGTGTGTCTCTGTGGGTGTGACCTTAAGACCCTCACCCTGGTTGCCTGGAAGTCAGTCTTCTACTAGCAGCCTGCAGATGAAGATGTAGAACTCTCAGCTCCTCCTGTACCATGCCTGCCTGGATGCTGCCATGTTTCTGCCTTGATGACAATGGACTGAACCTCTGAGCCTGTAAGCCAACCCCAATTAAATGTTGTCTTTTATAAAACTTGCATTGGTCATGGTGTCTGTTCACAGCAGTAAAACCTTAACTAAAACAGTGATCAAAGGGGGAGGGCTCCTTGTGGTTGGTACCATCTGTGGGCCGATATTCTTGGATTCTATAAGACAGCAAGCTGAGGAAACCAGGGGAAGGAAGCCAGTAAGGAACATCCCTCCATGGCCTCTGCATCAGCTCCTGATTTCTGACCTGCTTGAGTTCCAGTCCTGACTTCCTTTGGTAATGAACAGCTGTGTGGAAGTGTAAGCTGAATAAACCCTTTCCTCCCCAACTTGCTTCTTGGTCATGATGTTTGTGCAGGAATAGAAACCCTGACTAAGACACCCACTTATCAGAGACTACATACCATGCATGCCTTTTGGGGTCTAGGTTACCTCACTGAGGATGATATTTTCTAGTTCCATCCATTTGCCTGCAAAATGTATGATGTCCTTGTTTTGAATAAGTTACTGTTTAACTGAACTACATTTTCTATATCCATTCTTCCATGGAGGGACATCTCGGTTGTTTCCAGCCTCTGGCTATTACAAATAAAACTGCTGTGAAAATAGTGGAGCACATGTTCTTGTGGTATGGGGGGGACATAAATTTGATAAATTGCCAAGAGTTGTATAGCTCTGCCTTCAGGTAGAAATATCTCCAATTTTCTGAGGAACTGCCAGATTGATTTCCAGAGTGGTTATACCAGTTTGTAATCCCATCAGCAATGGAGGAGTAGATAGTTTACCTAATATTGATTTATGTTTGGCATGGTATCTGTCTAGAAAATCAATTATCCATTTCCTCTACATTTCCAGTTTTGCTAAGTATAAGTAAGATCTGGTGATTTTTTTTAATATCCTCAGTTTCTGTTGTTATATCTCCCTTTTCACTTCTGATTTTGTTAATTTGGATACTGTCTTTTGTGGCCTTTAACAAATTTGGCTAAGGTTTCAATCTATATTGTTGATTTTTGTAAAGAACCAGCTCGTAGTTTTGTTGATTCTTTGTATTGTGCTTTTAAAAAAAATTGGTTGCCTTACAGAAACTTTGTAATTTTATGAGGTCCCATTTGTCAATTCTTGATCTTAGAGCATAAGCTATTGGTGTTCTGTTCAGAAACATTCCTCCTGTGCCAATGTCCTCCAGGGTCTTCCCCAGTTTCTTTTATATTAGTTTCAGTGTGCAGGTTTTATGTAGAGGTCCTTGATCCACTTGGAGTTGATCTTAGTACAAGGAGATAAGAGTGGGTCAATTCGCATTCTTCTGCATGTTGACCTCCAGTTGAACCAGCACCATTTGTTGAAAGGCTATCTTTTTTCCACTGGAGGGTTGTAGCTCCTTTATCAAAGATCAAGTGACCATAAGTCTGTGGGTTCATTTCTGGGTCTTGAATTCTATTCCACTGATCTACTTGCCTGTTGCTGTACCAATACCATGCAATTGTTAACACAATTGCTCTGTAGTACTGCTTGAGGTCAGGGATATTAATTCCCCCAGAAGTCCTTTTATTTTTGAGAATAGTTTTAGTTATCCTGGGTTTTTTGTTATTCCAGGTGAATTTCAGAATTGGTCTTTCTAGATCTATGAAGAATTGATTTGGGATTTTGATGGGGATTGCATTGAATCTGTAGATTGCTTTTGGCAAGATGGCCATTTTTACTATATTGATCCTCCCAATCCAAGAGCATGAAATATTTTTCCATTTCCTGAGGTCTTCTTCGATTTCTTTCTTCAAACAGCCATCAACAAATTGGGAAAAGATCTTCAACAACCCTACATCCGACAGGGGGCTAATATCCAATATATACAAAGAACTCAAAAAGTTAGACCCCAAAGAACCAAATAACCCTATCAAAAAATGGGGTACAGAGCTAAACAAAGAATTTTCACCAGAAGAAATTCAGATGGCTGAGAAACACCTTAAGAGATGTTCAACATCATTAGTCATCAGGGAAATGCAAATCAAAACAACCCTGAGATTGCACCTCACACCAGTCAGAATGGCTAAGATTGAAAACTCAAGGTGCTGGCAAGGATGTGGAGAAAGAGGAACACTCCTACACTGTTGGTGGGACTGCAAGATGGTACAACCGCTCTGGAAATCAGTCTGGCAGTTCCTCAAAAAATTGGGCATGACGCTTCCAGAGGACCCTGTCATACCACTCCTGAGCATATACCCAGATGATTCCCCAACATACAATAAAGATACATGCTCCACTATGTTCATAGCAGCCTTATTTATAATAGCCAGAAGTTGGATGGAGCCCAGATGTCCCTCAAAGGAAGAATGGATACAGAAAATGTGGTATATTTATACAATGGAATACTACTCAGCAATTAAAAATAATGAATTCATGCAATTTGTAGGCAAATGGTTGGAGCTGGAAAATATCATCCTAAGTGAGTTAACCCAATCACAAAAGAATAGACATGAAATGCAATCACTGATAAGTGGATATTAATGAGCCCAGAAGCTCTGAATATTCAAGGCACAATTAGCAAGTCAAAAGATTCCCAAGAAGAAGGAAGGAGAGGACCCTGGTCCAGTTTTGTAGAAGAGTACCAGAATAGAGCAGAGAAATGGTAGGGTGGTGATTGGGGAATAGGCGGAGGGTAGGGTGGAGTGGAAAAGGACATATGGGACATATGGTGAGGGGGGAACGGGAAAGGGGAAAGCCTTCGGAAAGAATATAGAAAATATAAAAAAATTGTAAAAAAAAAAAAAAGTAAAAAAAAATTGGTTGATTTCACTCCTTTGTTTGATTATTGTCTGCCTTCTATTCTCTTGGCTGTGTTTGCTTCTTTTTGTTCTACAGTGTTCAGGTGTGCTGTTAAATTGCTAGTATAGGATCTCTCCAATTTCATTTCTTTTATTTTGTTAATTAATTAATTAATTAATTTGGAGTTTGCTTTATTCTTTAAACATCATTTAATTATGCAAAATTGCATATGATAAGATGGAAAAGGATATTTTTAAAAAAGAAATGCCAAGCAGGAACACTGAAGTGAATGCAGGTTTTGTGCATTATGCACTGTTCACTAGACAAGCCACTTTCCATTCATTTATTCTGGCCAGCTAATCTAACAAATTAGTCTGAGGGACAATGGAATAAGAATCAGCTCAATTATAGCTCCATAGCTTCCATTATGATTTCTTTTTTTTCAACTTCTCTTCCCACCCCTGCCTCCAAGTATATGCCCCTCTACCCAACTCACTCCCACCCCCCCTCAATTTCCTTTGTTTGGGCATCTATTCATCTTTCACCGGACCAAGGACTGCTCCTCCCACTGATGCCCAACAAGGCATTCCTCTGTCACATTTTTGGCTGGAGCCATATACCCCTTGGTTGATTGTTTAGTTGCTGGGGTTCCTGAGGTGTCTGGGCTGCCAACATCATTGTTATTCCCATGGGGCTGTAAACCCCTTCAGTATCTCCTGACCAATATCAAACAGTTCACTATTGCTCTGTAATAAAGCTTGAGGTCAGGGATGGTGTTTCTCCCAGGGGAACTTTTGTTGTGAAGAAGAGTTTTTGCTACCTTGGGATTTTTGTTATTCCAGATGAATTTGAAAATTGCTCTAAGTCTATGAAGAATTGAGTTGGGATTTTGATGGGGATTGCATTGAATCTGTAGATTGCTTTTGGCAAGATGGCCATTTTTACTACATTAATTCTGCCAATCCAAGAGCATAGAAGATTTTTCCATCTTCTGAGGTCTTCTTCAATTTCTTTCTTCAAAGACTTGAAGTTCCTGTCATACAGATCTTTCACTTGTTTGATTATAGTCACACCAAGATACATTGTATTGTTTGTGGCTATTGTGAAGGGTGTCATTTCCCTAATTTCTTTCTCAGCCTGTTTATCTTTTGAGTATAGGAAGGCTACTAATTTGCTTGAGTTAATTTTATATCCAGACACTTTGCTGAAGTTGTTTATCAGCTGTAGGAGTTCTGTACCTTCATTTTGAATGCTACAAAGTATAGATTATATTTTTCTGACCAAGTTATTACTGAATAGAGAGTTGATTAGTTTCCATGAGTATGTTGTTTTTCTATTGTTTTTGTTATTATTAAAGCCAGCCTTAGTCCATTGTGATATGACAGAATGTGTGGGATTATTTTTTTTAAACAGGGTTGAATCTGTGATAGACTATGGGGTTTTTGAAGTTGTACTGAATGCAGTTCTGTTTTAGTATATAGCTCTAAGTCTATCGTGGTCAGGGAGTAGAATGTGGTGGCTTGAGTATGGCCCCATAGACTCATATGTGTGTTCTTGGCCCACAGTAAGTGGCTCTATTTGGAGGTGTGGCTTTGTTGTTCAAAATGTGTCACTGTGGAGGCAGGCTCAAGGTTTTGAATGCTCAAGCTAAGCCTAAGGCAGTAATAGCTTCTTCTGCTTGAAGAACAAGCTGTAGGAGTCTAAACTCCTTCTACAGCACCATGTCTGCCTACATACTACCATATTTCCTGTTATGACAATAACAGAAACCTCTGAAACTGTAAGGTAGCCCTAATTAAATGTTTATCTTTATAAGAGTTGCTGTGGTCATAATGTCTATTTGCTACAATAAAATTTCAACTAAAACAGCATCTCTGAGGGAAATGTCAAATAAATAAGATTACTTGAATGACAAGGGGGAGGGGAAGGGGAGATACAGATACTGATACAGATGATAAGATACAGATACAGATACAGATGATAAGATGCAGATACAGATACAGATGATACAGGTACAGATACTGTTATATCTACTGATGGTTGACAATGAACATTTTATACATTGTCAGGTTTCATAGACTAAATTAAGACATTTTTCTCTTTCTTGGTCAAGACTATGGTATAATTTCTACAGTTCTAAATAAATTTTCCTTTCCCATTACTTCTTCACTCATAAGGTAATAAGTTTTGGAATTTGTCTTACATTGTCTAGATATAGTCTTGGCTGGTGATTGCAGGTAGTCTTTCAAAATTATTCATTTAGAAAAGAATCTGCCTTGCCAAATTAACTCTCCTGATATGGCAACAATTTTATGGCTTTTGATATTAACAGAACAAATGAAGCCACAAATTAATTCACTTTTTAAATACATCACTGGAAACATGAGACAGACAGGTTACAGCAAAACAGAAAAATCTCTCCTATTCTATAGATCTTAGGTGTTATCTAGTGTTATTCTTAACAATTTGGTTTGTGGAAGCTAGAGGTCTGTTAATTTAATATATTCCAATAGGTTTTACTTATTAGTCATAAGAATTTTGGGTCAGAAAGAGAGTTAGGCAAGAAATAAAGATTAAGAGAGCTGAAAATAGCATAAGATAAATTCTAAGAAGACTTAAAACTTGAAACATTCCAACTTCAAGTTGTGATCAGTTAATCAGCCTTGTGGAAGGTGGAATGGAGGGTGCCATTCTCTCCAGTACCTTTTTGTTCACAGAGATCTCTCAGCCCAATATTTTGTCTTTAGACCATGTCCCATTCTGGAAACTCTCACTGAGAAGATAACAATACCTCAGGAGAACTTTTTATTTGATTCTTGTCAGTAGAATGGTGGACATCGGTCATTAAAAGTATATATTGGCATTCTTGTAGATTTAGTTCCAGACCACAAGGGAAGTGAGACATAAATGTCATGTTTTCTGGTGTTCATGGGAGGTGCGTTTGTATATCCCTGCCGAGTAATGCATAAAGTGACAAGTACATTATGTCTGAAGATAGTTCAGAGACTTGAGATCGAAAATGGTGATGTATGTCTAAATCTTCAATGGGCTGCTTCATCCTCCGTGGAGTGTCATGTCTCACTGGTGAATGCAATCGTGCTGGATACAGGCTGCAACGGCTGTGCTGTGTTCTTTAGAAATGGTAATAGTCATAGTGTTTAGTGCTGGGTTTCCTTAGGCTGCTTTTATATGTATACCATGCCATGCATCCACGTGCACCCACCCACTCACTCTTGCTCGAAGCCCTTCTCCTACATATCATTCTGTGTCTACAATAAAGCATGTGGTACTTATTTGTTTTAGCATTTACTGTATGAACTGACCATTCCTTTCACAAAATATTTTATTATGGCAGGTTAGGTCACTTGGTATCTATGTCATACACAGCAGAGCTTCTTTGAACATTTCAGTCCTTATTCTCTACATACTACAATGTATAAACAAGCAACTTTTTGAAAATTCAACTTTATTTCTTACTGTTATATGTCAATAGCTTATACATTCTCTCCTCAGGCTGCAAAAATTTATCAAGGAGTTGTGCAAACCCAGGCGCTTTCAGGATTCAATGTTGCTTGTGTTCTTGTGTTATTTCCATTCCTGTTTTTCCTACATAGTAGAGAGAATATCTTGTATATTGTATGGGTATATCACCTTTCAACTAAAAAGCCTGTGACCAATGAGCTGAGTCAGGAAATAGGAGATTAGACGCTGGCAGGAAGAGAGGATTTTGGAAAGTAGTAAGACATCAAATAAAGACTCAAAGAGAGCCACAGAGAAAAAATAAGAGAGGAGAAGGGAGACAGACTGAGGAGACTGACATAAACCATCAGGTAGAGGAATTCAGAGACACTGAGGAAGATGCTGAGGAGAGGAGAATGAAGACGCAGAACTTGACTGAAGGAGCGGTGACTAAGTGGTAGATATAGAAGAGTTTAAATGATTAAGAGAGAGTGAGGGAATGAGCCAAAGATTATGGCCTAAAAATAACAAATTAATCTCAGAGTCATTGTCCAGAAGCTGGTTCCAGGAAAGGAAAAAAAACAGATTAAATATTTTAACAGGGTGCTTTCCAAATCACAAATTTCTTTGTACTATGAGCTTGTGATCAACTTTGTACTGTAACAAGTACCAGCCCAACTTTAGAAAAATGGACAATTGTTTAACATCACAAAAATAATTTATTCTGTGACTTTCTACATATGATATTTAATTCTGAATAGGATCTTCAAGATCAGTTTGACAAAGTTCATGTAAACATTTTGAGATGAGCTTGTCCAAATCTACCATTCGTAGGAGTTGGACTTATAAATGGCAGTTTCTAGAGACAAACTATAACCATGTTGAGGATTATACAATGTTAATTGATGGATTAAAAGTTTGTGATTATATGGATAGCTACAGGGAGAAGAAAATCAGAATCCTGAATAGAGTAACACCGAGTATATCAACATTCCCAAAGAAGCCTCATGTTCTGGGGTAGCAGACCAGCATGAAATGGGCCCCAAAGACTTATGCATGTATCAGGTGGGAGGCTTTTACAGTTTAGTATTATATTGTTGCTGTTTTGCTATTGTTTTATTGATCTTATAGTTGTATTTTTTCATTTCTGTTTTGAGAAAGGACTTATAGCTGAATGGGTAGAGAGGTGAAAAAAAATGAAATGGGTTGCAGAAGGGTTAAAATATAGTAAAATTTTTTTTTTACTTTTTTTTATTATTGTTATTGGATATATTCTATATTTACAATTCATTTCCCTTTTTCTGGTTCCTCACCCCCAAAGTTCCCACATGCCCTTTTCCCTCCCCCTGCTCCCTCATCCACCCCAGTAAAAATATTTTTAATTGAAGATTGTTTTAAAGATTGTTTGAAATATAATTTCAAAAGTTTGTGGCTGTAGAGAATCAGAATGATCCAGTTACAATGGCGAAATTACTTTGAGCCATTTCTAGTCTTATTAACAGTAATTCATTTAATCCCATTGTGTCTTGCTTGAGCTAGCATTCTTATGACTATGATATAAAATATTGGAATATATTCTGAGTAGATACATAGTGTTCAACATCACAAAAGCCAATAATAACAGAGAAAACATGCATCAGATTTCGTTGCTTTCCTGTGAATTTCCTACCTGATATTTCCATTAATACACCTGACAAATGCCTGATTCCAGGGTTCTTTTGATTCTGTAATTATACATATTCATGAGTTTTCAGAGTGAACAACCTGAATCTATATTCCAGGATGATAGCCACTACTATTTGGCTCAGAATTAACTATATCTTGAAATCCTGCGATGAGACCTATGTTTTCCATAGTGAAGTTGTAATAATGTAAAATATCAAAAGGCCACAAGATTAAATGAGAAGCATAAATGTTAGACACTGAAAAAGTTCATTAATATTGGTGATAAATTGATCAGAATGAAAGAATGGAATTAAATTCATTTTTTTAACAGGACAAAATAAAATAAAAGAAGATGAAGCAAAACTTTCATATAAAATTTGAACACCATAGAACATTGTAGGGGTGAAGGCTCCATTAGGTTTCATCTTAATTTTCTTATTTTCAGTGAAGTTTGTAATTCTGTATTTTCAGAACTGTGTATTGTTCTCAATAATAGGACCCTCGCTGTCAGTTTATAGAGAACAACCTTTTGTCTTAACATTAGCCTGTATTGTTTGGGAAATTCTATGGAGCCATCTTCCCTCCACCCTACCCCCTCTGCCCTTAGCCAACAGTTCAAGTGAATGCAACCCATCCCCTCCAATGGAACCTTTGTCTGGCTACTAGAGGTGGCCAGTTGAGAATCCATCACCCCCATTACTCGGAGCCTTTTAGGATCACTTTCATAGATTCTAGTAAGTTTCCACTGTCCCATTTCATCCACTGCCTCATCAAACATCACCAATTTCAGCTGTATATCCCGGCCATTTCTCTATTCACATCTTTCTTCCTAACCTGATCCCTTGTGCTGCCTGTCTCACCTACCTGCATTCCAACCACAAAGTCTATTCTATTTTCCCTTCCCAGGGAAATCCATGTTCCCCCACAGAACACTCTTCTTTTCATAACCTCTCAGAGTCTACCAATTGTAGTTTGGTTATCATTTACTTAACAGCTTATATCCATTGTCAATTTAGATTTTCAAAATTAGAACTTTCCTCGCTGGGCATTTGGTAGAGCATGCCTTTAAATTCAGTACTCAATAAGCACAGACAGTTGGATCTCTGAGGTTAAGGTCTTCCTGGGCTACAGAGCAAGTTCCAGTACAGAGAAACCTTGTCTGAAAAACAAAGACAAAAATATATCACTGAAATTGGACACTCCATATGTACACCACCTAGTGGTCAGTACAGTGATGTTATGTTATGTTATGTTATGTTATGTTATGTGTTATATATTATACATTATATGTTATGTTTTCTAAGCATGATATATTTTTTCATCATTATATATGTAATTCAGAGTCCTCTTTGTCTAAGAATACTATTGGTACTTGGAAAATATGCTTTCATATGATCAGTGAACTCCATAGATCCTAAAAAATAGGAAGTCTGCCTAATGACTCCTGGGATGGAAGACTATCTAAGACAGACTTTGGACAGGGAGTCAGAACATTTCATTGAAATTCTGAAATTGTGTATCACCAAGTCTTGGGGAAGAAAAATTAATAGCAAAACCCACTCAGAACATTTGACAGATTTCACATACTTTACAGATTGTGTCATTTGCATTTGTGCAAAGATTTATTGAAAGAGTGGGTTAAAATTTAACTTCGTTAATTACATTAACCATTTCTCTTTTCTGTAATATGCAGTAAATTGAAATGAAAATACAAATATAGGAATGTAAAATCTTTCTCCTATGTCTTTTTTATATATGAGATTAATATAAATTATATAGATAATAGATTTATGACACAAAATTCTCATTTCTTTCATTTTTTAAATTCTTGACTCAACTATATTTTTGTCTTTTTCATAATCTTCAATCATAATGCATAATTTTCTTCACTAAATAGGAGTAATAACCCTTCTACCTGAAAACCAAAATTCCAAAGCTCTTTGAGTCTTGAAAGTTGTTGACAACCATTAAGATGCCACACATGGAAATTTCTGAATTTTCTTCATCTCAGGGGTTATAAAAAATGTAAACACACTTATAAAATTGCACATAGTTCTTGTTTTTGAAGAAACACAAATAAATTTTCTATTTATACTTTGTCCCCATCCCTGAAATACAAATATGAATATGCAAATGCTACCCAAATCCATTCCATCCATTTATTCATTCGTCAATCTATGAATAAATTCCAAATATCTCAATCATTTCTGATACCAAGTACTTTAGATTCAAAACCCTCAGCATATACAAGTACCTTTATCAATAAAATAGGACTAGTAAATGGTCATGTACTGAAACTAATTTTATAAAACTCTTCATCAAATACATGATACAACTACAACTTTTTACAGAGGAGCTGTCCTGTAGTGACTCATGCCTTCAGTCACATGATCTAACTAAGTTAACAGATTTTAAAACTCCTCTTGTGCACTAAAATTTGTCAATAAAATACAGTGCTTGATGCAACTTAATATGCTTGTAATTTCCAGATGTCTCACGAACTTGAGGACACATTTTCTTGTGTGTGAAAGTATAGCTCATCCTCCATTTCATGTGTTTTTTACTGTCCTTTCCAAGTAGTGTGACCTCAGATACTGGAATGCATTAGATTTCTTCCAAACCATTTCTATTTACTATTATAAGCAACAAAAATAAATCACATTCTTTAAATTAATATTGAAGAATTCTCTCTCTCCTTCCTCCTTCATTCCCCTCTCTTTCTCCCCCTCCCTCCTTCACCCCCCTCTCTCTCTCACACACACACACAAACACAAATACACACACAGAGTCCTTTTATCTGTCCATTAAACCATTTTCATATCTGTCTTTCTGTCTGCAACACACTTAAGCATAATATAGCAGAAACCTGGAGTAGTTTACCCTTCCCAGGGATGCTTGCCATTTCTCAATGTTTCTGGGTCTTGAGAGTAGAACAGGCTTGCAGAGAATGGCAATACTCCCACAGTGGTGAGAATTGCAATTTTCCTCACCTCATGGGGAAACATGGGGATTAGAGAATTAGACTTATAATGGGCAAAATTGAAAGAACAGTGGGAGGAAAAGGCATATTTTAAAGAGATTTTAGAGTTTGAATATGGGCTTATTTGATGAAATATATAAGAATACTATGAAGTTTAAATTATTAAAAAGAGCACGATGTCTCTGACTTTAACATTGTTCACGGTTTAGGAAAGAACAAAGAAGCCAATTTCCATTTTCTATACACTACATTTTAAGTAGATATATGCTTCCCTTTGAAATTGACACACATTACTAGCTAATCATTTTTGCCTTTAGGAATCAGAGAAAAAGTTCTGAATTGTGTTATCCAGTTTTACCTTATAGAATGAAAGAAAGAAAGATCTATGCTTAATATTATTTTCAAACCATAGATAGGTGAGTTTTTGAAAAGACCAAAAGAAGTAACGACGATATACATTGAAACTGCTTTAAGAACCAAATAATTATGCCTTATATTGAGCATTTGCTTGCTGCCATTTTAAATGTTGTCATCACTTTAAATAATTCTAACATTGTGTAAATTTCTATACTTAAATATATACAAACTGTATATTATGCTGCTGATTTTCCTTGAAATATGCATTCTGTCTTTTACACCTTAGAAAAATGTATATTCTGAATATAAAACCACGTGGGAGGTAATTTAATGCAAAAACATAATTTATCTGCACATCTTCATACTATTTTTTGTTACATAATAATTTACAGAGTTTCGTGAATTCAACATGTAAAGCTAAGATCAACATGAAAACTAGATCCTGTGGCTCAATTAGAAGTCATTGTTGCTATGCCTACAGGTCAGTAATATACCCTAGACTATATTATACCCAATACCCATACCTATACCCAAGTATTGCACAGAATAATAAACCCTGACTAATTAATATTGTAGTCAAGTATTGCTCACATAAGCTGCTGGGCATCAACTGAATTTGTTAATTTTCATAGTTGAAAATATATTACATATAATAAATAAAATAGTTGTGCTTGAATGATTGGCATTTGCTATCTCAGGTAAGCTGCTCAGTTCTGCTTGGTGAACACATCCAATGTTGAATCAAGAAACGAAGAGCTTGCTGAACTTAAAGCAATATGAGTGATGTTGCACTTACACCTTTGGCTTATTTTTAATGATAGGTTGACAGAGAATCAATTCCTGGCACAGAAAACCTGGGCTCACAATACAAGTGGGATCGTGTGACTCAATTATTAAGCCTCCTTAAGGTTCTTCACACAGTTTGTTTCCTACAGTCTAACTTCGTTCAGCATCACTCACTTCACAATCCTTTGGAATGACCATAGGGATGAAGGATAAAGTCTTACTGATCGTCATGCGCATGTGCTGACACTTTCCAACTAGTACACATGCTCTCTGTGCAGGATTGTTGAGTGGTAGGATGTAAATGACACGCCTTTTGGGAAAATCCTATGAATCAGGCACATCAGAATTTACTGTTTTGACACTTAATGTTTTCCAGAATAACAATCCTTCTTTTGAGCTTGAATTAAGTTACATTGAAAATCTTTATTTAAATTAAAATTTGCAAGCATCATAATAAGTCATTGTGTATTTTCCAATGATAAATGAGTCTCTTCTTTCCTTTTTTTAGAGGAAGTGTGATTTGCTTTGATTTTTAAGATACTTCAGTGTTTAGTACCAGCTGGACTGAAATTTGCTTTGTAGATATGACCATCCTCAAATTCAAAGACACCCACCTTCTTGTGCCTCCCTAATGCTGGGATTGAAGATGTTACTTCTCTCTGCATTTTCTAATTACTAATTTTTATATTTAAATTAAATACTATAAATTTCTATTATATTCTTTCCACTCCCAGGTAAACCTTGACTCCTTACCCACACAATTCTCTCTTTTTCTGTCTGTCTGCCTGCCTGCCTGTCTGTCTGTCTATCCATTGTCTGTCTGTCTGTCTGTCTGTCTCTCCCAACAACTTATAAAACCAGAAACAAAGAGCAAAGCAAACAAAGAACCCAATAAAACTAAATCATTTGTTTATTTTGCATTGGAAATGGAGCTTGTTCTGTAGTCTAAATGATATACCTAGTGAGCCTCTGTTGGAAAACTGAGGGGAAATTGATTTTCCCTCTTCCAACAACTATCCTTTGCAAATAGCCTATTGGTTAGGGGTGGAATTTTCTGTCCACCTCCCTTTCTGCATGTTGAGAGAACTTATGCAGGTCTTTCGAGTGATATCACACTTTCTATGAGCTCATATGCTAGCTGTGTCTCTTTTACAATTTGATAATCATTGTCTCTTTTTCTTTGTAGCAAACTTTTATAACATTGATTCAAACTTAGGACAGTAAGAACATGTCTTTTGCTTAAATAATTATCTACTGAGATTCATTTAATTGTTATTCTGTTGTTGGTCATATTTAATATTTCATCATACCCTTTTAGACTGTCCCTTTAGTTTCCATGCCAACACATTTTCTCAGTGGTCTTTTACATCTCTGAAGACCCCTTATCAGCCTCCTTCATACACTTCTTGGAGAAATCTTTCTTCTCAGTGCCTCTCCAGCTCACGCTAACATTATAACCCCAGTGCTTTCATATCGCCAATCAATTCTCATGGGTGGAATTATTTTTGTGTCATTGTTTCAACTGTTGACTCTAATTGTTCCCAACTGAGTAGAGCAAAAAGACAGAAAGGACACAATTTCTAAAAAGCAACATGAAACTTCTCATATATCCTTCAGTCACACTGCACTATCAGAATCACAGAAGGAAAATAGCTTAAATTGAAGATATTCATAAATAATTACATTTTGTCTTTCAGCATTTGGCTTGTCTTTCATAATAAACAATCACATTTTCATTAATAGAGCTATCTGTTTCATAGAGTTAATAGTTTCTCTCCTTAACAAACTTACTTTGATAAAAGTAACACATTGTCTGTTATCTTTATCTCTTGTAATTATTCAGAGTAGCATTCTCTTTGATTACTTTATTGTATTTTCCCAGTATAATTGTCATCATGAAAATAACATAATTTGAAGAATTTCAAATAAGCTGAAATAATGGGATTAGTAAGAAGCACCAATATTACTATATCAAGCAGGTCTGTGTGCATGTGCAGCACACACTTTATAACCTAATTCATCTCCCCAGCTCTTTATCTTTTTAACTTGGGAGACAGAGAGACAGAAAAACACACATATGGGAGACACGGGAAAGAAGCAAGAAAGAAAATGATCAAAAATGAGGTGACACATAGGAAAAATTGTTGTGATCATAAAAAGAGAAAGAGGTATGAGAATATGTTCTACTGCAGTTTGGGGAAGGGGGTGCCTCAGTGGGCCCACGCTGAGGCATCCCTTCCCCCTGAGGGACCAGAAGGAATAGTATAGAATAGAGTTTATTCAGGGTATGGGGAGGGGAGTTAAGGGGGTAGTAGAGGCAGAGAAAGGCAGAGAGAGGGAGAGAGTAGAGAAGCAGAGGCTGGCCATAACCATGTGGAAAGAAGGGGGAGGGGAGGAAAGCCCAAGAGGTGGCAAGAGAGAAGCTGAGAGTGAGAGAATAAGAGATGAAAGAGAGAGTAGGGGCCCAGCAGCCCCTTTTATAGTGGGCCAGGCCTACCTGGCTGTTGCCAGGCAACTGTGGGGAGGGGCATAGCTGGCTGTTGCCAGGTAACTGTGGGGTGGGGCTTAGACAGAATCCTAACAAAAATAATCTACTGTTAACTATTGTCAAACCTAAGAAAAATGGTCCCAATGAAATAAGAAAAGCAGAACATTTTTTCTAAACAATATCAAGAAGCTGAAGCAATGGCTCAGTGATTAAGAAAACATTTAACTCTTCTAGAGGATGCTTTTTCCAGCTCCAAATGGCAGGGCTCAGAACTACTCTTAATTCCAGCTCCAGGGTTATGACTTCCCCCTTTCCTATGCTCTTCAGGCTCATATACTTGTTCACATATCATAAAACAAACATGCACACACAGTTGAAAATGAACAAATTATTTTGAAATGCAAATAAAATAAAATATAATCAAAATTAATTCATTCTGATTTTTAAAAATGCATATGTTCTAACATTTTTCCAAGAGAAACAAGACACCAAGGAGAAAGAGTTCATATCAAAATTAAGCACAATTGTCCAGGAGAAATTTAGTACATAAAGTAGAGAATAAAGGAGGATGAGCTAATCAATGTTTCTGCATTTGTCATGCAAATGACAAATGACTTTCAAATGAACAATTAAGAGTGATAGTGATAGGAAGAGAAAAAATAAAACAATAATTTATTTTCATGGTGCTGGAGAAAAGCTTTGAAATTTCAGACTAGATAAAAATTCAAAAACACGTAGGCATACTCTCCACAGTTTTGAGATAAAAAAATCAACAAAATATCAGAAAATCTTCTGGGAAGAGTGGGTGCACATTCAAAGAGTAGCACACATTAGGGTGGGGCTCAGGCATCCTCCTCAGTCCTTTCCCCTTTGGGTTGCAACTCCAAGTTGCTGCCTGACAGCCTGTGAAATGCTCTGCAAGGTATTGTCAGAACTCATGCCAGAGATCCAATGGGACATCGAATGCCTTACAGTGATTATAGTGCAAATAGCTTTATGTAAAAGTGCTTTGAGGGACACCATACAAAGTGTTTCTCTGTGTTTTTTCCTGGCAGGAAGTCTCAAAAAAAAAACCCTAGGTTATCATGATTGGCAATAAAACCTAATAGGTGTCTCATGTTTTTAATCTTGCTTCCTTGGTCATGAAGTAAAGCTTCTATTAATACATCTTTAGTAAAGCATCTTCCAAATCAAGTGTTGAGAAGCAACTTTTTTTTGTCAGAGAGGCTGGTATAGTAACATCTACATTTAAAAGCAAAATAATACATTCTTAATTTTGTTTTTGTTTTTGTTTTTTGTTTTGTTTTATTTACCGTGTAATTTTTAGAAAAAAAACTAAAGTCAGCAAAGTTGGAAGAAAAATAAATTAACACTTAACATAGCCAATCAACGCGGTCTAATCATATGTGGTCAACATAAAAAGTACTAGCTGTATATCTTTATATGGTGCCTTTAATCCCAGTAGCTGTGAGGCAGAGACAGGTGGATCTCTGTGAGTTTAGGCCAGAGCAGTCAATATAGTGAGCCCCAAGCCAGCCTGGGCTACATAGTGACACTTGTCTAGTGAGCTGAATAGATAAATGAGTGGATTAATCGATAAATAATAGCCACAAACAATATAAAGTATCTTGACGTGACTCTTACCAAACAAATGAAAGATCTGTATGACAAGTACTTCAAGTCCTTGAAGAAAGAAATCGAAGACCTCAGAAGATGGAAAAATATTTCTTGCTCTTGGATTGGCAGGATCAATATAGTAAAAATGGCAATCTTGCCAAAAGTAATCTACAGAATCAATGCAATCCCCATTAAAATACCAAATCAATTCTTTATAGATCTAGAAAGAGAAATTCTTAAATTCATCTGGAGTAACAAAAAACACAGGATAGCTAAAACTATTCTCAACAATAAATGGACTTCTGGGGAAATCAATATCCCTGACCTCAAGCAGTACTACAGAGCAACTGTGTTAAAAACTGCATGCTATTGGTACAACAACAGGCAAGTAGATCAATAGAATAGAATTGAAGACCCAGAAATGAACCCACAGAGTTATGGTCACTTAATCTTTGATAAAGGAGCTACAACCATCCAGTGGAAAAAAGATAGCCTTTTCAACAAATGGTGCTGGTTCAACTGGAGGTCAACATGCAGAAGAAGAATGCAAATTGACCCACTCTTATCTCCTTGTACAAAGATCAACTTCAAGTGGATCAAGGACCTCCACATAAAGCCAGAAACACTGAAACTAATAGAAAAAAAACTTGGGAAGACCCTGGAGGACATGGGCACAGGGGGAAAGTTTCTGAACAGAACACCAATAGCTTATGCTCTAAGATCAGGAATTGACAAATGGGACCTCTGAAAATTACAAAGTTTCTGTAAGGCAAAGGACACTGTCAGAAGGACAAAATGACAACCAACAAATTGGGAAAAGATCTTCACCAACCCCACATCCGACAGAGGACTAATATCCAATATATACAAAGAACTCAAGAAATTAGACCCCAAAGAACCAAATAACCCTATTAAAAATGGGGTACAGAGCTAAACAAGGAATTTTCATCAGAAGAAATTTGGATGGCTGAGAAGCACCTTAAGAGATGTTCAACATCATTAGTCATCAGGGGGAGGACTTATGGGACACACGCTGAGGGGGGAACTGTGAAAGGGGAAAGCCTTTGGAATGTAAACAAAGAATATAGAAAATTAAAAAAGGATTATAACAAAAAACTAATATGGTAATGCAACATTTTAATATATTGCAAAAGAGCTAACAAGTGACTGAAAAGGGAGATTCAAATATGATAAATGGTAGTGGAAGTAAGGAGGGGCCCATGTGTTCATTGAAAAGATGCCAGGATAATACATATAAGACATTGAAAAAAAGATTAGTTATTTATAAACAAAATTGTTAGTGGCTTAGTGAGTAAATTACTTTAAAATTTAGATAATAAATTAAAGTTAAAATAGTGGAAGTATATAGACATATTAAAATTGAAGATTATCATAAAAATAATGCAGATAAATTAAAAGGGGAATTGCAAACATTTTCTGACAAAATTTAAGATGTACATGAGAAATATTTCGTTAGTCTATGTCTTTTTATAGGGGAGTTGAGTCCATTGTTGTTAACAGATATTAAGGAATAATGATTGTTACTTCCTGTTATTTTTGATGTTTTTTTTTTTATGTTTGTGTGAGTATCTTCTTCTGGGTTTATTGGAAGATTACTTTCTTGCTTTTTCTAGGGTGTAGTTTCCCTCCTTGTGTTGGCATTTTCCATCAATTATCCTTTATAAGGCAGGATTTGTAGACAGATATTGTGCAAATTTGGTTTTATCATGGAATATCTTGGTTTCTCCATCTATGATGATTGAGAATTTTGCTGGGTAGAGTAGCCTGGGCTGTAATTTGTGCTCTCTTAGGGTCTGTATTGTTTTCAACATAAATCTTTAATTTTATCACAAATGTTTCTAATTCCACATTCAATTAACTTAGAAAGAGTTTTTACATCAACCATTTTTATGTAAAATTTTCCATGAAATAGTCAATTTTAACGTGTTTATCTATTTATTTCTTGAATTTTACTAGAAATATTTTGCATGTAAATCTTCAATGTTACCTGAAAAGGTTTATAATTCCACTTTCAATCAACTTAGAATTATCTTTATGCCTATCATTTCATCTATATAATTTCCATGATAATCTTTAATTTTAACATGCCTTTCTATATATCTCTACAATTTTACCAGAAATATTATCCATGTAAATCTTCAAGTTTATCAGATAATGTTTACAATTCCACTTTTAATCAACTTAGAAATATTTTAATGTCTACCATTATTATATCTATATAAAATTTTCCATGATAATCTTCAATTCTAAGATGTTTTTCTTCATTTTTCTACATCAGATATATTTTCCATGTAAATCTTCAATTCGATCATAAAATGTTTCTATCCCATATTTCAATTAATTTAGCAATGTTTTAAATGTCTACCACTTTACTCCTTAATTTTCCATGAAAATTGTCAATTTTAATGTGCTTATCTGAAATATTTTCCATGTAAATCTTTAATTTTATCATAAAGTTTTTTTACTTCCCTTTACTTCCCTTTTCCATAAATAAAAAAATTTAAAAAAATTAAAGTTTTTAAAAAAGGATCGATAGGAAAAATATCCACAAAAATGTAATGTGCTTTAACGAAGTAAATTGAAACATCTTGCTCAGTCAAATAGTAGGGAAAAAATTTAACCTGGTCTTAAAATCCAAGATGCCTGAAATGTGCTCTGTGACAATCATACTTATTTCTCTGTGATTATATTATATTGTTCTCATAGTGAAAATAATGTTTATAAAAAAAGACAATAATCAGTCTAATCAGGGTTACAGAATCCACCAGTGGCAATAGCAGCATTGGAGACATACATATCACAGACAAGCTGACAAGGCTTTGGAGGGAACAAACTGTAAGATGTGCTTTAAGGAGCCACAAACAAACAGGAAATAGAATCTAAAAGTGGCTTAAAGTTGTTATTTTTTAATTTCATATAATAGGGTGGCAATAAGATGTATATAAGTGGGCGATTAAAGCAATCAAGTGCTAGTGTAACATTTAGAAGTAAACTGAAATAATAGAAAATATACATAGAAAACTGAATAATAGATGTCACACATTTAGATAGGAGATGGTTATAACTGACCTGTGTTCCACAGCCCCAAACTGGAAAAGTAACTTGTATTAGCTAAAAACTTATAAATTAAGAGAATGCCAGGGACTCCAGCCTTATGGAGAATTGTGCTTGCTCTGTGTTCTCCCAATGATTACAGTTTTTAGTGAGTGCATACCATTAGTATTCTTTTGAGATTGGGTTACCTCACTTAGGATGATATTCTCCAGCTCCATCCATTTGTCTGAGAATTTCATGAATTCATTGTTTCTAATGGCTGAATAGTACTCCATTGTGTATATATACCACATTTTTTGTATCCATTCCTCCGTTGAGGGACATCTGGGTTCTTTCCAGATTCTGGCTATTATAAATAGGGCTGCTATGAACATAGTGGAGCATGTATCCTTATTAGATGCTGGGGAATCCTCTGGGTCTATGCCCAGGAGTGGTATAGCAGGGTCCTCCGGAAGTGTCATGCCCAGTTTTCTGAGGAACTGCTAGACTGATTTCCAGAGTGGTAGTACCAGCTTGCAATCCCACTGGCAGTGGAGGAGCCTTCCTCCTTCTCCACATCCTCGCCAACACCTGCTGTCTTCTGAGATTTTAATCTTAGTCATTCTGACTGGTGTGAGGTGAAATTTCAGGGTTGTTTTGATTTGCCTTTCCCAAATGACTAATGATGTTGAACATTTCTTAAGGTGCTTCTCAGCCATTGGAAATTCTTCAGGTAAAAATTCTTTGTTTAGTTCTGTATCCCATTTTTAATAGGGTTATTTGGTTTTCTGGGGTCTAAATTCTTGAGTTCTTTGTATATATTGGATATTAGCCATCTGTCAGATGTGGGGTTGGTGAAAACAGAATACCAATAGCTTATGCCCTAAGATCAAGAATTGACAAATGGGACTTCATAAAATTACAATGTTTTTGTAAGGCAAAGGACACTGTCAATCAGACAAAAGGGCAATATACTCTCTACTCTTTGCTGTTGAATCAGAGGTGAGACCTTCACACAGTGCTCTCCATGAATGTCTGTGCGAATATCTCCTTCATGAAGATACTTAGGGACAGGAAACAGAGACCCATTCTATTCCAGTGTGAGCACAAGGACAGCTGTGGCATCTATTTCCCAATAACATCACAGTAGGGAGTTCTGGAGCTTAGTGCTTCTGCATATGATTTTGGAGGAGACGTGATTCAGCTTGTAACATGTTGAAGGAAATATGATGCTGTGTTTATGGTTAGCATTATTTTGTTAGTCAGAACCAAAAAGGGGGAAAAGTGCCCTGGACTGGCAGGAATGGTTAGGAAGGAGATTTTGCATTATTAATATGAACAGATCTGTGATTCCCATGGATATGCATCCATCTAAAGCTGTGATAAAGTCCTATAGGAATTAATTTTAAATGATCAATGGCAATCATTGAGACAGAGATTAAAGGCAATCTTGATACTGTACATGTTGAGAGTTGCACAGGATCTGCTCAATAACAGAAATGATCACGATAATTTAATTTGGTAATATTATTAAGACAAATCAAATACTCTAATCATTGATGGCTTCCCCATGGCTTTATGTGTTACTCATGTTTTGTTCTAAATTTACAAATGTCTTGAAAAAAAACCCACTGTCCTACTTGAAAATTTGAGTGAAAACTGTATTAGATGGGTTCAACTTATCTGTCAAATATGACAAACATTGGTAAAATAATGCCTTTCAAGCTGCAGCTTGGAGTTTTTATCATTTCTGCTGATGAAAAACATGTCTCATAAGGTGAGCTGCTTCCTGGTGATCTTTGAACAATTGGCTTTTCCGCAGCAGCAACAGCACTTTGACATCCTAACAGGTTATCCTGCCCTCCCTCGGTATCTTCGCTCCCATTATTCTGATTTTATTTCCTTTTGACTTATTTTTACATAGCATGAATAACTATCTGAAATTAAAAAGTCTGTTTCAGTAAATGTCACTTCCTGCCTTCCCCTAAATGTTAATGTGAGCAGAGGCAGGAACTAGTGTTTTTCTGCCTTTCTTATTCTGAGAGCTCAGAACAGTGCTTGGCAAGCAGTCTATAAAACTCAACAAAAGAGCTACTGAATAGATGACAGCCAAGACAACAAAAGAAATGTTCTCTGTTCTCATGGGGAACTTTTAGGAGACTCCATTTTACATTTTTATCTCCACATTAATTTAAAGTAAAAATAAGGATAAGTGGAGTAGTTAAGTTACATTAGTGATAATTTTAAGCAAAATAAAAAAAAATGATGTACATACAGGGAATTTTACTATTCAGCTTACTACATTTATAAAGTATTGATTCATTAATTTGTGTTTTATATGTATGTGTGTGCCTGAGTGTAATGTATTTGTAACCCATATGGGCAGATGCCTGGGGAACCAGAAGAGGTTTTCAGATCCTTTGAAGCCAGAGGTACAGTCTGTTGTGAGCTACAATGTGGACAATCTAATCCAGGATCCTTTGCAAGCACAGTAAGAGCTCTTAGATTCTGGGCCATTTCTCCAAATAAAATGAATGTAACTATTTTGCACACATAGGTACATATTTGCCACGTTTGCACCTGCTGCCCATTGATAAAGAGGGTATTGCCTTCCCTGGAATTAGATTGCGGATGATTGTTAGTTGCCATGTAGATGTTACAATCCTAAACCAGATCTTCTGCAAGATCTCAACTACTGAGCCATCTTTCCACCCTTAGATTTCTTTTAAGCTCATAAACTGATATTAAAAGGATGAGCTACCAAAAACTTTAGAGAAAAGACAGACATCAGTGTCTTGGGAATGTAGACGGCATGTGTCCATCCCCACAGGATTCTTCTTCATTTTCCTGTAGGATGCTAACAAGTACACTTCCGACCCAGAGGTCCTGCTAAAGACATCCTATATTGAACTGCCTGTATACAAACAGCTGCTCAAGTGCTCTTCTAATTGTTCTATTGTAGGAGGAACAGCAGTGGCCACCTCTACATAAATGCTGCTGCAAAAGCATCTCCTGTAGAGACTGCCTGGGACACCAAGGATTGCTGACTGCAGACAATGCCAGCCAATTGGGAACTGCTATTTAGAAGAGATGCTTTCTTGGGACCAATTGAGCAAGGATGGAGAGTATTAAAAGAGCTTACAGCAGCATTCAGATGATCTTGCTTCAGCTTTCTTCACCTGCTCCAGGAGTCTGTGTCATTGATTCTGTGCCACAACACCACTAACCACCAGGAGCAGGTAGGGTCAGACAGTGAGTAGTTGAGGGCACAGACAGCATTTTATATGGATACTTATCAACCTGTGGGCTGCAATCTTTTAGCAACCCTCTATCTCAAAAAATATTTACATTTTGGAGATAATGTAAAGTATTATCTGGAGATCCATAACAATTCTAAAATTACTGTTATGAAATAGCAACAAAAACAATCTTATGGTTGGGGGTCACCACAATATGAACTACATTAAAAGGTCACAACTTTAGGGAGGTTGAGAACCACTCAAGACTTTTTCTTCTTAGTTAATGAATAGAAGGGTTTTTTTGTTACCATTTTCATTTTATACTCACATAAAAGTTATAGATTTTTGTCCTTTTAAAAAGCTATCATTTTATAATTTGTAGTACATGTTACAGAATGTACTATCAAACGTGAGGTCTGTATAGAGAACACTAAGATGTTTCTAAGCAGAGTCCTCTCTCCACACCAGAGAATTACACATTACTTTACATTTTGTTTGATTCTTTTTTCTGTTGTTTCTATTATTGAGAATTTTGATTTCATAAACTTATTGAGAAACAATTCTAACAGAGTGAGTTATCTTGAGTATTACTCAGTAGGTTTTAATATGCACAGATATTAGAGAACCTAAGTAGGACAGCAAGCTTTTTCACCCCATTTCTTTCATGCTCTCAAAAATTGACTGAAAAATTCTAGATTGTGAATGGAATTTAAGACTGTAAAGGAACTTATATTTTAGAGACACAAGTCTGTAATTTTAAGAGAAGATACAATATGGCCTGACAAATGCCCATATGTGAACTTACACTGACTGACCCTAGTAACATATCAAAAAGATAATGATATATACATTTTTTTTTTCATTTTTAATCGCTTATGCTCTAAGATCAAGAATAGACAAATGGGACCTCATAAAATTACAAAGTTTCTGTAAGGCAAAAGACACTGTCGAAATAACAAATCAGCAAACAACAAATTGGGAAAAGCTCTTCACCAACCCCACATCCGACAGAGGGCTAATATCCAATGTATACAAAGAACTCAAGAAGTTAGACCCCAGAAAACCAAATAATCCTATCCAAAAATGGGGTACAGAGCTAAACAAAGACTTTTCACCTGAAGAAATTCAGATGGCTGAGAAACACCTTAAAAAATGTTCAACATCATTAGTCATTAGAGAAATGCAAATCAAAACAACCCTGAGATTTCACCTCACACCTGTCAGAATGGCTAGGATTAAAACCTCAGAAGACATCAGGTGTTGGCGAGGATGTGAAGAAAGAGGAACATTCCTCCACTGCTGGTGGGAATGCAAGCTGGTACAACCACTCTGGAAATCAGTCTGGCGGTTACTCAGAAACCTGGACATGATACTTCCGGAGGATCCAGCCATACCACTACTGGGAATATACCCAGAAGACTCCCCAGCATGCAATAAGGATACATGCTCCACTATGTTCATAGCAGCCTTATTTATAATAGGCAGAAGCTGGAAAGAACCCAGATGTCCCTCAACAGGGCAATGGATACAAAAAATGTGGTATATGTACACAATGGAATACTATTCAGCCATTAGAAACAATGAATTCATGAAATTCTTAGAGAAATGGATGGAGCTGGAGAACATCATACTAAGTGAGGTAACCCAGTCTCAAAAGAATACCCATGGTATGCAGTCACTGATAAGTGGATATTAGCCTAGAATCTTGGGACACCAAAGACACAATTCACATACCAAATGATGTTTGACAAGAAGAAAGGAATGGTCACTAGTGCTGGAAAGGATCAAAGTATCAGTGTAGGGGAATTCCAGAACAGGGAAGTGGGAAGGGGTGGATGAGGGAGCAGGGGGAGGGAAAAGGGCATGTGGGACCTTAGGGGGGTGGGGAAACAAAAAAAGGGAAATGAAATGTAAATATAGAATATATCCAATAAAAAAAGAAAAAAAGAATTTTTATTTATTTACTTACTTATTTATATTAAATATTTTCTTTATTACATTTCAAATGTTATCGCCTTTCTTGGTTTCCCCTCTGAAAACACCCTATCCCATGCCCCCTCCCTCTGCTCACCAACCCATCCACACCTCTTTCCCTGTCATTTCTACTGGTGAACTCCATTAGGTATACTACATTTTTTTCTATATTAAAAATGTCAAATCTTCTCAGAAACAAAGATTAATTCTATACACTTAGAAAGGAGTTGTAATTTTAGAACAATTGTGAAGAAAATCTCTACACATGAAATAGCTAAATAACTAAATTTAAGGACAAGAAGTTATTTATTGACAGAAAGAATACAAGAAATACAATTAAGATTAGTTTCTAGATTCATGAAGTACTCCAAATATTCAATGGGTGAGTTATCTTGTCTTGGGATTTAAGTAATTTCTAATTCTGTATCTGTTTTGGAAAAGAAAGGAATTACATTTTTCAGCAGATATTCATACATTGTAAAATGCATCTAGATAAACTTATGAAAGTATCTTAGCCAGAAAGGTCTGTGCTTCATGGACTTGAAGATGATGAATCATGAGAAACATAAGTATGACTTACAATCAATATAGGTAAATCCTATGGTAAAACACTGGTAACCCCCACCATTAGCAAATATAGGAGAATTGATATACTGAAATTATTACATAGAAGCCATATTAGAAAACTTGTCACATAGACAAAAGTATGAGTTAAAACATAACACATTTAAACAAATATTAACAACAAATAAATATGATTTTTAAATTCCCACTAAAATGGCAGTACAAAACTTGTGACAAAACTAAACTGTATTGCACTAAATCACATTAACACAATACAGGGCACTCAATAATTCAATATACAAAATGAAAACTTAATCTTTTCACATAATAAATAGTAACATAGAAAATTAGCTATTCAAAAGTAAAGTATAGAACATGACTTAGTTACCAAGAAGCAATACAAAGATGATACCAGGTTCATTCATTATTTTCTTTCCTACTTATATATAAGATACTAAAATACTGTTAGATTTTCAGTCTAATGGACAATATCACAGGCAATGAGTGATACACTGAAAGAATGTGTTTTTTTGTTTTTAAGGACAAATTAAGAAAACTTCATATCTGTATATTTAACCATCAGTATTAATAAGTATTTCATAGGAGGGTACATGGTACTATTAGGGAAAACTTAAATACATACTTTTAATGTGAAATTAGACACATGAACAAATCTTATAAGATAACAAAAATAGGGTGAGTTGTAGGTGAGGAGTTATTTCAAATATCTGCACTGGAGTTACTCTGTATAAAACAGGGTATAAATACACTGTTTTCTGTAATCTACCACAATATCTGCCATGAAAAATATTTCAGTGCATATATGAACAGTCTGTCTGGGATGTAGAATAAGCACTAATGTATAAGGTGATAGTCTTTCTATTTAACCATTCAGTATATGTGAACAAAGAGATAATATCCTGTTTTCTATGGACTATAGATATATGAACTTTCTAGCTAAATAAAAAAACACATGACAGGCATATATATATATATATATATATATATATATATATATATATACATACACATAAACATATGCATACACATATACATATATATACATATACATATATATGACATCGATTGACTCTTATTTTATTCCCTCTTAGTAAACAGATTCTTTTCTCATACAGTATAATCAGGAAAAAGTTTCCCCTTCTGTACTCCCTAATTCCTCCCCAGCTCATCTTTTGCCTATATCTATTCCATTTCTGTCTCTCAATAGAAAAGAACAGGCTTCTAAGAGCTAACAACAAAATATAACAAAATAAAATATAATAAGATAAAGCATTAACCCTCATAATGACGTTAGACAAGCCAAGCCAACATAAAATGAAATAGCCTCAAGAGAAAGCACAAGATTCAGAGACATTCTTGTTTACACATTCAAGAGAACCTATAGTATGTATTCAGAGGACCTGGTACAGATCTGTGTAGATCGATTGCTGCTTCCATCTCTGTGAGTTTATATGAGCTTTGCTCAGTTGTTTTATGGGGTTGTAGTTTCCTAGTAACCTTCACTCTGTCTCCCCCATTATATCTGCCCTCCTCGTCAGAAGGGTTTCCTCAGCTCTGAAGGGAGATATTTTATGAAGAGAACTTGTTTAGAGCTATGTACTTGCAAGTCTGTCTGACTGGACTGGGTCTCTGTATTATTCCATCTGCTGGAGAAGGAAACCTTCCTTGTGATGCTTGAATAAGGTAACGATCTATGAGTATGGCAGAGAATCATTAGGAGTTAATTTATTGTCAGTTTTTTCTCTTTTAGACCAGTAGTGTTGGGTTTAGATCTAGGTCTCTGGACTACGTAGTCTCTGATCTTGGTCACCCAAGCAGTGTCAGGTATAGGTTTCATCTCATGGAGAGTTCCTTATGTCAAATTAGACATTGGTTGTTTACTACTACAAGGTTTGTGACACCATTGCCCTAGCATATTTTCATACACTACAGTTTATATTTCAAAGATTTTTTTGGTTTTCTTGGTGTTTATGTCCCTCTTTTGGTAGTCCACAGACTATCTGTGTAATAGACCCTAGAACATAGGTATGAAAGTCCTATGTAGGCAACACCTTGCCCTCTCAATGTTAATGAGTTGTTTGAGTATTATTTTTAGGAATGGGACTGTGCTATCAGCTTCTAGTAAAATCTATTGTCTTGGCAAAATACTGGGATGTGTGGCTATCCATGGAACCCTTTCAACCAACAAATCAGTTGGAAGAAATCAAGTCCTGGCACTTTAAACTTCATTTCATGACAATAGATGTCATGTTGGGGTTCTGTTTCCCTTGTCATTTGGAAACATCATTAGGATTACCTTCATATACTATAAGAAGTTTTAACTGTGCTAGGTTTCCAAAACACCCTTCAAAAGCCCTTAAAAGTTGAAACTATCTTTCCCCTGATCCCAATCCTTATTCCCATATTCCCTTCTACTTCTTTGCTGATCCTCTTGTTCTTGTCCTTACCTCAATACCCCAGCTACAGTCCACTAATAAAGTCTATTTTCCCCAGGGATATCCATATGCCTAGTGTCCCACCAGTTTTATCTTCTTTGCCCTAGAATATTTTTCTCTGTGTCTAAAAATTGTACCTTGACTATTATTTACTTGATTAATTACTTAATGGCTAATATCCATATATAAACAAATACATCCACATATAACTAAATATTTTATTTTTGGGGTCTCAGTTGTCTTACTTAAGATGATTTTTTCCTAGTTCCATCCTTTTGAATTCAAATTTCAGGATGTCATGTTTTAACAGCTTAGTAATATTCTTTTGTATAAACAACACACTTTCTTCTTCTTCTTCTTCTTCTTCTTCTTCTTCTTCTTCTTCTTCTTCTTCTTCTTCTTCCTCTTCCTCTTCCTCTTCCTCTCCTCCTCCTCCTCTTCCTCCTCCTCCTCCACCTCCTGTTGAGAGACATAAAAATTGTTTCTAATTTCTGGCTATTATAACTAGAGCAGAAATAAATATGGTTGTAAATGTGTCCCTGTGGTAGGATGGAGAAAAATTAAAGGTGACAGTTCATGCTGGTGAGGATGTGGAGCAATGGGAACACTCCTCCATTGATGGCGAAGGCAAACTTTTATATCCACTATGGAAGTCAATACAGAGATTCCTCTGGAAGTTGGGAGCATACTTCAAGATACCCTATACATATCCTGGGCTTATGCCCAAAAGACAGTCTATCCAACCAAGGAAACTTGGTCAACTATGTTCACAGTGGTTTATTTTCTGGAACCAGAAACTGGGAACAACCTATGAAAATGTGAAGTCAAATGGATGTAACTAGAAAAAAAAATTCATCTGAGGGAGGCAACCCAGAGAAACATGATATATATTCACTTACAAGCAGATAGTACCTGTTAGATAAACGATAATCATGCTACAATTTATGTACTTGGAGGTGCTAAGTAACAGAGGCATCTAGGGGGCATGTATGTAAACTGTAGTTCTTTTATTGTTTAGGATTATTTTAGTTATATTGAAGTTAAGAGAATTGTCCTATCAAGATATGTGAAGAACTGTGTCGAAATTTTGATGGGGATTATTTTGAATCTGTAAATTGCTTTTGGTAAGTTGGCCAATTCTACTATATTAATCCTATTGATCTAGGAGTATGGGAGATCTTTCTGTCTTCTGTGTTTTCCTTCAGTTTCATTCTTCAACGACTTGAAGTTTTTATCATATCATACAAATTTTACATTCACTTGATTAGAGTTACCCCAAGATATTTTATATTAGTTGGTGCTATTCTGAAAGGTGGTGTTCCCTTGATTTTTTCTTGATCTGTTTTTTGTCTTTATATAGGATAGCTACTGATTTTTAAGAGTTGATTTTGTTTCCAACGACTTCTCTTATGGAATTTTCAGGGTCTTATTATCATATTATTTGCTAACAAAGATACTTTAACTTCTTCCCTTGCAATTTGCATCCACATTATCTACCTCAGTTGCCTTATTGTTCTAGCTAAGACTTCAAATACTCTATTGAATAGGTATGGAGAGAGTGAAAAGCTTGTCTCTGATTTTGGTGGAATTGCTTTGATATACACTCACAAGTCCATAGCACCTATTAGGTACCCATTTGATTTGATGTTGACTAAATGCTTTCTGTAAATTGTATTATATTTATTTATGTCTTTTTTATCCATAATCTCTCTATGTTTTTCACTATGAAAGTGTGCTGGCTTTTGTCAAAGGCCTTTTCTGCATCTAATGAGATAATCATGCAGTTCTTTTCCTTATAGTTTGTTTTCATAATGGGTGCATATATTGATTTTAATATGTTGAACCCTCACCTATATCACTCAGATTAAACCTACTTGATCATGATGAATGATCTGTTTGAAGTTTTCTGAAACCCTATTTGCAAGTATTTTATTGAGTATTTTAGCCTCTGTATTCATAAGGAATTTTGACCTGTAAATTCCTTTCTTTTTTGTGTCCTTTTGTGATTTGTGTATCAAGGTCATTGTGGCATCATGGAATAGACTGGGAAATGCTCTTTTTGTTTCTATTTGTGGAATAATTTGAGCATTATTAGCATTAACTCTTCTTTGGAAGTCTAGTAAAAATCCATGCTAAAACTATCTGCTCTTGGGCAATTTTTGGTTTGAAGACTTTTAATGAATGCTTCTATTTCAAATGAACTAGACTTCTTTGAAGTCTAGGTCTAATTATTTAACTTTGGTAAGTAGTACCTTGGGAAAATATTATCCATTTCTTTTAGATATTCCAATTTGGTGGAATACAGGTTTTTAAAACATGTTCTCATAGTTCTCAGTGTTTCTTGATATGTCCCCCTTTTGGATTCTGATTTTATTAATTTGGATATTCTCTCTCTGTCTTTTAATTAGCTTATCTTGATTACTTTCTCAAATAACCAACTCATTGTTTTATTGTTTGTTTTTTGTATTCTTATATTTGATTCTATGTTATGGATTTCAACCCTGAACTTAATTATTGTCTACTCCTTTTTGGTATGATTTATTTAGTTTGTTCTAGAACTTTCAAGTGTGCTATGAGATCTATCTAGTTTTTTGTTTATTTGTTTGATTGTTTCGATTTTGGTTTTTGTCTTTGGTTTTTAAATGTAGGCAATAATGCTATGAATTTTTCTCTTAGCATCACTTTCATTGTGTCCCATAAGTTTGGGTATATTGTATATTCATTTTCATTGTCTTTTTATTTCTCTCCTTATCCATTTTATATTCAGTAGTGAATTGTTGTTTCCATGGGTTTGTAAATTTTATCTTGTTTCTGTTGTTATTGATATTCAAATTTAATTCATAGTCTGATAGGATGCAGAGAGTTATTTCAATTTTCTTGTATCTGTTCAGACTTTCATTGTGTACAAGTTTGTGATCAGTTTCTGAGAATGTTCCAGGAGCTGCAGAGAAGAAATATATTCTTTTGTGTGTGTGGGGGGAGGTGGCAGGGTGTGTGTGTGCATGTGTGTGTGTGTGTGTGTGTGTGTGTGTTTTCATATGTTCTGAAAATATCTGTTTGGTACATTTGGTTTATAACATCTGTAAGTTCCATATTTTTCTGTTTAGTTTTTGTTTCCATGCCATATCTATTTTTGAGATTGGGGACTTGAAGTCTCCCATTATTGTTGTATGAAGGTTAATATGTGGTTTAAGCTATAGTAGTATTTCTTTTGCAAACTTAGGTGCCCTTGTGTTGAGTGTATATATGTTAAGAATTGAAATGTTATCTTGGTGGATTTTTCTTTTGGTGAGTGTCTTAGATGGAGTTTCCATTTCTAAGAAGAGATACCATGACCAAAGCAACTTTTATAAAGAATAACATTTAATTTGTTCTTGCTTCTAGGTTCAGAGATTCAGTTTATTACCATCAAGACTAGAAGCATAGCACTGTCTAGGCAAGCACAGTGCTGGAGAAGGAGCCAAGATTTCAACATTTTGTTCCTTAGCAGTCAGAAGACTAGTCCTTCCATACTGGGTGGAAACTGATCATACCTGGAAACCTACAAAGCCCAGCCCCACAGTGCCACACTTCCTCCTACAAGGCCATACCTTCTAACAGTGCCATTCACTATAGGCAAAGGATATTCAAACCACCACAGTAATGCCCTTCCCTCTGTCTTTTGATTAATTTTAGTTTGAAGTTTAATTTGTTAGATATTAAATGGACAGCTTGCCTCTTTGGTCCATTTGCTTAGAATATCTTTCCCACCCTTACCCCTCCCTGAGGCATTGTCTACCCTGATGTTGTAATGTGTTTTTTGGAGGCAGCATAAGGAAGAATACTGTTTTCACATCTGTTCTGTTAATGTGTCTTTAGTGCGGGAGGGAGTTGAAAATTGAGCCCATTAATATTAAGAGGTATCCATGACCAATAATTTGTTAATTGGTGGTGATTGTGGTGGTGATAGGTATGTGTGTGTGTGTGTGTGTGTGTGTGTGTGTGTGTGTGTATGCATTTTCTTTCCTTTGATTTTAGTGGCCTAACATTTATTCTCTATATTTTCAAGGTTTTAGTTTACCTCTTTCAGTTAGAGTTCTCCTTCTAGCAGTTTCTGTAGGGCTCTCTTTGTAGATAAATATTGCTTAAGGTTGATTATATCATGAAATAAATTATGTTATCCATTTATAGTGATTGAAAGTTTTTCTGAACATAATAGTCTTGGCTGGCCTCTTAGAGTCTGTAGCACATCTGTCCAGGCCCTCCTGGTTTTAGAGTTTCCACTGAGAAGTCAGGAGTAATTCTCATATATAGTCATATCTATGAGAATTACATATATATATGAGAATTATATATCTATGAGAATTATATATATAATATATACTATATTATATAACATATATATTATATAATATAGTATATATTATATATATTATATAGTATATATTTTATAATATATATTACTATAGTAATATATATATTATACTATATATATATATATAGTACTATGTTACTTAGTCTCCTTCCTTTTATGCTTTCAATATTCTTTCTTTGTTCTACATGTTTAGTAATTTAATTATTATGTAGTGAGGGAACTATCCTTTATAATCCAATCTATTTGCTGTTCTATGTGCTTCTTTCAGAGACATACCCTGCTTTAGGTTAGAAGAGTTTTCTATGATGTTATTGAAAATATCTTCTGTTCCTTTGAGCTGGGTTTCTTCTTCTTCCCCTATTCCTATTATTCTTAGATTTGGTCCTTTTCATAGTATCCCAGTTTTCCTAGATGTTTTATCTCATGAGATTTTTAGATTTAACATTTTCTTTGACTGATGTATCCCTTTCTTCTTTCTTACCTCCAACACCTGTGAGGCTTTCTTCCATTTCTTGTATTCTTTTTTTTTTTTTTTTTTTTTTTTTTGGTTTTTCGAGACGGGGTTTCTCAGTACAGTCCTGGCTGTCCTGGAACTCACTCTGAAGACCAGGCTGGTCTCGAACTCAGAAATCCTCCTGCCTCTGCCATTTCTTGTATTCTGCTGGTGAAGCTTGCCTCTGTAGTTTCTGTTCAAATTTGCAACTTTTCATTTCCACAATTCCCTCGGTTTTGGTTTTCTTCTCTATTTTACTTCTGTGTTCAGGTCTTGAACAGTTTAGTCAATTCCATGCTCTGTTTGTATTTGCCTGGATTTCCAAAAGGGATTTATTTATTTCATCATTTACTATCTCCATACAGGCTATTTTCAGGTCTGTTTCTTGGGCTTCATCTATATTAGCATATTCAGTGCCTGCTATGGGAAGGTTGCTGGTCTCCAGTGGAGACATATTGTCCTGACTGTTGTTGAATGGTGTTTTTATGCTGATTGATGGTCAGCTAGTCCTGGGATGATTATAGATCTAGGCAGGGAGATCTGGTTTTATTGACTGTTTTATTCCTTTATTTCATAACCCTAACCCTAACCCTAACCAACCCTAACCCTAACCCTAACCCTAACCCTAACCCTAACCCTAACCCTAACCCTAACCCTAACCCTAACCCTAACCCTAACCCTAACCCTAACTCACTGGCCAATACAACTCAGCTGTTCTGGTTCAGATTCCTCTGCAAAATGACTGATTCAACTTGACTTCTTTCAGCTTCTGACTGACTTGCTCTGCCTATCCTCATACTTTGAAAATATCTTCTAATTGTGGGGGGTAATTCTCATTCTATGGCTCATTTTGTCTTCACCCTTGTCTAGCTTGTTCTCTCTGGCATCTGTCTCTGTAAAACTCCATACCTATATGCCACACTACTTTTTCCTCTCTAGTTCCTCTTAAGTAACCTTTCTTTCCTGTGCTGTTGCATGTGAGTTGAACATAACCTATCTATGATTCATTCTGTTAATTTTTTTTCTGATTCATTACTTTGTCTGTCCCCCAATTAGAACTCCATTTCAAACATGGTTGCTTCATTAAACATACTAACCTTGTCTCAATTGTTAGGGATTAAAGGTATATACTAAGGGTTTGACAGTATTCCAGCCAGATTATAGTATAATACAGGAGCATCTACATTCCAGCTGGATGATATAGACCTAGAAGGTATTTGAATCTCTTGCCAGAGCAGCCATGTTGTTGGTTTAAAATTCCTCTGCAAACCACCATAACGATATATAATAGGAAGTAAAAATATCAATTTAGTTGATTCTGACAATGTTAGAACATATGAAACAATACCAGAAAGAATATAACACACATGTGTATTTGTAGAAATGTAAAGTGAAGTGTGTCATTTATATTATCACTAATACTGTTTATTGATTAATATTGGTATTATCTTTATTAGAATATTCGACCACATAGCTAGTAGAAATTCAGATAATGTAGGCTCTTAAAATTTATAGTAAAGATAGCTTTTACTTTTCTAAGACAATCACTACAACAAAAGAAAAGGGAGGAAGCAACAAAAATACATTAGAAAATATAGTTTCTATTGAACTCTAGACAACTAATTAAGATGTTATAGTACATATAATAGTTGGAAGCTAAATAAAGATAACAAGATTCAGAGCATGCAATGACATATTTAACTGATTTGTTTTTATAGATTAAAGCTTCAAAATAATTGTAAATATCATGTAATAAAATCTGCACAATAAAATAAAGCTGCAACTTATAAAAACTATATCATTATACATTCAGAACAGAGATATATGTTGGACATATTAACCATTCAATTTATAGGATTGAAAGGTAGGTATTCAAAACAAAATATTCAAGGTCATTGACAGGGCTTCATACTATTAAGGGTCTCTTAATAGTACAGAGTATTTTATAGATAATGTCATTTTCATTTTTCCCAAACAGGGAGTTTTTCCTTAGATGTATAACAGTAAGAGCTTAAGGGTAAGCTTTAAAAATATTGATTCAGAATGTGAGATATTATGAATTACATTTGGTAAATCAACTTCTTGAGAGATACAAGCTTAAATTTAGTTTAGATGATAAATAATAGCATTCACAACCACAATTTCATAACAATCATAAAATTATGACAATACCATCCCATCAGAGAAACAAACATCATAATTCCAATCAATTTGTTTTTTCTATGAATAGGGATAAAGAAAATTAAATCAATCAGTTTTCTCAAGTTTCTAGAGATCAAAAACTCATTTTAAACTTGCCATACTTAGAAGATGTTTGAAAGTATGTCATATTTTTTTCCTGTAGGGATTAATGTCATTTATGCTTTTGCTTCATACTAATAGCTTCATGGCTTGCCTAACCATACTTTGTACAATATAAAGTTTCCATTGCTTTATTTATTTATAGATGTCGTGATTGCTAGCCACAGTGTCTTCCTGAATCTACTCTGTGTTTTTACTAGGATTGTAGAAGCACTAGTTTCTATACAGTATCTTATTTACAGAATGTACATTTTTTTCTATAATAACCATATATGTCTTTTTCAAAATGTGTTTGACAAACATAGAAATATACAACCATGACTATGTCATGTCTGTATTTATATACAAACATATACTCAGAATGGAAAGTGGATGCTAATTTAGGCTATAACCAAATGCATTTTTACTGTCTCTCAATAGTACAGAGTATTTTATAGATAATGGCATTTTCATTTTTTTCCCAAACAGGGAGTTTTTCCTTAGATGTATAACAGTAAGAGCTTAAGGGTAAGCTTTAAAAATATTGATTCAGAATGTGAGATATTATGAATTACATTTGGTAAATCAACTTCTTGAGAGATACAAGCTTAAATTTAGTTTAGATGAAAAACTAAAAATTAAATATCTATAATTACAAAAATCCTACCTCCAGCTACATTTTTACTGCTCAATGCTTTGAAGTAACTTTTGTGCAAAACTTTTCAAAAGTTTGTACCATAAAAGAGATAGATTTGGATTATCAATGATTTTAGAACACAGAAAAAGGAAGCCAGAGCACATCTATCATCACATTCATTAAATAAAATTCTTTCTAATTTAGAGTTCAGGTACGAGTAAACAGAAGTAAAGATTTCCTCATTTTGTGTGTCATAGTCTGCAGTGCTTGGCACTATACCTCAGCTGGCCAGCTGGCCTCTATCTCTGTGCTTCCTGCTCCATTCTCATATCGAAGTGTCATTGAAAATTTGGGTTACTCATTCTTTCCTTGATCACGCTTTTGTTGCTAGTATCATACACATTGAAGAAAGAAAGCTATTCGTTGATTAAAATTTATATAAAATATATACACAGGACACTCTCTATACATCATAACAAAACTACAGGCTTTAATTTGTGTCCTTGAAAAATATTTTTTGCTCCTGAAAATTTTAAAGTCTAAAATGCTTTGTACTGTATCATCAGTTTTTAAAACAAAATATTTCTTTTCTGTCTATGACTACTTTGCTTGCATGGGTATATATGTACTACATGTGTGCCTGGTATGCACAGGGACATTGGATCCACTAGAACTCGAGTTACAGATGGTTGTAAGCTACCATCTGAGTTCTAGCAATTGAACCTGATTCCTCTTTCAGAGCACCAAGTGCACAGTGGCATCTCTCCAGCCCCAAGTAATTTTTATTTAAATTAAATTTTAAAGTTCATTTTGAGTCCCGAAACCCTATTGTGATGCCTCTCTTTAAAAGAAAAGCTAAGACATTTTATTTGCACTGAAATGTTATTTAAAACATGTAAGATTTTGGATGTTTTTATTTTGCAGTTTCAGTTAACTATAACCTGCGTAGTTCCCAAAACAGGAATAGAAATTTCAGAGATAAACTTTGTCTTTGGATTTCTATTGTTTCAGTAAAACACCTTGACCAAAAAAGCAACTTGGGAGTGAGAGGATTTATTCTGCTTCCACTTTCATCATCAAAGGAACTCAGGACAGGAAGTCAAACAAGGCTGGAACCTGAAAGCAGGAGATGAGGGAGAAGGTAAGAAGGGATGCTGCTTACTGGCTTCGTTCACCTGGCTTTCTCAGCCTGCATTCTTATAGAAACCAGGAACATCCAGAGATGGCACCACCCACAATAGTCTGGGTCCTCCACAATAATCACTAATTAAGAAAATACCCTATAGCTGAAAATACCCTATAGCTGAAGCTCATGGAAGCATTTCCTCAATGGAGGCTCCTTTCTCTCTGATGTCTCTAGTTTGTGTTGACACGCAAAACCAGCCAAAACAAATATCTTATGCTTTAAAGTACATGATACCTTGAGTAAGTTAATGAAATGTCGACCCATACTTGGCGTAATACCTTACTACCTATGCTATTTGCTCATTAGTTACTTAGCATCATAAGTGTTCGGGCAACTCAAGATCCCTACTATCATGTTGCACTGCTCTCTCTCATTTCACAATAGCTTATTATGAAGCAATTACATTATTTCACATCATAACAAGAAGAGTGAATATAAACAACAAGATATGTAGATCAGCCACATGCTGGTTAATTTTAATTATCAACTCGACACAATCAATCATCACACGTGAAGAGAGTATCAATGAAAGGTTGTTTGGTTGGCTGATGGTCATGTTCATATGTATTTGGAGGTCTATGCTGTTTGTTAATTGATGTAGAAATATAGAGACAGTGTGGGCAATGCCATTCCCTAGGCTGCACACTGAATTAGACCAGAGCAATCGAAACAAGCAAGAGAGCTAGCTAGCAAGGAAAGATCAGTGCATTCATTTTTTTCTTTGTTCAAGACTGGGATTGTGATGTGACCACTTGCTTGAGTTCCTACTGTGGCTTCTCTAGAATGGAAGGCTGTAACTCAAAACTGTAAACCAAATAAATTATTTCCTCCCTGTGATGTTCTTTGTCAGGTATTTGTCACACAGGAAAACTAAACTAGAACAGGCCATGCTTCCCTCAGGTTACTCTGCTTTTAGCATAGTGCTTTAATTACCTCCTTTTGTTAGCACTTGGGTATGCTAATATCTTTCTCACCCAACTTTATCATAGAATATATGTTTAAGGAGAATAGTTTCAAACTACATTTTGCTTTCTGTTTAGATCTAGGATCTACTGTGGTACCCCTCAGAGAGTAAGGGGAGAGAACTGAAACTTCAGCTGAATATTACCTCACCTAAGTGTACAGCTAGTCATGGATTTATAGGTGTAGATGTGTGTGTGTGCGCACGTGCGCACGTGCAAGCCTGTGTGTCTGTGTATATATATGGTGTGTATCTGTGTGTTTATATCTGTATATGTCTCTCTATGTGTGTTTCTCTCTGTGTGTGTGTGTGTGTGTGTGTGTGTGTGTGTGTGTGTTTGTATGTGTAACTTCAAAATCATGTCTTGGCAAGTGTTTTCTCTATTTTGATCTCTCAAAGGCATATTAGGAGTATATTATTGCATAATGAGCAGTCTGACCAATGAAAACAGTACAGTCCAACGTATAATAAATATAAGAAAATAACAATGTTACAAACTAACAAAGAACTTGCTTCACCCAAATATCATAATGGAATTCATATTTTCTCCACCTGAAAATGTTTCATATACAAATATGTAGAAGGTAGTGCTTATAAAATATTTGTTCATATGCCATGCCCACATGTCTCTCCAAAGGAGAGGACAGCCAACCAGGATGCAAGAAAGCCTTCTTAAATAAGGAGATCAATTATCAAGATCATATAGAAAAGGAAGTTCTCCAATAAATCCACAAGTAAATAAAGATTTTAGGTTTATTTTATGTGTATCAGTGTTTTGTCTATATGAATTTATGTGCACAATTTTCATGTCAAATCTCTACAGTATTGAGAATAGTGTATTGGATCCTTTGGAACTTAAGTTATAGATGCTTATGACCCATCAAGTGAGCACTAGGGAATGAATCTAGATCTCCTGTAAGAACAACACCTACTCAAAACCCCAAAGCCCTCTCTCTAGCCTCAATAAAAACAATTGTTTAATAAGTATGCTTTTGAAAATTAAAAATGTTCGTGAATGTTTTATTTTAAGAAAATAGCCATAGAAATGCTGAGAAACATTTGGACTCCTACATGAAGGGCAAAATCAGGCTGTTTTCTGTGGTTCTCCTTAAGGGCTGTTCTTAGATCCAAGCCAAACTGCAAAGAAGTTTTTTTGTGTATGCCAGCTGGGGTTGCTTGAATAATGAATAACCAGACAAATGGAGAATTCTTTGGTTTATGGAGCAGATTTATGCCATACGGAGGGAAGGTCAGTAGAAAGCCACAAAAAGCAGAGTTGGAGAATAAAAGATAACCTGGGATCAGGTGTCCTTAGGTATAGAATATTATTTTCCACAAGAATTTCTTGAAATTTAATAGCACTTTGCAGCCTCCTCTTGCAGAAGGAATCAAAAGAAACCACTAATGATTGCCATTTCTTTTAGAAATCTCCACTGAAATGCCTGAAGCTCTTTTGTGCTCTTGTCAATCTCAGAAAGAGCAGGATGGAAGAAAGATCCTTTAAGTAAAAACATTAATCTATTTTTCTTCTGTTAAGTGCAAAGTCTTACCAGCAGGAATATTTATTTTTCTTCCATTTATCAAATTTCCATTCAGGAAAACGAAATATGACTAAATTATACTAGCTTGCCAAAATTTTGCAGGCCATTCATACTCAGTGGTAGAAATGCTGAGAGAATTGAATATGAACACCACCACCACCACCACAGCTGTCATCATCATAATCATCAGCGAACTAGGAGTTACAAGCTTCCCCCTCCCTTTGTCTTATCACCCCACACATAACTCCTCTTAGGAGACTTGAAGCAACTGTCTTAAGTTACTTTCAACTGGAAAAGACATGATAGCCAAGAACATATGACTATATAGGCCAGGGAACTAGAGGAACATCAAACACCACTATTCCGCTAAATAAGCAGCAGCAACAATAAAATATAGCAATAACAAGACTCCTAATGATATTCTGAAAATCCTGTAGAACCGTAGCTTGCCCAACTATCATCCAAAAAAGCTACAGATGGAAACATATACAGAGACCCAAAACAATATAAAGTATAGAGTGTGAGGAGTCTTGGAAGACTCACACCTGGACTGTCTCCATCAAATCCCTCCTTTTAGGGCTCTGAGAACTCTGTGAAAGAGGAGGAAGAAAGTGTGTGAATGCAGTGGAAACAAGGTCTTTAGGGTGTTTTGCTAAGAAGAGACATGTGGTGTTTCCTGGAAGCTACCTGGAAAAGGGACCTGTGATGTTTTGCTAGAGCAGACGCTTTAGAGATCATATGATGTTTGGAAAGGGTATAAATATAAACCAACAGACAGTGGATGACACTGTGTAGTATTGGTTTTCCTTGCTACTCTTTGCTGGCCTTTGTCATGACTTCGTAGAAAGTAACGATCCAAGGAACTTCTGATGGTGTTCCGGTGACTGCTTCCTGCTTCTGAGGACTCAGGAAGATTGGCAGAGCCTTCCACTTTCTTCTGTATCAAATTGCCATGGCTGATTCATGAATGCTGTTCGCAAGTGGATGGAGCTACTGCTGCTGAATCCTGTGAACTGAACTGCTGATATCCTGACAACATAGATTAGATTTGCCCCAAAGAATGATTTCTAAACAGGTCCACATCCTCCTTGGCTCTATTAACCTTTCCTTTCGAATACCTTTGCTGGGAGGTGGGATAGAAGGGATGGGAAGGCATTTAATTACACTTATCAAAATAGGTTTTTGAAAACATAAGCTTCCATAACTGGGCCTTTTTCCTGTTACTAATCTTTTGCTACTATATTATGGTTCCCTGGTTTAATTTTATGGGTTTTTCTGTATTTCTGCATTTGCTTGTTTCTTATGTTTGTTCTTTGGCTTTTTTTCTTTAAATCAAACTCTGATCTGCTTGTTTTTCCTTTAATCTTATTTAATTTATTATTATGTAGAGGCCTATCTGTATCCTAATGAGAGAGATGAAAAAAAGAGTATGGATTTGGTTGAGTGGGGAGGTGAGAAGAAGCTGAGAGAGGTTGGAGGCTGGAAAAACAATCAAAACTATTGTATACTACTTTTAATTAAAAAATAAAAGCAACATGGGGATGAAAAGAATTTACCTAATCGTATAGCTTAAAATTCATCATAAAGAAATGTCTGGGAAGGAACTCAAGGGCAGGACCTTGAGTTTTTAACAAAATCTCAAACATTCGATTTTCCCATAAAGAATCTGGAGCCAGACAGTTGCTAGGGCAAAAGTCTGCTAATGCAGAGAGGCAGAGAAAGCACCCAGCTGACCTTCCTCCTCAGCAGATGGCCAAACAGTTCTTCTCCACTCTGTCTCAAAATGCCCTCAAACATAAACGCCCTGCTTTTCCTTCCTGTGCATCTCTGTCTTTCCTCCTTACTTTCTCTCTCTCTCTCTCTCTCTCTCTCTCTCTCTCTCTCTCTCTCTCTCTCTCTCTCTAACTGGTTGCTTGGTCTGCCTCTTGACCTGTGGTTGACTATATTTAACCCTGTTTACAATAAGTAGAAAGCTTTTTGGATTAAAGGTGTACGCTATGGCTAAGCACACAGCTAGGAACAGGTTTTTCTTCTAAAAATAAAACACTGTCAGAGTTAACAGTGTGATCAAATGTCCTGCAAAATTTCTTACCTTTTGTCTAAATACAAAGGAAAGATTTTGATTCCAGCACAGTAAAACTATTTGCAATAATGAAGTTATTTCTACAAAGTTTTTGAAAATTTCCAGTTTGACTGTATTTGGCAATTTTAGTATTGAATAGTTCTGAGTACAAAGTTCTGTAAAAGTGTTTGTGTCAGTCTCTTGGGAACTCAGCAACTGGGATGCTATGAGTAGTTTGGTGTCTAAAGCTGATCTTTAGGTGGTGTTTCTGAGCTTAGTTGCAATCCTGGCTAAGAATAGAGCACCCAAAGGTGCCAACAGAACCTGGTGACAGGAGACGCATTAGGCAGTTTTGTTCATTGATTAGTGTTACCGCAATCCAGGTGGTTTTGTCATTGCAGGGCCCCAACATCTTTTTGAAGAACTCAAAATGTTATTGCTAGGAAGGGTAGAAAGGAATAATTTAAATATTATATTCAACAGATCTTAAAAATGCTTCACGACTACAATCTGATATGTTCTCCAAGCTACACAAGTTTTGTTCCCAGTTGCCTGCCTCAGGAAACCTACACAGAAAGCTGGACGAAGCTTATTTGTGGAATTAGTATTCTATATAGCTACTAATATAATGACAGAAAGTTTATATATACATAATAGCCTTATAAATTTGAGATAATATTAATATCTTAAGAAAAGTTTTAGAGTGCCAAATGAAAACCAAAAGATTATGAGGTTAGCGGCAATAGAATTGAGTCCCATTATTTGCTTTTTCTCTCTCCCATACCAGGTGGCTCTTCTGATATGAGACAGAGATTTTGGATTTTCCTTTAACCAGCATGACTTGGCTTAGAGAAGGAGAGAGCCATGCTCTAACACCAAAGTTTTTAATTGAATTGGGACCACATAAAGACCATTTGCCACTTATGTCTGTAGAGGGCAGCAGAGACAAGTCGGAGGGGAGCAATACCACTTGACCAATGCCTCTTTTTTCTTGGGACATGTTCTCTTGATAAGTTGTCCTTTTCCCATCCATTTGTCTAAGAATTTCATGAATTCATTGTTTATAATGGCTGAATAGTACTCCACTGTGTATATATACCACATTTTCTGTATTTATTCCTCCCTTGAGGGACATCAGGGTTCTTTCCAGGTTCTGGCTATTATACATAGGGCTGCTATGAACATAGTGGAACATGTGTCCTTATTACATGCTGGAGAAATCCTGACCGTGGTAACCCAGTCACAAAAGAACGCACATGGTATGCACTCACTGATAAGTGGATATTAGCCCAGAAATTTGGAATACCCAAGACACATTTCACATATCAAATGAAGCCCAAGAAGGAGGAAGAACAAAGTATGGATACTTGGGTCCTTTGTAGAAAGGGGAACAAAATACCCACTGAAGGAAATACAGAGACAAAGGGTGAAGCAGTGTTTAAAGGTAGGACCATTCAGAGACTACCCCACCCAGGGGTATCCTTTATACAGTTACAAACCCCAGACACTATTGTGAATTCCCTCAAGTGCTGACCTGAGCTGGATACAGCTATCACCTGGGAGGCTCTCCTATTGCATGACAAATACAGAGGGGGACACTCTCAGTCAGCCATTGAACTGAGCACAGGGTTCCCAATGGGGGAGCTAGAGAAAGGACCCAAGGACCTGAAGGGGTTTGCAGGGCCACAGGAGGAACATGAGTCATCCAGTATTTCCAGAGCTCCCAGGGACAAAATCATCAACCAAAGAGTACACATGGAGTTACCCATCGCTCCAGACTCATAGGTATCAGAGGATGGTCTTGTTAGACACCAAAGGGAGGAGAGGCCCTTGGTCCTGGAAAGACTTGATGCCATAGTGTAGAGGAATACCAGGACAGGGAAGTGGGGAAGGTTGATTGGGGAAGGTGAGATGGCTTATGGGATTTTCGGGGGAGGGGGCAAGCAGGAAAGGGAACAACATTTGAAGTGTAAATAAAGAATGTATCTATTAAAAAAAGAAAAAAGAAAAAATATTGTCCCTTTTCTTCAGATGTTTCACTGGTACAGTGGTCCCCAAATTACTTATTTGGATGCTTTTATTCTCCTGGAAAGAAAAAAATAAAGCCCTACCCAAACCCTAACTCTACAGTTTCTTTTCTAGCATTTTATATTTTTCCTAGGACAATTTGTTGGGTTTTTGGCCACAGTACACTTTCACTTGAAATTTAAGAAAAAACTTTTGAAATTTTAAAAAGAAAATATACCTTAATATGTGCAGATAAATATACCTGTTTTCTGTTTATCTTTATATAAATTTAAGGCTTAAACCTTTTTAATTTTAGATCACAGAGGACATTCACTTTCAATTTCAGCCTGCCTTTTGCAAGCAGATTTTTAATTCAAATCACCATAATTATTATGTGCCTTTCCCTGCCTCCCAAGTGCCGAGACTTAAGGCATAAACTATCACCTGTCTGAGGATTCTTTATCATCGTTATGCTTATAGATTTGTCCTGGTTTAATTTGGTTCTTCATTTCCCCTGCTTTTTAGTGTTATGGGTAAACTTTCAAGTTTTTTGAATATGTAACCTACTGCTGATTTATTCTGAATTTGTTCCCTGGGAAATTTTAATATTCTTGTTTTAATTAAGCATGCCCAATTGCCCACAATGTCATTATTTTCAGATGTTTTGTCTGTGTTCTCTGTATGACCTATATACAATCTGATGCCTTTGCTGAGTTTTGCTACATCTTGCCATTTCCATTCATGCTCCCCACGACCAGATATCTTTGCCATTGACCTGCCAGTTAGTAATTTTCCCTTCTGATGACCATATAGCTGTACCAGTGCATATGGACCATGAATTGGAGAAGATAGAGATTTTCCTTTGCTTTACTAGTTGTTTGTCTTATCGCCAATAGTGCTGCAGTGATTTCATGGTTCCTTCCACAGTATTGACATTTCATCCCCTGGTCTATAGGATACAGCTTTTTAAGTTTTGGTTCTATCAGCAAAACATCCAGTAGTCAAATGTTGTGACCATGCATCGGTCCCTACAATTCAATAGGTGCCCTTTTGGGGGGAGGGGTAATCAGTTTAGGATGGGGATTATAGCCAACTGAGCTATTTCATCAATGCAGGAAGGCATAGACGCATTTGATATCTGGTTATAAATGTGTTCAAATAGGCACCAGTCCCACCGTAATACCCTTTCTTCCATGGCTAAGCCTGCAACGGACTCTGCTTTTGGTACGTCTATCATTTTGTAAGGCGTGTCTTTATGACCATAGGGTGCTCAGCAATAACTGTGTATAAGGTTCTCCGTGAGTCATGAAATGTCCAGATTCCTTTCTCAAGGAAAAAATGTTTATTCTCTGTATGTGAAAAGCTTTGCAATAGAAGTGACCATAAAAGTGTTGATGGACTCATTTTTGTTTTATGAGGAGTCCCCAGTTGCCAGTTCACTTCACTTCACTTGATATCCATAATTAGGGTATCATCTGGTTCAATATTGGTCAGGGTTGCACACTTAGAGCTGAGCCTACCAGCAATCACTGCCAATTGCCAGCTCTTTTTTTCCTTTCCCCATTGAAAAGTAGCTACCTTTCCAGGAACCCTGTAGAGGATTTTCATAAGAATCCATAAATATGGTATGGGATTTCTCTAGTGTGCAAACATTCCAATTAGGAACTGTATCTGAGTTTTGTCTCTCAATGGTGGGATTAAAGGCTTGTGCCACCATCACCTTATTCACTGTAATCCTAGAATTTAGAAAACAGCTAACTTGTAGAGATCAGCCTGTCTTTGCTCGGATTAAAGGCATCAGCTACCACTGCCTTGCTCAAATATTTTATCTTAGCTCCAAATCACTCCAACTCTTAGAGATTTAAAACAAAAAACAAAATAAAAACAACAAACAAAAAAGGCTTGAATTGTAGTAAGTTTTAGAATTTATGTAAACTATTTTAAATATCTTAACTGCGTTTTTAATACCAAGCAACAAAAATATCCCTTTTAGTTTAGAAGAAAACTCAAAAGCTGGCATAGACCATGTGGCTATCTGCAGTTTAACATTCTAATATGGAATTAGAGCACATGTTTTCTCCCTCTCATTGTCTTCTGTTCCTTCACTGCATGGTGCTTTCTCTCTTTCTCTTCTCACCTCCACCTCCTCTTATCACCATGGTGACTGCCCTGGCCTCAGTCCTTAGGACCAGTGAACTTACTACTCACTGGAGAGCCGATTCCTAATAAACCCATACTTAAAAAACAAACAAAAAAACATAAAAAATAACCAAAACCAAAACAAAACAAGAAAAAAAAACCAAATTATCCAAGATGCTTCAAGAAAATTCATTGTTCATTTCATGCCAGTAAGGCGAGTATGTCTTTTGTAAATTATCATTCAAGATTATTATTTTTTATTTTTAATTTTCATATTTGATCAAATGAAAGTCATTCATTAGGGTTTATTAATTTGGACCAAATGAGCAAGCTGTCTGATGATCTATTGCCTCCTCTTATTCCCTATCATGTTTTTAAACAATTACTGATAGGCCATGTCTGAGACAACAAAGAAGCCAGTGGGTTCCTAAGAGTTGGTGCTCTCTTTCAGCACAGTGATATCCAGGACAAAACTCAAGTTGTCTCTAGCATGGGGGAAACTGCATTTGCTGGCTGAAGTATCTCAATGTCCTATAAATTTAAGTTTTATAGTTGGTTTCCATATTTCTTGGGTTCAGGCAAGAAATGATCTGTCTTGGTTTCTTATAGAAAACAACTCAATCTGGTAGAAATGAAATTAACGCCTTGTGAATTTTATATCATGGAAAATTAGACATTGGGAGTATAATATAACAGTTCCTTCAGGGGTGGAAGTATCCTGAAAGGAAGGCCCTTATGTAGGAGGTTAGACAACTCAAATACTTTTAGGAAGTCTCTGAAACTGACCAGGCAGATTTACTAGACTCCTCTCTCACAAAATAAACAAACAAACAAAAAACAGCTTAGAGGAAATCAGAGATGCTGCCTTTTTAAGAAAACTCAGACCAACCAAGCAAAAAAAACAGACCAGGCCAGCTGACTAGAAGAAGCAGAAGCCAGTTCAGATGACTGGAAAAGGATTAGATGAAGTGAGTCACTTCATAAGGACAGTCTCCAGCCTCCTGAGCTACTTACAGGCTGGACAGCAAGCTCCAGCTCTCCCGCTTTGTGAGCTGTCTCCAATGTTAAGGAGGGTATTGGTGATGCAGCTGTCTTTGACTCATTTCGGTTCCTGTAAGTAGTAACTCCTCACCAACACTCCTGTTAGTAACCCCAATAAAACTTTTAGGTTCAACAAGTTGGACTTCGGTGATATCTGTACTTTCATCTTTTGTGGGCTCTTCGTCTGGGGTGAGTAGGCAAATACATTGCGTCTTCTCCAGGAAACTTTTAGTCACAAAACAGGAAGACTGAAAAGTTAGGTGGTAAGATATTTGACCTATGTACCCAGTGTAGATGGAGTCCTTTGCCTAGCTAAGAGAGTAGACTTAATTGAGCCCAGAAGGGATATTTCCTCTGTTTCAACTTTGAAAGAGCATCAGGAAGAGAGTTTTAGAATATTTTCCCTAATATTTAAAGGTTATATGTGGACGAGACATAATGGTTCCCTCAGGCAGAGTTTATTTTGTGCTATTTTAAGCTAATCAATTAAGTGAGTATGCAATCTAAAATGATAAGTATTGCTAGTACTTCTTAAACACAGGATATTAATATAGTATTGCATGTGGACTCAATGAAATGTGTAAATGTTATTTTTCACACTTTGAAGATTAAGAATAATCCAAATCTTTAGCCATCTTAATTTTAAAACCTAAGCTCACATATCCAATGCACAGTGCAAGTATGATTCAACCTCACAATTTACCAAAGTGTTTCGAAGAACACATTTTACTTTACAGAAAAATTTAGGAGAAAAAATTTAAAGGTACTATATGCTTTTTTTTTATAACCCTGTGCTTCCTTCCCTCCAATACTGTGTCTTAGTATATGTATTTATTTAGATTCATTAGCTAGTTCCAATACTTTACTAACTCTCGTTCATGGTACAGTTTATTCTGGCTGGTCTTCCAGTGGGTTTCTACGTGTATAGTGAAGGAGTTGCCCCTTGTGAATTATTTACATTCAAACAGTCCTCTATCCTCCATGCATTCACCCTTCCTTCCCTTTCCTAGAACCCTCGTCCACAGCTCATCTTTCCCGTCCTTTACTCTGCCTCTTCAGGTATCACATTGACTGAATTTCACAGTGGCCTTGCCTTTTCAGAATGCTTTCCGACACTTAACAACGCACATCTCAGTTTATTATTGTCTTTTATGTGAGGTACCACATTTCTCTTTATACCTTCATTGTGGTACACTATTTCATTAATAATCATAACCATATTCATCATTAGGAAAATATTTCTGGTATTCTCAGGACTGGAACTTTTGCTGAACTTCTCAGATTTAGTTAGTGACACACTTTGATATCCCTTAAAACCTGAGAGATTTCTTACTCTCTAATTAGCCTGTTGTTCTTCTTACTTTCCTTCTTTGTTTCTAATCTGCCTTTAAGAAAACAATGTTGTAACTAACCTTACTTGCCTGGGATTTCCCGTATAATCAATTTTTACAATCTACTTAAACACATAGTTACAATCTTAAATTATGCACTTTTTCATTCCTTGACAAAGCCTACGTGCTTTAACAGTCATTTGTTGAAAACACCAAATAGGATGAAAAGCATCCTTATAAAACTTATATCCAATATAAATACTGAAAGCAACCTTCAGATATTGCTTAATAACATTTCTATGGGATTTTTTTTCTATCTTGTCATTTGGTGTCAATTAGAATCTGTAAATTTCCATTCCTTATAAAATGCTGTTATGGATTTCTGTAAAATATCTCTCATTCTTCCCCCATGTTATTCTACATGTGTTATTCAATAAGTACAGAGCAAAATCCTTTTATTAGGATTACATAGACACATCAACAGAAAAAAGGCATTGTTTAGACAAGGAAGAAAATGTTCCTTGTCTGAACAAAGGCAGATGACACACAGGAGAAACAGGGAAAGATACAGGGAGAGAGAGGTAGAGAGTTCAAATCTGGCTTCACTTTTGATAAACTAATCTATAGTAGTTTTGAGATGCAAGTTTTGACAAACTACTCTGATTGCTTTTTCTCAGTGTACCATTGAAAGATTTGGGGTATCTGGGAGTTGTTTTTAATGTATTTAATTCAATCAACTTTATTTTTTATTATTTATAATTTTTTGTGTGTCTGTGTTTTGTTGGAATTTATGTCTCCCTGTGAAGGACAAAGCATTGGCTACCTCATAACTGAAGTTTCAGATGGTTGAGCCTCCATGTGGGTATTGTGGATTAAACCTGTGTCCTCTAGAAGATCACCAGTGCTCTTAACTTCTAAGACTTCTTAGAGCCCTGATATAATAGTTTATTAACCAAGAACATCTGAGCTCTCTTTAAGAGTTATAAATCATCAATAAATAAGCTACAAAATGGGTTTACAGTTTTGGATGAGTATAAGTTCTTCACTCATTCAAGTAACAAACTGTAACAATTGATGTATTCATGATAGGATCACAGATTGATTTTCTAGGCAATTCCAGCTTGTCTCCTAGGGTCTGCAGCATTTTCTGTTTTCCATTTTGCAAACGGTGAGAATCCTCAAGGGATGTTCTTATCAGAATTTGGTGTTTTCAGAATCTTAGAAATAGGCTTTTCTAACAAGAAACCAGCTGCATCTTGGGCCGATAGAAATTTGTGGTTCCCCAATAGGCTCTCTTTACGCAATTGCCAATAATGATCTTTTTTGTTAAGGTGCCTGCTCCTGTTTTGCCAAGTTTCTTAAATGGAGTCATTTCCTTAAGGTCTTGTTTTATTCACTGGGTGTATATTTTGCATTTCAGTCCTACATCAGTTATATTTTACAAGGTTTTTCTCCAAAAACTGTGGCCTTTTAAAACAGGGTATATTATACAAAATGTATAATTTTAATCAAGTATAGCATAAAATGTTTTTTCCTATGGATTTAACTCAGGACCTCAAGCACACCTGGTAGGCACTTTATCTCAAAGCTACACCCTACTTCTGAGTCACATTCTATCCTTCGAGTTCTCAAATAGATGATAAATTGGTTTATCATGCCATATTTATAACAAAACTTATAATTATTTTATTGATTTTTATTTTTATCTTCATAATGAAGTCATTGTCTCTTTAAGTTCCTATTATTCATGTATAGACTAAACTAATAAGGTTGGATATATAAAATCTTACATCTGATGATCTCTCAATCCTCCACCTAAACTGTGGAAGTATTCCTACTATGTGCTAGAGAGAAACAGTTTGTTCAAGGACTGAAGGGAAACAGAAACAGCACAACTCAAAACTGTCACTGTATGATTTAACAATGTTCCTCCTATAGAGTTTTGCTTAAAAAATTACATATACTTGCATTTATTGTTATGATGTTTTTAATCAGAATGACTCCATAGGATTCTGTATTTGAATGTTTAGGAAGGATTTGTGTATATGCCCTTATTGGAGTATATGGATCTCTAGAGGTAGACTATGAAGCTTTAAAAGACCATGTCGTGTCCAGCTCACTCTCTTTCTCTCTCTGCTTGTAGATTACGAATCAGATGTGAACTCTTAGCTGCTGTTCTAGGGCCATGCCTATCACGTCATTGCAACATGGTGATCACGTCTTAACCCTCTGAAACTGGAAGCAAGCCACCAATTTAATTCTTTCCTTTTCCTTGGTCATGGAGTTTTATCACAACAAAAGAACAGTAACTAAGACATTTGTATATTCAATATAAAGTTTAGACAGTGAAGAATATCACCTTATACCACTCTCCAGGCTATGTATTCCCTGGGTTCCCTATAAGTACACAATTCCTTCATCAATTGATCTTAGGCAGTGCATCGTAATTTAGAATTCCAGACTGTCTACAATACAGTAAGAAAAATAAATGGACACTTCCCACTCAGTCTTGACCACATTTTGCATGTTGCAGGTAACCCTTTCTGGAAGCATTAGTAGCTATATTTTAGTAAAATCTATGTCCAAATAAGCATGAGAAGATGCAAAAATTGAGGTGATTTCACAGGAGAGCAAAACTGAACTTTCCTCATGACAACGGCACATTATTCAATTATTCATTCTGAGCAGGGCAAAACAAAGCTGCAGGATAATTCTATATTGCATTTTTGCATGGTGGTTTAAAATACCGTCTAGATTTTCCAATCTTTTTCTCTGTAACACGAGGTTGACTTACATACTGTTCAAGTCCAAAGCACTCTTCAAATGTTACATGATCTTCCATTTAGAATGTGTGTAACATTTAAGAATTTTACTGAACTGGAAAATAGAGAGATGTCCTTTTGTTTTTAATATTTTTTTAAAACCAATTTGTCCTTTTCTCATTTTCCAGACTAGTAGTAAAATGAGCGTTCATAGCAAAGTCAGTAAAATGTGGCAGCTTCATGGCTTTATAAGAGAGAACCAATAGAAATGGTTGATAAAAGGCTCAAATTTCTGAGGCCAGGGCATCTAAGTATCCTAAACGGAGTACTTTTTTAACTGCTCCTGAAAAGCAGCTGTAAATATAATCTGCTCATATTCAAAACATAGTGAATGTGTTGCATAAACTGACTTAAAAAGCACAATCTTATGCAAATTTTTCTAAATTAAGTTCATGGTTCAGGGATCTAAGTGCCCCACCAAAAAATTAAAGTACATTCTCAAGAATTCCGAATCTAATTATGTCTCGGGGAATAACTGCTAGATAAGACCTGGGATAAATCAAAGGATCTTTCAAAGCTCTAAATTTCTTTATAGCTCATTTTCTTTGCAGCCTCTACAGTGCTCTGACTTAATGGAACAGAATTTAATAAACATCTTAGCAAGCAACTCTAGAAGGAGAGCGTACTTTATATATAGAAACACCCTGGACTCCTTGTTCTCTCCCTTCCAGCAGTGGCCACCCCAGCGCAGTCATCAATCAAGCAAAGCCTGAGACTCCTTCCAGATCTAGACCAATTCTACTCTTGGTTTGGGAACAATCATCGTCGGAGCTGTGCTCTCAGACTCAGGCGTAGATTTTCATACTTCTAGCCACAGCACTCAGAAGACTGAGAGCAGGAGCATTGCCAGGAGCTCAAGACCAGTTTAGGCTCATACCATGTTCCCAGGCAGACGCTGTCTTGGGACAACAATCAATAAGTATACATAAATTCATATAAATATAAAAGCAAAATTAAATAAAGATAAACAAACAGCACAGGCGCTCTGCATTTGAAATGCCTGAGATAGTATGAGGTTGTACGGTATGTTGTCCCTTAAAGAAAGGTTTTTTTGTAAGGCTGAGTTAAATAAGATCACGTTATTTGGAGAAGGGACTGAGGGAGCTGAGGGGGCTTGCAGCCCCATGAGGGTAGCAACAGTATCAACTGGCCAGAGCTCCCAGAGTTCTGGGGGAGTGCACCACCAACCAAAGAGTACACATGGACAGACCCAGGGCTCTGGCAGCGTATGTGGCAGAGGATGGCCTTGTTGGACATTAGTGGGAGGAGTGACCCCTGGGCCTGAGGGGGTTCAATACCCCAATGTAGGGGAATATCAGGGCTGGAAGTCCAGAGTGGTTGGGTGGGGGGGCACTCTCATAGAAGTGGGGGGCCGGGGGAATGGAGGAGAAGGGAGGATGGGATAGGGGTTTTCCGGAGGGGAGACCTGGAAAGCTGATAACATTTGAAATGTAAATAAAGAAATTATCCCATATTAAAGAAAGAAAGAAAGAAAGAAAGAAAGAAAGAAAGAAAGAAAGAAAGAAAGAAAAAGTAAAACTAGGACAATCATTTCCTTTACATTCATAAAGCAATTTGCTTTAAAAAAAGATTATTTTAATATCATCCTGAGTGAATTAACCCAATCACAAAAGAATGCACATGAAATGCAATCACTGATAAGTGGATATTAATGAGCCCAGAAGTCCTAAATACTCAAGACACAAATAGCAAGTCAATTGATTCCCAAGAAGAAGAAAGGAGAGGACCCTGGGCCTGTAAAGATTGCATCCAGTTTAGTAAAGAAACCGAGGGGGGAGGGGGAATGATTGGGGAATAGTTGGGGGGGAGAGGAACTATGGGAACTATGGTGGGTGGGAACTGGGAAAGGGGAAAGCCTTTGGAATGTAAACATAGAATATAGAAAATAAAAATTAAAAAAATGTAAATAAAGAAAATCTCTAATAAAAAAAGATTATTTTCAAGATTAACAGTGTTAAAAAGATCTAAAATTGTCTTGCAGAGTAGCCTACACGCATGCCTCTTATTTGGTGCTGGGCATGGCTTTGGAGACTGATTTTGATTAGAGTCACTGAGGTGGGAAGCTCTAGGGGTACACTGTTTCCTGCTCTGGATCATGAACAGCCTGGAAAGGAGATGCTAACTGAATTGTAACATTTCTCTCCCTCTCTGCTTTCTGACAGCTGATGGAAAGTGACCAGCTGCCTCAAGCACCTGCCAGCTGGCCCTCTCCACCATGATAGAAGGTATCTGCAGGTGTCCAGCTAAGTCAACCTCTTCTTGCATAAGTTGCTCTGTTAGGACATTTTATTTTATCCACAGAAAATGTAAATAGCAATCCTGTTGTCATGTTCACTCTTTCATCTGTTTGCTCCTCCTAAGAACACACCATGAATTTTTTTTCAGGGTGGGGACAGTTTCTTTTGTTTTGTTTCTGGTTTTATCTTAAGGTGAAACAGAGTGGTTAATGATTTTTTTTTATGGTATATTGATCCAGTTTGGAGTAGCGCATACACCTAGAGGCAAATCTTTGAAGTTATTTTCCTAGAGGTTTACCTGAAGATAGATGGAAGACTAGGCCCAAAAGCCAGGGAACATCTCACACTACTCGAGTTCAATAGGAAATAAGGAGAAAACATAAATGGGAGTTCATCTTCTTCTACTCCTTGGCGAATGTAATGGACCAAGTTGCTATGGCCACCATGTCTTCTTGGCCATGATGGACAGAACGACTTTGGACTGTGGGCTAAAAGAACCCCACATGCAATCAAAGCAAAATAGAAAAGCAACTACTAACACAACTTTTTTTTTCAGAATGTTTCTTATTAGGAAAATATCATAAAAACAATTTTAACTTAGGACTATTCAATCATTAAAATGCATGTTAGATATATATCACCAGTAAAGGAAACATATAATCTGAATATGAAGTTAAGTGCACTAACCTTAATTTTTGATTATCATCATCCTACTTAAACAATCCTTCCTACCCACTGTCAGATGGCTGGGAAGGGAAGTTGAGTATTGACTGTGAGGCTCAGTATAGTTCTACAGATACTGCTTAAATGCCCTTCTTGGAATTAGCTAAGAATCATTAACAAGCACATTCCTTTGCCTATACAGAGCAATTATATATGATACTATTAGCAGTATCAATTAAGATAGATAAAGTAATAGCCTAATTGAATGCACAAGGAGTCTAATGGCTTTGCTCTCTCTGGTAATGGATTACACTCTGTTCTTGTACAATAAGCCAGACACAGGATCAATAGTATTTTATGCTTAGAAAAACTATTACCCTAAACAATACCAATACCTAATTCAGGACACACTGCTTTGATTTTTAATATCAGCAAGGGAAAATACATTATAAATTTAAGACATTATTTTGGGACAAGCATGCTCCTGACATTCACTCCCAAAACACTGGGGCATGTCATTTTTTTTTATATTTGTTCCAATAATGTAAGGTGCATAATTGTGTTTACTTTGGATATACCTACTTATTATATTACAATATACAAATATGCAAAAATGATATTTGGCATGGTTTTACAAGTGGATCGATTCTCCTACAGTGGCATAATTTGGATCCTTATAGAAAATATGAGAGAAAATACAATATTAGTGTATCTTGCTTCAACACTCCCTGATGAATTCCAAGCTTGTTTTGATGGAGAAACATCTTTATTTTTGCAGAGTTGGTGCACACAGTAGCATCTCACATCATGAATCTCTGTAACTTCATGCCATCAAGTACAAAACAGTCTTGCAAGAGCTTCAGGCTGCCTTCTATTTCCAAGTATTCCTGACAGAGGCAATTCTGGGTGACCAGCAGGGATAGCAAATGAAATTCAAGTAAGGTTTATGTAGGTAATGTACTCCGATAAAGCAGGAGCATTTTTAAGTAAATGTAAAATGGACTCCAAAGTTTGCATGTGTTTTCTCTGTACCAGTCTCTCCTCGTTCCACTGGGTGAAGGGAGGTACTCATGTTAACTTACTGTAAAGAGATAGCAGCTCCTCCTGAGTGTGTTTTATTGTCACGTGCATGGGCGACACATCTCTGTACAATAATGTGAAGTCCTCTGGTATCTAATCCCTGCACTAATTCTGTCACTTATGAGTTGATACTTTAAATTGAAATATTATTGGTTTAATGGCATATGGAGCAATTTATATGCTCAAATACGTTGAGTAGAAAGTATAAACTGGGATGAACTTTCTGCAGAGAACTGTTTACTGTTACCAAAATGCAAAATGCATGTAACTGTTGAAAGAACAATTCTGTTATAGAGATAGTGTCTTATTTAAAGGTTTGCACATATGTTCCTCAAGTTATAATAGACCTTAGATTGAGATAATATATTTTTGTTCATTTCAAAAATGATATACTAAGTAGTTATTAATTTATGGTAGGTCATCTGTGCGTCTATTTATTTCTACATTCATATTGGATGTGTACTTACAACACCCAGTGTTGACACCATAGTATAAGAAAAAGTTAAGGAAGAAACCAAGGAAAATAGAAAACTAGATTTGAGTTCATACATATTTCAAGCAGCTTTAGGAATCATTTAAAACATGTTACCATTTTGCTCATGATATTTTTATTTCATTTGGGCTCACATTTAAACACACATACATTTTCTTTTTAGCAATACTATAACACCATATGCATGGTATTATGCCAGATATTCTTAAGATATATACATATATTTTTTTAAAAAAATTAGTGTTCTATAAAGTTTTCTTTTTAAGCACTATGCATACATGTGTATGTGTTGTGGCCATTTTCTGCCTGTGGGCATAGTGCCCAAAGAGAGCAGAAGAGGGTGACAGATCTCACTGGACTTGTAGGTGGTAGTGGGCTGTCCAATGTGTATGCTGAGAACCAAACTTGAGTCTTCATGGGAAAACAATCCATGCTCCTAGTCACTAAACCATCTCTCCAGCTCTAAAATAGAGCACATTGGTATGTAATTATCATATGATACATTAGGATCTATGATAATTTTCTCATAAATTTACAAAACAAATTTTCATCTCTTCAGCATGTTTTATCTGGCAACACAATGATTAGTTTTGTAAATATATGTATTAATGTATTTCTTTCTTAATTTTTGAGGCATTAATCATTATAATTTTGAAAGAATAAACTCAATTCTTACTCATAAAAGGTATTACATAAATGATTGCTTTTGTTAGATTTAATAAGTATATATTAATAACCAAAATACTTTGATAAAAGTCCAAAGGATAGTGTGTGTGTGTGTGTGTGTGTGTGTGTGTGTAGTTGACACAATGTCTAAAAGTTTTAGGTGAAAATAAGTTATAACTAATACTCAAAACCACCAAAAATTTAAAACGATCAGCTCAAGGTTTCACAATAATTCTATATAAAACATGGAGAATCTTAAAATTGAAAGTCCTTCTTGGAAGGAAAGGACCCTGGTCCTGAAGACTGGATCCAGATTTGTAGGAGAGTATCAGACCAGAGAAAAGAGGGGGGGTGATTGGGGAATGGGTGGAGGGAAGAGGACTTATGGGACATATGGTGAGGGGGGAACTGGGAAAGGGGAAAGCCTTTGGAATGTAAACAAAGAATATAGAAAATAAAGAAAAAAATGATTGAATTTAAAAAAAGAAAAAAAAAGAAAGTCCTTCTTGTGAATTATAGATCTGTGTCTGCTAGCACTATTGTGTCCCTATGTAGATTTTTTTTTTAAATTTGGATATATTCTATATTTACAATTCATTTCCCTTTTTCTGGTTCCCCACCCCCCAAAGGTCCCACATGCCCTTTTCCCTCCCCCTGCTCCCTCTTCCACACCTTCCCTATTCCATGTTCTTGTATTCCCCTACACTGATGCTTTGATCCTCTCCAGCACCAGGGTCCACTTCTTCCTTCTTGTCAGACATCATTTGGTACGTGAATTGTGTCTTTGGTGTTCCAAGATTCTAGGCTAATATCTACTTATCAGTGACTGCATACCATGGGTATTCTTTTGAGACTGGGTTACCTCACTTAGTATGACGTTCTCCAGCTCCATCCATTTCTCTAAGAATTTCATGAATTTATTGTTTCTAATGGCTGAATAGTACTCCATTGTGTATATATACCACATTTTTTGTATCCATTCCTCCATTGAGGGACATCTGGCTTCTTTCCAGTTTCTGGCTATTATAAATAAGGCTGCTATGAACATAGTGGAGCATGTATCCTTATTGCATGCTGGTGAATCTTCTGGGTATATTCCCAGTAGTGGTATGGCTGGGTCCTCCGGAAGTATCATGTCCAGTTTTCTGAGGAACTGCCAGACTGATTTCCAGTGTGGTTGTACCAGCTTGCAGTTCCACCAGCAGTGGAGGAGTGTTCCTCTTTCTCCACATCCTCTCCAACACCTGATGTCTTCTGAGTTTTTGATCTTAGCCATTCTGACTGGTGTGAGGTGAAATCTCAGGGTTGTTTTGATTTGCATTTCTCTAATGACTAATGATGTTGAACATTTTTTAAGGTGTTTCTCAGCCAACCGAATTTCTTCAAGTGAAAAGTCTTTGTTTACCTCTGTACCCCACTTTTGGATAGGGTTATTTGGTTTTCTGGGGTCTAACTTCTTGAGTTCTTTGTATACATTGGATAGTCACTGCTGATCACTGGCAGCTTATGTAGATTCTTAAAGTTAAGGAAGAAGCAACACAGAAGACTTGTTGATGTCTGATGCCTGGTAACTGAGTATTTCTGAATCACTCTGACTGTCAGAAGACACTCTTAGGTACTTTACACAGTTTATTAGAGAATTTAACCATCAGCCATGTTGAGAAGTGGCATGTTTACACAGTCTTAGGTTATTCTGCCTATGGATAGATTATCATCGGAATGAATACATAATTTTTAAAAGTAAGTTTGGCTCTGTTCTTCCTTTGCCCAGTTTTCTCATCATTCTCCCCCCTCTTCTTCCTCCTTCTATTGCTTTGTTTTCATCTTTATCTGTTTTTCTGCTCTTCCTCTAACCCAATGATTCAGCCTCTCCAGGATCTCCCATTCCCTTTCTTCCTCCCCTGGCTTCCTCTCCCTCTCACGTTCTTTCTTCCTCTTATCCTTCTGTTTCTCTCTTTCCTCCCATATCTCTTCCCCATCAATAATCTTCCATTATCTGATACTGTTAGAGATCTCAACACAGACCCAGTCAAAATAGGAAAGCTGTCCAAGTTACCAGCATGGGAAACCTTTAGAAACTTCTGGATGAATATTTATATATATGGTGTCTTGTCTTTAATCTTTTAAATAAAATTTTATTTGGATACACTAAAATTTGTTTTTTTCATGGCTTCATTATTTCTCATATTCTTGGAGGAGCACCCACATAGTAGCCAGGGGAGGGGAGATAGGATAGGGTTTTGTGGAGGGTAAACTGGGGTAGGGATAATATTTGAACTGTAAATAAATAAAATAATCAATAAAAATTTTAAAAAAGAAAATAGATATATGCAAAACTTCTGTTAACATTGTTTGCTTACTTGCTTTAATTTGTAAGATTAATGAGAGAAATCATAAATTAAATATTTTAATTCAATGGTACTGTTAAAATAGAAAGTTAATGGAAATTCTACCATGATTGGCTCCCCAATTAATTTCCTTTCTACATTTCTGTATTTTACAAAGGCATTTTTGATGCATGCACATATATGTGCATGTATTAATAAATCATATTTCACAATAAAACTGAAACAAGTTTTATATGATATACAATTTAACTATTTACTTGTCTCCTGCCTCCTTGTAGTTCTTACAGAGTAAACAAAACATTGAGAAATAACTACTTAATGTACAAATTTTAATCAAAATAATTTCAAACAGTATATTTCTACAAAGCATCAGTTAAATTTCAAGAGTAATGCAATGAAATATGCAACAAATATTCTGTAATGAATTAGATAGTTAAGAAGATAGATCTATTAAAATACACATATTCATTAATACATAGTGGCATGGACCTAAAAAAGTTGGTTTTCTTTCTTTGGAATTCACAAGATACACATCATTTTGGTAATAGTTTTAGAGAAAATTATTTAAATATACACACTCTCTAATATAACAATTCATACTCATAGTTAATGGAATTATTTAACTCATTTATGAATCTAATCTTAATATTAGTTAATACAGTATCAACTAAGTGTTCCATATAATTATTCTTTTCTGTATAGAGGGAGAGCTGAGATTCTGTTCACAAGACGGGAATGCTAGGGTACTCACAGTGACTCCAACCAATATGAGTTTCATGACTGACAAAGATAAATGCTTAACATCCTACAGATATCAGATGGCTTCAAAATACAATACATTAAAGATGTAATTCCTCATCAGCTATAGCCATCATTTCTCTGTGTATTTACTGAGTACAAAAATGCTTCTTGTTTTTCCATTGATATTGTCCTTAGAATGGTTGCTGGTGGTTTCTAAATACTTAAGATAGAGACTAAGGAGCATGCATACTTGGCAAATTTTAAGTTAATGGTTTCCATATTAGTGTGAATTAGATTTCCTAAAATGGTAAAAAATACTAGTATAATCACATAAATAATGACACAACCGAAAGAAAAATAGGAAAAGCTAGTATACTTTACTTTACTTTACTTTACTTTACTTTACTTTACTTTACTTTACTTTACTTTACTTTACTTTACTTTACTTTAGTCATTGTGCATACATACAGGTGTGTTTGATAAGGGATGGTAGGGTGTGGTACGCATGCCACTGCAAGACCGTACAAAGACCAGAGGAGGACTCCAATTGTTTAACTCTTGCTTTCCTCACTTTTTTTTTTTTTTTTTTTTTTTTTTTTTTTTTTTTTTTTTTTTTTTTTTTTTTTTTTTTTTTTTTTGGTTTTTCGAGACAGGGTTTCTCTGTGTAGTCCTGGCTGTCCTGGAACTCGCTCTGTAGACCAGGCTGGCCTCGAACTCAGAAATCCACCTGCCTCTGCCTCCCAAGTGCTGGGATTAAAGGCGTGCGCCACCACGCCCGGCGCTTTCCTCACTTTTGCTTTGGCATTGAGTCTTCCCCTGATCTGAATGCTTACCATTGCTGCTAGGGTTGCTGGTGTCTGAGTTCCTGGGATCTTCTGGCCTCTGCCCTGCTGTACTGGATTACCTAATCATGCTTTGTATCTTAAATGGGCACCTGGGATTCAAAAAGACTTAAGTCCTTATGCTTATACTCAGTCCTCAAAATTAATTATAAAACTGTGTAATATACTTTGATGGTATTAATTCAATGTAGTACATAATTTAAATTGCATAAAAAATTAGACTAGGTAATATCCTACGTGGAGGGCAGAGAAGATTCGATCTAGGCCTATTTAGTCTACCGGTGTATCTTTGTTGACCAACATAGGGCTTGGTAAAAAATATTAGAGGACAATCCATACATAAGCATTAATGAAATGCTTTTATCTTGAATTTCAATTCTCTGCCTTCTGTTTCAAATGTAACTGCCATAGTCAACTTTATTCTCTATATAGCTCATTGAGAATTCTTTTAATTTGTTTTAACATTTGAATATATATGACCAAGATCCCTAATATTATTTTACACAGTGGGTTTTGATGGTTTTTCATTGTTTTAGATTTCCTGGAACATAACCTGACCATGTTTTGTATTTTAATTGCTATTTCTTATCATATCTTTCATCACTTGTCTGTCAGTGTAGATTGAATAGATTAAGTGATAAAGTCCATATTTCCTTGTAATTCACAATGAAAAAGATGGCTAATAAAATTATCTTGTGTTCAAATATGGCAAATAGGATAGGGTTACTATATTAAGTTTTTCTTTTCATTTTTATTAGATATTTTCTTTATTTACATTTCAAATGTTATCACTTTTCCTCTTTCCCTTCCAAAACCCCCTATGCGACCCCTCCTACACCTACTCACTAACCTACCTCTCCCACTTCACTGTCTTGGCATTCCCCTACACTGGGGCAACAAGTCTTCACAGGATCAAGGACCTCTCCTCGCATTGATGTCACTCAAGGCCATCTTCTGCTACATATGCAGCTGGAACCATGGGTCCCTCCATGTGTACTCTTCAGTTGGTGCTTTAGCCCGTGGGAGCTCTGGGGTTACTGGTTGGTTCATATTGTCCTTCCTTCTAAGGGGATGCAAACCCCTTCAGCTATTTTGGTCCTTTCTCTAGATCCTCATTAAGAACCCTGTTCTCAGTGCAATGGTTGGCTGATAGCATCCGCCTCTGTATTTGTCAGGCACTGACAGAGCCTCTCAGGAGACAGCTATATCAGGTTCCTGTCAGCAAGCATTTCTTGGCATCCACAATAGTGTCTCGGTTTGATGACTGTATATGGGATGGATCTCCAAGTAGTGCAGTCTCTGAATTGCCATTCCTTCAGTCTCTGCTCCACACTTTGTATTTCCTCCTATGGGTATTTTGTTCCCTATTCTAAGAAAGGCTAAAGTAACCACACTTTGGTCTTCCTTCTTCTTGAGCTTCATTTGGTCTGTGAATTATATCTTGGGTATTCCTAGATTCTGGGCTAATATCGATTTATCAGTGAGTATATACCATGTGTGTTCTTTTGTGGTTTGGTTACCTCACTCAGGAAGATATTTTCTAGTTCCATTCATTTCCCTAAGAATTTCATGGATTCGTTGATTTTTAGTAGTTGTGTACATGTACCACATTTTCTGTATCCATTCCTCGATTTAGGGACATCTGGATTCTTTCCAGCTTCTGACTATTAAAATAAGGCTGGAATGAACATAGTGGAGCATGTGCCCTTATTACATGTTGGAGCATCTTCTGGGTATATTCCCAGAATGAAATAGCTGGGTCCTCAGGTAGAACTATGTCCAATTTTCTGAGGAATCACCAAACTGATTTCCAGAGTAGTTATACCAGCTTGCAATCCCACCAGCAGTAGAGGAGTGATCCTCCTCTCCAGCACCTTCTGTCACATGAGTGTTAATCGTAGCCATTCTGACTGGTTTGAGGTGGAATCTCAGGGTTGTTTTGATTTGCATTTCCCTGTTGACAAACAATGTCGAACATTCCTTTAGGTGTTTCTCAGTCATTTGGTATTCTCCAGTTGAGAAATCCTTTGCTTAGCTTTGTACCCCTGTTTTATTAGGTTTTATGCTTCTCTGGAGCTTAACTTCTTGAATTCTTTGTATGTATTGGATATTTGTTTTCTATCAGATGTAGGATAGGTAAAGATCTTGTTCCATTCTGGTGGTTGATGTTTTGTCCTATTGACAGTGTCCTTTGCCTTACAGAAACTGCAATTTTATAAGGACACATTTGTTAATTCTTGATCTTAGAGCTTCTGTTCAGGAAAATTTTTCCCTGTGACAATGTACTCCAGGTTCTTCCTCCATTTTCTTTTCTATTAGTCTCAGTGTATCTGGTTTTATTTGGAGGTCCTTGATCCACTTGGACTTGAGCTTTGTTAATCTTGTTAACATTTTGGATTATATGTTACAAGTGATTTTCTCAGGTCCTTGCAGCAAACCTTATCATCAGATCTGTTTTTCCATTCTTAGCTTAGTGATTTTGACTTAGCATAGACTTCTTCAAAACATCAGTCTATGAAGAGTACCATCAATTCTAGATGCAGCCACTTGAACCCTTCAGTGGATTGTGAAAATAGATACCTACCATTTCAAGGACACCACATCATGAAATACTTCTATATGTAGGAGCTATGCAGTCTCTGGATCTTGCATTTTCTCTTGTACAAAATGAGACTCCACATTAGGGTCCTCTGCAAAGAAAACTGGAACATGAAAAACACAAAACTAAGGAAATAAATAACTAGAAATAATCATTCATTTTTACTTTAGTATTAAACTAATTTTTCTTTTCTTTTCCACAATAGCTTATTATCACTGATAGATTATAAGCTTTGACCATGAGGGAGCAGGGGGAGGGAAAAGGGCATGTGGGACCTTTGGGGGGTGGGGAACCAGAAAAAGGGAAATGAATTGTAAATATAGAATATATCCAAATTTAAAAAAAAAATCTACATAGGGACACAATAGTGCTAGCAGACACAGATCTATAATTCACAAGAAGGACTTTCTTTTTTTTCTTTTTTTAAATTCAATCATTTTTTTCTTTATTTTCTATATTCTTTGTTTACATTCCAAAGGCTTTCCCCTTTCCCAGTTCCCCCCTCACCATATGTCCCATAAGTCCTCTTCCCTCCACCCATTCCCCAATCACCCCCCCTCTTTTCTCTGGTCTGATACTCTCCTACAAATCTGGATCCAGTCTTCAGGACCAGGGCCCTTTCCTTCCAAGAAGGACTTTCAATTTTAAGATTCTCCATGTTTTATATAGAATTATTGTGAAACCTTGAGCTGATCGTTTTAAATTTTTGGTGGTTTTGAGTATTAGTTATAACTTATTTTCACCTAAAACTTTTAGACATTGTGTCAACTACACACACACACATTTGACCATGGCTTCAGTACTAAGGATAGATTTTTTAAATATCTCTCAGGGCGATAGGGTTAGAAAACGGGAATTAAAATTAAAGGAGACTGTGATGGGGAACTGTTCGTGATAAGGTCAGTGACCTTATAAGAAGAAAGAAGCCAGAGCTTTTCCTACCCTGATATGTGAACACGGAGTGATTGTCAGCTCTCTGATACTAAGGAAGATCACATGCACCTGATCACAGCTATATTGGCAGCCTGATTAAGCTTCTGAATCTGTAGACATAAAGGTTGCTTAATCCATCCACTTGATGATATTTCATATGGCAGTTTGAGCAAGCTGATAATTACCAAACATATATCACTTCAACCCAGAGAGGATTCTTAACCCCTGAACACAAATGAGCATATCAGGTTGAATTATGTACCAAAAAGACAACAATTGTAACCAGCCTGAAGTGTCAGACTTAGTTACCAGCAGTAACATTAAGGAAAAAAGAAAGAAAGAAAGAAAAGCACAAACAGAGAGCTTTACATATTCCTCTCTGTTTGGGGCATTCACTTGGCCTGCATGAAAATGTAAAATCAAGTCCCAGGGCAATGATGAATACCACCCCCAAGTCCTGTTTTCAAATCATTTAACCTCCACCCAAGATGGAGGCATGTAAATGTCTTCTCCAAGCACATTATACTAAAAGAGATAATTTAAATGTGATTACTCATAGTTCTTACTCTGTTTCCATCAAAAAGGAATGTAAGTTAAGCTCTTACTTGGATGTGGTAGAAAAGAGAATAATGCTGTGGTTATTATACATGGGTCTGTGGAAATGGTATAGAAAAGACTTTTTTCATGTATACAAGATCCTGAGTATGTGATCCATCCCAAGGAAAAAGACCCACTAACATGGCCATACTCACAGAAGACTCATTCTGTCCTGTCGTCTGGAAAAGAAAGTGTTCTATAATATTTACACTCATTAAACATTTCCTCTAGTAATATCTTTTTTTTCTCTCACCATCTTTAGTTCCTGATTATGTCACAAGTCCTGGAGATAGACAGATAGAGGGATATTTAATTTTACAAGTTTTCTTCTATTTGCTACAATTAGAGAAAAATATACTTTGAATCAAAATGACAATTATGTGTTGTATAAACTGAATGCCTCTAATTCTTAAGTTAAACTTGTGTTTAGATCTCAAATGATCATAGAATAATCAATTATGTATGAATTATCATCTGAAAGAAGATATGCTTCCTGACGAAAAATGATAAGGAATAAGAAATGAAAAGTATATTTTACTCTCTAAATTCTAATTTTTGAAAGTAATGTTTAGAGATTTAAACAGTTACCTATATTCAATGTTTCAATTAAGTTCAAATCATAAAATGTTTGACTTTCATATGAATTGTTTCCGTATTCTTTTGATGCAAGTACCTACATATATTGCACAAATTTATTGAAATAAACTATGAAGGCCAATTCATCTAAAAATAGTCTTATTATTGCAATAAATTAATAGATATAGAAATATTATAATGGATTGCTATTTGTTATGACTGATGGTTATAATATGGAGGAGAATTACTGTGTCTACTATGAAGAATACAAACCTTTATTAAGATTTTCTGATTATATTTTGGAGACCTAAGTTATATCAACCTATATGCTTGATTTCTAGACTTTTATCAAATGTAACGAAACTAAACAAGATATAAAATAAGTTAATGATAAAAATTGACCCTAGATACTACATGAAATCATCTGAGAAGACATTTTACATTATAATATATTTTGGATTTTGATTTCAATTGTTCTAGGTGGTATTTATAGTGTTTATAATAAGAGCAATGGCAATTTCAGCAATTACACAATTATCGAGAGAATTCCACAAATTTTTAAATGGTCTTTCCCACCATTAGTTACTAAAATGGTTTCATCAAGGATAGAGGACAAACTTAATTAAAAACATTGAATGAGATGTGTAGCTAAATTACCAGTTCAATCGTTAAGTAGAAGATACTGAAAAATAGAAATTCTACCAAAACTGAGTGATCACATTTCAGAACCAATACTGTTAACCATTTTACATGAAAAGCTTTTAAAATTCTGAACATAACAGACCTGGTTATTAAAATCTCTTCCCTAGTGTATAATTTCTTTCTCAAAATTACAAGTTAAAGCATTTTATAAACTATTAAATCTACATATTTGAGATCCATATAAGTAAAACAACGTGTCAAATATTGAAGTAATATTTTAAAATTAAAACACAATTGTGATACATGTTGCAATGTGTACATAGAGCTATAGTTTTTCATGTATCCTCTTAATAACATTAAGAATTCATGGTGCTAGTCATCTGTGCTTGACATTTAATTAATGAAAGTTAAATATTTTTGAAGATATTTAGACTACAACTAGAATATGCTATCAATTTAGTAATTTAAAGCAATGTAAAATTTAATAAATAATAAATCACACACGCATTTAATATCATCCTGCACCATAGGTAGCTTCAGCTTTCATTTTGGCATAGCCTAGAATCACCTGAAGGAGTTTCAGTTTTGTGGAGCATTGTCTTCTTCATATAATTTTCTGAGAGGTTTACAATGTGTTTCTTATTTATTATTACATAGACTTGAAACTTCCTGACATGCCCACACCCCTTTCATCTGTGGGCTGATTAGGAAAGATTCTTGGCTTCTGTCAGATATAGAAATGTCCTGATTTCATTTAGTTTCCAATTCTACCCAGAAAACTATGGCATTCTCTTACTTAAGTAAAGTATTTATATTTAATCACTTTTTATATTGTATTTCAGTCTTTTGATTTCATGTCTTACTTGACAGTCTCTAAAATAAGCCCCATGTCATTTTAACAGGATATAACAACATGTACTGTTCTTTACCATGCTCCTCTTTCCCATCATACACATGTTTCTCTTGCAAGGCATGCAAATTAGAAATATGCTTTGTTCTTGCTACATTTGACCAGACATTCCGACAGTCATTCTGTTTGTTCCTGTTTCTACACAGATGTAATTTTTGTGTCTTTGTTTTATAGAAAAAATTGTGGGCTTTTTTTGTATCAGTAAACTTTGATACTGATTTTTTTAAATTTCTTTCATGGATCAACATATTTTGTGTTTTATATATCAGACTTTATATTATTTCACAAAGATCATGGTTTTAGATGTACTTGGGGACATGGAATGGAATATATTCATTTTATATTTATCTTCATAATTGAAAAGTTATTAAATTCTTTTAAATTATACTTTATTATTAGTCATCTTATTAGCATACACAATATTATTTGTATCATTGGACTTTATAACATCATGGTATTTTCTTGTATGGATATAACATATAAACTTCTGTTTTCCTCTCTTCTCCCTCTCACACTAATTATCTACCTATATCCAACCAATTTTTCTTCTATTTTAATGAATTTTAAAATGTTATATTATCACCATCATTATTCATATCATCAGTATTGTTTGATTCTATTCAGCTAGTTACAATCTGTATAATGGTAAGTTGAGGTTATTGATATATTTTCTCAATTCTTACTTGAAAATTATGCAAAGCCCCTTTCCAAGAGCAATAGTTAGAAATAACAATAATAATTTTTCAAGATAGGTCAATGAAGCAAATATAGTTAGTGACTAGCATGTGTAATTCCTAATATACTAATGGTCAAATGAATAAAAAGTCCAACTTCTGAGTCATTGTCTCAGAGGAATAATTAATGTCAAATTATTTGGCAATACAAAAATTGCTTCTGCTAAGTCAATATACACACCATTGGATTGCTTATCCACCATAGGAAAACTATGATGGAATAAAACTAGAGAAAATAGCTTTCTCTTTTCTGTGGCTTACATGTTTTATTCCCTATATGACATCTTTCCTCACTTAACATTGCCCCATTTTGGTTTATGTTCCACTATGTTCATAGCAGCTTTATTTATAATAGCCAGAAGCTGAAAAGAACGCAGATGTCCCTCAATGGAGAAATAGATACAGAAAATGTGGTATATTTACACTATGGAATACTACACAGCTATTAAAAACAACGAAGGCATGATATTTTTAGACAAATGGGAGGAACTAGAAAATATCATCCTAAGTGAGGTAACCCTATCACAAAAGAACATAGATGGTAGGCACTCACTGATAAATGGATATTAGCCCAGAAGCTTGGAATACCCAAGACACAATTCACACATCAAATGGTGTCCAAGAAGAAGGAAGGAGAGGCCCATGATACTGGAAAGGCTCAGTGTAGCAGTATAGGGGAGTACCAGGACAGGGAAGCAGGAGGACATTGATTGGGGAACAGGGTTAGGAAAGAGGACTTATGGGAATTTCAGGGAGGGAGAAACCGGGAAAGGGAAAATCATTTGAAATGTAAATAAAGAATATATTTAATAAAATATGTTTTAAATTTACTCATGCTTATACCTATTTACTTGTATACAATGTGAGATAGGATCTGCAAATGAGAGAGAGCATGTCATTTTGCTTTCTTCCAGAGTTTGTGACATTTCTCATATACTCCCAGGCCCATTCATTTTCTGTAAATTTCATAATTGTAATTTTTTCTTTTAGAGATTCATAGTATACTTATTTGCAAATGTACCACATTTTATGGCCCATTCACTTCTTGATAAACATCTAAGCTACCTCCATTTCTTTAATATTAAATGAACAATACAAACATTAATGTAAACACATCATCTTCATAATATCTGTATTTCTGTGGATGTGTGCCGAAGGTTAGTATTGCTGAGTCTCATATATTCACCAAATAAATTTCATTGATAGAGAAATTAGGAAAACATCTCAACAATTATAGCTCTAAAGAAATTTTAAGTATCTAGGAATGCTAGATTGAAACATCTCTACAAATGAAAATTTTAAAACTCTGAAAAGGAAATAAAAGAAAACATTATGTCATGGAAAAACTATCTAAGGTCATGGAGTGACATAACTAATGTCATAAAATCACTCTACTATCAAATTTTCTATGTAGATTCAATACAACACTAGTCAAAGTTTCAATGTAAAACTTCACAGATCTAGAGAAAACTCCAAAAACTCATATGGAATCATAAAAGACTAAAAATATCCAAGGCAACTTCAAGGAGAAAAAAATCACAGATTGGGGTATCACAGCACTTGTCCTAAGGCACAGAAATTACAATTACAAAGATAAAGTCAGTGATGGCACAAAGACAGAATGGTCACCTAATTTTTGACAAACTTGACAAAAATATACATTTGGAAAAAGATAGTTTATTCTCCAAATACCGAGGATCAAACTGGATATCAATGAGCAAAAATGTGAAACTAGATCCATTTCTTTTATTTCCTACAAAGCAATTCGAAGAGTGTCTCAAAGACCTTAATTTTAAACCTTATACTCTAAAACAGCTAAATGGAAATATAGGGAATACTTTTCAAGGTATTGGAAGAGGCAAGAGCTTTCTGAAGAGAACTTCATCAGAGAGAACACAATCCCCTAGATTAACAAATGAGACTACATAAAATTTAAAAGTTTGTTCAGGGAAAAAAGAATTATCAACAGAGTAAATACAGCCCACAGAATGTGAGAAAATCTAAACTACTGAATTTAAGACATGGCCCTAAATACTATGAATTTAGAAAGAATTCCAAATGTTATACACCTAGGGAACAAATCTGCTAATCAAATATGAGCTAATAAAATGAACAATTCTCAGAAATGAAAGACAAAAGGCGACTGAGGACCAGCTCTCCGGGTGGGCTGGCAGCAAGGTGCCATCTCGCGGAATTCTAGCAGCTGGAGTCAGGTGTGGGGACTGAGACCTAGCTTAGTTTAGCATAGACAACACCGCCAGGCTCTGGCCTGAGCCCAGAGTCAGAGATCAGCAGATCAGGGCACCTACAGCTCAGCAGTCACTGACTTCTGGGGACAGGCTTGCTGGGCTTTTAGCAGGGTTGCCATCTTGCCTCGGGACACCGCATGCAAACGGCAGGCGGCTGGAGTCAGGTGCATGGACAGAAACCTAGCTTAGCTTAGCTCTGCAGGAGATCTGGGCACCTACAGCTCAGCTGCGGTTGCAGACCACTGCAGACCGGCTCTCCGGGCGGCTGGCAGCAAGGTGCCATCTTGCCTCAGGACACCGTGCAGAATTCTAGCAGCTGGAGTCAGGTGCATGGACTGAGACCTAGCTTAGTTTAGCATAGATAGCACCTCCAGGCTCTGGCCAGCGCCCAGAGTCCGAGGAGATCAGCAGATCCAGGTATCTACAGCTCAGCTGTGGTGGCAGACTGCTGCGGACCCTGCTAACTGGACTGGCAGGAGGTGCTATCTTGCCTCGGGACACAGCAGACTGCTAGCTGCTGGGGCCAGGTCACGGTGGACGACTGGAGGCTGGGATCAGGAACACAGACACCTTCCACTACAACAGTGCCAAAGGCCAGACTCACAGGAGCTTCAAACTCCAACCAGTAACAATAAGACCAACTAACTCCAGAGATAAGCAAATGGCAAAAGGCAAACGTAGGAACGTTACTAACAGAAATCAAGGCAATATGGCACCATCTGAACCCAATTCGCCAACCACAGCAAGTCCTGGATAACACAGCACACCAGAAAAACAAAAGTTAGATATAAAAGCACTGGTCATGATGCTGCTTGAGGAACACAAAAAAGACATAAACAAATCTCTTAAAGAAATGCAGGGGAACATCAATAGGGTAGAAGCTCTTACAATGCAAACACAAAAATCACTTAAAGAACTCCAGGAGAATATGGGCCATCAGACAGAAACCAATAAAGAGGAAATGAGAAAATCAGTTAAAGAAATGCAGGAGAACTTGAAACAACATGCAGAAGCGATGAAAAGGGGAACACAAAAATCTATTAAAAAATTACAAGAAAACACAAACAAAAAAAATGAAGGAACTAGGCAAAAACATCCAAGATCTGAACACAGAGGTAGAAACAACTAAGAAAATACAAAAGGAGGCAACTTTGGAGATAGAAAACCTTGGGAAGAAATCAGGGGTCGTAGATGCAAACATCAACAACAGAATACAAGAGGATAGAGATAAGAATCTCAGATGCTGAAGATAACATAGTAACCATTGACTCCACAGTCAAAGAAAACGCAAAATCCAAAAGGCTTGTAACCCAAAACATCCAGGAAATCCAGGACACAATGAGAAGACCAAACCTAAGGATTATAGGGATAGATGAGAGTGAAGATCTACAACTTAAAGGGCCAGCAAATTTCTTTAAAAAAATTATGGAAGAAAACTTCCCTAACTTAAAGAGAGAGAGATGCCCATGAATATACAAGAAGCCTACAGAACTCCAAACAGACTGGACCAGAACAGAAATACCTCCCATCACATAATAATCAAACTCCAAATGTATTAAACAAAGAAAGAATATTAAAGGCAGTAAGAGAAAAGGGACAAGTAACATATAAAGGAAGACCTATCAAAATCACACCAGACATCTCTCCAGAAACCATGAAAACTAGAAGATCCTGGGCAGACCTCCTGCAGACCCTAAGAGAATACAAATGTCAGCCAAGACTACTATACCCAGCAAAACTCTCAATCAACATAGATGGAGAAATCAAAATATTTCATGACAGGACCAAATTTACACAATATCTTTCCACTAACCCAGCTCTACAAAGGATAATAGGAGGAAAACTCCAATACAAGGAAGGAAACTGCACCCAAGAAAAAGCAAGACATTAACCTTCTTCCATCAAACTCAAAGGAAGATAACTACTCAAAAACAAAAATAGCATCAAAAATGTGAGGAAGTAATAATCACTATTCCTTAATATCTCTTAACATCAATGGACTCAATTCCCCAATAAAAAGACATAGACTAACAGACTGGATACAGAAACAGGACCCTACATTTTGCTGCTTACAGGAAACACACCTCAGAGTCAAAGACAAACACTACCTTAGAGTAAAAGGATGGAAGACAATTTTGCAAGCAAATGGTCGTAGGAAGCAAGCTGGAATAGCCATTTTGAAATCAGATAAAATGGACTTTCAACCCAAAGTCATCAAAAGAGACACAGAAGGTCACTTCTTGCTAGTCAAAGGAAGAATCCACCAAGAAGAACTCACAATTCTAAACATCTACGCTCCAAATGTAAGGGCATCCTCATTCGTAAAAGAAACTTTACTAAAGCTCAAAGCACACATTGCACCTAACACAATGATTGTGGGGGACCTCAATACTCCACTCTCCTCAGTGAACCAATCAGGAAAACAGAAACTAAACAGGGACACGGAAAAACTCATCGAAACTTTGGAGCAATTGGACTTAACAGATATATATATAGAACATTTCACCCTAAAGCAAAAGACTATACCTTTTTCTCAGCTCCTCATGGTACCTTCTCCAAAATCGACCATATAATTGGACACAAGACAGATCTCAACAAATATAAAAAGATTGAACTAATCCCATGCCTCTTATCAGATCACCATGGAGTAAGAGTGTTCTTCAATAGCAACAAAAACAACAGAAAATACTCATACACGTTGAGGCTGAACAATATTCTGCTCAATGATACCTTAGTCCAGGAAGAAATAAAGAAAGAAATCAAAGATTTTTTAGAATTTAATGAAAATGAAGGCACAACATACCCAAATCTATGGGACACAATGAAAGCAGTGCTTAGAGGAAAACTCATAGCCTTTAGTGTCTCCAAAAAGAAACAGGAGAAAGCATATACTAGCAAATTAATGGTGCACTTGAAAGCTCTGGAACAAAAAGAAGCAATTTCTCCCAGGAGGAGTAGAAGACAGGAAATCATCAAACTCAGGGCTGAAATCAATCAAGTTGAAACAAAGAGAACCATACAAAGAATCAACAAAACCAGGAGCTGGTTCTTTGAGAAAATCAACAAGATATATAAACCCCTAGCCAGACTTACCAAAGGGCACAGAGACCGTATTCAAATTAACAAAATTAGAAATGAAAAGGGAGATATAACTTCAGAAACTGAGGAAATTCAAAAAATCATCAGATCCTACTACAAAAATCTATACTCAACACAACTGGAGACTCTGGAGGAAATGTACAATTTCCTAGACAGTTACCAAATACCAAAATTAAACCAAGATCAAATAGATCGTCTAAACAGATCCATAATCCCCAAAGAAATAGAAGGGGTCATACAAAGACTTCCAACCAAAAAAGCACAGGACCAGATGGTTTTAGTGCAGAATTCTATTAGACCTTCAGAGAAGTCCTGATACTGATACTCTTCAAACTATTCCACAAAATAGAAACAGAAGGAACACTACCCAACTCATTCTATGAAGCCACAATTACTCTGATACCAAAACCACACAAAGATCCAACTAAGAAAGAGAACTACAGGCCAATTTCTCTTATGAAATCAATGCAAAAATACTAAAAAATACTTGCCAACTGAATCCAAGAACACATCAAAACGATCATTCACCATGATCAAGTTGGCTTCATCCCAGGGATGCAGGGATGGTTCAATATATGGAAATCCATCAACATAATCCACTACATAAACAAACTCAAAGAAAAAAACCACATGGTCATCTCATTGGATGCTAAAACAGCATTTGACTAAATTCAGCATCCTTTCATGCTTAAAGTGTTGGAAAGAGCAGGAATGCAAGGCCCATACCTAAACATAGTAAAAGCAATCTACAGGAAACCAGTAGCCAACATCAAAATAAATGGAGAAAAATTTGAAGCAATCCCACTAAAATCAGGGACTAGATAAGGCTGCCCCCTCTCACCATATCTCTTCAATATAGTACTTGAGGTACTAGCTAGAGCAATTCGACAACATAAGAAAGTCAAAGGGATACAAATCTGAAAGGAAGAAGTCAAGCTATCACTATTCTCAGATGATATGATAGTATACTTAAGTGACCCAAAAAACTCTACCAGAGAACTCCTACAGCTGATAAACAACTTCAGCAAAGTGGCTGGTTATAAAGTCAACTCAAGCAAATCAGTAGCCTTCCTATACAAAAAGGATAAGCAGGCCGAGAAAGAAATTAGGGAAATGACACCCTTCACAATAGCCACAAACAATATAAAGTATCTTGGTGTGACTCTAACCAAACAAATGAAAGATTTATATGACAAAAACTTCAGGTCTCTGAAGAAGGAAAACGAAGAAGACCTCAGAAAATGGAAAAATCTTCCATGCTCATGGTTTGGCAGGATTAATATAGTTAAAATGGCAATCTTGCCAAAAGCAATATACAGATTCAATGCAATCCCCATTAAAATCCCAACTCAGTTCTTTATAGAGTTAGAAAGAGCAATTCTCAAATTCATCTGGAATAACAAAAAACCCAGGATAGCTAAAACTATCATCAACAGTAAACGAACTTCTGGGGGAATCAATATCGTGGACATCAAGCAATACTACAGAGCAGTAGTGTTAAAAACTGCATGGTATTGGTACAGCGACAGGGAAGTAGATCAGAGGAATAGGAATGAAGACCCAGAATTGAACCCACACATATATGGCCATTTGATATTCGACAAAGGAGCTGAAAACATCCAGTGGAAAAAAGATAGCCTTTTCAACAAATGGTGCTGGCTCAACTGGAGGTCAACATGCAGAAGGATGAGAATTGATCCACTCTGATCTCCTTGCACTAAGCTCAACTCCAAGTGGATCAAGGACCTCCACATAAAACCAGACACACTAAAACTAATAGAAAAGAAACTGGGGAAGACCCTTGAGGACATTGGCTCAGGAGGAAAATTCCTGAACAGAACACCAATTGCTTATGCTCTAAGATCAAGAATAGACAAATGGGACCTCATAAAATTACAGTTTCTGTAAGGCAAAAGACACTGTCAAAAGGATAAATCAGCAACCAACAAATTGGGAAAAGATCTACACCAACTCCACATCCGACAGAGGGCTAATATCCAATGTATATAAAGAACTCAAGAGGTTAGACCCCAGAAAACCAAATAACCCTATCCAAAAATGCGGTACAGAGCGAAACAGAGACTTTTCACCTGAAGAAATTCAGATGGCTGAGAAACACCTTACAAAATGTTCAACATCATTAGTCATTAGGGAAATGCAAATCAAAACAACCCTGAGATTTCACCTCACACAAGTCAGAATGGCTAAGATTAAAAACTCAGAAGATATCAGGTGTTGGAGAGGATGTGGAGAAAGAGGAACACTCCTCCACTGCTGGTGGGAATGCAAGCTGGTACAACCACTCTGGGAATCATTCTGGTGGTTCCTCGGAAAACTGGACGTGATACTTCTGGAGGACCCAGCCATACCACTCCTGGGAATATACCCAGAAGATTCCCCAGCATGCAATAAGGATACATGCTCCACTATGTTCATAGCAGCCTTATAATAGCCAGAAGCTGGAAAGAACCCAGATGTCCCTCAACGGAGGAATGGATACAAAAAATGTGGTATATATACACAATGGAGTACTATCCATCCATTAGAATCATGAATTCATGAAATTCTTGGAGAAATGGATGGAGCTGGAGAACATCATACTAAGTGAGGTGACCCAGTCTCAAAAGAATACCCATGGTATGCAGTCACTAATCAGTGGATATTAGCCTAGAATCTTGGAACACCAAAGACATAAATCACATACCAAGTGATGTCTGACAAGAAGAAAGGAGTGGACACTGGTACTAGAATGGACCAGAGCATCACTGTGGGGGAGTACAAGAACTGGGAAGTGGGAGGGGGTGGATAAGGGAGCAGGGGGAGGGAAAAGAGCATGAGGGACCTTTGGGGGTGAGTAACCAGAAAAAGGTAAATGAATTGTAAATATAGAATATATCCAAGAAAAAAAAGAAAAAAAATTTAGCTGTGTAGACAAACTGTGAAAAAAAAGAAAGACAAAAGGCCAATTACTATATTTAAAAAGGTTCAACAGCCCTAGTCATAAGGGTAAAATTAAAAGTATTTTGATATACTAGCACACTACAATCAGAATGTCTATTATTGATATATCTAACAGCAAACTTTGGGGAAGGACATGAAGACAAGAGGAACACTTATCCACTGCCAGGGGGAATACAAATTAATATAGCCATTGTAGGAATAATCTGGGAATAGTTCACCAAAATATCAAAACTAGAAATTCAAAATGATCCAGCTATGCCACTCCAGAGCATATATCCAAAGAACTCCTCAAATATTTCTTTTATAAATCTTAAATTTAAGACCCATTTTCAACATAATATTCTTTAAAGCATATCTATAACTATCATACAATGTTCTTTCAATGAAGAACAAGTATTAGTTAATAAAGATATTTCTACTTGAATATAAAGTAAGATACTTTGATGGAAGACCATATTCATGACATGCAGATTTCCTTATTGATATGCTTAACATTCTTACATAAAATTGAAATATAATAATCTGCAAATATTTTAATAATACAGTTTTAAATACTATGCTAATTTATAAGACCCATTCTTCATATTTCTCTTTTTTTCCTTGTAGAATGATGACTATAAATTCAGTCCATTTAGCAGATATTTATAAGCCATGCCTATAATGTCTACAGAACTGTAGAAGAGGGTCTTCTTTCCTGACCTCTGTACTCTTTAATTAGAATAATGAAGCTTTAGACTCTGGATGAAGAAAATCTTAGATAATTTTTACTAAACATACAGTAAAATAAACTCTTCTTTAATGAAGTCTCTAAATCAACACACAGAACCACCACACTTCTGTTGACTAATACTCACGTTCCAGGTTTAGTCCAATTCTATACATAACTGCATTAGAATTTCTTTATATCTACAACCTGGATATAATTTCAGAAGTACATCATGTGAGGGGATAACAAAAATTATAAGGCAAATGTAATAAACATAATAAAATTAGTAAGAAAATACTTTTCTTTTTATACCATTTTTATTAGATATATTCTTTATTTACATTTATAATGTTGTTCACTTTCCTGGTTTCCCCACAAAAATCCCCTGACCCATCATCCTTTCTCCTGTTTATCAATCCACCCACTCCTACTTCCATGTCCTGGTATTTCCCTACACTGTAGCATCTACTCTTTTCTGGACCTCCAGCCTCTCCCTCCATGAGTACTCTTTGGCTGAAGGTTTAGTCCCTGGGAACTCTGGGAATACTGGGTGGATCATATTGTTGTTCCTCCTATGGCTCTGCAAACCCCTTCAGCTCCTTGTGTCCTTTCTCTAGCTCGTCCATTGGGGATCTTGTGCTCAGTTCAATGGCTGGCTGAGAGTGTCCCCCTCTGTATCTGTTATGCATTTGCAGAACCTCCTAGGTGACAGCTATATCAGGCTCCTGTCAGCAAGCACTTGTTGGCATCTATAGTAGTGTCTGGATTTTGTAACTTTATTTGAGATGGATCCCTAGGTGAGGCAGTTTCTGGATGGTCTTTCCCTCAGACTCTGCTCCACACTTTACCTCTGTATCTCCTCCTGTGGGTATTTTGTCCCCCATTCTAAGAAAGACAAGAGAATACACACTTTCTTCTCCCTTCTTCGTGAGTTTCATTTGATCTGTTATTTGTGTCAGAAATTCCAAGGTTCTGGGCTAACATCCACTTATCAGTGAGAATATAACATGTGTGTTCTTTTGTGATTGGGTTACCTCACTCAATATGATATTTTCTAGTTCCATCCATTTACTTAAGAATTTCCTGAATTCATTGTTTTTAATAGAGGAGTAGTATTCCATTGTGTAAATGTACCACATATTCGGTATCTATTTTGTTGTTGAGTAACATCTGGGTGATGTCCACCTTCTGGCTATTATAAACAAAGCTGCTATGAACATAGTGTAGCATGTATCCTTATTACATACTTTAGATTCCTCTGGGTATATGCCCAGGAGTGGTATAGCAGGTTTCTCTGGTAGTCTTATGCCCAATTTTCCAAGGAACTACCAAATGCCAAACTGATTTCCAGAGTTGGTTCTACCAGCTTGCAATCCCATCAGCAGTGGAGGAGTGCTCCTCTGTCTCAACATCCTCACCAGCATGTGCTGTCTCCTGAGATTTTGATCTTAGCCATTCTGATTAGTATGAGGTGAAACCTCAGGGTTGTTTTAATTTTTATTTCCCTGATGATTAAGGATGTTGATGTTCTCCAGCTCCATCCATTTCTCTAAGAATTTCATGAATTCATTGTTTCTAATGGATGAATAGTACTCCATTGTGTATATATACCACATTTTTTGTATCCATTCCTCTGTTGAGGGACATCTGGGTTCTTTCCAGCTTCTGGCTATTATAAATAAGGCTGCTATGAACATAGTGGAGCATGTATCCTTATGGCATGCTGGGGGAATCTTCTGGGTATATGCCCAGGAGTGATATGGATGGGTCATCCGGAAGTATCATGTCCATTTTTCTGAGGAACCACCAGACTGATTTCCAGAGTGGTTGTACTAGCTTGCAGTCCCACCAGCAGTGGAGGAGTGTTCCTCTTTCTCCACATCCTCGCCAACACCTGATGTCACCTGGGTTTTTAATCTTAGTCATTCTGACTGGTGTGAGGTGAAATCTCAGGGTTGTTTTGATTTGCATTTCTCTAATGACTAATGATGTTGAACATTTTTTAAGGTGTTTCTCAGCCAACCGAAGTTCTTCAGGTGAAAAGTCTTTGTTTAGCTCTGTACCCCATTTTTGGATAGGGTTATTTGGTTTTCTGGGGTCTAACCTCTTGAGTTCTTTGTATACATTGGATATTAGCCCTCTGTCGGATGTGGGGTTGGTGAAGATCTTTTCCCAATTTGTTGGTTGCCTATTTGTCCTTTTGACAAATGTCTTTGTGTCATTTTGCCTTACAGAAACTTTGTAATTTTATGAAGTCCCATTCCTTCCTCTCTGGTTCACAAAGAGTTAATCAGTTTATCAAGAGAGGGTTTTGGCTGATTCACCAGAGAAAGGAACACCAGCAATAAATCTTTTCACTTATCCCCTGTGGTTTTATGATGAGGTGTTAACCAGTTTCTCACCTCAGAGGAACTCAGACAGACAGGTTAATTACCTCAGCTAAGCAACTTAGACTTAAGATAGGAAAATATTTTATTATTATACAGCAACTGTAAATATCTCATAAAACCAAGATCAAGTCTTATCCATGTCAACACTCTTCCCCTTCTGCTCCCTCAGGAAGAATCAAACAAGACAGAAGACCTGCTGGGGCTGGCCCCCAGGTATAAACATATTTCATTTTTACATAATTATTAGCTCATGTTTTAAACTGCCTCATGCTTTTGACAGATGTATGAAATGCATAGTTCCTTATTTAGAGGAAAATATTAAAAAATATACAAAGAAGATATATATTTTGCCAAAATACTTCACACAATATTAGCATTGTTGTAAGCACTATGGCTGTCTGTCATGAACTGCTGACATCTGAATAACAATCACAGTTCCACTGGTGTTCCAAACCTTGCGTTTTTAGTAAACTGTGTAACTACATTGTTAGTTTCTGTCAGCTCTGTTCTATAGACCTATGAAATAATATGGAGGGCATAGAAACTAAAGGTGAAAAAAAAGATAACACTTAAAAGTTACTGGTTTATGATTTCTAAAATATATTTTGAGTATCTCAAGTTAGAGATTAATTTTTAGTATGATAAAATGAATTCACTGATGAAGCATACAAAGTTAAACTTAGTAAATGAAGTTCTATTATAAACATATAGATTTAGGAGATTAATTCAGTCTCATTTTCCATTATTTTTTCTACTTGTTTAAGCATGATAAAAGAATATTATCACAACATTCTGCTTATTTTCTCACCCAACTCTGTCATGAAGCAGAAACTGCTATGAGCTCCGGAATCTTCTCTCAATGTCACAAAACATACAATAAGGCATATGATTCCCCCAAAAAATTACCACCTCTTTGGTACACAGGGATAGAAACGATGTATGATTTTGTTGGTTGAAAGTCAATCTAGGTAATGTTTGTCATCTAATGTCTAGGTACTATGAGATTGCTGTATGAATTACATGTTTATTTTTCTCCCTACCATTGAAATGAAAGAGAACAGTAACTGAACTTTAGTCATGTGTCTATGAATATGGATCTATTAACCTAGCTGCCCATAGATACACAAAAACAAATGACTCAACAGAAAATGGAATGCAGATCTGAACAGAGACTTCTCAAAAGAAGGAATTAATTCTGAGAAGGATACACACAATAAAACATTTAAAATATTCAGCACACTTAGCTATTAAATGCAAATTCAAATACTTTGAGATTTCTTCTTACACCAATATGAATTGCCTAGATTAATGAAACAGAAGTTAGTTTACATGTGCTGATAAGCATGTGAGTAAGGGGACACTCATGTATTATAATTGGGACTGCAACTACAGAAATCAGTGTGGTGTTTTCTTGGGAAATTAGGATTTACTTTACGATCTAGCTATTCAACTCTTGGATATCTAAACCATAGGATACTTCATTCTACTACAGAGACACTTACTTAAACACCTTCATGGTTGCTCTGTTCATAATAGTAGAAATTTGAAACTACAAGTTGTCTATGAACAAATAAATGGATAAAGATAATATTTCATTTATACAATGAAATATGACTCAACTGCTAAAAATTTATGAAATTCACAGGTAAATGGGTGGACCTAGAAAATATGCATCCTGAGAAATATAACTCAGACACAGGAGGACAAACATAGTATGTATCTGAAAGCATGTGGACAATAGCTGTTAAGTCATTGATAATCAGAGTATTGGTAGATAGGGAGTAAGGGAGAAGAATGAATTTCCATAGGAATGGGGAATAAAATAGATAGTTAAGGATAGACTGGTCTGGGAAGGACTGAAATAGGAAGATAAAACGGGGAAAAAGAATGAAGATGGCAGCGAGGGGTGAATACAGTTAGGGATAGAAAAAAACTAAGGGTCATTTGAGAGACCATATAGAAACCTAGTACAGTTGAAGTGTCCTATAGTATGTACATATGTGAAGGCAATCTAAGTGAAATTAGCCAAATAGCAGAGCAGACTGAACCTCAATTTGATATCATTTATCGCCAAATGAAGTTTCTATACTAATAATTAGTTATAGCTGAGTTGTATTGTTGGCCAAAGGTATTCCATGGAAATACCCAAAGAATCCAGGCTTCTGTCAAGGCTGCTAGAGGGTCTCCACAAACTGACAGGTTCTATTGCTAAGAACAACACCCAAACAACTGAAAAACACAGAAAAATTAAGCTGGTACCTAGCTAGACCTTTCAACCCTACAAACTAGTACTCATGGCACTGGAAGGTACTCTATCAGAGGTGAAAGTTATATATCAACCCAATACAAACCCAGGAAGGTACCTTATCAGTGGAGAATACAGTTAGGGATAGAAAAAACTGGATATCAGCCCAGTTACAAATACTGCTCTGAAAGAAACAGTAGTGTAATAGTGGCAAAAAGTTTCAGGAAGTAACTAACCACTATCTGTTTTGATTTAAGGCCTACTTCATCAGATGGAAGCCAAAAGGATGCCTCTTGGGTGACCAAGAAGCTGAGACTAGATAGGCCAGGAACCTAAGAGCCATCTTAATGAAACTATTCTGCTAAAGGAATATAACAATAAGATGACTTCCAATAACATTTTACTATACTTGTAGTTCTATGACTTGCTCCATCAACTTCAGAGAAACTTGCTTCTGTAGTAGACTGGTGTAAATACAGAGACCCACAGAGAGTGGAACACCTTCAAACTCTAAGTCCTAAAGGGATGTCTTCATCAAGTTTTTCCATCAGGAACATATGAAAGGTGAGGTAACTAGAGCCAGACGGGATACAGGATGCTAAATTATAAAGGAATTCTAGATACAACAAGACTGGTCCATGCATCAACCCATAGAAACTGAGGTAGCATTCACAGGGACCGCATGAGTTCACAGGAGATGAGATGTGGTCTTAGAGCTGAAAGGAGGAGTATACACAGGCCCCCATTCTCAACCATGAATCTCTGTAACAGATTGCTCATGACTGAAAAATTTGTATTCTCCAAGGGAGTCTCGGTGGAGAAACAAACTGCTCTTGATGGTAGTCCCCATGCCCAGCAGTAGATGGCCAACACAAAACTAACTAATGGCATCTTGGTAGGTTTTTCTTATAATGTGGAGTCTGGGCAGTTTCGTTTTTGTTTTTGTTTTGTTTTGTTTCCTACCTTTGCTTATATATTATGGCTTCCAGTTTGGGGTTTTTATGGGATTCCTGGATGTGTGAGCATTTCTCTCTTCCTGTGTGTATGGTGTGTATGTGTGTGTGTGTGTGTGTGTGTGTGTGTGAGTGTTCTTAACTTTTTCTTTGACTCTTTTTTCTTGTTTACCTACATTTTCATATTCTGAATTGATTTTGTTGTTTCTTTTTTAATAATAATTCATTAGATGCCTATTTCATTTTTTACATTTTTATTTATTCATGTGACACACTGCTCACTCACTGCCCCCTCCTGTCACACCCTCCCATAATCCCTCTCCACTCCCCTCTTTCCTTCTCCTCTGAGAGGGTTGAGGGACCTCCAATATCCTTCCTACATGGAATATCCAGTATCTGCTGGACTAGGCATATCCTCTCCCACTAAGACAGCCCAGCTAGATTAATATATTCTCAAGACTTGCAACAGCTTTTGGGATATCCTTCCTTCCCATTGTTGGGGATCTACATGGACCCCAAGCTACATGTCTGCAACGCATGTGCAGGGGGTAGGGATGAGAGGCAGCTAGGTCCAGCCCATGTATGATCTTTGGTAGGTGGTTCTGTCTTTGAGGGCCCAAGAGTCCATGTTAGTTGATTCTGTTGATCTTCCTGTCAAGTTCCTATCACTTGTAGGGTACTCAGTTTTTATTGTAACTCTTCTATAAGAGTCTACAAGCTGTATCTACTCTGTGGCTGTGGGTGTTTGCATCTGTCTGAGTCAGCTGCTGAATAGAGCCTCTCAGAGAACAGCCATGCTAGATTCCTGTCTTTAAGCATAACAGAGTATCATGAATAGTACCATTAATAGTCAGGATTTGGTGCTTGCCCAATGAGATTGGTCTCTAGTGGGGCAGTTATTGCTTAGCTATTCTTATCTGTCCATCCCATAGTATCTGCCTTATAGTCAGAATAAATTTTGGGTTGAAAGTTTTGTGGATGGGTTGGTGTCTCTATCACTCCTCTGGGGCTCCTGCCTGGCTACAGGAGGTAGCCAATTCAGGTTCCATATCTCCTAATCTGTAAATCTCAGTTAGAATCACCCCCATTGATTCTTGGGTACCTCTCTCTAATCCAGGTCTCTGGCATGTCATGGAGATGCCATCCACCCCAAACCCTGCCAGTTGAAGATTTCCATTCATTCTCCTGTCCCTCCCTACACCTGATCCTGGACCCTACCAATTCCCCTCCACATCCACTTCCCCAACCAGTTACTCCCTCTGTCTCCTATGATTATTTTATTCCCCCTTCTCAGTGAGACTCAGGAGAGACAAAAGGGTATAGATCATGATGGGATGTAAGAAAGGAGGAGCTTGGAAGAATAAGGGGTCATGGAAGCCATAATAAATATATATTATATGAAGAAATTCTATTTTTAATAAAAGTAAAAAGATATTGTTGAAAAAATAAGAACTGAGAAATGGCAATGGACATAAACTTTCTTACCTAACCAAAAGAGGACTTGCAGTTTATATGTAATGGAATAGGAAATTTCACCTTTTCCAGTGGAATGTCATTGGATATATTAACTATACTCCAGGGCAGGCCTCATGCCTAAGAATAATTAGTTAACACAAAACCAATTCCATGTTTATTTTATGTATTTTTGTTTCATTTTGGCATTATTTGTCTTATGTTTTTCTGTTTATTGGTTTTTGTTGTAATTTTTTCAAAAAGAGAATGAACGTGAAGCTCTGTGAGTATGGAGGTGGGGAGGACCTGAGAGGAGGAGAATGGATGAGCAAGAATGGGATAGATATGATAAAAGTTGTTTTAAGAAAAAGAAAGTAAAAGAAAAAGGCACAATAAATAAACAGGTTTAGAATCATTACACGTTTATAAAATATAATATTTTTAAATTTTAAATTGAGTTTTGTTTAATTAAAATAAAATTATATCACTTCCCAATTCTTGTCTCCCTCCAGATCCTTCAGCCCCTATTATGCTGTCAGTATTTCTTTGATTATTGTCACATATATACATATATTTATATATGACAGTTTTTTATGCCTTATAATTTGTAAGATCCTAAATTTATATTTTTAAGTTATTATCATTTAAAGACTTGTAGAGAAATCTTAATTTTGAAATGGATGCTCCCTTTGTGAGATACTACATTAATTGAAAGGAAATAGCAGTTGTTTGAGAAAAATGCCCAAGACATAAATTAGAAAATATTATCTTCTCCTTGTTTTGGTGTTTATTTGTTTTGAGATGATATTTTTCTTTCCATCTAGGCTGGCCTAGAACTCTTGAAAATCCTCCTGCTTCGGCCTCACAAGTGCTGTAATAAGCATGGACCATCATGCAGGAAGAAATTTTTAATGGTATTTCTTTTAAATTTCACTGGTTAAACTTAAACACTGTTTGTTTCTTTAATGTCATTTAAAAATTAATAATTGAGTGTTTTCCCATATCCTGGAGGAGAACATTAACCATAGTCAATACTGCATCTATTATTTATTGGGTACACTGGATGCTCCAATTACTTAATAGCCTTCAGGTGCATTTCTAATGGATGAAAGGATCAGTCTTCATTAGCAAATTTAAGTGTAAAAGTGAAAGGCCAACTTGCCTGAAATGAAAGAATTTTTCCCTATAAATTAATATAATACCAGTAAAATATAATTTACAAAAACCTTATTTCTATGTTTTTTTTTCATGTAGCCACTTTTAACAATGGTATGAACTCAGAAATTGAATGCCCAGTTACATGCTGAATGTCATTCAGTGGAAATGCTGAAAGGTGTAGTCCTGCAGGGTAAATGTCAAGTGAATGTGTTTGGACCATAGCCATATCTGATTAGCAGAGCTGCTTCAACACAGTCAGTGGCCCTGGAATGTGTAATTTGTCCTGATCTGAATCATAATGGAAGAATATGAAAATAAGGTACTTTGCATTCCTCAGACAATTTAGAATAGAGGGTGGTGATTGAATTTGAATTAATAAACAGTTATTGAATATCTAAAACTGTCATATAAGTGGGCTCCAATTTATCGACCCATACTCTGATTTTCTTCTGAACTGCTTCCACTCTCTAAATGTTTGAAATGTCCACATTATTGATTATGTCTATGATCATGTTTGTCCAATGACACAAATACAAATCACTTATTGATGTATATTCCTCTCCTTCACTGGATGCTTTCAATGAGAATGCATTCACAGTCAGAGGTCTCTGCTTCGTTTGATCTAATGCGATGTCAAATTGACAATAGATACTTCAAAGATTGCTAAGTAAATTAATGAACAAGGTGCAAGTCTCCTAATTCCCACTGCAATGTGTGAAAGATCACAGGTACAGCAGGCAACCTTGCAATAAAATTATAGAAGAGACCAAGAAATGGGTAGGATTTAGAAGAACCAAAAAATATATGTTAATAGAATTTTGGAAAGACCCAAGGTAAAAATCTATAAATAAGTTCAATCTCCATAACTGTTACCAACAATTTTACCAATAGTATATCTAGGGTTGGACTGAGTTTCATAGCTCTGGTTTAATCTTATTAACAATGACCATAGGATGTTTGAATTCTAGGATCCAAATACCAAGTGTCTATACAATGCATAATGGAATTTTCTGGAACACAGCACTTTTGGCTGCATCATAGTGCACAAAGATGCTGTCACACTAGGAACATGCCATATGAGAGCAATTCTCATGCTATGTAAGTAATTTATCTAACTGTGAAGACACCCTAAATCTCAACATTCAATACTTAGTTGAATGGTACACAACTGTATACTCCTTTCAAAAGGTAGAGAATTTGCTTTTGGGTAACTGATGCTTTAAAATTACAAAAGGTATATTTGCACCATGTAAATCATGAGGACATGAGGCTCGGTGTCACATAGCTTTTCCAAGTTTTCATTGTAAGTAGAGAAAAAAGAAAGAAAATGGAAGACTCAGTGCTTTTCTAGCCTCAGTTCTTGAGTATGTCCTGGTAGATTGGCCCTTCCTATGACAGACAAATAAATGTATGCATGTTGTGTAACCAGAAACTGTAGCCTCAAATGCAGGCACAGTTGATTTCTACAATACTCTCATCAACATAACTTTCATTTAAAATGTTTTTCTATTTACATTGAATGAAGGATACCTTTAGAAAAGCACTTAAATTTCCTATATTTTATCTAAAAGGCTGTTAATTTCTCTTTGCAGTGATTGCTATGCCATTTGGTTTTAATACATGTATTTCTTCAAATTAAGTGTTCACTTTAATGTGTCCATCCCTGTATTTACTCTCCACTGATGGTACCCATCCTCCCCTCTTTTATCCAATGACTCTCTTCCCCTTTTCCGACATTTGTTCAAATCTTTTAAAGTCACTTCTTTGGTGTCATATAAAAGGCCATATTTATGACTGTGTTAGCAGTGCTTTTTGTCACTGTAGAAGCCACTTTTCTAGTGGCAAAGCAAGATCTTTAATCCCCGTGTTCAATAAAATTCAGTCTTCAAAATCCTCTGCAATCAGTACAAATTTATAAATATACATGGAAACCAGCAAATTTGATCATCCAATGAACATTTTCAAAGCTAAAGTCCAATAAACACAGTGAATGAGAAAAATACTATTAAACTTTAGAAAGCATATAAATAATTCTATTCCTGTTCCACAACTCATGTTTATAATTTACTTTTTCCAAGAATCTAACAAGTAACAAATTATACACTTTTACCTCAGGGACACTTGTATATGGACATAGAAATATAGATTTTTTTCAATGAAAGTCAATCAAAAAGCATAGGAAAGTCAGGTAAAGACTAAATTATAGCATTGTATCCACCTATAGGGCTTACAAAAAGTCTCAAGCCACACAGTCAACTGGTATATGAAAAAGTTCTCATCACTTTTCAGAAAAACACATATCAGAACCATGATAAACAATCAACTCAAACCAGTATGAATGCTTACTCTCACAAAGAGGAGAAACAATAGTTCCTATAAAGGTAAATCTAATAAAGAGTGCTAATAAAGAGAAATCTATCTCTAATATTGCTACCATAGGAAATAGAGTGGCAATTATTGGCATCAGTATGGAAATTCTTCAAAAAGTTATAAACAAAAATAGATTTTGGTCTAGTGATCTCACTAATGAGTATTTATTCAAAAGAAATTATGTAAATTATCTACAGTCACATGTGTAATGTAGTTCTAGTAGCTGTAGCCAAGAGATCAAAACCACCTATATGGCCATCAAAGAGTGGATGAAGGAAATCTCATTGAAACTTTTATTTCTGTAAGGATAATACTAGATTTTGATAAAGAATGAAACCATGTTATTTGCAGTAATGGGTAAAATTGCAGATGATCATTGTAATTGAAATAGACCCAATAGAGAAAGACAAGAACTGCAAGAACTTGAAAGGTATTGATCATACCTAGACCATAAAAATGCTTGTCTCAGAGTTTAAACTGATGGATATTACAGGCTAAGAATGAATGATGAGTAAAGGATACAAAACAGGTCCTACATTAGAGGTAGATGGGAGCAATAAAGTCTAATGAGCTGTGGCACAGTAGGGTTACTATTGAGAGTAATGATATACTCTACAAGTAAAGATATCAGATATTTTAATGATTCATAATTAACAAATGACCAAGGTGTGAGGAGCTACATAAATTTAAGCCTTATCCAAATATTTTACAAAGTGTACATGGTGACCCATAAGTATATAAAATTATGAATTGTATATTGGCTAAAATGAAGTTAATTTAAATAAGAAATGGAAACAACCTTAAAATTATTCTATTTTTAAATTTATCACTAGACTCCAAATATATAATTTTTAAAAACTTGATATTGGCTTAATTTCATATTTGAAAATAAGATGAAAAAATTCAGGGCTTACCCATCATATTTTTAATGAATACATTCCTGACTCATAAGATTGTTGTAATGTATCTATCCTAATATTTTATGAACTCACTGCAGTTAAATAAATATATCTTATCCCTTACTTCTATTTAATTTTGTTCAACTATGAAATAATTAAGATTTTCTTGAATATGTTGTAATTGGAGTGATTTGCAATGGATGTTTTGTGAATTGTTCATCTTCTAACTTAAATAACTGCTCTATATTAAGAAATGTCATATGTCAATATATGGTTAGATTCCTGTTTATAAATTATTCACTATACTATTTTATAAATTACGTGACATGCATATTACATGTTAATGGAGAAAAGATGGGCAATGCAAACATACATAAAATATCTGAATCCGTTATTCTCAAACTGAAATATTTTGGGGTTCATAGGCATCCAAATATTAATGCATAGATATTCGTGAAGATGGTGGTGGTTTGTAAATGAGAATTTAATACAATGGTAGGACCAAATGTGATTCTAAAACAAAATCCTGAATATATTAAGGCATTATTTTTGGAGCAGGTTGAGAGATGGATTAGTGATTAAAAGCAGTGAGTTTGATTGCCAACACTTGAAATGCTCAAATCATCTATAACTCCATTCCAGGAGTCTTGTACAGGCACTAAAATGCTCTTGGTACACAGATCTACATATTAGGAAAATATTCACCCACATAAAATAATAAAGTATTTTAATTAAGAAGATAAATTATCTTTTGAAATATGTAAGTATACTCAGTATAAAATGGGATAGGATCAGGGAAAAGTACATAGCTGCAAAAAAAAAAAAAAACTAAGAGAAAAGGATATTTAAGACATGGATTTTGGGGCTGGAGAGATGGCTCAGCGGGTAAGAGCACCGACTGCTCTTCCCAAGATCCTGAGTTCAAATCCCAGCAACCACATGGTGGCTCACAACCATCCGTAAAGAGATCTGATGCCCTCTTCTGGTGTGTCTGAATACAGCTATAGTGTACTCACATATAATAAATAAATAAATCTTTAAAAAAAAAAGACATGGATTTTATGGCAATTTTATAAAGCATAAATTCATTAATTGGAAAAAATAAATGTAAACCGGGTTTTACAGCATGGAAACTACTAGGTCAACAGTTTCAAAGTGTAATTAGTAAAGTTTTCATTGATGAGCTTGAAAACTTTTTCTTTTTAATTTAGTTTATTTTTTTTTACATATTCACTTTACATCCAGCTCACTGCATCCCTCCCACTTACCCTCCCAGACTCCTTTCTTCTCTCCCCTCCCCTTCTCCACTAGGTGGATGGGGTCACCACTAGATATCTCTCCAAGCTGGCACTTCAAGTCTCTGTTACAGTAGGTGCTTCCTTTGCTACTGAGGCCAGAAAAGACAGCCCAGCTAGCATAACATACCCCACTTACAGGTAACAGCTTTTGGGATAGCTCCCATTCCAGATGTTCAGGTCCGACAGACTGTCAAGCTGCACATCTGCAACATGTGAGCACGGGGCCTAGGACCAGCCTGTGTATGCTCTTTGGTTGGTGGTTCATACTCTGAGAGCCCCAAGGTCCAGGATAGTTGACTCTGTTTGTCTTCTTGTGGAGTTCCCATGCCCTTCAGGGCTACAATCCTTCCTCCTATTCTTCCATAAGAGTCCCCAAGTCCATCCACTGCTTGACTGTGGGTGTCTATATCTGTTTCAATAAGCTGCTAGGTGGAGCCTCTTGGAGGACAATGTGTTCCTGCCTGTAAGCATAACAGAGTATCATTAATAGTGTTAGGGATTAATGCTTGCCCATGGAATGGGTCTC